>OZ021715.1:0-1286481 GCA_963978555.1 Galerucella nymphaeae
CTAACCTAACCTAACCTAACCTAACCTAACCTAACCTAACCTAACCTAACCTAACCTAACCTAACCTAACCTAACCTAACCTAACCTAACCTAACCTAACCTAACCTAACCTAACCTAACCTAACCTAACCTAACCTAACCTAACCTAACCTAACCTAACCTAACCTAACCTAACCTAACCTAACCTAACCTAACCTAACCTAACCTAACCTAACCTAACCTAACCTAACCTAACCTAACCTAACCTAACCTAACCTAACCTAACCTAACCTAACCTAACCTAACCTAACCTAACCTAACCTAACCTAACCTAACCTAACCTAACCTAACCTAACCTAACCTAACCTAACCTAACCTAACCTAACCTAACCTAACCTAACCTAACCTAACCTAACCTAACCTAACCTAACCTAACCTAACCTAACCTAACCTAACCTAACCTAACCTAACCTAACCTAACCTAACCTAACCTAACCTAACCTAACCTAACCTAACCTAACCTAACCTAACCTAACCTAACCTAACCTAACCTAACCTAACCTAACCTAACCTAACCTAACCTAACCTAACCTAACCTAACCTAACCTAACCTAACCTAACCTAACCTAACCTAACCTAACCTAACCTAACCTAACCTAACCTAACCTAACCTAACCTAACCTAACCTAACCTAACCTAACCTAACCTAACCTAACCTAACCTAACCTAACCTAACCTAACCTAACCTAACCTAACCTAACCTAACCTAACCTAACCTAACCTAACCTAACCTAACCTAACCTAACCTAACCTAACCTAACCTAACCTAACCTAACCTAACCTAACCTAACCTAACCTAACCTAACCTAACCTAACCTAACCTAACCTAACCTAACCTAACCTAACCTAACCTAACCTAACCTAACCTAACCTAACCTAACCTAACCTAACCTAACCTAACCTAACCTAACCTAACCTAACCTAACCTAACCTAACCTAACCTAACCTAACCTAACCTAACCTAACCTAACCTAACCTAACCTAACCTAACCTAACCTAACCTAACCTAACCTAACCTAACCTAACCTAACCTAACCTAACCTAACCTAACCTAACCTAACCTAACCTAACCTAACCTAACCTAACCTAACCTAACCTAACCTAACCTAACCTAACCTAACCTAACCTAACCTAACCTAACCTAACCTAACCTAACCTAACCTAACCTAACCTAACCTAACCTAACCTAACCTAACCTAACCTAACCTAACCTAACCTAACCTAACCTAACCTAACCTAACCTAACCTAACCTAACCTAACCTAACCTAACCTAACCTAACCTAACCTAACCTAACCTAACCTAACCTAACCTAACCTAACCTAACCTAACCTAACCTAACCTAACCTAACCTAACCTAACCTAACCTAACCTAACCTAACCTAACCTAACCTAACCTAACCTAACCTAACCTAACCTAACCTAACCTAACCTAACCTAACCTAACCTAACCTAACCTAACCTAACCTAACCTAACCTAACCTAACCTAACCTAACCTAACCTAACCTAACCTAACCTAACCTAACCTAACCTAACCTAACCTAACCTAACCTAACCTAACCTAACCTAACCTAACCTAACCTAACCTAACCTAACCTAACCTAACCTAACCTAACCTAACCTAACCTAACCTAACCTAACCTAACCTAACCTAACCTAACCTAACCTAACCTAACCTAACCTAACCTAACCTAACCTAACCTAACCTAACCTAACCTAACCTAACCTAACCTAACCTAACCTAACCTAACCTAACCTAACCTAACCTAACCTAACCTAACCTAACCTAACCTAACCTAACCTAACCTAACCTAACCTAACCTAACCTAACCTAACCTAACCTAACCTAACCTAACCTAACCTAACCTAACCTAACCTAACCTAACCTAACCTAACCTAACCTAACCTAACCTAACCTAACCTAACCTAACCTAACCTAACCTAACCTAACCTAACCTAACCTAACCTAACCTAACCTAACCTAACCTAACCTAACCTAACCTAACCTAACCTAACCTAACCTAACCTAACCTAACCTAACCTAACCTAACCTAACCTAACCTAACCTAACCTAACCTAACCTAACCTAACCTAACCTAACCTAACCTAACCTAACCTAACCTAACCTAACCTAACCTAACCTAACCTAACCTAACCTAACCTAACCTAACCTAACCTAACCTAACCTAACCTAACCTAACCTAACCTAACCTAACCTAACCTAACCTAACCTAACCTAACCTAACCTAACCTAACCTAACCTAACCTAACCTAACCTAACCTAACCTAACCTAACCTAACCTAACCTAACCTAACCTAACCTAACCTAACCTAACCTAACCTAACCTAACCTAACCTAACCTAACCTAACCTAACCTAACCTAACCTAACCTAACCTAACCTAACCTAACCTAACCTAACCTAACCTAACCTAACCTAACCTAACCTAACCTAACCTAACCTAACCTAACCTAACCTAACCTAACCTAACCTAACCTAACCTAACCTAACCTAACCTAACCTAACCTAACCTAACCTAACCTAACCTAACCTAACCTAACCTAACCTAACCTAACCTAACCTAACCTAACCTAACCTAACCTAACCTAACCTAACCTAACCTAACCTAACCTAACCTAACCTAACCTAACCTAACCTAACCTAACCTAACCTAACCTAACCTAACCTAACCTAACCTAACCTAACCTAACCTAACCTAACCTAACCTAACCTAACCTAACCTAACCTAACCTAACCTAACCTAACCTAACCTAACCTAACCTAACCTAACCTAACCTAACCTAACCTAACCTAACCTAACCTAACCTAACCTAACCTAACCTAACCTAACCTAACCTAACCTAACCTAACCTAACCTAACCTAACCTAACCTAACCTAACCTAACCTAACCTAACCTAACCTAACCTAACCTAACCTAACCTAACCTAACCTAACCTAACCTAACCTAACCTAACCTAACCTAACCTAACCTAACCTAACCTAACCTAACCTAACCTAACCTAACCTAACCTAACCTAACCTAACCTAACCTAACCTAACCTAACCTAACCTAACCTAACCTAACCTAACCTAACCTAACCTAACCTAACCTAACCTAACCTAACCTAACCTAACCTAACCTAACCTAACCTAACCTAACCTAACCTAACCTAACCTAACCTAACCTAACCTAACCTAACCTAACCTAACCTAACCTAACCTAACCTAACCTAACCTAACCTAACCTAACCTAACCTAACCTAACCTAACCTAACCTAACCTAACCTAACCTAACCTAACCTAACCTAACCTAACCTAACCTAACCTAACCTAACCTAACCTAACCTAACCTAACCTAACCTAACCTAACCTAACCTAACCTAACCTAACCTAACCTAACCTAACCTAACCTAACCTAACCTAACCTAACCTAACCTAACCTAACCTAACCTAACCTAACCTAACCTAACCTAACCTAACCTAACCTAACCTAACCTAACCTAACCTAACCTAACCTAACCTAACCTAACCTAACCTAACCTAACCTAACCTAACCTAACCTAACCTAACCTAACCTAACCTAACCTAACCTAACCTAACCTAACCTAACCTAACCTAACCTAACCTAACCTAACCTAACCTAACCTAACCTAACCTAACCTAACCTAACCTAACCTAACCTAACCTAACCTAACCTAACCTAACCTAACCTAACCTAACCTAACCTAACCTAACCTAACCTAACCTAACCTAACCTAACCTAACCTAACCTAACCTAACCTAACCTAACCTAACCTAACCTAACCTAACCTAACCTAACCTAACCTAACCTAACCTAACCTAACCTAACCTAACCTAACCTAACCTAACCTAACCTAACCTAACCTAACCTAACCTAACCTAACCTAACCTAACCTAACCTAACCTAACCTAACCTAACCTAACCTAACCTAACCTAACCTAACCTAACCTAACCTAACCTAACCTAACCTAACCTAACCTAACCTAACCTAACCTAACCTAACCTAACCTAACCTAACCTAACCTAACCTAACCTAACCTAACCTAACCTAACCTAACCTAACCTAACCTAACCTAACCTAACCTAACCTTTTTTTTTTTTTTTTTTTTTTTTGGTGGGTGGAGAAATCCTTTATGGACACCTGGGAAGATGTCCCAGGTAGTGTGAGACTACCCCCTACGGCTACTCACTAAAACTCCACCCCGTCCATAGTGAGCTCCGGTATCATCCTGTTAGGATATTCATCAGAGCTCGGACGTCTTGCTCTTCATCCTTCACCCTCTTCCTTTTCCCTCTGTCTATCGTCCTGTTCTTTTATTTTCATGATTTCCCTGATAAATTCGTGTATTGCCTTCCAACCATTGACCCTTTTTATCATTTGGGTAACCATGTTTGCTTCGTTTAGTTTATCTCCCAGCGTTAATTCTAATTGCATCCGTCTGGCGTGCCATCTTTCGCATTGAAACAGTGTGTGGTGTGCGTCGTCTGGATCTGGGCAATACATGCAGGTGTCAGTTTCCCTCTTCCCTATCCTATGGAGGTAGGACATAAAACAGCCGTGGCCCGTTAGTGCCTGACTTAAAAAGTAGTCTAGGCTCCTGTACTCGCATTTCATCCATGTTCTTAGATTGGGTATCAAACGTTTGGTCCATTGAGCCACGTCTTTTGTTTCCTCCCATTCCCTCTGCCATTCGCTTACTGTCCGCTCCCTTTCCTCCAGCCTCTTGTTTCCGTCGGACTCTCTTGCAGCATATAGCCTGGCTCTTTCCTCTGCCAGTAGGTAAATAGGTACAACTCCGGTTATGACATATAGCGCTTTGGTCGACGTGGTACGGTAGGCACTGGCGATGCGCAATAGGCCTTTCCGTTCAGCTTTGACTATTTCTCTTTTGTAGGCCTCCACTCTCAGGTCTTTGTACCATATAGGGGCACCGTATAGGAGGATCGATTGGATCACTCCGTGTAGGACCTTTCTTTTTGCGCTGTTAGGGCCGGCCATGTTCGGCATCACCCTACTTAGTATTGTTGCCCTTTCTCCTGCTTTTTTTGCGACTTTCCTTATGTGTGGCCCAAAGCCGTTGTCGCAGAGCGTGATCCCTAGGTATCTGAGTGTTTTGCTAGGTACTATTTGCGCATTCCCACATCTGAAATGTATGTCATCTCTTTTCCGGGGGCCTCTGAGGATTATTGCCTCTGTTTTTTGTTCGGCTAATTGGAGATTGTGTTCTCTGGTCCAACAAATCACTTCGTGGCACCCATCCTCTGCTCTCCACATGAGCTCCTCTTTATTTCTTGATGTTATAATTAGCCCCAAATCATCAGCGAAGGCAACCGCCTCGCAGCCCGTTGGATATGTACACCTCAGGATTCCGTCGTACGCTATGTTCCATAGCGTCGGGCCGAGGACCGACCCTTGCGGTACTCCTGCACTCACTTCGACTACCTCCCCCTTCTCTAACTGTAGCGTTCTGTTTTTAAGGTATTCCCCTATAATATTTTGCAGGTATCTGGGCACGTTTCTTTTTGTCAGCTCTAGCATTATTTCGCCCCACCTTAGTGAGTTGAAGGCATTCTTTATATCGAAGGCCACCAGTAGCACCCATTTGTGTGCCGAACTTTTGGCCGTTTCTACTACCCTCATTACTGCGTCCGTGGTGGAGGACCCTTTTCGGAAGCCGTACTGTTTGCTCGATAATGGTCCGTACTGCTCTATAGCTTCCTCTAGCCTACCCTTGATTAAGATTTCATAAAGTTTGCTTATAGTTTTCAGCAGACATATGGGTCTCCATTTCTTATTTGGATCATCCGCTTTCCCCTTGGGAATTAAGACCAGCTTGGATATCTTCCATTCCTCAGGGAAGGTTTGGGTGCTCAATAGTAGGTTGTACATTTCCAGTAACCATTCCGGTTCAATTTCTCCTATTCTTCTGATTACTTCCGGGGGGATTCCGTCCAGGCCAGGAGCTCTTCCTGTTTTAATTTTTGCTAGGGCTTCTGCCAGTTCCTCGTTGTTAAAAGGTGCAATCTCCTCTTCTACCACTATCCGTATGTGGTTGTGGGGAGGTCCTGCTGGGAACAGTTCCCTGGTCACTGCTCTTTTAACATCAATATGCATCTGATACGGCATATATGCCTTCAAGTGTCGCATGGCAATCTTGTAGCCTTGGCCCCATATGTCCCTGGTCAGGTCTTGGCATAGATCATTCCAGTGTTGTTTTTTATTTTTTGTTATAAGCTTGTCCAGGTCTCTTTTTACTTCAGAGTATCGGTTTGTGATGTCCTCTAATTCGGCTTGTCCCAGCCTCCTGCGGCCCCTCGTTATCTGTCTCCTGATGGCTATACACTCTTTCCGCTTCAGTCCTATTTCGGTGGTCCACCAATAGGGGGTCCTCCTGCGCGCCTTTGTTGTGTACTTCCCGCATTTGTAGGCTTCCTCGATTATTTTGGTGCCTTCCTCCACGGTGTTTCCTTCTCTGGTTTCCACCCTTTGTCTGAGAGTTTCGACGAAGACGTCCCAGTTGATACCTGTTGGGAATACCTGCTTTGCGTTCTTTGCATTTCTCTCTATCACCTCGAAGTAGATGTAGTTGTGATTCGTCAGGGTCTCGTCCTCCAGCACCTCCCATTTTTCTATAAGCTTTCCGGCCTTTTGGTCTGATAAGGTGATGTCAATGTAAGACTTCGAGGTACCTCTAACGAAAGTTGGCTTGATCCCTGTGTTGTGGACTATTAAATTTAGTGCCGCCGCGTGTTCCGTTACTATTGTACCCCTTTCGTCCGTGGTTGGTGACCCCCATTCCGCTGACTTGGCGTTAAAATCCCCCAGGATTATATAGTTTTCCCTGACGTCGTCAGCATAATCCATAATATTTATTATACGGTCTTCATAGGCCCTCACTGGTTCGTTTGGAGGCAGGTAACAGGCGATGATCGCAATTTTTGACAGATGGACGGCAAGAAAACCTCGTCTTGGTTCGATCTTCTTCACTGTTGTTTTATTGTTGTTCAAAAATACAGCTATCCGTCCGGTAGTGTCGGTAAACCAACCTTTACCCTCGCTGATCTTCCTGTTTGGCTCGCTTACTACGACTAGGTCGATATTCTTTTCCAGTGCAGTTGCCAAGGCGACGTCGTGTGCCGTTCTCTTTGTCCCTAGATTTGTCTGTAGGATTTTTATGCGTCCGCCTGCCATTGTAAGAGTATATATAAAATATGTATATATATATAGATATAAAAACGGGTATAAAATGTATAAATAAATGAAATATATATATAAGTGTTAAAATAAAGACGTTATCACAGTTGTATTCTCACTAATATAAATGCTAGAATAAAGACTAGTTATCACAGTTATTCTCACTTTCATCGAAGACATTGTCTTCTCCTATGAGGTCGGCTCGAGCGATCTGGGAGTGCATGTCCAGTACCTCTATCGATTTGAGTTCCTCATTTCGTGAATCACTTCTTGGTCGCTCTGGTGGTTCCCATATTGTGTTCCTTCTCCGGAATCTCGGGATCCTCTGCGCTTCTTCTGTGTATTTACTCCGTGCGTCCTGTAGTGCTTTTTGAAAGGATGGGCATTTCATGGTGCCTACCCTATGTCCACTGGTCTCGCAAAGGGGGCACTTTTCTTCGTTGCCGCAGTCTTGCGCTGAATGGCCTGGCTCGCCGCACTTATAGCAGTCATTTGACCTGTCCCGACCGTTACAGTCCTTCAGATCATGCTCATATGACCAGCATTTGTAGCATCTGGGCACTTTGTGTCTTTTTTCTACAATTGCTTTCACTAACCCAACCCGGAGGAATTTAGCATCGACTAGCTTTTCCGCCGCCTCCCTGTCTATTGTCACAGTGACCGTTTTAGTATTGTTTCTCATGGGGCGTATATCGCTCATACGGGTTTTCTCATCCCATTTGCCCACCACTTCCGTGATAGCTGACTGAACGTCCGCTTTGCTGACTCCTTCTTCTAGCCCTCTGATATTTATGGCCTCCAGGTTTTTCTCACCCAGCTCCTTGGTTCTGAGGTCGGCAGATGTTTCTCTCAACAATCGTCCGATATTGGCCATGGCCTCGTCGTTATTGTCCAAGGTCAGTAGGAGTTTCCCATCCTTGGTACTCCTGATTGATCTTATTGCATCTTTGCTTTCGTTTGTGACCAATGCCTTCTTTACTGTTCCCAGAATTTCCGAATAGTTTTTTCTCCCCTCGCTTATCACCATACTATACGATGTTGCCACCTTGTTCCTTTTTTGGGATCCCTCTTTAGTTCCCTCGCCTTCCAGAAACTTTGTTGTAGTGAATAACTTTAGTTGTGCAGAGGTGTTTTGGAAGGTCATTTGGATCATCTTCCGGAACTTTTCCACGGAGGTTACCAATACGTGGTGGAGCGCCAGTTTCTCCTCATCCCCCGTCTCTGATTTTAATTTCTGCAACTTGTTCCACAGGTCTCTTATTGTACCATCGTACCTTATCTTTATTACCCTCCTATTGATGCTCTTATCCTTCTGGGACTTAAGTCTGGTAGACTGCTCTAAAACTTCAAAATCTCCCTCTATACACGCAATGTCGGGGAAATTTCCCCTGTAAAGTCTTTGGATACTTTGGTTCATATCTGGGTCGCTGGGTTCTACTATGACTACTTTAGTAACCGAGTCATGTGTGTTTAAGGGATTGCCCACTTCGACTACCGTATTTTGGAAAATCGATTCGTCCCATTTTTTGTCTTGATTTCCGATATAGTGATCCAAATCGATTAAACCTTCTAACGAGGTAACTATTTCCTCTTCGGCTGTGATTTCTCCCGTGATGTCGGTCTGTACGGAGGCATTTACCATGACCGCTGGCTTCCTTGTTTGGGTCTCCATATCGATACCCGTTTTTTCCTCAATATATTGTGTACCCATTTCCCTCGATTCAATGCTTTTGATTGGGTTGGGCTCCTTTTTCTCTTCCATCCTTCCCATTGTCTCCTCGTACTCCTCCAGTTTTTTTTGTGTCCTTACTATGATTCTATGGAGACTCCTTGCGCTCTCCTTTATCTCGACTTTTGTATTCGTTATCTCTTTCGTAAGGTCGAACAGCTTTGTGCCTTCTTCGAGCACCTTGCTAATCATTTTCCGCAGATGTGCTAACTCTTCACTGTCTGCCCTTTCTTCCTCCCTCTTCCTTTTGCCATCTTCCTTGTTCCTTGTAATTTCAATTTCCTTCTGTATCTTTTTGTCCTCTTTTTTCTTTTTTACAGGTCTTTCTTCCACTTCGCTAAGTAATTCCACAATTTCCTCCACACCTTGCATATCGTAGGCACCCAGTTGAGCTAGTGACGCTTTCTGGTCATCATTTTCCCAGCTAATCATCCTCTCAAACTCCATTTCCGCCACTTCACCCCTAGGGGTATGGTATGCCTCCTCTTGCAGTGCCGTTTTTCCCGCTTTTGTTGGTGTCCTGGGTAACGAGTCCCTCCGTTTGAATACCTGCTCTTCCTCTTCATGTGCCAAGTAGTCATATTTTTTATCGGTAATTGTTTTTTCTTTTGTTTTGTTTTTATCCATGTAGTCCCACGAGTTGGGACGAACGTAGGTCCAGAGAGGCAGTGCGCCCGTACCTCCCCAAGGCATTCCTTCGGCATTCACCTCCGGCTACCCCGCACGTCCTCGCCATGACGCCGGGGGGCTGCTCGCGACCCACTTCGGGGGGCCATTCATCCCTCGCCGCAGTTTCCCAAGCTTAGATTCCTTTGGACTCTTCTGTCTGGGTTACCATACCATAGCCGAGTGGTCCCCGCTTTTCGGCGCCGGGAACTCGCCGTTCGCCCTCCAAATCTGGTAGGACTTGTCAGTGTGTTCGGAAGTAACATGGGCCCGTTGGATCTTCTACTGGTATTTCTTGGTGCTATCTACTCGACATCAATAGCCCCACCAGTGCCCCACCGACCGTTTTTTGAGCTGTTTCTTAGCTTCACTCTTCCTCTCCCGTCCTTACGGCTCGAGAAAGGAGGAAGTTACTGAGCCACTCCACCTACGACAAGGTCTTACAGCTCCTAGGAGTGGAACCTAACCTAACCTAACCTAACCTAACCTAACCTAACCTAACCTAACCTAACCTAACCTAACCTAACCTAACCTAACCTAACCTAACCTTTTTTTTTTTTTTTTTTTTTTTTTTTTTTTTTCTCCCAGAGGAAAAGGGGAAGCTCTTACCAGCCTGACTCAGCAGCTGGGATGTGCAATGCTGCTGAGTGCTGTGTGGGGCTCGCACCCACTAAACCCCCACCTCTTTTGCTACCAGCATACTTCCGGAAAAAGGCATTGCCCATAACTTCAGAAGTAGCCGTAGATACAAGGAATATCTTCAATTCTCCGCCCTGTCTCTGTCTTCAATTTCTTTTCTTTCCATAATATTGCAGATAAATGCATACATTAGGTTCCACTTTTCCGGGTCACTTGTCATGATTTCCACTAATTCATCCGTTCCTGGGAAAATACCCATACTTGCTGTCACTTCCTCTCTCTCTATCGACCATCTACTGCATTCTTCATACATGTGTTCCGGACTATCACAGATTCCGCACGTATGGCATAAATCAGTCGTGGTTTTGCCAATTCTCTTTGTATAAGTCCCAAAAGATCCATGCCCGGTTAGGTACTGTGTAAAATAATAGTTCGTTCTTTTGTGCTTACACTCTATCCAGTTTGGGATATTCTTGATAAGCCTCCGAGTCCACTTCGCCGTTCCACTGTTTTCTGTCCATTGTCGCTGCCATCTCCCAAGTGTTTTTTTCCGCGCCATCCTTCTGTTTCCAGGAAGCCTCGTTCCTATTTTGTATAGCATACAGATCTCCGCTGACATCAGGTCCAATGGCGGAAAGCCCGATATTACTTGAGCCGCATCCGCAGATACTGTTCTGTAGGCCGATATCACCCTCAGTAATCCCTTTCTCTGTGTGCTTATAAGTTTGTCACGATATTTTTGAATTTTAAGAACTGCTCTCCACACTGGGGCCGCATATAAAAGGACGCTATGCATAATAGTGCAAAGCACCTGTCGCCTTGCATAGTTCGGTCCACCGATGTTTGGAAGGAGTCTCCTCATAATTTCCGTTTTTCTATTCGCCTTCTCTATGCAATAATCCACGTGTTTGACAAAAGATAATTTTGGATCTAGTAACACTCCCAGATATTTGAGCGTTTTTGATGGCTTGACCATGTTGGCCTCTAGTCTGATCTGAAAGTTTTCCCTGTTCCTTGGGCCTCTGAGTATTATCAGCTCAGTCTTCTGGGTGGCAACCTCCAAACCCACTGACCTCATCCACTCCAGGACCCTTGCAGATGCGCGTTCAGCCTTTCTTATTACTTCATTTTTATCATCTCCTTCAATGGTAACCAATAGGTCATCCGCATAGGCGATCATGCCCACTTTTTCTTCGAGAGGCAGTTTGAGAACCCCCTCATACAGTACATCCCATAATTTGGGGCCTATTATTGATCCTTGTGGGACCCCCATTGTGCACTGCCATTTAACAGAGCCTGCTTCCACCCATCTATCTCTAAAGTAGTCCTCAACCATCTCCACCAGGTATTCCGAACACTCAGCTTCTCTAAGTTTGTCAATGATTTGATGCCATCTCGCAGTATTGAAGGCGTTTTTGACATCTATAGATATGACCAAAAGCCATTTGCTATGAGATTTGCTGACCCAGTCAGTCAAGCTCAGCATCGCTGTTATTGTGGACCTCCGCTTCACAAATCCATGTTGATTCGGGGAAATGACTCCCTTTTCCTCTAGTTCTTCATCCAGCCGATTCATGATCATTTTTTCGAATAATTTGCCAAATGTGTTCAATAGGCACAGCGGCCGGTAAGATGAAGATACATTGATGTCTTTTCCTTTTTTTGGGATCAACACCAATCTAGCCCTTTTCCAATACTCAGGAAAAGTTCTTTCTCGAAGCATCGAGTTGAACATGGAGAGTACCTCGTCCCTTTTGTGATTACAGACTAGTTTTAGAGTTTCCACTGACATCCCGTCTGGGCCAGGCGCCTTACCATTTTTCAATGATCCAAGGGCACTCATTAGTTCATCTATTGTGAAAGGGGGAGCAACTACTTTAGGACCTTCTCTTTTTTTTATTCTTCTTCCGCCCTTTGGGAATAAATCTGCCACTATTTCTTTCCTCCGTTTGACCGTAAGAGAGAAGGGGGTGCTTTGAATTTTTAACTGTCTTGAGACTATTTTGTAGGCCTCTCCCCAGGTGTCTTGGTTCAGATCTTCCAAAAGTGCTTTCCATTTTTGTTTCTTCGCTCTGTTGATTTCATTTTTCAGCAATTTTTTGGTTTCTTTCATGGTAGTGTCTAAAAGTTGTCGTTCCAGCTCTCTTCCCGCTCTCGTGTATTCCCTCCTTCGTTTGATGTATTCTTTCCTTAACTTCTCAATTTGGTCATTCCACCAGTAGGGAAGCTTCTTTCTCTCTCTGTTTGCCCTTATCCACGATTCTTTCATGGCGTCTACAGCTTGCAGATATATGCTGCTTCCTGTCCGAGAGCTGGCTATTTTGCTGATAAAAACTTTCTCGTCTATCATGGGCCTGCCATTCGAAGTTTTCTTTTTCAGTATTTTCCCAGTGTTTATATCATAATAAATATGCCCATGATGTGTGTACGGGTTTTCATGTGCCACTCTCCAGTTTCGGATCCTTGTAGCGAAATCTGAGGAAACCAGCGTAACGTCTATGTGCGTCCTGGAGTTATTTCTGATGAACGTTGGGCTGAAGTCGTTCAGAGCTATCAAGTCAAACTGAGCCATAAGCTCTTCAACATGTTCTCCTCTGCGGTCATTTATCGGAGATCCCCAGAGATGCGACTTAGCATTTATATCACCCATGATGATTTTTCCCCCAATCTTTGTAGATGAGTCCTCAAAAACTTCGTCGATTCTATCCTTGAAACTCTGCAGGCTGATGTTTGGTGAAATATATACTGCGTATATGTGCACTCCTGGTATCTCAATATACACATAGTTATTATTCTTTGTTATTCGTTCTATTTCCACATTTTTGTTAAGTATCATGACCGCTACATCTTTATTACCGTCTGTGTACCATCCATCCTTCGCACATATTTTCTTGTTTGGTTCAGACACCACTACAAGGTCCGCTTCATACGTGCTAGCTGCTGCCCATGCCATGTCGTGCGCCATTTTCGCTCTTCCTAAATTTGTTTGCAGTATTTTATGCATAATAAATAACCTACCCTAAACCTTAACCTACTTAAAATTTCTACTTAATGTAACAAAGTTTAGCTACCCAGTAGTTTGTGCAGGACTGAATCAGAATCTTCCGCCTGTTCAGTAACTACCGGGGTCTTCGGGGACTTGCTCATGACTTCTATTTCTCGGACAGTTTCACGCGCACTCTCAGCGATCTTATCAAAAGCATCCCAGTACGGATCTTGCCCAGACTCTGGTCTAGTTTCCGTATCCATTTCAGCCTCTTTTACAAGTGTCTTTTCCTCGGGCATTTCGGCCTCTTCAGTCGATGTCTTCTCAGCGTCCCTTTCAACCTCTTCTATAGCTGCCTTTCCTGTGGCCGTCGTTGACTGTCCTTTATCAGCTGTACTGTTAACTAGCCCGCTTTCTGTGTTTGTCATCTTCCGGGCTCTTGCCTTATTGAGGGCTTCCTTAAATTTGGGGCATTTCATGCTTCCATATCTATGATTGTTGTCCTCCTCACATATCATACATTTTTCCAAATTTTTACATTCCCTAGATGTGTGGCTTCCCTCCCCACATCTATAGCATAGGTTTCCCCTCGCTTCTCTATTACATTCCTTTGTGCCATGGTCGTATCCCCAGCACCTCTTGCAATTTGCAACATTCACTCTCTTTTCAATTAGGCACCTAACAACGCCTATTTTGATGCGCTTCCTATCAACGAGTCTGTCAGCGTCTGCTTTGTCGAGGGTAACCGTAATCGCAAGCGTGTTATTCGCTTGTGGCCTCAGTTCACTAATTCTATTTCCAGGATTCCATGTCCCCAAGGTCTCTGTGAGGGACCTTATTACTTCTTCTTTAGTGACCTCCATATCCATACCTCTTATATGCAACGTCTCTTTATTTTCTCCTCCCAGCTGCCTTACCTTGACATCAGTGCCAGACTGTTTCAATAGCATTTTTAGGCTGGTCATTTTTTCCTCATCCCTATCCATCGTGATGAGTAGTTTCCCGTCCCTTGTGCTTCGTATTGTTCTGATTATGTCGCTTGTCTCCCCATCCGTGGACTTCACTACTTTTTTGACTGTATTTAGGATGTCCTTATAGCTCCTGTTTTCCTGGTTGACCACTATGCCATATGAGTTCCTTTCTTTCCTTGCCGTACCCGTATTAGTTGTCCGTTTTGTTTCGTATATCTTTGCTCTAATTTCCGTATCATATAATACATACTCCATCATTTTCCTTAGGGTGTCGTTCGGCACCACATTTGTCTGTTGTATGAGGAGCAGCCTTTCGGCTGCTGCCTCATTTCTCACTCTGTTAGCCTGTTCCCATAGGTTAGATGTTGTGCCATCCAGGGTCACTTTCATTATGCGGCTGGTGATTTCTTGAGTGCCAGTATTTGTTTTAATCTTGGTATATTGTTCCAATGTATCCAGATCATCGTTCATATTTTTAAGCTGTGGGAACTTTTCCGTATATACGGCAGCCGGGCCTTTATCTAGATTTTCGTCCTTTTTAACAAACAACAGCTTCATGATGTTTTCCTCCTCTCCGAGTGGATGCTCTTGTGTAATTTCTGTGTGTTTGTAAACCTGTTCTGGCCACTTCAGGCTAGCGATGCCTTCTAGAGCTTCTAAAGTTTTCGCAGCCCCGTGTCCCTCCAGACTGTCTAGGGTTCCTTCTTCGACTGTTTGTGTACCCATGTCTCTCTTCTCATTGCTCTGCCTTTGTGTTTGGCAGTCCACGTCTATTGTAACTTTTTCCACTGGCTCCCATTTGTTCTTATCCAGCCATTCTCTTATGGAAACCCTATTGAGTAGTTCTATTCCTTTTTTCATATTTTCAACTGATTCTTTGATTCCTTTTAATGTGTTAGGACCTGCACTGATGTTACTTGCTCTTATGTGTTTTATCATTTCCCCCATGTGTCTGTTAAGCCTCTCGATTGCTTCGTTTATGGTAAATACTTCCGAGCTTTCTTTCCTTTTGTATGGTTCATCGCTCATCAAAATCGAGGTGTCCGTTAATTTTCTTTTAGCTTTCCTCTGTTCAGTGTTGAGCGAATTACATCTTTGTAATTTGCTCACCATATTCAACCTGCTGTGCAACAGCGTGTCTTTGCCTAAGTCTCTTTTATCTGTTTTCACACTAGGTAGGCTGCCCTCCCCAGTTGTGTCAACCGTCTGTTTGTCTTGTTTTTGGTTTTGATTTTCGTTTTTTTCGTTCATTTTTTTCCCACGAGTAGGGTCGAAAAATATGTCCAGCGAGGCAGTGCGCCCATACCCTGCTAAGGCATTCCTTCAGCTTTCACCTCCGGCTACCCCGCACGTCCTCGCCATGACGGCGGGGGGCTGCTCGCGACCCTCTTCGGGGGGCCATTCATCCATCACCGCAGTTTCCCAGGCTTAGATTCCGTTGGACCCTTCTGTCTGGGTTACCATACCATAGCCGAGTGGTCCCCGCTTTTCGGCGCCGGGAACTCGCCGTTCGCCCTCCAAATCTGGTAGGACTTGTCAGTGTGTTCGGAAGTAACATGGGCCCGTTGGATCTTCTACTGGTATTTCTTGGTGCTATCTACTCGACATCAATAGCCTCACCAGTGCCCCACTGACCGTTTTTTGAGCTGTTTCTTAGCTTCACTCTTCCTCTCCCGTCCTTACGGCTCGAGAAAGGAGGAAGTTACTGAGCCACTCCACCTACGACAAGGTCTTACAGCTCCTAGGAGTGGAACCTAACCTAACCTAACCTAACCTAACCTAACCTAACCTAACCTAACCTAACCTAACCTAACCTAACCTAACCTAACCTAACCTAACCTAACCTAACCTAACCTAACCTAACCTAACCTAACCTAACCTAACCTAACCTAACCTAACCTAACCTAACCTAACCTAACCTAACCTAACCTAACCTAACCTAACCTAACCTAACCTAACCTAACCTAACCTAACCTAACCTAACCTAACCTAACCTAACCTAACCTAACCTAACCTAACCTAACCTAACCTAACCTAACCTAACCTAACCTAACCTAACCTAACCTAACCTAACCTAACCTAACCTAACCTAACCTAACCTAACCTAACCTAACCTAACCTAACCTAACCTAACCTAACCTAACCTAACCTAACCTAACCTAACCTAACCTAACCTAACCTAACCTAACCTAACCTAACCTAACCTAACCTAACCTAACCTAACCTAACCTAACCTAACCTAACCTAACCTAACCTAACCTAACCTAACCTAACCTAACCTAACCTAACCTAACCTAACCTAACCTAACCTAACCTAACCTAACCTAACCTAACCTAACCTAACCTAACCTAACCTAACCTAACCTAACCTAACCTAACCTAACCTAACCTAACCTAACCTAACCTAACCTAACCTAACCTAACCTAACCTAACCTAACCTAACCTAACCTAACCTAACCTAACCTAACCTAACCTAACCTAACCTAACCTAACCTAACCTAACCTAACCTAACCTAACCTAACCTAACCTAACCTAACCTAACCTAACCTAACCTAACCTAACCTAACCTAACCTAACCTAACCTAACCTAACCTAACCTAACCTAACCTAACCTAACCTAACCTAACCTAACCTAACCTAACCTAACCTAACCTAACCTAACCTAACCTAACCTAACCTAACCTAACCTAACCTAACCTAACCTAACCTAACCTAACCTAACCTAACCTAACCTAACCTAACCTAACCTAACCTAACCTAACCTAACCTAACCTAACCTAACCTAACCTAACCTAACCTAACCTAACCTAACCTAACCTAACCTAACCTAACCTAACCTAACCTAACCTAACCTAACCTAACCTAACCTAACCTAACCTAACCTAACCTAACCTAACCTAACCTAACCTAACCTAACCTAACCTAACCTAACCTAACCTAACCTAACCTAACCTAACCTAACCTAACCTAACCTAACCTAACCTAACCTAACCTAACCTAACTTAACCTAACCTAACCTAACCTAACCTAACCTAACCTAACCTTTTTTTTTTTTTTTTTTTTTTTTTTTTTTTTTTGTCAGGTGGAAACCTGCACACAGGCTCCGGGTACTTGTTCTACCTTTCCCCGGAAGTGTGGGACTACCTCCGGTCTGGGTTCAATCCCGCTTGGGCATCCTGCACGCAGGACGGCCAGGCAACATTGAGGAGCCCCAAGCCAGAGACGACCTCACTAAAACCACCTCGGTCGCCACCACATCCAGATCTCGACCCTGGAACCGCCCCTGGAGGCATATCATCAGAATCGGGATCAGCATCTGCCCTTTATTGGTGCTCGCGTTCTTCCCTCTCCTTTGCGCACATGACTTGTCTGATATATGATCTTATAATATCCCATTTTTCTTTGGATTCTAGCATCAGTTCGATCATGCTATTTCTTGTCACCGCTTCTCCAACCTCCCTTTCTAACCGCTTCCTATATATGTCCCATCTTTCGCATTTGAAAATAGTGTGTTCAACGTCATCCCTGTCTCCACAGTAGATGCATTTGTCGTCAATTGTCTTTTTTATTCTTTCAGTGAAAGCCCTATATGATCCATGTCCGGATAAAACCTGGGTGACGTAGTAATCTAATCTTCTGTGGCGACAGAGAATCCATCTTTCCAAATCTTTTATAAGAGACCTGGTCCACCTCCCCTTCACCCCTGCTTCCCACCTCTCTTGCCACTTTGCTCTTACCTCTGCTTCCACTTGCATCTTATGTTCTCTCCCTCTTTTGTATACCTCCTTTCTCTCCCACACCAGCAGGTCCATCGGTGGTATTCCTGCGATTACTTGTACCGCCTCTGTTGAAATGGTGCGGTAGCCCGAGACTACTCTGAGTAGCATTCTCCTCTGTAAGGAGTTTAGCATATCTCTATACTTACCAATTTCAATCATCTTTCCCCAAATAGGAGCACCGTATAAAATGGTAGACTGTACCACTCCCCACAGTAGTCTCCTCTTCTCAGCCGTTGGACCCCCAATATTCGGAAGTATCTTTCCCAGAGCTGTTACCTTCTCCGTTGCCTTTTTCATCACCTCTGTCAAATGTTTTCTGTAGCTTCCACCGTCCTGAAGCCAAATTCCCAAATATTTTAGGTGCGCCTTTGGCAAGATTTGTGAACCTCCCAGTTCGAGCCTGATCCTCCCACTATACCCAGCCAAGACTGTTACCTCAGTCTTTTGTGTGGCGAGCTCCATATCCCATTTTCGCAGCCAGCGTCTCACCTGCCACATAGCATTGCACAAGTTCATTTCCAACTCCACCGATGATTCCGCAGTGGCCACCAAAGCAACGTCGTCTGCATATCCGATCATTTTGATACCGTTTGGTAACCCCATTTTGAGAAGATCATCATAAAATACATTCCATAATGTCGGCCCAAGTACTGATCCTTGTGGGATCCCAGCCGTCACATTATAGAAGTCCCCCTCTCCAACTAAAATACTGCGGCCATTAAAATATCTTTGAATGATATTTAGCAGGTATTGGCTGATTCCTTTTTCCTCCAGACCCTGTATAATACCTTCAGTGGGTACTGTATTAAATGCGTTTTTTACATCTAGGGTAGCCACCACGCACCATCTCTCCCTTCTTCCCGACAGATAAACTTGCTTTGCTATGCTTGTGACAGCCTCTACAGCCATTATAGTGGACTTACCCTCCCGGAAACCGAATTGATTCTCGGCGAACCCTCCTCCATCTTCTATTTCCTTCAACAGCCTACCTTTTATCAAGTGCTCGTACAGTTTAGCTAGAACGTTTATCAGGCACAATGGCCTATACGATCCTTCTTCGCCCCACGGTTTTCCAGCTTTTGGGATTAGGACGAGCTTCGCCTGCTTCCAGGGTATCGGGAAATCATTCGCTGATATTAGTTTGTTAAACAAATGGATAAAGTAGTCCGGTGCCTCCTTAGCCACTAACTGTACACACTCGACGGGGATTCCATCCGGCCCGGGTGCCTTGCCCCTCTTGAGTCTACCGCTTGCTTCTAGTATTTCTTCTGTTGTGACTTCTCTTACATTTTCGTACTGGGTAATATTTCTCATCACCATTTTTCTTCTCGGGAACAACGATGCCACCACCTCCTGTGTCTTGTCCCGTGTGAGTTTATATGGCATTCCACCTCGCTTGATTGCTCTCATTGCGATCGCATATCCTTGCCCAAATACGTCATTTTCCAGCTCCTCACATAGCTCCTTCCATTTAACTCTTTTAGCTGCCTTTATATTTTTTCTATATATTTCTCTCGCCGCCTGGTATTCTTCCCATTTACGCTCCCTCTTTTCCTTATCAGGTTCCCTAGTGTAGCATCTCCTTAGCCGATTGCAATCCGTTCTTTGTCTTTTCAGTTCCTCATTCCACCAGTACTGCTGTGTTTTCCTCTTCCTCCCTGTTCTTTTCTTCCCCCGCTCGTATGCCGACTTCATCAGTTCATCCAAATCCTCAAAACTTATTGCTCCTTTTGTCTTCATTCTCTCCCACTTATTTTTAAAAACCCCAATAAAACCATCCAAATCTACCTTAAATATATACCCAACCTCCGACGCCCTTTTATATCCCTTAACTGCATATGATATGTGGTGGTGCAGCGAGAGTGTCTCACTGTCCAATACCTTCCAGTCTTCCACCCTCCTAGAAATCTTCCTTGTCGCCATAGTTAGGTCTATATAAGACTTAGACGCTCCCCTGGTGAACGTTGGTTTTTGACCATCGTTAAAAATCACCAGGTCCAGCTGAGCAACCCATTCCAGTAGATATTGTCCTCTTTTGTCATAGTTTTCCGATCCCCATTCATATGCTTTAGCGTTAAAATCCCCCCCTATAATAGTTTCCCTCCCTGAAACTCTGATTAAACCCATTACCTCATCCACATAAGCTTCGAAGGTCCCCAAGTCTGTGTTCGGAGATATGTAGCATGCAATCACATCCACGTCCTCCAAACACAGCCTCACGTACCCTTTTCCACTCATTATATGAGACATTTTAATTCCCTTATCCCTAACAAAAATTGCCACATCTTTTTTCTCATCCTTTATCCACCCCGTTGCTGTGATATACTTTTTATTTGGTTCATTTACTATTAATATACTGCATCCTTCCTCCTCAGCCGTTTTAAAAGCAGTGTCATGGGCCCCCGCAGACCTCCCCACGTTTATTTGTAAGAATTTTAAAACCATTGTGTTTCCTATTTCCTAACTACCCCTACCCTTTCTCTTTCCGTTTGTACAAATCTCTTGAAAATCGGGCATTTCGTCGAATCCTCTCTATGAGGCTGTCGGCAGGGTCTGCATTCTGCCTCATTTTTGCATTCAGCTGCCCTATGACCTTCCTGCCAGCAGTTCAAGCATTTGCCTACTGCACTGGGTTCTCTGCATTCTGCTTTCTTATGCCCGATCCCCATACAATTATGGCACCTGCTTGTTCGTACCTTTATTTTGACTTTGGAAAGACAAAGGCCTATCCTAACCCTGCCCAGCCTGTCTAGTAAATCTGCTGCCTCTCTACCCGCTTCCAACATCACCAGATCTCCACCATTTTTATTGCTTTTGCGCATTTTGATGCGCACTGAGCTTCCTCTATTCCTACCTATTTCCTCCTCAATCGCCCTCAATATCCTCCCATCCTCCGTAGTGGAGTCTACGTCATATAGAAAAAGTAGTTGTCCACCCTTCTCCCCCATTTCGGCGTCCGCCCCTGTAATGTCTTTTATACGACCTGTCAGCCTTTTAATATTATCCCTGCCTCCTTCTATTTCTAATAGCATGTCCCCCTTAGCAGTTTTCCTTACCCTTTTAACGTTTACCCCGCTTTCGTCTATGGATATGTTTTCTTCCATGTTCCTGAGTAGCTCTGCGTAGGTCCTATCTCCTTTTTTAATTGTGATATTTCCCCTAAGTTTTTCCTTCTTTTCCTCCGCCGGCAGTATCAATTTCAACCTCGTTTCTCCACCGTCGATTACTATTGCACATTCGAGTGCTTTCCTTAGCATGTCTCCGTCGATTCCTTCCTCCAACACGCACGTTATTTCCTCTTCGTTTGTGTGAAGTTCTGCCCTAGCCTCTCTAATTGCCTTCCCTAGTTCCCTAGCTTTCCTAAATAAAACCCTCGCATCTCCTACCGCTCTCAATACGTAGGCTACCCTAGCCTCCCTATGATTTTTTCCCCTCCTGGTTTCTGTTTGTATGTTGTTTACAACATAATCCACCTCCTCACCGCACTCGTCCACCATGTTGTCCGCCCCGGGGTGGTTTTTAATCCACCTCTCTATGTACTCATCTGGATTCCTTCCCTGATCTTTTCCTCCCACAATCAGTACCACGTCCCGTCTGTCCGGATGCTCCTTCGTCCTCTCAGCCGTGAGTGTTTTTTTGAATGACTCCTCCGGCCATTCCTCTCCCACTAAACCTTCGAATTCTCCCTCATCGACTCCCCTCGTTACAGCCTTAATTATGTATTCCATCCTCTCCTTCTTCATGGCCTCTGTCCCCTTTTCAATATCTTCCTGGTCTACCTGTACCCCCATGTCACACATCACCACTCCTGTTTCCCTTTTTCCAGTTTCCTTCACCGGCCTCTCTTCGTAATCCTGTAGCTGTCTTTGTACCTTGGATATGGTTCTGAACAGGTTTCTAGTACCTTCCTTAATTTCAACCTTGGTATTTACGATTTCTCTGGTTAAAGTATACAATTTACTACCCTCCTCGACCAACCTTTTTACTACTTCCCTCAACTCAGCCAATTCCTCACTATCCTCCTTCTCGTCATCTTCTCTCTTCCTTTTACCGTCTTCCTTATTCCTGTTTTTCTCCATTTTTTTAGAAGTTTCTATTTTCGCCTCCTCCTTCTTCTTTTTGCTAGGCCTACTTTCCTCTTCACCACTCGCTATTCCTACGATGCCATCCATGACACCGATCTCATGCGCCCCTAGTCTAATCAGTGACGTTTCCCTGTCATCATTTTCCCAGCTTGTCATTCTGTCGAAATCTTGCCTATCCACCTCTCCACTGGGGGTGTGAAAAGCCTCATCCTGGCCCATTTTCCTTCCACTTTTTGGAGGGGTTCTAGGAAGAGAATCTCTCCTCCCGAATACCTGCTGTTCCTCTACTTCCCTATCAACAAAACCTACCGCTCCTTCTTCCATTTCCTTCGCCAGTCCGTCTTCATTTCTGTCAGTCCTATTTTTGTTTCTTTGTTTGTCCATATACGTTCCCACGAGCCGGGTCGAAAGCAAAGGTCCAGCGGGGCAGTGCGCCCTTACCCCGCTAAGGCAAAATACAATGGAGTATTGCCAGGCACTCCAAAGGGATCGTTCATGGTGTTTTAACCCTCACACCTTTCATACCCTCAGCACGATGCCTTACACCTTAGTAGTGGGGATTTTTTATCGAGGTTTACTCCTCTAGGTATTTTTACCGGTTACCTCCGGACGCAGTAGCAGCCGCTGCTCAGTCACCCAGCATAGCTGCATTCCCTATGCTGTTGGTTTTTTATCGAGGTTTACTCCTCTAGGCTTTTTCTCAACGGTTGCCTCCGGACGCAGTAGCTACCATCGCTTAGCTCACCCAACAAAGCTGCCTCCCCTATGTTGTCGGATTTTTTCTCGAGGTTCACTCCTCTATTCCTTTTGATCCGCGAGCAATTATTCAGGTTCCCATGCTGGATCCTTATTCATTGCTTATCCCGAGGGCTGGTTGGTCATGAGGCCCTTACAGCTCAGAAGAGCACGAGTCCCATAACCAACCACGCCCCCTGGAGACACCCTATGAGCCATTGGGACGCGCCGTGTCGGGTGGAAAACCCCCTCCCCGGAAACTTGTATGAGAGATTAGGGGTGAATCACTTCCAGCCTCTCCCATCCAAACTCCCGAGGCACGGAACCTAACCTAACCTAACCTAACCTAACCTAACCTAACCTAACCTAACCTAACCTAACCTAACCTAACCTAACCTAACCTAACCTAACCTAACCTAACCTAACCTAACCTTTTTTTTTTTTTTTTTTTTTTTTTTTTTGGTGGGTGGAGAAATCCTTTATGGACACCTGGGAAGATGTCCCAGGTAGTGTGAGACTACCCCCTACGGCTACTCACTAAAACTCCACCCCGTCCATAGTGAGCTCCGGTATCATCCTGTTAGGATATTCATCAGAGCTCGGACGTCTTGCTCTTCATCCTTCACCCTCTTCCTTTTCCCTCTGTCTATCGTCCTGTTCTTTTATTTTCATGATTTCCCTGATAAATTCGTGTATTGCCTTCCAACCATTGACCCTTTTTATCATTTGGGTAACCATGTTTGCTTCGTTTAGTTTATCTCCCAGCGTTAATTCTAATTGCATCCGTCTGGCGTGCCATCTTTCGCATTGAAACAGTGTGTGGTGTGCGTCGTCTGGATCTGGGCAATACATGCAGGTGTCAGTTTCCCTCTTCCCTATCCTATGGAGGTAGGACATAAAACAGCCGTGGCCCGTTAGTGCCTGACTTAAAAAGTAGTCTAGGCTCCTGTACTCGCATTTCATCCATGTTCTTAGATTGGGTATCAAACGTTTGGTCCATTGAGCCACGTCTTTTGTTTCCTCCCATTCCCTCTGCCATTCGCTTACTGTCCGCTCCCTTTCCTCCAGCCTCTTGTTTCCGTCGGACTCTCTTGCAGCATATAGCCTGGCTCTTTCCTCTGCCAGTAGGTAAATAGGTACAACTCCGGTTATCACATATAGCGCTTTGGTCGACGTGGTACGGTAGGCACTGGCGATGCGCAATAGGCCTTTCCGTTCAGCTTTGACTATTTCTCTTTTGTAGGCCTCCACTCTCAGGTCTTTGTACCATATAGGGGCACCGTATAGGAGGATCGATTGGATCACTCCGTGTAGGACCTTTCTTTTTGCGCTGTTAGGGCCGGCCATGTTCGGCATCACCCTACTTAGTATTGTTGCCCTTTCTCCTGCTTTTTTTGCGACTTTCCTTATGTGTGGCCCAAAGCCGTTGTCGCAGAGCGTGATCCCTAGGTATCTGAGTGTTTTGCTAGGTACTATTTGCGCATTCCCACATCTGAAATGTATGTCATCTCTTTTCCGGGGGCCTCTGAGGATTATTGCCTCTGTTTTTTGTTCGGCTAATTGGAGATTGTGTTCTCTGGTCCAACAAATCACTTCGTGGCACCCATCCTCTGCTCTCCACATGAGCTCCTCTTTATTTTTTGATGTTATAATTAGCCCCAAATCATCAGCGAAGGCAACCGCCTCGCAGCCCGTTGGATATGTACACCTCAGGATTCCGTCGTACGCTATGTTCCATAGCGTCGGGCCGAGGACCGACCCTTGCGGTACTCCTGCACTCACTTCGACTACCTCCCCCTTCTCTAACTGTAGCGTTCTGTTTTTAAGGTATTCCCCTATAACATTTTGCAGGTATCTGGGCACGTTTCTTTTTGTCAGCTCTAGCATTATTTCGCCCCACCTTAGTGAGTTGAAGGCATTCTTTATATCGAAGGCCACCAGTAGCACCCATTTGTGTGCCGAACTTTTGGCCGTTTCTACTACCCTCATTACTGCGTCCGTGGTGGAGGACCCTTTTCGGAAGCCGTACTGTTTGCTCGATAATGGTCCGTACTGCTCTATAGCTTCCTCTAGCCTACCCTTGATTAAGATTTCATAAAGTTTGCTTATAGTTTTCAGCAGACATATGGGTCTCCATTTCTTATTTGGATCATCCGCTTTCCCCTTGGGAATTAAGACCAGCTTGGATATCTTCCATTCCTCAGGGAAGGTTTGGGTGCTCAATAGTAGGTTGTACATTTCCAGTAACCATTCCGGTTCAATTTCTCCTATTCTTCTGATTACTTCCGGGGGGATTCCGTCCAGGCCAGGAGCTCTTCCTGTTTTAATTTTTGCTAGGGCTTCTGCCAGTTCCTCGTTGTTAAAAGGTGCAATCTCCTCTTCTACCACTATCCGTATGTGGTTGTGGGGAGGTCCTGCTGGGAACAGTTCCCTGGTCACTGCTCTTTTAACATCAATATGCATCTGATACGGCATATATGCCTTCAAGTGTCGCATGGCAATCTTGTAGCCTTGGCCCCATATGTCCCTGGTCAGGTCTTGGCATAGATCATTCCAGTGTTGTTTTTTATTTTTTGTTATAAGCTTGTCCAGGTCTCTTTTTACTTCAGAGTATCGGTTTGTGATGTCCTCTAATTCGGCTTGTCCCAGCCTCCTGCGGCCCCTCGTTATCTGTCTCCTGATGGCTATACACTCTTTCCGCTTTAGTCCTATTTCGGTGGTCCACCAATAGGGGGTCCTCCTGCGCGCCTTTGTTGTGTACTTCCCGCATTTGTAGGCTTCCTCGATTATTTTGGTGCCTTCCTCCACGGTGTTTCCTTCTCTGGTTTCCACCCTTTGTCTGAGAGTTTCGACGAAGACGTCCCAGTTGATACCTGTTGGGAATACCTGCTTTGCGTTCTTTGCATTTCTCTCTATCACCTCGAAGTAGATGTAGTTGTGATTCGTCAGGGTCTCGTCCTCCAGCACCTCCCATTTTTCTATAAGCTTTCCGGCCTTTTGGTCTGATAAGGTGATGTCAATGTAAGACTTCGAGGTACCTCTAACGAAAGTTGGCTTGATCCCTGTGTTGTGGACTATTAAATTTAGTGCCGCCGCGTGTTCCGTTACTATTGTACCCCTTTCGTCCGTGGTTGGTGACCCCCATTCCGCTGACTTGGCGTTAAAATCCCCCAGGATTATATAGTTTTCCCTGACGTCGTCAGCATAATCCATAATATTTATTATACGGTCTTCATAGGCCCTCACTGGTTCGTTTGGAGGCAGGTAACAGGCGATGATCGCAATTTTTGACAGATGGACGGCAAGAAAACCTCGTCTTGGTTCGATCTTCTTCACTGTTGTTTTATTGTTGTTCAAAAATACAGCTATCCGTCCGGTAGTGTCGGTAAACCAACCTTTACCCTCGCTGATCTTCCTGTTTGGCTCGCTTACTACGACTAGGTCGATATTCTTTTCCAGTGCAGTTGCCAAGGCGACGTCGTGTGCCGTTCTCTTTGTCCCTAGATTTGTCTGTAGGATTTTTATGCGTCCGCCTGCCATTGTAAGAGTATATATAAAATATGTATATATATATAGATATAAAAACGGGTATAAAATGTATAAATAAATGAAATATATATATAAGTGTTAAAATAAAGACGTTATCACAGTTGTATTCTCACTAATATAAATGCTAGAATAAAGACTAGTTATCACAGTTATTCTCACTTTCATCGAAGACATTGTCTTCTCCTATGAGGTCGGCTCGAGCGATCTGGGAGTGCATGTCCAGTACCTCTATCGATTTGAGTTCCTCATTTCGTGAATCACTTCTTGGTCGCTCTGGTGGTTCCCATATTGTGTTCCTTCTCCGGAATCTCGGGATCCTCTGCGCTTCTTCTGTGTATTTACTCCGTGCGTCCTGTAGTGCTTTTTGAAAGGATGGGCATTTCATGGTGCCTACCCTATGTCCACTGGTCTCGCAAAGGGGGCACTTTTCTTCGTTGCCGCAGTCTTGCGCTGAATGGCCTGGCTCGCCGCACTTATAGCAGTCATTTGACCTGTCCCGACCGTTACAGTCCTTCAGATCATGCTCATATGACCAGCATTTGTAGCATCTGGGCACTTTGTGTCTTTTTTCTACAATTGCTTTCACTAACCCAACCCGGAGGAATTTAGCATCGACTAGCTTTTCCGCCGCCTCCCTGTCTATTGTCACAGTGACCGTTTTAGTATTGTTTCTCATGGGGCGTATATCGCTCATACGGGTTTTCTCATCCCATTTGCCCACCACTTCCGTGATAGCTGACTGAACGTCCGCTTTGCTGACTCCTTCTTCTAGCCCTCTGATATTTATGGCCTCCAGGTTTTTCTCACCCAGCTCCTTGGTTCTGAGGTCGGCAGATGTTTCTCTCAACAATCGTCCGATATTGGCCATGGCCTCGTCGTTATTGTCCAAGGTCAGTAGGAGTTTCCCATCCTTGGTACTCCTGATTGATCTTATTGCATCTTTGCTTTCGTTTGTGACCAATGCCTTCTTTACTGTTCCCAGAATTTCCGAATAGTTTTTTCTCCCCTCGCTTATCACCATACTATACGATGTTGCCACCTTGTTCCTTTTTTGGGATCCCTCTTTAGTTCCCTCGCCTTCCAGAAACTTTGTTGTAGTGAATAACTTTAGTTGTGCAGAGGTGTTTTGGAAGGTCATTTGGATCATCTTCCGGAACTTTTCCACGGAGGTTACCAATACGTGGTGGAGCGCCAGTTTCTCCTCATCCCCCGTCTCTGATTTTAATTTCTGCAACTTGTTCCACAGGTCTCTTATTGTACCATCGTACCTTATCTTTATTACCCTCCTATTGATGCTCTTATCCTTCTGGGACTTAAGTCTGGTAGACTGCTCTAAAACTTCAAAATCTCCCTCTATACACGCAATGTCGGGGAAATTTCCCCTGTAAAGTCTTTGGATACTTTGGTTCATATCTGGGTCGCTGGGTTCTACTATGACTACTTTAGTAACCGAGTCATGTGTGTTTAAGGGATTGCCCACTTCGACTACCGTATTTTGGAAAATCGATTCGTCCCATTTTTTGTCTTGATTTCCGATATAGTGATCCAAATCGATTAAACCTTCTAACGAGGTAACTATTTCCTCTTCGGCTGTGATTTCTCCCGTGATGTCGGTCTGTACGGAGGCATTTACCATGACCGCTGGCTTCCTTGTTTGGGTCTCCATATCGATACCCGTTTTTTCCTCAATATATTGTGTACCCATTTCCCTCGATTCAATGCTTTTGATTGGGTTGGGCTCCTTTTTCTCTTCCATCCTTCCCATTGTCTCCTCGTACTCCTCCAGTTTTTTTTGTGTCCTTACTATGATTCTATGGAGACTCCTTGCGCTCTCCTTTATCTCGACTTTTGTATTCGTTATCTCTTTCGTAAGGTCGAACAGCTTTGTGCCTTCTTCGAGCACCTTGCTAATCATTTTCCGCAGATGTGCTAACTCTTCACTGTCTGCCCTTTCTTCCTCCCTCTTCCTTTTGCCATCTTCCTTGTTCCTTGTAATTTCAATTTCCTTCTGTATCTTTTTGTCCTCTTTTTTCTTTTTTACAGGTCTTTCTTCCTCTTCGCTAAGTAATTCCACAATTTCCTCCACACCTTGCATATCGTAGGCACCCAGTTGAGCTAGTGACGCTTTCTGGTCATCATTTTCCCAGCTAATCATCCTCTCAAACTCCATTTCCGCCACTTCACCCCTAGGGGTATGGTATGCCTCCTCTTGCAGTGCCGTTCTTCCCGCTTTTGTTGGTGTCCTGGGTAACGAGTCCCTCCGTTTGAATACCTGCTCTTCCTCTTCATGTGCCAAGTAGTCATATTTTTTATCGGTAATTGTTTTTTCTTTTGTTTTGTTTTTATCCATGTAGTCCCACGAGTTGGGACGAACGTAGGTCCAGAGAGGCAGTGCGCCCGTACCTCCCCAAGGCATTCCTTCGGCATTCACCTCCGGCTACCCCGCACGTCCTCGCCATGACGCCGGGGGGCTGCTCGCGACCCACTTCGGGGGGCCATTCATCCCTCGCCGCAGTTTCCCAAGCTTAGATTCCTTTGGACTCTTCTGTCTGGGTTACCATACCATAGCCGAGTGGTCCCCGCTTTTCGGCGCCGGGAACTCGCCGTTCGCCCTCCAAATCTGGTAGGACTTGTCAGTGTGTTCGGAAGTAACATGGGCCCGTTGGATCTTCTACTGGTATTTCTTGGTGCTATCTACTCGACATCAATAGCCCCACCAGTGCCCCACTGACCGTTTTTTGAGCTGTTTCTTAGCTTCACTCTTCCTCTCCCGTCCTTACGGCTCGAGAAAGGAGGAAGTTACTGAGCCACTCCACCTACGACAAGGTCTTACAGCTCCTAGGAGTGGAACCTAACCTAACCTAACCTAACCTAACCTAACCTAACCTAACCTAACCTAACCTAACCTAACCTAACCTAACCTAACCTAACCTAACCTAACCTAACCTAACCTAACCTAACCTAACCTAACCTAACCTAACCTAACCTAACCTAACCTAACCTAACCTAACCTAACCTAACCTAACCTAACCTAACCTAACCTAACCTAACCTAACCTAACCTAACCTAACCTAACCTAACCTAACCTAACCTAACCTAACCTAACCTAACCTAACCTAACCTAACCTAACCTAACCTAACCTAACCTAACCTAACCTAACCTAACCTAACCTAACCTAACCTAACCTAACCTAACCTAACCTAACCTTTTTTTTTTTTTTTTTTTTTTTTTTTTTGTGGAAGTGGGGAATCTTCATCAAGACTTACGGCTGGAGAGACAGCCAGTGTGGGTTTCCAACCTTCCCGATTTGACAACACATGTACCTCCTGCTTGGCAGAAGATGCATCCACTGTCACCCCGAGAGAGCCAGCGTCGCCACTAAACCCCACTCCCCTCCCTCGAACTGTGGGACCACCCTTCCGGGTATTACATCACAGCTCAAGTGGATCTGCTTCTCAAAATAACAACACATAGGGGCAATATCATGAGTGTTGACAAAAATAAAATAAATATAAAACCTACCTTGGATCGTAAACAACATTTAATGTAAAATTCCGATAAAAATTTATTTAAAACAAAAACAAAGAAAATTTTTATACCTATCCAGATTAATAGAAACGACCACATTTAAAAGAAGAGTATATAGATAAATAAATTATGACCCCATTTTATTAGAGACTATCGATTTCTCGCTCCCTCCTCTCCCTCTCCTGTGAAGCCCTTTCCTCGATTTCCTTTTGCCCCATTACCGCTTTGAAGAAACCTCTCAATATTTCCCACTTTTCCTCAGACTCCAGCATACAACCTACCATGTTCCCAACCCCTAGTACCAATCCCAGTCTCCCCTCTACCTCTTCCCTCTCCTTATGCCATCTCGTGCATGAAAACATTGTATGCTGGACGTCGTCTCTATCCCCACAGTACAAACACCTTTCGTCCCTCGCTTTCCCAATTTTGTGCGTAAACACCCTAAACGAACCATGCCCTGACAATACTTGAGTTGTAAAGTAGTCTAGTTTGCGGTGTTTGCATCCCAGCCAGCCCTCCATATCATTCACTAACATTCGCGTCCATGTCCCCTTTGCATTCCCTTCCCTTAACCTTCTCAGCCATTTGTCCTGTATTTCTTCTTCTATTAATCCTTTACTTTCCCTGCCCCTCTTCCACATTTGCATCCTCTCCTCGACTAACAAATCAATTGGAGGTATACCAGTGATTATCTGAATTGCGTCATTTGATATTGTTCTATATCCCGACGCAATCCTTAGCAACATCACCCTTTGCACTTTTATCATGTCATCCCGGCATTTTTTTATTTGCATGGTCCCTCCCCAAATGGGCGCACCATATAAGAGGATCGATTTAACCACCCCCCATAACATTCTCCTTTTAGCGTCTCCAGGTCCCCCTATGTTCGGAAGCACCCTGCTCAGTGTTGCCGCCCTATCACTAGCCTTTTTCACTACATGTCTAATATGTGGACCAAAATAAACCCCTCTGTCCAGCCATAATCCCAAATATTTACATTCCCTTCCCGGCTCTATACTATATCCCCCCATTTCAAATGAGACATTTTTCCCTCTAGGCCCATAGAGTACCAGCGCCGCTGTTTTCTCCGGAGCCATCTCCATCCCCTTCTCCCTCATCCATTTTCCGACTTCCCACAGAGCTTCCTCAACTGTTATCTCTAGCTGGGTTTTGTTATCTGCCGATGCCACTATAGCGACATCGTCAGCGAAACCAACTATCTCCGCCCCTTCTGGGAGTTTCAGCCTCATGAGTGGGTCGTAAAAAATGTTCCACATGGTAGGCCCCAGTACCGATCCCTGTGGAATCCCCGATGTCACTTCGTAGTGTTTCCCCCCACCCATCATAATTTGCCTCCCCTGGAAGTATCTTGTCAGCACCCTTATCAGGTACCTCGGCAAATTCCTCCTCCGCAACTCCCATAGGATATGCTTTATCGGGACGGTGTTGAAAGCATTTTTTACGTCTATCATCACCATCACACACCATCTCTCTTTTTCACTCCCCATCCTCGTACTATTTGCCTTCCGAATGATTTGTTCTACCGCCATTACCGTGGACTTCCCCTCCCTGAAACCATATTGGTTACTAGCCAAATCTCCACTTTCCCTTAAAGCTACCTCCAACCTCCCCCTAATCAGATGTTCATATAACTTTGACCCACTGTTTGTTAAGCATAGTGGTCTGTATGAAGAAGTCTCCCCCTCTGGCCGTCCTGTCTTTGGTATTAACACCAATCTGGCCATCTTCCAGCCCAGTGGAAATTCGCTCCTTTTCAGTAGATCATTCATACATTCCGTTACTATTTCAATATGATCCTCAACTAAGTCCTTCCAGCATTCAGGGGGTATGCCATCCGGCCCCGGCGCTTTTCCCGTCTTAAGCCTTTGGCATGCATCCTTTATTTCCGTCCATGTAAAGCTGGGAAATTCCTCCCAACCTTCATCTCCCATGTCAACATTTCCTATCTTTTCCCCTTTTGGAAACAAGGCTTTGACTATTTCCTCTTTTTTCTCCTTCGATAGCTGAAAAGACTGTCCTCTACCCTTAAATGCTCTCGTGACAATCTTATAGCCCTGTCCCCAGATGTCCTCTTCGAGTTCATCACATAGTTTTTTCCATTGCTTCCTCTTCTCTTTTTTTATTTCCTTCCTAAGCACTCTCCTCTTTTCCTTGTAAACCTCCCATGCCCTCTCCCTCTCAATTCCCTTGCTCGTCTTCATCACCACCCTCCTTGCTCTAACACACTCCTCCCTCAATTCTCCCATCCTGTCACTCCACCAATACTGTGTGTATTTTACCCTTCCCTTCAGGAATTTCGCCTTTTTTCCAGCTTTTAGTAGTATATCTTCCATCTGTTCATAACTTACCCTCGCCTCTCCCATATTTTCTATCAGTCTGTTAATCTCTCTCCTAAAAATCCTTCTATCAACACTGTGGTGGCCCTCAAGATGCGAAATTTTCGCACTGCCTACCTTAACCTCATATACTATGTGCTGGTGCAGTGACAAGGTCTCCTCGTCCAGCACTTGCCATCCCTGTACCTTTCTCGCTAGCTTCCCTGTGGCCAGGGTTATATCTATAAACGATTCCGACGACCCCCTAATAAATGTCGGCCTAGTTCCCTCATTCACGATGACCATCCCCAACTGCGCAGCCCATTCCAAGATATAATTACCCCTTTCATCTGTTTTGGGAGCTCCCCAATCTGCAGCCTTAGCATTGAAATCCCCCCCTACTATGCATTCTTTACCTCCCTTTCCCACTGAGTTCATAATTCCATCAACTATCACTTTAAAAGCCTCGAAGCTAATGTTTGGTGATATATATCCCCCTACAACCATAAATTGATCTAGCTCTATCACGATGAAGCCCTTCCCTCTCTGTACACTATTCACCTTTAAACTCTTATTTTTAAAAAATATCCCTACATCTTTTTGAAGGTCTACTTCCCACCCGTTTGCCTCCGACTTTCTTTTATTTATCTCTCCCATTATTATCAGATCGCAGCTCTTTTCCTCCGCTACCTTGTATGCCAGGTCCTGGGCCTGCGCAGATCTACCGGCATTCACCTGTAATATTTTCAGCATTATTGGCTTTGTTTACCCCTCGTACCACCCCGCTGTCCCTCTTTAACAAGGCTTCTGAAGATCGGACATCTGGTTGAGTCCGACCGATGACTCTCGTTGCACCTCCTGCAGTATGCTTCATTCTGGCAGTCCTGGGCTTGATGCCCGTCCCCCCAGCACCTATGACATTTTTTCTCAGCGCTTACACCCCTACACTCTCTCTGTGAGTGACCGAATTCCTTGCAATTATAACATCTGGTTGGTTGTACCCTCCGTTTGATGTTACAATTGATCAATCCTATCGGGACCCTACCCACGTTGCATAGTCTGTCTGCTGCTCTTATGTTCGCTTTAATCGTCAGAGTCTGCCTCCCATATCCGAAATTCCTCCTACCCCTTATTTCCACCGATCCCCTATCCATAGGATGTACCAACCCCCTCACCTGTTCCAAAACCTCCTCATCTTCCACAGTTTCATCCACGTCATAGACATACATTAGGGATTCCGGTTCCCTTGCGGTGGCCGTCATCCCTGTCCTATTAATTTGTTGGGTCAATAGTCCAATTTTTTCCCTGCCTCCTTCGATGTCCAGCATCAAGTCCCCCCGATTTGTCTTCCTTGTTCTCTTGACTTCGACACCTGTTCCTTTTATCTGTACCCTTTCTTTTATCTCTCTCAAAAGCTCTGCATATGTCCTATCACCTTTCCTGATCATGATACTTCCCCTTTGCTTCATTTTCCTCTCCGTCACTGGTAATATAATTTTAATTCTAATACCCCCCTCCTCACCTATTGCACACTCAAGTGCTTTTCTCACCATGTCCCCGTTAATTCCTTCCTCCAATACGCATACTAGCTCTCCCTCCTTCGCGTGTAGGTCCACCCTTGCCTCCCTAATTGCGTCCCCTAAGTCCCTAGCCTTTCTATAGATGTCTTTTGCATCTAACCCCGCTCTAAGCACGTATGCTATTTTTGTCTCCCTCGCGTTTCTCCCTCTCCTTGTCTCTGTTTGGATATTACTTGCCACATAGTCAACCTCATCCTCGCATTCATCTACCATGCGGTCCGACCCTGGGTGATTTTTGATCCACCTTTCGACGTATTCGTCTGTGTCCCTACCTTGGTTTTTCTCCCCCACTATCAGAATTACATCCCGACTGTCTGGACATTCCTCAACCCTCTGAGCCATGCATGTTTTTGAAAACGATTCTTCTGGCCATTCTTCCTCTACTAATTCTGAGAATTCATCTTCCTCAACTCCTCTCGCTATAATCATCTTTATTTGTTCCAGTCTTTCCTTTTTTCTTGCTTCAGTCTCCCTTTCAATATCATCTTGGTCCACCTGCACTCCCATTTCGCACGTCACCACCCCCGTTTCCCTCTTATCCGGTTTTTCCATCTCCCTAGCAATTTTTGTTTCCTCGTACTCTTGCAACTTCTTGTGCGTTTTCGAGATAGTCCTGTACAAGTTTCTTGTACCATCCTTTATTTCCACTTTCGTGTTAACGATTTCTTTTGTAAGAGCAAAGAGTTTTGTGCCCTCCTCAAGCACTCTGTTGAGGAGCTCACGGATTTCCGCCAACTCCTTGCTGTCCTCCCTTTCTTCTTCACCCCTCTTTCTTTTGTTTTCTTCCTTATTCCTCTTGGTTTCTGTTTCATCCAGGTTTTTTCCTCTCCTATCGTCCCCCCTTTTTTTTTTACTTGGCCTGCCCTCTTCGTCGCTTGTTATTTCCACAATTCCTTCAATTGTGATCCCGCAAGCCCCTAGTTGTGCCATAGATGATTCCTTATCATCCCTTTCCCAACTAACCATCCTCTCAAATTCTGATTGGCTAACCTCTCCGCTTGGAGTATGGAAAGCATCATCCTGTCTTCCACTTCTTCCAGCTTTCATTGGGGGAGTTCTCGGAAGAGAGTCCCTTCTTCTAAATACTTCTTGCCCTTCCATATCCCCCTCTTGGTCCTCAGTATCTCCTCTTTCCTTATTCTTAGCCTTTGCCATATCCATTCCGTCATCTTTCATTCCAATTGTGTTTTTTGTCTTCTTACTTTCCATCTAAATCCCACGAGTAGGGTCGAAAGTATGTCCGGCGGGGCAGTGCGCCCTTACCCCGCTAAGGCAAAATACAATGGGGCTTCGCCCGGTGCCCCAAGGGGATCGTTTGCGGTGCTCTAACCCTCACACCTTCCATACCCTCGGCACGATGCCTTACACCTTAGTAATGGGGATTTTTTATCGAGGTTTACTCCTCTAGAACCTAACCTAACCTAACCTAACCTAACCTAACCTAACCTAACCTAACCTAACCTAACCTAACCTAACCTAACCTAACCTAACCTAACCTAACCTAACCTAACCTAACCTAACCTAACCTAACCTTTTTTTTTTTTTTTTTTTTTTTTTTTTTGTCAGGTGGAAACCTGCACACAGGCTCCGGGTACTTGTTCTACCTTTCCCCGGAAGTGTGGGATTGTCTCCGATTAGGATCCAACCCCGCCTGGACAATCCGCACGCAGAAGATCCAGACAGCATTGGGGGGCCCAGCCGGAGACGACCGCACTAAAACCACCTCGGTTCCTCACCGCTTCAGGTCTCGGCTCTGGAATCACCGTTAAGGTATGTCTTCAGAGCAGAGATCTTCATCCGCCATCACTGATGGGCACGCTCTTCCCTCTCTTTTGCAATCATGATGTCTCTAAGACACGTCCTAACTGCATCCCAGTTTCCTTCTGTTTTCAGCATCATCTGCATCATGTTGTTCTTGGTTATCTCCTCTCCTATCTCCCTGTCCAATCGGTTTCGATACAGTTCCCATCTGCGGCAGTAGAAAACTGTGTGCTTGACGTCGTCCCTGTCTCCACAGTAGATACATTTATCGTCCTCCGACTTCCCTATTTTCTTTGTATAGCTCCTAAAAGAGCCATGCCCAGTCAAAACCTGCGTTACATAGTAGTCTATCTTCCTGTGGCGACATAGAGTCCAGCTTTCCAAGTCTTCTATTAGTGACTTAGTCCATCTACCCTTTTGACTTGTGTTCCATCTGTCCTGCCATTTCCTCCTCACCTCCTCTTCAATGTCATCCTTATGTTCCCTGCCCCTTCTATGTATTTCTGCCCTCTCCCACACCAACAGGTCCATGGGAGGTATCCCGGCTATTACCTGTACAGCTTCTGCTGATATTGTCCGGTACCCAGATATCACCCTAAGGAGCATCCTCCTTTGCACGCTGTTCAGCATCCGCTTGTATTTAGCGATCTCCATCATACCGCCCCAAACAGGTGCACCATACAGGATAGTCGATTGGACCACCCCCCACAGCAACCTCCTCTTTTCCGCCGTCGGACCTCCTATGTTGGGTAAAATTTTTCCCAGGGCAGTCACCTTTTCTGCAGCCTTCCTTACTGCCTCCTGCAAGTGCTTCCGGTACCCACCCCCTTGCTGTAGCCATATACCAAGATATTTCAGGTCAGGTTTCGTGTGTATTATTGTATTCCCCAACTCTAGGTTAATTGTCCTTCCCCTACGCCCAACTATTACCGTAACCTCAGTCTTCTCCGACGCAAGCGACATGTCCCACCTCCTCAACCAGCCTCTAACCCGCCATAGCGCTTCGTTTAGGTGGATTTCCAGCTCATCCGCTGTTGCTGCAGTTGCCACTAAGGCGACGTCATCCGCATACCCTATCATAGTTATGCCCCTAGGTGTTTCCATCCTCAGCAGCCCGTCGTAAAAAACGTTCCACAATGTCGGGCCGAGAACCGAGCCCTGTGGTATTCCCGCCGTGACTTTATACGAAATCCCATCGCCTAGTAGAATCTTCCGCCCAGAAAAATACCGTTTGATGATATTCATCAGATATGCGCTTATTCCTTTTCTTTGCAGACCCTGCACAATACCCTCAATAGGCACCGTGTTGAAGGCATTCCTCACATCCAAAGTGGCCACGACGCACCATCTTTCTTTTTTCCCAGACAGATAAATTTTCCTGGCAATCTTGTCCACTTCCTCGACCGCCATTATTGTCGACCTGCCCTCTGTAAAGCCATACTGATTGTTGGCAAAGCCACCATTCTCTCCTATTTCCTTCACCAGTCTGCTTTTTATAACGTGTTCATACAGTTTCGCCATTGCGTTAATAAGGCACAACGGCCTGTATGAACCCGTCTCCCCCCATGGCTTTCCGGGTTTAGGTATCAATACCAATTTCGCAGTCTTCCAGGACGCGGGAAAATCATTTTCCACCATCAATACGTTGAACATACGTGCAATGAAATCCGGGGCCTCCCTCGCCAACAGTTTCACGCACTCCGTAGGGATGCCATCTGGACCGGGTGCCTTACCACTTTTAAGTTTTGATCCCGCTTCTTGCGCTTCAGCTACCGAGACTGCCACTTCTATTTCGCCCCTGGAAATATTTCCCAATTCCAAATTTCTATGTGGGAATAACGACGTGACCACCTCCATTTTCTCCGCAGTAAGCCTATATGGCAGCCCTCCACATTTGATCCCCTTCATTGCTATTGCATACCCCTGCCCCCATATATCCTGCTCTAATTCGTCACATAAGTTTAACCACTTCCTTCTTTTCTCTGTCTTGATTCCTTTCTTGTATTGCACCCTTGCTCTTTGGTACTCTTCCCATCTTCTCTCCCTCTCCTCCCTTTCTCTCCCTCTCGTGTAGCTTCTCCTCAGTCTCTTGCATTTCGCTCTGAGCTGTTCCAGGTCTTCGGTCCACCAATATTGTTGTATTCTGTTGCGTTTTTGCCTAATTTTCCCCCTTTCGTACGCAGTTTCAACTATCCGATCCATTTCGCAAAAAGGTATATTCAGTCTCATTTTCTCCCTCTCCCATCTATTATCAAAAGCCCTTTTAAAACTACCCATGTCTACCTTGAAAAAATCCCCTGTCCCAAGTGTCCTTTTTTGCCCCGTAACGGTATATGTTATGTGCTGGTGCAATGATAGGGACTCGCTATCAAGTACCTTCCAGTCCTGCACTCTAGAGGTCAATTTCCCTGTGGCCATCGTGAGGTCCAGAAACGATTTCGACTCTCCTCTTATGAACGTGGGTTTTAGCCCATCATTGAGCACATTAAGCCCCAGCTGTGCTACCCAATCCAACAAATACTCTCCCCTTTCATCATATGTTGATGATCCCCACTCGTTTGCCTTCGCGTTAAAATCCCCCCCTATTATTGTTTCCCTTCTCGATGCAGCGACTAGTCCCATAACTTCGTCCATATATGTTTTGTAGGTTTCTATCCCTACATTTGGGGATATATAGCACGCTATTACGTCCATGTCCTCCAGACTCAGCTTAATATACCCATCCCCGCTAACGAGTTTTGCGATCTTCAGCCTCCGGTCCATAACATATACCGCTACGTCATTTCTCCCGTCTCTTATCCATCCCGCCCCCCTTATATACCTCTGGTTTGGCTCACTCACCATGATTATGGCGCACTTTTCCTCTTCTGCCGTTTTAAAAGCGGCATCGTGAGCTCCTGAAGACCTCCCCACATTGATTTGCAGGAATTTTACGAAGAGGCTGGTATATTCCTACCCCTCTGCCCCATCCTGTCCCTCTCCAATTGTACGTATTTCCTAAAATTTGGGCATTTCGTAGAGTCTTCCCGATGTGGGAGTCCACAGGGCCTGCATACCGCTGCATTTCTGCAGTCTGCAACCCTGTGCCCATCCTGCCAGCAGTTCAGACATTTACCTAACGCGCTGCTTTCTCTGCATTCGGCCTTTTTGTGTCCGAAGCCCAGGCAATTGTGGCATCTACTAGGTTGAATTTTAATTTTCACCTTGCACAAACACAGCCCAATCCTTATCCTTCCCGTGTTATCCAATGCCTCCGCTGCTTCCTTGCTTGCGCTCAACACAATTAGGTCGCTTCCATACCTTATATTCCTCCTCGATCTGATCTGAACCGTGCCACCTTTGCTATCTCCTATCTCCTCCTTAATCGCCCTAAGGATTTTTCCATCTTCCGTTGTTGAGTTGACGTCGTAGAGGAACATAACTCTCTCCCTTCCTTCTCCCATTTCAGCCTCCGCCCCCGTCTTATCCTTTATATGACTCGTCAGTCTTTTGATGTTCTCCTTCCCCCCCTCCAGCTCTAATAGCATGTCCCCTCTCCCTGTTTTCCTCACCCTCCTCACATTTACCCCACTACCTTCTATTGATACACTATCCTCCATGTCTCTCAGGAGCTCTGCGTAGGACTTATCCCCTCTTCTTACCGTTATGGTGCCCCTGTCTCCTTTCTTCCACTTTGCCGGCGTTATCAAAACGATTTCTTTCTGGGTGCCCTCCAACGCACCCTCCAGAGCTTTCCTATACTTCTCCCATTTTGCGCCCTGTTCGAAAATACAGGTGAGCCTCTGCTGTTTAATACCTCCTCTCTCCACTTCTTCAATGGCCTTCATCAGCTCAGAAATACCATTGAAAATGCCTTCGTCCTCCTCCTGCTGCTGCATTATGTAGGCCACTGTCGTGTCTCTCGCCTTCTTTCCACCCCTCGTTTCACTGTTCGTATGATTCACTATATAATCAGTCCCTTCTATAGGATTCCTCATCACTTCTTTGAGTCCCGGGTGCTTCCGTACCCATTCCTCGCTGTATCCTCCTTCTTTGTTTCCTACCCTCTCCTCTGACATTATAACTATCAGATCCCTATTGTCCGGTGACCCAACTTCCTCCTTACTCAAGACCCTTGTGTTTTTGTATAGATCTTCGGCCCAATCCCATTCCACCATACCTTTGAAATCTTCAATTTTCATGCCCTGTCTTAGGCTCTCCCTTATCCGTTCTGTCATCTCTCTCTCCCGTTCCTTTGTCTCTTTCTCTATCTCTTCCGGATCTACTTGTGTCGCTATTTCGCGCGTGAACTTTTCTTTCTGCTCCTGAGTCACCGGCTCAGCCCCACTTTCGCTGTACTCTTCCAGCTTCCTTTGCGCTCTTGTAATGATCCTATACAAATTCCTTGTGCCTTCCTTGATCTCGGTCTTTGTGTTAGTGATCTCTCTCGTAAGTGTATATAATTTCATACCCTCATCCAAAACCCTGTTCATCAGGTCGCGGAGTCTCTCGAGTTCCGTTGGCTCCCCCTTATCCTTCGTTTCTCCCTCTTCTCTCTTCCTTTTGCCTTCTTCCTTAAAAATCTTTCCCAGCTTCGTATCCTCTTTCTTTTTCTTGCTTGGCCTGTCTGGTTCCTCGTCGCTTATTATATGTACTAACTCTTCAATCCCCGTTATTCCGCATTCCGTTAAGCGTACCATCGAAGTGTTGCGGTCCTCATTCTCCCAACTAGCCATCCTTTCCAGCTCGAACTCCGTAACCTCCCCGCTAGGGGTATGGTAGGCATCCTCTTGTCCTATTTTCCTTCCGACCCTAGGTGGGGTCCTGGGAAGGGAATCTCTCCTCCCGAATACCTGCTGTTCCTCTACTTCCCTATCAACAAAACCTACCGCTCCTTCTTCCATTTCCTTCGCCAGTCCGTCTTCATTTCTGTCAGTCCTATTTTTGTTTCTTTGTTTGTCCATATACGTTCCCACGAGCCGGGCCGAAAGTAGGTCCGGCGGAGCAGTGCGCCCTTACTCCGCTAAGGCAAAATACAATGGAGTTTCGCCAAGTACTCCAAGGGGATCGTTCATGATGCTCTAACCCTCGCACCTTCCATACCCTCAGCACGATGCCTTACACCTTAGTAGTGGGGATTTATTATCGAGGTTTACTCCTCTAGGAATTTTTACCGGTTTCCTCCGGATGCAGTAGCAGCCGCTGCTCAGTCACCCAGCATAGCTGCATTCCCTATGCTGTTGGTTTTTTATCGTGGTTTACTCCACTAGGCTTTTTCTCAACGGTTGCCTCCGGACGCAGTAGCTACCATCGCTTCGCTCACCCAACATAGCCGCCTCCCCTATGTTGTTGGTTTTTTATCGAGGTTTGCTCCTCTATTCCTTTTGATCCGCGAGCAATTATTCGGGTTCCCATGCTGGAGCCTTATTCATTGCTTATCCATAAGGTTGTTCGGTCATGCTACCCTTACATCTGTGAATACCATGACCGACCACGCCTCATGGAGACACCCTATGAGCCATTGGGACGCGCCGTGTCGGGTGGAAAACCCCCTCCCCAGAAGCTTGCATGAGAGATTAGGGGTGAACCACTTCCAGCCTCTCTCATCCAACCCTCCAAGGCACGGAACCTAACCTAACCTAACCTAACCTAACCTAACCTAACCTAACCTAACCTAACCTAACCTAACCTAACCTAACCTAACCTAACCTAACCTAACCTAACCTAACCTAACCTAACCTAACCTAACCTAACCTAACCTAACCTAACCTAACCTAACCTAACCTAACCTAACCTAACCTAACCTAACCTAACCTAACCTAACCTAACCTAACCTAACCTAACCTAACCTAACCTAACCTAACCTAACCTAACCTAACCTAACCTAACCTAACCTAACCTAACCTAACCTAACCTAACCTAACCTAACCTAACCTAACCTAACCTAACCTAACCTAACCTAACCTAACCTAACCTAACCTAACCTAACCTAACCTAACCTAACCTAACCTAACCTAACCTAACCTAACCTAACCTAACCTAACCTAACCTAACCTAACCTAACCTAACCTAACCTAACCTAACCTAACCTAACCTAACCTAACCTAACCTAACCTAACCTAACCTAACCTAACCTAACCTAACCTAACCTAACCTAACCTAACCTAACCTAACCTAACCTAACCTAACCTAACCTAACCTAACCTAACCTAACCTAACCTAACCTAACCTAACCTAACCTAACCTAACCTAACCTAACCTAACCTAACCTAACCTAACCTAACCTAACCTAACCTAACCTAACCTAACCTAACCTAACCTAACCTAACCTAACCTAACCTAACCTAACCTAACCTAACCTAACCTAACCTAACCTAACCTAACCTAACCTAACCTAACCTAACCTAACCTAACCTAACCTAACCTAACCTAACCTAACCGGGGTGAGGCATAAGGAAAAAGAGGGAGTGGCTTATGTCAAATTGGTCGTGTATTGAGGGAAATGGGCGGGCCTCTGGGGAGGGGGCGTGGCTTAGGGAAAAGAGTGAGTGGCTTGTGTCAAAAGTGGGCGTGTCTTGAGGGTAATAGGCGGGCCTCTGGGGGAGGAGGCATGGCTTATGTCAAAAGTGGGCGTGTTATGAGGGGAATGGGCGGGACTCGGGGGGGGGTGTGGCTTAGGCAAAAGAGGGAGTGACTTATGTCATAAGTGGGCGTGTCTTAAGTGGAATGGGCGGGACTCTGGGGAAGGGGGTTTGGCTCAAGGAAAAAAGAGGGAGTGGTTCAGGAAAAAACTAGGTAGGCCGTGGAGGGAGGGGTGTGGCTTAGGGAAAAAGAGGGAGTGGCTTATGTCAAAGGTGAGCGTGTCTTGAGGGGAATGCGAGGGCCTCTAGGGGAGGGGGTATGGCTTGAGGAAAAAAGAGGGAGTAGCTTATGTCAAAAAGTGGGCGTGTCTTGAGGGAAATGGGCGGGCCTCTGGGGAAGAGGGTTAGGCTTAAGGAAAACGTGGGCGTGTCCAAGGTAAAAAGTGGGAGCGGTTTGGGAAAAAATTGGATGGGCCGTAGAGGTTAGGTTAGAGGAAGGCTCAAGGAAAAAAGAGGGAGTAGCTTATGTCAAAAAGTGGGCGTGTCTCAAGGGAAACGGGCGGGCACTGGGAAAGGGGGTATGACTTAAGGAAAATGTGGGCGTGTCTAAGGTAAAAAGTGGGAGCGGTTTGGTAAAAAACTAGGTGGGCCGTGGAGGAAGGGGTGCGCCTCAATAAACTGCGCAATAGCAGGAGATCTACTATGAAGTACGCATGTGCTATGAGGTGCGCGTCGATACACAGCGCAATAGCAGGAGATCTAACCCAATCTAACCTATGAACTACGCATGTGCCATGAAGTGCGCGTCGATACACTGCGCAATGGCAGGAGATCTAACCTAACCTATAAACTACGCATGTGCCACGATGTGTTCGTCGATACACTGCGCAATAGAAGAAGAGCTAACAAAACCTATGAACTACGCATGTGCTACGATGTGCGCGTCGATACACTGCGCAATAGAAGGAGTGCTAACAAACCTATAAACTACGCATGTGCTATGTGGAACGCGTCGATACACTGCGCAATAGCAGGAGATCTAACCCAATCTAACCTATGAACTACGCATGTGCTATGAAGTGCGCGTCGATACACTGCGCAATAGCAGGAGATCAAGCCTAACCTATGAACTACGCATGTGCTATGTTCCTAAAATACTAGAGCGTCTTTTTGAATTTTGTTCTTCTACCTGGCAAAAAATAACTTACGCATGTGCTATGAACAGCGCATCGATACAATGCGCAATAGCTGGTTAGGTTAGGTTAGGTTAGGTTAGGTTAGGTTAGGTTAGGTTAGGTTAGGCGCACTCTGGCCCTAACCTAACCCATGAAACACGCATGAGCGTGTAACGTATAAACGTATAAACTACGCATGTGTTATGAAGTGCGCGTCGATACACTGCGCAATAGCTGGAGAGCTAACATAACCTAACCTAACCTAACCTAACTTAACCTAACCTAACCCATCATTCGATTAATAATCGATTATCATTCGATTAATAATCGATTATCATTCGATTATCATTCGATTAATAATCGATTATCATTCGATTATCATTCGATTGTTAATCGATTATCATTCGACCATCAATCGATTATTTTCAATGATATTTTAACAATACCCGGAAGTTGAGATAACATTGGACCTAAGCAAATAGTTTGTTTAATAAAAAAACATTCCTAAAATACTAGAGCGTCTTTTTGAATTTTGTTCTTCTACCTGGCAAAAAATAACTTACGCATGTGCTATGAACAGCGCATCGATACAATGCGCAATAGCTGGTTACGTTAGGTTAGGTTAGGTTAGGTTAGGTTAGGCGCACTCTGGCCCTAACCTAACCCATGAAACACGCATGAGCGTGTAACGTATAAACTACGCATGTGTTATGAAGTGCGCGTCGATACACTGCGCAATAGCTGGAGAGCTAACATAACCTAACCTAACTTAACCTAACCTAACCCATCATTCGATTAATAATCGATTATCATTCGATTAATAATCGATTATCATTCGATTATTAATCGATTATCATTCGATTATTAATCGATTATCATTCGAATAATAATCGATTATCATTCGATTATCATTCGATTGTTAATCGATTATCATTCGACCATCAATCGATTATTTTCAATGATATTTTAACAATACCCGGAAGTTGAGATAACATTGGACCTAAGCAAATAGTTTGTTTAATAAAAAAACATTCCTAAAATACTAGAGCGTCTTTTTGAATTTTGTTCTTCTACCTGGCAAAAAATAACTTACGCATGTGCTATGAACAGCGCATCGATACAATGCGCAATAGCTGGTTATGTTAGGTTAGGTTAGGTTAGGTTAGGCGCACTCTGGCCCTAACCTAACCCATGAAACACGCATGAGCGTGTAACGTATAAACGTATAAACTACGCATGTGTTATGAAGTGCGCGTCGATACACTGCGCAATAGCTGGAGAGCTAACATAACCTAACCTAACCTAACCTAACCTAACCTAACCTAACCTAACCTAACCTAACCTAACCTAACCTAACCTAACCGGGGTGAGGCATAAGGAAAAAGAGGGAGTGGCTTATGTCAAATTGGTCGTGTATTGAGGGAAATGGGCGGGCCTCTGGGGAGGGGGCGTGGCTTAGGGAAAAGAGTGAGTGGCTTGTGTCAAAAGTGGGCGTGTCTTGAGGGTAATAGGCGGGCCTCTGGGGGAGGAGGCATGGCTTATGTCAAAAGTGGGCGTGTTATGAGGGGAATGGGCGGGACTCGGGGGGGAGGGGTGTGGCTTAGGTAAAAGAGGGAGTGACTTATGTCATAAGTGGGCGTGTCTTAAGTGGAATGGGCGGGACTCTGGGGAAGGGGGTTTGGCTCAAGGAAAAAAGAGGGAGTGGTTCAGGAAAAAACTAGGTAGGCCGTGGAGGGAGGGGTGTGGCTTAGGGAAAAAGAGGGAGTGGCTTATGTCAAAGGTGAGCGTGTCTTGAGGGGAATGCGAGGGCCTCTAGGGGAGGGGGTATGGCTTGAGGAAAAAAGAGGGAGTAGCTTATGTCAAAAAGTGGGCGTGTCTTGAGGGAAATGGGCGGGCCTCTGGGGAAGAGGGTTAGGCTTAAGGAAAACGTGGGCGTGTCCAAGGTAAAAAGTGGGAGCGGTTTGGGAAAAAATTGGATGGGCCGTAGAGGTTAGGTTAGAGGAAGGTGGTATGGCTCAAGGAAAAAAGAGGGAGTAGCTTATGTCAAAAAGTGGGCGTGTCTCAAGGGAAACGGGCGGGCACTGGGAAAGGGGGTATGACTTAAGGAAAATGTGGGCGTGTCTAAGGTAAAAAGTGGGAGCGGTTTGGTAAAAAACTAGGTGGGCCGTGGAGGAAGGGGTGCGCCTCAATAAACTGCGCAATAGCAGGAGATCTACTATGAAGTACGCATGTGCTATGAGGTGCGCGTCGATACACAGCGCAATAGCAGGAGATCTAACCTAACCTATGAACTACGCATGTGCTATGAGGTGCAGGTCGATACACTGCGCAATAGCAGGAGATCTAACCCAATCTAACCTATGAACTACGCATGTGCCATGAAGTGCGCGTCGATACACTGCGCAATGGCAGGAGATCTAACCTAACCTATAAACTACGCATGTGCCACGATGTGTTCGTCGATACACTGCGCAATAGAAGAAGAGCTAACAAAACCTATGAACTACGCATGTGCTACGATGTGCGCGTCGATACACTGCGCAATAGAAGGAGTGCTAACAAACCTATAAACTACGCATGTGCTATGTGGAACGCGTCGATACACTGCGCAATAGCAGGAGATCTAACCCAATCTAACCTATGAACTACGCATGTGCTATGAAGTGCGCGTCGATACACTGCGCAATAGCAGGAGATCAAGCCTAACCTATGAACTACGCATGTGCTATGTTCCTAAAATACTAGAGCGTCTTTTTGAATTTTGTTCTTCTACCTGGCAAAAAATAACTTACGCATGTGCTATGAACAGCGCATCGATACAATGCGCAATAGCTGGTTAGGTTAGGTTAGGTTAGGTTAGGTTAGGTTAGGTTAGGTTAGGTTAGGTTAGGTTAGGTTAGGTTAGGTTAGGCGCACTCTGGCCCTAACCTAACCCATGAAACACGCATGAGCGTGTAACGTATAAACGTATAAACTACGCATGTGTTATGAAGTGCGCGTCGATACACTGCGCAATAGCTGGAGAGCTAACATAACCTAACCTAACCTAACCTAACTTAACCTAACCTAACCCATCATTCGATTAATAATCGATTATCATTCGATTAATAATCGATTATCATTCGATCAATAATCGATTATCATTCGATTATCATTCGATTAATAATCGATTATCATTCGATTATCATTCGATTGTTAATCGATTATCATTCGACCATCAATCGATTATTTTCAATGATATTTTAACAATACCCGGAAGTTGAGATAACATTGGACCTAAGCAAATAGTTTGTTTAATAAAAAAACATTCCTAAAATACTAGAGCGTCTTTTTGAATTTTGTTCTTCTACCTGGCAAAAAATAACTTACGCATGTGCTATGAACAGCGCATCGATACAATGCGCAATAGCTGGTTATGTTAGGTTAGGTTAGGTTAGGTTAGGCGCACTCTGGCCCTAACCTAACTCATGAAACACGCATGAGCGTGTAACGTATAAACGTATAAACTACGCATGTGTTATGAAGTGCGCGTCGATACACTGCGCAATAGCTGGAGAGCTAACATAACCTTACCTAACCCAATCAAAACGTTCCATTTAAAAAAATGTAAGTTTGTGCTGATGCGTGATTAAGGAACACCCTGTATAAACGAAAGTTTTTTAAAAATGTGCCCTCAATAAATGTATCAGCTTACACAAAACCTCAAAGTTTTATCTCGAACCACAACGAGATGTAATCCTCCGATGTCAGAAGATTGCCCAAACATCATTTGAAAACACCCTGTATAAAGTATAAATGACGAGATAAATGCAATGAATATGGTATTATAGTAACCGGAAAAAGTTTGTTTTCTTATGAATGAATTTTATTTTTTTCAACCCTCGTAATGTTAGTTAATTCATATTTGATCCCGACAAAAATATTATTGTATAACTTTGATATAACTACATTGGAGCATCCTGTATATTTAAAAATCATAAAATGTTGCCAATATGAATAGAGACTACCGAGAAAAACAATTAAAAACTCGTTATAAACCGTCGGCGCGTTTGTCCTGATCCCCTTTATTTACATTGAGTTAAACGGAAAGTGGACCAGTGGATGGACCAGACATACACTGTTTTGAGACGGGACTTATAAAAAAAAAAAAAAAAAAAAAAAACAGGATGCTTGGTGGATTTTTTCCTCTCTCTTCCTCTTCTCTTCCTCTTCTCTTCTCTTCCTTCTCCTCTTCTTCTCTTTTTCCTGCATCCGCTTATTTCAAAGATATGACAAATAAATTTTTTGGAAGGGGGGGGGGGAAATTTAGTGACAAAGGGAGTTCGATATACCCCTCCACGTGGGCATCTTGAAAACATTTTATTCGAAATTTTTTTTTCGAGTCTCACTTATTTTTGACTAAACCTGTATATTTTTTCAGGTTGACCCCCTTTTTTATGTCACCTAAGGTGTAATATTTTTTTATACGTACACCACTGGATAAAAAATTTAAAAAATCAGCTTGTCGAATGTCAAATCAAATTATTCATCTCTTTTATAGTTGAAAACATTAAAATTTTTATAATTTCAACTATTTTGAAAAGTATATGAGCTGGATCCATCAATTCTATATAACTTTGTAGAATTTTACGAGAGTGTTGGAATTCAGAACCTTTTTAATTTTTTATATGCACATCATTCATCTTTAAATTCTATGCTGGCCGGCTTGATATCCCCACTTTGCGATAGCCTTTACCAGCAACCGTTTTGCGAGGGAAAAAACACCACGCAGGGGAGAACGACCGCCGACCGCACCCCCGTCCCTTTCCCTTTACAGTCATTAAAAACCTGATGCCTGGTGAGCACGTGGTAGATTGTGCAGTTAACTATGTTATTCCTACACCACGAGGTGGTGAAAAGTATAATAGGTTAAGTTCTTCCGTATGTTTTTACAACTAAATTTCCTTCCTACAGTAATTTCTAATACCTATAAGTTCTAAACATATCACGTAGTGAATACAAGTTGTTTTAAATATATATATCAGTGTTCGTGTGTGCATTCTTCAAGGAAATCCAAGGTAACCTTAGTATTAACTTTTATGTTGTATGTTTAATTGGAAGATAAGAATTACAACACCACCAAATCAACATATATGTAATTGTGTTCAGTTCTTGGAAGACATTGAGCTTTCGATCCTTCGAAAACTTTAAACAAATAATATATGTTTCAATCTGGTCAAAGTGTATTATTAAAGCATCATCCTTATATCGTTTAGAACCAGAGACCAGAGCTGCTTTATTGAAGGAGTGATAAGTTACGCAACTTATTTGAAATTTATACAGAGAGATATATACCTATAAACGTCCTAAATATCATTTGAAAACACCCTGTATAAAGAATAAATGTCGAGATAAATGCAATGAATCAATATATGGTATTATAGTAACCGGAAAAAGTTTGTTTTCTCATGAACATTTTATTTTTTTTTTAACCCTCGTAATGTTAGTCAGTTAAATTTGGATATGAAATATAATTATGAAGAGTAGTGAAGAATATAAGAGCTATACATCTATATTATGTTAAATTTTTATAATGTTGATATAATAAATATATGTTTAATAGATTTTGTTTAGTGAATTTTTATTTTATTTAAAATATAATTGTGCAACAGTCCTTAGTATGAGTGAAAATTTGAGATTTTTCAAAAACTTTATTGAAAATTACATAACTTTGAATTCATGCATAATCACTAAAAATAAAAGGCATTTTATTTTGTTGTTATTGGAATGCAACGGAGCTTCACTTGGTAGGTATGAAACTACTTGGAGCAGAAGTAGCAGCTGGCTGGCATTGGAGCTGGTATTTCTTCGATGTTCATATGGACATTGCAATAATATTCGTAACCTCTATCTCGACGTCTCGCAAATTAGTAGTCTGTCTCTTTTTTGCTCCTAAAAAGCAAGAGAAAATTATTACATTCAGAATTAAAATCTATTTACCCACCTTTTGTATCCACTCTTGTGAAGTTGGAACTCATTCTTCAAATGGAGTAAGTAGATGTTCAAATCAATCATCTATCCATATATCATGTTAACTCTTCTTTTCCCATTCCTCTTCTCTAGCTTCCACTCTTACCCTTGAAAGATGGTGACTCTCCTTTTCTCTGTCATATGTTTGTCTCAAAAATGGTTTTTGACATCTTTGCTAGTCAAGCCTCTATCAAAAAGTCTGGTACGTGTCTTCAACTCTTGACTTACAAGTAAAATGGGAGATCAATTAATAATATTCCCACATTCTTCTCAAATTAAACTGGTAAAAGTTATCTGAATTATTAGATTTTTTAATAGCAAACCCTATGAAAGTATGATGTCATATTATGATTCTCTATCAGAAAGTCTGCTGGTATGTGTCTTCAACTCTTACTCAACACCTACAAGTAAAATGGGAGTATAATGGAAAGTATAAAAAGAAAATTTATCTTACCTTGTGCTTGAACTAGATCACTTAGTTGTGGTTTTTTCAATTTTCTTCACTACACTAAGCCTCCATTGAACTTGTAGGTACTTACCACTGCTTTGACTGCTTTTTTCTACAACCCGTAAGAATGTTAATAAACAACATAAAAAAATACATAATAACTAAAAAATTCACAGTACCTTGAGCTTGTGTCTTGTTCAGCCTCTCTCTTCAGTCGAAATATTACATAGATGGGTAGTTGAAAATGATTTGCAAGTAGGTATTCTTTAATCGTCAATATTCTATATGGGCAGCTTTGATGATTGACACATCTGAAATGATTCTCAAGAAATTCTTATCTGTTCATTGTGGCTTTAGTTACAAGTCTTTCAAAAACGATTTGTCGTCATTTGAAAGCATCTCCTCTACCTTTAGTACTGAAATTTTCTATTAATTTTTCTTTTAATTTTTGACATATTCTACAGATATTTTAGGTTAGGACATTCTTCTTTTTTAAATAATTTCACGAAATGTCAATCATAGATCTCTGAATTTATAGATCTGACATCTGTCAAAGAGGTAGGCAACCGAACCACAAAAATACATCAATGCCTATGAAATTGCATAACGCCTTCTTCTTCTTTTTTAAATAGGTGTCCATAGATCACAATAATTTCCAGAAATGTCAATCATAGATCTATAAATTCATAGATTTGACATCTGTCAAAACGAAAGGCTTGATTTTCGATCACGAAAAAGAAGAAGAAGTTGAATGACAGCTGTTTTCCCTCGTTTTTGTAGATGATTGGAATGGAATGGAGATAACAGGGTTTTTTGTATAAAATAATACAGCTTATGACTCTTATCAAGTATTTAATATCCCCTGGATTCTCTATATAACACACACAATAGTTGGAGAAAGCATTGATACAACCAAAAGTCCGTCTATATTTCACCTTAGGCCAATAATTAATATAAGTACAAGGTACCTAGCTACATTTGATTTGCCTTTTTATCTTTTTTCTTGGCTTTACGTGATTCTACTCTTTCCATTCTAAATGTTTGATTCTTTTATGTCCATGCTGATATTGATGACCTCCCCATTCACCTACACCACTTCGATTTTACTCTATTTCAGACTTCTCTTCTCTATATTTCTCTGTACAAAAAAAGATTGTATTTACATGGATAGTCTCTCTTTTTTTAATTTGCCATTAATGTTACCATAGCAGTGGGTTTTGAAAATACGGCGCGACAGTCCTTAGTATAAGTGAGAATTTGAGATTTTTCAAAAACTTTATTGAAAATTATATAACTTTGAATTCATGCATAATCACTAAAAATAAAAGGCATTTTCATTTTATTTTGTTGTTATTGGAATGCAACGGAGCTTCACTTGATATGAAACTACTTGGAGCAGAAGTAGCAGCTGGCTGGCATTGGAGCTGGTATTTCTTCAATGTTCATATGGACATTGCGATAATATTCGTAACCTCTATCTCGACGTCTCGCAAATTAGTAGTCTGTCTCTTTTTTACTCCTAAAAAGCAAGAGAAAATTATTACATTCAGAATTAAAATCTATTTACCCACCTTTTGTATCCACTCTTGTGAAGTTGGAACTCATTCTTCAAATGGAGTAAGTAGATGTTCAAATCAATCATCTATCCATATATCATGTTAACTCTTCTTTTCCCATTCCTCTTCTCTAGCTTCCACTCTTACCCTTGAAAGATGGTGACTCTCCTTTTCTCTGTCATATGTTTGTCTCAAAAATGGTTTTTGACATCTTTGCTAGTCAAGCCTCTATCAAAAAGTCTGGTACGTGGTACGTGTCTTCAACTCTTGACTTACAAGTAAAATGGGAGATCAATTAATAATATTCCCACATTCTTCTCAAATTAAACTGGTAAAAGTTATCTGAATTATTAGATTTTTTAATAGCAAACCCTATGAAAGTATGATGTCATATTATGATTCTCTATCAGAAAGTCTGCTGGTATGTGTCTTCAACTCTTACTCAACACCTACAAGTAAAATGGGAGTATAATGGAAAGTATAAAAAGAAAATTTATCTTACCTTGTGCTTGAACTAGATCACTTAGTTGTGGTTTTTTCAATTTTCTTCACTACACTAAGCCTCCATTGAACTTGTAGGTACTTACCACTGCTTTGACTGCTTTTTTCTACAACCCGTAAGAATGTTAATAAACAACATAAAAAAATACATAATAACTAAAAAATTCACAGTACCTTGAGCTTGTGTCTTGTTCAGCCTCTCTCTTCAGTCGAAATATTACATAGATGGGTAGTTGAAAATGATTTGCAAGTAGGTATTCTTTAATCGTCAATATTCTATATGGGCAGCTTTGATGATTGACACATCTGAAATGATTCTCAAGAAATTCTTATCTGTTCATTGTGGCTTTAGTTACAAGTCTTTCAAAAACGATTTGTCGTCATTTGAAAGCATCTCCTCTACCTTTAGTACTGAAATTTTCTATTAATTTTTCTTTTAATTTTTGACATATTCTACAGATATTTTAGGTTAGGACATTCTTCTTTTTTAAATAATTTCACGAAATGTCAATCATAGATCTCTGAATTTATAGATCTGACATCTGTCAAAGAGGTAGGCAACCGAACCACAAAAATACATCAATGCCTATGAAATTGCATAACGCCTTCTTCTTCTTTTTTAAATAGGTGTCCATAGATCACAATAATTTCCAGAAATGTCAATCATAGATCTATAAATTCATAGATTTGACATCTGTCAAAACGAAAGGCTTGATTTTCGATCACGAAAAAGAAGAAGAAGTTGAATGACAGCTGTTTTCCCTCGTTTTTGTAGATGATTGGAATGGAATGGAGATAACAGGGTTTTTTGTATAAAATAATACAGCTTATGACTCTTATCAAGTATTTAATATCCCCTGGATTCTCTATATAACACACACAATAGTTGGAGAAAGCATTGATACAACCAAAAGTCCGTCTATATTTCACCTTAGGCCAATAATTAATATAAGTACAAGGTACCTAGCTACATTTGATTTGCCTTTTTATCTTTTTTCTTGGCTTTACGTGATTCTACTCTTTCCATTCTAAATGTTTGATTCTTTTATGTCCATGCTGATATTGATGACCTCCCCATTCACCTACACCACTTCGATTTTACTCTATTTCAGACTTCTCTTCTCTATATTTCTCTGTACAAAAAAAGATTGTATTTACATGGATAGTCTCTCTTTTTTTAATTTGCCATTAATGTTACCATAGCAGTGGGTTTTGAAAATACGGCGCGACAGTCCTTAGTATAAGTGAGAATTTGAGATTTTTCAAAAACTTTATTGAAAATTATATAACTTTGAATTCATGCATAATCACTAAAAATAAAAGGCATTTTCATTTTATTTTGTTGTTATTGGAATGCAACGGAGCTTCACTTGATATGAAACTACTTGGAGCAGAAGTAGCAGCTGGCTGGCATTGGAGCTGGTATTTCTTCGATGTTCATATGGACATTGCGATAATATTCGTAACCTCTATCTCGACGTCTCGCAAATTAGTAGTCTGTCTCTTTTTTACTCCTAAAAAGCAAGAGAAAATTATTACATTCAGAATTAAAATCTATTTACCCACCTTTTGTATCCACTCTTGTGAAGTTGGAACTCATTCTTCAAATGGAGTAAGTAGATGTTCAAATCAATCATCTATCCATATATCATGTTAACTCTTCTTTTCCCATTCCTCTTCTCTAGCTTCCACTCTTACCCTTGAAAGATGGTGACTCTCCTTTTCTCTGTCATATGTTTGTCTCAAAAATGGTTTTTGACATCTTTGCTAGTCAAGCCTCTATCAAAAAGTCTGGTACGTGTCTTCAACTCTTGACTTACAAGTAAAATGGGAGATCAATTAATAATATTCCCACATTCTTCTCAAATTAAACTGGTAAAAGTTATCTGAATTATTAGATTTTTTAATAGCAAACCCTATGAAAGTATGATGTCATATTATGATTCTCTATCAGAAAGTCTGCTGGTATGTGTCTTCAACTCTTACTCAACACCTACAAGTAAAATGGGAGTATAATGGAAAGTATAAAAAGAAAATTTATCTTACCTTGTGCTTGAACTAGATCACTTAGTTGTGGTTTTTTCAATTTTCTTCACTACACTAAGCCTCCATTGAACTTGTAGGTACTTACCACTGCTTTGACTGCTTTTTTCTACAACCCGTAAGAATGTTAATAAACAACATAAAAAAATACATAATAACTAAAAAATTCACAGTACCTTGAGCTTGTGTCTTGTTCAGCCTCTCTCTTCAGTCGAAATATTACATAGATGGGTAGTTGAAAATGATTTGCAAGTAGGTATTCTTTAATCGTCAATATTCTATATGGGCAGCTTTGATGATTGACACATCTGAAATGATTCTCAAGAAATTCTTATCTGTTCATTGTGGCTTTAGTTACAAGTCTTTCAAAAACGATTTGTCGTCATTTGAAAGCATCTCCTCTACCTTTAGTACTGAAATTTTCTATTAATTTTTCTTTTAATTTTTGACATATTCTACAGATATTTTAGGTTAGGACATTCTTCTTTTTTAAATAATTTCACGAAATGTCAATCATAGATCTCTGAATTTATAGATCTGACATCTGTCAAAGAGGTAGGCAACCGAACCACAAAAATACATCAATGCCTATGAAATTGCATAACGCCTTCTTCTTCTTTTTTAAATAGGTGTCCATAGATCACAATAATTTCCAGAAATGTCAATCATAGATCTATAAATTCATAGATTTGACATCTGTCAAAACGAAAGGCTTGATTTTCGATCACGAAAAAGAAGAAGAAGTTGAATGACAGCTGTTTTCCCTCGTTTTTGTAGATGATTGGAATGGAATGGAGATAACAGGGTTTTTTGTATAAAATAATACAGCTTATGACTCTTATCAAGTATTTAATATCCCCTGGATTCTCTATATAACACACACAATAGTTGGAGAAAGCATTGATACAACCAAAAGTCCGTCTATATTTCACCTTAGGCCAATAATTAATATAAGTACAAGGTACCTAGCTACATTTGATTTGCCTTTTTATCTTTTTTCTTGGCTTTACGTGATTCTACTCTTTCCATTCTAAATGTTTGATTCTTTTATGTCCATGCTGATATTGATGACCTCCCCATTCACCTACACCACTTCGATTTTACTCTATTTCAGACTTCTCTTCTCTATATTTCTCTGTACAAAAAAAGATTGTATTTACATGGATAGTCTCTCTTTTTTTAATTTGCCATTAATGTTACCATAGCAGTGGGTTTTGAAAATACGGCGCGACAGTCCTTAGTATAAGTGAGAATTTGAGATTTTTCAAAAACTTTATTGAAAATTATATAACTTTGAATTCATGCATAATCACTAAAAATAAAAGGCATTTTCATTTTATTTTGTTGTTATTGGAATGCAACGGAGCTTCACTTGATATGAAACTACTTGGAGCAGAAGTAGCAGCTGGCTGGCATTGGAGCTGGTATTTCTTCAATGTTCATATGGACATTGCGATAATATTCGTAACCTCTATCTCGACGTCTCGCAAATTAGTAGTCTGTCTCTTTTTTACTCCTAAAAAGCAAGAGAAAATTATTACATTCAGAATTAAAATCTATTTACCCACCTTTTGTATCCACTCTTGTGAAGTTGGAACTCATTCTTCAAATGGAGTAAGTAGATGTTCAAATCAATCATCTATCCATATATCATGTTAACTCTTCTTTTCCCATTCCTCTTCTCTAGCTTCCACTCTTACCCTTGAAAGATGGTGACTCTCCTTTTCTCTGTCATATGTTTGTCTCAAAAATGGTTTTTGACATCTTTGCTAGTCAAGCCTCTATCAAAAAGTCTGGTACGTGGTACGTGTCTTCAACTCTTGACTTACAAGTAAAATGGGAGATCAATTAATAATATTCCCACATTCTTCTCAAATTAAACTGGTAAAAGTTATCTGAATTATTAGATTTTTTAATAGCAAACCCTATGAAAGTATGATGTCATATTATGATTCTCTATCAGAAAGTCTGCTGGTATGTGTCTTCAACTCTTACTCAACACCTACAAGTAAAATGGGAGTATAATGGAAAGTATAAAAAGAAAATTTATCTTACCTTGTGCTTGAACTAGATCACTTAGTTGTGGTTTTTTCAATTTTCTTCACTACACTAAGCCTCCATTGAACTTGTAGGTACTTACCACTGCTTTGACTGCTTTTTTCTACAACCCGTAAGAATGTTAATAAACAACATAAAAAAATACATAATAACTAAAAAATTCACAGTACCTTGAGCTTGTGTCTTGTTCAGCCTCTCTCTTCAGTCGAAATATTACATAGATGGGTAGTTGAAAATGATTTGCAAGTAGGTATTCTTTAATCGTCAATATTCTATATGGGCAGCTTTGATGATTGACACATCTGAAATGATTCTCAAGAAATTCTTATCTGTTCATTGTGGCTTTAGTTACAAGTCTTTCAAAAACGATTTGTCGTCATTTGAAAGCATCTCCTCTACCTTTAGTACTGAAATTTTCTATTAATTTTTCTTTTAATTTTTGACATATTCTACAGATATTTTAGGTTAGGACATTCTTCTTTTTTAAATAATTTCACGAAATGTCAATCATAGATCTCTGAATTTATAGATCTGACATCTGTCAAAGAGGTAGGCAACCGAACCACAAAAATACATCAATGCCTATGAAATTGCATAACGCCTTCTTCTTCTTTTTTAAATAGGTGTCCATAGATCACAATAATTTCCAGAAATGTCAATCATAGATCTATAAATTCATAGATTTGACATCTGTCAAAACGAAAGGCTTGATTTTCGATCACGAAAAAGAAGAAGAAGTTGAATGACAGCTGTTTTCCCTCGTTTTTGTAGATGATTGGAATGGAATGGAGATAACAGGGTTTTTTGTATAAAATAATACAGCTTATGACTCTTATCAAGTATTTAATATCCCCTGGATTCTCTATATAACACACACAATAGTTGGAGAAAGCATTGATACAACCAAAAGTCCGTCTATATTTCACCTTAGGCCAATAATTAATATAAGTACAAGGTACCTAGCTACATTTGATTTGCCTTTTTATCTTTTTTCTTGGCTTTACGTGATTCTACTCTTTCCATTCTAAATGTTTGATTCTTTTATGTCCATGCTGATATTGATGACCTCCCCATTCACCTACACCACTTCGATTTTACTCTATTTCAGACTTCTCTTCTCTATATTTCTCTGTACAAAAAAAGATTGTATTTACATGGATAGTCTCTCTTTTTTTAATTTGCCATTAATGTTACCATAGCAGTGGGTTTTGAAAATACGGCGCGACAGTCCTTAGTATAAGTGAGAATTTGAGATTTTTCAAAAACTTTATTGAAAATTATATAACTTTGAATTCATGCATAATCACTAAAAATAAAAGGCATTTTCATTTTATTTTGTTGTTATTGGAATGCAACGGAGCTTCACTTGATATGAAACTACTTGGAGCAGAAGTAGCAGCTGGCTGGCATTGGAGCTGGTATTTCTTCAATGTTCATATGGACATTGCGATAATATTCGTAACCTCTATCTCGACGTCTCGCAAATTAGTAGTCTGTCTCTTTTTTACTCCTAAAAAGCAAGAGAAAATTATTACATTCAGAATTAAAATCTATTTACCCACCTTTTGTATCCACTCTTGTGAAGTTGGAACTCATTCTTCAAATGGAGTAAGTAGATGTTCAAATCAATCATCTATCCATATATCATGTTAACTCTTCTTTTCCCATTCCTCTTCTCTAGCTTCCACTCTTACCCTTGAAAGATGGTGACTCTCCTTTTCTCTGTCATATGTTTGTCTCAAAAATGGTTTTTGACATCTTTGCTAGTCAAGCCTCTATCAAAAAGTCTGGTACGTGGTACGTGTCTTCAACTCTTGACTTACAAGTAAAATGGGAGATCAATTAATAATATTCCCACATTCTTCTCAAATTAAACTGGTAAAAGTTATCTGAATTATTAGATTTTTTAATAGCAAACCCTATGAAAGTATGATGTCATATTATGATTCTCTATCAGAAAGTCTGCTGGTATGTGTCTTCAACTCTTACTCAACACCTACAAGTAAAATGGGAGTATAATGGAAAGTATAAAAAGAAAATTTATCTTACCTTGTGCTTGAACTAGATCACTTAGTTGTGGTTTTTTCAATTTTCTTCACTACACTAAGCCTCCATTGAACTTGTAGGTACTTACCACTGCTTTGACTGCTTTTTTCTACAACCCGTAAGAATGTTAATAAACAACATAAAAAAATACATAATAACTAAAAAATTCACAGTACCTTGAGCTTGTGTCTTGTTCAGCCTCTCTCTTCAGTCGAAATATTACATAGATGGGTAGTTGAAAATGATTTGCAAGTAGGTATTCTTTAATCGTCAATATTCTATATGGGCAGCTTTGATGATTGACACATCTGAAATGATTCTCAAGAAATTCTTATCTGTTCATTGTGGCTTTAGTTACAAGTCTTTCAAAAACGATTTGTCGTCATTTGAAAGCATCTCCTCTACCTTTAGTACTGAAATTTTCTATTAATTTTTCTTTTAATTTTTGACATATTCTACAGATATTTTAGGTTAGGACATTCTTCTTTTTTAAATAATTTCACGAAATGTCAATCATAGATCTCTGAGTTTATAGATCTGACATCTGTCAAAGAAGTAGGCAACCGAACCACAAAAATACATCAATGCCTATGAAATTGCATAACGCCTTCTTCTTCTTTTTTAAATAGGTGTCCATAGATCACAATAATTTCCAGAAATGTCAATCATAGATCTATAAATTCATAGATTTGACATCTGTCAAAACGAAAGGCTTGATTTTCGATCACGAAAAAGAAGATGAATGACAGCTGTTTTCCCTCGTTTTTGTAGATGATTGGAATGGAATGGAGATAACAGGGTTTTTTGTATAAAATAATACAGCTTATGACTCTTATCAAGTATTTAATATCCCCTGGATTCTCTATATAACACACACAATAGTTGGAGAAAGCATTGATACAACCAAAAGTCCGTCTATATTTCACCTTAGGCCAATAATTAATATAAGTACAAGGTACCTAGCTACATTTGATTTGCCTTTTTATCTTTTTTCTTGGCTTTACGTGATTCTACTCTTTCCATTCTAAATGTTTGATTCTTTTATGTCCATGCTGATATTGATGACCTCCCCATTCACCTACACCACTTCGATTTTACTCTATTTCAGACTTCTCTTCTCTATATTTCTCTGTACAAAAAAAGATTGTATTTACATGGATAGTCTCTCTTTTTTTAATTTGCCATTAATGTTACCATAGCAGTGGGTTTTGAAAATACGGCGCGACAGTCCTTAGTATAAGTGAGAATTTGAGATTTTTCAAAAACTTTATTGAAAATTATATAACTTTGAATTCATGCATAATCACTAAAAATAAAAGGCATTTTCATTTTATTTTGTTGTTATTGGAATGCAACGGAGCTTCACTTGATATTAAACTACTTGGAGCAGAAGTAGCAGCTGGCTGGCATTGGAGCTGGTATTTCTTCGATGTTCATATGGACATTGCGATAATATTCGTAACCTCTATCTCGACGTCTCGCAAATTAGTAGTCTGTCTCTTTTTTGCTCCTAAAAAGCAAGAGAAAATTATTACATTCAGAATTAAAATCTATTTACCCACCTTTTGTATCCACTCTTGTGAAGTTGGAACTCATTCTTCAAATGGAGTAAGTAGATGTTCAAATCAATCATCTATCCATATATCATGTTAACTCTTCTTTTCCCATTCCTCTTCTCTAGCTTCCACTCTTACCCTTGAAAGATGGTGACTCTCCTTTTCTCTGTCATATGTTTGTCTCAAAAATGGTTTTTGACATCTTTGCTAGTCAAGCCTCTATCAAAAAGTCTGGTACGTGGTACGTGTCTTCAACTCTTGACTTACAAGTAAAATGGGAGATCAATTAATAATATTCCCACATTCTTCTCAAATTAAACTGGTAAAAGTTATCTGAATTATTAGATTTTTTAATAGCAAACCCTATGAAAGTATGATGTCATATTATGATTCTCTATCAGAAAGTCTGCTGGTATGTGTCTTCAACTCTTACTCAACACCTACAAGTAAAATGGGAGTATAATGGAAAGTATAAAAAGAAAATTTATCTTACCTTGTGCTTGAACTAGATCACTTAGTTGTGGTTTTTTCAATTTTCTTCACTACACTAAGCCTCCATTGAACTTGTAGGTACTTACCACTGCTTTGACTGCTTTTTTCTACAACCCGTAAGAATGTTAATAAACAACATAAAAAAATACATAATAACTAAAAAATTCACAGTACCTTGAGCTTGTGTCTTGTTCAGCCTCTCTCTTCAGTCGAAATATTACATAGATGGGTAGTTGAAAATGATTTGCAAGTAGGTATTCTTTAATCGTCAATATTCTATATGGGCAGCTTTGATGATTGACACATCTGAAATGATTCTCAAGAAATTCTTATCTGTTCATTGTGGCTTTAGTTACAAGTCTTTCAAAAACGATTTGTCGTCATTTGAAAGCATCTCCTCTACCTTTAGTACTGAAATTTTCTATTAATTTTTCTTTTAATTTTTGACATATTCTACAGATATTTTAGGTTAGGACATTCTTCTTTTTTAAATAATTTCACGAAATGTCAATCATAGATCTCTGAGTTTATAGATCTGACATCTGTCAAAGAAGTAGGCAACCGAACCACAAAAATACATCAATGCCTATGAAATTGCATAACGCCTTCTTCTTCTTTTTTAAATAGGTGTCCATAGATCACAATAATTTCCAGAAATGTCAATCATAGATCTATAAATTCATAGATTTGACATCTGTCAAAACGAAAGGCTTGATTTTCGATCACGAAAAAGAAGATGAATGACAGCTGTTTTCCCTCGTTTTTGTAGATGATTGGAATGGAATGGAGATAACAGGGTTTTTTGTATAAAATAATACAGCTTATGACTCTTATCAAGTATTTAATATCCCCTGGATTCTCTATATAACACACACAATAGTTGGAGAAAGCATTGATACAACCAAAAGTCCGTCTATATTTCACCTTAGGCCAATAATTAATATAAGTACAAGGTACCTAGCTACATTTGATTTGCCTTTTTATCTTTTTTCTTGGCTTTACGTGATTCTACTCTTTCCATTCTAAATGTTTGATTCTTTTATGTCCATGCTGATATTGATGACCTCCCCATTCACCTACACCACTTCGATTTTACTCTATTTCAGACTTCTCTTCTCTATATTTCTCTGTACAAAAAAAGATTGTATTTACATGGATAGTCTCTCTTTTTTTAATTTGCCATTAATGTTACCATAGCAGTGGGTTTTGAAAATACGGCGCGACAGTCCTTAGTATAAGTGAGAATTTGAGATTTTTCAAAAACTTTATTGAAAATTATATAACTTTGAATTCATGCATAATCACTAAAAATAAAAGGCATTTTCATTTTATTTTGTTGTTATTGGAATGCAACGGAGCTTCACTTGATATTAAACTACTTGGAGCAGAAGTAGCAGCTGGCTGGCATTGGAGCTGGTATTTCTTCGATGTTCATATGGACATTGCGATAATATTCGTAACCTCTATCTCGACGTCTCGCAAATTAGTAGTCTGTCTCTTTTTTACTCCTAAAAAGCAAGAGAAAATTATTACATTCAGAATTAAAATCTATTTACCCACCTTTTGTATCCACTCTTGTGAAGTTGGAACTCATTCTTCAAATGGAGTAAGTAGATGTTCAAATCAATCATCTATCCATATATCATGTTAACTCTTCTTTTCCCATTCCTCTTCTCTAGCTTCCACTCTTACCCTTGAAAGATGGTGACTCTCCTTTTCTCTGTCATATGTTTGTCTCAAAAATGGTTTTTGACATCTTTGCTAGTCAAGCCTCTATCAAAAAGTCTGGTACGTGGTACGTGTCTTCAACTCTTGACTTACAAGTAAAATGGGAGATCAATTAATAATATTCCCACATTCTTCTCAAATTAAACTGGTAAAAGTTATCTGAATTATTAGATTTTTTAATAGCAAACCCTATGAAAGTATGATGTCATATTATGATTCTCTATCAGAAAGTCTGCTGGTATGTGTCTTCAACTCTTACTCAACACCTACAAGTAAAATGGGAGTATAATGGAAAGTATAAAAAGAAAATTTATCTTACCTTGTGCTTGAACTAGATCACTTAGTTGTGGTTTTTTCAATTTTCTTCACTACACTAAGCCTCCATTGAACTTGTAGGTACTTACCACTGCTTTGACTGCTTTTTTCTACAACCCGTAAGAATGTTAATAAACAACATAAAAAAATACATAATAACTAAAAAATTCACAGTACCTTGAGCTTGTGTCTTGTTCAGCCTCTCTCTTCAGTCGAAATATTACATAGATGGGTAGTTGAAAATGATTTGCAAGTAGGTATTCTTTAATCGTCAATATTCTATATGGGCAGCTTTGATGATTGACACATCTGAAATGATTCTCAAGAAATTCTTATCTGTTCATTGTGGCTTTAGTTACAAGTCTTTCAAAAACGATTTGTCGTCATTTGAAAGCATCTCCTCTACCTTTAGTACTGAAATTTTCTATTAATTTTTGACATATTCTACAGATATTTTAGGTTAGGACATTCTTCTTTTTTAAATAATTTCACGAAATGTCAATCATAGATCTCTGAATTTATAGATCTGACATCTGTCAAAGAGGTAGGCAACCGAACCACAAAAATACATCAATGCCTATGAAATTGCATAACGCCTTCTTCTTCTTTTTTAAATAGGTGTCCATAGATCACAATAATTTCCAGAAATGTCAATCATAGATCTATAAATTCATAGATTTGACATCTGTCAAAACGAAAGGCTTGATTTTTGATCACGAAAAAGAAGAAGAAGTTGAATGACAGCTGTTTTCCCTCGTTTTTGTAGATGATTGGAATGGAGATAACAGGGTTTTTTGTATAAAATAATACAGCTTATGACTCTTATCAAGTATTTAATATCCCCTGGATTCTCTATCTCTATATAACACACACAATAGTTGGAGAAAGCATTGATACAACCAAAAGTCCGTCTATATTTCACCTTAGGCCAATAATTAATATAAGTACAAGGTACCTAGCTACATTTGATTTGCCTTTTTATCTTTTTTCTTGGCTTTACGTGATTCTACTCTTTCCATTCTAAATGTTTGATTCTTTTATGTCCATGCTGATATTGATGACCTCCCCATTCACCTACACCACTTCGATTTTACTGTATTTCAGACTTCTCTTCTCTATATTTCTCTGTACAAAAAAAGATTGTATTTACATGGATAGTCTCTCTTTTTTTAATTTGCCATTAATGTTACCATAGCAGTGGGTTTTGAAAATACGGCGCGACAGTCCTTAGTATAAGTGAGAATTTGAGATTTTTCAAAAACTTTATTGAAAATTATATAACTTTGAATTCATGCATAATCACTAAAAATAAAAGGCATTTTCATTTTATTTTGTTGTTATTGGAATGCAACGGAGCTTCACTTGATATGAAACTACTTGGAGCAGAAGTAGCAGCTGGCTGGCATTGGAGCTGGTATTTCTTCGATGTTCATATGGACATTGCGATAATATTCGTAACCTCTATCTCGACATCTTCTGTATGTTCCTTGTGGTATATTATTCATTCTTTTTTTAATTTCTTGGGAAATTAAACCACAATATTTTTGAATTCTTTATTTCAACGTTTCGGTAGCGTTCCAGCTACCGTTTTCAAGAAAAAATAAGTAAAAATTGATTTTTATTCCTAACTGACACAACGGAAAAAATTTGACAACTAGACGTCTCGCAAATTAGTCTGTCTCTTTTTTGCTCCTAAATAGCAAGAGAAAATTATTACATTCAGAATTAAAATCTATTTACCCACCTTTTGTATCCACTCTTGTGAAGGTGGAACTCATTCTTCAAATGGAGTAAGTAGATGTTCAAATCAATCACTAATCTATATATTATGTTATCACTTCTTGATTTATCTCTCCTCTGCTTTGTTCCTATTTCTTTTCGATTAAGAAGTTCACGTTCTCTGTACATCTCCAGAGATTTAGCAAAAGGCTGAAGCCTTTTCCCATTCCTTTTCTCTAGCTTCTTCTTGTCAGATTGTGTCTATCCTTTACTCTGTCATATAATTCTCCTTTTCTCTGTCATATGTTTGTCTCAAAAATGGTTTTTGACATCTTTGCTAGTCAAGCCTCTATCAAAAAGTCTGGTACGTGGTACGTGTCTTCAACTCTTGACTTACAAGTAAAATGGGAGATCAATTAATAATATTCCCACATTCTTCTCAAATTAAACTGGTAAAAGTTATCTGAAATATTACATTTTTTAATAGCAAACCCTATGAAAGTATAAAAAGAAAATTTATCTTACCTTGTGTTTGAACTAGATAACTTAGTTGTGGTTTTTTCAATTTTCTTCACTAAGCCACCACTGCTCTAGCTGCTTTTTTCTACAACCCGTAAGAATGTTATACAACATAAAAAAATACATAATAACTAAAAAATTCATAGTACCTTGAGCTTGTGTCTTGTTCAGCCTCTCTCTTTAGATGAAATATTATATAAATGGGTACTTGAAAATTCTTTAATTGTCAATATTCTATAGGGGAGCTTTGACGATAGACACACATCTGATATTATTCTCAAGAAATTCTTATTTGTTCATTGTGGCTTTGGTTCCAAGTCTTTCAAAAACGATTAGTCGTCATTTGAAAGCATTCCCTTCACCTTGGTTTTATTACTTACATTTTCTATTAATTTTTCTTTTCATTGAATACATCATTCACAATTTTTATAGGTTAGGTTATTCTTTTTCAAATCGGTTTCTTAATTAAATACATTAAAAAAAAGGTAGCGCATATCTCATTTGGTTTCTTAATTCAATATCTAAAAAAAAAGGGTAACGCAAATTTCATTTTGGTTTCTTAATCAGTTACGTTAAAAAAAGGGGTAGCGCAAATTTCATTTGGTTTCTTAATCAGTTACGTTGAAAAAAAAGGTTGCGCAAATTTTATTCGGTTTTTTAATTCAATACCTTGAAAAAAGATAACGCAAATTTCATTTTGGTTATAGTTTTATTTAATACGATGTGACCAAATAAAATTATAATGTGCTATACAATGAAAATTTCATGTTATAAGAATTTAATTTGTTAACTTACAAAAGGCTTGGTTTTTGATCACGAAAAAGAAGAAGTTGAATGACAGCTCTTTTACCTCGTTTTTGTAGATTAGATGATTGGAATGTAGATAACCATGTCGTCTGTATAAATTAATAATTAATTAATTAATACAGCTTATGACTGTTATCAAGAATTTACAATTCCCTGGATTCTTCGATATACCTAACACACACAATATTTTCGAGACACAAAAATAAAATTCGATAATTGGAGAAAGAATTGATACAGCAAAACGTCCGTCTATTTTACCTTGAGACAATAATTAATATTAAGTACAAGGTACCTAGCTATATTTGATTTGCATTTTTATCTATTTTCTTGGCTTTACATGCTCCTACTATTTCCATTCTTCATGTTCAATTCTTTTATGTCCTCATTCACCTACACCACTTCGATTTTATTTCAAGACTTCTCTTCTCTATATTTCTCTGTACAAAAAAAGATATTTGCATGGCCGGTCTCTCTTTTCAATTTGCCATTAATGTTACCATAGCAGTGGGTTGTAAAAATATGGTGCGACAGTCCTTAGTATAAGTGAAAATTTGAGATTTTTCAAAAACTTTATTAAAAATTACATAACTTTGAATTCATGCATAATCACTAAAAATAAAAGGCATTTCATTTTGTTGTTATTGGAATGCAACGGAGCTTCACTTGGTATGAAACTACTTGGAGCAGAAGTAGCAGCTGGCATTGGAGCTGGTATTTCTTCGATATTCATATGGACATTGCAATTATATTCGTAACCTCTATCTCGACGTCTCGCAAATTAGTCTGTCTCTCTTTTGCTCCTAAAAAGCAAGAGAAAATTATTACATTCAGAATTAAAAGCTATTTACCTACCTTTTGTATCCACTCTTGTGAAGGTGGAACTCGTTCTTCAAATGAAGTAAGTAGATGTTCAAATCAATCACTAATCTATATATTATGTTATCTCTTCTTGATTTATCTCTCCTCTGCTTTGTTCCTATTCCTTTTCAATTAAGAAGTTCACGTTCTCTGTACCTCTCTAGAGATCTAGCAAATGGCTAAAGCCTTTTCCTATTCCTTTCCTCTAGCTTCTTCGCTTACCCTTGCCAGATGGTGTCTCTCCTTCTCTCTGTCATATGATTCTCTATCAGAAAGTCTGGTACGTGTCTTCAACTCTTGACTTACAAGTAAAGATTTTTTAATAGCAAACCCTATGAAAGTATAAAATTTATCTTTCCTTGTGCTTGAGATAGATCTCTCAGTTGTGGTGTTTTCAATTTTCTTCACTAAGCCACCACTGCTTTGATTGCTTTTTTCTACAAACCGTAAGATTAATGTTATACAACAACAAAAATACATAATAACTACCAAATTTCTATTACCTCGTGCTTGTGTCTTGTTCAGCTTCTCTCTTCAGATGAAATATTACATAGATGGGTAGTTGAAAATGATTTGCAAGTATTCTTTAATTGTCATTATTCTCAAGAAATTCTTATCTGTTTATTGTGGCTTTAGTTACAAGTCTTTCAAAAACGATTAGTCGTCATTTGAAAGCATCTCCTCTGCCTTTAAGGTGCTTAAGCTTGAGCAAAACAAAAGTAAAATTTCTATTAATTTTTTTTTTCATTTTTGACACATTCTACAGATATTTTAGGTTTGGATATTCTTCTTTTTTAAATAGGTGGTGTCCACAGATCACAATAATTTCCAGAAATGTCAATCATAGATCTCTAAATTTATAGATCTGACATCTGTCAAAAAGGTAGGCAACCAAACCATTTAAATACAGTAATGCCTATGAAATTGCATACCTCATTATTCTTCTTTTTCAAATAGGTGGTGTCCATAGATCACAATACTTTCCAGAAATGTCAATCATAAATCTATAAATTAATAGATTTGACATCTGTCAAGAAGGTAGGCAACCAAACTATAAAAATACATTGATGCCTATGAAATTGCATACCTCATTATTGCTTATAGTTTTAATACAATGCGGAGTGACCAAATAAAATTATACTAGTCTTTACAATGAAAATTCCATGTTATAGGAGTTGAAACTATCAGTTTAATTCGTTAACGTATCAACGCACAAAGGGCTTGGTTTTTGTTCACGAAATAGAAGAAGTTGAATGACAGCTCTTCTTTTCCCTCGTTTTTGTAAATAATTGGAATGGAAATAACCATGTCGTTTGTATGAACTAATTATCAAGTAATACAGCTTTTGATCGCTTTCAAGTATTTAATATTTTCTGGATTCCTCGATATAACACACACACACACACACAATATCTTCGAGAATTTGTCGCACCATAGGTATTCTGTATTTGGTTTTTTGAATAAACTGTCACAATTTGTATATTTGCACAATCATAACTCGCGCAAAAACTTCAACCATACTGAGATATACAATTTATTAATCATTATTCCTAATTCGACCATGGAGTACATTTTACGACAAAATAAAATATTTTTTCGTACTTCCGGGACTGAAGTCTTTCTTCACTCACACTTTAATAAGTCCTTCTAAACAAATAGGGCTGTAAAGACCCAGAGGACACCTATCAAATGTAAAATCAGTTGTGGAATGAAACTACAACCATAAAATTATAATATTTTACTTTATTGTTCTAGTTGTGATTTTCAGGTTCGGTAATATGTTGTCATCTTCTGCTGTCTTAAAGCAAAGGTGTTCATATAATGAGGTTTTCGATATCGTTCTACAAATCTGTGGCAATTATAAATGTCCTTTTCGCTAATCTTAATTTCAATAGAGGAATCTGTACATATCGATACTGCATTTGGCACCAATCCTAATTGATAGCATTTCGTAATATTTCTCAATTTTGCAGGCATTACTTCGCCTGCTGAAGAACAGGAATTTTTTGAAAATTCTCCAATTGACTTATTGTATACAGAACTAGTGAAAAAAAAAACATAAAGAAAATTGAAAATAAAATATTCAATTACTGTCATTCCTACCTGTTCTTTTCACTGTCATTTATTTCATATTTCTTTAAATCGTGGGTTTCAAAATAATTTGAATTCCTAAATGTTTTCATGTCGTTTACATTCATTGTATTATACCCATTAGCAGAAAAATCTGGTTCAATCTCTTCCATGGAATTATTGTTATATTCATTAACATTCAAACCTCCAAATTTGTTAAAAATTTTATCTAAAAAAGTACCAATAATAATAATTATTTCCATAAAGTTTAAGTAGTATGAAGAAGACTGAAGATTGTGTTATCAATTTTTATAATAAATGATTAAATTGTAAATATAAAAGAGAACAAAATCTTCGTTGAAGGATAAATTCAATTTCATTATCAATTCCCTGAATGCTAAAAGGGAGTGTTGAAATTATAATTTCATTGATTTAACAATCAATATACTTATTATAATTTATAAATAATAAATATTTTGTCAAGTTACCAAATAAATGGAGATACTTAATTAAAACACACTATATAGAGTAAAATTTAATACATTATGTACCAACTTTTTTCATCATGATATGCTTCTTCATCATCCATTCCATCTACATTTTGTGAGCTGTTTGTAAGCAAATTTAAATCATCAAAATTTAAAGCTTCTGTAGCATGCTCTCTAGATTCTACAGTTCTATTTGGAGTTTGTGTACCTGCAATTAAACTATACATTTCTAAGCGTAACTAGCATTCATTATGGCAATTAATTAGATTTGTTAAAATACCCACTCATATTCGTCTGATTAACATATCTTGAATATTTTGCATATTCTTGATCTTGAAAATTTTCATACTGCTTTCTCTGATCTGTAAGTTGTAGATTTTGGTTAAAGTCTACTAATTCATCTTGATATCTCTTCAAAATGGCTTGTGATGAATCAATTTGTTCAGCTGAAGCATGATTGCCTGAAAAAATAATTTTGAACTAGATTTATGCATTTTTTCAATTAATTAGCCTTTTGAAGGAAATACTACCTTTGCAAGAACAGAGGAATGAATTACATCTCTTCCTACTTAATGTGTTTTTAAATCTGTCATCAAATTCTTCAAAGAACAAACATTTATTAGGCCTTCTTAGTAATGCTGGGGGTTTTATTTGTGTTTCTTTGCAATAACAGCTATTTGAACCTAAACATTGTTTACGAAAAACTCTAGTTGCATTAGGTTTAAATGGAAAATCTTGATGGCATTTTATTATATGTTCTGGATGGAGGGCTAAGGCAATGTTTAGAGAATCATTCCTTGTAGCCCAATTATTGGAAAGAAGTTGCTTATGTCCATCTTGAGTGCTGTAACATACAAAAAAAATTAATAGACTTACAAATTACATATTCGTTTAACAAATGTTACTTAATATTGTATTGTTCATTTGTGAACCGTTTCGATGACATTAACTTTTTCATTATAAAAATCAAAATTCATGAAATATCATAAATGAAGTTAAAATCGGACTACTGATGTCTGAAGGATTGGTTTAGCATTTAAAACATTTTCTCATGGAGACTCGTTTTCTATTGAAATGTTAACTAAACTCCTTGGATACTAGACGTTCGTAAATACAAACAAATAGGTAGGTATCTACCTGTGATTCGGAGATACTCGTCTGACGCATATTAATTTAATAAGCAAGTCAATTCCATATAGTAGTGACTTTTCTTACATTCGCAATTAAGCTTAGCTAAGAAATCTTGTTAAGTTAAAAATCCGGCATACTAGGCGGAGGCAAGGGGGGAGGTCAGTTGATCTTAGTAAATCTAACTTCATTGGCAAAACGAACGCTGACTTATAGTCTAACAAACAATTGGAGAAGGTGACTAAGAGCTGTTTACGTGCTTTATTATTGCAAAATGTATCGGAATCACGTGCCATTCGGTTGCAAAACATCGGTATCATACCCTTGGCTTATGTTCACTGGGAAATATATTTTTCCAGTGGCGTAAACATTTTATATTGGCAAATTTATATTGGGAATCACCTTCTCCAATTGTTTGTTAGACTATAGCCAAGTTCATCTTAGGTTAGCTTAGATTGGTGGTAGAAAAAAAGCAACTAATATCAGTAAAAACTTGAGTACAGCTTATATCTCATAGGTTCTATATATCTTGAGGTAGCGAACACATGCGAAGTAGCGAAAAATATTTTCTATAAAAAATTTTTGCAATACAAGAAATATTATACCTGGTAATGATATTTTAGGGTTCACTTACTTTTATTTCCATTATTAGAACAAAATTCCTAAATAAATTTAAAATATTTATAATCCTCGAGTTTTAATTCAGTATTCAGTACTGGGACTGTCCCAGAACCACCCAGAACTACTTTAAAATGAACCCGAACTGTCCAGAACGCCAAACTGCGGGTGTCAGAGCCCGAACAGGCCTTGCTTACTGTGATGGAAAGCGCAGTCCAAATAAGTATTATTCTATGGTCCAAAGAAAGCAGAAGAAGACTGACAACTGACACTGCTGACAGATCTGCTAAATGCAAGGTCTAAGGATAGACAAGGTGTGTTCCTGCGCATCCATTTTTAATGACCAATGGCAAATATTTCCCAGGATCAGCCATATTAACTTTCTAGCCAATCAGGTAAACGCGCGGATTCAATATGGTTCAATTAATGAAATATTCTGATTTATATTGGTGTGAAAAAATTGAATATGAATCGAAATTGTTGTAAGTTATGTAATTTAGCAGCGTATCATTATAATATAATTTAAACGTGCTGTAGCTGTCAGCTGTAGCAACCAATATGGCCGAAAATGGGACTGCGCAAAAGCATTTGAAAATCGGTTCTGCGGAAGAACACACCTTGTCTATCATTACACCTTGCAATTATTAATCAGATCTGTCAGCAGTGTCAGCTGTCAGTCTTCATAGACATAAACAGACATATATTTTGGTTAATTTTTAGTTATTTTTATCTATTTTTATAATTTAATTATCATTTTTATTTTGTGATAGTCTTAAATATACTCAACTATGATTCTGAAATGCTCTGCTACATGTTTTCATAAACTTCAAAGTCCTTCAATCTACTTGGATGTTTGTGTTTGATACTTGTAACTAAACTAACACCTCTGCTCTGCCTGTAAGTTATAATATGCCTCTTAAGAAAAATCGACAATCTAAAAAACTGAAAAAAACTTCAGATCTAGACAAAAACGAAAACACTGTACCTTTAACAAATGTCCAGCAAAACACAAATGTTACAGAAAGTAAGGAAGGAATTGAGAATAATTTGATTGAAAAAGACATAGATAAAAAGTTAAATACACAACAGAAATCCAACCCAGTATATAAAATATTAGCAAATGAAAGAATTACCAGGCAGTCAGCTACTCGTTCTAAAAAATACAGATCACCAGTTCCTGGGTCAAGTTTCAATGTTTCAAACAATGATATATCTATCACAAATGAAAGGGCAAGTGCCACAAAAACATTAAGTGGTGAAGACAGCAGTTTTGAACATTCAAAAAATTCTACTGCTAGAAATATAGATCATCCCATTATAGAAAGTGTAGATATACCAGCAGATAAAAAAACAATATATGACTTACATAATACTACTATAAATGTTACAAAAACGTTAAATGATGGCGTTAAACATTTAAATCATTGTATTTCCACTAATATAGTGTCTGAAACTGTACCAGAGAATCCTATTTCAGAAAACAGAAATGAACCAATTGCAAAAAGAACAAAATATGATCTTTCTGTTTATGATTATGATGAAGAAGATTCATCAGATGAATTGCAAAGAGTAAATGCTGTTACTAAATGTAAGTTTTGTTCATTTATGGCAGAAACTCCTATAGATCTATTAAAACACAAAAGAGATAACCATAAAGTACAAAGAAAAATCCTGCCACTGCATGAAATAAGAAAATATTTTGATTATCCAGATAGAACATTTTGTCCTATATGTAAGCAACCTATTAAATCCAAAAACTTTAGATCTATTTTTGTGAAACACTTATTAGTACACACAAATGGATTTTATGTATGTAGGATATGCAAGAAGAAGTTTAGAAGACTTGATCACATGAGAGCTCACGAAAAACGACATGTACTAAGTTATGCTGAATTAAGAGCTATGGAGGATACCATTGATAATAATCCAGTGGAGTTTTTAAATAAACATGTAGAAAATGTATAGTTTTAAGGTCTATTTTCTTCAAGTGGATATAGTATATTGAGTCGTAAAGAAAGAAAATGAGACTTATCAGATTCACAATAGAGGGCTAGGATTTTATTTAAATACTTTTATCATTTCTTTGTTCCCATTTTAGTGTTATTAAGTATGTTTTATATTCTTTTATGTATAACTATTGCTTATGTTTATACATATTTTTTAATTCTGAACAATGTTAAATATTTTTAATGCTTTTCAATCAGGCATTTTTAGTTGGGTACTTACCTTAGAAGATGCTTGCCACAGAAGTAGGAAAATATAACAAATAGTTATTATATGATGTATTATTACTACATTGTTTTCAAGTTTATTAATATTAAACAATTTTTTACGATATTTATTCATTTTATTTGACCAAAAATATATAGGTAATGAAAACTATAAAATATTCTTCTGAAACTCAGGTTGCATTTATATGGCAACATGAATGACTTATCGATAGCAATTCTTTATACATTTTGCTATTGCTATAAACTCTTCCTTAATAATACTACTAGTCAAATCATGTGCTCGTAATAAGTTTGGGAGGCATATGGCCAGTATCTCCTAATACTCTAAGAATACAACGTCCACTAGGAGTTATGCTAATCCAAGTTATACTGGCGTGATTTAAAGAAAGTCTTAGCCAAGCTTCGGCAGGAAATTGTAGTGCCCTAAAAATATTTTTAATGTTAATGGTAAATTAATATAAAAAAAATATATATACATGCCTGCAAACAAAATACCTAATGACGTTGGCATGACAAACTAAGACAGTATAAGAATCTTTTTCTTGACCACAATCGGCACGATGGAAGTACTTTCTGAAGGCTGCTTCTATTCTTGAACCATCTTGATAAAACTTCTTGAAACAAGGATAAATAAGAAAATCTCTTTTCTTTGTAAATTTATGTCAATTTAAAATAAGTCAATTAAGAGCTAATAAGATATGTCTATACAGACAAATAAATTAATACATTTAGTGTAACAGTGAATCTGATTATCCTTACATAGTTTTCTGCTTTCCAAGATCCTATAGGTGGCTCAGGAGGTATGGGTGCACCTTCTCTTAAAAGATCACATTGAAATATGGGAATCTGAAAGAGAAAAAAGTAAACAACTTATCACAAAAAGAGAAAACGTTGTTCTATTACCTTTGGTAAATAATCAGATATTATTGATCCAGTTTCTTGAGCTCTAGACATTGTGGATTTTACCATTTGTGTATATGGTAGATCTAATTCTTTTAATCTCTTACCTGTATATTCTGCTTGCAAACGACCTGCAATTTTTTTAAGTTTTAAATCAGATGAAAATGAAGTGAGATAATGACTTACCCAATTTAGTTAATATTCTTTCTTCATCAGTAGTACCATTCAAATTATATTGTCCATGTCTGATGAGCAAGATATGCCTTACAGCTTTGGGATTTTTAATTGTTTGTTCATTAAGGGTGTTTTCATCAGATTCAGAAATCCTCTTTTCTTTAACACGATTCATAAATTTGGGACATCGACTAAAACACAAGTGGCATTTTATTTTGCAGTGCAGAATAAAATATACAAAATAAAATCACTTTTAACATAATCCAAGAACACTTTCAGGTGGTGCATAATTATCTAAAATATACAATGTGCGGAACAAGTACTATACCATCGAGTAGACCATTTTATTATGTATACAGTGAATGGATATTCTGAATTGCAGGAATTGTCATTAAGTAACCAATACAATTTTTATAACCACTACAAATAACATAGTTTATTTTGAAAAATATATACAGTATTCTAGTAAAAGGCATTTTTATTGTAAGATTATATGGAAAATATACTCACTGATCCCAATTTTCATCCCATTTAGCAAAGGGTGATGGAGTATAATTTGTTGTCCAGGAATTTTGCACTTTACAATTGTTGTTCAGGTAATACAATGTAGCTACGCCAGATACTGCAGTTAAACCTAGTATCAGCTTTTTTGATTTGCTAAGAGACATCTGAATGGAGAAAATTTAGGTTAATTTAATTTATATGAATATATTTTAGTTCGAAGCCACCATTCGTATAGAATAAATGAAAATAAATTGTGTTTATTTATTTGTACCGAACCTCGCCAAAGTAATCAAAACCCTTACCACTCATACCACATTACTATAAAAATAAAACAAATTTACTAAGGTCTGTTCGAAAAAATGCTAGAATCAGTTCGGAATTCTACAATAGAACGCATGCAGTTCGAACAAACAGTTCAGAACGGTCTACTGGGACTCTGTACTCGATAGAATTCTGGACATCAGTCAAAAATGTCACTCTGTATGCTGTCGAGAAGTATTATTTTATTTCTGACTTAATAAAATGAGATAAATTGAAGTTTTTATCAAGAAATCATCGACAAAAGACTAGTAAATAGAGTCGATAGTAGAATTATATAGTGTGCAGAGTCCTGTCAATGATTTGGGAATCGTCAGAGAACTACTTGTTCGAACTGATCTGAACTGATTCAGACTGATCTGAACTGATTCGAACTAATCCGAACTGATTCGATCTGATCCGAATTGATTGAATACTGTCAAAAAACGTCACAACTCACAACTCACATTGGAAATTTTTGATAAGGTTGGTTGTCTGCTCGGAATAAACCTTCAAGTTAACAAAAATGATATAATTTTTAAGTATTCATTTAACAAAAACAAACTCCAATTTTACCACCATTAATCCTTTCGAAAACTATGTAAATAAGTATATACCAATTTCTAATTAAAAGGGTAATATGAATTTCAAGATCTATTCATTGAAAGTAATTGCAACTAGATGCCGTTCAGAATTGATGAAGGCTTATTCCACAAAACCAAACCATTATATTTCATTAGGTATTTCTCCAAAATCCACACAAAGCGAGATAAAAACAGCGTATTACAAATTATCTATGATATACCATCCTGACAAGAATAAAGATGAAGCTTCTTTACAAAAATTTAGAAATATTTCAGAGGCTTATGAAGTGCTAGGAAATGTAACAACTAGAAAAATGTATGATAAAGGTATATTAACACATTCTTATTGATTGATTTCAATTCGAGTAATATCTTTCCAAATCCTGAAGCTTGCAACTAAAATATATATTTTTTTTATATCATGGTAATTATAAGGATGATTTTACTGTAATTATTCTAATGTATTATTTACTTCAAGGTCTGTACTTTAGAAACACAATTGTGATGGATCATACTGTTGATAGCTTTTATAAGTCCAGAGAAACACGAACTAAGCCACCTCCTCCAGATGGTCGTACCCCAGTTTATGACTTTGATGAATGGGCCAAAAGTCATTATGGTGCTACTTTTCAACGTCAAATGGAAAATCGTCGACGTAGACAAGAGTATCAAAATTATAGACAAAAAACTATTAACGATCAAAAGCTTGAAAAAGTCGTTTTCTTTTTATTGGCTGTAGTTCTAATATGTACGGTATATGTAAATGAAAAAAATTATGATCAAGTTAATTTTCATCGACATAAAATTACATCAAAAGAACAATGTTCAGATTAATGCATCTGTGATACACTTCTTAGTTGAATTCACAATTATTTATTAAACTGTTGCCTTGTTTGTGTCATTTAGTTTACAGTACAAGTGTTTTAATAATTGTATTTTAGGTCACGACATTGCCATTTGGCATATACTTAGAAATGAATTTGATCAATTACAAATGAAAGAAAATAAGAAAACAAAGTAACACTGTAAATAAGATTTTATGTATTTATTTTTGGAATATATAAATTTTTGGTTGAAAATTTATTTTTTTTCTTCACATAACTTGTACATAATTCCATAGATTGAGGTCAATAACAATAAATAAGATGGCAGAATCAATTCAATTATCACAATCAATATAATTAAAAGGCAGTTCTTTATTAAAACTAATTATGTCTCGAACTGACAATTTCATTAGATTATCACTTTGTTTCTGAGACAGAACTTTGAAATCTTGAGGTATATATATTTCATCAAAAGTTTGATCTTTTTTATAAATTTCAGCCCATCTTAATGGAATTTCTATATTAGGTACTTTACGAAAGATCATACAATGTAGATGTTTTAATTTTTCATATTTAATTCTTGATAGTCCAATTTTAGCTAATACAAATCTCCATGATTTTATGTACTTTGCATTTGATCCTACATGATTTGAATCAGGTGTAATTATTATTAGAATACCTTCAGTTTTTAATAACTCATAAGCTTTTATGCAGCACAATTTTCTTTGTTCATGGCAGGGTAAATATTCTAAGAACAAACTGAATACAACTATATCAAAATAATTTTTTGGTAGTTCAATGATTTCTTCTTTTTTTAATATAAAATCTTTGCCAATTTTAACTCCAAGGAAGTCACATTTACTAACTGTCTTGACAGCAGGTGCTATATCAATTGCAGTTATTTCATAATTACTAAACTGCTGAAATGGGTTATAACAACTACCGACATCTAATAAATTCAATTTGCCATCAAAGGTTTCAGCGAATTGAATAGAGCTGTTATGGTCAATTTTATTCATTATAGAGGATTCCTTTATTCTAATATTTAAAATACCATTGGAAAAATATTCTTGACATGTTTTATGTATCCATGTAATTCGAGAAATCTGTTGGTTTCCTTCATTTTCGGATGTATTATTCCAATAACTTGAGGCTAGTTCATTCATTACTGTAGCATACTCTTCCAGCATTTCTGTATTTTTACAATGTTTCTTCCAGGCAATTTCTGGTCCTACAATTTTAGAATTTTCACGTAATTCTTGATGTACATTTTTAATAAAACTGGCTAATTCCAAATGTCGAGGTACTACCATTTTTTCCACTTTCATAAACTCTGTAGATTCACTTCAGGATATTTATTTTATTTATATGCACTTTAGTAATGGGTGTATAAGGTGGTCTCCACAAGGGTAGGATCGAGGGTAGGATACTTCAAAGTATAACATGCAGTTGGTTGTTTCCAGATATTACCTATGGCATTCTTATAATTATATAGGTAATTGTATTAATAAATTTGCTTCTTGCTTCAAAAAATTAAAATTTATTTTCTGAGTCTTCTCTTCTTCTTTTTCCTTGTTGTGTTTAATATCCCAGAGGATAATTTGTCTAACCGATTCATGACATGGAGACCATAGAGAAATATAATATTTTGTCTATGATGGAGACTGTCTTTATTTCTCTTTCCTATTTTGCAATGTTTGCTATGTTTATCTAGCCAATAAAAGCAAACGGTATGTGAAATTGAAATATGTATTATCATTAATTTGCGACACAAAGATATTATGTATTACGATCAGTATGAATATTGATCAGTATGAATATTGATCAGTATGAATCTTGATAAATATGAAAAATGATCAACGAAAAAATTGACGTCAAAATATTGCGTCACCGAGCTTGCGCCGGTCAATTCATTAAGTAGTGATTCATTACTAAGTGTGTTAGAGAATATTGTATGTTTAATAGATAAAATTGCAAGAAGAGATCATGATTATTAAAGAATAGTAAGTATAATACATTTTATATATCTACAATACTTAATTTTTTTTATGGACAGACAATTTTATGTGATAAAACGAGAAGTTCTAGACGGAATTTTAACCCTATACAAGTGTCAATTTTATCAATTTTTGGGTGTCAAATTTCTGCAAACCTTGTACTCTTTCCGTAATTTTCAATTCACTTATATTTAATTATAATATATATTATGATATAAACGTTTTTCTTTCGGTTCACAGTAGTAACAAAAGTTCTTGGTTCTATGACATTGAAAAAGTTGAATAATAATTACAATTTTTTGTTTTTTAGCCGAGTAACTCTACCCCTCACTGTAGAAGAGGTGAGTTTCATCTAGTAAATATTTACATAATAATAAATTCCATTTAAGTACAATATAATCTTACAATTATTACAAATTGAGGAAAACATTTTGTGATGTGTTTAATGCCTATTCATTTTTGAAAATTGTTCATAACCTTTGGTCATCATAGGCTATTACCTTGTAATTATATTGAACCTTCGAGGCGACTACTTTTAATAATCACATAGAAATGTAAAATTGCATGTATGATTGTAAAAGAACATACTCAGTTACTCGCTTAGTTATAAACCACTTATTTTTTTAATTCTATACTAGTCAATTTTACAATGAAATCAATCTTACAGAAACAAATATATATTTTTTTAATAACAATTATTCTATAGTATAAACTAATATACAGTTTTTTAAATTATTAAAAATTGAGTTTGTAATATTACATAGTCAATTACTTTGTTTCTAAATGTGCAAATGTTTATAAACTACATTGAATTTTATATATATTTTCAACTTTGTAGTATATTTCTTATACTATTGCAAAAATACCTAATTTAAATCACATGAGTGCTTATTATCAGCAAATTGTTTAATTTTATGTTTTTTAGATGATGGTTAAAAATAGTTGTTAGTTTTAATTACATGTACTGTTTATTATTTAAAAGAGCCAAAAAGTTCCGTTTTAAATTATTGACACAATAGTTTTTATCAACAGTATCAAGTTGCCCAGTTGTTCAGTGTGGCTGAGGCTTCCAAAGACAACACAGGTGGTGGGGAAGGCATAGAAGTACTAAAAAATGAACCATTCACAAATTTTCCTCTCCTTGGAGGTAAATATACCAGTGGTCAATATACTTACAAGATTTACCACTTGGCTAGTAAAGTACCTGGTTTTATAAGAATCATGGCACCAAAAGGTAGCTTGGAAATCCACGAAGAGGCTTGGAATGCTTATCCATATTGTAGAACTGTTATTACGGTATGTTTAACATTTACATTTATACCATAATATTACTCTTGATAATGGTACAGGATCAATTTTGCTCTGTTTTTTGTTTCACTTGATTTTTTTTTTAAATATTTATTAATGATTTAATAACTATTGAATAAATGAGGCTTTTAATTGATGTAGATCAATACTGAATGATGGAATAAAACAATTGAACTTGTTTCAATCATATATTTGAACTAATGTTTGATAATCAAACAATATAATGGAAATTTTACAAATGTAATTGTTTCAATTTATCTTTGAATAATAAGGATGTACAAATTTTCAATGTTTTGAATATGAACGTCAAAAAAAAAAACTAATATAAATGCGACTTTTTCCCCTTATTATTTGAATAATAAAGTTATTTTTCAGAACCCGGGATATATGAAAGAAAAATTCAAATTAGTTATAGAGACTTTACATGTAGCTGACAAAGGTAATCAAGAAAATGTAAGTAATTTTTTTTATTTCTTTTTTATGCATTGGGATCATCGGTATACACTAACAATGGTTGTGGTCGACATTTCATTCATCTACACATTTTTTAAATCTCCCCTACTTGGTGTTTTGTTGTTCAATTGTATTTGAAAAGAATCCTGGCTACATGAAGGAAAATTTTGTGATTTGTATCGAAAGTATGCATATTGCTGACAATGGCCATCAGGATAATGTAAGTAAAATTGTTTTTCAAGAATTTTCTAATGGTTAAGTGAATTTTTCTTGAAATTTTCTACAGAATTTTTTATTGTATGAACAATGTTAGAATTGTTACATTAACACTCAAATTAAAATCTACTAATTAAGTTACCATATTATACTTACTCCACATGTACATTGGTTTTTTTTTGCTTGAAAATTGATTTTACATTTTATGCATGTTGTTGAGTATTTTATTGTTCGAGATGAGATAAAGATTTAATAGCAGTAATATAATAAAATATAATAATAATTATTATAGGTGATAGTCGAATTTTTTTGTCACTTGTTAAATCAAAAACATCAATCAGTTTTACAATATTTGATTACTCATATAAAATGAATTTGTACTTTTTACTATTGTTCATCTATACACTAATACATCTCTATGTTTTTGTTTGTAATTAACAATATTGATTTGTCCAATGTAGGTACCTATAATAATTTAACCATTTTGTTAACCACAAAAATAACTAATACTAAAATGTTATTAATAAACTGAGCCCCAACTCTGGGAGTGAGCGGAATTTTAAATTTAATGTTATCATTATATTACTATTAAAGGTTCACGACTTGCCAAATGATAAATTAAAACAAAGAGAGGTTGTACATATTGACATCGCCAATGATTCAGTGTCTTCTGGAGATTACAAAGACGATGAAGATCCAACCAAATTCAAGTCAATAAAAACAAACAGGGGTCCGCTCACTGGACCAGATTGGAAGGAAAAAATTAATCCAGTTATGACGTGCTATAAATTAGTTACTGTAGAGTTTAAATGGTTCGGATTGCAAGTAAGCTTTAAACATAAAATTTATTATTTTTATGATTTATTTCACTTGTTTTTCAGTCGAGGATAGAAAGTTTTATACAAAAATCCGAAAGGCGGTTATTCACAAATTTCCATAGGTAATTATTATTATTATTATTATTAATTATTGAATAAATTGATTCTATTTACACTGACAGGTCCAATGAGGCAGTTTGTTTTTGCAATTTTTGATTATTTATCTTTTCTTTTTCAATGTTTTAATTATTTTCTTCTCTTTGTTTTATTCTTATAAAATTTCTATTCACCGAGGTCGTAAGATTTAAGATTTATTTTAATTTGTAGACAAGTTTTCTGTTGGATGGACCGCTGGCACGGTCTGACCATGGAAGATATCCGCGCAATAGAAGATAAGACAAAAGAAGAATTAGAAGCTCTTCGTCAAAAGGGCGAAGTGCGCGGCATGAAAGCAGATTCGGAATAAATAAAAATAAATGAAAGAAGTATAATAAAAACGAATCCAACTAAAACGCAACCACGATTTAGCTGAATTTTTTAATAATTATTAAGTTTCCACTTCAACTTTAAATATAGTAAACTAAATTTTTTTATATATATGAATATATTAACTGGGATAAAAGAGATTGTACATGTACAACCATTCGATTATTTTCCATCAAAAAAATGTGGCGAATAAAAAGATAAATTCATAAAGATAATTCGCCTTTTAATTTGTTTATAACTAATTGAAACATTTCTTTTGAATTTATATTTCGATTTTTCAACGAAAATCGAGTGATATACGATTCGTTAAACCATGAAAAATTTACATCTTACATTGACTAAATGAAAAATAAATGAGGTTAGGTTAGTAGAAATTGTTTGTATGGAAGGTTGAAAAAAATGTACTAAACTAACTCCTTATTTTCCATTGACGCAACTGGGTCACTCTTTTTGTTTTTAAACGCCCTGTAAATAGCGCAACTTTTGCAACAATCTTGGACATTCAATAAAGAAAAGTATGGAAATCTCGACTTTTAAAAAATTCTGAATTTTTCAGACAGAAATGTTGAATTTGGTGATAATTGAAATGAAAGAGTTGATAATTTTATTATCAAGTATTAAGGGAAGGCAGCTGAAGACAAATATATGCTCATGATTCTTTTACATTATTATAAAAAAAATTAATTTTTAATTTTTTTTTGATGTTAAATAATGTTGAATGATGGTACAGACGATTGAGACCTCGACATTTCGGAATAAGGATTTATTACACAGAACTAAATGTAAAAAGGTTTTCTTTTTCCGAATGTCCAGTTTGGTATTTCAGTATTTTAAGTATAAAAAATGATTTTTAAATTATTTTATATTAGAAAATGGTGCATTTATCGTATACGTTTGTTAATTTATATACATACTTACAGAGGTGCTATATAACTTTGAATTTCTTTGTCTTGAAAAAAAAACCAGTAGAATATTCTTATGGGTTTCGGTAGTTTAAAATGTTTCTTCTTTTCATCTGCTTTTTGTCCTCGCAACCTGATTTTCAATTGATCATTTCTTCTCTATACGATTCGTCTCGGTTATTTTTAAATTTTTCCTCACTTGGAGCCGAAAGTTATTTTCTATTATGATCGAGTCTCTCGTCTCTCCAAAACAGTTTCCAGGACATTATTATCCACTTTTTATTGTTGTTTTATTAAACCATTTTTCTACAAATTTCAAGATATATGGCACACCTTGTATGTAGGTGTTCCAATAATAATAATTATTACAATTTCATCATATTTAAAATTTTTTTAATCGTTCATTATATTGTTTATTTTTATAAATAAACTGGGCAAATATACAGAAAAAGTGTTATTATTTTTGGGACACCATTTTCTTTAAATTAAAATTGAAAAATAGTTACCAATTTTTTTTTCCATTTTTTTTTATTATACTATATTTTTTTTTGGGAATATTTTATATATATTAGTCGCTGTTCTTGGGCCAGACGTAATTAATATAAACAAATCTTGTTTCAATTACAAAATTTATGGGGAAAAATAATGAAATTATTTTTTTGTATTTTCGTGTTTGGTTAAAAGACGCGAAACTTTTTATTTAAATATTGTTTATATTTTACAGTTTTCGTTTTTCATTATTTTTCTTCTTAGTACATTCATCAATCGATCGTTTTTCTACAGTGTGTTTCATTAAAAACTTCCATACTCAAAACAGAAAATATTCCGATTTTGCTGCCATCTATTGATAAACTTGTTTTTTATCCAATAAAAAGGTCTCAGTTGAGGCAAAAGTGAAAAATATTGTGTAATTTAAAAACCTTTGAAGCTTTCGAGGAATATAATAAGGAGTTTTGAGATTGTACATTCATAATGAATCACACTGTAAGTATTTTTAGTATAATTCTATGCAAACAAAACAAATGTGAGTTAGTTGGAGGTATTTTTTTTAATGTTTTTATATACGAATTTTGTACTGTAAATTATTTTTAATATACACAAATTATTTGGGAAGAAATAGAAATGTCCTGTTAAACGAGGAATCCTTATAGAAACATTTTGACCATTTATTTAAATTTTCGTTTACAGCCCTGTAAAACAAATCAATTTACGACACCCTGTACGTATAGTCTAAAAAAATTACAAGTAAATATTTCTTCCTGAATTATGTAACGAGAACCGTCTTGTCAAGTCATAGAAAAATGATATTTTTAAGAAACTACTTGAATGTCTTGTCTCGTAGCTGTTGATAGTCACTTTAGATGTTGGGATCACGTCGTCGACAATATTGTAAAATAATAAGACTAATTTTAAAGTGTGTCTCTAGTCGTATCAAATATAGTTACAAATCATTAATAGTTAACAGGAAGAAGGAAAAAAAAGAAAACCTTTTAGTAGCGATGTTATACTTGTCAAGAAGGTTCTTGATGTTTTTATAGATAAATATGTAGGAATTTGAGATGTTTTGAACTAAATTTTGGGATTTTCAGTTTGAATTTTTTTTTCTATCGTTAGTTTATTTTCATGAAAACTGCTACCCTTGGTGAAATACGTTGCAAAAAATCATCCAAAAGTTGCAATGGTTGCTAGTTTAGGCTAAAATCCAACTTCATTCTCAATGATGTTGAATTAATAAGCAACTGGCATTTTGGAGTTGATTTTTTTCATTATTTTCTCCATTTCATATACATCTAATTTTATAAAATTGAAATATTTTTAACCACATCACTAAACGAAAAAAATCAATGCCTTTGGCAAACAAGATTGTACAGAGTGGAAACTATTTCGATCCAAAACATAACTCTCACAAATTTCATTATATGATTTAATAATATACGACTTTTGGTTGGTTGAAATTTCAAACAAGTTTCTCTCGTTGTTAATCATTTCCTTATTTTATGAATGGTCAATATTGTACTTACGTTTTTCCAAATTTGAAATGACTAGCCATAGAATTGGGTGTTTAACTAAAAACAAATTCTTTTTAATGATTAGCAGATCGTTTTATGATCAAATTTAATAGTGTTGAGTTAGTTTTTAAACCCATTTAAAGTATTCTATTTTGAAAATCTCTTGAAATCCGTGTTTATATTTTTGACTTCACTGGTATTAATTGAAGTTTTCACATATTTTGACATAATCATAAGAGAGGGTTTCATCTTGGTTTCAATTTTTGATAAGCTTCAAATAAACCAGGTAAATAACAGATTGATAAATTTCTGAAGTCAAAATTTTTGTCTTGAATAATCTCCCAAACATTCCAATAAAGAAGAAAGATTAAGAAACTGAAATATTGAACAGCAAAGGCAGACTATTGATAACATTCATTAATATTACCTAATAAAACATGGGGTAAAAATTTGAAATTGACGCACTATTGTTTTGATTTGTACTTATTGGTTCATTTTTGCGTCAAGAGAATGTGGGAGAAAGTATTAAGATGCCAACGGAATCGACAGACAGTTCATTAATTGAAATAAAACTACCACCAAGTCCATTATCCATAACATGTCCGTTAAAAAATTGTGATGTGCGTAAGTACACTGTGTAATGAATAATAAATTTATATTATATTAGTTGAATATTTATTAGTAATTATCGTGGAAACGTACATAATAATAATAAATGTTATTGTCAAATTTTTCAGATTAAATCTTGTAAATGTGTTGGATCTATTTGTGTGAACAATTATTAAAAGTACAGTACTTAGAATAATTTAAAATTACATTCTCTAATAAAAAATAGTTCAAGGATAATGTATGTAACATTGTAAAAAGAATTGTACACAAAAAATGTTGATAAAAGTAGGTAGACATGTTTGGAAGTTTTTTTTTTAGTATAAAAATACCCTTACCTTTGTGACTTCAGAGGTAGATTTACGGAAGACTGACAAAGGCCACCGAAAAATGTTTGTTTTTCTTTTCTTTTATTTTTCGTGCCAGATTGTACATGGGAATTATTTCAAGTATTTTTGGGTAAATAAAAGACACTTTTGTTTTTAAATACAGAGAAAATTTTAATTTAGAAATTTTCAAGGGATGATATGATATAAATATTTACAGTAAAAAAGGAATAAAATAGATCTATGATCTTCCTAAGCATCATCATTGTTGTTGGATGTTTCTATATTATAAAATATAATAAAAAATAAAACAAATCTTCTTGTACCATATTTACCATATTAGCTAATAATATAATATTATTTTATCAGTACTAACAAAAACATGCTTACGTATTTTGTGTTTTTTTTTATTTTGTATAACTTTCGGGTACAGAAAACTTTTTTAAATAACAAAAAAAATTATTTTTCAAATAGTTTTTCTACAGCAAAAAAATCTATGCTATATTTATATATATATATATATAACTACATGCATTTTATTTAAAAATGTGCATTTATAATACATTTTTGCTAATTTTAATGCCTCCCAATTTCATCGCTTTAATTTGAAGACAGAATTTTACGTATCTCTTATAATTTTTACAATGTTTGTTATACATTGAGTACATTTTGGAAGAAACATATTTTTGTATATCGCAAAAATATTTTTAAACGTTAAAATATTGCACTTTGAACATTTTCTAATATTTTTATCATGCTATATTTTACCGCAAAACACAAAACAAACTATGGCTTCTTTATTTTTTTTGCTTAAATTATTTTTATGGGTGGATTTCATTTGTTTTAAATACTTAATATTAACGATATGCATTTTTGTAATATTATTTTCTAATTTATATTTGGAAATTAAAGCTATTTGAAAATGTTTCATTAATGCTGAGATCTAAAACCTGTTACTGCCAGATTATTCTTATATACTTAAAGACGAAACAAACCAAAATAATATTAGGTATGACATTTCTATTTTCTTGTTACACGAATCCAAAAAAATATTAGGCTCAGTTCAGTGAAATTTTGAAAATCGTTTGTACTTGTTTTGGATTCGTATACATAATAATATATTCGGAAATATAAAACTATATACGAATAAAATTTTGATTAAACGACAACACGAGATGACCCGTGTGCAGAATTAAGGCTTTTTTTTTTCATATATTGAACTATTGTATTTATTATAAAGAAAATATATTCAGTACTGGCCTTTTGTAAAACTGGTTTTGATACTGATGCCCTCTGTTAATTAAAGACTAGAAAAAACAATGCTCGGAATAAAAAAATGTTTATAACTTATGTACAAAAAACTTTGGAAGATGCTGGAAATAATTTTTTCATGAAGTAAGAAAAATTACCACTAAATATATACGTGTAGAAAATTTCAATATCACAAATTAAAACTGTCTTATAAAAAATACATCTAAAATATAATGGAGTACGAATTTATCTCGGTGTGAAAATTTACAGCGTTACCCACTTTCAAATTACAAAAAAAATACAGTAACAATTTGAAAATACCATGAAAATCAAACAATGATATTGATTTTAGTGATGACACTACCAGTATCATTTCTTAATTTGTTATAGTATATGATAAGTCTGGCGTCTGAATTAATAATTTCAACAAGGTTTTCATTTTTTAGAACGTTCAGTGTATTAACGTTTAAATTATACTAGGAGAACGCTGTAGATAGTCCTAATTTCTAGAAATCCCAGTAAAGTGTTACATACATCTACATCCCGATTATTGTTTTTGGACAATAAAAAAAGTATCAGTTGTAATTATTCGTTATTGAAATCTTCATTTACTAGGTTTATAAGAAAATAAAACGAATTTCGAGACTTTAATACTTTGATTTAAAGAATATTGCATTTTTGGCCGTTTGGGTACTTTTAAAACAATGGAAAGCACACAGTATATTCTCCATAATAGAAAATTAAAACGTAAAGTGTATATCACAAAATGTTCAGAACATTTTCTTTGCTTTTTTTAGCTCGAGAGCTTACTATATTATAATAATAACGGTAACAGTCTTATTTAATAATAAACTAATTAAATACGAATCGAAATAAAAGTCAAAAATAATGCCAATAAATAAAAAATTGTAGAAATTGGCAGAATTTTTTTTAATGCGCGAAATTTTTGTTTGAATTTTTTTTATATTCGCTGAAATCAGTACCTACTACATATTTCTGACTGAATAAATTTACCTCATTTTTTTTTAATCAATAAATTCTAACAAACATTCCGCAGCATTCAGTATAAATTATAATTTGTTATAAAAACTGGATACTCATAAAATTATTAAAATATCGAGTGTTTTCAACAAACCTATTTTAATCACAATTCAATAAATATTTTAGGGGGATAAATTTTTTCGTTTTCGTGATTGCACATTTTTTGTATATTTTTTACAAACAAATAATCAACCTTCGCGTAAGATTCACTATAGGAGTTTCTTGTAGGTCGTCCACACACATAACACTATCAACAACTTAAAGACAAAGAAAAAAAAAACAATTTTGACAGAGTTACTGATTTTATTGTTTATGTTTAGTACTCCCACCTTTCTTCTTCGTTTTCTTGATTAAGGTTTTTATTTTCACTGTCCTCTGTTTTAATTTCACTAACATCTTCTTCTTTTTCCTCTATTTTGTCAGTTTGTTCGTTATCGTTACTGATCGAAGATGTATCGCTTTGATCGTCATCGAACCTATCCAGTACCGCTTGAGGTTCCACTCGAACGGTTTCCTCGGCGTTCCTTCGTCCGTAGTCGTCACCAGTCTGCATCACACAAACTCCATTAATGATGACTTCGTCTCCTGTGTTAGTCTTTTCTTTTTCTTCTTCCCAATTTGGATTAACCCATTGAGGTGCTGCAGGTTTTCGTCTCGATGATCTGCTTTGATTCGAGGGTATTTCTTTGGGCTCCGTTTTTATTTCACCACGAAGACTTCCACCCGACATGTTTGAATCTTCTGATCCGACGTTACTTTCAACATCGTCATCATCATCATAATCACCGGGTTCTCTCTTTAACGAGGTCATAGAAAGATCTAAACCGCTCATTTGTTCTTTAACAGCATTATTTAAAGCCGATAAGTCGATATCACCAGGTGGCAACAATCCCCGACTTATTAAAGCAGCTAAATTCGCGTTCGTCGCTAAATATGGCGGGTAAGGTAGAGGAACCCCGCTCAATCCCATTCTTTCCTTGGAAAGTTCAATTAATCTTTGGTTTAAAAGTACTCTAAATTGCACTGGATCAAAAGTCTGTTGATTGCCGGTTTGATCTCTGGGGGGTAAATCAGAAGGTAGCCCGTGCGGCACCTGCTGTTTCAAACGCATCCTATGATTATGAAACCAGTTTGTGATTGTTCGAGATGACAAACCAAGCTCAGTCGCTAGAAATTCAATTGTGTTAACATTAGGGTACGGGTCCAAATGGAAAGCCAGCCTCAGAGCTTCCTTTTGCTCTTCGCTAAATAATACTCGTTGTTTTTTTGTCGATGGAGGTCCTGGACCAGGTGAATTTGAATGGTAAAATTCTGAGGTGTCGTTTGAAGATGTGTCGCTGCTGTTATCGTGAGCACCAGCTCCAGATGATCTTCTCCTCTTGTTAGCTTCTCTCCTTTCGTTCTTTAAAGCTTGCAGCCGGTCTACGTTGTGGGCGTCGTTTAGCCAAAGTTGCATTCTTATGAAGGGTTCTCGACCTTTTATGCTGAGCATGTGCCAGGGTTTCGGTTTTGACAAAAGTTCACTAACGGATCCTTGCGACAAACCAAGAACTGCTTCGCCGAATATCTGAAAACAGAAAGCAAACATTTTTTAATCGGAAAACTCATGATGAATTCTTGAAAAAAATTACCTTTTGTCCAATATTATTAGCGAGTAAAGCTTCTTTGATCTTAGTGGTAATAATTTGAGTATCTAAGTCTTGAGTAAGAGCTGCCATTTCATAAACACTAGGCGAAATGTGTTGATGCATATTTCTGAGTGGTGTAAGCTGCTGGCCCATCGTCGAATGTGGAATACCATGCGGGCTGTGATTGGTTTTTTTCATGAGATCTTGATTTTGGATGTTGATTGCATGATGTGGTGGTAGACCAGGTGGAGTTAATAACATAGGAGGTGGTGGAGGTTGAGGATTAATTCCTTGTGGAGGTCCAAGTTGAAGAGAAGGAGGTAATATGTTTTGTGATTCTTGCATTTTATTAAGGAGACCTGCAGCTTCAGACAACATTTTGTTTGTTGGAGGTATTGGTTTTCCTATGGATGAACATGCTGCAAAAAATAGGCCATATTAATATTACGTAGGGAAGTATGATTTGGGAAAGAAAAGTGTATGTAGGTAAACTTTCTACATAAGTAACAATTAATTACCTACGTTCATTGAATATAAGGACAGCACTTATTATTAACTATAGTTTTCCTCTTTGAAACTAACTGTTGCTAGCGTAAGCTACAATTATTTTGTCTACTATTATCTAGATGGCGATAAAGCTTATGTTTTTAATATAAATTAAAAACATAATATTATGGCAAAGATAAATCCTAATTTAGAAAAAATATAGATATAACATTCTAAAAAACGCGAAACCATAAGTTTTCTCTCTTTTTCTCTCACGCAATTCATTCTGTTCTATCATTTCTATCCCATGATTCTATCATTTCAGAACGTACGACAGCAGCGCTATGCTGATGTCAATCAAGCAATCGTGTTTCGTGACATTTCGTGTCGGAAGGAGCTTAAAATCTGCATAGGTACACCTGATTAACCGCCAAACTAAAGTACAATTTTTTCGTGATAGGACTTGTTGAATTCGTTTTAATAGGAAAATATTTTGTTCAGTAATGTGTGCCGGTATGTGCGGAAATTTAATAATTAAAAATCATCGTGGAAAAGTGAAAAAACTCTTAAAAACTTGTAGGTACTTAGAATTAAACGAACTTTGTTAAAAACATAGTGCTTTTGATGAATAATCATAGTGCAAATATTTGTTCAACGTTTTTCGGTAAGTGACATATATAAATTAATATATTATAATTATCGTATAATTGTATGGAGAAACAGCTTTTGGATTTATTGAAATAGATCATTTGAAATCTACTATTTTAACAAAGTAACAAAACCCATCCTAATTTATCCAATTCAGATTATCCTTATTGAAAAATTATTGTATAGGTATATTTTGTTTTGTACCATATACATGGATAATTAAACATTTTTATTTGTATACTTTTTTTCTATAAAAACTTGTATTTATTATTGTATTGATGTATTGATCTAACCTGTTTGTTCTTCTTCTTTATTAGGTAATATCCCAGAGGACTATCTACCCGACTTTAACCTAATTAATTCTGTGAGAGAAAAAGAAGAAGAAAGAAAACTTCAGTTTTCATAGATCATAATCGAGCAAGTTTAAAACAAAAGAATAACGACCGAATATAACATGTGATATTTAGATCCAATCAAAGCCTACCTTTTAGCTACAGATCGTAGCCATTTGCATTTTTACGAATTTCTACATTGTGTTGGTGTGTTTGAGAGTGATTACCAGTAATTTTGATATATTATTCAGGTAATTAATATTTTATTGATTCTATTTCACATTTTTAATACGTTATTAGTTATCATATTATGCGGTACTGTATTATCAAACACTAATATAAGAATTTTACATTGGTATAAGGGGTATTATAAGTAGGTAGGTCAAGAAGGTATTTAGAATATTATGTCTCATCTATTGTAAAAGTGTAATTCATAGTTGGTTATTAGGTATTTGAATAACGACGTTGATGTACGATATTTTTTAACTATCTTAAAATAACATTATAATAATTACTTTTTCGTTAGTTGATGGCATTTTTCATGCCTATAGACGCTTATAACAAAGTTTAGACAGAATTCATGAAGGTATACCTAATTAGATAGACAAAAATATGTAAAAAATTGGACTTAAAAGACTCTTGTTTTTGATAAGTACTTGCAAGTAGGTAGTAGCTTTATAAATAGTAAGCTAGATACTATGTAGTGCTTCTGCTGTGATATTTTTATTAACTCATAGTCATCATAAGAAAACCCCTTCATTTTACTTTATATTTATTAAAATCATAGCGACAAGTCAATCTAGTGCTGCTGTAGCAGTCAGAAATCAGAAAATAACTTAGTTTGATAGTAGATACTGACATTTTGTTGGTATGTTTATACTTTTTCAACTTTTACAAAAGATGTGGATGTCGATCATAAAAATTTCGGTGAAATTGGTATCGATTATGAATGTTTTTCTTTAAAACAATATAAAATTATAATGCTTTCATTTTGTTATTTTTATTTACAGATAATTCGCTTGTTTCGATGCCTAAAACGCGGTTTGCCAAAAGGTAGGAGATTGTTGTGATGAATAACAAAAATAGAATTTAAAATTTTTCAGTTAATTTTTTGATAATTGTTATATTTTCTATTTCTGTTATTCAAAAAGTATGCCTGGAATGTTTTTGCTATTCACAATTTTTCGTATACTTATGATATTTTTATAAAGAAATGAAATATATTGGAAACACCCCAGCAAGAGGATATTTTTATGTGGATTTTGTTTGTGTTTCTTGTTTTTCAGGTGAAGTTTTTTCAGCAATGCATCCTTCTGTGAGCAAATCGGTCAATTATTTAGGTTATAACCAAAATTTCATATATTTTATTTCAATTAAAAAGTTATTGAAACAATAATAATGAATACAAAAAAAATTGAATAAATCTATGCTTTAAAACATAAAATAAAATGAGGTCAAGAATTTTTTTTATAGCTGAATTCAGATCCAGTTATATTTTAAAATGGTAATAAAATAAATTTATTTAGTCAGGCATATTATAAATTAATTTTTTGTGAATTTATATCTTTTGAAATTTTAAGAAACTCACAACTCCTTAGGTAAAACCGATTGCTCAGAAAGGATAATTTAGGAAGAGATTTCTGGTGCGACGTTCTGGGTGTCCCAATAGGTCAATTATTTAAAACAATTCAAAATTTTTTAATTTGAACTAAAAGTTATTAAAAAAAGAATGATAAAATATAAAAAATCTATAACATAAGAAAAGACATCTTAGTTTTCAACAATTTTAAACATTTTTCAGTCTAGCATATTTTTAAATAAATAAAAAACCTCGCTAAACAAATTAGTTTTTTTTTCAAAATTTATATCTAAATCAAATATATTTTGAAAAACTCTCAAAATTCAACACATTTATTTAATTTAGCATATTTACAAAAAATTTAGATAGGTATAGGTCGTTATTTTTAAATATAGGTAAAGACACTCTCAGAACGCACCAGGTACAACGAGATCTTCCAGACAACTCAGAAGAAGTGACAATTTATTATTCAGGGTGTTTCCTATTTTTTACATTTTACTGTTTATCATAAATTTAAATTTTTATCAGCTGAGAAATTTTTTTGTGGTTACACAAATTTTCAAATTGATGTATGCCTGTATTCATTTATATATTTATATTGTTGAGTATTATGAGATCACATGCTTTCCTCAGGGACATTATTAGACTTGTAGTTTTGAAAAATCTCTTTTTTCAACTAAATCACTGCAAACTTATTTTCATATTTTTAATTTCTCTCTAACTTGTTTAGAAAGTTTATTATTTCACTAAAGACACTTTGTGTGCCCAGATTACTTAGACTTCTCGCTTAATTTTTGTGGTACCTTGAATAACATGTTTTATCAAAATAATATTTATTAATTTAATCACTATAAATTAAAATTTTCATTAAATAATGCTTAATTTTATAAATAATTTTTGAATTCCCTAAATTTGAAAACTGCTCACTATAATATTAATCTTAATCTATTCTAAATTTTAAAATATTTTTTATTCTCATATTTTTTTAAATTAAAATTTTGATGAAACTTGTTAATTTTTGGTATTACTTAATAGAGAGTGTGGGTAATATGGTGAGATTTTTTGTAGCTGCTTGGACAGGCATCAGTTGGGTTACGCTCATCTTCCCTATACTAACCGAATTGTATAATTTATTTAATTTAGTAAATTACAATTATGAGATGTGTATTTAAACATACAGTACTCTAAAATGTAATCTATTTTGAATGATATGCAACCGGTTTTTATAGATAGTTGGGTTACTCTATCAACACGGGTACTGGCTCGAGGTTTAGCTCTAACGTAGTGGACTTAGAGGCTGTACCATGGGGAAAGTTATGTGATGTATGCTAGTAAGGTCTGTGGTAAATGTGGTGGCAACCGCCGGTCGGTATATGGAAATGGTTCGATTATTTCGGTTTAGGGCTTTTAAAAAGTGCCAAGTGCTGGATAATGGAAAGAATGGTGCAGTTCAAACGGTATTGGGATGGAGCCTACGTCATGAAGTTCAAATGTAAGTTTTTTTTGTTTTAATTTACTTTTAAAATATTTTCCTGTTTCAAAATATGTGGTAATTCTCTAATATCGTGACATATACACGATGGTATTCTGAAATTTCTTCTAAATTAATTAATGATTTTGTATAAAATTGATATAGTGAAGCATATTTTACATAACACGCGGCTGTATTGCGTGTTGCCTGCCTAGTAGGTAATCTTATTGTTATGCTGGTCATATGGAAGGTAGAGTTTTTAATAAAAAATGAAATACATACCGCCTCCATATCCTCCTGTTCTCATTAACTTTTCCGGTGCAATTTTGTATTGACTGGCTACCAACTTGTGGACGGCATTGTCGTCTTCTAAAAACATTTTCATTCTAATAAAAGGTTCTCTTCCTTTTTGCGTTAACATGTGCCAAGGTTTGGGTCTAGCCAAAAGATCACTAACAGATCCTTGCGACAATCCCAATACACTTTCACCAAACAATCTCTGGCTAATGGAATACTGACTTAATTGTTCTTTGACTTTTTTAACAATATCTTCGGTGTTTAAATTATTGTAGAGGTCAAATTGTTGTTGAGTTATTGGCGGTAATACTGCTTTAAGAGGTCTATTGTTATTAGACGGATGTGGCTGGGATGGAGGTTGCGATATGAGAGAATTTGTGATGCTTGCCATTCGTTGTAACGGAGAAGCTGCTGCCGAACCAGCAAAATCATCGTTTGGAGTCATGGGAGGTAGAATTGAATTACCTAGCGGACTGGAAGCTGTCGATCCCGTACTAGGTTGGGTTCCTGGTTCAATCTTCGGCCGTACTAAGCTGAAAGCAGACCCCGAATGACGTGACATAGGATCATCGTCCTTGTCTTTTTCATCCACGTTGCCATTAACCATTTTAATTTTGTCTTTGGGAATTGAGAGATCCTGAACGCCGCCGTTAGAGTTTTGATGTTGTTGCTGGTGATGGGCGATTGCTTGTTGTTGGATAGCTAAAAGATTTAACGGCATTTGAGTTGGATTTTGTTGACCGTGATTTAATTTAGCGAATTCTCGATGATATGCGTCAAGAACTAGTCTAAGATCCTCGGGAGTTCGTTCCAAAGTATTTCCGCTATAGAGATGAGGAAGAAACAAACTTTATATTAGTTTAGCACTGTTCTAAATACCAATTAAAAATTAATTCTTACCCTGGAAAAGGTCCTTCCCGTTGACCTCTGAAATCTTCTAACCTTCTTCCCATAAGTTTGGCTAATTCTTCTTGATATATTCGAACAACTTTGTCTTGAGATATATCGTCATTTTCGTATTTTTTGAGTCTCTTATTCATACTGGAGTCTCTTGAAAATGGACTGCTACATCCTTGAGGTGATTTAGAATCATCATTGCTATGACTATCTTCGAGAGTTTGTAGATGTTGATGTTGTTGTTGTTGTTTTATGTGTTGTTGGAAATTCGGGTCGTTTAAAATGTGGACGAATCTTTCGTCCGGATGATCGTTATCTGGACGACCGTAAGCAGGTATACCGGCTTCCGATTTGCCTGTTGATGAAAAATGGTCTGTAAGGATAATAGTATCGTTATAATTTATTATTCAAATATTTAGTTTTGTTAGAATTTTCGTGGTTCTTTGTTCAAATAAAATTAGTAGAATTACATAATTTCTTTTTTTTTATAAATAATTTGATAAAGGAGGATTTTAATCGCTTTTGCGGTTGAAAAATATATTCATATATAAACGTATCGACATTAATCAGTGTTATTTACAAATAAAGAAAAATCCTCATCCGTTTGCAGTAAACCACAAAAACAATTGAACACATTTATGTCACCGAGCATTAATCCGATTATCAAAGACCTACTGCACACATTTTAAAATCCATTCAACTTGTCATTCACATATCCTATCACCGATTGAATTTTTTGCATCATACACGTTACAAAAACACCAAAAAAAAACGTTACAAACAGTTCCCGACAAATCCTTAATAAAAAAAATACAGGCATCAATATGTTGCATCACAGTGGCGTCACATAGTAATTACTACAATAATTATTTGTATTAAATGTTTAACATTTATTTTATTCCTCCAATTTTCACTTTTTAGAAAAGATTTTTTTTTATATCCGTCAATCTATTTTTCATTTGTTAGATTTGTGTCGCTTTTCGAATTGCTGCATGTTGCATGTCAATTTGAAATTTTTTCGATGTTGGGAGATACCAGGAGGATTTTAATTGTTATACAGAATCTCATAATGTAGTAGATAAAGTTATTATTTCACATATACTAATATACAATTCATTGACAATCTACTTGAGACTTTTTATATTTTTTGTGTAATATTCTTAAACTAATATGTGACCCTGATATGATGAGTTAACAGTAATATTTTTTATTGTTATTCTATTTTCTAATTGAATATTGTTGTTTGAATTTTCCCACGTGTTGCAGAATTCATAAACCATTTAGGTATATTGTATGTCATATAAATTTATTCGTTTTCTCCAATTATTTGTTTTACTTTATCTAAAACTTAATTCTCCTCTTTATTATTATTTATTTCAATTTAAAGTCACTTAAACCGACAATAGATGATAAGTTTCTGGGAACAAAACTTAAAACAGCTTATTGTATTAATCGAAAAAAAAATTATGGTCTAATTATAAAAATATTTAATAATAAATAATTCATAAAAGTAGCAATTATATTTCTTCAGACCGTGGCATTTATTCTATTTTAATGTTGAAAAAATATATAATTCCAGATTAGTTACGTTCATGAATCATTTCCTGTCATTCAATCGGTTTTCTAAATTGGTTTTAAGAAGTTATAAACATTAATAAAATCACCTGACTAAACATATAACCGTTTGGGTTAAAAGACAGTTATATTTGAAAAAAAAAATGAAAAATTGTGGAATATTCTCATGCATTTATAAATTTTTAAAATTAAAAACGAATCATAAGGAATACAGATAAAGGCAGACAAATAAATTGGGAAGTAGCGGAATTTTGGTAAAACAGACGAGAATATAAGTATAAGAAAATGAATAAATACATCATCAGGGTTCATTGAAAGATATAAAAAGATTGGTCTCTGATTTGTCGAAAAAAAGTTGTATTTATATAATGATATCGTGCAAGAAGTTGAAAATATTTTTGATAATTTCAAATACGTCTGTAATTATAGCCGGAAGATGATGTTTCAAAATAATTCAGAGAAAAAATATAAGATGTATCGCTACATACACGCAATCGTTTTTTTAATGATTATACTAAATACACGAAATTGGAGAGAAAAATTGATCAACCGAATCAAATTATAATTGTGATGTCTACAAAACAATCCATATATAATTTTTTTTTCAAAATAGTTACGTTAATAATAGTAATTATCAAAGATTTTGTCGATATAAAAATAACAGTTGGGAAACAAAAACACCGAATTACGGGAATCAACTATCTATTTTCCAGGACCGTAATTGAAATTTTTGAATTTTTATAACAAAAACTTTGATGACCATTAGGTATTCTCTCCAACCAAATTCAAGAGATCGTTATTCTGATCTCCGAAGTGTATGTTCGTCAAGTTCTCATTTGTTTAATATCATTATATATATAAAGAACAACCAATAGTTGGGTAATAATGATGAGATTTAAATTACATCCCATCGGGATCGACAGCCGTTTTTTTAGGGCCGGCGATCATTTATGAAATTGATTATAGGTAATTTTCCTTTGATGATTTTTAAACGCAATTATAAGCTCGTTACCTCTCGCGTTGATTCGCGCCATTGGAGGGCAATAAAAGTTCAAACTTTATCGTTTTTTAATTGAGACATCTCTCAATATATTTTTTATTATTATTATTAACTTGAGACATAAATTTACTACCTACTATAATATATAGTAGAAGAAATTTGAAGAAAAACATCACACAGACTAAAATGGCAAAAGCGAATAAAGCAATAAAGCCATTCAACAAAGAGAGAGAGTTTCTCAACCTCATAAACATTCCCTCTGTAATAATAATATGTTGTATATACACACACAGTATAAATAAATCTATGGAAAATCGTTATTCCACCGATGAATATAAACTTTGTAGCGCTTTCATGGCACCTTCGATTGTATCGGCGTATTATAAAAAAGTTTTTTACGGCATTTTCAGTTTTTACACATGCAACACTCAACACGCGAACTAATCCCTTTCGTTTCGATTGTTTTCCCATATATATGTATATATACCCTTTCGTCAGGGCGCCTTTTTCCATTAAACGAAGGTTAATTGTAAGGGTTGAGGGCGTCTCTTTTCTTGCCGTGACGTTTGTTAAAGATTTGCATATACCCGAGGAAGTCTGTCTCATTTGAATATTGTTTTCAGAAACGTTTTTCTTAGCGGCAACTTCACTTTGCCATCGATTTATTCTTCTTTTATTATTAGCCTCTGTATTTTTATACAGAGTGAATAATTGAAAACAAAGTTTATTCTAATTTGTGTTCGTTTAAAGATGTGACTATTTCGATAAATAATATAAGTGAACGTTTGTTTTTTACTACACAAGTGCCATTCTCGATAATTTATAGTTTGAAGTTAATGAGACACATTGAAAAAGTCTTTGGAGCAACAGAAGCGATCACTGCAAAAATTTTAATGAAGAAAATTCTTTGGCAACATTTCAATTTTCGTATCATTGTTTTGCATTGGCGTCGCAAAAGGAATTGACATTTTTTGGTTGTTTTAAAAGAAAACTTTCGGTCGCATCGTTTTTAATAAGAATAATTCAAGTTGCATTTCTTTACCGTACTTTTCGCAATTTTAAAATTTAAAAATGTTTTTTTTGTCAAATTAATTCTGTCGATATATTCTTTAACCCCATTGCCTTGCCTAAAAGACAGCCAATGATTGTTTTTTTAGATCATGTTCGATGTTTAAAGCCAGTGGTTACAGTTTGTACAGCATGTTCTTAAAATAAAGTGTCAATATCAATTAAATAAACATAAATTTTGGTTATAAATGTCCACTAACTTGCGTTGGAATAAAATATTGTTCGGTAATATTTCAACTAGGTATATAGCTAAGATTAATCGTATTAGGTACTGATATCATTATTATACTGAGAAAATATTTAACTAGTATAGAAATTTATATGATTTACCGTTTTCGGAAGTGAATACCGATAATTTTTCAAACTGCGGTTCACCAATTTTGTTTCCTGGATAATATTATGTAGGTACATAATATACGTCACAAATTTATTATTAATAATTTTTCAAAATGAATTTAATTCGGGTATTGTATAAAATAAGTCAAGCTGAACGGAATTATTAAAAAAAAATAATCAGTTTCTCGCTATAAAGATGTCGTGTATTATCAGATTCGATCTGTTTTTTAGTATAACTGTACTGAAATTGATACCTAAAAAGAGAGTAGCTAATAGCGTGCTTGTATATTTCGAGATATCAAATAATCACATATTTTGATCCATTCCATGTTGACAATATGTTGGGTGCGCGCTCCCATGAAAAAGTAATTACATTGTGAATCAACGATTATTATTGTGGAAGTAAAAGCATAAATGCGGATTATTATAGAAAAACGGTCGACATCAACTACCATTTGAGATAAATACAAATATTAAAATGTCATCTCGCAAGAAAATATTGTCTCACGATTATAAAAGAACAGTTTTCTAATCCCTCCGCTAATTCTTGTTTAATAATAGTCGAGAAACACATTTTACATAAGAAAATTTTAGTCTCTTACCTTTCTTTGGTATTAAAGATTTCAATAATAGTATGGCATTTTCATCGCAAGCCCATGCATGCATTTTTCTGTAACTGTCTCGTCCTTTTTCTGTCAGTTTATCCCAAGGTTTAGGTTTGGAAAGTAATTCCGAAACGGTGCCTTGAGACAACCCCAATACGTATTTTGCGAATAATCTTTGGCCGATATTGTGAATTGAGAGAAGCTCTCGTACTCTTCTAGCTATGTGAAGAGTGTCTAAAACAAAATAATTGAACAATCAGTATAGGTACTTTCAAAAACTATCGAAAAACTTACCCAAATTCTGTGTAGCGTATTTATCGATATTGTATCTCAACATCTCTTGGAGTCTAGCTTCCATAGGATCTCCTTTTGGTATAAGACTCTCTCCAAGTCTTCCCACCATTGATCCAGGCGCCATACCTAAATCTTCAGCAAACTTGAACGTAGGTCTATGCTCGTCAAATCTATAAGGACTTTTTAAATTGTCTTCGTTTCTTAAAAATGTGCACATCGCTGACAATGGAAGATTATTATTACTGACGTGATGGTTGTTGTTGTCTTCTTGCGGACTCTTCGGGTTACCGTTTACGAGGTTTTCATTCGGTGACGGTTGGCAGGTTTGATCCGAAGGTTGAGGAGTAGAAGCCGCACTTTTCTCAGCGGTAGAATCTGCGTTGACCGGCGTTGAACTTTTCAGCGGTACATCTAAAGAAGTAGAGGGTGATTTTGGTGTTATACGATTTTGTTCAATATTTCTTCTCCAAGAAGAAACTATTTCTTCTCCTAACAAACTACCGAACGCGTCAACATTTTGAAACGGTGGCGGAAGGATATTTGGAGGGGTGATAGAATGTGTAGGGGTTTGCGGAGGATGCTGATCAACCCCTAGAAAAAATGGAAATAGTGCCATATTAGAGGTGTAAGTAGTAGAGGGAAGAGAGTTAGTTTTGGTGGTCGTTTTAAAATTATATTTTTGAATGCAACCCACACACGTAGAATTGAAAACATAACAATTATAATACCTAGTATTTGATTTATTTTATTTGAATTCCATCTTCATTTTAACGTAAGAATTACGAGTAAACATCAAATTTGAAAGACTTTTATAACGGCAGTTAATTTCAAGATAGACCAATAAATTTTCTGAAAGAACAGTGCCTTTCAAATTATTTGTGTTTCTTCAATCATTAAGTTGGTTTCTAGCATAATATATGAAATTTCATTGAATGTAGGAAAATTTTGTTCAATGCGCGAAATAATTTCACAAGCGTTGTACAAAGGTCCTTCAGAAGTAATAAAATATCAATTATAGCGCACTCGAAAAAAGAAACTAGTTCAAATTTCGTAAAAAAAAATAAGAATCAACTGGTTCTCACGATGACGAAATTGTCTATATACAATTGTTCATAAAAACAATAAAAACGCCGTTTCTCAAGAACTGGTAATAATAAATTAGGTTTCCTAAGGCAGCACACACATTTTAAAATATCGGTTAAAGCAATAAAAAGGTTACATGACATTTTAGAAAGGAAAAGCGACTTGTCTATTATGGGTATGTTTAATTACATACTGCAACAATTATTTCGTTTGAATTGTACCTAGTAGTAAAAATAAAAATTATGCTTGTTACCTACTCATCATCAAAAAATAAAAACCTCAATAAAATCTATCTAAACGAAAGATCTACTTTTTGATTTTGATTCATGATTTCCTTTTGTACGCTTGAGAGCATCAATCTAATTAAAAATACGAAATTCGAATTAATTATTCTGTTGTGTTCATGAATTATGTCTCACTTTTTTTTTGGGAAATTTGTGCTATGAGACTAACTGTATCAAACAATGCGATGTTATCTTTTCAGCTTTGTTAGGCTTCTTTGATTCCTACCAAATTATTATTAAATTATAGACAGAACCGGAATAAATATAATAGAAATATTCAATCTAATTGATGATAACATATTGCAAATTATTGTAGTACGTCCCTGTTGAAATTTATACTATATTATTATATTTTGAGTTGATTATTTTAATTGTTTTCGTATAATTATGGATATAGATATTATATGTATTGTTTCTTTGACTTTCTTTCCTAATTGTTCTTCGAAATCATTTAACATAATAAGAGGGAAGTCAAAATTTAAAACAATTTTTAAGAAATTAAGTGATATCTCTAGTGTGACGTTGTAACGTTTAAATTACCTTCAATTTCTCTAGTAGGTGATTTATCCTTTGTATCGTGAACGGTGAGATTTTTCGATTTTTCTAACAATAATTCAATATTCTTCCCATCTGGATTATTGGCTAAGTCTGAGCGTAATATACTATAAAAAAAAAACAATAACGTTAAATAAATATTATAAATTTCATCAACATTTTCTTTTACCTGACTTCTCTTTTCAGTTCTTCGTAGTCTTTTTGTAAATCCAACTTATTTTCTAATCGTAAAATGTGTTGTCTCTTTTGTTCCAATTGATCTTCTAATAGATTTATTTGTGACATGGATGATTCCTGTAATTTCGACAGACATCCCTGTAACCTTTGTATTTCCTCTACTAGATGATTTATCTGAAACAAAAGGTAATTTTTAAATAATTTCCACACAAAAAAAACCTTTGAATAAATATCTATCACCATGATAAATGTGTATTTTTTACACTGAACGGCTTGCGGAACTGAAAAAAAATATATGGATAGAAAATTGTACATAACCATTCATTTTTCATATTACGCTACTATGGATTTCATATGACAGAAAGTATATTCATTTTTGGTATTTATTTTCAAAGATAGAACTGCCTTCAGTAAGTGTAACAATTTGGATCTTTAGAGATGATGTCAGTGGATATTATTAGGAGGATAAAAATAATTTTGCCGATCTTATTATCGATTAATTTCCGTTCAAGTAAAAGCAACCCTATATCGTGAATATTGCAATATACATTCTGAGAAACATTTCTCAATTAATCGAGGAAAAGGGGTGCCTATATATCCACCCCATGAAATTAATCAATGCATCTGAATTTCACCTTATATAGGGGTTGGATTAATATAATGTCTTCATTTTCTGTGGGAATTGATTGATTTTGATGCTACGTCATCACTAATTGTAAGTTTGTGTAGAGAGTTTCTTCGGATATTTGATTTTGGCAAACGAAAGGGAAACATTGATTTAAATCAGATAATTACTTGGTAGAATTCAACGTTGTTTGATTTTAATAAAATACGGGGTCTAACAAAATAGTAATTTTTATAATTCTACATTAAGTAATTCCCTCGTATTTAACCATTGCAGTATAAGTCTCGTCTCGGTTTGAAAGTTCCAACAAAAAGCGTGATATGCAAAAAACCTCTACCCTTGTAAGGTATCGGTTTGAATTATTGTTTTAAATATATCACCCCTGAATTTCCCTTCTGTTCGATTTTATTTTTTACTTTTAATAGCCCTCTGTCGGATTATAAAACTAAGGGTTTCCGACCCAAAAAAGCTCTGGATGAATTATATCTTAAAACTGGAAACGAAGAAGACCATTTTTCATTTTGAAGGTATTGTTATCGCTCTTTTAAATTAAAATGATAATAGAGATATAAAAGTAACTGCATGCTCATTTTTTAAATAATGCTTTTTGGTCACAACGAATTCATTGAAATATTACCTCGTTATTTATTTATTTATTCTTTCACAAATAAAAAAATAAAAGACTGAACTGGTTGGTAACAACAAACTCCCTCTATTTGCTTTGAACTTTCTGACAAGCTAAAACTTTTATTTGTTATACGTATATTAAAAATCCAATAATATGTTGAAAAACAAATCCAACAAAAAGTAAATAAACAATAACAATTTAAACTATTAATACGTTCGTATAAAATGTGAACAACACTTTAGCTTTGACGTGTATGAAATCCGTGCACGATTCACACACTTGAGCCCTCCACAAGTCCACGCTGGACATTTTTAATCGAATATTTCGCAACACCAAAGTGTTAAATGATTAAAACAATAATAAAAAAAACTGAACGGCTTCGGTTGGCAGCAATGACTTATGAAATCGCCTTTGACTCACCCTAAAATTCTATAGACCAGCGATATTATCCTCGTCCCCAATCATTTTTGAGGACGAGTTTTTAATAGGACTACTGGAGGTACGTTATTTTTGTTTTGATCGGCAATAAATTCCGCTTGTTATCACGAAATGTGATATGAAGTGAGCTGCTTTTTAAAAACCAGAAAAATATTCAAAAGGGTGCAAAAATTATCTTTGGGACGGGAAAAACTTTAACATGCTGACGAACCAATTGAAGAGAAATAGAAAAAGTATTAAAAAGAACAGGAGAAAACTAGTAAATTTGTACAAAAGGAAAGGAAAACAATGATAGAATTAATGGTGATCAATATATTCTTAACGACTAGGAGTGTAAGTAAAGATGATAAAGAAGAATGTTAAACAGTTGTAGATAAGCACCCGGGTTCGACAATAACAAAAGCGGAAATGATAAAGAAGGAGAAAAATAAGCATGGAAGGGGATCTTTTAGATCAAATATTTATTCTTATCAGTATAAATTAAATAATGTGCTTCCAAGAAAATTTCACATTAAATTCTGATACGAGTCACTAACTTGTTAAAAAAAAATCGTAATTAAACATAGACTTTACTATCATCGCATCAAAGCTGGTAAATAAACTTTACATGAGGACATGCGTACATTTAACACTGAATATATCTGTAGAACGCTTTAAATGGTGATAATATACAGGAAACTATGATAAACTATAATAATATATATAAGGTACCTACCCAAGTGTTTAAAGTTTAATATTTCAGGATATTTTATCAGTTGAGATAAAGGTTTACAGCAAGAAATGTATTTGGTACAGAAATATGAATTCTTAGTAGGTACAGTCAAAGAAAAAATGAAATTATTTTACAATATTATTAATTATGTAATAAGTACTATACTACTATATTATTGATTAACATGATAATAAGACTTGAAAATGTTATAAATCTGATGTAGAGAATTATCTAAACAGAGTGTCTTACTAAAACTACAAATATTTGTAGACGAAACTCACTTGTTGCTCCTGCGGCATTGTGTATTTTGTATATTTCAACACTTACTAAAACATAATCGAGTGTATCACATCTTTAACAATATTGAGATAAGTGAAATCAGATTCCCCTCTATAATAGTAGGTACCACATAAAATATTACAAATAAATGATGCTTTGAATTATAATTTATAATAAAGCAAACAAAATTGTGATAAATATTGTCAACACTATCATCTCCATATCTGATATTTTTCTGTTAAAAATAAAGAAGAAACATCAGCAAATATTATAATAACCTGTTAATGTATTGTAAAATAAATCATTAAAAAATCGAGAATAATTATTATAGATAAGGGTTTTATAAGGTTAGAGATAACGACCAATGGCGCCTAAGTCGCAATTAAACATACTGAGTAAATAATCCTGCTGATAAAATCAACTGAATGTATCTTAACACTTTTCTATGTGTACAATCAACGTTTTATCAAATAAATAAACATCTCATCATCTTTCTTTCGATGTCTTCCTCCGTTTAACTGTAGTAGATTTGTCGTTACCTTTATGTAAAGACAAATATAAAATACTTGGAATTTAGTTAAAATTATGAAATCATTGAATAAAAAAAAATTCAAATTAAATTAATTTTCTTATCACACGATTGCAGTTGATATGGAACAAATAAGATCATAATTTTTATGGCATATGATATTGTTAACCCAATTTTTCGTTTCTTTACTTTTGATAGTTAGGAAGCTGGAACAAAAAAATTTCCAAAAAAATAAATGAGATTCACCAAAGAATTTCAATAAGTTCATCTTGTCTTGATGCCTCTCGTTTGTTATTGGCGATAACGTTTATATTTCATTTATCAATATAATATGTGATAAATAAATAAAGATAATTTAATGAAATTTTATAGGATAATATGGCTGATGATATCTATAGTATAACGTGTATGAACATAATTGGATTGGTACGAGGCGAAAGTGTACATAATATGTGCGTCCAATAAAACAACACTACTATATCGTAAACAAATAAAATAAAACTACTCGTCCAATAACTTTGTTCATTCTCGAGTCGAAGAAAATAAAATACATTTCATAGCCGCCACAATTTCATACAGAGGCGTGCTAATCGATTAAAGGCCACTAATTTATAATGCAATTTTTAAAACGAAATCCATTATTATTACATTTTTTGGAGTATCCTAAAAAATCTATTGTGCCCCCTTACTTCTACTTATTTTCTGAGGAGAGTCTCTAAAACTAATAGCTCCTTTGGTCCTATTTTCCTTCATTTCCTTCTATTCCAGTGTGTCCTGGTAACCATAGTAATAATATTGTCCACGCTCAGCTCATTTTTGGTAATTTCCCAGCAAAATATATTAACATTTTACCCCCAGTGTGTTACACCACTGGTAAAAAGATTACAGGTTTATCGAGTACGTTCGAACGAGTCATAAGATGGGTGAGTCTTGAATTTATGCCCATTCTGATGTTTATCGTTCATATACACTTTATATTCCCCCGTTTTTATAACGTATTCATTTGTAAAACAAGCAATAAGGCAATTTTTATTTGGATTTTAAAAAATTTATATCTCCACTGCAACGGTAGCGAAATCATTGCAATCAGATAATAAAAGAAGAGAGGGCTTCAGTTTTAGTTTCTCTTTTAATTTTTTTAATAATATTTTCACAAATAAATCTCTTTAATAAATTAATTTGAAATAATTATATAGTGAAAACGCCTTGGTCCCCTCTTAATCCATTTATATATTCAGAATACAATCTAGGAAGTGTATTAGAATCCGTTTTAATATATCGTATCGTTCGTAGATTTTTAATCGCTCTATATCAGATGAGAAAAAAGCATTCGGGGAATAACGGCACGTTTGGGACCAATTCTAATTAGTAAAATGGCATCCTATTCTCTTTTCTGATGTTGCCATTTGCCCCTTAATGCAAAATCCAATCGCGGGATATGTTACTTGAAAGTATTATAAGGGGAAGCTCTGTCTTAAAATTGCGGAATTGTTATTGTGTTCAAGAGAGAAAATAGAACTAATTTTGTCTCTACCTATAGTATACAGGTATCTATATTAAATTTAATGTAATTGAAAAGTTTCAAATAATCAAATTTTTTATCGAAATTGATATTAATTTCTTCGTTTCCCTTTACGTATATGCATATTAATTTCGATTTTTTTTTTGGTTATATTTCAAAGGACCTGCACAGAGAGAGCGAATCGCTTTGTCAGGTGAAATTTTCAATAATATTCCAGCGAAAGTGACAGAACAGCGGCGCCTAATTAAATCAGAAGTGGGATGAATAAATCAGCAGTGGGATTTTTTCCAAATAAAAGAAAAAAATCCATTCGTCATTCTGTTTGACCATACGATACGGAGAATATAAGGGTTAAGGGAAACTAAGGCACTCACATACATAATATACACACACTCGCACACAGGGAGAGAAAGAGAAAACGTATCTAATTTAAATATTAGATCTCGCCCGTATTTTATCCCCAATCAGTCAGACATCCCCGAAGCACCGAAAGGGGTGAGTTTCCATATAGCTTAATCACCTTCCCCCTTTGCCCCTTAACGTACATCTAAGCTCGATAATCAATAATTATACTCTCAAAATATAAAGAGAAAAGAGCCAAGTGAAATGCTGATTTCAGTGTGCCGTAGAAAAGGACGGAAACAAAAAGTAATAAACTCATTAGATAAGGATAGAAACAACGATACATTTAAAATATCATGAACGCGCTATAAGGACAAATATATAAATTTTGAAAATTATCATCTAGGTACGCGGTTTGCTTTGTACAATATTCGAAAATACGGATTACCTTTGCTTTTAAAATTAAAATTGAATGATACATCACTTGAATTAAATATTCAAATGCAGGTTTAGGTGCTCCGAAGAGCGATAATACCCGGCTTACTTTACATTGTGTATTTCTCTTTGATTCTTTGCGTCTTTATTTGGAAATTCTTTTAGCATATTTAGCCCCATTGTAGACTAAACCCAACAACATATAAAATTTATTAATTAATGCAAATCCTACCGAAAAAAAAAACGCCACTGCTACCACAAGAATGACTAATAATTATAAATAAATAGAATAAGAGCAAAGATCATCCCTAGGAAAAACGTTAAGGGCGTCACTGCAACCTCAGTTATAAGTTTTGATCTGGCAAACCGAATTCGAAGCATGCGAACCAGTTATTATTCATTATTACAAAAACATCGATTGTTTTCGGCCGGCAGCTCCCACCTTAAAACGATTTACAATCGCAAAAATTATTTGGAACAACTTCGACAACGTGTTTCGAAACGATAGAAAATGTTTTTCGATTCGGAAAGTACGAAAAGAGCTCTGAAAACAAAGAAAGTAGGGCGCGATTATCCGGCTTGAAAGGAGGAATTTGCTGTTTCTTTGGGGTATTACATTTCGATAAATTTTCAACAAAGTAATTTTTTTAAATCGATTTTTTTCTCGAGAGTTTTGATTTTACTATCTGAAATGTGATAAATTATCCAGTATATATATGCGATCTAAAAACACAAAAAAACCAATTTCATTTTCATTCGTTATGGTCATAAATTAGAAGCGAAATTCCTAATATCAGAAGAGTTCGGCAAATCCTATCTTAAACCTTTTTAATCAATGCCAAACCGAATGAGTCATTTGAATAATTGATTATAGATATGTGGCCGCATTTAAAAACCCTTTTCCCTTCCGTACCCCGTAGGGCCAGAATCAGAGAGAGAAAAGGTGGGGAATCGGAAGAAGGACCAGTAACGGAATCAGATTTTTTAATAATAAAAAAAAAATGGAATTTGAATCAACAGCCATTATAAGAGCAGTGAAAAAATTTTTAGTTGAAAATTTTTGATCATGTATATTAATTAAGGAAGTTAATTGAGTAAAAAAAAAGTCGAAATATCACGTGAGATGGCGGCAGCAGGAACAAGCTAGTCCGATGCTGTTTGAAAGGGCGATGAAAAAGCGTTGCATAGCGGGTGACGCCGGCGGCACAGAGATACACATTATATCTTGAAGGGAGATATTTAGAATAGGTAGAAATGAATAATCTGAACGTACGAGAAAGATGAACAAATGTCAATTATCGTATGAAAAGAGACAGTGAATAATCAATCGATATTTGCTTCAGACTTAGTTGGTATCACACTAATTGTCAGATGAAGGGCGAGAGGATAAGAGCGGGGGTTTCGGAATATTGAGAAGGAAAATCGAAATATTCCATAGATTCAGACATACATCTCATTTACATTGAAGCTTTATATTCTCTGATAAGCTGCATTTCGATAATTCATATTAATTTAAATTTATTCTAATTTCTAATAACGACTCCACTGTTTTTTATGAGGTTTAATATAAAAATCAAAAAATTTCATTTTTTTTTTTTAATACCGCGGTATCTTTCCCCCCTTTTTTGTTTGATGGCACCCCAAAGCGATGTCGTATCTAATCATACATTATAGAAAACGTAATGAAAATAAAAATTTAAAAATTGATTTACGACAGATTGGGGTAGAGGGAAAAAATAAACGAACGTCTTTAATTGGTAGTGATTTACGAGATCTCATCATCTGGGGGGAATTTTCGTTTGGTAATTTCATCGACAACACAAAATTACAAATCTCCAGATACTCCCGAGTGTTTTAGAGATCGAGATTTATTATTAGTAAAAATAAAAAATTGAATTTTCATGGTAAATTGTTCCAAATATGATAATGACAAATAATATATACAGTGGGGGGTCTCTTCAATTTCTTTTTCTTCTTCAAACAGGCGTTATCCTAGACCTAAGAGTGTTGGCATTTAGCTTTTGGCTTTTACACACTGTATCACGCAACTACAACAGTTTAATTATTGAGGATTTTGTTTCTAAGAAATTAATTAATAACTACCACAGTAGGCAATACTCTTCGTATGTTTCAAGGTTATGAACATAGTAATAAGTTCGGTTTTCTTTATATATATAATAGATATAGGTACCTACGTTCATCATTCATATGTGAACAATGGTTTCGAATAAAAAAAAATGAAGCACTCAGTGAATCAGTCAAGGGTAACGATGCGTTACAGAAACATTGTTAATCACTCTAAAGATGCACAACCTGTATATATAGTGCCTAAATTAACGTTTGCTTTTGTTATTTGCTACCAAAAGACCGTCATAAAAATGTCGTCGTTGAAGAGTTATTACCGAAGGAAATTATCTATTTGATTGGGAATTTTTTTTTAAAGTTTTAAAAAGAACTACTTTTTCTTAGTGTTACTTTATATAATTCCATTTTAAAAACGTTTCCTCATTAGGGAATCATTGACACTTTTAAAGCTTCAATTTTTTTCGATTTAACTGGATTTTCATTTCTCTCCTATTCCTCTCTTTCTCTGTATCGGTTTTCAACTGATATTCCTATTAATTACGACATTGACAGCAACCGATTGGAAGCTTATAAACTCGGCATTTTATCACAGTTCGATTTTTTAAAAATTAATTAGTCACTTTATTAAGAGACGTTATCGCGGATTAATTTTGTCAAATGTGTATTTAGAAAGATTTAATTATAATTGGTGGTGATATAAAATACAGAGTCTACCGATCATATTTTAACCACAATTCTTTATTTTTTTTTCGGATCTATTGTTGAAATTCAGCAAAGCGGAACGCAAATAATGCTCATGTGAATTTTAAATATTCCAATATAACGTATCGGAACAAAGAAAAAATACTTGATAATGAAGCAATGGCACCGAATTAAATTCAAGTTTCCTGTATATTGTCAACAATTCATGACAAGACTTATAATTAAATTTAAATTTATTTCGAGCACATGGACTATAATCAATCATTATAATATTGAGAAAAAAAATATCAGTTTAAAAAAAATTAAACCGGAATTGTATATACGAACAGATTGTATACAAATGTCCTTGATCGCTAATTACTGTATTGGGTTGTCGAGAGCGATAGTCGCTTAACTATATCTACAGTAATTGAAGATTTTTACAAAATATTAAAACTTCACTTGAACATTTTTTAATAGAAATGTTGAATTATAATATGATAAACTTTCCTACACAAGAGCGAGAGATTTTACTTGTCTCGATATCAGTATACGAAACTAGTCGAGACAACTGGTTACGAGAAAAGACACAGTAACTTCTAAAAAGTGTCGCATCATCTCGTCTCCTGCAAAGCCCCAGTTAAAAATATTTCTAGTTATTTGTAAGGAAGTGTGGTTCCTTAAAAATATATAGGGTTTAATTTAATTTTAGTGTTCCTTATTTTATTCCTCAATGTTGAATAGAAATTATCAACATAACCAATCTCAATCCGGGGTTCTATAAAATAGCTGTATAATATCTACCTTTACAGGCAAATTCCGCGCCTAATTTCAGATTTAAAGCTCCAAGAACCAATTATGCGAGGAATTGGCAATATCTGCCATTTTGATTCAATCTATAGAGATGACACTCCTGGGAGTATGCCACCAGATCTTAATTTGTTTTAATGCCCTACGTAAGAGAACGGATCTTCTTTTGTTTTTTTTTTCTCTCGACCCTAGATGTATTCGTCATAATTAGATGAGATATCGGAGGTGGCTTTTGTTGACTAAAAAGAAAAAGATGATGAAAAACAAGATGATAATCTGATTTATTGAGGGAGAACGGAATTACGAGTTATTGCAGTCGTAATTTTTCATAGGAATGTCGAGGGTACTTGGTCATAAAGGACCTTTCTTTTTTTTTATTGCGATTGCAAGTGAAATTTTAGACAAAAAAATTTAACTTCTAATAAATCAAAATAAAAACTCACCAGTAGTCGATACTATTTTGTCAAAAAGTGTCGAACAAATGAAATGGAAATCAATTTTTTTAATAGAATTCGATAACCTCCCAAGATATCTATGTTTATCCTAATTTCTTTCTAAATATTGATAAAGGTTTCCGAACAAAAATTTGCAAAAAAAAAGTATGTCAAATGACAACTCTTCCTTGTTTATAAAATAATAATCAATAACTGTATTGGATTCATGTATAGAAATAAAACATTGAATTTATCGAAAAGTAGGAAGTATACTGTTACATTTTAGGCATCGACATTATGATATCATTATGCCAAAGTAGTGGCTACTTAACTATTAATTATTATTATTACCAGATAAAAAAGGATATCTACATGAATAATACAATTCATACATCTTCCAGATTCGTAAGTAAAACCTCCCGAGAAATGTATAATAATACCTAACACGTGTTATTATTTCAAAAATGTCAAGTATGGTATTATGTTGGTTGAATAGCCATTACCAATATTTCATGACACATATTTAATATAAATCGTTAAAATAAAATCGTAAATATGATAACATTTCGCATAAATATTTATTTTTTGCTTAATGGTTGGTATTTAAAAAAGTTTAAAATAGCTGTACTCACTCATATTGCTTCTTTTTTTGTCCCAATCAATCAATAATTGCCTATCACTTCGATACCAGCTAAACAATTGTTTTTTTTTGCAGATTATTTAAATAGTTGAAAAATCTCATTCAATTTTGTTATTGTACGATTTCTCTATGAATGTACCAATCATATTATTCTATCCTTGCATCTGATATTATCATTTAATAATTACTCGAGCAAATCCAGATTTCGAAATATAAAAATGGAATCTTCATAGTCTAATGAGTACGTTCCATTTGAAGTGTGCGCATATATTATCTTACACATTAAAACAAAAGAGAATCGGGCTTTTACGTTCCTTTAATATGTATGGTAAAGCCGTAGCCGTCTGGATCGTTTTTCTCTTTACGTAAAACAGTGGCGGAGATTTTGATAAATTATAATCAATGAAAAGCAGTTACAAACATTAAACAAAGATTTCTTAGGAAGAAGTAAATCTTCTTAGAAGAGTTTTGTTTAGAACTGGAGGCGGATGTAGTAACCTACATGGTTCAGTAACTTCAGTAAATTTTTTTTACTATTTTTATTCTATTGATACGTCTATGATGTGCACTCTTTTCTCCTTCTCGCTCCAGCATCTGAAAAGGTATGTGAAAGATAGAAAAACTTTAGTGTGGTGAGAGTTATTACCGATTCTACTCTCTATTCGTGTTCTTTTCCTACCTCTTTCTCTAAAATGTTCGATTATTATAAAATTGAGTAGTTCAGTTTCTGTCTATAAGGAGGATCTGCTGATGAGCCCTTTTGCCTCGCGTGTTTGTTCGCTTCAATTGCTTTATTACTTGTTTCAACTGAAAAGCGAGATTTGATTTCAGATATTATTATATGCCTACCGATGCTTTAAAAATGAGAATATAAGACGTTCTCCACACTATTTATTAATCCATCAATGACGTAGGTTCTCGAATAATAGTGAGTCATTTGAAAATCTTTATTTCTTTTTCGATAAATGTATCCAATATATCTTGAAACAGAGTTGGCACCATTAGACTCATAAATTTCATTATATGCTTTGTTTATCTTTGTTTTCATCCGAATATCCGCGAGACGTTGGAAAGAGACAATGAAACGGACCATGACAAAAATTTTCAAGCGTCGAAACAGAGTTGGATCAACTCTATTTTAACAAAAAACAATTCATTAATATAGGTAAAGCTAGCAATATCTTTTTGGACTCCACCAGTGCGAGATATCGATACTTGTAAAAATACTGTTGATACTCTCTCTCGTTTATAAAAATACACTATAGCTAAAAGTCCATACCTGTTAATCGGATACAATGACTTTATTGGTATTTTGTTTATTTTCGTATTTCCAATAAATATCTCACAAGTATTTTTCTGGTCGGGAATCGCTAGAATTAATATTTAAATGAAACGGGACGGCGCTATTTTCGTTTGGGAATTAACAACGCCCAGTCATGTGTTTTTTTTAATTGATTTTTCCATCAAAAAAGAAACGGTGACGTCTTGAAAAAGTTATTCACGTTGATATATATCGAAAACAAGTCGATTCTCGAAGTGAATAATCACCAGAAAATGATAAGTGGCGGACAGACAAAACTATTTTTGTCCAAGAGAATGTCACAAACACACACACACACACGTTCTAAGCATGTACTATCTTTGTTAATTCTTTTGGAATGTTATTTCAAGTTTAAAAATAACAAATATAATAAATGGTACCCGCCTCTGGTTTATCCAAAAATGGAAAGATAATAAAGGTAATAAGAGAATATGATGGACAAGAGAAATATTAGATAATAAAGAAACCGAGTGGAAATTTCGAAGTATATGAGGATGAGGCTATCCTTTTTCGGAACATTTTAAAAGGGTTGCAAAGGGTTCTCAATACTGAATGATAAATTAATGAATATTTTACGTTACGAAACTCGATATTCCATTGTACAGATTGGTCTTCATACATCTATAATATACGAAATAGCAATATTGGCAGGTGGGTTTAATTTAAATAATTACGAGGTATTATTTTCAAAAAAAAATTGTTAGGCGATAAACTACGCCGCTTAAGATAAAACAAAATCTATGGTGTTCGAACGCTGCGAATATCCCTTTGGCAGTGATAAAATCCGTGAAAAATCCAACTAAATAAACTTATTTTCTTGTAATCGGTTTACGAGAAATAAGTGCGCTTCTATAACCTATTTATTTCCCCACCCGCTAAACAGCTTTTCTCACTTGAACTCTCCTTTTTCGATATCACCTTAAGATTTTATATACAAAGTCATTCTAATAAATTTTTGCTCAAAACTGAAAGAGAACATCGAATAAAGTAATTAATGTTTATGTTTATAAGTATCAACAATTACCTTTTCCGAAAATTTTGCATATTATTATATTCGTAACTTGAATTGATTTTTTAAACGTTTACCTTTTGGTGAATCGAAAAAATTATTGAATAATCCTCGTTTAACATCAACGACGTAAAGATAAATATTGTAAGGAAACCTTTTCGTAATCTTCTTATTACCTAAGTAGTTAGAAGAAGAGAAAAAACATCAACAGCAGCGCGAAATCTATATAAAGCTTCTCCCAAGTTTTAACATCAATCTGTATTGGGTCTTTTGTATTATGTTATCAATATTTATCTCTTGTATTCCCATTTTATCCTCTTCAGAAGATCTAACCAGCTGGCAAAATTCCCAGATTTTAATTTATTAATTATAAAATACAGTATTTAAAAGAAGGTTCTCATCTATTTACTAGAAATACTTGCATAATAATATTTAGGTAGTTAGGTACCTATAAATATCGACGAAAGATGTCGTTGGGTTGGCAATTTGCTTTTAATGAATTTTTATCGGTCATGACAGGAAACACATTTGCACATGCAATATTATAAAATGCGAGTTAAAGACTACTAGCAATATATCATATAATTTACCGTGTTACGGAGAAGCTCACGTTAAAGATCCCTCGGATAAGGTAGAACCCGCAGACGAAGAGAAATATTCATACCTAGGAATAAACTGAATTCTTCAGGATTGTTATAAATTATAAAGTAAAGGGCAAACAGCTAACGCGTTCTTGATTTATTGGAATAGCGCAGATAAGCCAGAAGATTTATTCTTATAATTATTGCATATTTATGAATACTAATGGTTTTGCGAAATCGATAATGTTTCTTGGATCGAGTAATGCACATTATTCACATGTCTAATCCTAAGCATTTGTACAGGATGTCCATATATACAGTATGACTCACTTTGTGTGAAATACTGTATCAGTAGCTTACGTCATTAGGGGTCACACTGTATGAATATATTCCAAAAAGGTAATTAAACTAATCATGAAAGTGCAACGGCCATTCGTACACCACGTCCAATATAAAACTATATAATTTAAATCGAGAATATTTCATCCGTAACTCGAAAAAAAAAAAAAATCACAAAAGCTCTTTAATGACTATTTTTATAATCAATATTCAGCCATTGAACTTAGATTATTCAATTTTATCATCAATTTATTTGTAGAAATACAGTCGGAAACGGAAGTCAAAAGACTTATCAAAAAGCGTTATCACTTTTTGTCTTTGTTGGTGTATACATACATATACATATAGCCTTTTTTTTTGACAAATGTGTATTCACACATGCATGAAACAAATGAATTCTGCAATAACAAATGAGTTAACACAGGAAGTCTCTAATGGCGTATTATGGTTAATATACCTGCGAAGGTATCGATGAGGTCAGTGTTGTAGTAGTGACATTCATATATACAGTGTTACTCAAAAATATGAATTGACCAAAATTTTTTATTTTACTTAAACGAATATTGAGAAGTGTATAAAAATTTTTGAGAAAGATTTATAGTTGATAGGAAGAAGTAAAAGTGGAAATTGCAAGCATCCTTTTCATTGCGTATCATTTCGTATGAAATATTATTATTTTTTCCAAAATTATTTAATGAATAATAAATAAATTTTAAAAAAATTTGGAATAATAATGTGATACGTCTCTGGTGATATATTTAAATGTAGTGTTGCCAAGTCCATTAAAAATCATGAATATTCCATTGCTAATTACGAATAATCATGTAGTAATTTAGCCGATAGATTATATAGACGTTGGAGGAATTTACATAAACATCGAATCATATTGAAAAAAAAATGGCTCAACCGGAAATGACCGCTGCCGATTTCGAAAAATGAAAAATTATCTGATCAATGCGATTCTGAGGTCATCTACTATTATACTATTTGATGTTTTTTGACTTTGAAATTAGTCACTTTGCAAATAATGAAACTGCTTTTAAAAAATAGGAATGCGTACAATAATGTATCCTTCAGCGATTATTGGTTCTTTTTTTATAAAATTTTATGAAATACATTGATATCGTTTTAGTGATTAGCAGCATTTTAAAATAGCGTGCATTTAACAACTAACAACTGAACAAATTTAATATATCTACTCGTTAACACTACCCTTTAGGATAACACATTGTATGCGGTATCTAATTGAAAAGATAAATATTACAGTCGACACACCTAGTTATCGTGTTTTTGTGTTGTAAAAAATATTATGCAAAATAAAAATAAAATTACAAAGCTATTATCTTTTATATATATAAATATATCAAACAACTTTTTTATTATTTAGCTGTATCAGCATAATAATAAATACTTCAAAATAACCACTATCATCGACCGAAACCGTACTGTTAAAAACAAAAGAATAACAATGAGGGTTCCAAAATCACGCGAATGCCTTATTCCCGACGTTTTATCGTCTCGTAGGTCTTAGATAAGAACGGTGCAGTATCGAGTATGTGTCATGATAGCTAGAAATACAAAGAAACGGCTCCGATATTAATTACCAACTTGGTTTTCAATTATTCTTTTTTTTTTCTTTAGATTTTTGTGCGATAAACGAGTTTTAAAAGTGATAAATGCGCCCTTGTTATGTCTCGATCAAAATGAATAAAACATTAATTTTTATTTAGACAGTTTCTACTAGAAAACTATAAAAGATGGAATAGATATTCGAACAAATTATTCTTTCGGAAAAAATAATTTGTTCTAAAACCTGTATTATAATAACACAATAAAGTTATTATTATTATTATCCAGCAGGTGTAGTTTTTCTTAGGAAAATATTAACCGGGAAATTTTGAAAAATAACTTCACCTGTTCCATTTATAAATGACTCTTCAAGCGTTAGATTAAAAATAGATAGTCAATGACTATTGGGTTATCTGCAGCGGTGTTATGCTATTTAGAACTTGTCACAAAATTAGAATAACAATTCGAAAGAGAAATATATAAATATAGGTAAATATACTTACTTCTTTATCTTTGGTAGCCATTTCGTTTTCAAAACTTAGCTTATCCATATTAGATGTGTCTTTATTTTCGCAATTATTCGATGTATTTGTTCCAGAAAGTTGTTCTTTCAACGTAGTCACTTCTTTCTCTGCCAATGTTGCTCTCTGAAACAAAAAATTAATTATTATAAAAACGCAGAGGAATATAATAATGAAATGAGATGAAATAAAATTATGGTTGTTGTACACTGTTGTAGTTATGGTCCTTTTTGTTTTGCTCGATATTTCGAGAAGGAAGTTTGCGAAAGCACAACATAAATAACATTTTGTTTATATTATATTGTGTGTATTTTCCACACAAGTTTTCGGCGAAAATTTATTGCCTTACTGTCTTGTCGGTATAACAGGTAACTTTAACTATATAATCTGCATTGAAAAGATGGCGATGATCGCCGCCCACTGTGAAAAAATCATAAATAAAACGATTCTCAAGTTATTTACGACTTTGAAAGACATCCGAATGTAAAAAGGCGCAATAATAAGGCAGCGTTATTCGACTGTTACGTACATTTCCATGGCCATCTCATTATTCGAGAAAGAAGAGGAGCAATGTTCAATTTTTCGCGCACGCCGACTTCACCCCAACGAACGCCTTATTATGTGAAATATGTTCATAGCCACCTTTCTATACCGCATAGGGTAATATCTCAATGTTATTATAAAAACAATAGCTTCGGAGTTTCATCCACACCAGCCGAGGTGGTTTAAAATTTCCAAAGGCGTACCACCAAGAAAATCAAATTTAACATTTTCCTTCCACATTTTTTTTCGTAAAAACTTTAGTATAGCAAAAGTATCATGGAAATCTTCATCCAGGTTACAGAGTGTTGCATCTCCGAATGCTCACAAAGAAAAGGTACTCAAAAACTGGAGGATCTCTTGATGATTCAATATTACTCTAACTGGCGGCACAAAACGGAACAAGTTTGTTTTAGAATCTCACTTTATTTGTCTTTTCCATCATTATATTTTTCATTTTTGAATAAATTTATTCAATATTTTTCTTGTTTCTATTCTTTCTACGATTTTTTTTCGAAAATTAAGGAATTTTATGGAGTTTTTATAAAATAGGTAAGCAATATGATGTTGTTGTTTGTAACGCCACTGTCGATGAGTTTATTATTAAACTGGGAAGTAAGGGATATATGTTGAGGCAATATATTTTGATTTTTAATTCAAACTCAGACATTGTTTTACGGATCTGATACTCGGTAATAATAATGATCTTATATATTCGCGGCGCGCGGTGGTGTCGAGAACACGGAATGGGGGAATATGGGGGTAATCAGTTATTCAAATTTTCATGACTTTCCAACGACCCCTATACGTCTTTCATTCTATTTATTACGATGTATCGTAAAAAATAATAACACTATTGGATATTAAAAAGTTTTTCGGTTATCTGCACTCGGAAATGCGAACCGACGTATTAGGAAGGCAATTTGAAAAATAAAGTGTCGAAGTTTCTCGTTATGATTGTGTGAGAAGCAAAAATCGAGTCGGCACCACCGCGGTGGAATTCATTAAATTTTATAGTTTTGTCGGTTTCTACACTGTTGTATGACGGAATATTTACTATCCTAATAAAATATAGATAAAAATGTAACGAGTACCTATATATTATACAAACAAAAAAGTATTTCTTTTATTCTTATTTTTCTTTTTTTTTTACAGATCTCCACTGCGCTTTTGACTTCATAAAAGGTAAGTCCTTATTACAATGTTGAAATACATTTTCGGATCCCATACGCCTAAACTATTGACTTTATGACTAAAATTCGGAAACAGCACATTAAAATCTATAAAATTTTCAAATCTCTTGGAAAACTTTGAACTAAATAACAACATTATTATCCAGTGAACAATTTATTATCCAAAATTCCATTGTAATCTTTGTAATAATATCGATTATTATAAAAATATTCTGCATCAGCCCCCTTTGTTAATCCTAATGTATTTATTCAATGTCACTTTGTCCTACATCATTCCAACACAAATTTCAACATTTCGTATTTTATTTCACCCTATTGCTTGTGATTGTTTCTACTCTCCTTGTTTAAAAAGTTGAAATTAAAAGTTCTGATGGGTTAGTTACTTCTTCCTCTTCTTCTAATCCCGACGCTGTGGAAATTCGCCATAAGCTTAACATCCGATGAGACATTTGCGCAAAGAAGCAGACCATGCAAATCAAAAACAACTGAGAGGCACGGAGCCGTATTTCTCTGTTGATACTACAGGATCGTAACACACATTTGTTTATTTTCATTTAGATGTTTTGTTATTGAGCTTTAACATCAAATATATACGAAATTTTTATAAATTCTGAGAAAAATTGTTTAATTTTTCGTAAACGAAAAAATGGTTATTAAATAAATAAGATTAATGTATAATACGGACCTGTTTGGGATTAATAAAATTAACAGATAGAGTAACTCCAGTCAGATGCCGTACGAGAATGTGTGCGTACTTTTGGCGTTATCCTTTATCCCTTATCCTTTATCTGGCATTGCAAAACGAGAGAAAGAACAAAGACAGAGAATATAATTTTGTTATAGCTTTAAAGGAAAAGCCTGCCTAATAGAATGAATCGCTAAACTAAAACTTACAGTTTTGTCCCGAATATCCAATTTTCAATAGGGTTTTAACTATTAACTACATTATCTCGAATTCAATTGTTTTAATGGACGTTTGCTATATGGTAATCGGGTTAAATTATAAGGAAGGGTGGAGAAAACTAAATAAAAACCAATAATATGCCACTGTACCTATATTCAATAAGAAATAATTGATATTTTTATTAAATATATAGAATTTTTTTATACGTTGTATTAGTGTGGAATTCAGAAGTAGTAGAAATTTCAATATGAATACATAGAGAAGACCAGAACAGACGTTGTGAAGTTGATTCAAAATAAAGTGAAAGGGTTGAGATGACGAAGCCGAAAGGACTGTTTTAAAGGGTTGAAATTGGTAAAATAAGGGAGAGCTACCCCTAGAAGACTAATTAGTAATCAAAGTGTGACAAAATTTTCGATGAGGAAAAGCTCAAAGTAGAGAAATTCCCTTCATTATTAATCTTTATCTCTGAATGGTGAAATTTGACGTTACTGAATGAAAAATTGTAGCTATTTCTGGAAAATTCGATATTCTGATTTTTCACCGCGTCTCCAATGAAATGTAAATACATTTTCGAAGCAAAAAGGATAAAAATGTGAGAAATTTTCGTTTCGTTTAAATTAGTAGGTCTATTATAATAGTCGATAGTCAAAAATTTAAATGCCATTCAAATACCCTTTTGATCTACAGGAAATCGAACAATGACTAGAAATGTCTTTGAAAGAAAAAAAAATCGCGTGTTTTTTTTAACGCGCCAACTGACATCTGAATGGACTTTTGAATGAAAAATTTTCATTAAATACTACTAGGTTGTGGGAGTTCTTTTGTTTCTAACAAAGTTTATTGTCAATCGTTTGCATGGAGCATTCGATGTGACATTTAATACTTTTTTCTTTGGGGTAAGAGGCACATTTTGTATTTCATTATTTTATTCGGTAATTAGGCAAAATGCAAATAAATAATAATAAAGCGAACGAACGGATATCCTTTGTTTATTATGCTAAATATCGTCCCACAGAGTAATCATACAATACAGATTTTAAATCGATAATGGTAGGTACCTACCTACCTACCGTTTTAATTTGTTAGTTAAAACAAATTTCCTTTAAAATATCGAAATTTCAATAACAAACTCTAAATTCGCACACAGAATATCAAATCGAAGTTATGGAAATTCTCGAAAATCATTTCGATTCATATAAATTGAAACCCCGAAATCGGATTAAAATGAAAATGTGCATGTATATTGAATATTTCGTCTTTGTCTTTAAGGCTGTCAAAGATTATTAATATCTTCAACTTTAGAAAGCAAAGGCGTCTGCCGGGTACACTTTCCCCCTTTTTCCCGAACCCTTATATTAATATAGTATGTATAGTGAAATACGATTATCGATTAGTAATTATCAAATGTCAATAAATATTAGGGCAACCCTTTTAATAAGCGAGAAGCATTTTTTGCTTGCTTTTTGAAGGGAATTTCATTTAATCTGACACTTTGAATACTCGAACCTCTTTAATATGATGATGGACAAACAAAGTTGAGGCTCATCGTCTTTCTCAGCAAAGACGGCGTGTTGTGGTTTTCTACATAAACAACTTTTTATTTTTGCTTAAATTTTCTCGAATAATTCAGTCCAAAAATTCATTCAAAAATAATTTAAACTTTCTTATTGGATATTTGTCTACATATCCTGAAGTCTGTACCATTATTTTTCAGTAGTTCATCTTCTTTTCAATCAGAAACCCTACCTAAGGCTATTCCTTATTGGTTCTGAGCGTATAATGGTTTTGGCTATTTTTAAATTTCTTATTGCTTCTAATTCAAAACCTGATCGTTTCTAAACTAGTTCAAGATAATGTAAATCATCCATCCATTGTTTTTTTACGATCAAATTCGAACATTTGATAGTATAATAACAATCAAACGAAATAAACTCAACTTATGTCTGTTATCCAAACAATGTGAATATCTAAACCATGACAATAAGAAATAGGAAAAATAAAATATTTTACGATCGATATTGTCCCAGTATTCGGAACATTTCTCGAATGATATAAATAAAAAGAGACCTGTGTGTTCGTGATGAAATCTATATGGATGGCATCTGATCAAATCAACCGTGGCAGCTGACGTTTGAAACAATTGACGAACACCTGTTTGTGAAACAAACATATATTTGTTATCGATTGACATCTACCGTCGATATCATATACATTTTTTCGAATTTTTATTACATAAAAAAGACCGTTAAAACAAGTAATTGTTCAAGATAATATCCTATAGCAGTGGCTTTTAATTTAAATTAAAAAAGGTTTACCGAAAGTAGCCAAAAAATAAGAAAGAAAACGTCTGTTGATATTCCAAATTGGAGACTAAAAATAACCATCCCAACTGCCAGTATAGTAGTAATTCGAACTTGTTGGTTAAGCAATCAAACGTAGTCCTTTTTCTATTAAAAAACCTTCACAGACAGAGTCGTTCATAATGATTTAAATACAATTTCCTGTACACCAATAAGTGAATAGTCTGAAACTCTTGTAGACTCTTTTTATAAATATATTTCCAGATGTGTCATCGCAAAAAATGCTCATAATAATATATTGATGACTGAGAGTCCAATATACAATTGCTTCGGGGAAACATATGTATTTTTTACAGTGGCGTAGATAATTTAGATGAAATTCAGCAGGAGTTCGTTTTAACATTTTTATAAATGGATATTATATATAAGTATGTTTTGGATAAAATAATTTTAATAATAATAATACAATTGTCACAGAACCATGTACTTATTTCAATAATACAATGTGACCTGAATATTTATACAATAATTCAATATTTCTGCAATAAAACATTCGCGGCAAATTTTCTCAGAATCTTTTATGTTTGTTTTATAAAAGTACCAGCAATGCTTGTTGAATTTTAATTGTATTTAAACAAAACCCATTCAAGGCTACAGATCTAATCGAGAAATTTTAACTATAATATAATATAAAGTGACCCCTAATTTATATGACTTGAAAAGGTAAATAAACTTGCATTCGTTAAATTAATTTTAAAAATACTGTAGCAAAACATCATTTCGATGGTCAACCTTTATAACAAGTACGAGTGTCAAATAATAAGTATGTATTTATTAGATCACACTAATAAAAGCCGTCCACTCGTTATGCTGCCTTACGGCCACCATCAGACAATTGGGTTACAATAAGAAGATTATAGACTGTGTCAAGACATGAATTATTAGTAGTAAGTTATCGTTATCTGACCGAAAATATTAACAATTTCTCAGTGTAGTGTAGTGTATTTCAAAGAATACCTACCATCGATCTTGAATTTTCAAAGGTAAAAATAAATTCTGTTCGAATTTAAAAGGAAAAAAATACCCCATACGTGGTATAGACATATATACAGAGACAAAAAGAACCTATAAACATATCATTTCTTAATACGAGCCATGTGGCTCTGATCACTTCAACGGGAACAGACGACAAACTTCCAAAGACTTATTGGTTATTTATTAATAAAAAAACCACCCTCTTTATGTGTGTCTCTGAATACAAGCCATGTGGTAGACAAGCGGTTTCTCAGGAAAGGATCATTTACTGCAAGTGACATTTATAGATTGGAAATAGTTTTAGTTTTAATGTTATATAAGAGAGGGTGACATGATTTTTCCATATATAATAATAATAATATAATAATATGTATTTGAAACCAAAGAAATTAATACATAATAATATATGAGAAATGCAAGAAATCAGTTGATGTTCCGAGAATTTGTAGGAAAAAGGACACTGAGAATAATAACAGTCGTTATCAATATTAAAAGAAAAATAGAGCTTACAAAGGATTACAGTATCGAATATATACCTACAAGGGAACGCGATAATATTAAACTTCTCGGTAATTATATATAAATATGCCAAGCGAATCGAAAAATTATCAAGTAATATAAGAAATTGTTTTGGTTTCATTTATTAATATTGTTATGAGAACGGCTTTACATATACTTAAATTTACAAGTAATTACAATGTTGCTGTGTGCTATGAAAAAAATATATCTTAAATCGCACGTTTAAATCCATGAGAAATTTCAATAGAAATAATATAAAAAGTTATATTATCTAGCAAGTACCTACCACTATAGATATGTCTATACATGTATTTTGTTATACCGGGTTACAGACTGAGAAAAATTTATATACAATTTGAAGAAATCTTGGATTATAAACATAATTTTATTATTATTATTTCGACCTCCAACATTTACCTAGATTCGATATCATCGTCGAAATCGGTTAGATTGTTATGTATTTCTAAAGAAAAAAATGTTTAACAACGCATAATAAAATCCGTATACTAACATCATAATTATGATAAAATATATAGTTATTCTCATCACGTATCAACTTCATTGCACAAACATTTGAAATAATAATACATTCTCCTAAAAAAATGCTTCATATTGTTGCAATATCTAGGTCAAATATATAACAGACCATAACATATTATTCTCAATTTTTATGATAATCGTATAATATGATTCAAACATGACCATTAACAACATCAGAACTATTCATTGATATATATCCAAGTCTAAGGACACGTATAATATATTAACGTCCTACTCCTATATAATGTTACTGAGATTTTTCAAAATTAATTTAAAAAACTTGAAATTAACTCCGAAATATTACGTGATGTCCACCCCCTTACCATACTTGACGTATATTATTTTCTATTCAAAATTGAAAAAGAAACTTTTTCTTTTTTCTTTAATATGTGCATAGCACCATACAGTGTATATTGGGCGATGTCTGAATATTCATATATCTGCGATATCTCATAAAATATTCAGACTCTCCGGAACCCCTAAAAAGTATCGTATCGTATATATACGGTGTGTAGCCAATATTTAAAAACATTACTCTTAGGATTTATTCCCTGACAGCCCAAGTAATAAATTCCTATCAAAACTCAAACAATAAAGGCTCTACAAGAACATTGTTTTGTCTTTGATATTTGTGTTATATGATGTGGGGGTGCACGAGCACCCCCGTGTTCTCGCTATACATATACATGTCATAATGGGTGATCTATATCTGTACTTATTTTGCATATTGACCGGGAATGAAGGGTGATTCAGTGTTCGATGACGAACACTTTTTGATACGGGGGATATTGTGATTGTAATTGAGATCTGACAAAGGTTATTTTTATAACAGAAACTCTATTTAGAAAAATTGCCTTCTTTTATATACACATCTTCCTTTAAATTTTTCTACGTTTACGTTAAAACTAACCACTCCAGATAAGTATCTTTTTATAAGTGAATGGCATATTGTCTGCGTGATAAATGACCCATTCCGTCGGTATTTACTTTTTCCTTGATGGGTACTAATGACCCAACGTAATGTTGTGTTCTAAAAAGAATTAACTATCAAACTTATGGTTTTCTGTGTACTACCACACCTCGACACTGATTCATATACTATAATTTCATTCATCTACACCTACACCGTTGTCTGCGTATCAACCCCCGTTCGTTTCACTATCTCCGTTTGATACACTGAAAGGTGCACTGTAACGTACTTCTTGTATAAATCTCGTCAATTTATTTATACCAGACTACAATAATGTGTCTTTTGTAGGGTCTGCCGGTGGGTATTTTTTTTTTTTAATGTAGGTTGAAGTAGTCTTTGTATGCTTATGGGCTTTATATATATATATATGTTTTTTTGTTCTCTCGGTGATTTAAAATGAATTATTGATTGGTAGGTACTACTCTTTAACCACTTATCATTTCGCACTACGTTAGAAATTTCTAAAATTTGTTTTCTTGTCTTGTTACATATAAATCGCGAGGAATTTATATTGAAATATCTAACTCCATTAATTGCAACTTCAGACAGTAGTTTATTATTAGATTTTCATGTTTCCGTGCGCCTACCTCTCGACGTTAATTTAATAAAATTAGTGATAATTTCGCCGATTCCGAGATTCGGATGTGAAATTTTCTTCCGATATCTACTACCTTCGTTTTAATTCATTTTATATCCGAGACCTAATCTCTCTCTCTCTCTCTTCTGTCGAATATTCTACATATTATCTTATTTAATTGAAAATTTTCCGATTATTATTATTCTTCCTGTATATACTTATTGTTCCCGCTTCGTATTCGATGATACACCTAATTTTGCAAACATTTTTGTCAAGGTATCGGAATTTATTAATCACCGATTTAAAAATTCCTTAGGGAGAAATTCAAAAATAATCTTCAAGGGATGAAAAATATTTATATATAAAATCTACAAATTTCGAAAAAGTAATTTCTTTCTCGAGTCATTTCAGTTAAAAAGTTGGCAAATCAACTAAAGTTGATTAGGATATTAAACCGATTTCTTTCACTCAAATTTCGCGGTTTTTAAAAGTAATCTACTTTTAATTTCAATGATGGCAAAGTTAAGGGAAAATCTGGCTGTCGATTTTCAAATACTTTCCTCTTGGCTTCTCTTAATTACTATATCCAACTTTATAAGGGAAAAGCCGATCCTTCTTATTCAGAGAAAAACCTATAACTTAATTAGATATCTTCTAATTAACTAAGTGCCCTCTGTATATAGCTCTGGTCCGTTTCACCCCGTCTCCCTTTAGTTTAAAATATTGATGAATTACCAAAAGAAGTGACATTTGATTCTAAATAGACATTCAAACGATAAGATTCATTTCAATCCTTTTATTCGATAACAAATAAAAAGAAAATTTATTTATCAACATGAGAATTTATATTGCATATTATACCGGGTGAGCCTCATATTTGCTATGAGTATTTTGGGGGGTTCTTTATACCTTTTTGCACCCGATCCCAAAAATTTCCAATTTTTGAGGTCGATTTTTGGTATAAAATTGAAAATTTATAAATTGTAAAAGTTTGCGGTGGATAAAAAATCTCGTATCGTACTAAAGCTCGTGTATAGAGGATAAAGAAGCTCGTTGAATATAGAGATATTCGACTCCTCTTTAGCTCTATCATCCTTTTGCCAATTCTAGCGTGAGATTAACCGTATTTTTTAGCGATTTGTCAAGTGAAAAGGGTTGGCAGAATCAAAGATCTTAATAAATACCTGAACCGTACATATAATTGGAAGGAATTTATATTGAAATATATATATCCTCTCTCTCCCATAGTCTGTGTTACTTCATTAATTGCAACTTCAGATGTTATAGTTTAGCCTTCCAATTTCGTTCATCAATTTCGAATTTAATTTATTAAAATGTCTTTCAAGCGTAAAATATTTCAATTTACAAATTTTCAAAAAGATTCAAGTCTTCTTTTATACCTTGATGGTTGTAGGTATTATTGATTGAATTGATTCTGAAACCAATCCTGTGGCCAGATATATTCATTGTAATCAAATCGACGAAAAATATGTACCATTCAGTTCAGATGATTCCGATAGCGATGTTTTATATAACGGCGTTATTGTGCTTATTGATTACTTTGCTAACGATAAAAAGAATAAGGGACTTATTGTGTGTATATATGCAGAGATTAATTGTTAGTTTAGTTTGCGTGATGTGATTTGCCAGTCACGATCGAATGTAGAGCAAATTATTTGAAAATTATCGACAACGGCTAACTCCTACAACACTCGAATCGATATGGAATGCATTTTTCTTTTTCGCTTTTTCCGATGAGTTATCAAAATTATCAAGGACTTTGTTGTATTCCAACAATATATTGATAAATTGTTGCATCTAAATTATAATAATAATTAAAATGTTACATTGTTATTTTGTTATCACAGGCCAATTCACTCTTCAAATCTTTCATCTGCACCCCAAATTTTTGTTGTCTTGCTCTTATCTCAGTTTAGCTTCGTTTTTAGAATTGATATTTATTGATTTCTACTTACCAGCGTATTTCTTTCTTAAATAAATTGAACCAATCTCACCTGTAACAGAAAGAAATGAACGTTAACATTGTAGATATTGTAATGATATTACCAATCAAAGGAATGGATAAATATTAATAAATTTTTATGCCTCAGTTTTTGTGAGATGTTTGGGTTGCCTACCTAGACTGGTAAAGTACCTACTTGTCTTATTAGATTTGGAAATATAGGTAATTTAAGGAGTATGGGTACAAATATGATCGCAAAAACTCGGTCGTATAAAAAATTAATATCTATATTTATAAGTATATTATTATTGTATAATATAAAATACAAAAGTGTGCGGAGGCTGACTGGGCAAGGCAAGAGCAGATCATCAGGGAGATGAATAAAAAGTATCTGAGAGGGGAGAATGGAGGTTGGTCTCGATATCGGAACCTCCTCCTTCAATATTTTCAACTCTTTTTCTACCGTCGACACAGGATTCCCCTCTCCCTTCTAGCCGCCGCTGCCGCCCGCGCGATTTCCAATTTTATTATAGTTTTGTCTCGTGCCGCTAGTCTGCGCAATTGTCCGGTCCGTCGTGTCCGCCGCTTCTAACTCCGCACACACAGTGGCCGATCGTCTTTTGTTTTTTCATCTCCACAGAGTGGCAAATTCGATCGAATAATTCTTGATGTGGCGAGAGAGGAGAAAGACCGCCGAGAGTCGCGTTCAACAACATCAGGTTGGCCTTGCAACGAAACATAACCATCATTGTACCTACACCGCTCTTATGATTTTCTTTACGAGGGTTTATTTGAATATTTTCCACTATTTCTTACTTGAAAAGTCGCACAAAAATGAGAAAAATTCCATTTTCACACTCCATCAATAGTTTCATTTCTTCAACACTACCCTACCTAACCGTTCCTCGTCCTTGGCGAGTATTTTATCAAAAATGTCGTTGACAAGTAGTTTATCTTAAACTTGAACCATATTTGCATGTCCACTCGAAAATAGCGACAACTTTTCGACAAACCCTCGTATCGTAGGACTCGCCGGACTGATGTATACATAAACGTATAGTTGGGCAATAAAACGCGAAGTGATGTTCATTTGTTTTGTGTTTTCTCTCCCGCGATCTTTTGTCTTGGTACACGGTCTGCTCGATTTTAAAATCTTCCGTTTCATTGCGAGAGGTGTGACGAACCAACTTCTTCTTCGAGATAATATGCGGAATATCATCTGGTTAATTAATAGCTCGTAATTTTCGAGATAAGTTTTAATTTTAATTTCATACAGCATACAGATAAGATAAGTAAATTTTCAAAATATCACTGGCGTAGGTGGGTAATTTTTATAGAAGATATTGATTTTCGAAGATTCTTGCCCTTTCTTATCTTTTCCCAAGACAGTTTGGTGACACATTTAGTAGAGAAAAAATACCTATATTTGCTGCCAGTCTATTTTCAAGCTAAAATAATGTTACAGCGTAATTATCTTTGTTTATATTTAGAGTGCAATCTTTAAATAAATAAATTGTTCCTTGATAATTCGAAAACAAAAAAAAAACTTTTATTAAGCGATCCGAGAATAGCGAGTAAATCGAATGTTATTGTAGAAATCGTGTTTGGCACAAAACAGAACACCAGAGTGTGACAACGATCAACACTTAAATTTAAGCAATGTGACTCACCTAAATTACTTGTCCAAAAGACTAAAGCTCGGAATAATAAAGTAAACATATTGATAGCGCCCACACCTTACTGATTCCCATAAATCTATTTGGAATTTTTAATGACTCGAAATGATGTTGACAAATGATCTTAACCTAACGGCTTAAAAGTATTACGATTTGTCGAATTTGTTAGAAAGCTTTGTTTTCTTTTCCATTCTTAATGCTTTCGATATCTCAAAACCGAATCGTATTTTACACGCAGAAAAAAAGTTTATTCGGCCACCAACCAATTTTTTTCCCGATACAAAAAAATAACAATTTATTTATGCGATATGTTTTACTTGAATCTTGGCATGTGGTACGCAACAGGAGGTGTACTTTTTCTTCTTTGGTTTCTTCCATAGTTTTTTTTTTGTTGGACAAGGTTAAGGATTCAATTTACTTATATCGATAATGTAGATTTAAGCCTTGAATATATTTTCGTTTGATTTCTGTATAAGGTGAAGGTGATTAATATTGAAAAGATGTAAAAATAAATCTTCAAGACATTCAGTCGTGCTGCAATAATAGACTTAAAGGTTAAGTGTTGAATTAAAAATTGATTTTTCTAATTTAAAAAAAATTTGTCTGCCGTTTTAAACATATCAAAAGAAAGAAGAATAAAGCACATGTGTTTTCAATATCTCAAATATAACCCCCTTTAAACACATGTTTAAGAAGCTATTAAATTATTTTTCAAGCCGGAGGTTTTTTACTCAGCGAAATTTATTATATATGACGTTCATTAAGCTTGTTCATTAATATCGACTATCTTTATTGGAGAATCTTCACGAGAACAGATGTCATTTATATGTTTATAGGCTAAAAATACTTCTCACAAAGGAATTCGAATTTAACCAAACGGCCTGACTCGCTAGATTTCATTTTTGAAATAGTTTCGGTTGCAATTAGTGACTTTTCGTTTTTTATTATCAGCATATGGAAATTTTCGATTGAAGATCTATATCATTTTCTCGAAATAGATCCGCCATTTCGTTTTTATACGACCGACAGTCAGACGTTAATAAATTAAATCTTTAATATTTTGCCATTAAATCGGTAAATTTACACATAAACATTTTTTAGAAAAAGTGATTCGATGTTTATTATACTCCCAACGAAAATTTTCTCACAAAACGGTTCTCATTTTATGAAGGTCTAATGTAAAAATCTTATCAAAGTATTTAGCACCTTGGTGATGATGATCTTGTACAGGTACAATCTAATAAAACTTTGCCTTAATAAAAATTTAACGTCTCACGTATACACAACACAATAAGAGAAACGACAAAACAATCTAGTAAGGACGGATTGGCTCTATAATAATAGTTAAATTATTTAATTTCATCAATTGTTGAGTCAATTTTCTATTCTCAGTTACAAAAAAACAAATTTAAATCGAATTAAATTCATTGTGAATATAAGAGAAGTAGGTAGAAGTTTGTCAAAGAGAAATTGAACATCTTGAACTGATTAACTGTAAGAAAAATAAATTTAAGTGACCATTAAATAAGTAAGAAACAATAAGTATAGTCGTATAAAGTTCTACTTTGTCATCAACTTGAAGAGAAACTAAGTGAAATGATATAACAATATTAAGAACACTAAATTCACTTTTATAGCTCAACTAAAAACATTGTATGTATGTGGAATACAAAATGTGTGGTTTCCATACTGTTGAATTATTTTTAGTGATATACAGTAGTAGGTTACAATACATCTGGATCTGGTATTAAAAGGATTATTAGAAATGGTCGGTTCCAGAGCAAAAATGATCAAATTTTGGAATTTTTTTTCTAGCTCTCATCATTTCCTCAAACAAAAGTATCTTGGTATGGATAGTAGTTTTTTTTATGGAATTAATTTCAACTTTCACAATCTAGATGCAACTATTATACTGTGTTTGTTTTATATCCGGTTTAGAATTATCAATCAATGTAAAATTCATTATGAATTGTGATTTCTTTTTGTTATTTTTATTACAAAAGATTTTACCTTGCGTATCGGTAACAGTCAATGTTACGTAAGTAAAATATTATCTCTTGATCAAATAGTTGCTGTTTTTTCGTAAATCAAAACGGAGAGAGAAGAAGAAAAAAAAAATAATGTTTTGATATATATGATGAACTTCCAGGGGGGTGAAAAAAAAACTTCATGAATACGTAAAATTTTAATTCCGCCTTAACACTACACAAAACTTTTTACGGGATTACTTAAAAGCGTGAATTGCTTTGTTAAAACGGAAAAGTTTTTCGAGTAAGGAATGACCCTCTGCTTTATTATTTCGAACAAAAATAAAATGAAAAATAAAAAAAATTCAATTTGCTCTAGACATAGACAATCACTTATTTAATGCGGTAATTCTTATTCATCGCGTTTATAATAATAATAATAATAATAATAATCAAGGTAGAAAATGAGAGAAATTCTAACATGGTGTGTGCTTTAATAAAAGCAACAGTCAAAATTACGCCGAAAGCTTTTCTTATTGTTTAATATAATTTTCGATTTCTTACGTGATTGTTATTTGAAATGTAATTAATGTGGAAGATTGCCAACAAAACGGGAGGAAAACCCCATCCCGGTCTCCCGCTCCTTTTACCACCACACCTCTAAATAGTTGCACATCGAGTTATAATTTAATTTACTGTCGCAGAATGTAAGAATTCCACTTGAATTATTTTCACTTGTCATATTGTACGCGTTCTATAACGTTTAACCGTTTTACCCTATTTTACCCCCTTCGCTATTACCAGCTTACTTATGCACTGATGGATCTTACAATACACCCAGATTTATTGTTGCCTAACTTAACGATCTTGCAGAACTCTTCCTCCACGCACCAGGAACGGATTCAGATATTTTCCTTCAACTTTTTATCAAAATTTTCAATTAATCTACCTCTTCATAGACTCTTTTCCCTTCTTTTGATGTTTTTAAAAACAACACTGGTTCTCTGAATCCCACATAAAATGAATGTAACAAGTACCAAAATTTTCAAAATATTTTTTTTGTATAATAATTGGTATAAAGATCGTATTTTCTCGAACCGGAGCTGTACGTTTCTCTTTCTCTTTACTATAAGCTCGTTTCACAGAAAAAAGACCGACTTAACAGCATGGGAGATAGAAGATTGGAGAATGTTACTGGAAACTACTGAGTTAGAACTAAAGTATAGCAGATTTTAACTGAGGATTAATAAACAATACTCTCCATTTCTTGCTCTATGGTGGATTCCGAAGATTTTCGTATACTCCTTGCCAAATCAAATTACGTTAAGTCCTCGATTTAATTCCTTAAAATTAATAGGGATAAAAGTTGCCAAACAATTACTATCATTCACTGCGACTCTATGTATACATTATATTTTATGTATAAACCAGTATTATGTATCAGTGATAGATATTTTACCTTTTGGTATTATATTTTTATACAGTGTGTCCAGGGATCAAATGAACAAGAGGGGATACTTTTTAGTTTTAGCAAAAATTGTAATTGAAAATATTTTTTATCCAACAATAATTGATATTTTGATGAATAATCTGTCTCTCCACTGTCCGACAGCTGTCACTTATTCCAACACAGACATGGAACATGTAAACATTGTAGACAGTATAAACTTAATTTTAATTGGAAATAATTCTAGTGATTGTCAACTAATCAAACGAAACAAAAAATTACCAACTGATAAATAATTATAGATTTCTAAGAAACATAAGTTTAATTTATTTAAAAAAGATTGAATCAACTTTAAAGTTTCCCACCTGGTTAACCATCTTTAAATATTAAGTTGAAAAAAAAACCCGAAAAGGAAGTAACCAAAAGATTCAACTTTTTTATGCACGTCTGAAAAATTTCCGGTATCTTCTCAATAAAATTGGGGCGAGAAGTGACTCGATTGAGATACTCCTAAATTTGTAAGGGCTGCCGAGAGGAGAGAAGTTTTTCACGTTCCTGCCATTCAGTATCGGTAAGTGATCGGTAGCAAATTGGGGTCGGAATTCCCTTTTCGAAAAACCAGACAGAAAAATCTTTTTCTTTAGGCCCTCGGCCGTCTACAAACTTGGAATTCTTTTAGAGATTTTTTTACTCTACTGAATGCCAAGTTTAACCCACTTTTTTTCGTGGGAAATACCTACTTTAAAACCTATAGAATAAATTTATGAAATAAGTATCACTTCTTGATTCTTGATTCATCTTTGAATATGTGACTCTTAAAGCTTTATGAAAATTACTCTGTTGATAACCGGATATGACGTGTAAAAAACAATTTACTAATCATCAATCATATATTTATGAATATAAGTGAATAATTCGTTTATTGGGACCAATTGATTCTCGTTCAGTGCCATTGTATTTTGTTCTCTTTCTATTAAACGTAATTACATCAACATCAATGTGTGTAGATATATTCGTTTGTTATATTCGAAGCCAGAGAGTCAGTCGAATAATAAGTAGAGCAGGAAGCAACATCTAAAGGGTAACATCAATATTGGTCATATCCTCATCGTTCAATAATTTGTTGTTTATTAATTTTTATTTATTGCTGCTGCCGTTTTAGTTGTTCATTGGTTCATTAAATACAGTGGCGTCGACCAAAAACTTGAGTTCAATATCTTATTATTTATTATTTTCAAAGTGTATGGCGTGACGATGTTCAACTTTTCAATTACCATTATTTCAGACATTAGGTACAACAATTGTTGTTTTTGCTATAACAATTTTCTCAATAGCGGAAAAAGATCATCCGAATTTAAACAATAAAATTGTTTTTACTGTTATGGACAAAACAACTGTGGAGACAATCGTCAAGTTTTAAAAATAAATAGATGATTATGGGACTGACGTTACCTAAATTACTTTTTAATTGGTCACCACAAAGGAGACGTCCCTTCGCTGGCACCACCTCAGCCTGCTGGGCTTATTGTGGATCCTCTTAGTGTTCTGACTACAGCCCATGTGTGAATGTGCGAAAGTATCCTGTAAGTCCTGTTATGGTGCATAGTTTGTTCCTTTTTCTGATGATTCTATGAATTTCTTTCCATGTGTTTACCTGGGCATATTCATCCAATGTTTATTGTGTTGTTCTTTCACCCACCTTTTTAACCATGACCTTGTTGAGCATCTGGTTGAGCAGTGTTGACGATCTTGCTCTTGCGAGTTCGTCAGTTTTTTCAATGGCAACGGATCCTTTGTGACCTGGTATCCATTTCAGTGTTACACTGTTCCGCAAGTTAGGGAAGTACGTACTTATATAAATATCAAACAATGTCAATTATCTCAAATATTTTGTTAAAGCTCAAACATAAAGTAACAATATCTGCCAATTATAAAGAATCTACTACTTGTTTTCGCAACATGTGTGGTACACCTGCATTTGTTATAAGAGATCTATAGCACACTTCACATTCTTGCACTTGTCGCGGACTTTAATTACAATTGGCGGAGTTTTTATTTTATTAAATTGCGTAGTTGTTAGTTGAGATCTTCCCAATTGGATACGCTTATGAGTATAATGGGCATTAACCGTGATTGTAGATAAACATTTTTTCATGATTCCAGTAATCTATTTCGCAATTTTTAGCATGTGCACGTGCGAATACAAAAAAATGCGCAGCTTATGCTTACAACGTACTGTATGTGGTGAGCACCTAATATCTTTATACAGAACATAACTGGAAGGGTATCACGTACAACAATGTTATTTGCCAGTATTTTTATAATATGTTTATGATTCACTATTTTTAATTTGGAATTTTAATTTTTTATTTTATTATTAAAATAATAATGAATGAAATTTGTCCGACACTAAAGTGGAAAATTCATTTAGAAAATTCATTTCTCACCGAATAAAAGCAAAGGCATAATAAAACAATAAAATTTAATGATTTACTCATAAAATTCAATCAAACAACAAAACCATCTGCAGATATATTCAATTACCGTTAGTTTCTGTCTTTTTTTAATCTCTATCTATTAAACGATAAAAATGAAACAGAAAATGTACTAGTCTGTACAATTCTATCGAATCCACCGCTTAAGCACATTCTAACTGTTTGTTTCAACACTAATGTTACTATTAGATTGTGACAATAGAACGCACCTTCGCCAAAACAATTGTAATTTCCAAAAAGATATTTTATCGAATATTGAGGTTTTCATCGAAAAACTATAATGGCGGTTGGCAATAAACAAAATTTGCGTGAGAAAAACGAGCATGTGTTCTTGGCATGTTTGTTATCAATAATTTTAGGATTGGTAGGTTGCACAGTTACCGATATAATTCAAATTAATAGAAAAAATTACGGTCATTTACATATTACAGCTGACAAATATTTTTCCATTAAAATACCAAAGGGGGGTTCATATGTTTTATACAATATAATAGTTTGAATTAGGATTTAACAAAAAACAATAAATTTGAACGCATTGATGCATGGCTTGATTATTTCATGTTTGGTACCAAATAAAAATATTTTAATTTAAATTTAAACAGCAAACAATTTTCGAATCTTTTCACAAAATATTCAATAATGACGGGTTCTGATACATCTTTCAGGAGTTCTAAGCTAACTGCTTAAAAATGGTCTGTCTCCTTTCTGTTACATAACCTTATAGAAATCCTCAAATAATATTAGTCGAGTTTCGTTTTATTCACATTAAAAAGGAAAGACAAAAATGCTCTGTTGTGGAATGCGTGTCAGGCTTGGATGCATTATTCGATTAGTGAATGTTAATTTTGCAAATTATCGCTTGTTTTAATCGATGAGTCATACCAATTAAGCTATTAGCTCATCGATACATTTGAATTGTTAACTTCACTTAATCTGAACATAAAGAGTGATTAATTGTCAATTCACATATCTCGATATATTCGGGTTAATGATCACACAGTCGTATTGGAAACAGAAATGACATAGTAGTTAAACCCAGTATAAAAATATATATACTTTTTTGGGAATTCAGATTTAGTAACAAATTCAACAATATACAAATTACAATAACTTATTGGTATAAATATATACCAAAACCGAATTCGTGAAGCCAAAATGTATAAAACATTGGAAAGTTTCGGGGGTAAAATTAAATTAACAAGTGATTAATTTCGAAGCGAACGTCTAAAAGTTTAGAAATTAAAATCTATCGACTCCCGATGCTCTCCAATGAGATATCGAATTATAAATATCCGCTAAATATGTTTTGGAAGCCTTATGATATATTTCATTAATTTCGGTTTTGGAAATTATCGATTTATATTTCTCTCTACTCCAATAACTTTGCAGACCAATTAGAGCAGTCAATTCTACTTATTTATTATTTTATTTTATCCATCCATATAATAAGTTAATATTGAGAATTTTTGTTGTCAATTCAAAGAGTACTGACGAGTTCAATATTACAAAATTGATTAGTTTTGAAAATCAATTCAACTTAAATCACAAGATTTATTTAGTGTCGTCGAAACCCATTTGTAACCACGAATTATAATGAATTCAATGAGGTCCGGTAGTTAATTTTAATTCAAAAAAACCGGTTTTAATTTTGTTTGTAACCATAAACCAAAAGAAATTAAAAATATTGTCATATAATATCGAGCTTCCAGGTGACAAATTAATTATTGTGTTTACATCGTATATTGTTCGTTAAAAGTTATGTGCATCTTCAACTGAAATACAAACTGTATACCTACATAAAGTTTTTAATTAGCCAAGAGCAATGGTATCGAAAAAACTTAATAACCTATTAGCATCCGATATGTACTTTACTCTTTATTACAATTTGAAAGCTATCAGATACCCAGAATCCTTTTTAATTTTTACTCATATGAAAGAACCGGAGACGATTCAGAAGGGTTTAAAAAAAAAGCTTTTACTTATTTAAAACCCCTTTGATTGTCGATTCCTCGTACATCGTGTATATGCGTAGGAAGTAGGGTTTAATAAATTTTACGATTTCAATTTTGTATATATAAGGGTTATTCTCAGACAGTTACACAGAACTGTATTAAGTAGTTAAAGATTGCTGAAATTATTTTTAATAACAACACGAATGAAAAAGTTTTTGGCTAGGTGGAGAGCACTAAAAGGTTTTGAGAGAAAGTATGAGAAGAAAATGATAGACGAGTTAGGCAAAAGATATAAGCAGCTGTAGGACAGGAAAATTTTTTTGAAAAGTATTATGGCAAAATATAGAATTTAGTCTAAATGTCATTGTTCTTGAAGAAACTTTTTCTTTCTGTGTGTTTCTATAAAAATATTCACTTAATACGGTGCTGGTGAATTAGAGCTGCTATCTTCTTTTTCCCAAAATCCCTGCTCTTTGTCTTGATTTTGCACGAATTTATATACTTGAAGTACATTTTTTAGATATACGTAGGAATTAGTAATTTCACCCTTTCGTTTTTTTTTTTGGAGGGAAGTTTTTAAGGGTTCTCTGCGATTTATTGAACTTCGAGGGAGTGATATCAAATTTTATGTTCGTATAGGTGCACATTAGACCCTTATGAATCTGTTTTTTTTTTGCCTCTTCTGGACGTTTTAGCCGAACGTAATTGGGAACTTGCTTTATGAGCCCGCTCTTGTATTTTCGTTTGAGTCGCGTATTTACGGCCGGATTTTTTTTCGGAGATGCTCAATAAAATGGAAAATAAGTTTTTTATTCGGCAATGACTCTCTCTTTTTCTGTTTTTATGAATATTCCATTATTCTTTATGCTCTTAATTACTCAAAAAGAAAAGTCCGATTTTTCTCTTTCCTTCTTAATATGAACTACAAGTAAAGGTGGCATCTTGAAATATTTCACAAGTGAAGTTAATACATTGTCCAAAGGTTTATTCTTAATTTTCCTACTCAACTCAACAAATAAATAATTAATCTAAATTTTCCTTCAATTTGTCGAATCTATTAAAAGAAAGTCTCTCCAAAACGTTCACAGTCTCTTCCGCCAAAGTGTGTAAAACTTCGTCCCTATGCGGTGGCTCCCTCACATACAAGGGTGGCGATTTGTCGAAACCTCAGTGCGGCTTCGAGCATGAAAGGGAACACTGTGCCGCTCTTTTGGGGTTCTTTATTGCTTATGCAGGTATTCGAAATCCGAAAATGTCCCGCAGGTCAGTGGACTTGATGAAATGTTTTGATGCAACATGCGGATGAGACACATTCTCGAAATAAATGACTTGAAATGCTGATATTATCAATAATTTTGTTACTTTATAGATTTTATTGCTTTGGTGATTTATTAAATGGACTTTTTGGAAGCGTTTAATAAAAATTGATACATTAGGATCGTAGAATATTTTTAAAACCTGAATTTGCAGATTTTATTTATGAAATTTAACAATATTTTTATCGATTCTTGAAATAATAAGGATGCAAAAGTTGATAAAAGCTCATTTAAATTAAAAATATCTTCAACTTTAATAATTTAAGTTTAAAAATTTGTCCATTTCACCTGGTAGGTAATATTGAGACATTAAAACTTTGAAACATCAATTTCTACTTTACTTTTATAGAGTTTGATATAAAATTAGTAATAAAGATCGAATTGATGAGTTTTATTTTATGATTGTTTTAATTTGTTTTTCGATGCTTTAAGTATCGATAAATTTAGGTGTATGTATTTGACGGATTTATAAGTCATTTTAAAATGTTTATATAGGTAACAGCTTTTGTTCCAATAAACAAAGACCATTTTTATTAATTTTCGTTCTTATTTAAAATTTATTATTGATATATCCTTTTTCAATCCAAAATTAATACCTATAAAGGTATTTAATGATGTGTTGGTTTTGATATTATTGACTCTGGCTAGTCGTATAGGTACGTATTTAAATTTGTTTTATGATATTTATTTACATAATATACAATAGTATTATGTTAAGACATAGGAACTGTGTGGGATTTGAATTATAATCAAAAGTTAATAAGATAATAATAATAAATAATACCAATAAAAAGGTTAGGTAGGTGATAAATATGAATTTTATGGATACTGCATACGAGTAAGAAAATATGGTGCAAATGAATTTGATTATTTAAAAATCCTTTGCTATTGTTTATAAAATCAGAAGCTTATTAAAGAATATTTTTTTAATAGTAGGATATTTTTGTTAAATTTTTCTTTATATTAAATGGAAATTTTCTGTATTATTTCAAATTTATATCTATCAAGTTATGTTGTAAAAATATAGTAAGAAATTTGAAAATAAATTACAATGATTCGGAAAAAATTAGTTATTCAACTTAAAATATAATAATGAAATTAATAATAGGTAATTTTAAAAATTATATAAATGTATATTTTTTGTTGTTGTTGACTTTAGACAAACGATATATTATGTAAACATATTCTGTCGTTTATTTATCTTTTTATTTTTTTCATAACTAAACACATCGCTAACCTGTTGCCAAAATTGTGCTAGTAGGTAGATCCTCTCCTTTTTGAAGAGCCAGTCCATTGACTGCATAGTCTGCAAGTCCATATCTCCACCAGGTGGTGGTAAATTGGCTGCCGCTGTCGGCTGCATATGTTCTAACTCCGCCAGGGTTGCGAAAAAATTGTTCCTTTCTGTCAAAATATTTTCACCTTTCAAAAATTTGTAAAATCCACACGACACAGTTTGCCATCGTTTGTACCACTTGTTTTTTTCACTGTCATCACTTGTTGGTGTTTTTATTTTGAACTGTCAAAATTGGAATCTCAAAAAAAATAACAAATAGGTAGGCACAATTTCAATCTAAGTAGGTATATAAACACAAATATTTGATTGATTTATCGAAACCGGAAGCACTATCGGAAGTTTATATGAAAAACTTTTCACACGGGGATTTTGGAAACTGATCAGGTCGTAAGTCGTCAAAATTTTTGAACACGTGTTTTCGTCAGGATAACTACCCCAAGACTGACGACCGACTTAGTCTTGCATGGTGCATTCGTCCTCTACTCCTTCCTTCTCACTCGCGCGTCTTCTGTTGTCGTATCGCTCCGCCCATAGTGTTGGAAGCAGGCTCCATCTGATGGAGATTTCCGCGCTTTCCGCGTATACATCTCTCACTCTTACACACAATTCCATGGGCTTCTATTCTTGTTCAACGCGCGGAATCGTCGCGGCCAATACAAGCGCTGTAAAGTAAAGGCTGATATTTTCTTTTTACGAAAATCGAAAGATATCTATGTGCGCATTTCGCTACCCCCTTCCTTTACGTATATTATAAGGTTTTTTTTCGTGATGGATGAGAGTTAAGGGGTGATTTTGGGGCGCATGTGCTAGCTTCTAGTATGTTGTGTGTTTTTGGCGAGGAGCGTGTGTGTGTATATAGGTATTTTTTCAGGTCCTTTATTAGGTACTTTTTTTCTTCTTTTAGTCTTCAAAGAAGCAACTCATCTTTAACACCGTTTGGCTTTCTTCCTTCTATTTCTCTTATAATACCTATTCCAGCTTATTCAAATAATGATATGATGATATTGTATTGAAGTTGCCTATTTCTCCCCCTTTTTTCTTTTGAATTAAAAGTGGGTCATTTATAATAAAAAAAATTACTTACCTAATTAATATTATACATGAAAAAATATAATATAGTGGCAATTAATGTTCTATTATTTCATCTAATTATTAATATAAAAAAATCATAAATTAAAAAAATGAATTTATATCAGTTTCAAAATTTTTAATAATTACCATAATTTATTATTATTTTATTGTTAATTAATTTTTTCCCATCATTTCATTACACAAATGGCTTAGTTAACGTTGAAATAACAACCCAACCAAAACAATATAAAATAAAAACACTACTAAATTATATTTCTATATCAAAGTTGAATTTTTATTAATTGTTTATATACAGTGTAGAAAAGCCAAATGGAATACTCGATATCGAATAAATAAGGTGCTGTTGGGAAAAACGGACAGTGGCCAATACCATGATTTTCTTATTTTAAATGAAATAGATATTAATTCATACCTATTTCCAAAAAATCATCTAATAAAATACCTGGTCTTATTTTAACCTTTTCTTGCAAAAGTTCCACACAGACACTCTATATGAAGTTTACTTCATCTAGATGGCACCTATCAAATTTTTTCTGTTAGAGCTGGAATAGTGATAGAACCATAGTCTGCATAAATCTGTTTTTAACAACATTAATGTATATAATGCTGAGTCTTTTTATAGAACTAGTAGTACCTATAGGTACTCGTTGATAAAAAAAAGGTTATCGGTTATATAGAATATGAGAAAGATTCATATCCAAGTGATAATAATTCAATAGTTTCACCCTAGCTAATTGAGTTTGACAAATTAGCATATTCTCAGACCTTCCGCAACATCTGCCTTAGCTGTAGAGTCTGTTGTAAGAACCGATAGCGCAGTTTAAACAGTAGAAATTAAAAAAAAGGGGTACAAGTCTTCGTCGACCGTACCATCTGTTCAAGAAACGAATATCAATCAACCTCCACTATATACCTCAATGAACAATAGTCGAATTTAGTAAATTAACTATGCATGTTATTTATTTTACAACAGCGAAGTCCGTATATATATACCTAAGAATCCGTTCGATTTGCATACTTGCATAAATTAATCAATTGGCGCAGTCGATATACAATAGGTAGGACACCCTGGAAAATAATCTAAGAATAATAAGAAGGGTTTGATGGGAAGGAACGTTGTCGGTAACTAGATCGTCGTAAGATTTCGAAATGAAAATTATTTAAAGTAGGCCATGTGTTTTGTACAGGAAGATCGCGCGAATGCTTTTAATAAGGGTGGAATATATTTTAATGTTTAATTATTATTTGGCGAGAGGCGAATGTGCATAGCCGGTATATTGATTTCTTATATTTCCAAACAGGTTTCGTGGGAATGGAACGTTTACAATTTAGATATGCATATTAGGTTGCTATAACGTTTATTTTCAAGGTATATAGGCATATTCAATAAAAAAAAATATATTAGATATGAAACAATGAATGTAAGTAGGTACCATTTTTGCTCTCCAGCATCCTACACATTTCCCGTATCTTTGGTTCCAAAAAGGGGTTTTCAGTCTCTCTCTTTGCCACCCTTCTATCTTCTATTTCGTTATACTCCAATGTTGTCCTTGAATGAATGCATAATTATCAAGATTTCCGATTATTGCTAAAGTTAACAACAATTCAAAGTGTATTGTGTTAAAAGTTCAAACAGAATCAGTTGCTACATCTGAGAAACATTTCAAAACAATATAGATATATAAACAAATAAGCCTCAGCATTTTTTATTAAAATTACTCAATCAAAATTATCTCATGAACACTTGTTTAATGGTCCGTTTATTTTTTTTTCTGAACAATAAACAATTAAAACATTGCACAAACATATAAATGACTTACATGTACTAAAATTGGCAGGAGGATATTTAGTAATAACGCAAATTAAAACATTAAAAATAGATAAAGATTTAGTCTTTGGAAAAATCGTTGCTTCTTTCAATTGTTAGCGGTTTAAGTAATGTTGGTAGAATTATAAATTGTCAGAGACGGATTAGCCAAAAAGTAGTTGAAATTTCCCATAATACCTACTTGAATCAGTGTGTTTATTAGCTTCGTCTACGACCTTGAGATCCACCAGGTCCAATAGAGTTCATTTTCTTGAGAAAGAAAATAAAAAAAGTCCATGTGTGGATATTACTGAAATTCATAATTGAGCATAAATTGGAAAGTCGACTCTGTACACACCAACCGACCAATACTCATCGCCGAGCATCGCATTCAATTGTTTTAATCTGTGGTAATAATTTTTTGATATTTATCTCATTCTTGCGACGTGAACAATTGAATTTCGAAGCATCGAAATCGAGTAGGTACCTAGTTTGTCGTCGTCATACATTTTCCTGGACCGCGCGTTTCACGGTTTGACGACAACAACAATGTTGCAAAATTACAATTAAATCGTAATGAATATGTCACAAGATGTTTTTTAGCTTACCATGTGCATAATTTGTAAGAGATAAACCAAGTGAAACGTGAATAAAAGTGATTCTTTTCAAAAATTATTTATAAACATTAAGTAATTGTATTCTAGAAATTCTAACAAAAGATTTTAAAGAATTGATATGATTATTTTAGATACAAAATTATTACGAAATACCTTCACATTTATTTATATACATTAGCCAATCTACACTTTCTACTATCTCATGGTGTAGATAATTCTTTTTCCTACGGCCTTCTTGGTCTTCCTCTTCTCTTCCTGTGATATATTGTTTATAAAAACCTTAATTATTATATTTCGAAAATCATCATAGTACCTAAAAAATATGGTGTGATTAAGATGGACACTTCTATATACTTACTCTAATTTAGCGTCCTCTTGTATTTTTTCTTTGAACGTCTCTGAAACAACACCTTGGGGGTCGACAATTTTCTCCAAGTAACGAGTTGAAAACCTCTGCACGGTCGTTTTTTGACTCGCAACTGAAAGAATTTTATTTGGGTGGAATGGAATAACTCGAGAAATACTTTATTAAGTGTATTAGATAAAAGACGATTTATTTAGATTTCTTTCGAGAGTTGTAAGAGAGGCAAAAAAAAATGTGCAAACTTTTTGACATTAAAAGGAAAATATATATTTTAAAATATTCATTAATAAAAATTAGTTTATTTTACCTATTTAATATAAAGATAGATACCAAAGAAAGCAATAACCTTTCATATACAAAATCATCGTCAGTCATACATTAATTATTTTGTAAAAAAAAACAAAAATAATTAGCATTACAGACAATGAATATTCAGGTCGTTATACATTTTTTTTATCAACATTTTTTGACTCGAGGAAGTTACAACACCTACCAATACATTTGGAAATGATTTCGAAAAAGTTGATTAAAATTAATATTTTATGATAACATTATCTTTTCGAAAGTTTTAACTATCATAGGCGACACTACCGGGTTTTTATTACACCAAAAATTGCATTAAAACAAAAATAATCAATAATTTAGGTTGGTGAGTCACAAGGGCAGACATCTTCATCAAAAATCAAATACTCCTACTTTACTTTACTCAGTACCTAATAAACTTTGTACGGATACAATTTTTTGGGATTTTCAAAAAAAACCTTTGAAATGGTTAAGCTTTTGAAAAAACCTACCAATATATGTAGCGGTGTTACTCCTTTTTCCTGAATTTCTTAATTTCTCTATCTCTATATAAATTTAGGTACACCACTGGCAAATGAAATTAAAAAAAAAATGTTAATATTGATTAATTTCGAGAATATTGCCCTCTATATAGGTATGTACGAAAGAATGCTTACAAATATTTTAAATAATCTGAGAAATTTGCCTTGCTAAGTACCTAATAAACAGTTATAAAAATTATAATTCGTGTCACAAAAAATATTCCTTTGTCGTGTGACATTTTCAGAATTTCAATAATATCAAAAATTGAAACGGTTAATAATAAGAAATTGATTACATTTTTTTTATTAACTAATATTTCATCTCAAGAGGTTACAAAAATGTCGCTTTGTGTGTATGTGTAGATATTAAAAAGGAACAAAAAAAAATAACAGTGTATGATTCGGAACATTAGTTTTTCACCTTTTGCGGCTTTTACGTTCCCCTGCAATCGGAGCCAGTTAATAAAGTCAGACAAAAATGTAATCTTCTTTCATTTTTCAACAATTTATTTGTTACGCCTCAGTGGCATCGGAAAAGGTCATGAAATGGAAATATCCACATAAATTAATTCATCATAGTTGGGTTTTTTTCAGTCCATTAATTGTCTATCTCTCTCTCTTTGACCACTCTACCATAACCTTATGACTGCACCAGTCGTATCCTGTAACACTTCAATGCCTCTATGGAATATTTAATAATGGCTTCTTATTATATACCCTTCGAATTTTTTTTTAAATAGGGTCTTAACTATTGTTTTGATTTTGATTTTATACAGATTTTCGAACTCGTATTAAAAAGAATTCACATTCTTCTTTACCTACCTTTCAAAACTAACTTTTCATCATCATCTCATCTCATCCACTATCATTAGCTTTAATTTCTCTCTTGTTTTATTTTTAGCAGATTGAAAAAATTCAATCGACTTTTTATTATCCCATTGTAGAAGATTTATTAACCATAAACTTCCCTGTTTTCTTTTGCATAACAAGTGGCAAAATGCTAATGATATCTTTCCATAGTCTAAGTATATTGTCAAAAATATTAGTAGCAATTTTCATTTCTGCTAGTTTGTACCTTATAAAAATCTTTTTAAAAGTAGGACTCAGTATATATGTGGAGTTAACTGATGCTCTTATAGGGTACAAAATAATATAGAAGTTAGTCAACTATAAAAAAAATGCATGGGGATCGACTATCTGCCGACATTTCCTTTTTAATTACATTTGAATTGATTCCACGTACATGTCAGTTGTTTAAATTGTATAATTAATGCTTAATTTATTAATTTATTCTGATATTGTTTCAGTCCGAGCGTAAAAATTGCCGATAACGGTCAAAGATAATTGTTATAGAGAATTTCTGTAATTACTTACACTCTTTGTATTTTTTTTTTTATTTATTTATTCATGTTACTCTGCAGAGCAACAAAAATCAACTACCGAAACGTAGGCCTAAAAAAATCTTGTACAAAAAGACCCAAAATGCCACACTAACGCATTAAGTTTTGTCTATAGAATTTACAGAAATTTTCAAACGAGTCCAGTGGCGCATTCTATGCTATTTTACTAAGACACTCTGGTTTCGCGATATTCTGGTGTTGACCTTTAGATGAAAGTTTAAAATTTTTATGAATGTTTCGAGCATGTGTTAATGGAATTTTAAATTTATTAATATTTGTCTCATACAGTACTCTGTTCGCGCTTAAAAATTAAGTTACCAAATGGGGAATCTAAAATATAACATATAACACAAGTAGGTATACCTACTCCAATTAATTACATTGTGGATATATAAAGAGACACACGCACACACCCGGAAAATTATAATTCTATTGGCTTGGGAAATTACATAGTGGATTAACATTGTGTAGATATTTAACAAAAACAAGCGTCGATAAAATAATACATCTGTTATTGGGTTTTCCTTTGACGTCGATACAACACGTAGTATGGAACACTAGACACAACCAATTTGTAACTATACACTCCGCATACAAAAAATTGCTAGAATTGTTCATTAGGAATTCATCTGAGATGAGTAACTTAATACGAGAAATTAATGCCCATTCAACGGTTAGTTTATTTTAGAAAATATATTGAAATAAGTACTTTTGCTAGGAAGAAATTTCCATTAAATATTGTATTACTCTATCTCAGTGGTTTCTTTCCATTTTTAGCTGAAATATCGATAATTAGGTATATCTTTTCCATTACTTAGATTTTCTGGGTTTTCGTTTCCCAAAATAATTAGGTACTTAACAATAATCCATTTCGGGGTTGTATCGTAACATCAGAATCATTTATTTAGGGCTGCATTTAAGAAGATAACCAAATTTAACCGATCTCGTATTTATTAACATTCATATTTCAGACTTATCCGAATCGTTTTATGAAACTGAGAATTTTTAAATATAATTTTATCTGTGGGTGGCATTGCTAGCGAATTCACTACTGTCCTAAGGATACCTATCCCAAGTTGTTTGTTTTAGACCACAGTAAAATCTCTTGCATGTTTTACCATGTGCTAATTGGAACCAATAAGTTGAAATTCCACACAGCAGACCTAAATCAATAAAGTTTGTGAAAACGCATATATTTTTTTGGAATGTTTGAATTAAGGGTAGGTTAGAGTTATCTGAAATGTGCACTGGCGGTTTTTTTTTTTCGAAAAACAATTCCAATTTTATACGATATCCGAAAGTGAGAAATATCCTGCTCAAAAAATTTATGTTTGTCTCTGTAGATATTTTTTCGTAGTCTTTAAAGTTTAAAATACTAATTATTGGTTGTAAAGGAAAAGGGTTTCTACTAATAATACAGAAACTAAAAACGGAAATGCACCCGTGTATAGCTTCCTATCCGAACTTGTAATCAATAAATGCATCGAGCAGTTGAACCATCACGAACAGTTGAGTCGAAGTAGCATCAGTTAAAAGATATTCAACAGTATTTTCTAACCGAAAAACGAACCGATTCCCCGCCAAACCGGAAATGTCAGTAGTCATCAATAGTAGTTTTAAAACAGGTGCGTCTTCAAGAGGGACGGTGCTGGATACTATCCAGAACCGTATTAAAGACTATAATAGCGTAAACTAAATGTAAAATCAAATATTTTGGAGTTTAATTTCCAGTTGTGTTTGAAAAGAAAACCCCTGTTTTCCATGGATGACCGCATGTTAAGTCATAGCTGATATTAAACGTAAAATATTAAATCATTTCAGTGAGTCGGTAGGTAGTAGAACAAAGCCAATTTTGATGGGTCACATAATGAAACTAAATAAATAATGTGTCGCCATTTACACTAACACATACACGGTTTGTTTTCAACGTGGAAATGTTAAGAGTTGTACCAATAAATAAGGTCGACACTGACATAATTTTAACTTGCCTTTTCAAGCAAAATAATTATCAGAAGGGCGAACAAGGATCTGTATAAAGGTATTTTTAATTGACTTTTAAATTATATGAATCGAATCGGAAGGAATTGAAAGAACTATAATGATTGTCATTTAACTTAGTTGAGATAATATTTTATTTAGTAGAGTTTTTCCTCGGCGAAATAATTTTCACCTGCTATACACTAGGTATAATACGTTTCCCACACAATTTTCGAGAGGAAAATTATGAAAAGCTTTCGTACTGTCTCGATGCCGCGGAATAGGGGAAACCCCAGTATTAACGCTATATTTTTGATACGATTCTTTTGAGAATATTTATTGTCACTTTAGAAGATTGAGATTAGACATTATGTACGAGTTTTTTTTTCTTGGTGGTAGGCTTGATTTATTTTCGCAAATCTGTCAAAATTTTGTATTTATTCCAACGTTAGAGGGTTTTATATTACAAGATTTATCACTTGTTTACAGTTCTATTTAAATTGGTATTGATTTTCAAAAAAAAAAAAAATATAAAAAAAGATGAATTAATATCTATATAAGTACCCTTTCTTATTATGTCAGTTTCTTGATGGATCATTACGTCAAAAATTATAGAAAACGTTCTGTAATATGGTCTAAATGGGAGCTAGTAACCCAAATATACAAGAAGCAGGTAGATTGGTTTTGTTATGAGGTGAATATCGACAAAAAGGGGTTATTTGAATGGCAGAAGGGTGAATTCCAGATAATCTTATACAAACAAAACAAAATTTAGATCCTTACTTGGCATACAATGAAAAAATTGTGTGATTTTGGTCTTGATAAATTTGTTGCTATTAACAGAAACATTGGGAAATTATAGAATGCGATCAAAAATGTCTGTTCGGTAAAATTCACGGTGGAAATGTATAAAAACATTTTATCAATCGAGGAATTTAAAAAAAAACCTCGAAAGGCACGCAGGACTATCAACGACAGGACTGTAACACTATATAGAGAAGTGGTGACTTCCGAAAATTTATTGTCCTAAATGCGATTCTCAATTAGAGCGGTAATAGGTCGGGTGTACGGTGCAATGCTGGCCCGGTGGCGGTCGAATGAACTATTGCCCGTTGGAATTTAGTTTTTTGACCGACCGGAGTGACTCCAACTCCGAGGGAGCCGTCACTTGTGGATTTATCACCAGCACGCGGTTTATTTATAGCAAACGACTGGACGCACTTCTGTTGGATGAAAGCTTATGTTTTGGTGACTACTAATGTAATATACCTACTAATTTTTTTTTAATTCGGTATTTTATCTCTTAAAATTAATTATCATTAATCATTAAAGGTCATAACGGACCTTTAATGATTAAAATAAACACAGAGTGTATCTTTATTCTTAACGTAATGCTAAAATGTAGATTAGAGGCAGGACAGTGAGTTGAATAATTGGGAATCTAAAATGCGTCGCATTTCTTGTCCGAGGCGTGTACAGGGTAGGTAATTCTTCCAGAGTTGGTGAAATGTTAATTTCTGCACTCGAGCATTGTGTCCGTAATTAGTGACGTCCAATCTAATGAGTGGCCAAAGGAGGGAGCCACAGTAGGTACTAAGCAATTTACGGACCCAAAAAGGCACACACATACACACACACACACACACATCACATTCTTGTGCCTCTGTTTGTTTAATTCCTATTTTAAAATCCACTAATGAATTTCAGCTAGACGTTATTATATTTTCATGGCGGAGAAACATTATGTAATTATTTAATTACTTTAGTAAATTCCACAAGAAAATCTGGCCGAGGAAATGAATGTACGAATGTGATGGAATTATGGAGAAATTATTTTCGAGGAATTTTTCAGCTTGGTTTGCATTATTATAATGAAAATTTTCCTTTGGTTTGGTTATTTTCTAGTTGAAGATTAGGTAGGACGATGCAAACAATAAAAATAAAAAAAGACAAAACTACCGAAACGTTTTTTTTTGTCCAAGATAATTGAAAACTCGTAGCACACTTGAAGAATTCCACTTCATCTTTCTTTCCAGCTTTGAACATCAATTTCAAAATTGAGGTCTTGCCGATCTCAATTTTTTTCTATTATAAACAAACAAATCCGATATAGAGCTATTCTTTCCATTATATACAGTGTGTCCATTTCAGTAACTTAGGTTTGCCCCTATCCCACCACTTTTGTGATGGAATATTTTTTATCAATTATTTTAGAGAAAATGTCAAAGACAAAGTCACCAACGCCCAACAATGGGTAGGGCTATAAAAGAAAAAGATCAATATTAATATTAGCCAAATTGAATAATGGAATAGGTACATGCAATAAACCACCCTTAAATTGAAAGCTAATCGTTTATATGATAAGCATAATCTCCGTAATATTATTTTCATCATCTTTTGATTATTACTTTTCATTTATTTGTCATGTTTAACAACCTCGATAACTACATATAATAACAATAAGCAATTTGTGTCAAACAAGAACCCAAGTTTCACCACTCGACTTCCCTAAAACAAACTTCAGTAAGTTTGAATTGCCGTGATTATTGGTTTCTGACAATAATGTTAGCTACACCACGTGTTTCGTTATAGAAATTGTATTATGTCACAAAAAAAATCATATAAAAGTGAACAGGATGATAATAGAGAAATAGTCTGAGCACCTAAAATTGGCAGGTAAATATATCAGCTAAAAACATTGATTTTTTACATTATTTTTTTATGTTTTTCGCATTGGCATTACAGAAAATTACCTTGCCATCTGTAGAAATGTTGAAGGAAAACGGCACTGATTCTAAGCCTTAACACCTTTTATTTATTGAAAATACATTTGTGAAAAATTGAAATACATATAGTTAAAAGGGCAGATAATAATTGCAGTCATGTCACTTCTACCGCCTTTTTTCTTCAGACGTTCGGTGTTGTTCGCGCCGCTACCGTTGTAACCGAAACATAGCTCCGACAGAGGCGTAGCATGGAGGGTGAAACGAAACATGCCCCCCGCCTTGAAAGAGTGAGCTTTCAAACTAAAATAATTTATTGTTCAGTGTCACTGGTTAGGGGTAATGGGCACAAATTTGTGATTGCCCTTTGCACTTCACCCTTGACAGTTCTTAAGGTGGCGACCCTGGAAATTCCATCTTGACCTGCATGCAGCGTGATGACCCTTCCGAGGCGCCATTGTAGAGGACTAAGATTTGGCTCCTTGATTAGGACCAAGTGATCCACCTGCAAGCTGGATGCATTTTGTTTCCACTTCTGACGACCTTGGAGTTCTGAAATGTACTCCACAGACCATCGTTTCCAGAGCTGCTGACGTAATTGTTGGATCCTTTCAAAATTATTGAGGCGGTTAATTTTCACTTCCAGTTGGTTGTGCTCAGGAACTGAAGAAAGTGTGCGACCGATGAGGAAATGCGAGGGCGTGAGGGGATTAAGGTCTGAAGGATCAGGACTTAAAGGACTCAAGGGCCTGGAATTTAAAATTGCTTCCACCTGCACTAAAATTGTTTGGAAGTCCTCATATGTAAGCAATGCATCGGATAAAATTCTCTTTAAATGGCCTTTCATGGACTTGACTCCCGCCTCCCAAAGACCCCCAAAATGAGGTGAGTAAGCCGGTATAAAATGCCATTGAATCTCTTGAAAAGAACTAGAAGTAGAAATTTCATCATTGTGATGTTTCAAAAAATTACCTAACTCCTTTAAGTGGTTATTTGACCCAACAAAGTTTGTTCCATTGTCAGAAAATAAGTGTTCTGGTTTGCCTCTCCTAGAAGCAAATCGCTTTAATGCGGAAATAAAGGCGTCGCCTGTCAGATCGGTTACCAGCTCGAGGTGCACAGCTTTCGTACTGAGACATATGAAAAGGCTTACGTAAGCCTTATACGTTTTAAAACCACGACTTCGTCTGTCCTTTAAGGTAAAGGGACCAGCGTAATCGACCCCGGTGTTCATGAACGGAAAGGAAGGCGTTACTCGCGGCGCCGGAAGATTTCCCATAAGAGGGTGTTTGGATGTTGGTCGAGCTTTAAAACATGATATGCATTTGTGTACTGTCGTTCTCGCAAGATTTTTTCCGAGGATAGGCCAATAGGTTTCTCTTATAGAGTATAACAGCTGCTGAGGTCCAGCATGAAGAAGTCTTATGTGTTCATGCTCAAATAATAATTTTGTAAAATGATGCTTTGACGAAAGGAGTATAGGGTGTTTTTTGGAGTAGCTGTAGGAAGAGTTTCCAAGTCTGCCTCCCACTCTGAGGATGCCTTCTTGATCAATAAAAGGGTTGATAGACAAAAGTTTGCTCTGAGAGCGAAGAGATTGACCTTTGGACAGATTGCTTAGCTCCGATGGGAAAGATTCAGCCTGAGCAAGTTTGACGAGGCAAAGAACGGAGCGTTCCAATTCAGCGACAGAAATTGGACCAACTGTTTTCTCTGTATTTTTAACACGGGCTAGTGAATTGTTAATGAAACGAAAGCAAAACGCTACAGCGCGTTTCAGACGCGGAAATTGGGAAAAATTTTCAAAATGAAATTTAAACTCGGTTCTAGACAGAAGAGTTGTAGATTTAACTTGCTTAATGTCAGGAAGATCACCATTATTAATGCTGGGAAACTGAGAAGGCCAGGTATCGAAAGTTTGTTCCAAGAAACTGGGGCCGTGCCACCAAAGGTGAGATGACTTTAATTTAGAGGGATTAATTCCTCGGGATATAAGGTCAGCGGGATTATCTGCCGATCTTATATGATTCCAGCAAGAAGATTCCGTCGAATCCTGAATTTCCGATACTCTGTTTGCGACAAAGGTTTTTAATAAATGGGGAGAGAGCCTAAGCCAACCAAGGACTACCGTGGAGTCGGACCAGTAAAATTGTTTGGTGAACGTCAAAGAGGTAGAGGCCAAAACCTTGGTGACAAGTCTGCTGAGAATTAGAGCAGCACAAAGTTCAAGACGGGGAATTGTTATTTTCTTAAGTGGAGCGACCTTGGACTTTGCGCACAATAAACTAATTTGAACTTTACCGGATTGATCAATACTACGCACATAAAGGCAAGCGCCGTAGGCTAGCTCAGAGGCATCGCAAAAACCATGTAACTCGACACAGACGGCATTACACAGCTTTACCTTGCGACTAATTTGAAGATTATTTAGTTGAGGTAGCTGGTGCCTAAAGTTCAGCCATTCGGTATGAATATTTAGCGGTACAGATTGATCCCATCCTAATCTTTCCAGCCAGAGTTGCTGCAGCATAATTTTAGCCTGTATTGTTGCAGGACTGAGAAGACCTAACGGGTCGAAGATTTTAGCTATTCCTGAAAGAATAGACCTTTTGGTTATAGTTTTTGGAAGTTGCTCAGAAGGAATAAGGTAAGTAAGGCAATCGGATTGCGGATACCAATTGAGTCCTAATGTTTTATTGTTCTCATTTGGTCCAAAGGAATGAGCAATATTTGAAAAACTAATGGATTCCTGAATGCCGTCCAGAACTAACGGCTCATTGGATACCCACTTACGAAGAGGAAAACAACCTTTGGACAATATTTCAATGACTTGCTGACACAATGAAATAAGTTCGGGTATAGAATCTGACCCAGTAATCAAGTCATCAACATAAAAATCGTTTGATATGACCTTAGAAGCCTGTGGGTGGGTCATAGCATTCTCATGAGACAGTTCAACCAAGCAGCGGGTAGCAAGAAAACTAGCCGCGGCTGTGCCGTAGGTAACGGTGTTCAGAACGTAAGTTTGAAGGGGTTCCGACGGATCAGATCTCCACAGGATTTGCTGCAGATTCCTTTGAGAGGGGGAAACTAAGACTTGGCGATACATCTTTTCGATATCGGCAGATATTACATAAAGATGCTCTCTAAATCTCAAAAGGATTGACAAAAGGTCGTTTTGAACGACTGGTCCAACCATTTGGATGTCGTTTAGAGAAATACCAGAAGTGGTAGGGGAGGATCCGTCGAACACCACCCGAAGCTTCGTGGTGAGACTGTCCTCTTTTAGAACTCCGTGATGAGGAAGGTAGTAACTGATTGTGTTTTTAGGATCGTCGACCTTTGACATATGGTTCATCGAAACATACTCATTTAGGAATGAAATGTATCTCTCCTTCATTGTTGGGTTTCGTTGCAACTTGCGCTCAACGGAATAAAATCTCCTTTCGGCTATGGCCCTTGATTCACCCAATTTTTGAACGGAGTCCTTTAAGGGAATTGAAACTACAAATCTGCCATCTACATTTCTCGTAATTGTCTGTTTGAAATGGTTTTCACATTCTTCCTCCTCTTTGGATAAAATTCGAGAAGACGGCAGTTCCTCTATCTCCCAGAACCTTGAGAGCTCGTCACTGTGAGAGGACGTGGCAACATGGCAAGAAACCATGTGAGTGGGATGATTTGACAACGGTCCTGAAATAACCCAACCAAATTTAGTTTTTTGGAGAATGGGCATGCGAGGTCCCAACCTTATCTGGCCTACGCAAAGAAGCTCATAGAATAGACTTGCTCCAATAAGAAGATCGACCTTTGAGGGAACATTGAAGTTTTTATCTGATAACTGTATATTTGGAGGAATTGGTAAAGAAGACAAATCAATATGACATCCTGGAAGTTTCCCGCAAATAACGTCTGCTACTAAACAGGTAAGTGATACAGAGAATGAAGACTGAATGGCTTTAATTGATATATTACACTTGTGGGTTATATTTGAACTCATTTGTGTAATTCCGATGACAGAAATATCGGAACGCTCTTTCGAAAGACACAATTTATCAACAAGATTGGTGGAGATGAAATTAGATTCTGATCCGCTGTCTAGGAGGACTCTACATTCATGCGCAACTCCGTAGCGATCAAACACCTGAACTGCCACAGTTGACAAGAGTACAACATTTTTATTGAATACACTACCAGCCAATGCCTGTGTGGACAAGGCGTTCGAGTTTGAAGAATTTGAATTAATTGTTGTTTCCTGCACCTCAGATCTTGGATTATCGATATGGATAAGCGTGTGATGTTTCTTGCTGCACTTTGTGCATTTACCGTATTTACAAGTACTACTTTGATGCCCTGGATGTAAGCAATTGTGACAAACCCGCAATTTCTTTGCTTGCTCGATTCTATCCGAAATGCTCAAATTTAAAAATTCATTACAATTATTAATTTTATGATCGGAAGATTTGCATAACTGACAGTGAAACCGACTGCTTACTAAAGATTTGACTACCGGATTTCTTTCATACCGATCGCGCTCTTTATTGGGAACAGAACACCTTTTGTTAGCTTCAATTTTTTCCAAAATATCAGCTTTATTTTTTAAAAATGATAATAAATGATTTAGGCTTGCTTCTGGAGGTTTCTTAGATTCCCACTCACTTGCGGTATCAGAATCAAGCTTTTCGAGAAGTAAAAATATCAATAATGTGTCCCACTTATCAACGGGCTCATTTAATGATTGCAGAGATCGTAAATTACTTTGTAAACCATCAGTTAATTTTCTGATACTGAAGGATGACTGTTTTGTAATTTTTTGTAAATTAAAAATGCATTTAGTGTGATTGTAAACCAATAATTCATTATTTGCAAAACGCTCACATAACATTTTCCACGCGACTAAAAAATTATCGGACGACACTGGTATGCTATTAATAACCCTCTCTGCTATGCCGCTAACGGAGGATTTCAAGTAATAAAATTTTTGAATCATATTTATGCTTGTATTTTGAATAATCATGGAATGGAAAGAGTCATGAAACTCTAGCCAGTTTTCGTAATTTCCGGTAAATTTGGGTAATTGAATTGTTGGCAGTTTTATATTCGATGAAGTTTGATTATTTTGACTTTCGTTACTAGAACTCGAATTGCTACGATGTCGCGAACCGTGTACACTATTTTCTCGGAGAGATTCCCTATCTTCGACGTTAAACACAAGCATGATATTTTCGGCTTTTGAAATTACGCTATAAAATTCATTTTCAAACTGTTCTCTCTGAATAATTTCACACTGTAAATCACCTGTCTGGCACTCGATGTCGAGTTGAATTTCATCGAAATTATCTAAAAGAAGTTTTGCTTTGGATAGCCTTAACTTGAATTCACACAATGGAAAAACAAATTCTGGGCCACCGGAGCTGATTTCAATAGTGTTTACATAGTTTTTAAAGATTGTTAACCTAGATTTTAAAGATGCTCTTTTCCTTTTGTTCTTTTCAAGAGAGGCATCTTGTATATCTTCGTTATCAGACATTTTTAAAAAACGAAATAATGACTTAAATATTATCTGTTATGTAAAAATCCACTTGTTTATTAAGGTGTTTAATTAGGAACAGCAGCAATAATAAATTTACCAAGTGAGAACGAAATATTTAACACATGCAAATTGAAAATACCATAATAATTATGAACTCAAAACCCAGAGATAAACTAATCTGCCTGAAGGGAGAAATTGTAACAATAATTTTAAGCCAAATAAAGGCGTAACAACAACAAAAAAACACTAGTAGTAGGTTAGTTAGTAGTAAACAAATTACTCTGATTATATTTATATGTTGTAAATTTAAGCAGTTAAATTATTAAGCCGATAAACTTTTGAGAAATGTGAGAATGGAAGCAATTTGTTTAAGGAAACGAATTAGAATAGGAAATTTTACAAGTACCTGGGAGGTCGCTGATGATCCAATATAGTGGTCCAACTGAATTGTGAACGCAGGCTTCAGGCAATACACTCCGACTGACTTGCTACTTGATTTGGGCTACTGGAATCGCACGTGTACGGTAGAGTTCTCTGCTAACGAATGCTTTCCGGCACCACGTGTTGTAAATTTGTGATTTTGATAATTAATAAATTATCCGACTACGAAGGACCATGTAGAAATGTTGAAGGAAAACGGCACTGATTCTAAGCCTTAACACCTTTTATTTATTGAAAATACATTTGTGAAAAATTGAAATACATATAGTTAAAAGGGCAGATAATAATTGCAGTCATGTCACTTCTACCGCCTTTTTTCTTCAGACGTTCGGTGTTGTTCGCGCCGCTACCGTTGTAACCGAAACATAGCTCCGACAGAGGCGTAGCATGGAGGGTGAAACGAAACACCATCGTTTAAAATTATTGCTCAGCTCTAAAATGGATTAAGACTTGTAGTTTCATTACATGTTAATTGCAGTACAAATTAAAAAAAAATGCAATTAAAAGTTGTTCGCTTTGTAGTTACTTCTAAATTTTAAGAATTATTTACGACCATAAATATTTTTCTTTGATGTGAATACTTTGGAATTTTTAATTATACTTACAACAAGATTAGGGTCAATACGGCCACTCACGTATACGTACGCTGGTAAAGGATAAATATAATCGCGTTATAGACTGAGAAAAATATTGATATAGTGTTAAAAAAACACACCTTTAAGAATAAAATGAAATAAGATTCCCGAGTGCACCCTCGATGATAGCAATTTCACTGAAACATTGCATGCAACCAATCACACTGACCTGACGTATATTGATGATATTCACTACCATGAATTCTTTTGGGGGCAATTTTTTTTATGAAAGTGAGGGCTTCTCTCTTTTGTGTCGGAAATGAAGTAATGAGGATTAATTTCTTCGGTAATGTGTCCTTGTATATAAAAATGTGCAATTTAAATGACCGACATTAATTTGAAAATAAAAAAAAGGATACAAAATATGAACCGACTTAATGGAGGTCTATAAACCAAATGTCCCATACCAATTAACGCTCCTATTATCGGTCCATTCTAGCTGATTAATGCTAGGATTTTACGAGGCTTGACCTCAAGGTCTTGCACCAGACATGCCGATCGTTTTATAAATATCCACTTTCGATGCGTCTCGACGCCTAGGGACGGCCGTAGATTCTATTTCGCCTCCTCGTAGGATAAGTGATTCATTACGATTGTTACTAGAAGTGCATGGACCACACGTACGAAATACTGAGTGGAAAGACGAAAAATAAGTAGAAGTTGATTTAATTTTTATATATTTATATCTTGTACCTTTTTAAATTATAAAATATGTACTGTGTCGAGACAAGAATATTGAAAGGAAGTAAAAAAAGAATACCTTTGTGTGTGTGTGATTTGAGAAATCAAGGAAATGCATCGTGTTACAGTCGTAAATCGGTCAAAAGGACTAAACGCATTAAAATTTCAAGACTCTGAAAACAGTGACATATTACGTACATTACGGCGAGATATAGCTTATGTCGAAAACAACAGATGAGAACAAAAAATACTTGATGAATTATTAAGAAAAACCAAAAAAAAAGATTGATGTACATGATGCAACATGTCCTACATTACCAATGTGAGAAATTGTCTTGGATAATTCGATATTTTGTTGATAGATTTTCGAATGAATGCTTTATAAATTTCAGCTTTCGGGGAATACGTGTGAAAGATCTTGATTATTTTCAAAACTGTTCCATTTTTTGTAGCTTCAAGAATTGGGATTATCCATTATTATCTTTAATTAACCAAACGCGACAGTCAGATATCTCTCGACTTAAATGAACAATAATGGAATAATAATCAACTTTTCCCCGCCACTGCTGTTGTGTATCGAAACTCTGCGTGTCTCTCTGTCTATGAACAAGCGGTAAAATGTTTGTTCGAACACCCACTTTATTTGTGTCCTCTCCTTATGCACCATACCGATTACTTACTATATTCTACGTATACGTATAATACCACCACCGCCGCCGCCACCGTCGACGACGACTACGAGGAGATATCAGGCGAAATTCTTGGCAATCGCATCCGAGTTGCTATTATCGAAGACAATAACATTCACACACACCTCCACCAACATTATTAACACGGCATTTTGTATTTTTAGAGCATCAAAACATTGTTAATTACTCTTTGTAACTCTAAGCGAATTTCTGTTAGTTGAAATTATACAACTCCCGGTTTAATTAAAAAATTCGTCGTATTTATATTAAAAATATTAAATATTAAATTTATCGCTTGTTTTTGTTTTAATAAAAAATAATGTGCCCGTTTAAAGAATTTCTTATAATGGCAAGTAAGCTTTCCGGCGTAAGCCGAACAGAAAAATGATTCCTAGTGGAATTGGTAATTGCTTTCGTAAATGAGGGGTAGCGGCAAAAAAAAAACTTGGGGTAGAATTGAATCATTATGAAAATTATAAGGTCCGCGAACAATCTATTGCCAAATTCTGTTTTTCTCTATTTACATTATTACACTTGAACAATTTTTCATAATTTTAAGTAAGTATGTGTCACTGCCAATTTGTTAAATTTGTCCTAGAAAATTTATTGCTACAATTACGTTGTCTGCGGGTCTAACAAAATTATAAGTTGATTTCTTTTAAAAAACTAGAATTCGCTAATTTACATCCTTTAGTATTTCCAAGGTTCTGAATAATTTATTAATGATTCCAGCTTGCCAAAAAGTGCCTTGAAAGTTTTAAAACAAACAGTTAATATTATCTACAATAGAAAATATTCTGGAAGCTCCCTTGTCGAAAAAAAAATCCCACAAGGATTAGATATTCTAAACGGAGACCTATTAATAAATCAAAAATCAATATCTACCTCTTTGTGAAAAAAAAACCCTTTCCCTTATCTACCTTTACATACATTTAAATATCTAGAGTAAACAAATTAAAATCAAAAATATGCACTACTAACAATTTTTTTCTGGGTCCCACACTGCGATATGCAAAATATTCAGAAGTGGGATTAGAAGGATATAACTATCAATGGTACCGATGATATATTAAACCTTAGCATGAATAGGTAATGTCCTTCGGGCTATAAAAAGAGGATTTTGGTTTTGAATTGACCTCGTATAAAGGATTTTATGGCCGTTTTCGATTGCTCCTTAAAATGATAGGGAACCCGATAGGGGTATTGCATACACATTACATCAGGTAGAAAATGTATTGTTGAATTTTTTAACGGGTAAGATGCACAATACATTTGCATATGCAGTGATATTCGAAGAAGTGACAACTTGAAAGAAGAAAGTAAACTTGAGGAGGAAGTGGACCGAACAGAAATAGGTATAGATACTCAGGTTAAAATTTCGATTTATTAATTTTATTTAGTATCGGTTTTTTTGCTCATTCTGGTTAATTCAATTTTCAACAAACTTTACAATTTCAAACAACAACACGAAATAATATGAAGTAAAGTAAAACAAATGCGAATAAACGGGCGGGGTATATAGGTACCTACAACACAGTGAGTAATATAAATAATTAATAGACCCTCTCGAACTAAACTACCTTCATCTACGAGTCGAAATTGGCCGATGGTCATTGTGTAACAATGTACATTTTGAGAAATTGAACAATACGTTCAGTCAACATCGGTACAATTCATAAATAAATTTTTAATAAACGTTCAACTTCTTCGAGTGTATACATTTTGTTAATTAATATAACGGGCATTATTGACATAGGACTGACTATATATAGGTACGACTAACAGCATTTCTTACAGTTTTTCAAGTCCATAATGAAATTTTTTTTCATTAAGCTTTCGCATACCTTCGTATATAAAGTATCATGGATACGTCTTTGCTGATTTTTTTACATATTCCTTCATAATTTTAAAGTGTGCGTTTAAAATTTGTGCTTAAAATTCCCACTATTAAGCCCTCTACGATTTTTTGACTATGCTATAGTGTATGTTCATCTATTAGAAGCATAAATCCACTTGAAATTATAAAAATGTCTATAATAATAAAACAATGTATCTATATACCTATATTATATTAAAAATAGAATCAATTATCTTCCACACCTTGACACAATCTACATAATTTATGACATCCTCTTGTTATATCGATAATTTTTATGAAAACGAATGAGCTAACGACAAATTATTTATAGACATAGTAGGTAGTGTTCGAGTTTTTATCTTTCGATCGAAAAACGGAAAATATGTGGTCAATGAAAACAAATGAAATTAATAAATTAATATACTATCAGTAGAATGAACAGCTCGTGAATGTTTCATGGGAATTATTGATAATGTTCTCTGTTTTTTTTTTTGTTGATAAATCATATATATATTTATTGAATGAAATGAATAAAAAGTTTGAAATGAAATTTTATATCAGTTGGGTTGAACGACGATGTGGAATGTAACAGAAATTGGCAATGTGCTTTAAAACAATTAAAACTGAGTCGAATCTAGAGGGTGGAAGAAAGGGTTGCATCGAAAAAATATCATGATTTGTAGAAACAGGGGAAACATCCGTTGGATGCTTGGAAAGCAGCCATTTCGAAGGCAAGAGTTGATTTTATATATCTGGTGCGATATTCGAACATTGAACATCCGCGTTCTACTCCTCGAAATTTATCTAAAATCGATGAATCCTTAATTAATTAAATTAAAATTACTTTGAATTTATGAACCAGTCGAAAATGAAATTAACAATTCAAATCTAATAAAGCAATGTTTTAATGTATTATTCCCTTTAAGGACATTCTTACATTTTATTACTTAATGAAAAGACATTATTTGATACAATATGTTTTAGTAGAACAATTTCATCTCATCTCAAAAATTCGATCAAACATCACGACATTATAGTCAATTTTAGTTTCTACACTCTAAAGGACAGTAGACCTGTTTTATCTAATATATTCGGAAACATTAATTAATTTCCAGAAGCATTCACAGCTAATTAAAGTAACCTAAAATATAAATCAACTCAATTACATAGTTATTAGAGTAAATTAGAAATACTTACACCCTCAAAAAAATAAAAAAATAAAAGGCAATTCTTAGTGTTGCTTGTGTGAAAGCAATGAATTATCCCTATTACCCTCAGCCATCGAAAAAAAAAATGTCATGGGACTATGCATATTCAATGTTAGTAATTAATTTCACAATAACCCCTAAAAGCTACTAAAAATATAGTAAAGCATATTGGTTGGGTAGATGACCGTTAGATTATCTTTACTTTTGATCTAAAAATGGTAAAAATTGTTTGGAAAAGCCTCGGTAAGAACAACTGTCGGACATTAGCACTTCGATAATTTGTAGGAGATAAGGGCTGTAGTTACTTTATATTCGAATTGGTTTTTAACCTCATTTTTCGCCTCGTTATTTAACCAAAACTTGTACAGAGTGATTCACGATAATAATTAACTACATAAAAGTTGAAAAACGGATTGCATATTAATCTTTCAACTTCGTATATACCTACAAATTGTTCAAGTTTCAGTTTAGATGCTTACAAAGACTATTTAAGAATATTAAAAGCCACATCTGTCAGATAATAAATCAAAATTATTAAATTATCCATTATAACGTGCTTCAAACGACATTTTGTATGCAAATCTTGAAAAAGTGATCTCGAACTTTCCGAATCGAAATTTGCATAAAATGTATATTACATCACAGGTATATGTTTGCGAGTTTGACAGTAAAAGACACCTGGGTATCCTTACACAATTTCCCCCTTCTCGCAACCGATATTCGTAATACGTAGGTATATACAGCAAAGAAAGAATTGTGGATTAAATTTTTCTTAATAGACATACAAGTTATAAACTATAAGATATAGGTATGTTAAATTAAAAAGTGAAAAAGTTTATGTTGGCTTTGATAGACGTACATACCAAACGTCAAAGTTTCCCTTAAATGTAAACTAGGGAGAATATATTATATCTTGAGGAGTTGACTCGTTCAAAAACGAAGGAGAAGGTGTGGAGACGGGACGGGACGGGTCTGATCAAGAACGTTTTGCATTCCATCGCGTTTCGCGTTCATTTCAACGCCAACGGTGAAGGAAATAATCCCTAATTTTCGAGAGATGTCCAAGTTGGAAAAAATTAAGCGAACAAACACACCAGCTTCCCCGTTTGATATTGAAACTGTTCATCTCTTTAATGTCTGTAACGACGAAAGGACTACTGAATAATTAACGCTATAACAACGAATGGGAGACTGAATTAGATTTACTTGTGATTAATTATCGTCATACTAGTGTTAATTTGATGTAGGTACATTGTTTTGAAAATATTTCGTTGGGAAACAGTTGCTTGTCAAGAATAATTTATACGAAATTTTCTATTGAGTACCTATATTATACCTATTGCCAACTTGGCTCAACTCTATATAATATTCTATTGTTTTTTTTTGTATTTCTGTTTCTCATATTTTACCTGCTACAGATGCAATATGCTATATGTCAATTAAATAGTATGTTGTCATGGTTAGAAAGGTTCGGTATGTTGATTGCCGAAACGAAACAAGTATAAATCATCTATTTTAAACGAGCAAATATTTCATAATACCTAACTATAACTATACATATCTCATTGTTCTACTCTAATATACGATACGACATCTATTAGGTACTATTTTTATTTGTAAAATAAACTTCCCCTTTGGAAAGAAGGAGTGTATCTATAAAAGAAGTAAGTGATTTCGTATATATAGGAGAATCTAATTTAATAAACTAATCCCCGGAATTCCGTTTTCTTCTAGAGACTCTCGTCGATTCGCCAAAGAGATTTTTAGGTTGGACGCAATCAGAGGAATCTAGGCCATAAATTTTAAAGCAATTTAATCAAAAATTTTGTACCAGCACACGATGAGATATTTCCAAGTCGTTTCATTTCCAGTCGCAATATTCCATTATCATACATTACTTAAATCTCAATCTAAACACATAAATAATCGAGAAGGCCACCAGCGACAAATTTGAAACGGAATATAATTGGAGTTTTTCCGGTATCCGTCGACTGAAATTAGATTCGTTTAAAAATTGCCAACGATTTTTTTTTTTTCGTTCGTTTTTGATGTTCTGATTTGCTCTCTCTCGGATCCTACAAAACTTCCAATCAGGGTCGGATTGGTGCATCGACAGTAGGCGGAGTTCTATTTTAATTTTTTTATCAAAACATATACTCAATTTCAAAATTAGGATAATGTCTAGACTGGCTACTATGGCAAAGAGACGCAAGCTTCAATAAAGAAGCGGTCATTCATACACACCAATTTGTGGAACACACAAACTGGTACTAGAGAACTATTCAGTTCATCTGCTGTACAGTGTCTACATTTATGGTCTCTTCAGGTCTGTATAGACCCTTGTTCAGTTTGAACTACGTTGGAACAATAGTTCCATATAATAGTGACACTTACCTAGTGGCTCATGGTAGTAACAGCGCATACAATAACAAACAATTTTGTAGGAAAAGAAGAGAAAAGTACACTCTCGATAACGTTTTACGCGAATTCATTTAATAACTCCGTACGTCTCTGTAACTCCCACTCTTTTTTTTTCTCTCTAAAACCGGAAATTGACTTGTTCGTGTTTCCCGATTTGTGACTGGCTAATCTTTTCTCGGAAATTTCCTAACTTTTTTTTTGATATTGGGTTGAAAAATTTACGGTAAATAAACGAGAAAAAATATGAGATTGTTCCGATTGATGTAGAAGTTTCTGGCGCAGTTATGAGTATTTCCAGAAATTATTGAGAAGTGTTATCTTAAATGTACCGGAAAATAGTCTTTAGAGATGTTATTCTAAATCGCTATCATATTTCAACATTACGAAAATGCGTGTAAAATTGTTGATTAAAATTTTTAGCCGCAATATTAACCTCAATACTAGCAATTAAATTCGATTTGACTAATAGATTGTTATTGAAGTTAGACAGACTGCTGCCAAAATTATTTTCAAACGATTTAGCATAATTAACACCTCTACCCAACGTCACTACACTTTAATTTCCCCATTGTATAGTTTATTTAAAAATTCGACAAAATTTATTTCACAAATGTATTAACCTACTTTTGATTTATTTTTGAAAAACGCGGGTTCCTTCAAGTTAAATTTCAGATAATCATTGACTTGTTCTCTACTCTCTCTCATATTATATTATTTTCTCTCAAATCCTTCATTAGTACCTACTTCAATAACAATGCTCAATCATGAATATTAATTGTAGAAAACTATTAATTTTCTTATTTTTCGGAAAGAAAATATTTAGTTAGGAAATAATATGAATATGATGCGACAGACCATCAGCTATATCTATTTATAATCCAAATTATGAATAGAGATTTTAATACACAGCATCAGCACCGTCAGTAACGTTTTCATTGTGACTTACAGGCAATTTACTCGAAAATCTATTCGGAGCACATATTACAGCGGCACACCTGCCAAACACTGTATCATCTGTCGCGATATATAACCCGATCTATGTCCCCTCCAATCATCTTGCTTCTAATCAAAGATTTCTATATTTAATCGCATCCGTGTGTACATACATATGTCTATGTACCCTGCAGTATGATGCGAGCAGGTGACAATATATCTTATTTTCTAAAGTTTCATCGGTTATGGATGCATTTGAAGCGTAACGAGAGAGTATCGTCTGAAGTTGGGAGATATATCAATTTATGTACTCACTATACATACACTCTGCACTTTATGTTTCTTGTCTTTACGCGAAGTTTATGTTCAATTTTATTCATTATTATTACAGAAACTGTGTCGTAATCGTAAATTATTTCTTAAAAGCGTCTTCATCTTCAAATATTTTCTAAACATTGTTCTCTTATGAAAATTAGGTACCTGAGAAATATTTGAATTTTCTAATACTTAACTTGAGAATTTATCAAAGATAGTAAACGGACGTGGTTTCACCAAATATGTCTGTAATATAACTCTTGTTGATGGCTGTAATAATTTTATATCAGATTCTATTCATATTTGTTTTCAAGCTACTGCGTGGTAAATTATGATAAAGTTGACAAAACCCCGGCTTAGAGAATATTTCATACACGAAATCTTTCACAAATATTTTATTAGAAACAAAAAAAAACAAGGAGAATTTTCAATTTTATCTTGAAAAAAAAAAGAGGTTATGAGAATTTCAGTGAAACCGCAAATATCAGGATTTAACTTTTAGAAAACGAGCCCATTAAAAACCTTTTCATTTCGCCATTTGATCCCGATGTTTCCACCCCCTAACAAAAATCCATTACCGCTGTTTTTGTTTGTCTGCGTTCAGAAACACACGATAAAATCACAAACCTATAAATATTCCACAAGAAAACATTATTTTTCTTTAAGTAACGGCCACAGTGCCAGTAAAAACGTTCCCTCCAGTAATTAAGAAATGTATTTAAAAAATGAGCAGATAGGAGAAAAGTTGCTGCCATATATATCCTTTATATTTTATAGGAAATTGTTATACACCAAAAAAAAAAGAAAATACTTATAGATTTTACAAGGATTTATTTTGATTTTCATTCAAATATACTTAAAAAATTACAATAATGTTGAGTAAAAAAAGTAGTGAGAGAAGGCAAGTCCTGAGCGGACTTCTAGTAGATTTTGCCAAGGAGACAAGATATTCGCAGAACACATTCTGTGTCTCAGTAAAGGCTGAGGTTTTCGACGTTGAGGAGGAAAATCCACGACCCACAATCACAATATATGGATGATAAGGAGGTGTTTAGAGAAGGCAATAGATCTGCCAAGGTCGTAGTGGAGAGGCACTTGGAAAATGCTTTCTCGAAGCATACAAACTTTATTCAGAACTTCGTTCTTGTAGTATCTTTCTATCAAGTCGAGATAAAATTTCATTATTAATATTTTAACATAAAATTGTAAACACTTCCTTTTTTCAGTGTAGCGAATCTCTTATACATTTTATAGGAAATTGCCTTATGTTCCATTTCGCTTTTGGTTTTTTAAATACGCCGCGATACGATCTGTTTTTCCTCTTCGGCTTTTACCGATTTTACGCTTTGTTAAAGAGAAAAAGAGAGACAAAGACAAAGAATCTTACGTTTTAGCGTTGGCGAGGAATTACAGACGGGACCTTATGTTCACTTTTCTCTCCTATAATCCATACTTATTACTCGCGTTTTTAGTCTTTTTCTTACTTTACTTTTGCCATGATTAATGATAATTGGTCGTTCAAGAAAAAGCTATAGACAGACACGTAGGTACCTTTTTCGAAGTCATTTTTAATAAGTAATATCCTGACAAATAATATTTTCCACAAATTCCTTTAAAATGTGAATCATTCTGTCCGTAAAAGACAATATTTCACTTACGATCATTCACAACTGATTTACGCTTAATTATATAAAATTTATAATCTCTTTACTACGCTCTATATCAATCCACCACTGTACCAAAATTAACTGTTTGGCAATAAAACACGAATATACGACAACTTTAAATCAGAAACATATTTATAATTTCTCGAAATACGTAACGCATTAGCCAACTCAACTACATCGAGTCAATAATCATATCTACTGTACATTAAGTAGAGGTGCTTTATTTTTGTACCTGAAGGAAATGGCAAAACAAAACAAAAATCATAATCGCGTAAATTTTCATAAATACGTCTTCGCAAATGCTTCCGGCAAATAAAACTGTATGTACCTACCGAAAATTTGACTACCTTTTTTTCCCAGCATGCTGTATTTTCATCATAGTAATACTGGGTGTATATTATTTGCATTGAATTTGCGTCTTCTTCTTTAAAATTTTTCAATCGACACAGGAAAAGTGTAAAATTAAAGATATACGTGACAGTTGTATCGCATATCACTTGATAACATAAAGAAGACCTCGAAGAGAAAAACGAAGAGGGACTACGACACGACATGACGAGTAGAGAGAACGCAAAACTCTTGAAACTCGAGTCGCTTTATAGTGTTCAGACAAGTGAAGAGTTCTCGGTCGACCCGGATGAAGTGCGTTCTAATGAGCAACGCTCCAGGCCAGCCTACTGCGATGAACACTGTGTACAGGCGATCTTCTTCTATAGTAATCACAATAAAAACAATATCATTACGGCCATCGAGAAGCGTTCTCCCTATCAGTGATGTCGATAACGTTTTTTTTTACAGAAGACAAGTTTTTGTTTTTTGCTAAATAGAATCCAATTCTTAACCTTTTACAATTTAAAAGAAAATAAAGTACTACTAAATAAAAAGATTATATCTGAATCAGCTCTAAAAACCAAATAATGATGTAGATTGTAGAGTCTGCTATTGAGATCATTCTGTATGATAAAGCATCTTGAACAATAATATAATTACACGTAGATATATATACATAATACAACAACAAAAATTATAATGGCCCGAACAAAGGCGTCTGTTGAAACAGTGATTGTTCTAGTTTAAATGAACCTTGCTAATAACGCTAACTCTTACAGCTGTCAGTTGAAAATGGAGGAATTAAACTTGATGGACATACGATTAAAGCCAAAGTCACTAAAGGAAATCTGCAGACACTCGAATATAGATTAGATTCTTGGAATGTGTGGGGAGTGATTGAAACAACGAAATAATTCAGATAGTTATAAACTGTTTAATTAATTCTGTTTTATGGATTAAAAAAATAATATTCCCCTCGACTGTGTCACTGATTTTTCCATCCACCTCTTTTCTCTCTCGACGGCTGATTTGTTTTCGACAGGAAAAACACTTGTAATGACAAACACTTGAACGGAAAATGGAAAATTGGAAACGGTGGATGGATGAACTACGTCAATCTGAAAATGATAAGGGCCATACTTTGTCAAAGATGAATTGATTCTTGACGCTGCTTAAGCTTGTCGTGCTGGCTATAATTTTAAAACAGTTGAAAAGAACGACGTTTTTACTATTGTATAGTTAAATCGATAGGTATAACCCTTTTCCCCTTGGCTTTTAATTAACCTTAATCTTCATCAATCACTTTATCTCTTTAAATGGTGGGTTAAGAAGGTCTTTGTAGTGAGTTTCGCCTTCGATATATCTACACTAGTATACTACTGGGCGTTGAGTTGATTGCCCATAAGTTATCCTGCTAATTACCTTATAAATCTATAGGAGACAATGGATCCTTTACCGATACCCAAAACAGAACCGTATTATGTTGAAAGATATTTCAGAAAGAACTGAAAATTGCATGAGAATAAACAAAAATGATGATAGAAAAAGACGACGATGAAGGTATAATCCACATTGAACTTCATAAAGAGATTAAGAGAGAGAAAGATCTTAATTGGTGAAGAGTAAAAAGTGATTTTGGATAGCAAAAATACAAAAAAAAGGAGCTAAGGAAGGAATGGTCAAAGCAATATAGAAGAAATACTCTAAACTTGATGAAAAGGACAATAACTAGGAAAGAAGCAGCGGAATTGGCATAAAAAGTATGAGAATGGAAGAAATTCAAATTATCAAATTATGCCTCATTAAATAGTTAAAGGGTTCATTGACAATTTTTTTATAAAATTAATAGGTAGTGATAAAACAAAGAAACAAAGATACACTTTATAGCGACGTTATAATTTATTATAAACGACCACGATGGAGATGTCATACCGTACAATCAAAATTCTTTTGAAAGGCAAAAACGATTTACCAATAAAAACCGCAAATTGCCTTAATCACCTTTAAGGGCATCTGGACGTCGTTCGAAAACACCTGCAAGTGGCATGTCGAAGAATTCGATTCATCAAAATTTATTTTTGATTAGTACCTACCTACTTATATATAATCTTCTGATGTTAATGACGGTACCTTATAAGAAGAACTTGTAGACTGATTACTACTTTTTATTAATGTTTCCCTCATGATATTTTTTTTAAATATTAATTAATAAGTATTAAGGTGTTGATTCAAATAATTATATAGGTATCTAAATATTGGCCATTTGAGTAGTTAATAATCAAAAACTGTAACCTGACCGAAAGTAAGTAAGTAATTTAATAGTTTTGCAAATATGTAATTCGTTCGTCGAAATGAGTTTCGCGTAATTACAGGTCATATACACCGTTAATAGTTTAGATCAAAAGCAGTAAAAAGGGCCTTATATTGTCATTTATTCAGACAGTGACCAGCGAACAACATTTTTGCTATAAAAGTTGCTGGACTGGAAAATTAAATTTCGTAAATGTTCCACGCACATTAGTTTTTGTTCCTGTTTAGTGTTTAGTATTGTCGCCATTTATGTTTAGTTTTGATGCCCCGGGATCGTTCGTACTAACGTCAAATTATCTAGAGGGAATGAATGTAGGTACCTTATACCTACCCCTGGAATTCGGAAATTACTACCCTCTTTCCAAATAATCTTACTGATCTAAATCAACTGTTGCCTTTTGTTGATTATTTATTGTTAATTTTATTCAAAAAGCTCAAGTCTTGTCACTCATATTTTTATTAAAATGTTTCAATTTAGATAAAACGTTTTTCATATATATTTGAAAAGTTACTTGATACTTTCGGGTGGTTGACACTGACACAAAACATTAAAGATATACAAGCTTCTTTCATCAACTTGTCGGACATTTTAAGTAAAGTTCCAGTTATTTTCATTTCATCATGATAATTTGATTATGAATCTTTCAAAAGCGAAAACGCTACACACACACACATTGTTTAATATAACTTTCCACTTATACGTTAAACCTCCCAAATCGGTATATTGTTAGGAATTCAGGAAATTTATAAATAAACTGCAACTGTGGTGAAGAGAATGTAATGACACTTATATAAATTGGTCACCAAATTCAATTGAAAACGTACTAATTAATGCGTCTGCCTATTTTCCGTGATATTTGCTGACATGTTACGTTACAAAATTACGTATTTCCATGCAAATCTACTATAAATTCCATACTACACGGAGAAACCGAATTCCTTATTTTCTAAGGACATTTGATATATTATATCCTTAATATACCTCAACTATCTTATCCCTCATGCATACAATGTGACGTCTATTGTCAGTAAATATCCAGTAGACAATAATCCTATTTTTATTAAACATATTTCCGTATATTCAAATTTTCGTGTAAATATTTAGAATAGAAATTAATTTACAAAAGCTCTTCAATAAGAGATTAATTTAGTCGTGTAAATTATTTACGAATTCAATTTAAATAAAATTGGGCTGATATTTTCGAAACATATAAACATAATATGTCTTCTCTAATTGCAGTTTAATGTAACAGTTTGTTGGAATTAATATTGGCGGCTACTGAAATACTAAATGTGTGCATATTCATGTTATTTTCGAAATGCCAGGGTCGTATTGGTTAAAATAATAATAAGTACAACGTAACTTTGTCTCTTTTGCCTTTAATTTTGCCTTATTTCAATTTTTCTACGTAGAACGAAGGAGTAGATATTTGTCATTTAAGTGGTCTATTTTTAAAATCTTGTTTTGAAATACCGCTTTGGATTTTGTCGGTCTAATATCCCGTTTCATTAAGCTCACCATTAATGGGATATAAGCAACATTATTGCTATACGTTTTGCATAATTGCTACCAAGTTGAAACTGTAAAAGTAGTACATTGTGAAGAGTTACGATCATATCTACACACACACACACACAAAACATACAACTTACTAAATAAATTTTCGGATCTAACAACTGTAATAAGTTTGCGTATTTAGGTAGCTGAAAAGGACCGTGTTTAAACATCATCCTGTGTTGCATCGGCTGTCACACAACAACAACTACAAAAAAGAATCCACATTATTTCCGCAGAACAATAAATCCTTGCTCGGTGGTATACGATGCCGGCATTTTTCGAGTGTGCACAGATAGATAAATTTGCACATATACACGGAAAATAAAAATACACATAATTTATTTAAGCGGGGCGACGATTTTTAAGAAAAGCCATCACCTTAAGTAGGCGCATAATTCATATTTCAGGGTTTGAACATTTTTTCGGGGGTGAGAAGTGCTTGGCGTGTAGAAGTAGAGACATGAGGTGAAGGCGCAAAGAGAAATATTGCGTGTCTTTCTAATGCTCGGATAACTAATGGTAATTTAGTAGCTGTTGAGTTTTTCGAAATAACTTTTAAATAATAAATATATAGGTAAAACTATTCGATTGTTTATAATAAATGTGGAAGTAAGGACGCTCGTAAAATTTCAAATGAGTACCTTGTACTTGCGTTGAACTTTAAAACAAAAAGAAAGTTTGCCTAGGAATTTTAATAAAGCAATTAAGGGAGAGTGGAACTTTTGTTTCAACCACCTGTACATAATAATTAAACAGCAACCCCCATTTATACCATAAGTTCAAACTGGTTAGGGTGTTTTAGTTTGTATCCAAATTACATTCAAGTTTTATGATGTATGATTTTATGAGAGTACTTTTAAATCAGCAGTTTTCATTTTAGAAATTTGGCATTTTATTTTAAAGAAACGCATGTCATATTGTGTACTTGGTACCTACGCAAAAAATTAACTTGAAAGGTTTTAAAAGAAAAAGTTTACGTTGTTTTGTATACGTCGCTTGAGAAACACACATTGTTTTTTTTATATAAAATTCTATTTATATAATAGGGTGCCATGTGAAAACATTTCTCTCTAGTGCTTATTTGTTATTTAAAAATGCATAATACGTGGGTTGCATTTTTTTTTTAATATAAAAGAAATACGGATATCAAAAATAAGTTGTTTTCTTCAAGAAAATCAATACAGTTTAAAAAGATATTTAATATGCAGGGGACCTTGACCAGGATTGTTACCTACTTTATCATATTGTAATATTTTGTTCCTACCAAAACTAGATTTGTCATGTAATATTCAAATTTTTACACAAACTATTTCTAAAAACATTTAATTATTTGTCAAAAAACGACATAAATATTCGTACGTTTACAACATATAAACCAAGATAAATTCGAATCTATAAATCTAAATTAACTATTAAATGTCACGAAATTAATGCAGACATTTATATTTTCCACTATATAATTCAAACAACTCGTTGTAAATCGAACAAAGAAAAAGAAGAAATCTGTAAATTATTGCTGAAAACAATCCAAAACAACCTAAGTCTACGTCATAGACATTCTTTAGATATTATTAAAAACCCAGGAAGAATGTCACCACATTATCGACAATGAAATTCCTGTATCGTCAACACGAACTAAAATAGAACAGAATTCGGTTTTGTATAATGTGTTTAACGTTTAGATCAGTTATAACTTTAAAAATGTATCCAAGATGTTGGAGAAATTCAGTCCAGACAAGTTGGCTCATAACTAGATAGATCTACTTGGGACTCTACTGAAAAAATGGAAAGTGGTGATTTTTAGATACCTAACTGATAGTATTTTAAAACCATGTACCTAAATTAATACATTGAACAATTTAATGAATAAAAAATGTAAGGCACCTAAGAAAAATGTAATAGCTTTTTGGCAAATTTAACGAATATTGGATTTACTGAGTTCGGAAATTAAAAAGCTTATGATCTCCGGCTTTTTTCGTACCTAGTATTGTGGTTTGTTGTTGTTGTTGGCTGAAATTTAAAACTAAATGAATCATGTAGATGTAAAAAGGGTACAATATAAAGGGATAGTGAAATATAGGAAATAACGAACTATTATGAAACAAGAAATAGAAGTGGAACGATGAATCCAGGATCGTTTTCCCTTTTACTTTTTGAAAAACTTGAGGAACAAAATATGGTTCTTTTTACCCAATTCACCTTTTACTTTCTTCAAAATTCAAGTACCTAGTGATATTCTAAATAATTGATATAGCTGCATATGTATAAGATCTTTCATTCTTTCATCGATTCTTTATTTAACATTATAGAACATAAATATGGTTTATTATAAGCAAATGACATATATATACGTCAAATAAAATTCAGATTTGTCCGAGTTTGTCAGTTCGTAAACTGCAGTGAACGGCGCACCTAAAAATTACGACCTGACGCATTCCGATGAAATTAAAATAGCCAAAACAAATACTACCGAACCGCTAAAAATACACACATATCCAATAAGAATTCAAAAGAGAAACTAAAGAACCAGATGCGGACTAAGTACCTAAGTAGTCATTAGAAATTTGGCAATGAAAAAGTTTATAAATTGGTAATTGATGTGCCTGCATGAGTGGAGTTTAATATTTAATCAAATATTAGGTATGAGATGATTTATAGAGAATTTTGTATGAATCTGAAATGGATCGAGATAATTTGAAAAATAGAAGAAAAAAAATTTTCATAAACGTGGAACTTTACAAGAAAAATGGGAAGAACTTTTTTTTACAAAATACATCTCTGGAAAAACTAAATATATACATATGCTATATTTATCATTGTCCATTTATCTTTTGACTTTAAGTTGTTGTTGATGATTCGTAAAAATCGTCGTGCGAGTGTCGAAGGAATTCAATAAAAAAATAAAAAAGATTAAAGGTAGAAGTGCTCGTAAATCACAGACAGGGATATATCGGTTTTAGTTGAAAATGTGTTTTTACTTCTGACTCAAAATGTCTCTCTCACATTTCTTTTTATGAAAAACGTTCAAGTTAGTTATTTTTAACTTTTAACTTGGAATCAATCAAAGTAAATAAAGCCGTTAGATCGGGAGACATAGGAGGCCACTCTTTAAAAACCAAACCAAAACAGTAGGGTTTTTGTACGAGAATTTTTCTCAGTGTAGGTATTTATATGAAACAAAAATATCGTCTACAAAATATGCTTACTTCGAGATTTGAATCGTATTTGGATTTGTGCGATGTATTTGGACGCGATTGGAGTCATCGATGTCGATCAAAATGTGACAGCATCGACAGGATCGTTTGGAGAGCCTTCTCAGGGCGTCTCCCGTCTCCGTCACCGGTGCCTCCGTCGTCGCCGAGGCCACGTCGGGATGTTCCACGGCGTCGGCGTCTACAAAAATCGAACATCTATACTAGAATGCGCAAGAAGTGAGGTCGAGAGGTCAGAGGTCGGTAGGAGGAGGAGGGAGCCATCGGTCCACCGATCCGATGGACTTTTTTACGATACTCGTATATAACTATATATATATATATATATACCATCCTAGGCTGGTGTTCGATATCGAATCTGCTGGCTTTACTGCGACGCTTCGCCCGCGCTTTCGGGACTATGTATATATAGATGATTTGGTACATAAGGTATGTATATAGAGCCCGTATTGGTTCGATCGGTTTTCAATATTATGAGGAAAAAGGGTATCGGGGCGGGCTTTGAGATACGATTGATAGGTTGGAGGTGATTGGGATGGTTTGGAGAGAAGAGGAGTGGCCCTCTTCTCCTTTAACATTTTTTTTTTCAACCCTATATCGATTATACCTTTTATATAAATTAACTTTTTTACTCTAAATAAATTGCATTGTCTGTTCTCTGCTTCATTGTCTACGATTTGTTAAAATATATATAGACAAAGAACCGACAGGGGCTTTTTCACTAAATCTGGTTCATTTTTCTAAATATATCCACGTCAGCAAATATATATGGTTTATATCCCTCAGGAACATATTTCTCAATTTTATTTATTATCAGATCCTTATGTCTTACTCGAAAAGCAAGCTTGCTGTACCTGTAGAAGTAAGTACCTACCATCTCTTCAGATGTTCCTTTAATTTGGAAAAACAACCATGGTCTCTTAGGATAGAAGATTCTTATTTCATTTGTCAATTAAACTTTCGAAGATAATAATTCAAGTTATAGTTGAGATTATATTAACAAAGATTTATTTTATGAAATTGACGAACTTTAACGGTAACGTTGAAATAAGAGACCTCATTATAAGACGGTAGATTCCGTCACTGACACGTAACATTATAACTATACGTTAAAGGCGTATAATGAACACATCTTCATATTTAAAATGTCAGCAAAGGTGTTTAATGATAAACTGTGAATAGTCCTGTGATTCCTGAAAAAAAAACACCAAATAAATTAGGTGTCCTATACCTGAATTAGGTAAATTGTAGTGCATAAGGATGGAGACTTTCTTGAACTAGTGCTAAAAGGGATGGTTCCAGTGAATAAAAGTATATGGGATACTTATCCCCATTTATATGAAATAAATTGATAGAATTTTCTATATCTAGAGCTTATCTATCAATGTATAGCCTTATTCTATCATCCTTTTAACATTATATAATTTTGTAACTGTACAGACGGTATGAAAAATTTTCATTCTATAATTACAAAACCCTAATCCTTATATTTGCTGACACTCCACGCCGGTATCGACATGTATAGTGCAAGTAATTATTCTCGAGCACGATTTTCATTTGAAATAGATCTTCTTCCAACGGACTGTATCATCGTATAAAACCAGCACATCTGCAACCAAATAGACAAGACGATTGAAATATTTTTCAGTTTGTAGGTATATAGTTCGTTGCTTTTTTTTTGGGTATATTTCCTGCTAAATCCGATGCTGTATATGCCGACAACTGTTCATTCTGAGTGAGAGTTCGATGTAATTTGTAGAAGCAGATTAATAAAACTAGAAAAGCGCAGTACAGACATGATGTATAAAATCGATAGTCTCCAGTCACGGCGGTGGTCTCTCTTATATATATATATATATATAATATAAAAAGCGAAACTACAGATGACATCCAGGACGTGAACAGGAACGGATGATGCGGCTGACTCTTTTATATATATATACGAGTTTATACCCCTCCTGTATATACCTTTTCCGTTCCGTTTTCTCAATTTTCCTTTTATGATTTCAATCTGATCCTCTCGACCCAAGTTCGATTCACTTCCTGTGAGACGTTTGCATGATTTGGCACAATAATTATTGTTTTGGCTCAGGTCAGGATTTTAATAACCAAAACTTATTGAATATACACTGATAAAAATCATTTATCAAACAATCATTCGAATATGTTTGAAAAATGTTATAAAGGAAAGAAAAAAATGAACTTGCAGTCCTTGTAATTCTCTAACAATAAAAAGAACCACTAGACGAAGCAACCAATCCTGCACATTCGCAATTTTCCACACATTTGAAATTCTAAAAAGGCTTTAATGAGGACGTGCTAATTCGTAATAATATCAATTGTATCTCGAAATATACGCGACCGAAACAGTTCAACTGCATTCACTTGATGCATTTCCAAGTCAAACAATGCTTAGAAAATACGTATAGAACACGACAAAAATTCTAAATTTTTAAAACTCGCACACAATTATGTTTACAAATGGATAAAAAATATATTTTTGAAATTATCAATTTTCTCTTTAGATCCAATTTTTGTGAGTACCTCCGTATATGTTCCTATATATAAGGTGAAAATTTTCTCTCCGTTATCACGTGCAATTGCGACTATTCGAAACAATAGCATTTCTAAACTAATGAGGATATTTTTAATTGCACAACAAGTACTGATGTCAAACGGAATGCACAATGTTATATAGTCCCGAAGGTGCTCTCTACGACAGAAACAACAAGAGGATTACGATGACGGGTAGAGGTAAAGAAAAGAAAAGATATAAACATGGTTGGACTTGCAATTATTCACAAACACCTTAGGTGCGTAATCCTTTACAGTTTACAGGATAACAATTAATAAAATCACACCACAGGCACTATACATTTCATATTGTATTGTTTTCTTGGTAGCCCAACGTCGGGTCCCAATGAAATGAAAATGGGATCATCATCTTAGATCTGAAAAATAGAACAGTCTACTCAGAGCCGGATTTAGCTAAGGGCATGCAGGGGAGTCTGTATTTCATTTCATGGGCACCGTGTTGACAGAGTGCCTTCTGGTCTTGCTCGTTTCCTTTACCTACTTTTCTCAATGACTAAGATACATACTTACGCTTTTGTACAAACTTCACCTTCCTAGCTCGTCTAAAATACGTTACGCGTTACTTCGTGCCTGTTGGTGCATCATGTGTAAGCGGCTTAAGCGGGTGGATATCTGATTTATACCTTTAGTCCGTTCCTGTCAACATACGACAAACGCCAAACTAAACAATCTCGCATCGTATACCTACTCGAGTAGTTTCCTTAAGACTGAAAATAGATTCAAGTGCTTTGAATCATAGCAAGAAGTGTGAACAATTGAAATACGTAGTATTTTTCGCTTGTTTCTTGATATTCTTTTGTTGTTGTATTCGCTATTTGTGGATGAGTTTTTTTTTTCTGTAGGTTGTCGGGCAATTGCCGCGAGTTCATCTTTCAACGTGTTTTCTTTTGTTTTCTTTGAAATTTGTTTACCAAGATATAATAACGAACAAAAGCATAAGGCATGAATAGTTTCCTATAAACTTGACTGGAATGACCATAAACAATTGATTTTCAAATTTTCTACAGGTAGAGTTGGATAATTTCTGGAATCTAGCATTTTTTGATTTACCCCTGTATAATAAAACTTTTTTTATAGGAATAGTTCCTATATATATATATAAATTTTCTGGAGCTCATTTATCCAGACGTAGTAGTTTCCTAGGATCTGGCTCGCACATATACATATAGGAGAGAAATCAATCGCTCACACTCCCATATTATACTCCTTTCTTCCTCTATCCCGTCTCTCAATAAGCGCCCGAGATGCATCGGTTGCGGCCTATAACCCGATATCCCCGATCACTAGCTCCCACTCCCAGAACGGCTATTGGCCAACACTGAGCGCAGAATCGATACATAGCTATTCTATTGCTATAGATGACTACCTATCGAACCAATCGAGAAGTATATAGGGCATGTATAAACTGGTCTTATATACCTGGGATGACGATTTTCACGTAATGGGTATCCGATTGGTCGATCCCCACTCCAATCAATAGTGATAACGAGTTATCTTTTGATAGTTTTCGCTTTACCTAACGTACCTAAAAGCCGGATATCGAAATAATATCGAGGCAACGGAAAACAATCTCTCGATACGAGGTTGCAGCGAGATGTTCACTCGAGAATACTTCGTAAGCGACATGTACTTTTTTCAAGGTTGCATTTTAAGAAAAACGAAAACACCTTGAAAAGTGTAAGCCTCAATTTCCCTTGGACAAGCTTTCTTTCCTCTTCTTTCGAGCTTAGCTCATGCTGGTTCCTACATGTTTCGCATAAAGGATATTGGTTTTGGATTTACAGAATTGCAAGACAAAACTTGCAAGTACCTACAAGTCCAATTTTGCTCTGCACTTGGTTCAGCCTAATCTAGCATTGTCTATACTTTGTAAATGATAAAAAACAGTACTAAAACAGTCTTAATACCTCAAAGAACATTCCCAAGCAAGCTAGCACCCTTTCTAGTCAACAAGGATCACCAAAATAACTTAGAGCTGAACCAGACCTGTTCAAATGAAATTTATCTTTGCGTTGGATATTAATAAACCCCTCAATATACACTTTCTAGTATAAGCATTAACCGTACCAAGTTTGTGGTCGCCACCAGTAGTAACTTCCTTAGTGTCTAATCAAGTTCACACAAGAGATAATTGCTAATAGTAAACATAAACGTTTCTACGGCCAGAATTACCCTATAAAGCGATCATTGATTCAGAGATCTTCGTTTCAGGTGTAATTCGATTTACCCCAATGCTGTTACTAAGGTCACTTTACCCAAATGACAGCTCGTTTTCGGGTTTATATTACACTCACCTTCACCGCATTTGTTCGTTAGAATAATTTGGAATATAAAATCGTCAAAATATGATAATAAGGATAATATTTAATGGACATAAAAAATGTCTTTGGGGAACACTGTCAAAATTGATACTGTTGATACACTTTGTACCTACCTACATTTCGTAGGACCCCTGTAAATTGTCGATTGCATACTTTTGTGACTTTGAATATAAGAAGCGCGTGCACTTTTCCACAGTAACTGCGATCCGGCGGAGCTTGTCACCCATCATAGTCTCCTTCCTCCTCAACCTCTCTCTTCTGTCGTTTCACCTCCTACCGCCTCCATCAGCGGATCGCGGCAAACGATGGACAGCACAGACGACGAACGGCCCGGACTGATCAAACACTAGTTGTTGTAGCTCTCTTCGATCAATAAAAGCGGAGAAAACCTAAACAACACACACCACAAGCGGTCGACGTCCTCATCCAAAAATGGAGGGTGGAGGGGTAACAAGCACCCGATTTCGCGAACGTCACCCCCGGATTGAGAGATTGAAGTTTGAGACGTGTGTGGCCTACTTTCCATTCTTATTCATTTATTTTGTTTTATTTGTTTGTATCAAAAAATCTTTGGTTTTGTGAGATGTTTGTATAAAATTGGCAAGTCTTGAAAGACATAAAAATAGCATTCATTCAGCTGCTGTTGTATTATTGACTAATACAAGATTTTCAAAAGAGTTTCCAAAAATAACCTTTTACTTGATTCATTTTCTTCAGGGTATTATTTTGGTATGTAAATTACATTTTTTAATAGGTATTTTAAATATTTAACCAAAATCTCCCTTACCTTTATGTTTATTCATATGTTTTTTACAAATATTTTTGAAGAATATCTATCTTTTTTGGTTTCCACTGACACTACCTTTGCCTTTGAAAAAGACGAATGAAATTGCGCAAATAAAGGCATAAGTATTTGCTAACAAAGCAATCTCAAGTACTTACCTTTTCAAAAATGTTTCCAACATTTATGTCACCACAAAAATTCATGGTATTTAACTTCCAGGGTTTTTCGACTCTAAGATAAAAATTAATTTCGTGGTGTTAGCCAGATATATACCATTTCTTTTTACCTTTAGTCTTTTGGCGAATTCTTGACATTACAATCGAAAAAAATTCTAGAGATAAATTTGATGTCATCATGCGTAGCGCGATATAGAACATTAACATTTATTAAACAAAAACATTATATAAAAAATCCATTCAAATATAATTATCATTATTTTTACAGTTATCTGTCTACACTAGACCATGACTTTCTCCTTTATCTTATTTAATATTATGGCATTAGCGTACGTTACAGATAGTCTTTCATTGGTTCATAAAGTCATAAAAAAATTACTATACAATGTTCAAGTATCCTTCTTTACGTCTGGTTATAGAATATTATTATAGTATGTAAAAATTCCTTTTGTTTCTGTCTCTAAAGAGTTCATCCCTCTTTTTAAACCGCGCCAATGATATAATTCTTAAGCAAACATCATCTAAATTAAAACTACCGTTGCGTAAAGAAAATGAACGTTCAGGTATGTTACTTTTTCTTCATTTTTATCATTTGGACGATTAAAACTTTATCATCACGTTTTTGTTCCGTCTTCTGTGACAAAACCGAAGTCGAGGAAGTCGGAATAATATCGTCATTTTCTGTTCTATGATTACCACCAGCACACGAGATATAATCGTTCCATTCATGAGCGCTCTTTAGTAAAGGTCAAGATGCTGGAAAATAGGTACACATTTTTTCCCAAAATAAATAAATACCAATCCCAAAAGGTTATTTGTTGTGATTGCTAAACGTATTTTTAGCCCCATATAGATATGGTTGTATATTGTTTTAGCAACGTGTGTGTGTTGGTGTTTTGTGGAATATCACGTCAGCCGCACTTCAATTAAACTGCAAGCAAGGGGAGGTATGCGAAGGGGAGCCTTACACTTGACCTAGAATAGGGGTTCGTGATGGAGAAAAATGTGGGTCACAGACCTGCTGTTGCTCCACTCTCGATGGCTAATGCCGACAACGGCGGGGTGCACCGAATATGTGTGTCGAGTGTTTTTTTTTTCATATGCATTATAAAGTTCATCGATCTTAGTATAGGGGTGAAAATAGGTAGATACATTTAAAAAAACTTATTATTTAGAAAACTTTTATTTAATACGAAAAACCTAAAAAAATTAAATATAAATTATTATAGATAAGAACGTTCTCACGATATTTTCCATGTGAAGACAAGTCTTGTTTGACCTCTTGATGGTTTCTACGTGTCATTTCGTTTACCTCTATACTAACATAACTAAATTAAATAATTTCAACAATTTAAAAAAAAAACACACACACAGCTGGTCCTTAATATTTATCAGAACTTGATAATATTCCGATTCTTCGAATCTAAAGTTAGCGTCCAAATTAAGATGTTTGTTTCAGATAAGAAAATGGAAAAAAAAACTTGTTCTTGGGACCGTTAAATTTTATCATTTTCGTCATAGTTTGGTACTTACCAGCTTCTGGTTATTTTTAATTTAATTTATAACCCACCATGAGATGATTTTTTACTTCAGTATTTTATTAGAATTTTAAAAAGTGTGAGGGTTTTGTTCTAAACATTATCTACGATCATTTTTCTCGAAAACATCTTAAAACGAAATGAATTGTTTCATACATCATTCCAAAAGATATTATTATACTTATGACAAAAGATAGTTTGAGGTACCATACCATCTATTAGTCCAAATTTGATCTTTTAGATATTTCCTTAATCCATTTGGATGTGAAAATACTGGAAACTTTGTATAGGCATCTTAAAGTATTATTATACAAACTATATATGACATTTTTCCAAGTTTCGTAAAAACATACCACAGTAATTTAAGTAAAAAATTTATTGCTGGTCGTAGGTTTTCACTGGTAGTAACTTTTTATTAACATTTTTATTACAACATTAATAAAAATTACAAGCTAAGGATTCAATAAATATTTTATGATGTATGATCTCGTTTAAGAAGAATAAAAAATAGAGCAAAGTAATCTATTTCTAAAAATCTAATATCAACTACTAAAACGCATAAAAAGTACCTATTTATTTATGTGAATTAAATATTGAGTAGGCGGCATAAAGAAAAGAGATAAAATATACTTGTTGACATACATGTGTTATCCAAAAACACTTTATCATTCCTACTTTATTTAGTAGGTACTATTCGAGAGCAATAAGGTGCGAGGCTATGCTATATTTGACACAAACATTAGAAATAATTCACAAACGCACCACGAGAAGCGTTTACCCCGTCTGACTGACAAGTACACTGTCAGTTTTCCATATTATCATGAACGTACTCGTAATGTCATCAGTCATTTTTACTTGATTGCGAATTTTAACCTAATGTCATTTTTATTGAAATAATTTCATCTTAATAAGTAATTTTAAGCAGCAAATGTGTTAAAGACAATTTCGTGAGTATAAAAAATTATGCTGCTAAAATTTTTATTGATCTAGGTTAATAATTGAAGATATTATTTACCACTGATAGAGAAATTTAACTCAGTTGGCTAGAAAAAGCAATAGCTGTCAACTTCACATCTAGTAGTGGAAAAAATGTCTCAACCAAACTATTGTTGTGTGTGTTGTGGGTGTAGTGAAAGTTCTTTTAGCAATAAACAAATTATTTATTGACTAACTAATATATCTGTGTGACGAGACGAAGCATTAATCTTTGGACTGGCGCTTTACAGACTTGTTTTTACATGTCCAGTGACGATGTGATGTGATAATAATTAGTAATTATTATTTAGCGGAAACTGGTAATTCTTTCAATTCTATTAATTTAGGATAGAAATTCGAGCGCTGCAAAATACAGGACGATAAATGGTTTAATGGTAGTATCACCATGTGAGTCACACTTGTTTCAATTAGAATAATTCGAAATTGGAAGATTAATAGTAATTCGTACATTAAATAATCTTTTTGAACGTTCGTTAAGTTTTCACAGTAAAAATTTTCAGTGTGGTACAGTTCACAGTTATATCATTATTTTTAAGCTTTTGTTAAGAGTAGGTTATGTTAGACTGTGAATTACAGTTACTCCTCCACCAAAAATTACTTACTTTTAGTGCTTAGTCATTTACTACGGGTTTCCAGACTACGGAAGAAAGATATGATTCAGTTTAGATCTAATATTATATAATTATTAGACTTTTAACACAAAGAACGTGATATATTTTCATAAGATTTCTATAACCTTATTTTTAATATTTTGTATTTTAATTATTTTTCAACTCGCCTCTGTTTTTCATCTAAATTTAATCAGCGATTCCATAAAATCCAAACTTCTAATTCAACGGTAGATAACTTGCAATTCACACCTCCTATTTCAACTTCTAAATAAAATAGACGATCCCAATGAAAATTTTACCAGTGTTTCCCTATATGTAAGACAAGGACGGAGTTTTTTTAAGAAGCTTTTCTCATAGATTTGGCAAGACCACACAGGGTTACAATCGGTACACTCGCGAGTCAAATCCATCTTTGTAACTCTCTCATCAAGACAGAGTCGTATTAGGCATTAAACCACAATTTTGCCGTAGCAAGACGTGTAAAATAACAAGATTTTCTAAAAAATCATAAGGTAAAATCATCTTCAAGATCAAACTAACGTTCCTTAATATTGAAACAAGAATTCTACACGTACGTTCATGAACCAACCCCCATTAAAATATGACTTCTAACAGTTGTACCTGTCAAATTTTTTTAAAACAAACCTGTGGTAAAAGTAACGACTTTATTTAGGTATATGAAACGGGAGTCCTTCCCTGTTTAGTAACTTCCACTGTACTCTAAATCATTGACTAGGTGGTAGAAGTGGAAGTAAGAAAAGCAACTTCGACTAGGAGAGGAGCGACAAAGACAGAACGTGCGATTTCCAGCTGTAACAATATATCTCTGGTGTTTTTTTAAATAGGAACACTAACCAAAACATATATAGCGGTTTCTGGTGGTGCGAAGTAAGTTATGGGTGACGTTAAGATGTTCTTGTGTCTTCGATCGAACGATACTCCAGTTTCTAGGGGGTTTGAGGAAGTTTTAGAGTAGTTTTGGACGGGCAATCTTTTATAGTTTTAGTCTACTTATACCTAACCACTAATAGATTATTGATTTCAAGATAAAAATGATAATGCCAAATATTATATTATTGTTTATGTTTAACAAAACATGTCTAGACAAAAGTAAACCTTTCCAAAGAGAAAATTATACTCAGTAATTAGTTTAGAAAACAAAATTTCTCGGTAGATTGCTCATCTAATAATGCATCTATTCATATATGAGTTTGAGCTACTTGAAAAATGAAAAAGGGAAAAATCGCTTTTGTATATCTACACGCAGAAATGGCATATGAATTTTTTCCTTTTGTTATATTTTTAATGTTCATTTCCTCCAACCATAATAGAATTTGTTTTTTTTTTTTTTTGTGCGCAACAATAAAAATTCCTAGAATTAGAAAAGAAGTACGGTTGAAAATTTTATTTCATTTCATTCCAATCAAAGCAAATCTACTGGAAAATTTATTTTCGAGAGGGATATTTTTAACAATAATATTTTTGAATATTTTCTGGGTTTAAAATTGTATTGAAAAAAATCAATAGTCCTTTCGTTAGGTATTGAAGACTAAAAGATTCATTTAACGCGGCTCAACCTCAAAGGATTAACAGGATAATTAGTTCCGTAAAATTGGAATCGCGTTTTATTGAATTTCGTCATTAAATTTAATAGTTTTAAATAATGTGAAAAGTAATTACCATAGAAAACTGCAAAATTAAAAAAAGAAATTTTTATAAACACAGTGAACTATTTCCAAATTTCAACTTTAACTTTTAATTTTATGATTATTATTATCATCAGTTTTAAAACTAAAACCATTCAAATGTTTTCAAACAACCATTTTTTCTAATTAAATTAAAATTAAAACTTTGAAAATTCCCATTACCATTTTATTTTACACCCTTGGTATTTGACCCACCCCCTTAATAAACCTCACTTTACCTATTTCCTTTTATTAGTTGCTAATAACCAACGTCCCTCAGTTTAGCACCTCACCCTTAGTGTTGGAAATTCCCTAGCGTTTCTCAAATAACAATATTCACTACCAAAAAATCACCCTTTTAGGTAAGTCAACTGCCACATGTATTAGAATATATCCATCTCAAGGGTAGTTTTATACTTTAATGTGTCTCTTCAAACATTACAGTTAAAACAAAAGCGAAAGGGGTTGGAAATACCCGCATCTTCAATACTTTGGCAGAGCCGGATCTGCCCATTATATCAATACTTCATTAAAAACATTTTTTTCTCTCTAATAATTCTTTCATTGTTATTCGTGTCTCGATAAATATAGTAGTCTACAACCCTTATCCTTCAAGTTGGTAACTTTCACGTATATTTTACGTTTAATGTCCACCTTTTACCAATAATGTAGCTCTCTTTTGATAAAACACCAAACCCTAACGGTCCGACTCTGGATTCTGCCCGACTACTTTCCTCTCCGAAAGCGACAGCAACGACAAAATGCGATCTGTCCTTTGTTTTAAGGACTAATTCCGATAAAACAGAAGAAGATAACAGTATAGGGGTGAAGAAAGAGGAACGAGGTTCATTAAGGGATGATTTCTTTACAGAGACACATGTGCTATAAGGGCTAAAAAAGGGTTTAAGCGTCAATGATCTAGGGAATTATTTAAGGGCTGGCATAAGGGTGGTGATATCGGTAAATTCAGATAAAGGGTTGGAATTGTAACTGTTGAAAAAGGGGCGAAATTTATAGACGAAGCTTTTCCGACTCTAATTAGCAAAGTAATGAGTTATTAGGAAAAACAGAAATGGGTTTTCCATGACAAACCGCAACGATGGAAAGGAGAGATGGTAATTTTCCACCGCTCTGATTAGGTTACCGTAGAATTTGGTTTTGAGATGATGATGATATCCATAAATAGAAGACATGAACGATTATTTCAGAAATTGAAACCAAAATAAATTGAAAAAAAAAAAACATCTACAGAGTCTATAAAAAAAATGCCAATTTTTCTAATAAAATCCGTTGTACGTGTACATGAAAATATTGATGATTCCATTAATTAAGGAGACACGGACGTCTAACTTTAAACCTAATTAACTATTTTAACGGAGAGACAGTGTGAAAACAATCGAAAGTTTTAATTGGTAATTAACGAACCTTGGTTGATTGAGTGCGTCTCGTATATTTTATATGAAGCATATGGGATCATTGTATATATTCAATGGATGATTAATATTTTAAATTATACTTCCTCAATTTATAACAATTGAGTTTGCGATAATGACATTGTTTTCTTTTTAGTTTATTTTTTCCACCATTCCACAAACTTTCGGTCGTGAGGATTTTGGTAAATGATTTTTTTATTGATGAGAATCTCATACAGAGATCAAAGTTTTAAGATAGAGTCGGAGAGAAAAGTTTTTGGTAGATATAGGGGGTTATTAATATTTAAGTATTTGGGTGAAAGAAACAAATAAAAAACAATCAAAACTTGTTTTTTTTTTAACCACTAAACGTGTTGACAAGTCGTAGGAAATGAAATATTAAAATAAAACATTTCCTATTCTAGGAAATCATATACAAATTAAAATTAGAGAACATTTTATTTCATATTACTGTTAAGCGCTATTAAGTTGGTCGACCCTGGGAAAATGTTTAATTTTAAAAAAAATATACAATTAAAATTTAACAATTTTGTACAAACTTCACCTTCTACGGTAAAAATTATAATAATTAACTTATATTTTATGTGAATTCTTGACGTATTTTTTAAAATTTATTATTGTTTAAAGCGAAATTATTAAAATTAGAAACACCACAATAATTTCCATTAATTCAATATTTATTTTATTTTTTGTTTGTTTCAGATTCGACTGGAAAACGAAGCAGCAGCAGCAGGTATGTACCTATTAGAAATTGATATTTGATTATGTATGTGGTCGGTTGTTTGGTTGGAGTTTTAACAAACATTTCTTTACAAATCGAATTCCTCGTAATAACCCAATCATTTCCGCAAAGGGAACGGATACTTTGCGAAAGAAGTCTCATGCAATATTAAATTCTCATTTCAGCACCCCACGCTATCAATTTCTATTTTCTATAGAGAGAGAGAGAGGGGTTGTGTTCAATAAAAAAAAACGTATACAAATGCAACAAATAATATACTACTAAAAAATTTTGCTTTGTCCCAACTTGTACAATCGTAAAATAACAAGTTGAGTTTGAATTGAAAATGATTTTATACATCAACAACTATTTTGAAATGGCCATTTCCATATCCCATTTTATGAACAGTTTTCTTATTTACTCGAGAAAGAAAATAAACTAAAGATGACCATAAAGATACAAAGTAAAGCTAAAAATTCTCCTTTGTTTGTAAGACTCATTGTAAATTGGTAAAATCTGTAGCATTGACTTCATAATGAACAAAAGGTCACTGGACTATATTAAAAAATAGAATAAATTCGTCTCTAGCATCTTTTTCTGATTATATCTGTTGATGTACACACAGTGAAATAATGTTTATAACAATTACAGCTTCTTAGATAAAAAAAATGCTTTTGTTTTGTGCGTGAAAGATAAAAAATTTTCAACTGGTAATTTATACCCACACATAATAATATTATGTGGATGTTCATCCGGAAGCTTCCAATTATTTATATGGAGACATCACTTAACACTACGTAGATTAGTATAGTTGATTATAATTAGTTCATCTTATTACAATTACCACTGGTTAACCAATAGAATAGAGCACAATTTTAATAAATTTTATACCCACCACTGATTTTCTGTAAAAAATTTTTTTATCAACAAAGTTGCTAGTTATAAATTACAATACTTCCACGACTGGACCAATATATTATATCGTTGGGTTCGACTAGTCTCTTAAGTTTAAATTCATGTTTTCCCTCTCGATCATTTATTGTGTGTGCCATATGCGGCGTTAAAACTCTTAAAAGAAACTGATATTAATGTCGTAGATCGATTTTAGTTTGTAAAGTGATAAAAATTCGCTTTTTCTTTTCATATAAATGCGAATAAATACTCAAATTGTCTAAAATCGTGGTAACTATTTATATCCAACGCCATCTCAGGTGCATAGAACAAATATTTGATCTACACTACACTTTATAATCCCATTTAATTTCACGGAATTTATTATTTACATTTCATAATTTTTTATTTCACATCTTATCTCAAAAATATATATATATTTGAATGTCTTTATTAGGTACACATATACAATAATTTTTCGAATGCATATATGGTAAAAGATATTTGTTTTATTTTAAAACTAAAATTGTGGTTTTATATCGAATAATAAATATTTAGACCCGAACTTTTTATTAATTTATTACTTTTTTGATAAGGAAAAATGGTGGAATACATTCGTTGTTTGAAAAGAAAAAATGTCTCTTATATATTTCCTGATTTCTTAATTTGTTGACAGATTAGTTCGGTTTGTGGTACATGTATTCAAACTTACTGTCAATTCTCCAATTATATTTAACTCAAATTTATCGTAAATTAATCTATTAATTAAAAATTTAAAACGATTTTGTATATCTTGTATTGAAACTTTTCATTATCTCATTTTAATCTGATAAAACTGTCGAAACAATAGCCTTTACATTATCAATTCACCTTTCATGCTCGTTCGAATTAGCATTGAACAAACAAAATTAATGTCAAAGACAACCATCTGGACAAGTCATCATTAATCTGTCATTAATCGATTAAGGGACCACACACACACACACATATACACATTGATTTGATGCATATTTGGTGACAGTGTTTATTTTATTATGATTAAATTTATACTAAATAGACACCCTGTACACATGATAGATGATGGAGAATAATGACAATAAAAAACCGTAAAAATAAATATATTTTCCAATTCATTCTTTTTTCCATTGTAATATATTAAAGAAATTATATTGAAGTTAAGGGGAAAGTTGGAAAACCTCCGATATTTAAGTACCGAGATAAGAATTTTTTAAAACGATTAGTCAATATTTCTCGCCCCCCTATAGGACACATTAATGTTCGAAATTATGCAGGAAATAATTTATTACTGTAATATATTTTTCTCCAAACTCGAGGTATTCAAATAAATGGCATAATTATGTTATTGAAGATTGCTTTCACTCTTATTTCTTACCATATATTCAATATCGATTTTTCAACAGTTTGTTTTTTTTATTTCGTATTTTGTTTTCCTAAATCTTTAATCTGTAGTTGTCTTATTAAATAAACGGTCTTGTATATATATCTAATTTTAAGATAAAATGTAATAAATAACAAAATTATGTTTTATTTCTTATACACGATACGGCAATAAAACGTTCCCATCAACTTCATAACCAACAAAACCGGCTTTTTTATTATCTTTTACTCAAACTTGAAACATTCGCTCTTATTTCTTTTGTTTTAATAATGATAATTCCGCGGCTACTAGATGACCCATGAACCCAAAGACGGCCGTGAGTGAAATTCTTAGAAATGGACGAACGTCGCAACTTAATCACCAGTACTGATCTTTAGTTGATATCCAGTAGCGTAACACGCAAATCTTAAACAAGTAAATAATACACAATAATAGGTCTGTTCCAACCACAATCAGAAACGATCAGATCACCGTTACAATCAGTGATATAGGAAAGTAAACTATGACCAGTCTTTTGGGTGACCATAACCTGTTGAGATCAAAGTAAAACTGCGCTAAGGGATCCTAACGAGACATTGTCGCCTGAATGGACACCTGAAAAAGCTCAAAATCAATATACTTTCAAACTGAGCATTACTATACTACCAAGAAAGATGTGGGATATGTAATGGGAGAAATACTGTACAAAAAAAAAAGATATGAACTGAAAAAAATAAGCACAAAACATACGAGAATGGTAGTCCTTATCTAATTAGATGTAGATGCGAAACAAAAATTATCCTTTTTTAACAAAAACACTCCATCCACTACAACTTGTATGTTGACTAAAAAAAAACAATATCTTTGCATATCATTGTCACCGGATAATGGTAAATATCCTGGTTAATGGTTTACTGAAAGATTTAGTCACACCGCCGTCATGCAATACCCATTTATTTTTAATGAAGTCCGTTTTAGTTTGGCCACTCCTGCTCCCAATTAATCCATTTTGTTAGGCGTATACACCCTATTCAAATATGATTTATAACATGAATAACTCTAATTTTTATTATTATAGAACAAAATGAAATTGTTTTCTGTAGAATACAAGAAAAAATTCATTCGAAACGCTGTCGATAGATGGCATTCATATTATAGTTCTTTTGTTTCTATAAATTTGTCCATCAACTTTGTCTACTTCACTGTCGTCGTCGTTGTAGTTTGTCATAGCTGATCTTTGTAACGATTTTATCAAAATGTTTCCTTGATTTGGGAAAAGAAAATATTATTATAATAATAAATCCAAGTTTATAAACTTGATTCTTGTTAATCTTGGTTGGTGATTTATATTTAAATGTAATTGTAGATGTAACTACCTTGGATTTGGTTTGAAGTTATGATTTATGAGACGGGTTTGTCTTTATGGGTTCGCTTTTGTATTTGCCGTTGAATTAATTAAATACGTACATGGATTTTTTTATAACTTTTCTGTTATACATAATAAACATATTTCAATGTATATTATAGTGTTAACAATTTGTTTCAAGATTTCTTTTTATGGGTTATTCGAAGGGCATTTAATCATTGATACATCTGTTCTTATTTTACCACACATTGTGTAGAAGAAGCATCAAAGCAACATTTCCAATAACAGTTATCAGCGGGCATCTCATAATTCAAACATTCTTCGATTAGTTAGGGGATATTTTTTAAAGTATAAAATTAGTTGCAGATCGTGAAACTTTTCTAGATTAATCTATACTGACAGTGTTTAATATGCTTATTACACATACGATGAATGCTTTTCTTTTTATATTTTACAATTTTTTTTGCTTCAAATTTTCACCATGTAGTAGTACGTCTTAATTTCTATTTTAATTTGAATTATATGCAAACACGATAAATGACACAGGTTGCATGCTTACCCTATATTATTAGGGTTTTTTTGTAAAAATATCCAGTCATAAATTAAAGTTGTTATGGCTGTGGAGTCACACGTTTTTATAAATGGTAGTATCAAGTATAATTAACGCAAGAAATATCTGATTTTTGTTGGCCAAGAATGTTTCTTAGTGTAACTTTTCCACTTATATATATATATATTATATGTATATGTACGTTTTTACCGATTTCAAAAGCCGTAGTAAAGAGTACGTACACACCATAATAACGAGAAGCCACTATTTAATCTTGGTATACCTCGTTAAAACTTCTAATTAATAAAATCCCCAACTTGTAAGAAAATATATATTTTCCATAATCGCAAATTTGCGATTCCCCGCATGACTAAACTTACTTTAAGTATAAACTGGCAACAAAATTCACTAACAAATTTTGCTCCTTAGCCGGAAAACTTTCCACCAACTAAAGTTACTAAAGTTAAGTGGATAAGACTAACATATTTAATATAATGCAGTTTGTTATATTAACTATTGTTGTTGGTTGTTGAGTGACATCTTCCTATTTAATCATTCTAACTTCTTCAATGCCCAAAACACCATCTATCCTACACCTAAAACTTTCTACAGATTGTTTAGGGAGAAACTGGACCTGTTCTAATAGATTCGCATTTCATTGACATGACATTGTGTCTTTCTTGGTCTGTAGTGTCTGCTGAAACAAATACAAATTTTAGAATTACCTAATATGATTGACAACTAAGATTTGGTTAAGAATTTATAAACTTATAGGTACTAATAATACTTGTCAAATTTCAATAAATCGAAAACCCAAAATAGATTCAATGTTAAGGTAGCATTTGTCGTATCCCTGCGATATACAAACTCTTATCTCAACAACCGCTCTTCGCGTCTTTGTCGAAAACTAGGAATCTTCTATAAGTAAGAAAGAGAAGGAATCGGTAATTGCTAAAGGATAAGCACAAAACATGTAGATTTTGAGACGTGTATCAAAAACAAACATCTTATAGTAATTGCAATCAATCAACGGTTTATTAATTCGTGATTTTGTTCTCTCGTTGTTTTGGAAAGTTAAAGCTTGAACTTGACGTGATTATGTGGATGAGAAGGATTTTCTTTTTCTATCGAATATTAATAGATGTTTGAAAAGTATAATTATTTACGAATATTAATTGATTTAAATTGTTTCTTTTCCAATATTAATAACCCTTCGTTATTTAGCTTTTCAAACTCCTAAGGTTTGTTTGTAGCCTTGCTCGAATAAATACTGACTCAGAGACTACTGCAATTTGTCATCCATTGTATAAATTTCGTTTGTCATGAAGGAATCTTATCGAATAATATTTGTCATTATTCATTAGTACTATTAGATAGTATTTATCGATGCTTTTACCAGGAGCAATCGAAAGGTTCCTTTTAAATAATTTTAATCTATTCTATAATAATTGTCATTATTTCGATTGTGCATCACACCCCTTGTATTTGTAGAGTTGGCAAATGGAAGATATGAGTGAAGCCCACCAACGTGGACAGGTGTTGTAATAATGCCATTAGAACTGAAAAAAGATTACAGACTACACAAACCGGCACGTACATATATAGCTTTGCGAGTGCCGAGCTACCACCATTCATTCACGCCTGTGATTTTAAATAATAAATAAGTTATATATTTTTGTGGAATTTGTCATTCATTGATAGCTAATCCAATTTAGATTATTCACACTTGTTCTAAATACTTAAAATTTTTCCAAGTTTGAAATTATTCATGTAGATATATAAATATCGATCATGATCGAGACCTCAGGTTAGAATATAAAGACATTAATTTTCCGTAATTTCAGCAAATGTTCCGTGTTTAATTAAATTTAAATTCTCTATTTATTCTGAAGCTGCTCCGAACACTCCACCGGTATTGTTTAATTTACAAACCCATATACTATTTGCGACTGCTGTTATTGTTGTCTACATGTCCTATATACTTGCATTCCAGCTCTCAATCTCTAATCTTGTTAACCCTTAAACCCTATTTGCAATAATATTAAGCGTTAATTTTGTTATTAAGGTTTAACTGGAATACAACTATAAATTCATTCCAGTAGGAAATTGTGTCAAATACTCGACATGTAATTGTCAACTAAATACTATAATAATATGTTCAAACCTTCTTAATATAATATACAAAGTATAGAAAGTGAAAACGTCAAGCAAGCATCATTAATGGTTTTGTATGATGGTCATCATTGATATTCATTTGTCTTCTTCTAGTACAAACCATCGTATATCATCTCTCTGTTTAAAAAAATCAACAGTAGCTATGGATAAGTCAAGACAATTCACCGTCCGACAGAGTGAACAACATTCATTTGTTAAATTCTTCTTTTTTGACTGACACCTTCGATGCTACCAAACAACCGCTTCATTCTCTGATATTTGATGGATCTTGATGAAAAAAATTGATTAATAGTAGGCTGGTGTATATAGCTTTGATTCCTACTAATGATATTTAGGTTTATATAGGATATCAAAGATTTTGTATTCGTGTGTTCAAACCAAACCGACACGTGATTTGTGAATTATTTTATAAATATAGTAAATATTGTGTAAACATAATGTTTATATTGTATAAATAATAGTGTGGCAAGTAGGTAATAATTAAAATTAGTGTTGTTGATTAGGTACAAAAATGAAAAATAGCATGTTCTAAGGGCCATAAAAGGTTAATGGATTTTTATGCCTAGGCACGATTATGCATATTAATGTCACTTAAATATAGCTCTTAGAAAGACCATAATATATTTTTATTTTATAACAAATCGTTTTCTTAAATACGGGGTAATTTCTTACCGTATTTTTTACGTTGATATTATTAAAATGATGTGTACCTATTTCTGCATTGTCAGAAAACCCTTATAAATTAAATACAACGTTAAATACCATAAAATCCAGGAATGTTGTTTTAAAAAAAATTACAGCGTTTTATCAAACCCGCTAAATTATTCCTCATCTTAAAAATTAATGGAGCTTGTGCCTGTTTTTAGGGGGATACTAGTCATAAAAAACATTGACAGAAATCGTTATATATTTTACTTGAATTTGTAACGGGAAAAAATAAAACCTCAAATTTGTTGTTACAGACGAAATTCAAAGGTATAATGACAAGAAAACCTTGAGATACAACCACCACCTCTACACTAACCTCAAATGAACACTAAATAAGACCCCATAATATATTATCCGTTAAAGAGGATGAAAGTTATACGTACACAATCCCCTATAATATACACACATAATTTAGTAGAAGGTACATTATATATTATATTCGCCTACATATATTGTAAATTTCGATATATAACACCTTGGAAAGTGATATATAACTCGAAAATTGACTTCACATTTTCTCTACCATCTACCCTCCATATTATCATCCCTCTTTCGTGTAAATATAACCTTGCGCTTGCATTATTTGCTACCATAAATTAACTTTAATATTTATTAATACGCGGCGTTATTTTAACAACTTGTAGGAACTATATTTGTCCCCACTTTCTGATAACACAACTTTACGACCGTGTATATTTTATGCAACTTATTTATATACAGTTGGTTCGGTGGATCTTTTCCCATGCGTCATCATTAATATACACACGCAATACATCAATACATCAAATAAGACGTAGGTCGTAGTTCAATCGTTTAATTGAGATGTGGCTAAAATTACGGTGTGTGTTGTTTATTATCGAAGTTGGTGTGATAGATATTTGTGAATATTTTACAGCCATTTAGCAATGTGCTACCTAAACCTTTAGTTTGGAAAAACTGTTAGAATTCCACAGTTTTATGGGGTTATGCTGCGAATTTACTTGTACAAGAGTTAGTATTAGTAACAATTTCCTGGGTAGAAACTTTGCACATCAGATTTCCTTTTTTTTTGTTATGGCTGGCAACCATTACTATTGGGCCATCCCACCCATACGACTCAACAATGGAAAATAAGAATCTTCTCTGGGTTGTGAAAATAAAAAATAAATATTTTGAATATATATATATATTTGAGACTCATTTAAATATAGTTATAGTAGATATTTGCCGAATAATAATGTACAAGGACAGGAATATTGGGGAAATCAAAATTATTGTTAAATTTATTTACCATTTAAAACAACTTGTAATAAAATCTTTAATGCTCATAGTCGGAATCAGAACTATCACCAGTATTTATGTCAATGGTAATTGGTTGAATGCTAATATCAACTATATTCTGCTCTCGGGCATACTACTTTTCTATAGTTTATTCAGTATGTCTAACACATTTTTCCCAAATTTGTTGATCACATTGTTCCAGTGCATCTTCCCAGAGGCACTTCATGACCATGTTCTCGTAGTAACTCATCAATTTTATACATGTTTCCTTTTCTATTCATTTTTGCAGTTTGTAGCAATTCAGGTTTTGTACCAAATTTAATGTTGTTTGTTGTCAACCATGTAACAATCTCATGTTTTGTCGAATTAGTAGAAGGTTGCTTACAATAAGAGCTCTTCTGAGTTGGGAATTAATTGAGTACTCATTGATTTCATAAAAGTTACATTGTTAATTTCTCCATGGTAATCAGATTCTTTAGATTTTGAACAGAATAATAAACTTGCTCCAGAGACAAACCCTTTGGTAGAACTCAGCATGAACAATTATAAAACGTTTTCCATTATAACCATCTGGTTTACGTACACTTTTAGTGCTGTTGTCTTGCCAAGAATATTTTCTATTTCCTTTTGAATAGATCCATGTTTCATCCAAACATACAAGTTCTTTTGGGTGAGTACTTGAAAGGTTTTCCATATATCTTCCATATATTCACACAGAAAATTGGCTCTTGAGGCTGCAATACTTGTCCGCTCCATTAAAGCTCTTAGGTTGTCATCTTTGTTACATCTGAATCTCAATGTTTTCAACAAAATGCTCAGAGATATTTTGCCAATAGATATACAATTTCTCTTCTCCTAATTCACAATCTAAGGTAGTCAAAGTAACATGCTTCTCTAAAACAAAAACAAAAATTATAGTAGATTCAATTTGAATAAATACTATACTTTCAATGATAATTTGATTGTTCATTTCATCAATGTTTCAACCCTGACTGTTAACTAAAATAAATTTAATAGTTGAATTGAATTGTAATGTAGTCACAAAACTACTAAAATCTACAAAAATAACTTACTAAATTTTTCTTGAATATACCATGATTTGAATATACTCATTACAAAATACTTACACCTACATTTTACCAAAAGATTTCAATTAAATAATAAATAAATATTTACCCTGTTGATTTACACATGAAAGTGATTCCAAAGGACCTCCATTTCTTTTTTCTAACTCAAAATACTCCAACACATTTAGGACCAGCTCCTGTGCTTGCGAATTCAACCTCTTTCATATTCTAAAAATAAAAATCATTCATAAATAGTTTTGGTCTTTCAGAAAATAAGGTATTTAACTAATTAATCATCATTTTCTACATTAGTGGAAGCAAAATATGTTTCATATAATTTAGTTTGATGGAATTCTATCCAGAATCATATTGAAATGTCAATTTAAGGTTAGTTTTCATTGCGAAGTAAATAATAAATAAATAGATTAATAATTCACTTACCTCAATAATTCGAATACTCAGGTATAAGTTAGTCGTTATAAAAACTGTTTTTGAAATAAATTTATATGCAAGTGGCGAAAAAATGAATAAAAATATAAAATAAAAAAAATGTAAACAGTCTTTGGTCTGTCAACGACGTCAAGGTACAAATTCACGTTAAACCTATCGCCGACATCCATCATATGGCTATCTCTGTTTGTTATATTACGCTGTAATGGAACAAACGGTTTCATTTCGGGGATTAAGATTCTGTGAGTAGGAGAGAGACGTAATACATAAAGTAGTATGTGAATTATTTCATACATGGGAAAAGATTCAGCGAACAGACTGTATCTTGAGATTTGAATATTTCCCTATATACATACACCTATATAAAGAATTGTGTCATGCGATAGTAAGTAATGAAAATAGATTTTTATGAAACAAAAAAAAACCTCTTTTGTTGTTGTTAAAGTTGTAAAATTGGATCGATATCTGAGAAACAATCCATCATCATCATCTCATACCTCTGAATCTCTATTATCAAACCGCCAACGAAAGGGGAAACATCAATCGAACCCCCTAATTTGTATTCTCACACCATAAGCCAATTTTCCAATCTTTGCAAACACGTCAGGAATACGAAAGGACGAGAAAATGATAGTCCTTCATTCCTCGACACACAGGACTATTAATAAACACAATAATAAAGAAGCGTAACGAAAGGACGAACGTCCCTTAGCGTTTCCCTTTCAAGCTTAAACAACGTCTTTACAAATCATTAGTTATCCTTTAGCAAGGACTCAGGACTCGCCGCCGCGTTTGTCCCTTCCCTACCCCTTTGCCTCATTTATTAATTAATCATCTGAAATTTAACATATAGCGTTATATATATTAGAAGCTGATATATGATGTTTGGTTATCGTTGGCAAAACACTGGCAGTAACAAAGGAGATTTTCCTTTTTGACAAAATATTAATTCAAGGATTATATTTATATATTATCTTAAAAAAATTAGATTTTTCACATCTATACTGTTTTGAATAGATTTAAAAAAATACTATATCTTTGTCATCGATCAAAAACCAGATTTTTTTCCTTTCTACATCGGTTATGTATTCAACATTTACCACCCTTTATCAATAAAAGGTTGCTTCAGAACCCTAAAGGTGCGTGTGAATTTGTACGAGACGGATCATTCATTCTTGCGGTCTTTATTTCATTATAGGTCCAGTTCGAAATTGAATATTAAAAAGGGTAATGGCAAATGCATGTGCAGGTGATTGGATTATCTATAACGGTCGTTTTAACTGACCGTTTGGTGTATTTATATGTTAATATATTATTGAAATAAGTCATACTACGACAAGCTTTATTGTAGAAGGGACGCGGTAATTGTTTCTCTTGGATTATTTTTTCTTTGACAACTTCCTAACAGAAGCAGGAGCTATTTAGTAATTTAGATTGATTTGAAATTATAAGTACACAATTTTCACTCTGTTGATATCCTGATTTTGCTGATACTTCCAGTAAATCAAATCGTCGTGCGATGAGTTTATTAATTTCTTTGGTGGATTCACATAAATCGCGCTTTTTGATTATACATCAAACAAAAGGCAAATCACCGTTGCAATATCCTCGAGTAGCGATTATTTTTTTGTTATCATGACTGACCATCAATACACATGAGGAAATAAATGCAACAGTGTATCTATCTATAAACTCGGCGGTCTGTAATTTAATCTGATGCCGACAATCCGTGTAGCACAGAAGTATTACCAGACGATCGATTTTCTTCATTTTTTATTTTGTGTTATTTTTTATCCCATCTTAAGAGGGTGAAAAAAGTTTTTACTCTCTCATTGAATGAGAGAAACACGTAAAAAATTAACTGTATACGAAACGGAAATTTAAAACGTGAAAAAAGTGAACGTTTATACCCGAAAGATAACACACGTTTTTTGGGTCCACTCTTTACATGAACTCCAAGTGAGTGAAGGAAATATGTACATAGCTTCGTAGAATGATTGCGTTGTAGGGAATTTGTATTTTTTCCCAGTATTATAGAAATTGAGAAATGTCAGGCTGAGAAACAAGAATATTCTCCAGTTGAATCCTTGTCTATCCGTTTTAATCCTAAGGATTGTATCTTCACTGTCATTTCTTGATGCTGATGTCATAGAAATCGGGATTATATAAACATGCCCGTCACTAATATCTATTATTAATCAAGTCGAGTGAAACCATATGATGCTAACAAGTATAGAACAATGTTTGGAAAAAGTTTAAAGCTTCATATTTTAAATTTTATAACATTAAATGAGGACCAATAAATATTGGCGCCTGTTTTACGCCTCAAAATCGTAAAATATCCTTTTATGATGAGGTAGTTTAATGTTAGTAAAAGTCAATCACGTTTTTTTAGTTTTTTTTTTATTGTGGATTTTAATGAATTTTATTGTTAATAAATCTTTGCTAATTATGACCGGGCTTTTAATGACCATATGCCAATTTTTAAATTTTTAAATAAATAAATTTAGAATTAACATTTAAAAAGCGTTATTCTTTTTTTCTTTGTGGAATAACGTTTATCTTAAAGATAAATGTTTAATAAAAAAAAATGGTGTTTCTAAGAAAGTTCCTAACGTTTTTGAAACAGCTACTGCCATCGCTCTTAAGGGCAATCGTCGATGACAACTGACAAAACCCCAACACCCATATAACACATACCATAACAATAAATTCAACAACCATGCATCACTTTATCTCAAAAAATCTAACCACGGAAAAAATAAAAAAGAAGAATAACCCGAACAACCACCTATTAATAAACATCTTGGACGTCTTGATCAAGGCAAGCCATGCGAACAGCCAGAACCGGGCTAGATTTTCCTGATTCTTCCAATAATTATTTTATAAACAAACATATTTTGTGTCAAAAGTAGAATAATATTCATCAACAGGGTGTCATTTTCTTTCATCCGTATTAAATGTCGACCTTTTTTGTTTTAACAAGTTTCTTCACTTAACTTTAGGATAACTCAAGTTTTTTTAAGAATAAAATAAATAAAGTAAATCAAAAAGCATCCTCTTTATCCTTTTTAAATGCAGTTTATAAAAATTGTTTTCATCATCGTTTATTAATAATTGATAATTTTTATGACGTGTGTGTGTGTCAAATGGAGCAAGTCCGTCTGCAGTCCGCGAACGTGGCAGGTTTAAATCTAGCCTCAAAAACAGGTAATAACATATTCAGGTAGCATAAGCCGTTTGTGAAGCTTCTCTCTCAAAAACTTGGCTATACATCAGACCTATAATTGCACTAAGAAAGATGTGATCTTTAGTCATAAATTTGTAAAATAAATACTGAGTATCTCGGTTCGCTTTACGTGTAGTTATTTTATTTAGATGCCGAGGTATGATTTTGTCTTGTTTATCGCTTTGGTGACTGTCTTATGTTATAGTTATGATTATTTCTTTTGTTTTTAAGTTTGAACTTGAAAGTCGTTGCGTGCCGTCATCGTCGGTATATATATATTATAACAAGTGTTTTATTAGAAATTTTATACTTTACAGGAAATTACATATTCTCTATATATAGGTAGGTACCTACCTACCGCTTTTCATTCCTTTCATAAAAAATCCCATAAAGTTTCGATCTCTTTTTTGATATCTCTGAAAATATTATACCATTAATAAACTCCTCTTAGAATCTAGTAAAGCTTCTTTAGTTCTATTACACGAAAAAACTTTACTATTAGAATTGAAATAAATTTTCTTTCTTTCAACTTTTTGTATGACCTGTGTATTTACGTTAAATTTAAACCAGTATATTGGTTAGCACAGATAACAATAGAAATTATTAACACACAAATGAAAACGTAGTTACAAAAGTAATAACATTAACCCCATACAAAACAGATATACACACACACACACACACCCTCTTGTCACATTGTGGCAATGATCAAAAAAATAAAAAAAGAGGTACAAAACCTGACCACCTTCGTAATTTTCATCTTTTGTGTTCACTAATCAAAATACATCTGTTGGAACCTTTCAAATGATGTCCCATATATTATAATCAACTAAAAGCAATGCAGTACACAAGAATTTTTCACAAAAGGAGCTTAGAACGTTTTTCGTTTTATATGTAGTTGGTATTGGTGATGAAATTTATTCCTCCAGAAAGTACAATGCGGTACCCTTTTAACTTTCGACTACGTCCTTGACAGAATGTGTGTGAGTGTAATTGTTTAGTGGACAGGGACCGTAACGCATTGCCTTAACTTGATTTACACTATCGATATCCAAGAGAAAAATAAAACGTTTTCTTTTCGAAATTAAATATTAAAATTTATCAGCCGCAGCTGTTAAAAGCGCAGGTTCCAAGTTGAAAGTCAATGAAAGGATTAAGATTTATTAGTCCAGTGTGGTGAGGGCGATATTTAATCTCGAAACGTTTTCCTTAAATAAAAATGTATTTTTTATTAACAGCATGTTCCACCACTGTATGTGTTAAAAACTTTTAATTTACGCTAATGACTCAAACATAATAAATGAAAAATGTACATAATTTAAAATATTGATCGAGTAATTTATCCCTATCTGTTATAAATATGTCGGTACCTTTGATCTTTGATGTGGTGCAGTCTACGGCGAGCTTTAAGATACGCCTATAATTGCGAATATTGTCATTTTCTTTCTATATACAAGCCATTGCATGCAACATGGTAGAACATATTTAATTTTGTTTTATTTTTCCATAAAAATTTTCTTTTTTCTCATTATTTTTGGTACTTTTTATTTCTCTCTTGACTGATTCTATCAATCTACTACTTGATATTTAATTACCTTCATTTGGTATCTACTTTAATTTTGTTTGTACCTATAATAGGTGTGAAAGGAAATATCGGTTAGGCAACTAAGAAAGAAACTCAATCTACATGTAACGATACACGGGTATTAATAATAAAAGGTTATCGATCGTAGGTGTTAATTCAAATATATCGCCTTACAATTCTTCTGTCCCACCTCAAACTATGTGATAACGGAAGTCGTTATTGTACAAGATGTCTCACTAAACTATCTTCTAACAACTTTTTTATTTTCCTTGAATAAATTAAGTATTTTTTTGAGCACACTGTATATCAACAATTCCTATACATGTATTGTATAAGCCACCCATGTAAACAAACAACTATTACACACCGAAATCAATTTTTATCCAATAATTATACCACCTACGTTGTTTCGGAAACCCCTTTAATCGAATTCCACTTTCAATCCATCCGGCCCGAAGGTTCAATTTCACGCAAAACTTTCCGCTATGCCTCTCGCATTATCAATTAGTGCTGGACACACGTAATAATCGACTAATATCGATATAATATCGGGTCAATCGATACCGAAACATGCTATTAGATGCGGTATTTGCTTTCAATTTGTTGCATTATACGCTGAAATTGTACGTACTGATTCAATAGAAAGTTTACCTACACTTGGCGGTTTATAGACATAACATAAACAATATAATGGACTTATTATGTTGAATCTGAATGTTTTTGTAGCTTATTAAAGGCTCTATTGTAGATTTCTTCTCCAAAGCTCGTAAAATCAAAAATTCACCTGCTTTTTTTCCCTAAATTTGGAATATTGACTCGCTTGTTCAAATAATACAAAATTTCAAGGTGGAATCACATCAGGTGTCTTTTATTTATACTGATAAGAAATCTCACAGTTTTAAAAATGCAAATAAAGTTATTTAGAGGGATGAAGTGAGAAGTTTATTTCAGGCAAAGACGTATTGGTCGATATGTGCGGGGTAAATTTTTCCACACAAACACACATACACACCAATATCTGAATGAGTGGGTCATGACCGATCGTCAGCTGTTCCCTGCAGTGGACCCATGCGGTGCTTACTCTAATCGAGGATCTGTTATCTGACAACCACCGATTGTGCTGGGACGTTTGATAGAGACACATGGCCGATATATAGGAAAAAACAACTGATTTATAGGCATTGTTTTCGATGTAGGTATTTTTATAGTGCGAAAAATAATGTACAAATTTGAATTGTTAAGAAAAAAGTTACCAAAATAATTTCGTGGAAAGCTATAGCTATGCTCAATTAGATAATGCTCTCCCTTCAAAGGCATTGTTGCAAATCAAATTATCAGAAATTCCAACCCTTTAAAGAACCTTAAAAGTGTTGAGACGCGTAATTAAAAAAAATAATATCGAATACAAATTGAGTTATGGTCGCAATTTCAACTTTAAATAAAAGGGTTACAAAGGAAACTTGTAAGAAAAAACGTATAAATCACAAATTAAGTGGTTTTTTTAGGTAGATAAGGGGTGAGTTATATAAAACACAAGGGGTCGTCTTAAATTAAAAAAAAGGGGTAGGAAAAGTGCCGCCGCGGCTTGGTATTGGATAATAAATTTTGGATCCCATTTAAAAGTTTAATACACTTGTTAAAACTGAATATTTGAGAAGGATTTTCCCTTTTTTCTTACCAAAGAAATGCTTTGTTCGATCTTTATTTTCTTTTCTAACGCGATAGCTCAAGAGTCAAAGGTTTAATTTTGTATACCTAGTCTATAAAAATTCTAAATTTATTTTTTCCACTCTGTATATATCATACAGACAATGTCATAGTTATTTATAATAAATAAAAACTGACTAAGCATGTGTCCGTATTGAAAATCTACCTAGAATTAATATTCCGTTACTAGTGACATTAGTCATTTTGTCTATTTAACATAAATTCTAGAGAACTTTCGATCCTACATAAATTCCCTATAAATCAATAGCATAGGTCGAGATATTTCGGGTAAAAATGTCAAATAAATACTTCCCCTACCTTATCGACAGTTGTAATCAGAAGCTATTTTCTTATCAAAAACACCTGTATTAATATAATTTATAAATTCGAAACTTACAATATTAACTGGTATAGTTAAGAACGCTAACCAGAGACGTAGGCAAAAGAAACAAAAAACCTCGAAGAAAATGGTAGACTGATTTTAGTAAATAAATAATTTCCTTGAACAAATAACGTTCCTCAAGTCCTATTTGTAGCATTTGTCACTTTTTTAATGAATTTTAAAAGGAAGTAATGTTTCAAGAAGTCACTCTTGGGACCGACGTAAAAAAGCAGAAGATTATCAAAACATTAAAAGCTTTGGATTTACGTCAATGCAGTGATTTGGAAATTTCTACGTAAAAGAAAGTGACTTTTAAACGTAAAATTATTCCTTTTAAAAATATTTTTCCAACTAATACAAACACAAAGTAAAAAACTAAAAATATAGTAACCCTTTTTTTTTGAAATATGATACGCTCGTGTGGTGGCGTATCGAAAAATCTGAGATTTTCATTCTCGGAAGGTACTCATAAACAATTTTGGAGAATTCGAAAAGAATATTGATGAGATACCTTAAAGATGTTAATGTTAGTTTTGAAAAATGTGACTGAAATAATATACGTACTACTCGAGATACTATAACTTTTTCTCTAACTGGGCTTTAGAACAAAAAAAAACGTTATCACTCAATATTTATTACCTGGTTGTTTTTTTTTTATATAAATTGAGACATAAATATTTTTTATTGGCGAGTCGTCCTTTTTTTTTGTCCATTCCAGGATAATAAAATGTGAAAAAATTGTTGACAGATTTATGTAGACATGATAGTTTTCCAAAAAAATTTTGACAGATGCTGAAAATACATCTAGAAAGTGAAGTTTCAATTTAATAAAAAAGCATCTTTATACAGGGACACAGAAAAAAAGAAAATTGAACATAGTAATGAGCAAATACAAGACTCAAAACTAAAGTTCTGATGGCAATTTAAAAGTATCAATATTTTTTTATTTTATTTTGATAAATAATTATAAATCGACATGTGAGCATCGAAATGATACTTTAAAATTCCACAGAATCGTAGTGTGTGGCCAGTTATAAATCCTTTTTCCGAAGAGGCACCCCGCGTACATGCACTGAACCACCTAACAGACTATAAATAATGTAAACTTGCACTTCTGTATCACAGCCTTCTTTATTTTATTATACCAACTCCTTCGATTCGATATTGTCACGACCTTTTCTTGTTTTGCATATATACAAGTACCTATTTTTAACACGCGACAATCTTCGGGCGGTATATTACATAAACGGGTCTAATGCGAAGGCAATTAAAGCTTCGATTCCATATAAAGGTACCTACAGTTTAATAATTTTCTATCGCTTTATAAGATATTGGACTGTCAAATTGTCGTAAGAAATCCTGTATATAAATTCCATTTCGTCCACTACTGTGTTCGATTTCTGTCTTTATCTAAAATCTGGAAAACGCGTATAAAAGTTGAGTATTTTTTCTTCATCCTGCAACATTAATTAAAATCCAGGAAAATCGGAAGTTTTTGTTTTAATAATTTGTTGAATTGAAAAACCGCTCTGGCCCGGACGAGTCGAGTTTGTTTTTGTTCATTCAATGATTTGATTAAAATTTTAATATAGTTGATTTGCTTTTGCGTTTTGTGAAAGCTCCTTTGATAATTTAATAAATTTTTCATTTGATTGTATTGAAATTCAGTTTGAATCGGATATAATAAAATATTCTTCTGTTTTCCTCAACTTTTTTCCGTTTGTTTTTGCTCCCTAAAAAGCTTGATTGAATTTTATGCTAATTTCTCCAGAATAATTGCCAATGCACACTGAAAAAAATTCAATTATATCTCCTTAGAAAAACTGCTAACGTACCGGATGTCCCAATTAAGAATAACGTTTTAGTATAAACCTTTTATAACCGACGAGTTTAATGTAAACATGCTGTATATAAAAAGATCCCTATAGATTTTTCTGTAGCTGTAGCCATAATCCAGACTCTGTAAATCTCTCTGTCGCTATCGTCACCTCCAATCTACCCCTTTTCGAAAAGGAAAATGGAAATGGGATATTTCACCCACCAATAATTAAATATCCTGATTAATGGCTTATCATTCAGTAGCGTGGTAGTTCAAAATAAAATAAAGGCAACTACTTTATTTATAATAATAAATTTTTTTCTTTGTTACAGAAAAAGTTTATCTGGGATATCTGCTTCGGGGTAAGTAACTTTTAATTATATTATAAAATTTGTATGATTTGTTGAAATTGTTTATACCAGTCATCCCCTTTTAATAACATACAATACTTGTTAACCCTCTGTTCTAGTAATTGCTTATTGTGGATCACACTTTATAAATTATTTGCACGTAATATACACAAGCAAACAGGGAGAAGTTTCCTGGAATGTGATTAAATATCTTTACCTATTCAAGGATGTAATTTATTTTGTGGTAGAAATAATTGAGTTAGCCTTTCGCTATTTTGACAAATATCTTCCAAGACGATAGAATAATATTTGCCAACTTTTCTTTCAATCGCGGTATATACTCTTATAAATAAATAAATGAAATTATGTTTTGTCTGATAGTGATAAATTGGTCGCTTAAAAATAAACTTTAAAACAAATTATTGGCTGTCAATTGAAAGCAAATGGAATTTCTAAAATGTTCAGAAGACATATGTCGGGTTCTCATTAACTTTGCCGACAAAAGGTCCATTTTTAGCAATCAAACCGGTCCTTTTTGTTCAAACAGTCGGTAATCAATCTATATTGTTACCCGCATATCTCTCTCTCTCTACCTCTTTGATTTCTAATAAATATTCAAGAATGTAACACTCCGACACAATTTTGTTGGCCTGTCAATTATTAATTTTGTACACAATCCACAAATCAAAAATGTCCACATTTAAGTAATTTGATACACTCCCCGATCCTTTATATATATATATTTATATACATTCATACACACTCACACAAGATTTGATACATTTGCCAAGGTTTGATCACTTGACACGTCTCTGAATTATGTATCTTGATTCTTAACTTTTATCCCCCGTGATCAGATATTATACGAACTACACTCATTTATAATTCTTCTTCTTCTCTTATATATAAATACATGGTTCATTTATATCTTTGATTTGTGAGCCATTCAAGACCAGCTGCTGCTTTCCTTAATAGATAGGGATGGTTCTTTGCTTACCATAAAAAAATATTTGACACCCGTGACCGGTACACGATGGTTATAGCGCACCTTAACTAAAATTTTGACAAGTATGTTTGCTATTGACGAACGTATACCTATGCAGACATATATACAATATAAACTCCCCTTATAGTAGGCAATATTAATTGTATATACCTATACATATATTCTCACTCAACAATTCAGCTTTCGATTGTTTACATATGGAGCAGCAAAAGCAATTACTTGATAAGATTGGTTGAAATCCCGACTGTTTCTGAGAGATATATCAAGACAAAGCGTCTGAGTATATTCTATTTTATATTTGGTGTGATTATTCCAGTAAACATTTTACATATAGGTACCTATCGTTGTTAAAACAAATTGCTTTATTGATTTCATACAAAATTTATCCTCATAGAGAGATAAGCTTAATAGATTTGATCTTTTTGTCAATTCACAAATCGATACGTACAAAAGTTATGATAGTTATTGGAAAGGGAACGTTGAAAAACAAACATCAAAATTGGTAGAGAGGAAGTTGCTAAAGTAATTAAAAATGGAATAAATTCATACATAAATGGTATAAGGGATCATTGACTAAATCTATATAACGATGTTTTATTTTTTCTTAAAAATATCGATGATATTAACGTCTTTCGAAAAATCTACAAGTATTTACAGCCCACTAAAATTTTAAAGACCAAATTAAAGAAATTTATATTCCTATTAATATCACCATCCCTTTGCAATAAAAAAAATATATTATATATACACACAGGTATAAGAGATTAAAGTATATATAGGGACGATTCACTAATCAAAATTATACGACCAATAATAAAGTGATAACTATCTATTTTATTTCTTTGTCTTTAAAAAACATAAAATTCAAAGTCATGAATTTTTATTGGGTAATTTTTTAGTAGAATGATCTTTTTCCGATGTAAACAGGTCCGTTCTTAATTTTATTCAACAGTAAACAAAAATTACCAATTTATATTCGTCTATGTTGAGATGTACATTTTATTTGATGCTTTTATCGATTCTTCTTTTTCACTGTTATATTTTATAATCAATATAAATATCCATATAACCTTTTCGTTTTTTTTTTTAATATATTTTTTCCGATAAACCGACCCTGTAGGATAATTTACCGAACCAAAAACCATCGACATTTTCGAGAAGCAGCCATTACTTGTCGATACGCATCTAGATAAGTCGTATAGGGCGATTGTTTTATCGGCGTCCACGGCAATAATCATTAGTGAACAACCTGAGAGAACATCTCCCGAACAACTTTGAAAAGCTAGTCTAGCTTCTCTACCCGCCCGATGGTCATTTGTTCGTCACTCGAAAGCTTTTTTTTTTCAACTACGACTTCGTGCCGTATTGGAATCTTAAGTATTCACGAAAACCATGTAAACGAATACAGGGTAATTCAATATACAGTAGATAAAAACCGATCAGTCGTATATTTCGTAAAGATATTTCCGTGGGCTTGATAAGTCGATTGAATTTACATAATTTTATGTAGAACTGATCAATATTGTCAAAGGACTTTGATTTAGTAAGTGATTATAAGATTAAAATATTCACGGGCGAAAGATTTATTCAATAAAGCCAAGAAACTTGATACAATACAAGAGATATTTATTGTTTGAGACACATTGGCGGAGAAAAGTGCCTGGTTACGTCAATGATTTAAAATATTTAATCTATAGTTACATAAAATATTCTTTATTCCGAAACAATATATCCTCGTCTTCTTCCCACAAAATGTGTCAACCCCTTCGCCCTTATAAATCATTTGTGTTAATACCTACGAACAAATAAGCAAACAATATAAATTATTAATTTACATTCGATGTTAAAGGTATAAGTCAATAAGTATTTTGTTTATGTTTGTGTCGCCTGTTGGTTAAGGATAAAGGACATAAACATGCAGATTTCTGTGGGACGGGACACCATCCATTGTATCATTTGTGATATATGAGCTTCGGTCGAAGATTTTCTGTTCTTATTTGTATTGTTCAGCTTTAAGGATAATATATTTTACGATTATATCAATTTATAGTTAACAGGATATATATATTTTTTATTTGATAAATATTTAGTCAAAATTAAATCAACTCATTAGTACCTAAATTCCACCTGGAATATTTTTTATTTTTTGAATTGATAAAGAAAACTATTAAAACCTCAGCGTGTCTTCATATTTTCAAAATAGCCTTGTGGTGATTTTTATTGAAGATCAATTGAATAGAGGAGAGTCACGCGCAGTAGGTGACTTCCTTATTTAGCGGCATAAATCAAAGGATTCGATTATTGAGTTTTATTTATTGAAATTATTAGTCGATTTTATTGTCGGGAAATTGAAATATACGATTACTCTTCATTTATCTACCGTGAATGTTAAAAAATTCCAAGTATCAACCAAGTATGATTCATATATATATTCAAGGATTTTTCGTAGGATATCTGAATACCAATTATTTTGAATAATTTTACAATTACAATCCACATCATATAAAAAAGATCAAGAAACGTATTCCCGAAATATAAAATTGTTTGACTCGATGCCGACATACCGATCATAACTCGATAAAAGCATTTAAAATGAACAAAATATTTAATTGCTTCCATGTATTCTAAAAAAAAGTGGAAAATATCGTTGTGTAAAGTTTCAATACGATAATAATTTTCACGGCCTGTGAAAAAATATTCGTTATATTTGTGTTTGAGCTGGTTTAACACAGATAACGCGTTTATACGTTCGCTTGAAAAAATTATTACCAACTCTACCAATAAAAATCGGAACATGTTGACACCGTAAATGATTTCAACGCTGCCTCATTTTTTCCTACTCATCTCTAATTTTAAACAACATCGAAAGTCCGCTTCTGCGAGTACAAAGGGCCGTCACCTTTGACTGCCAGTGTTAGTGTTTACTGCTTCGAAAACGCCGCAGTAAATTACCTGTGGCCGCAATTGTTCCAAATTACACATAGACATCCCCGAAATTGTTCTAGCATCGTTTCTCGATATATACAATCCGCAAAATCAAAGGCGAACTCCGTTAAGCGTATTTCACACCAGCGGTGCCACTTAGGGGGAATCTTAATATACTTAAAATGTTTAGAAATTCTTTTATGCTCATTTTCCACAATAATGAGTGGATGAATGATACTCTAACTATTGTTAAGAAACATTTAAAATGTCTATAAACAAGGTTTTTAAGAAGGATCAGTTTAATTTAAAGTTTTGATATTATATACCTACGATGCTTGTTTATAGAATAAGTTATCTACCCGCCTCTGTATCGCACAGACTGAATTTAGCAAACGGCCGAAGCTCAGAGAGTAAATGAATACGCTTTAGGCAGCGGTATAGCATGTACCCGTACCTTTGACCCTTCTGTCAAATTTCCTGGTCTTTGGTCGAGGGCCACTGTTTCCTTTGTGTTGCAATCCACAGTTCGGCCCTTCGGCACATTATCGCCTTCTGATTTCGCAGGACTAATTATTGCCCTTTATAGTTTCAACAGAAAGAGAGGGAGAGAGAGAGTGGGAGTCTCTTCAAAATGGTATTCTGTACTCACTCGACCATGGGAATTATATATTTTTCTATAATTTTTAAGACGATTACGCCTGTGGTAATGACAGTTTCGGATTTAATTAAGGTTTGAAACTTAATTTACCAAAACGGTATAGGAACCATTCAATTTTCCACATTACTTTGAATCCACTGACTTGAATAAACAATACTTAATTACTTACTTACTGAATAATAATAATTGTAAAAACGGTTTATGCCCACTTGTTAACTCGTAAGTTGAACTCATCAATACCAATTACTATAATTACTGACAATCTAAACCGATATCCGATATCTGTCCATTCTTCTAATTGATTTTTTATTAACTGCCCGCATTGCCACGCCATAACGAACATATACATGCGGTAGTGGCTACGGATACGACTAACTCAATCTAAAATATCCTAAATTTACATATTTTTAACTTTCCAGTGAGTCTTAATGACTAATAATTTTTCTAAAATACACTTTTTCGTTTATTCAAAAAAATCAATCCTAATTGATTTAGATAAGAAAATTTACGAGCTTTTTTTTCAAAAATCCAAAAGATTTTCAACCAATTTGTAGAAGTTTATAGGCAGCACGTATTCCTGGAAATAAAAAATAACCAACGTCAATTCAACTGAAATCCATCATTAATCGCCATCAGTCCCTTGATTAAAGTGATGAAACGAAAACACTGACTAATGAGAAATGACGATTAAAAACGATTTCAATAATTAAATTTCCGTTTAGGTCTATTAATCAGTTCAATATAGTGTCATGCTTGACCCAATATGTATAATATATCAATTTTGGACGTGTCTACTCATCCAACGAACCATTTTTTTTAAGTCCCTCGTATACGTATAAAATGTTTTGTATTTATTTTCGAGTACGTGTACATAATTCTATCTCAGCTTCACTACATCATTGAATACACTTTTAGAGCCAAATCCCTAAGATTTATGGTTCTTTATTGGATCGAAAACTAAAATTATACTTTAATAAACACATTTTCCAAAGTATAAATTGGAAAGCTGCTTACTATAATTTATACTAATGGGTTCCTTCACTTAACCATATTCCCGATATTTATTTTAAATTCGCACCAGCTGTTTTAATTTGTAGTTTCATTATTAAGACTTGCGAAAAAAAAAACTTGGTATAAAATAAGAAGACCACCGAATCGAATCAGTCCTGTGATAATAAAACCTCCATTATTTTCGTAATCTTTCATAGTAGTCAATATTTTGGAGATAAATTGAGTGAGGGGTTGCTCAGAAAAAGTATTGGTCGTTTCAGTAATATACTATAATCAATCAATGGCTATAACAGCTTGATAACTTCCAGTCGGAATTTCGTCGTTTTGTCTTCCACAAAGCTCATTAGAAACTGATCCCCGTTGTCTAAGACAGAGAAAATAATAGCAATAGCCATAAAAATAAAAAGAATGATCTATAGACTTAATCAGATGATTCGACAGTCGAGCCGTCATAATTTGTAACTATTCTTCAGTTCAATATTCAAGAAGATACCACTCTATTAGTTATATATAAGGGGTGTACTCGAATAAAACCCAAAATGTTAAATTTCCTAATGAGTATAATAATATCAGCATATCCTGGAGTCTGGAAAAGGGTAAATATCATCTTCAGTTAACGATATAGTATATATAAAGTATATTACACGACCAACTACAAATATTTATTTAATAATTTATTATGAAATGAAAATAGTTGTCGCGAGATATAAAGTCGACTTTATAAGCTGGATTTTCATTTAACGCGATTGTACAGGGTTATTCTTAAAAGTCAAAAACAATCTAGAGGCTAGTCATTCCTCGAGTCCTTGAAGGATTTATCTTATGGACAAGTCTTGCTCTTCTACCAAGTAGTCTCGTACTAGACCTAGAACATAATAGGCAGTAAAGGTCAAAGCCACAAGTGCTGTCCAGCTAGACTGATTTTTTTGTGAATACCAAGAATTAGTCAACAAACTTCACTTGTCTTGTCTCTACATGTAATAAGTTTCATTAATAAAAGGATGTATTAATGTGACATGTATATACGGAGGAGATATTTTTAGCATTCGAAAAGATTTAAGGTAACAACCATAACTTGAATCGAATAGATGAATCACCACGTACATATTAGAACAGCGGTCGTAGCTTCGAAATAACATCTCTATATTTATCTAGGTGGCCAGGAAATTTTAATTAATATTGTTAATTGGAAACGTCTAGAATGGACAAAATAATAACTAACTATTCGCCGGGGAATTCTGAAATATGCGTATGTGGCCAGTGGAAATATTCATGTATGTATAAAGTTTTACGGAAAATAAGAGCAAACTGTAATTTTGTACAGAGTCTATTGTACCAATTTGTAATATGTGTGTATGTTTATTAACTTTGTTTGATTATGCTCTAGTCCATCTTGGATATTATTAATTGAAAACGTTACTACTAATTTCCACTAAATTGTTACTAGGTACCTACTACCAACGCCTAGCTTGAATAAACATTGTTTAAACTCTAGTTTCGGATAACATTCTTTATGTTCAACTAAAATTTAGACTCGATTCTTTTATGCTACTTATACAACAGATAACTTAGTTTTGAGTATCTCTTTAAATTAAATAAATGCCTCAAGTTTTTCTTACTGTACAGCGTCAAAGCAGTGAACGATGTAGAATGCGAAAGAATTAGTGTAGGTATACGACAACGACCGGACTAACAAGTGTATATTTGTGTGTGTTCAAGAATAAAAATATAATAGAAATAATGACATAACGAGTGCATATATGTTCGTGAGCTATTTTTTTTTTTTTGTATTTTGGTTCACTTCTCCGCCACACAATATTGTTGTTAAACGAGGGGCTTTCATTTTTTATTCACTTTATACACTTCTACAATAACAAACGCATCAAATTTCCCTGGTAAATATCCAGCAATTTCAAGGTTAGACTTGTCTCTCCAACTCCAATTAAACGAGTTGACCGAACGAATCACGGTGATTTCTTCTGAACGTAAAAAATTGTTTGTAACCAGGGAATATGACTTCCGGCCGGATAATGTGATATGAAAAGAACACGGTCGTCATTCAACAACTATTGTACTTTTATATTAATTATGGTCATTAAGGGTCACCCGGTCATCCGAGTCTTTTATGGGAAAGAAGAACAGGAAGGGTTGACGTAAGGGTGTTAATTCTGCTCTACCGGATTGTTGATAGTATCGTTATTTTTATTTTTTATTTCGATAACGACTGGGAAAAGAAAAATTAAGTTGGGACAAAAAGTATTCCTTAACTTTTGCGCGGCAGTATATTTACCATCATTAGTAGTTATACTTGTATTTTGTAATACAGATATCAATAAATGAGTGTAACAAATTGAATTGAACACGCAATATAATAAAAAACAACCGTCTGATTATTATGTCTAACAACGTACATATACCTATTTATATATAACATCGAAATACTATATACCGTAAAATAGAATTAAGAGAAAGAAAAATCGAGGAAACAATAAATACGTAGTTGATTCCAAACTTCCTTCTATTTAATTAACTCCATGTACTGTATAACAAACAAATAAATCTATGAAAATATCTTGTATCTTTCCGATGGTCGAGCACTTAAATCGCATAAGCATGATTTTGCAGTTACATCGTATAAGTGGTACTTGATGGTTTTTTTTTTCGTAAAAGTTGCATGGTACTTTCTTAATATCCATTTAATTGCCGCTTCGTTTATTTTAAAGTTGGAAGAATTCCTACAGAAATATACTTTTCGCCAAATTGTCGAGCTGCATAAATATACAAAATATAATGGAATTAAATAGGAGAGGTGAGTTGTTTTCATAACTTTTCTCCGTTACGAAACGTCCCTTTTTCTTCTAATCACCTTGAATTCTCTTATTTCACTGTATAAATTTATAATTTTTACAAGCTGTGACAAAAAAAATGTTCAGTTCCAGTCACCTGAGCTCTAAGAACAATTACATAACTCGGATCTTTAAATTTTCACTAGTAGCAAATTTAATTTAAAAAATGTACCATCAAAAAATCTTATATTTTTTGAAATAGGACGTGTTATGATAAGTAAAATCCACTTTTTATTAAGAATGCATTTGGTCAATTTAATGACAAGAAATTGGGGACGTAACGTCTGTGCATAGAGCATAATATTTTGATGGACGGCCAAGAGGGTTAGGTTCAGTGGAGAAAATGGAAAGGGTTAAAGGGGGTAGATTTGTCAGCTGTCTTAACATGACTGGTCCAGAATGAAAGTCGGAAATTGAGGAATTTGTAAATGATGAAATTTACTGTTAGGTAAACACTCTTGGGGCTTACAACGATCAATTTATTCATATTAAGATTGTAAATTAACTATATCCAAAGTTATCTGCAGATGAATCTGGGTGATTTTTTTTTAAATTTTCAATGTTTATAATCATGCTCTCCAAGTTATACATTTAAAAATTGCTGAATGTGTTGAAGATAATAGGGATTTTTCGCAAAATAAACGAAAGGGGAGAAAAAAGGTAATATTAAAGGGTGGTAGGTATATTTGGAAGAATCACGCAACGTCTGCTAATTGAAACGTCCATTTGGACATATTTATAATTGAAACCTCAGCAAATATATTCCAAATAAATAATATTTTCTCAATGTTCAATTTCTTTTCTGTCAAAATATAATTATGTAGGTACCTAACATGCAATGTAAAATCTACCCAAGAAGTAGATATTATATAGCATGATGCAACACCTTAAACTGTTTAAAAATATACATAACCAAAATATATATACAGGTTGTCCTTACCTAAAGTTCGTCATTGTATAAAATAAAAAAAAGTGAAAGTAAACTTGGGAAGTTTTATGAATCGAAAGTCTCATAAAGGCATTCATGCATAAAAATTCTATAATTAATTTTTACGGAAAAGCAATCCACTTAGTAGCTTCGGGCCAAAGGTTAGGAATTCATCAACTATTCGGTATTCCCAATACCTGAGGCCCCATATTTTCCTGTTCCTACTCTTCACCGCACCAATGCCGACGCGCGTATGAAATTCAGGGATCAAAGCCAACGTAGGCCCTTCAAAGGAGAGCACGCCAGTTCAAACTATGCGAAAAATTAATATTTAACCCACGATTATTGTTATTAACTGCCAAAATTACGGATTAAACACTTACGTGGAACGCTTTGATGTCCTATCGACTCTTTGTTTGTATATAAAATATTATCGGAGTCGGTCTAACCCTCCCTGCTGTGTCGTCTCACTTCAAATCCGAACAAAAGAAATTTGATTCAAGTTCAACCTAGCATCAAATTGATAGGTATATACCCACTCGTCTTTTTCTTGTTATTAACAAATTTAAAAACGTTGGAAAAATTCCGGTGAATCGGCAACGTCGTCGATTAAATAATCAGTGAGCGATCAAAGAAGCAAAATGTGTAGTAAGGTCCAATTAGTAAATTTTTGGTAAGTTCCCAATAATATTCGTCGATCGGCAACGGAACGAAATAAGTATCCATTTCAAGGGTGGGAAAAGTGAACTGGTGCTATGCGACTCGACTGCATATTTCCGAAGGTATTCTCGGTGAGCGGTCAACATCAAAGGTGTTTTTTTTGATAAATATTTAGCGCATTTAAGTGATTGAAACTATTGACGTTTCCCATATAACAAGATCTGATTTATTTTTTGAAGTGGTTCGAATAATTAGTGATAATAAACGTAAATTTGTTGACGATTTTATATATTATAGGGAACTGGTTTTACGCTTTCAACATTGTCTTCTATAAACGAGATCCACAATATTATTTATTTACAAATTCCAACAACCCTCGTATATTTCATATAGGTATTTCGAATTACTTGAATTTTGGACATGTTCCAAATCTACCGCCCTCTATAATTAAATCCCAATTTATCTTTTCCAACAACTGGGATACAATAAACAAAAGTCTAATTGACAAATTGCCATTATATTTATTCGTATCCGAAATGTAGTGGTTTTTCTTTTTTAACAATAAATGGATCTTAGTGACCGGTGACAAAGATTTGTATAGGCGTTAAACCCACGGCGACTCTGATAGATTACTTAATCTCACATGCGCTGTGTTAGTGTCGTTGCTCTATTGTTAGACAATTGATGAGATCGGCCGCCTTGGATTTTAATGCACTACGCTCTTTCATTGGATTAATGATTAATTCGAGATGGGCAATCCATCGCGGATCAAGGTCGTCTACACATAACGTTCCTTTTCTTTTAAAATAGTAAAGAAATGATATTGAATAAAATAAATCACCATTATACAGGGTAAATAAAACATTATGCTAAAATTTTTGGCTTTTCGTATCCTTTTTGGAGAAATCCTCTTTTGGACGCACTGGTAGCTAGTACCAGACCTTGCACTAAGAAGCAACAACTACTTTCCTGGCTATCTGCCACGAAGGACATTGAGTTATACATACCAAGGAGTTGATATATCTGCAAGATATAATTAGAAGAAATAATATCACTATAAGTAAATAAAATATTACTTGAAAGAAGGAATAAGATCGTAGAGAAATCATCAATTTTGAATAAAAAATATATTGGAAGCGATTACGACCAAAATACCCCTTTCTTCGGCGCCGTTTTTACTATTTGATCGCATATAAACTAATATAGAATCATTTTTCAAAGACGAGGCGTGGAAGAATGATATAAAAAAGGTACATTATAGTTAATGCCTGGCATTAATTTTGTTTTTTATTGAGATTTTATCTATCGGATTGTCTTTGGGATGATATTGTGAACGTACGAACGGGAGCTTTTGAGTAACTCGAGATTTGAATGGATATTGTTCTAAGAGACGAGATACTATTTATATTGTTAAAAGAATGTCCGCTTAATCTATGGGTTTTAAACATTGAAATAACGTAATAAATATTGTAGTAAATGATTCTTTTTTGATAGAAAAAGAAAATCCAAATTTTTAAGTAGATTGAATCATCGTATGAATAGAGTTTAAATAGCCAAATTTATCTCGTTCCTGCAGTACAGTACGCAAGAGATTCCTGATTTCTTGAGTGGACATTTCGTTAATGAGTGAGTCGGTCATTAGTCCAGTAGAACGCCTCTCGTCTTGTCTGGATGTTCGATTTGTTAGAGCTCTTGATAAATAAAGCTACTTCTCCTTTCCGTTTCCTTCGTTTTTGCCATTTCCATTGACTAGTAGTGTTTCTAATGATGTTGCTTCCTCCTCATTGACTTTATCTCAGCAGGCATACGCTTTCCATTCGACAACAACTCTAAATAATTGAATATCGATGAGAAAATTTATGGGTTCAAAAAACCGCCTTTACTTCATTGTAAATTGATAGAATAAAAAAAAATTTGAAAATGATACATGACTTATTAAACTGTTACAAATCATACGGTTGCTAGACACCACGTTGCGACCAGTGTATTCAACAACTAATAAAATATGTTGGACGTCATTTTATAATTTAAGATCGTTTATAGAACATTAATTATTAATTTCAACCACTTCGATTCGGTCTGATCTTTTGTAGGTCCGGATTTCGAACCACGGGTAGAGAGAAAAAAAAGAGTCTTTTTTTTGTCACCTTCGCAGTCAAATATGAATAAAAACTGATTATAAATACCATAGGTGGATACGAAATCACTTTTAAAGGGTATCAGACTTGAAAGATTAATATCATATTTTTTCTAGTTACTCTTTTTTCATGATAATTTTATACAAACTTTGATTAAAACATAATCTTCCCTTATATATTTCAAATAAAATATAACGGATCTACGAAAACTTTACGATATATTTTTATACGTTTTTCTAACACGATACGTACAATTCCAATGTCCATTATCGTAATAAATTTATTAATATGACATGTCTTGAGTTTTCTCTTCCTGTTTTTCCGGATTTTCCTACATTCTCGAAGTATATCGTTAAGATTATTGGTGATATGATGTAATGTGGATGTACGGTTATTAACGTATTTCCTTTTATTGTTCTCTTGTAGCCATACTTCTCAAATAGTGATTATTTTCGACCCTATTTTTAAGTAAAAATAAACCAAATAATATTTTGTGTCACAAGGGCAGAAAATAACCAAAACTGGGCAGCTGCTAAAGCGTTTCCAGCATATGTCACACAAAACTGTTTTTCGCTTACAAAATAAACCAAAAAATGGGAAAATGTAAAAAAAACCGTTGACATACTTTAACATTTAATCCCTCGAATCCAAAAAAAATGTAACCTTACAAGTATCTGCGTTAAGTATAATTTAAACGTATGTATATTTTTCGATATGGAATGCAAATTGGAAACACAAATATCACATTTAATTACAACGTAGAATAAAGTGAACTTCGGTATCGGACGGTTCGTTCTTATGTTATGAAGATTATGTTTCTTAGCAATGGCCATAACAATACTAACCAATCATCTGTATCGCATAAACAATCATAAAAAGTGACATTATATTCATAAAATACCATCATTCTTGAATTAATAACCATTGGGTAGGCTATTATCATATCGTTATAAGATACACTGTTAAAACGTCATTACCATATGGTATATAATCAAAGACGTAACTTTGATATTTTAAATTTTCTGTACCTACCTCCAACTTTAAACAAAAATATATCTTGATGATGAGAATATTTTTTGAACAATAGATATAAATTAAGATTTTTATTGAATAGAAATTTTCCACAGTGAAACTATCAAATTCGAAAATTAACAGTGTAAAAACTATGACATAAACAATAGCAGGTAGATGAAACTAAAATTCAAAAAAATATCATAAATACCTAATAAGTGCGTTCGTTCGGTTTCTGTGGGCTTTCTCATTGTTACCAACGAAACCAGAACAGCAGCGTAGTTAGCATAATCATCTTTTATTTAAAAAATAAATTTCCAACCCACTATTTCTTTGGTAATGGGCCACATTTAAATGTATTTGCCAAGTTAGGTTCAAATGTAGTAGGTAATCCAAGAGAAATTCACAACCAAAATAAGGTGGAAAATATTTTTTTATTTGCTTATCTTTTGGTAAACCCTACTTACAGCGCCACTGGATGAAAAAGGGACAGAAGCGAAGAGACATTTATTATTATTTACAGCCTTAAACGAAATTCCAATAACTGCTTTGACGGCCAACACATCTAAATAATTCATTTTTTTTTAAATACAATATATTAATTTCTTAACAAAAAAAAGATCTTTCCATTAATCTCCAAAATATCGTTTTGAATTCTCCAAATCTCCAAATCAGTTCACCCCGTAAGAGACATGAAGTTGATATTGCCAATTCCCTTCGGCCAGAAAGGCAGGACGCATTCATTTTCGGTTATCAATCACTCGCTAACCCTTTTCCCTATTTCGGGGACACTTCTTACCCCCCCTCACACCCCACCCACCGTCCTTCGCCATTCCGTTATACACGTCAAGGCATATTCTAGATGATGTCCATATCTCATTCCTTTATATGGACGTACCCAATATTCATAGCTCATGCATACATTAAGTGATGTGGGGTGACCTTCTGAAAGAAAATTTTATGTATGTATGTAGTTTAGGATTTCGGAATTCACATGTGGACGCTTTTAATTTAAGATTAATATGCCAAGGGTTGATCAATTTTGTTATAAATCGCTTTTAAGTTCTAGTGAAGCACATTGCAAATGCTAAAGATTTATCTACAATAAATTAAGGTACTAAAAACTTATAACAAACATATAATATTAAGATAACTACATATTTTCTGTTAGTTTTCGAAAAGCAACTTCAACTAATGATCACTTAATTTACCCAAAAAAAATTTGACCGGCTGAATATGCTACCCCATTATAAATACGTAATAATTATTGAGTCGTTATTGACTATTGATGATATTTTTATTTCGGTCAGGAAGCAGGTGAATAAAGAAACAAATAGACGTTGTTATCGTCTTGATAAGTTTTACAATTTTAGAATTTCACACCTGCTTTTAATACCCTATATATATTGTATTATGGTAGACATTTATATGATATTTGAGAGCGTTTTGCAATTCGTAAATATTTGGAAAATATACTGGGATACAATCCAAAAAACTTCACATTGAGATATTTTTGTTTTAATGTTGTGGGAAAATGAGAAATTGATAACTTCAATTTGAATTATAAGATATTAGACGATAAATGGAAAACTTTTTAAAAAAATTTGACTTAGAGGGGTTGATCACCCGTGGAGATCCAATATAATTTACAAAAAAACGACGACCGGTCTAATGGGTAGGGTTTGTTTGTAGAGACCTTTCAGGTTTCCTGACGTTTTTACGTCATTTTATGTGGTTGAAGTGGTAACCCTTGAATTGATAACTTTCTATAATAATCACCATAAAAATAACGGAAAGGTATAGATTTGTTTCGGGAATAGTTTTATCTGTGACATTTTTAGCTCTACGACAACCATTGGTTTGTTAGCTTTTAAGGAATGATAATTTATTCTCTGAAAGCCTGTTTTCAATTTAAATAGGGACCCATTTCAATATGTAAACAACTTATCCTTTCTATTAAATAGAAATTATGCTTGTCAACTTGTCTAGATTGACCAGCAAATAATATTAGTCGTTACATGATCTAACACTTATGCTCAATCCACTTGGTTGGTTTATATTCCCAGATGTAACATTAGTTTTGTGTCATATAAGTATTGTGTAAATGAGTCTTGGGTTCCAAATTACTTTTACCATTAAAGTAATAATTGTTTCAGCTTTTACATGTTGGAAATTGAATAGGCTCATTCAATTAAGGTTCATCGCATCTTCCACATCATTCAAAGGAAACAAAGATTTTTGTTAAGATGCTCATAACTCGACTAATTGGAAAGATAGAACGTTCCGGTCTTCAGTCAAACCAGGAGAAAATTTTAGTCAGTGGATAGTTGGTATGTATCCATGAGAGACTACTAAATAATTTTAACATTCTCACTCACTCTCCTCACCCACTCACTCTCCTCACCCACTCACTCTCCTCACCCACTCACTCTCCTCACCCACTCACTCTCCTCACCCACGCACTCTCCTCACCCACGCACTCTCCTCACTCACTCACTCTCCTCACTCACTCACTCTCCTAACTCACTCACTCTCCTCACTCACTATCCACACTCACTCACTCTCCTCACTCACTCTCCTCACTCACTCTCCACACCCTCACTCTCCTCACTCACTCTCCTCACCCACTCACCCACTCACTCCCCTCACCCACTCACTCACTCTCCTCACTCACTCACTCTCCTCAACCTCACTCTCCTCACTCACTCTCCTACTCACTCTCCTACTCACTCTCCTTACTCACTCTCCACACCCACTCACTCTCCTTACTCACTCCTCACCCTCACTCTCCTCACCCTCACTCTCCTCACTCACTCACTCACTCACTCACTCTCCACACTCACTTCCCTCAGCCACTTACTCTCCTCACCCACGCACTCTCCTCACCCACGCACTCTCCTCACCCACGCACTCTCCTCACTCACTCACTCTCCTCACTCACTCACTCTCCTCACTCACTCACTCTCCTAACTAACTCACTCTCCTCACTCACTATCCACACTCACTCACTCTCCTCACTCACTCTCCTCACTCACTCTCCACACCCTCACTCTCCTCACTCACTCTCCTCACCCACTCACCCACTCACTCCCCTCACCCACTCACTCACTCTCCTCACTCACTTCCCTCACCCACTTACTCTCCTCACCCACGCACTCTCCTCACCCACGCACTCTCCTCACCCACGCACTCTCCTCACTCACTCACTCTCCTCACTCACTCACTCTCCTCACTCACTCACTCTCCTCACTCACTCACTCTCCTAACTAACTCACTCTCCTCACTCACTATCCACACTCACTCACTCTCCTCACTCACTCTCCTCACTCACTCTCCACACCCTCACTCTCCACACCCTCACTCTCCTCACTCACTCTCCTCACCCACTCACTCCCCTCACCCACTCACTCACTCTCCTCACTCACTCACTCTCCTCAACCTCACTCACTCTCCTACTCACTCTCCTTACTCACTCTCCACACCCACTCACTCTCCTTACTCACTCCTCACCCTCACTCTCCTCACCCTCACTCTCCTCACTCACTCACTCACTCACTCTCCACACTCACTTCCCTCACCCACGCACTCTCCTCACCCACGCACTCTCCTCACCCACGCACTCTCCTCACCCACGCACTCTCCTCACTCACTCACTCTCCTCACTCACTCACTCTCCTAACTCACTCACTCTCCTCACTCACTATCCACACTCACTCACTCTCCTCACTCACTCTCCACACCCTCACTCTCCTCACTCACTCTCCTCACCCACTCACCCACTCACCCACTCACTCCCCTCACCCACCCACTCACTCACTCTCCTCAACCTCACTCTCCTCACTCACTCTCCTACTCACTCTCCACACCCACTCACTCTCCTTACTCACTCCTCACCCTCACTCTCCTCACCCTCACTCTCCTCACCCTCACTCTCCTCACCCTCACTCTCCTCACCCTCACTCTCCTCACTCACTCACTCACTCACTCACTCACTCTCCACACTCACTTCCCTCACCCACTTACTCTCCTCACCCATTCACTCTCCTCACCCACTCACTCTCCTCTCCCACTCACTCTCCTCTCCCACTCACTCTCCTCACCCACTCATTCCCACACTCTCACTCCTTACTCACTCCCTTCACTCACTCCCTGCTCCTTCTCCTTCTCATTCTCACTCCTCTTCTCTCTCCTCACTCTCCTTACTCTCATCACTCTCAATTAAACTATCTTTTCACACCAAAAGAGTTAGGTTTTCCTCAGGAAAGAATCATGGGGTATTAGAGATATGTTGTTAAAGAATCTAAGTATCAGAGGTACGTTGTTTAAGTGCCTTGGCCCACCACCCCTCCCGCACCTCGTTTTCCCCCGCTTTTGGACACTTACTTATATACCTAAAAGCAGTAAAGATATGGGGGGATTAGAAGTGGTGACATCTACTAATGGGTAGCTCAACTAAATTTTTCATGAAATTTTCACACAACAGAGCAGACTTTTTCCACTTGGTAAGTAACAAGATATTATATTTCTCAACTAAATAACACTTGATTAACCAAAATATTTTGCCATGTTATTTGGTCATTATTCATACTCGGCTTTTATTTGAAATTGAAATTGGAGAAATGTTTCTTCATAAGTAAAAATATTATTTGTGGCTCTGATAAGAACCGTTTGTTATCGGTACCTCCTCAGTAAGTTGACAATATTATGTTTTTCTTTCCGGTGTTGTACTTCTCCAAGAATTAAGCAGTAGTCTACCCATACCATTATTCCTCCAGTCTCCATTATTGTTGTCTGCAAAGAGAGTGAGAGTGTGTTAGAGTGAGGAGAGTGGGAGTAAGGAGAGTAAGAGTGAGGAGATTGAAAGTGAGAGTGAGGAGAGTGAAAGTGAGTGAGGAGAGTGAAAATGAGTGAGGAGAATGAGAAGAGAGAAGGGGAGTGAGGAGAGTGAGGAGAAAGAAGGGGAGTGATAGGAAGCGTGAGAGTGAGCAGGAGAATGGGGTGAGAGTGAGGAGGAGATGGAAGTGAGAGTGAGGAGGAGATGGAAGTGAGAGTATGAGAGAGTGAGTGAGGAGAGTAGGGAGAGTGAGTGAAGAGAGTAAGGAGAGTGAGGAGAGTGAAGGGTAGTGAGGGGAAAGAAGGGGTGTGAGAGTGAGGGGGTGAGAGTAAGGAGGAGATGGAAGTGAGATTATGAGAGAGTGAGTGAGGAGAGTGAAGGGTAGTGAGGAGAGTGATTGGAAGCGTGAGAATGAGAAGGAGAAGAAGGAGAGAGTGAGAAGCAGAAGGGAGTGGAATTGTGAGAGTGAGGAGAAAGAAAGGAAGTGATAGGAAGAGTGAGGAGAAGGGGGTCATAGTGAGAGAGAGCGTGAGAGTGAGGAGAAGGTGGTGATAGTGAGAGTGAGGAGGAGATGGAAGTGAGAGTATGAGAGAGAAAGTGAGGAGAGTGAGGAGAAAGAGGGGAAGTGATAGGAAGTGAGAAGGGGGTGAAAGTGAGAGAGCGTGAGAGTGAGGAGGAGAAGGGAGTGGAGTTGTGAGTGAGGGGGAGATAGAAGTGAGAGTATGAGAGAGAGAGTGAGGAGAGTGAGAAGAGAGAAGAGGAGTGAGGAGAATGAGGAGAAAGAATGGAAGTGATAGGAAGCGTGTGAGAAGGAGAAGGGGGTGAGAGGGAGAGAGAGCGTGAAAATGAGAAGGAAGTGAAATTGTGAGAGTGAGGAGAGGGAAATGAGAGTATGAGAGTGAGTGAATGAGGAGAGTGGAAGTGTGAGAGTGAGAAGAAGAGGGAAGTGAGAGTATGAGAGAGAGAGAGAGAGAGAGTGAGTGAGGAATTAAGAAATAAGAGTGAGATGGAGAAGGGAGTGAGAGTGGGCGTGGGAGTGAGAAGTAGAAGTAAATGAGGGTGAGAGTGAGAAGTAGAATCGAGTGAGGGTGAGAGAGTGAGAGGGAGATTGGGAGTGAGTGAGAGAGACCGTGAGAGTGGGTTAGGTGAGTGAGAAGTAGAGTGAAAGTGGGAGATAGTGGGAAGAAGGAGAGTGAGAAGAGACGTGACAAAGAGTGAGTGGGAGTGAAAGTGAGGGATAGCTTTAAACTGAGAAGGAGAATGAGAGAGAGTAAGAAGGAGGAGAGTGAGAATATGAAAGATAGAACGTTCTAGTCTTCTGATACAGTCTGTTTTTGTATGAAATCGTTTTTTAACCTTCAAATGGAGCCATGAAATTTTCGAAAATTCACTTTTTTAAACTAAAGATGCACATAACTCGACTAATATCAGTGATAGAACATTCTAGTCTTCGGCAATCGATTTAGGGAAAATTTTTTCATAAGTCAGTGGATTATGAGTTGATAATTCCGAACAATAAGAAAGTTAGCAAAAACCAGTTTATAATAAATATTTCCATACAATTCATAACAGAACTAGGTTTAAGGGTTGTTGTGTATTGAAATCTAATATCTATTTTGGATTTGGTGGAATGTAATATATAACGAGGTTAATAATTTCAATTATCTTCCTTTAGATTTATGTTTTTTTTGTAATGAATTTAACTTTAGTAAATTAAATATTGTTTGTATTGTCCCAAAGGTTCATAGACGTGTATAATATACCAAATGAGAACTTTCTCATTAATCCCTTAGAATTCCGAAGTTTATTTCGGCATTGATTCAACGTTCAGATGTTTTTGTCTGCGAAAGATCTATGACCCTGTTAATTTTCCCTTAAGAAATATATATCTTCACCCTTCCCAATTGTACCCCTTTGGCTTTCCGCTAAGGAAAGACGATGAGGAGCAAAAAGCTCATGGATGCTTAACAGTCTTTATCGAGAATTGAAATTTATTGGTTTTCCCTATCGATTCCTAGTATTTGGAGTTAGTTAATGTTGCATCTTTATATTTTTTCATTACGCTGTGAATATTTCTTTGACGTGAAATTCAATTTGGGAGAAACCTATTTAAAAATAGACTGGCTATTGCGAAAAAGGGTGAATAATTACTAGCATTCAGATATATAAATGTTCCAAGTAAGGAATAAAGATAAAAAGACTTAACAATAAAAGAATGGTCCACATTTTTCAGCATGAATTCACTTAGCAGAAAAAGAGGTTAAAAGGAACTTTAAATATATGAGAGTAATAAAGTAGACAAGGAAGACATAATTAAAAATGTAATGAAACAATTAATGATAGAATTTAAGGAAAACAATTTTTCAAAATTTCCATTTCAAATACTTATGCGTTTATCGTAACATTTCTAATTTCCCTCGTTTATCTAATTTGTCATGTTGTGGAAACTCGGAGACAAATCTCCCTTTTTTTTTCAACATCGTTTAACAATTTATCGTGTGCATTTTTATTTCTGGGATATACCGCACACATCCCGAGGGTGATTTCTCGGGATATTGTGACTTGCTATCATCGGTGCAGTGGCTTCAATAGACCCTCGAATACACTGACCAATTCCGGGGGTTGTTTTATAGTGATTTTATACCGGAACACAGATAAAAAGATCAATTTGAAAAGCCTCCTATGTAATAGAAGGCCATTTTGTTTGGAAAACAGTTTTTTAGGGTTCGAGGAGTATTATTTGAGGATTCAATTAGTGGCCAAAGGGGTTTTATTCAATATTTTTTACTACCCCAAGATTTTTATTGTCACCTCCAATCAGATATTAAAATTTTTGTTTTGTTCATCATATTCCTTTTTTTTTCAGGAACCAGTTTGCATGATTGAGAATAATCCATTGGAAGAAAATAATAATAAGGAGAAATATTTACGATTAAAAAATTGAATTAAAGTTATTTTGTTTTATTTATTTTATATTATATTCTAGAACTGTCCTTAAAAAAATTGTCTGCGTCTCCCTGGACCGTTAGTAATTGGAACTCGTCGATTATGTTTAATTTCCAACTCTGTGTATACTAAAATCGACAGCGTCAATATTAGTTTGTAGATTAACCAAAAGGACAATCAATAATTCAAAATCTAAACGTCTAGCGGCTACAAAATTATGATAAAGTCTTGTCTCAGTTAAATAGTAATTTATCTGAGATATTTCTTGGTAACAAGCGGAAAAACAGAAACATAAATACATCCCAAATTACTTTTACCCGCAAGTTAGGCGGGTGTCCATAATCTGATAGCCAAGAACTGGTAAAAATTAATAACCTTTTTGGGCGTCGCAAAGGAAATGGAAATCTTCAAGTAACATTTTCATTGCCTTTTCCAAAACAACATACAATATTCCATCAACTGTAATGATCCCTTAATTTTTTTTTCTTAAATTAAAATAGAAGTTGAAATAATTAAGGAGGAGACAACGAAATTTCGTCAAGAAAAAAAAATGATTATAACTCACCAGCAATGTTTCATCCGTCTTCTACTATCGTTGTTGCTTTCAACATTGTGGCTGTCATTTCGTCATCCATATTTGAATTCCAGTTTCTTTTTCTTCCTAAGAGGCTCCAAATGTTTCAGTAGTTGTCGTTTATGATCGAGTACCTGAAACAATTTTCAAAATAAATATACATTCATCATCCATAATATAATCAACGATAGTTTTAACTTTGTTACTCAAATTATCAAGGAAACCTTTTGTTTGTATATATTGTATGTATAGAAGAAAACGGTTTAGAGAAAAACATGTTATATCAAACGAATAATTTCTGAAAAAAAAACTACACCCTTTAGAAATCCGAACGAAATATATTTTCCTTTTGATTAAACTTCGATGAAATATTTGAGTAAAACGGCTACCAATGTTAGATTTTCTTTTGATCTTCTCATCGTGTAGCTCTGCCGTAACCGCTTTGCTCGTCTCCTACTCTTTCACTCAAAATTACAGACAGACAACGCAACGTTCGAAATATTTTCCACAAAAGCTTTTAGATGGAAATCATAAAGCGATATTTTTACCTAAGCGAAAGGAAATCATTAGCGAAATAATCGCAATTATATATATATAGAAAGATATTTCGAATTTTCGAAGTTTTGCATTTGAGCTGGATCAGAATTTTGGAGCAAAAACTTTCTTTTCGGAGAATTCCATTTTCGTAAGATGCGGCTAGTTTTTATTTTATAATAACAAGAGAGAAAAACAGATTCGACATTAAATTTTAACGTTTGTTTCACCCCAAAACAACTAACAACCTAAACACTCGAAAAACCCTAAAAACCCCCATTCACCTCGCCAACATTTACTTAAAATCTAGTTAGTGGTCTAATCTAATATGAATTTTCCCAAATAAACGAGGAAATAGAGAAACAAACGAACGTCTACTACGTCCGCCGCCTCCGCTGTACGGCGGCAGCATAGCCCTCTCTAATAATTCATAAATTGAATGTTACAATCCCTAATTCAACATCAACATCATTCACACGGCATTTCGCAGGGGTGGACTCCATATTAAAATATATATTATTAAAAATAAATGTTTTACTATCATTTATTGTTTACCCTGTATTAACTAAGCCTCGTAAGAGTAATTAGCAAACGATAAACTGGATAGACATCATGCGATTATTCCAGAAAACGAATGCATTTTTAGTAATTAAATTTTCATTTCAATTTAATTATGCCTACCCTAATGTTAAACCCTAACGTATTCGATAAGCCTCATATCAGTATTTTTAGATAATATTACACGAATACTATTATTCATTTTTAATGCTTGAATTATCCAATAATCTACAGAGCGTTCCAAAAACAGCGGAAAAATTTGTTTTGTCCTTTTTTAAACCCAGTAAAAAATAGGTTATGCTGATGAAGAAGCTACAGAATGAAGTGAGTCAAAAGATGAATTAACTATTAGTATTATTTATAACAATAATAAATATCATTTAATCCGTTCCTGTTGACGATAAAGGTTAAAGGGAAGAGATGCAGGGAGGTGGGCGAACCTCCTGTTTCTTAACTGAAAGAGCAAAATGCCCATTCGTGGCGGTAATTAACTTTGTTTTCTATTATGTTGTATAGGTACAGGTTGACCAAAGGCATAAATAATTCAATTTGGAGGCAGTAAGAGCGGGAACTGCCATATAGAGAGCTACTACCGGTACATTCAGTAGCGCCGGAAAATTTATATAAAAAAGAAACATAATTACGACACTTATAAACATCTCTTTGAGTTAGAATAATTTCTGGTCGAGACACACTGTATATACTCGCATCATCGAAGGTGTAATGTACTGATGTTCTTTTGGTTTAATTTTTTTACGCATAGTGCTCTTGAACAAGAATAAATCGAAAAATAATGACACTGCGAGGTGGCCACCCATGAAACGAACATGGTTGGCTTGGATTGGTTTTTAGGATTTTTAAATTACATTTATTTTCACATTTGCTTAATTTTGGGCGGTTTTCCATATTTTTTCTTTTACAATATCAGGAAGTGAATCAATTTTACGTTCTGGTTTATGAAGACACCCGTTATTTAAAAAATATTTAGGGTTGTCGTATAAAAACGACACGTCAGAATTTTAAAGAAATTCAAATATATATTTAATTGATAAAATTTGATTGGCCCTTATAATGAAACACAATAAAATTTAGTAAAAAAAAAATATTAAATATTCATTACAGCACTTAACAAACTCCCAGTTAGTTTAATCTGTAAGTAAGCAGTAATTAAGCAGCAAGATGCGGGCAGTAGTCATTTGTTTTTAATTGAGATAACTCCATTATCACGTACATCCCTCTCCGTCATCTACTTAACATCGAAAATGAAACGAGTGGAAAAGCGACGGAAGATAGACGTAGAGGAAAAATACGGCTAATTAACAGTTTTAATAATGATATCCTAATAAACTGAGTTTGTTCACACGAATAAAATGACTCAGATATTTTGAAATATTACCCAGTGTTAATATAGTGTAAATTGTCTTTCGTTGATATCGATAGAAAGTTTTCTAATGGATAAAGATTTAACCCAACGACTATTTCTGTTAGAAAAGACATTAATAGTTGTGAGTACACATATCCTATACAACCAAAATCCGAGTATTTCTCCTGTAAAATGAAAGCGCTTCCCAATTATCCAAAAGGGGAAAACATCAAAGTGTATCTTAAGCTTTGAAACAAAGGCTATTATTGACAGTTGTTTTTTTGTTGGAAAACTAGCACGTGCAGATTGTCCCATGATATAGACGTTGATGAGTAGTAAACAGATCGATATAGTAATATATATAAATTTTTTCGTATTCTCTACATAAATTCTCACATCTATAGTGCATTATCTGGGATTGGGATTCAAGAACGCTTGCCATAAGTATTAGGAAATTTATTTGCATAGTCGGTGGCGGGCATTATGTGCTGCTAGGTTCGTTTTGTTTCTCTACAACATTCATTCGATTCCCAGGAACATTAGCTTTCAGTTTGGTACGATAAATACGATTACACCAAGAAAAAAAAGATATTGTTGCTCGATAATTTTAAATAAAACACACTTATTTTATAGAGTGACCCGAAAAGAGAAACTGTAGAAGTTTTCTCGCTAGATATCGTAAGTGTGAGAGAAAAACTATACCTGGTGTTTCAATTGGCACAAATATATAGGTACTGAATGAAAATTTGTACCTGTTTTGGCAATTGGCTAATGTTTAGTGTCATTATGACTACGTGGTGTTATTTGAAAGATGACATAGATCGTTGTTAAAGTAAAATAAACTTGATTTGATAAAAAGTGGTTAACCAATTTACCAGTGTATAGATAGTATTTCTAAAAAGGACCAGTGTTTCAGAGTCGATTGTCTACCGTGTATATGTATATACGAAATATATATATACACACTTGGCATAGTATAAGCGCGATGCGGTAGAATATATGCAAACCCCTTTCTTGTAATTTACAGAAATAAACATTAGCGCTACTGAAAGCAATAAAATAAATCAAGCAGCCGAACGAACGAAGAACGTCGCCGTTTCTACTAATGGGAAATATCGGGGGAGGCCGGGACCGCAGCACCACTTCAGCCCGACACTCCAGAAAACAACAGACGATCACTGCTATTAAGAAACACAAGCGAGATATCTGTTAAGAGAATGAAGGGACTGAATATTCTCCAAGTTTTCCAATTAAAAAAAACTAGATGTTATAAATAAAAATATTGTACCTACCTACAATTGTTTACGTTCTTATACAGGCTGATTCACTTACACGAGCTTGCACTATTTATATATTGGAAACTAGGTACTCATCCTGCTGATCCACCGGACAAGATGTCTGCACCAGTTAATATTTTATCGTATTTTTCAATAAAATAAACAAATATTTGTAAGAAATTATCCAATTTTCCCAATTTTTATCAAATAAACAGTATAAAACACTTAAAAGTCTAAAATCAATTCCCTTATCGCTTGTAATTCCACTAGTGACATTTCCAACAGCACTTTTAATTTTTTTTTTCAAACGACCAATTTGCATAGTCATCCGAATCTCGACGTGCCGCCGAGGTGCCTATCCATACACCAAACGAACTCTCTTTTTATCGTATTTTTTCACCCCCTAAAATCAACAGGTAGGTATTGATATCTGTTTATTGGAAAATGGGGTATTTTATGGCGGTATCCGGCTTAAAAAGCTTGTTCCGATGTCATTTCGTCGTGTCGAAGTGGAGGTGAAATAGACCAGGACGACAAGTTAAAATTACCATTAAAAATGATTTTTCCTCTTTTCATTTTAAGGAGAAAAAGTAGCATAAAAGTAAATAGAAGTGAGAATAATAGAAGAGGACCTAGAAGACATTCTTCAGAGTATGTGTAAAGGTTATTTAATGAACCATCCTGTATATTTTCATACCAGAAAGATCTGAGATCCAGACAACAGCCAAATTGTTGAGTCTTCCTAATTAAAAGACAGAGACTTATTGATCGACCCAAATTGAGACAATTTGTGGTGAAGAAAATTGAATTTTCTTCTCTATATTTCCATAGCTATAAAGAGTATCTGAAAAGGGAATCGGTTACAGAGAGTTGATTTCCGCAAACAAATTCGAATCGTTGTTTCGCACAGGTTTCGACGATGTTCAACTGTCACTTGTCATTCATTTGTTTTCTAGATTAATCGAGTATTGTTAAACGGCTATTGGTTGAACGTTGTTGCTCGTTTGTTTTTACTGTTTTGTTAGCGTCAATGAGTTTTAGATTTCAATGGCGAGTCCGGGATTGATTGAAGCTCAAAATGAATGAATGGTATGCCATTTGATTTATTTCGTTTTGTGTGTGTGTATATAATGTGTAGTGAGCCGCGATTGAAACGTTTTTGAACAGCGAGTTTTGTTTTGTTTGATTGATATGAATTTTGATGTCCTTGTTTTATTTCGCGCTTCATTTGTTTCAATTTGTATGCCGGAGGCTTTTGTATTGTACGATTTTTTTTTCACGTCTAAAGAGGGAAATGTAGGTGAAGCAGCGGTATCGATGAAATATTGATGGGTATTGTGTGCGATCGTTTTTATACGTTTTCCAATTTCGTTATAATCGAAATTAAATTTCACTCCCAATATATACGCGCGTTCGTTCAACTGTTATTCATTTTTATGGGGGATTATATGAAATCAAACTCCGTATAAATACCGATCATGTCTCGATATTAAAATAAATTCAAATCGAATTATTAACGCACAATGAAAATCTCTCCTATCATTATTATTATAAAATATATTTGCAAGTTTTCAACAACACACAAAGAATTAATTAAATCAAATAGAAAAATTTGTTCAAACGTTAAAAACGAAATCGAGCAAACAATTTTAAAACTTTTTTAATTTCATATTTCATCGCACAACATCAAAGACGTATTAAGCTTTTATTGATGTCAGTCAATCTACCTATTAGGGATTGCCTTAATCCTCAAAGGAAGTCTCTTTTAAAGAGAGAGAAAGCAAAAGACGATGATTTAAAAAAAAAGTTGATAGTAAGTTACGAAAGTGATATTTTGGCTGCAGATTTAAAAATATCATCGAGGTTTAGTTTCGTGACGACAATAAGATCTAAAATAAATAACCGACGAGGCAGTCGAAATTCGAAGATATCGTTGATATAAAATAATTTATACCAACGATAGATGGTGAATTATGATTATCGCGTTTATAGTTTTAATTCGTTTAAGTTGGTATCGGCGAAAGTCAGGCACAAAGTATGGTATAAATTAGTTACTATAGGGGAGATTTTAAACTAAATCATTAATACGTTTGGCGTATAAATAAGGAAAAACGAAATATTTTATGGTAATTCTACTTCCGTTTATACAGTGCGTCCATAAAATAACAGACGTGACGCCAGCCTCTGGATAAAATGACATAAAGCAGAGAGACGTTTGACTATACTTTGTCAGCAGTAGCAAGAAGGCAACCCACTCTACTCAGCTAAGTATTGCTGGTTGCGGTGGTGGGTAATGCTTGTAGCAAACTGTAGATTGGATTTTTATTTAAATTTAATACAAACTTATGTCACATGTTAACGTAAACTTCGTATTTCATTCCCTAGTCCATTCGTCTCATATATTTATATCAACTGAACAGTCCACTCAAACTTAAAATCAATAATTTGATAATTTATAACCCTCTAATCACAATAACACTCGAAAAGGGTCTTTTTCCCCATCCCTCTCTCTTTCCATCCCTCCTCATCCTCCGAACACATATACATCTCGACAGTCTATTGTTTCAAAATCCACATTTCGTGTCCAGTTCAAAAGGACAGCGGCGTGACTATGTGCAAACATTAAAATTCTTTTTGACAATAATTTTCCGAAAAACTATCTTATATAATTGATAAAAATACATTTTAAGTGAAGAATATTTCTTAATATTATTTACATAATATAATAGGATCTTATGACATCGAAATAATATCTCCACCACTGCTAGGTATACTGTTGTTGATCCTTGATTACGTATATTCCTTCAAAGACTGTTCGTTCACGGTGATTAGTCAGGACTGGATGTCACGTGACACCTCGGTTCTCGCCAGTGATATATGAATCGAATCATATATCAAACAATATCTGGTTAATTCCAATTGCCGTGGAATTTGCGATTCGTCGGACTCTCTATCTTCGGCATGTTGATTGCTCTAGCTCTATTTCGACGATAGAAAATAGGTACTAGACTAGAGAAGGGAATTAGTTTTCCTTTGACATATAAGTGGAAAGTGTGTACCATCCTGTATTGCTAATGTCATCAGGAGATATAAAGGATTCTGATGTTTTGTCCATTGAGAGGGGTTGAATGAATTAAAATGTCGCAATGTGAGTGGGTGGACAAACCAACACAATAGATCCCATTCCTACGCTAATGATGGATTTTTGTTTTTTTGTCTTAAATAGCGCGGACATGTCCGAGGGAGAGAGAATAAGCTGTCATTTTATAAGTATTATGCTTTTGTTTTGTACCAATTCTTGATCTTTGACAAATGCTGGATGATGACGACTATAAACGAGGGTCAAAACTTTTGTTATCGATTAAAGCACTTAATGATTTTAAGTGTAGAAACGAAGGGTCTTTTTAGAACAATGGAAATTTTAAATATTTTATTTTAAATCACTTATAATATCTGACATGTCTTTTACGCAGTTTGAGCATAATAACAAGAAAATTTTACTTCCTTTTGACGATGTCAATTAAAACGGAGCGTGTTGTTTTTTTCTCTTCTTCTTTATTTCAACTCGAAAACTTCCACGATATATCTATCTGACATACTATATCTAACGACACTAGTTGAAGTTGAATTGTTTCCTCAAGTCATTTGTTTCGGTTCGATGGAAGTTTGCGATTCCTAAAGATACCACACGGTATAATTTTAATAAAGGATAATCATAAAAAATATATAATGAAAGAAAATTGATATTATTACGAATAAAATCAGTCAAATGTGAATAAAAGTCTGTTTTTTTTTGACAATTTAATTTGAATAAAAAGCCAAATTTCCATTAAAATGGAATATATATTGTAATATTTTGAAATTTATATTTTATAAAATAAAGAAAATATTGAAACAGTCTACAACTTCGAAAATGATATTCAAAGCACATATCCTGGACAATATTTCTATATGATACAAGCGAAAAATATCCGACGTAGTCCTTTTTGTTTTAACGTCCCCGGAGATTCGCGCTTACTAAAATATAACAGGGCCGGTTTATAATGGAATATGAATTTATTGTTATTCAACACCAAACACCAGCGCCAACAATAATATATTTTTTTAAATAATACTTATATTGATAAAGCTATTGTGTTAGCGAAACGCGTCACAATTTTAAGGCCCGTTTCACAAAGGACCGATCTTCGGTGCTGATGATCGGTCGGCACCGATCATCGGTCAAAAATATTGTTTTCACATTTCAGTCGTCAACATGTATTTGAGAAGTACAGAGCATCGCGCTGTTGTCACGTTGTGTGTAAAAAGGTTAAAAGAAAGGCAAAAGAAGAAACGATGCTCCAGGAGGACTTGGGCTCATCCTTTATGTTTACAAAGACCAATAAAAGGGGTTTTCGTCACCCTGTATTCAAATTTAGGAGAAGATCCACGAAAATTCTTTATGTACTTTAGAATGTCAATTTCTTCATTTGGCGAAGTGCAACAAAAGTTAAAAAATTATTTAAAATTTTCAAGTTGTATTAGAGCTTCAATTTCTTCGGTGGAAAGATTATGTGTAGCACTCAGGTAAAGTATTTTGAAAATTCATCCATACATACTCCATTCGGAAAATAAATAATCAGACACAAACAACACCGCATCAAAACGGCCACTGATGATACGCTTGCATTGTGAATATCTCTGTTTATCGTATGGCTCGGCTACCAACCGATGATCAGCACAAGCCACGGGCTAGACCGATGCCCGCGCGTTTTCCAACGGTTGACCGATGATACGCGTACATGTGAACGATACATATCCACCAATGACTAGGACCGACCGTCCGTCCTGATCATCGGTCGTTTGTGAAACGGGCCTAAGTTTATTATGTAGATTTTAACAAATTAAAATTGTTTTATTTCATCATTCAGTATGGATCTACATCAAGTAAAAGCCTCATCTAATCAATTTTTATATTATTTCTCGATAATAAACATGGAAAGTTCAAATTCAAAATTTATAAAAAGAATATTACTATGATTAAATTTTAAATGAAAAATCTCAAATTTTAAGAGGAAGAGACATTTTCTTCTTATTATTATTTTTCTCTTGAAGATAAAAAGAAAGAAGAAGTAAAACAAATTGAGTCGGTATGATGTATGTATGAATGTATGTTTGGGATAACATTCACTGAGACCTAAAAGATCTATTGTGCCCCCTTACTTCTACTTAGTTTCTGAGGAGAGTCTCTGAAACGAGTAGCTCCTTTAGTCCTATTTTCCGGAGGAATTTCAGGATATCTACAGGCTTCAACTTAGGTAAATGTTCCTCTTCTATCCAGTAATCTCCCAGGTACTGGGATTCTGGAGTGCTGTGCTGATTCCGCAAAAGGGTTCAGGCCCCCAGAAAGATATCTTAGTCCCCCTCTTCGCTAGTTCATCCACTATTTCATTTCCGTCTATCGGTAGATATAACAAAGAATTGAAATAATTGGTTTGCTGAAACCGGACCTGTTTTAAAGATAGAAAGAGATGGGAGCAATATCATAAAAAGGGTTTTCTTTACCTTTGATGTGAATTTTAATGCCTTTTGCTCATCGGTTATGGCAAATTGTGTTACTGTTTTTACGCTTCGGAAAGAATATGCATAGAAATATCGTTTAAAAAAGAATTTTTTCCCATTTATAATAACCACTTTTATTTATTAACAAAAAAAAACCAGTCTACAAACTAAGCATTATATTTTTTCTTAAAATTATTAGCCTATTTAAAAGCTCCTACTGAATCATCTTTCAATTGGAAATACTGGATTGTGGGCAGAGACAGAAAAAAGTAGGACTAGTAATGATTTAATCTGACTATTTTGACGGTTTTCCGTTACAATAGTCGATGATAAATTTCTATTTGCTCAAGAATTATGAATAATAGAACTGTTAAGGTCACGATATATAAAATACATAAATTAGCAGAGATTTATTGAACAAATTGTTACTAAAAATAAATAAATTATTGAATACGACCCACTATTTCCTACTTATATCTATTAGGCGATTTTATGAGGTTAAAAAAAAATGTTTTTATTTATTTAAAAGAGAATAATTACATGAGCTGACGAAGTAAATTTGTTTTGGGGAGTTGGGAACATTAAAGGATATTTTCAAAATCAACTCCAGTTTTAGAAAGAGCGAGAGGATAAAGATACCAAGTAAAATGACTAAGGAGAAAATTATAATTGTTTCCTATGTATTACAAAGCAGAATTAAACATTAAATAAACAATGTCTCTGGAACCTATTGTTGTTTGCTTCATTTTTAAAAAGTTTATAATTTGCTAGCCAGCAACTAGTCCGTTAATTGCTTTTTAATCCATTGGAAAAATTTCTTTTTACATCCTCTCCGAATAATAAGCCTGAATATTCTAAAAATAGTGTGCGGTTCGTGGTTTTTCATTTCGAGATTGGTAGAAAATTACCGAGCAGCGGATTCTGACGTTTTAATGCATTTCTAATTAAATATAATATCAGATGTTTGAAATATATGTGAACTTTGAAATGTTCTATTAAAATATTCAACGATGATTTCCAAAAACTAAATTCTGGAACAAAAACTGACATCTACAGTTCAATAGTTGCAGTAAATTGCTTTTGCTTAATTAGAAAGGACTAAATTTTCTTCAAAAGTAAATGGAAATTTGCAATATTCTAAATATAATTAAAATGAACTGCCCAAAGGCAATGCGAATTTACATATTCATAACACATGTTTATCTAAAATTTATATTATCTTTAACTTTACCAAGTCTACCGAGCGTCTACTGGCGGATCTCACACTTTTTTTTGTTTCTAAACAAAATTTGTATATAAGTACGAGGTGTAATCGAAAAATAAAAAAATAATGTTATGTATAATAGATGTAAAGTTTGGAATTTTAATTTAAATAAAGTTATTCGTATACTTTGATATTCCAATATTAAAATGGTAACATTCTAGAAATATAACCGACATCCTCTGTAATCTATAAGTTGGTAAAGGCAAAATATATATTAATATATGCAAAATGTGAATTCTGCTTTTGAGATCCGCTGCAATGCTGCGAGGGTTATGGAAAATGGCAGAGTGAAATTACAAAATAATTCTTTGGTTTGTTATCTTTACTTTTCTTGCTGATTTTCGTTTGAATAATATACTGGAAATTCTGAATTAACGTAGTTTGTTCGAAATGCAAAATAAATCTGCATAGATATACAAAAAATCGAAAATTAAATAAACATGAAATCAACTAAACTTCTTCAAACTAAAAACACGATTTTATAATAGAAAATGAAATAGACGTTGCTTTTAGTTAAAATCTCGCTATTGGCCTACGCAAATTAGATTTTTTCCAATTCCTTCCCAAGTATTTTTCTAACAATTTTTTCCTCTGCGGGGATTTTCCTCGCCAATAACTAAACAATGATTATAAATCATCGTAAACGCAATTAATTAATAATTTTCAATTAACATAATCCATAGTCTTTGTTTCCTTCTTCTTCTTCTCTTCTTTTTTGAATCAACTTCGATACGGTGAGATAGAGAAAGAGAGAGTGACGAAGTTTTGGTGATTTTCTTAACTTAAGAAAACACGTTACAGAAAACCCAATCAGGTTTGAAGGGTGGTAATTAAATCTGAAATCTAATAGTGGTTACGCGTCCCATGGGTTGATATTGAAGTATTATGGAATTATAGAAGCAGCGGCGACTCGTCTTTAGTATCTTGATTAATTTTGAAAATTTTATACAATATCATAATTAACTCCCAGCTCCTAATGACTGTAGAGAACGCGCAGAAAAAAAAATAATTAATGAATTTTTAATATCACTAAGCCAGAGGTAAAATTAAGGGTACACACATACACACACACCAAAAGCATAAAAAACTCATTTTCGTAGCCGCCGTAGATCTTCCCGTGTTCGATCATCAATTGTTAATTCACCTTTCCGCCGCCGTACGTCGCTTTTCTTGATTATACTCGCGGCTTTTGTTTTTGTTAATGACACATCCATAGCCTGATTGATATTAGGGAGGAGTACGAAATTTCAAATAATAAATTGATGGAAGTCAGTTTTGGGAGATAATGTTCCGGTTAAGAAAGCAGTGGCGTATCCATTAACTGTTGAATACAAAGAAAAAGCTCAAAAGACAATGCATTATTTTCGTTTCATTTCCGCAATATATAAATCTACTTTAATTCGAGTACAATACAACATTTTCGAGTCGGTGATGGAACATTTGGATTTGAGATAACAATCGGTTGACTTTTCTGCAATTAAATGTACTATAATTCACTCGTGTAACTGTATAATTATCCTTGTAATGTGATGATTGTTCTTTTTTTCTAAATACATAGAACTGTTTAATCTTCTTTAAACATTATTTTTTGTTTTGTCCCTTTGAAATAAGTAAAAAATAAAAAACGTTTATAATCATTCGAAAACAATATATCCCACGAACATTAGCTATGATTTCCCACATCATCGGGTAAGGTACCTAGTTTATTATTATACCAAATGGTAATTTATTTTGAATTTTTTCTTTTTTGGGCGTACTGCCAAACAATCAATATTGTTAGTTCGTTTATTGCCAAACCCTCACCTAATATGATTATAATGATAACTTATGTCAGACATTATTGATAACCTCCTTCCAGTGATCGAAAGGGACCGCCAACGGCCCATCCAACTGCAGGCCCCAATCAATCACGGCAAACATATGCTTTAAACGTACTTAAAATTTCATGAAAATATATAAATATAATGTGCGTCAATATAAGAAGATTTAATTATAAATTTTAAAACAATGTGACAGCTTAGGTGACTTATGGTATAAAATTTTTTTATCTTTCGAAATCAATATGAAAACTATATCCTTCTCAATATCTCGGTGACAGTTTAATAGCGATTTTACAGGTCGTCGATGCCAAAAGGTCCTTGTCCCTTTTTTTTTCAGAAACAGAATGTTACCTAAGTATCTACCACCTGTTGATATTCACCACCAGCGAGTTAGAAATTTATGTCGATCGAGTCCATTCAGCGGAGATATTTATTAGGATTTGATTTTTTGGGTATGCACTTCTAGTTTCCTTTTATGTAGTAGGAGTCTGTTCTCACGGCGATTCTTTTTTTCTCCCTTTTTTTTTTCAAAGTGGTTGAATTTATCGATATGGTCGAATTAACTCTAGTCATAGATGGTTTTTTATTTGTTTGGGGACATATTTTTTGAATTTTAATCCCTTAAAATAGAACAGTTTGGAAAAGAAGAGGCATCGAATAAATTTGCAATTTTCGAATCCATCCTGTCACTACCATTGACTCGGTAATAATTGAAAACACAACTCTTAAAAATCTCTTTCGCCGTCAGCTAAACTCGGACCCGCCATTTTTAATTTAAATCTAATTCCTGATCTACAAAACGAACGAAATCAAATCAAGAAAACAACAAAAATGGACGTTTCGTCTTTGTGTCTCGTTAATTTTAATAAGAAACTGAACGTTCCAGTGACGTACACTAACAAAGGGTTTATGAATTTAAATTTTTTTTCAACTCCCCCCTTGAATTCATTTTTTACCTCAAGAACCTTTCCTTTTACATATAATTTTTGTCAATATTTCTCTATATTAGAATTGGGAGCCCAGAAGAATTTTTGATTGTCTAAGCCCTACTAGATTTTACCTTACATCGGTATTAATTTCAATCAAATAATTTCAAGCTTCCCTTTTTAAAAAAATTCGCAGATCTACCCTTGAATTCTTCAAAGGCAAGGGATGGATCTCGCCGTTGAGTCCTGTTTAATTTTTAAGGAAGTTGTGTTTTTGATATTTTTCCTTGTCATTTTTCTTTAGAATCACCACATTTTTTTAACTTGAATGAATTCGATTTTAAAAAAAGATTACAGAAGATAAATCCGCATATAATATATATTTTTCTTATTCCAGTGTTTTTAAAGAACCTTTATTGAATAGTGGACACCTCAAGGTTGAAAAAAAAAGGGAACCTATTTAATACTTTAAAAAGATTTGTTATTGACAGTAGTCAAAGGCATTCAAAAGTACAGAAAACGGTAGCTGACGATGGTGACAGAAAGACTTGATAATAATGAGCCGACAGGATCGTATTCAGGGAAAATTTTATTAAATTTCTTTCAGTTTCATCTATCAAAGGATATTAAATTCATCTCGCGTTATCACGTTCACCGTTTCAGGATAGTTTTCAAGAGCCAGGAGTATTTGATGAATTTAGTAAATTAAACTTTTTCATTTTCTTTTGATAAATAATTATTTATACACTCCTGTTCGTTTAAATAATCTAGCCAGACAGTTATTTGATAAGTTACCTTTGCATGTCATTCGATTTGATTGAATCATCTCCTCGATGAAGATAAAATCGACCAAGTCAATTTTCGAGTCGCATAATATATGTCATTATTTGTATGTTTCTTCGACTTTTCGACGGGATTTTTTTTTGGTTTTTATTTTCAGGTAATGGGGTATTAAATAGTCGTCACAAAAACGATCAGAACCATTAGGCTTTCGGTCGTAATTACCTCAATTCGATGGTCGTTTTCTTGTATTAATTCTATAATAATTCATCGCCATCGGCTGCATCATTTAATAAATGAAAGATTAAAAAATCCAACGGTTGATATAAAAAAAATAATTTACCTAGGGAGGTTTTTTTAAGTGGCGACTTAAGAATTAATATACTTTAATACGAAACTTGCAAAAAGGTAGGTTGAAGGAAAATCAAAGTTCGCAAAACTGCCTTTTTTAATATTTCCTGGCAAACATGAAAGAAAGGCACAGCAATTACCGTCTGAAACAATTACGGCGTGATTTCTTTCATTCGTCAATTGAAGCAAGGGAGTTACAAAATTTTTTTCCAATTAAATCATTTCTCGTAGGTGACTCCTTTTCATAATTATTAACGAGTTTCTTTGTTCTTTATTTTACGCCACTCATTCCACGTTTCCAAACCCTTCTTTCTACAACTACAAGATCCTTTTTTTTTGTTCTGAATATCACCTAATCATTAACAATTACCTACTTAACGAGTCCACCCTAATTTATCACCAACTAACATCGTCCACAAAAATCCTTCAAGTTAAATGTTGTGCAGATAATTTAAACACCGATTTTAAAAAAAAATTAGCAGTAGTTTATTTATTCACACAATTTGAATATTGTACAAGTTTCAGCAGTTAATTTGATCCTTATCTCTGGTTAACGGTTCCTGATATATATATATTTTTTTAAAGAATATTCAATGCGCATCGGGTGAAAAACGATTCAAGCTTATGGGAACTGACTTTGCAAGTCTAGTCATTGTAAAACATTTTTAATATTTTATATACTAAAGATTTTCGGTTTTGATAACGCCATGTATGTACGAGTTCGAATTTTCTCACGAATTTCTTTATATTCTCGTGTCTGCTAAACATTTGTAGTGAAAAATTATTTTTTTTCTCTCGTTAATCGAAAACAAAAATTCATTTCCCATTAGGGAAAGTAGGTGTCTATTTCGACATTAACGTAAGTAGTTCTTATGTGGAAAAGCTGCAGGGAAATATATTGAAAAATCATCCGTATTTCGCTTTTCTCACATCTCATCATCATCATCTCGAAAAAATAACCAAGAACTTTCAATTAGCGTAAAAGGTGTCTCTTCTATTGCTCTCTCTACCTTGCTGGTATACTGCACCCTACTTTATCGGCCGAGGGCGATATTAAACAAGCAGCCTGATCATACGGTCCAGGGTTGTATTCCCTAACTACCTATCTATACATTTTTTTCAAATTTCAAGAATAATTCTCACAAAAACTTTACACCAAATTCATCCGCGCAAAGTTTATGTCTAGTTACCATTTAAAACGAATTTTTTAATCACAGTTGATTAAAGTAATATTTTTGAAAATACAAACTAAAACAACTTGCCTTAAACTTAAAAGTTGACCAAGTAAACATCTAATATTTGTGAACTTATCAAACTTTTGGTTGAGCAGTGGATTTAGTTTTTATAATAAAAATGTGTATAGAATTATAATGTTAGATAAGGCCCGTCTCTGTATTGCTGTAGACAAAGACCGTGCGTAAAACAGGTATTATGAGTGGGATGGGAATCTATTGTAAAATCTTGAAGCTTCTTATTACTGTTAACATGCGCGATCATTTCTCGAAAATTAAAAACGCCTCCGGCATGTATCATTTTCATTTCCATTCTAAGATAACAAAAACGTAATTTCGAAATCGCTATTTCATTGTTTGGTTGTTATTTTTTTCTTTTCTTTCTTGCCTACCAGCACCGATGAACTTAATTTTTGTCAATGATGGTTTAATGTCGATATAGCAGACATTAAAAATTCATTTTTTTTTGTCGTAAATTGAATTGTGGTTGATTTTCATAACAGGAAAGTTTCCTTATTTTCCGATACAGCGGATCTGAGCTTTGTCAATTTAAAGTTAAACAACCCTATAGCAATCATCATCAACGAAGAGATTTAGTTTATCAGGAAATGATTTCTAGGCCCTCCCAAGCTAAATTTTTTTGGTTAAATTTCTGTTTCTTTGTATGTTAATCCAAAACATTTCTATAATATAAACGGTAATTGGAAATGAAATTAAATAACATTCCAGACAGAAGCTTGGGCTACGAAGTAACCCTTTTTGAGAGAGGATATGGAACTTCGCCACAAAAACATCTGAGCATCAAGGCTAAAAGGAAAACAAAAGCAAGTCGAACGAAACAATTGAGTAATTCAGAACGCTGTCGATTCGAATTTGTTTCCCTGGGCGATTTATTCCATTTCTAAGCCCATCGCCCTTATACATATATATAAAAGCAGTGGTGTCACGTATCATTATTAAAAGAAATATTTCAATTTTTTCCTCTTTAGATTTATAAAAAAAGATACTTTTAAATTTAAATTCATTACAGACAAATTTTAATTTTTTTATTATTAATTTTTTATATGAAAATGTTATTTTTATAGGTTGAATTTAATATAAGACGAGTCGCTATTGGTAAGATAGTCAATTGAAGAAAATATCTAAAATAAACCCTCGACGCTCAAAGCTTAATTTATATAGAGTGTTGCTTTACAATTAGTGAGATACACATTGTTTTTGTTTTACCATACCGATAGGTGATCGCCCAAGGATATTGCTTTAAATCCTCCTAAAAGGTGCCTAAATTTACCCCAACTTGAGTATCTAAATTGGTTGGAATAATTCAAGATAAAATTTATGGATACTTTTAAAACCGAACTTCATCAATAAAAATCAAGTTTAACGTGCCAATTTTCACGACCGCCTTCCAAACTCGATAAGGGTCTCTTTTTCTCTCTCGGCAAACATTTGACAGACGAAGAACATCCCAAAGAAAAATTGAGTAGACCTGCGAAACCAATTGACCCGAAAATTCGACCCAGTGCAATCTTTCGAATAAGAATATTGAAGGGTGTGGACGCAAAAAACACAGAATCGGATCTAAAATGTCTTTATGGGAATAAATTGGACACTGAAACTTTTTGTTTTTAACGTGAAGAAGCCACAAAATTGAACTAACATATTTAAATAAAAACTTAGCTGGTGAAAGGCTTTTTAGAATCACTGAAAATTAAATACATATCCTTCTTTTTCCCGTCAAGATTGCATAAGTCTGTCTTATTCATCTTACGGATTTAGTTTGGAATTGCTATAATTAAACACAATAAAGAAGAAAACAAAAACTGTGAGTATGTTTTTTTTTTCAATCGTATGACCTGCATGATAAGACTGTATCTGACTATACAGAAATGTTTAAGAAATGAAAATGGTAAAAGTCCGATGCTGATACTAAATAGACTAGAAACTGAAAAATTACCCCAATTTTTCCAGTCGGTTGACGTTCGTTGACTTCCTTGGAATTTTCAGTTTATTTTTCGGTAACAAGCTGTAAAGAATGATCGGGTGCCAGTGTCGATTGGACCCTGCCGCGTGAGTTGAATGGAAAATTGAATTTTCAGGAAAGTGTTTAAAAATTCCCCGGTAAAGGGGAAGATCTTTATTGATAAGGCAATGAGGGGTAGAGAAATGAATCGCGGGTGTTCGACTGGAAGAGTCAATTTTTGCAAAATTCATCAATAACTGATTTAAACATTTTTGAAATATAAACAAATTTAGTTTACTTAATGGATTTTTTCCCATTATTTTTTTTTTATTTAAAAACTGATAAATTACGGAATAAAGACATAAAATTTTAAATTTTCCGAAATGGAAATATCTTATATTAGCAAAGAAAATAAACCCAGAAATATGGCCATAATAAAAGTCTATGCGCCTACGGTAAATGCAAATGAAAAATGATAAAAATGGATTTATGAGGAATTAGAAAAAATAAATGACGGGATAAATATTTAAATTTCCTAATTATTGTGTGATAGGCTATAGGGGGATAATTTCTATTAAAAAATAAAAAGATATATAAGTAATTTTTTAATACTTTCTTTTACCCAGTTCCCTTAGTGTTACAATAACAAAACTTAATCTTAATAAATGATCAAGACTGGCAGTGGAGTCATAAAATCAGGTAGCTTTGAACGCAGGAGGCGCTTATAATAAACATCCTGTCTATTGTGAACACTTTGAAAACGTTGAATATGTTTTATTGAAAGTCACGGTCGCTGACGAGTTAAGAATCGAACACTTTTAATCGACCCTTTTTGTGTTATGACTTAATGCTCTAATACAATCAACAAAGAGACATCGACATATATTCGATTAGAGCTGTTTAATTTTAATTGGCAACTAATTAAAATATTCAGTAGTTGGTAGGTATTCAGTGAATCGAAGGAAGTTTAGAAAAAAACATTCACACAGTATCTTACACTTTAGAATACAATGCGGAGATTATAAAATCTAATAAATCGACTTAGTAAATCGAGATTAAAACAGACATTTGAAATTAATTAACCTAAACCATATCCGTTAGTTCAACACTTTTTGAAAATACTACCTATATCCTTTCGGGAAGTATCCAACAGGTTTTTTTTTTGTGAAATTCTACACACACATTCACCTGTTTAGACTTGTTATTATACATCCTCATTATATGTAAATTGATCTGGGTTAAGATCAATTATTTATTGCTGAACAACAGAAATGTAAAACCCACTGAGCTGAAATCAAAAAATTTACATTTCTCGGTAGGTATATACAGGAAATCAGATTAACCCGATAATTGATAAATATCGTATTTTAAAATAATTAATGTTTTAGATGGACAGCACTTACAAGCAAGCATACTACATATCACAAGAAAGGGGGAAAGCTGCTATTAAAGCACTGAGTTCTTATGTATTATCAGTTCCAAAATAATGTGGGAATGCCAAGATAAACTCAATGAACTAGGCGACAACAAATAGTCACCTTACTATAGATTCCAGGAGTAGAAAGAAATGAAATAGCAGATCAGCTCCAATGTAATATTAGAAGAAATAGGTGAAGCCGAAAGAAAGAGATCTGACCATTGGAAAAATCTAGTAGGACTTAGACAATCAAAGATTCTTCTGGGTGACTACAACCTGTTGATATAAATTTATGCATAAGTCAAAGTATAACTGCGCTAAGAGTTTTGACAGGGAACCTAACGGGACATTGTCGCCCATTGTTTTCCAGACTCTCTACACATCTGGTAGGTGAATTTCGCGTAATGCGAGATTAGAACGTTTCTTGATTCATCCACTCTGCTTCAGTTACGGTAAATTCCAGGCCATAGGTCCCATTGAGTGGCCACCTAGGTCACCAGACGAATAATTAGACAAGCAACATAAGTAATTTTAAAAATAGTCACCCTATAGAAGCTCGTTCCTTAAAACTCACCTAATTTCCTATTTTTCGAGAAAAATAATGATATGAAAAAAGATCTCACGACAATATTACCGTCTTAAATCAACAAATATAAGAAATTTTATGACTAAAACCAAACAAAATATTCCCTTACCTACCCAAGCGGTTCTCACATGTGCTTCAGGATTTTGATAGCTTTATTTATAACTGCAGTTATATTATACTAATAATCCGGATCTAACAAACATGTGTCTTTGTATACGGTATATATACAGAATGTGTGGGGGAGCTGCAATTATTACCATGCGATTTCCGTCAAAGATAATCTTTGTCGCATCTTTTGAACTTCGATTGGGTTTATTTTGAATGTTCCCGAACACCATTAAAAGTAGTTTGCTATAATAAATGACGATAGATCTTTGCAGTGCCGCTGAAAATTAGAACAATTAACATTTCGTATGACACGATTTTTTTTCCGTATCACATAAATCAACAATCCAAAACACGAACACGTCGGAAAAACAAATCAACGACATAAGCACCGAATGTAATTGACGTTTCCGATAAATCAGAGCCACTGTTTACGGGAAAAGCTCTCCAACTTCCGCAACCTATAAGGGCTTTTATCCATTAACCGATAGCTTGTTCGGTATAAACCAATTGACTTGTTAAAAGCTGTTTATGAATCTCGAATAATAACCACTACAAATTTCGAAACATCGGCGGAAGAAAATTTAGAACTACGCCAGGGAAAACTATTGAGGTTTGCCGAATATTCACTCGATATTATTTTCCAATCAGTGGCGGGTGTTTTTTCCATACACAGAGTGTATTTTTTTAAAATTTATTTTCACCTATATTGATTTGAGTGTTTTTATATTATTATATTTATTTTTATTTAAAATTTATATTCTTGGCACTGCACTCAACAGCTTTACTATCTTGATTTGTATCAAGAATTAATTTTTTGGAGAAGCTAAGCTCATCTTAGATACTCCCAACCGTGGCCACAATACAAATTTATGTTTCCTTCTCCTCCAAATTCGTAATAAATGTGTGGACGACACTGGTTTTATAACTAACGTTGGTTATACTCGCGTATATCGTTCGTTTCGCAATTGGCTGCAATCTGAAACAGATATTTGTTGTTGACTCAATTGATTTCGAGGTATTTTATAGCTTTTCGAGCTTTAGATACCTGAACGAGAGGATTTCATGGTTTAACTTTCCATTATTTCCCGTGTAACTTTTTAATCAATATTAATACGAGTGAAAATTCAAGTACCGAACAATAATTTCAATAACCACAGTATCAGATGAACATACCTTTTTGGACATATAAAATGTATATTAGGTACTCTCTTTGATCGAGAACGTCTGCTATATAATTTTTAAGAATAAAGTAGTTTTATGGTCGATATATAATTATACTTTCAGTACAAACGCATATTTTGGATGTATATTGGAGAGATCATAAAATGTTTGAGTACGGACCACCCACCTTTAGTACTTTCGATGTTGAATGTTATTTTTATTGCTCGAAACAAAAACGCTCGTTAATTAAACAGCCATGTGCATTGCAGATTAATGTTCCGAATAGAAAAAGGCGGTAGATAATCAAAGCAATTGTTGCAAGCTTATTGTTTATCTACTATTGAAAACTGGACGAATTTACCTAAAGACGTACACAAGTGTTTGCAGATATTTAGGACTGACTACCCTCGTTTAAATTCACAAATACATCTTTATAAAACGAAGTATAAATATCTATTTGTACAAACCAAAAAAAACGTCATATATTAATATCTATGAAACATTTTCTTTATGGAAAATGGAAGTGTCCTCAATTTATCTTGTTGTCTTTATTTTAAGAAAAAACAAAAAATTGATTGTCAAATCGGGCGAGTCCGTTCGTATTTCCATAACCGTCAAAAATAAATGAGATACGACTGGGATTTCGTCGGCCATGTTGTGTCTTCATCAATAATAATAATCAGATCTATTGGTAATTATACGGAGACGTCACCTTGGAAACAGACAACAATTAGGATAAATTAAGGGATTGTGGGTGAGAACGGGCGAATTTTGTTGCGGTTCCAGTAGGAAGGAAGGAGAAAGTCAATTGAGAAAAGTTTGAGAGTTATTCGAAAGGTAGAATAATTACATATTTGAGGGGATGCATAAAAATGTCAATCTAAATATTTTAAAATTTATAAATATTGATATTTTTGTGTGCTTGGTAGAAGGATAGATATATTCTGTTTACGCATACATTGCAATTGTCGTTGTAGCGAATTAAATCGATCAATGGGAATTGTCATCGACAGCTAGACGATTCTTGTCAGTTTCACCGTGTGTTAATTCCACATTTGGAAGCGACGAACTATTTGTCGACTCATCGGAGAATATAACGAGCCATTTAGTAAAGGCTAAAGCGATTTATTGGTTGGCTATTGTTGAAACTTGTGTGTGCGAATCAACATGTGGAAATTTGGATGATCAATTAAGTGTATCAAAAATTAGCTATGTACTTAGAAGAACCTTTTGGCAACTGTTTATTCCTATTAGGAATTTTGTTATTCAATGATTCTATTTGGTAATTTATAAAGGAATTATCTATCCATTTTCTCCGAATTTCCTTTCGCTAGCCATAAATTAACGGCAATTAGTTCTTTCTGGTTGGAGAAAATCGGAACTTTCGCCATTATTTTAAATGTTTATGGTGACTGCGCCGGTTATTTTCACAATCTTATGTTATTACGCGGTTTTATACTAATCGAAACGACTATTAGGATGTGACGAGAAAGTTTTCTTTATAGGATTTCGCAGAATGTAGCCCCCCAAAAAGTTTGATTGAGAAAAGCCGGTCGGGTGGAAAAAATTAATGTTACTCTCTAAATATGGTTAGAGGCAATAAATATGATAGTGCCGTTATTGCTTCAGCCGTGGAAAACCCTAAAGATGTAATAAGTGGGAAATATGAAGACCGATACTCTATTACGACCCTTCTGGAGAAGAATACACATCAACTCGACATAATATCTTTATATATGAAAGTCTTTTAATGTTTAATATTTAAGTCGAATTGATAGTTTTCTTCCTACTGATATTGCGGAATTACAAACTTGGAAGTTTCTAAATAATGACCACTCACTAATAGGTTCTAGTTTGTTGTTTCTTATGATTTACGAGGTACTTCTTATAGTTCGAATGTTTTGTACAACTGAATGACCATAAGCTTCTCATTGGTCTTTCATAATCTACAAAGAAATTCCAATAGATAAAGGAGGATGAGGTTAGTTTTTATTCAAATGTGAAACGTCAAGTAACAATTATACAGGATGTAATAATAAAGGGAAGCGAAAAAATGCTTGAACACTTAGATTGCTGTTCAGCACACTGTATATATTTGAAGTCTCCACAACAAGCTCTTTCATTCAATATGTCACTTACTACAGTTTGCAAGTGTTTTTTTTTTATAATTCCACAATTTTGTGTCATCCCATATCCAAAATTCATTTATCTACGGGTCAGTTCATTCGGAGCAATCGATATACCTATTAAGTGTTCAACAATTGAATATTGTTCAATTGTGACATAATTCACGTGTAAGACTATAAACTGTTCTACCTATGACGTGTAAGTTATGTCGAGAATAAAAATAGGATAGCCACTGTAGAGTCAATCGGTCAAAGTCAGCCATTGTCGACAGCAAATGATAGATGAATGTAATTAAATAAGTGACCAATCATATTCTCGCTTTATTTCTGATACTAGCACCACTTCCATCAAAGTCATCTACTAATAACAGCGGCGTATCGGAATACAGTATATTTTTTTTTGTTTTCCTTTTTTTTCCGAATTAAATAAAAAAAGCTCCGCTTATGTTCAATTGAACCCTTAGTTCAATCAAAGTCAAGTTACCTACAATATACCCGCTGCTAATTTAGTAGGCGGTAAAATTATTTTTCACAATATTCAATTAATCCTCCTTGTTTATTTCATTACAGTGTTACCAACGTTTCTTTTTTTTTTCAAGTCACGCACACTGAAATTGTATTTTCTATAAGGCGACAATCAGATTAGGTGTGTGAATTTATTCTTTATTTTTGGGTAGATTTCTGTGATGGATAATTAGTAATAGCTATTAAGGGTGACAAACGAATGACAAATTACAAAAATTTGTACAGCGACCTAAATAAATTCTATAATACAATAATTATCATGAAGAAGGTATAAACGCAATAAAATTTCAGGTGAATAATCCATAGTGTTTCGAGTGAGAGTCCGTATAAATTAATACATTAATAAAAGAGCATATGAGTGGTAAACTGACAACCATCCATTGTTTAAAGTGTCTAACATAGACAAAGACGTACGTTCGGGGTGTTATACATGATTGTAAACATTACGAGATAACATAGACAAATATTTATTGTCGTTTGAAAACTTTTAAAATAGATGAAGAGGATCTGTATCTGTAGAGTAGGAAGGATGAGTTTAGGCCACAGCACATGTAAATCATTGTACATCCCAAGGTTATAGTCCATCCTGTCCTTCCCAGGAAGGTGTACAGGTAGGCCAAGACCCACCGAACACACACTCTCTTATTGACGGACACTCGCATAAGACTTGCCTGACACTTTCATCTTCCTATTCACACGTCATCTTGAATAGAGATGAGTCCACTATATACATAGTAAGGAGATGTTTCCTTAGTAGACAGTGGCCAGTCAGAAATCCTACTACACATGTCCTACGTAGGTTTTTCCTGGTCATCGCCAAATTTTTGCCTGGTGCCAGCTTCCCGTGGTCGCCCAGTGTGATTCTAGCAAAACTGCATTCTTTGTTTTACATTTTTAGTGTGAAATAAATAAGTTATATCTTCATCTATGATCGTGTATATACTGGAAATAAATATTTTATGGAAAATCCTCTCATTAATATTGAATTTAGGAAAAACAAAATTTCCAAATGAGCCTCATAAAGAAATAATTTCGAGTTTATTCCACCGATAGACGACCTCCGATGCTAATTTGATAATTTATTAACGAACAGGTTGGGTCAAAGTTTGCTAGAATATTGTCCGAACATATCCATATGGCCATTAGGGATTAACGGGGCTAATTTCTAATTATAGGGTAAGTAAAATAAAAGAGGGTGTTCAGATCCGGGTTATACTTATATAAAAACCATTTTTATTTATTAAAAAAAAATCTATACCTAAGTATATCTTTCATTTTGTTTTTGTAATTTTGAAAACTTAACGCGGATATTACGAATTTATGACAAGACTAATTCTTCATTCAGACATGTATCAAGTTGTTAATAAAAAGGTTGATTGTTCTCCACATGCCGTCCCTGGAGAAAGAAGAGAAACCGCTATAAGCGAAATAATGGAGAAATAAAACACACATCTGAAAAATTTTCAACCCCTTAATTTGGTACACTAAGTTACCTTAAAATACGTTATTTATTAGCGTATATACATAGGGAAAAATGGTTGGGTTTCAGAAAAAGGAACGAATTTCAATATTTTCAGCTCACATAAGGGTCGTATTCGCCTAAGGGCTTTTTTAAAATTATTTAATCCCGTCTGTGTACCGGTTACGTAGGCATAAACATTAAGCGATTCAAGCTATGTATTAGTAACTAAAAAGATTATGAGGATTTTTTTTAAATATATATTTTTGCCCCAAAACAGCGGCGTTTCTTACAAATTCATCCTTTTACTGAACTCCACGTTGAAAAGTCCACACAAAACTCTGATATACTTTCCTTTATTTTTTCTATGTACTTCATTTTTGAATCTTTGTTCTACGATTATTCTAATTTTGGAAATTAAATAAGTGAAAAGTATTTGGGGTAATTGCGCTTCTTAATATTTCAAACGCTACGCCTCTGTGGAAAAAATATGATGTAAGAGTAATAATACCATGATTTTCCTTCGCTTTTTTCTAATTCGGTGCTTGTTAATGTTTATTTGCTTTTCGAAATTTGTGTTTAAAGAGGATCATTTATAATTACTCTTTATTTATGTAGAAAAAATACCACAAAATATACAAATGTAATGGCTTTTTACTTTTGGCAATTATTTTGTTTAAAACCAATGAAATGCTTCTTTATTTGTCACAAGGGTAAGCTTCAACCAATTATGTTATTATTATAGGGTAAATAAATCACTCTGTTTTCGTTTTTCTTAAATTATTGGATGTCTTAACACAAATAATTATTATAATTTTGTAGAATAATAAAATAAAACGATAGATAAGTCAAAAACTAAAAGTATTCTATACTAGGAACCATTTTTGAAGACGCTATTGTATGTTTGGTTGCCTATAAAATGTCAATATATAAGATGTGAATGAATATATTACTTGGAAAGTTTGGTTCGGGAATGGAAAAACTTCCACTCCTAAATTTATGTTCAATTAAAAAGTTTTTTCATTTTCAATATACCTACCATAGCATATATTTTCTTCGGGCGAAATATGTAATGATTTCGAGAGCAATGATCAATTTTATCTCGAGGGTGGTTAAATTCTGCAAATCTAATCATTTCTTTCTACTAAAAATGCGTAGGTGTATACAGAGTGGATTAAATTTGATTTCTGAAAAATTTTCTTGATCATTCTTCTTTATTTTATTTTTTTCACAGTGTGGATAATATGAAGGTTAAAATGTTTTTATCGTGTACTTAACGCGATGTGCGATGCCATGTCGACTTTGATCAGTAGGATCAGCTTTGATAACGAGGACGACTATGATTGTATGAAATATTAATGAATCGACTGGTAATGGAATAAATTAATTTCTAAAAGCAATATTTCGACGATATAGCGGGAGACGGTGGATTAGGTGAAAGCATCGGAACTGCAAGAGGAAATTAAAGAGAATACCTAATCAGAGTCTATACTCATCTGTATATATACTGGATCAATATTAGTCATTGATTTTCTCGACAAAATAAAGAAATATTTTTAAATAAAATAAATTTTCTCCGACCCTCTCTGTTTTCGAGATCTATTCGATATATAGGAAGTGTCTTTTAAGGGCAGGAAATGTAAGTATCTAGTAGCTAAATCCTTATCAGTTAGAAGGATTGTAGGATTTCTCGGTTATATGCTGATTCTCAATGTCGATAAATGCCCATAGCTTCAACGAATGTCATTCACATAAAACCTAAAAGTAGGTATCTGAATATATAGCCGTTGGCGAGTTTTTGATTTGTTTTTTATTGGATAATAGTCATGTCTTTTGATAAAGGGACGAAAGACATAAATATTATAATTGATAGGGTGGTTTTTATCTTGTGAATATATTTTAAGATGTTTACAGTCTCAAAAACCAAAAAAAAACGACTAAAAAATAATTTTTTCCAATTATTTGCAAAAATATACGCCATCTCTCGAAATTGACGACTATAGAATAATTGATAGAACGTTTCGAGAGAACCTAACAAGGTCCTCATCAATCGTATACACTCGATAAACCCTTTACGCGATGGCCCTTCTTTTGTAATCCCTATTGAACTCGTTTGATGGAATTATTCAAGCGTTAATTTGATAACAAGCAGAAATTCATATAAATAGCTGGATTTTTTGTTATGTGGGAGGATTTATTTTCAATATAAATCAGCAAAAATTTGAAAATACTGCCATAATGAGACCAAAATTCACTTACTGGATTACTGCATGAAGAACTAGGACAAGCATATTGACACCGAGAGACAAGAGGAGAAAATCTTATGGAAAATATATCGCTTTTTAGTGAGGGAGATATACATAATTAACTGCGTAGTTTCCATAAGAGTAAACAAAATCACATAAGTTTGAATCAGCGAGTTTCCATCAAACAAATAATAATCCCATAGATGGCAAGAAGTATTAATAATCAAGAACTAGTCGTCGAGTAAGTTTATTGCGAATTTATGAAGTTAATGAAGTTCAAGATTAGAAGCCATTTATCACATGGAAAGCAATAATAATATATATGAGAAGAACGTTTACTTTTCGAGATAAAGCAAAGCTTGTATCATATATATATATATACAATTTACAGGGTCATTCATTATTATAAATATATTTTTATGTTTCATTTGATTTTTTTTTAATCAATAAGTCATAGTAGATAAAGATTTGTAGCTTGGAATAGCTTCAGGCTGAAAGGATTTAAATTAGTCCTAAATTAATCCTCTTTTGTCTGTTAAAGTTATAAAAATTCAACTATAAGATTTGTTCTAGAGAAGTTATAGAAGATAACTTCCAATTTTCAATCAAATCTATCGAAAAATGAGATCGCGTTGTAAAGACAATTAAAATTAAAATGCAAACACGACAAACCCTGTAGGAGATATAATATCCAGAGATAGATATTTGTCATAAGGAGGACGTTTCTATCTTTTGAAGTTTCTCTTCTGTCGACGTCGTCCCAGAAGAGACGGCAATATAAAGTTTGTATCAAGTAAACTTATGAATATAACGAACTACTTTCCCGCTACGAAATCCATATCTCCGAACTGAACTTGTAATACTTGTTATATTTGATATTTGTCATGGCCCTCTCGATCCCTTTGGCGCAATTGTCTCTTTCATTTAACACAAAGAAGGGGAGAAGAAGAGAGCGAGAGACTTGTACGCTCTTCTCCCACATATAAGTATATATCCCGGCTTAGTTTTAATTTAGATTAAATATCAATTTTGTGGCGACAATTTTATATATTGGAAGTTGGAGTTTGGTCTATTTTTACTCCACATTCGTCATTTATTTAGAATGTTTCTGGATTATATAAAAATAATGAACAAACAACATCAATAAATTGAATTTAACACTGTTTAACTACATTCTACGTTTGTTTGAAATGGTAATTATTGCCAGTAGTTCACTGTAAGCCCACTAGATCTGTAATTATGTATGGAAAATTATAATATCCCATAATAGGGAACAAAATAATACAATATCTAATATTATGTTGTAACCCAAAAATCTTGGAGGACGTTATAACAAGTTGTTTCTAACTGGATGAGGTTTATTTTCCGTTAGCAATTAGACAGGTATTGATGGAGGGAAATTCTTCACATCCCTCCAGGATTACATGCGGTTCAACACAGGAATTTCGAATGAAGGGCCAATTAACCACGTCAGAATTCAATCGTTGGCTTTGGCTGTTTGCTTGTTTGCTTGAGTAATGAGGAAGCCACTTAGTCTTGTCTGGAGTTCCAGAAATATGCATTGTTGTTCAAATTGATGGTTTGAAATTTGAAAAAATATCTATATAAATCTATATATAAACGAATCTCTCTGAATGTTCATAGCTATCGCGTCTATAAAACCCTAATAAAAGAAAATCAATTACACCCTATCTAAATGAGACAAAGACAATAACAAGAAATCAATTAAGACTATTCGAGACATTTATTCGAAGGGTGATCTAACAGGGAAAAGGAAGAAGAATATGTGTAGACAAAGAGTCAACATTTATTACTTTTTGGGCCATCAATAGGGGTTTGCTTAGTGATTCTACAGTAGTAGTTGTCCCATGTGTGACGGAGGCCATCGTCCCCAATGTGCTGCGGTTCCTCGTTTAGTGCCCACTTTTAGGGAATTGACAAGGGAAATTGTATGTTTCAAGGCAATTCAACCAACTGAATACATCAAAATTCATCAGTAATTTCGTCAAATATGTCACCTACTTCACGTTCCTCTTCTATTTTTAATTTTTATCAAGTCGTAAATATAACCCGACTAATCTTACTCAAACTTTCCATGAGTGTTATTGGCTGTAAAATTGATATAAGGTGACCAAAAACATCAATGTGTAAAGCAACAATATTTTCGAGTTCAATTCGATATTGAAATTTAATTTTGCAGCCAAACGAACTGGACTAATATTGAAACTGTTGGATGTAAGCAACGCGCAAATACATTTTCGTGTAACAGCTGATACACTGGCAATAGTGCATAATATTCGGCACCGATCCGCACGTAATCTCACATTTATACACACATACGCACACATTATTAATGAACCGCCTCGTTCAATCGTGTGATTGAATTTCGGTAGTGTTGCAATGATTGTGTTAATCGACACATATAAATATATATATATACTGAATTTAATTAAATAGAAATCAAGGACGTCAACTGAAAATTACACAGAGTGTTTGTAAATTCATTTTTTTAACCGTACCTCGTAGATTCATATATATTTACTGGGTCAGATGGAGAAAGATCCAGTTCTTGATTTAAATAAAACACCAGCTTAGATCATGAAATATCTCAAATTTGTTACATTTTTTGTTTTAAATATTTTATCGAGTCGAAAACCTGTTGAGATGAAATGAATGCATAAGTCAAAGTAAAACTGCGCTAAGAGTTTCAACTGGGATCCTAACGGGACATTGTCCCCTGAATGGGCACCTAAAAAAGCTCAAATTAATGGAGGAAGGACATTTTTTATTTTTCTACTAGAATTTGTGGCATAAAAATGTACCTTTACTAAAATTTCTATCTGTAATGATTCCATACTTAAAATTCACAGTATATATAAATCATATTGTCGTTAAGTTGTTCATCAAAAGTTTAAAAATGACCGGTTTAATGTTCAATATTACTTAGGGAGGGATTCTTCTAATTTAGTGGGTAGTTTTTTAAGCAAAAACGCGAGCGTGTGTGTATGTCATCAGTAGATTGTATGTAATTATTTATATCTGCTCTTTTAGGTTCATCTGTCCCTTTCAATTCCCATCGTCTATATATCATTCGTTATTTTCGTTTTGTCATACCTGTCACGTAAAAGCTTTCCTTCCCCCTATATATTCGTCAATGATAGAAATGCTATGAAAACAAAACTCTGACAAATAATAAGTTTCCCTTGAAAATTCTCTTGACTATTAGAGAAAAACCAATTCAGTTTTACTAATGGAAATATGTCTACATTTATATATAAAGACTATTTGGTATGTCGGTCACATAGGCTGAAACAAAAAAATATCGCCGACCGGACTACAAAGAAATGTTTGTTGTCTAGTATTGTTCTTAGGAGATTTTGTAGAAATAATTTGGTAATAGAGACTCTTGTGTACGTTTGATTGCGTATGTGCCAATCAAAATTTACTTCGCCTCTAAGCAAGTGCGAATAATATTGAATAATTCAAGAAGATTTCCTAATTATAAATTTATACGTCGAAGCTGGAGACTTTTTGATTAAATTGGGACCAATTTTTCTTTTCAAATTAAAAAAAAAAAGTTGTATATTTGATGAGTTCCATTCAATTAGCTCTGCCTAATTGGGTTTTTCGAAGACAACATGAAAATAGAACGTCGAAATTGGCAACGAGTTTTCAAATAGAAACGCCAGGATCTGAAAAATTCGACCCTTTTATTCGTAACATTTCTCACAAAACAGTAAATATTTATCGCTCTGTTTATTAATGTCCGTTGGAGAAAAAATATATTAACTTCCTTATTGTCCTTTTTGGAAAAAGGATCGTATTGTCTCAACCGAATTAAACGAAATTCCACAAAGGAATAGTATATTCTTCAACTAGTGCAGAATGATGGCTATTAGCCATTCTACACAAGTAAAAGACTATACTTTCCCCACGACTAAAAAAAGAATGCTTCCAGTGAGGATCGAACCCCAATCGTCCGCACCAGAGTCAACCACTAGGCCATAGAGCATGTTTATTTTCCAAAAGGGATACGTAACATACAGTTTTAATCGAAACCCTTACATTTATAAATGGTAATTGGGAGTTATAACTAAATATAACTACTGTAATGTAGTGTCAGTATCCCTTATAGTTTATTTCAAAAGCACATACATCCCTGTAAGTTTGGGGATTATTGACTTTTAATTTTATTTGAACTGACAACACCAACATTAAAAATTCAAATATACTTTTATTCCACAAATTTGCGTTTCTTGTAAATAAAAATCACATCGCTAGCGAGGTTGTTTTACCGGTATAAAGCGGATTAGTATATTGGCAATGTTTCTTTTTATGACTTGAGTGCCACCGAAAATTGCTCAAACAAAGACATCCATCCCTCAATCACAGGCTTCAATAAGACATTTTTATGGGTGTCGTATTATTTTTGGACGTGAGAAAGATACAGTCTTTTATTTTAGCACAGGTGATAATAAAATAAAATTAAAGAAAAAACCATTTAAACAAAAAGGATACAAATATATAAAAATGGAAGATTTAATGTAGGATAATTTCCTTCCGTTGTCAAATGAATAACCGATAGATATGGAAAAGAAGATTTTTTTTTTCGAAATATTTCCCTTATTTGAGCTAAGCACCCGTACTAGATCTGAGCCTGATGAGACGGTGGGTTTTATTAAAGAGCACCGGACAGTGGAGGTACCTTTGGTGTTTTGTCACTGGCGTCAATACGTCTCGGATCTTTACTACACATCATCCGGCGTGTGTGTATGTGTGTTAGGTACATCACAAAATTTTTATTAGTTTTTGATGGGACAAACGTATTAGACAAATGTGTATCGTGGATGATTTTTTCTTGTATCGACGGCTTTATAGTAATAATAAAATTGTAGTAAAAAAATTTTTGCAGGAGACTTACGCCAAAAACTAAATAAAGATTTCGGGATCCTTGGCATAAAAATTCAAGAAATACTTCTTCAATTAGAAACCGTGAAATTTATCCGAGAGTTTCCTGCTTTCGAATTCGAATGACAAAACGAATAGAGAGAAAAAAAAAAGAAAAAAAAGCAGCAAACTGATAAGCAGAATTGGTAGTGTCATCCCTTAAAAGAAATTACTCTTCGATTCCCTCGAGGTGAAATTGGTGCCTTCCAATTCTTGTAAATTCATGTAAAAGTATTTTCCCAACCCTCTCAGGACTGCAACAGGGTCCTTATTTGTTTCTTTTACAGAAACGGACTAGAAATAAATTGTATTGAAGTTTACACGTTTTATATATCCATTAAATATTGAAAATATATTATTAGTAACACCTTTCGACACTTTTTGCTTTTAGTATTATTATTATTTAGTATTTTCTAATCAGTGGCTCTAAGTTAAACCTACTCAAATACTGAAAGATGTAAATCTGGTCGTTAGAAAGACCAATAGGGGATTATTTTTCCAAAATTATGTGCCTAGTGACGTATATTTATTTATTTATAAGGAAAAATCATCCTTACCAATCTCCAGATGATTTTTTTGTAACATATTTTTGTTGAGTTCGGTTCTGTTCAACCGATTTCAGCCTTCAGTTCGAATTTGATTGTATCAAATAAAAGTGTCGTTTACCATATCAAAATATGTTTGTATATGGAAAATATCGTGCGTAACTGTCACTGATATTAAATTCGAAAGAAGAACAACACTTTACCCTATAAAGGAAAAAGACAAAATTGATCGAGAATGAAATATTAAACGTTAATAGACGAAGGGTGGGTTTATATTCTATTATATATAGCTCGGGACCAGGCAAGTTAATCTCTTTGACATTTTTAATATACTTTTTATTGAAGAGATTATTCAAATTTGCTATTTTCAGGTCTATTTTAACTCTTTACAGATCATGTTTTCATAGATACATTTTTTTTTAAATATTATTAATAATAATAATGTAATATAAACTAAGATTCATATTACTATTTTCTTTCCTTGTCAAACTTCGATATTTCCGTTCTTTTTCGGTCGTATCCGACCCTTTTGGAGTCGTAAAATGCTTTTTATGGCATCACTATTGGTTATTTGAAGATTTTCGGACAACGAAAGATCTTAAAGTCAACTTTGATGACAAAAATCTACAATGAAATATGGATTGGAGATATTAAATCCAACTTCGTAAAATTTCCTACATTTTCAGTTATACACAATAGATCATCTGGTAAATTGTTTTTAATATCATATTTTTCACATTCGTTTGATTTCAATTGAATTAAAACCTTGTGCACTTTTTTTTATTTATTAAAATGAAAAACGTTTCTGCACCTTAAACGATCTAAATGCGTTTTAATTGCTATTTAAGTCATAATTTTAGCTTGTATTGCTCATTAGTGGAGGCGAATATTAAAACTCATTTACCTGAGAAAAGTGGTAATATAACGTTAAAAAATATGATACTTGGCTACAAAATGATGTAAATATGAAAAAAAAGGGATAGATTACACCTAGGGAAAACGGGATAAACGACTTGCCAAAGGCGGTTCTATACAAAAATAAGGGAAATATGTTTAATTTTGTTTTAAATGGAGTTTGTTTGGTAAAATATGACCACAATATAATCACAAGGACAAATTGACTTGACCAGCCACAAGGATTCAAAAGATGCAAATACCATAAGCTCTTCTAAAGCTATACCATAAAAGAGAGGTTATAAAACATATGGAAGAAACTGGCACAAACTTTATGCGCAGCCAGTTGAGCATGGCGCATCACAGCGACTAACTGAACTAACAAACCCCGCCTCTAACCACACGAAAATTGTCAATATGTCAATATTATTTTAATTTGAGGTTAGTCCGTTAGTCACTTCTGAACATATCTATAAGATATCTTCTAAGGAAGATTTACTAAAAGTTCTAGTTATATGAAAAAGTGTGTTCGTGTGATATTGGTGTGTGCTTCAAGATGCTTCCAGGTAGATTGGTGTATAAGTGTGGATTATTTGTTTGTCTGTTCTTATTTTATTTTTATTGACTGTTTTTGTGTTATTTTCGATATTTTTTTGTATGAAAAATGTTGTTTTAATAGTAATGTCTCACTAGCAGCGTTTGTTTTCTCCTATTCCTTATTCAAAAAGCGCGCGTCTTAAATGCTAGTTCATACCAGTAGCCAAGGTAAGCGCTAGTGGTAACTTTGTGCCACAAATCTCTCTTTTATTTATTACTCTATGGGCTATACATAGTGAGATAACGATCTTCTAGGTCGTTCTGTCACGTTCTACGACAGCTGGAATGATGTCGAAGCGTTGAAAATCAAAATATTAAAACATGCAAAACATGTAATGAATATGCCACAAGGAAGGTACTAAAAAAATTACTTTTTATTGTTCTCTATAAGAAATTGTCCGATATTGTTACGCTAATGGTCGCGGTGGAGAAAAAAGCGCATACATAAGGGTGAATTTTATATTTGGAACATTAAATTCTTTTAATTACTTTCTGTATCTACATATTATACGTGTAGTTCAGGCCATTATTTTCGGAATCGTGAATGTAACTCGGGTTTGCCGCGTGCCTTTTTAGAATACTGATTAATTCTCTCGGATAATATATTTTATTTGTGCGGATACACCCGTATATATATTACGGAAAAAAAAATTAGGTATACCGGAGTGGAAAAAAAAAACGTTTAGCTTATACCACATGAATATTAATTTTTATTTCAACTAATATTTTTTCCAGAAAATAAAAAACAAAAACAGATATATGATTTTGATTAAATTTGAGATCAATCTAGCGGTAACTAAGTCAACAAACCAATTTTCAAGCGACCGATATCTAACCTAAGAATGTCCAATTTGGTATAGTAATTAATAAATCAATTTGGTAACGTTCTAATCCTTATCCCAGTACGAGAGAGGAACGAAATCCTCGATGTCCTTGATGTAATTTCCGTTCTAAAGGATATACGGCGCGATAACCAATTAATTACGTAATCTTATCCTATATCAACCCTTTAGGTGGAGGGTCTCTGATACAAGAGTCTACTCTCTCTCGGACCATCGTCATATATCAGAACGACACTGGACCAAACGTACAAGAACCAGACGCCGAAAGTTGGCGTCACTATCCATTAACGTACAAAAAAATTAAAAAGGAAATAAAATTTTTTTTTTTAAGAATTATGTACTGCGTGATCAAATAAAAACACCTGTACTTATAAAAGATTTTCCCTATATTTTCCAAAATTTATCTAAAGAACTTACTGCCACTGGCAGAATATTTCCTTTAATACCTCGGCATCCGAAGGACTCGCAGGATTATTGTCTTATTAGAAGGCGACCGGGGTCAGTACGCGCACCAATCCTTTTAGTAGTCCTTCATAATCCGATACTTGATATAAAGGAATGGTAACTGGTTCGGAAACTAATACACTCGACCGATATTGACCCTTTTGTAAGAAAATTTGTAACTCTGATTAAATATATTTTATTTAATTTTTGTCGTCTTTAATTCTGATTATATTTTTTACCTGCCCCGGTAAGTGTGTAAATAAAATTTTCTCATGTAGAATGGTATAAAATGGTGAAATATATTTTCCGCGAAGGTATTTAGTAAACACGCATAAAGCAAGTGGTGTGCCTTTGACTGCCGTCAAAGATTTTAGCAATTAATTTCTTCCAAATCAGGTAGTTTCAATACGGTTTAAGAAAAAAAATTGATTTTTCACCATTTTTAATTAAAGAACTGCTCTAGGGTGAAAAAAAAAATGCAAAAAAGACTCTTTTCGCGACCGTATTTATCAGTTCCTGCTTTTCTGTTTGGTTTTTCACATCAAAGGATTGCTCTTTCTTTTGTCTTCTTTCAAATGAGCGAGATTTTTTTTGCTTAATTATCAAAAGAAATACGAATTATGATTCTATAAATATACAACTCAATTTCACCAAGAAGGTAATATAATTCGTGAGGAATAGATTCCTTTTTTAAAATAAATTCTTATTTCGTTTATTTTCAAAATATGTTCATTTCTCTTTTTAAACGAAATTAAATACAAATACCACACAAGTACAGCAGAGACCGACACACTCGCATTTGTTTGAAGTCCAATGAAATCCCGAAGCGGCAAGAGATATTTCTAATTCAAACCTTTTTTAACGAGACCACGTACATACACTCACATACATACGAAAAGCAGAAATACTAGCCGGTTTTATAGGCACGTACTCAGCCAATAAGCTACCAACGACAATCTACTAATTCTATAGGAATACAGGGTCACTAAGAATAAAAAAATGCCAATAAAATGAAGGTTGGGAAGGGGTTTACTAGACAATTCGCTAGCACGAGGAGAATAGAAAGTCAAGTGCCACCCAGAGGGAGGAAATCATTCCGCGTTCATAGCCAGGCTTCGTTTTGCAGAAATTTTGAAGATTCGAAGATTCAGAGGACCATGTGAGGTAATAAGTGAAGGAGCATCAAAGAAAACAGTTAGATTAATAAAAAAATGTTTTCATTTCGAGTGAAAGATCCTATGGGACAAGTAACCGACAAAATATATTAGTAATTTTCATAGAATATAATAAATTTATGAAAAATCATATTTTTTTAAAGGTTAGTCAGGTCCTGTTGTATAGCAGTAGCTGTATGGTTGGTAACAAAGCCGCAAATTTGCATCCTATAAATCAAATAAGAGTTCAACTCTCTTGCGCGATATTCAAAACGCATATCTGCTCAGAATTTTAAAATCCGTTCTGCAAAGATGGCCACGTTTTTAATGAAATAATACCGAATGGACGCTGTCCGACGCCGTGGATGCCTAAACGAATAAGCCTGAGTCGGCCATGTGTGCAAAAATTACAAAGAAAAGGGGTCTGTGTTTGTATTTGTTTTATTCAACCACTTCCCGGTAATATTTCGGGTTGTTGCGGAAAACTAATGTCATTATTTATTATTATTATTGTTCGTATATTATTATGTAAAAGTTTTTGTTACTTTCTCATACTTTTATGAACAAAAACATTTATCATTCTCTTCCTCTGTCTCTCTTAGTTTCGAATGAATATGAGTTTAATGTGTTTCGAATATGGTTAATAACACCATCAGGTCGTTATCTATCTCTAAACATTTCGATGCCATTACGGATCTAAGAGGGACTCAGACATAAATTATCTCAAATTATAAGTTATGACTTTTCATTTTGGCTTATTAGTTAATGTGACGGCAAGCAATGTTGCCAAAAGATCCTATATTAATGGCATTTAAATCGAATCAACCACTGATTTTCTGGGTGCAGAAGCTTTTCCAATTTTTTCTTAATATATAGACAATAATTTCAACCAAAACTAATATATTTCTGTTTGGGGGGATCCCATAATAGCCAATATAACCTTATTCCTTATCGAATTGACGTCATAAGTTTCAATAACCGATGACAAGTAATGTTTTCGGACTGGACTTCCCAGCTCAGAATTGACCAAGAGATATTGTGCCTTTAAGCCCCGTATATATCGTAAAGAACGGTGTTTACGACTTAGTGAGATGTTACTTTGTACTTCCACTACAAGCAGTTATGAAACTCCTACATTATAATATACAGGAGGTTTATTTATTAAAAATTTATGAAAACAACCTCTAAGATGTTCGTTTAAATGGCAATTCAATTATTTCGTAGTCGCTAAAGGAGGATAGTTAATCAGGAAAACGTCAATAACAAACAGATGCACACACACAGTCACACTCGAACATAGAGCACACACACTTTCCAAACTGAATTCAAGGAGGCGCTGTTGGAAAAGCGATTAACAGGAAATTGAGAACAATTGAATTGTCAAGTTCAAAGGTACACTGTTGGAGTTTACTGCGTATTCGGTATTTCTGGAAAGTATCATGGGCGCATCTTGTGCAGAAGTTTCAGCGGAGTACATACTCAAAAATTTGAGAAAATTCATTAAAACATATACATCTAAAAACCCACTTGAAACTTTCTTCCTCCAGTGAGATCTTGTCCAAAAGAAGTTCGAAAGAAGTGAGCCCACATCACATGGTGATAATGTAAAGTCTTGAAATGTTACATAAATTTTTTACAAAGACGGAGAAAAAGAAGAAGTAAGTTGTTTCAATGAGGAAACAGAAATAAGACAAAAGAAAAGTGTAACTATAATTTCAAATAAAAATAGATAGTTTTCTTTGAAGCCTGTCAAAATGGTGTATTTAGACGCCCCTGGAAACATAAGCTCATTTCTGCCATTTATTGAATAGTGTATAATACATGTCTATTCCATGTGTATGATTCCAGAATCCGGGACTATTGTTTGGCACATCCTTCTGCTAATCGGGACTCTTCCAACCAATTTACACTGATTATTGTGAAGATTTGCCGAATGAGGGTTTTGACAATTTTCCTCATTATCTTTTACAGTGTGTTAAGGAGATAAGTTTTTAATCAAAAACAATGAAAATCTTGTTTTGTTAAATTGATACTTGTAACTTGTTTTTTTTTGTTGTTGTTGTTGTTGTGTGGGTAGGTGGATGTGGGGTGAAACTAAAACAAAGTGTCATTTCAAACAACAAACAGACATCGATAATGTTATTCATTTATACATGAATTCAGAATGAAAAAAATTAATCAAGACGTTAAAAGTTGCACCTTTTCATTGTGTTTATTTCGGCTCTGTCGATTATTTCAAAATAGACGCGTAGGTGTCGGGATCTGTCTACAACTGGTTATTGAAATAACAACTAAAAGACGAGCTGACTCACTAACCAAAAATAAAACAATATAAAAATTGTTATTGTCGAAAAAAACAGGTCCCGATTTTGGATTATTCTCAAAAGTATTCAAACAATTTGCTAATATTTCTCTATTATCAATAGAGATGGTATCTCACTGGCGACAATAACTATAAAGAGAAGTGAGAGGGCGCTAAAGGATATCTACATTAGTGTGGGCGCTTATAGTAAAATTTCATAAGTTAAATAAAGCACCAAATATGTAAAAACAAAAATAGGGATTTTAGAAAGTCTGGGATGAACTAGATAAATCACGTTATGCAAAATATCTACTTGATATAGAGCCATAAGTACTACATATTTTTGAAAAGAAGCAAGAATTAGAAACTAGAAGACACTTGGTTGCATGTGTTGAAAATATAACACCAAAATAAGCGACCTTACTATGAGAATCAACGAATATATGGAAGATAGTCGAACCTATTCACTATAAAGTTGGAACATTGGCAAAATCAACAAGTTGGGTTGAAGGTTAATTATGCCCAGCTAATTACAGGCAGGTGTTCTATAAATTGAGCCCTTTGGATATTATTGTTAATCACGGATATATTAGTTGCGGTTTATCTAGGTTGATAACCAGGGAGTCGCGTCATACGGTGCCAATAACCTATTTGTAATTATAAGGGTTTTACAAATATTATTGATGTAACGATAGAGGGTTGAAAATAACATACCCTTTCAACATTACACAGTACAATATATATAGTGAACCCTGTATCTCATCGAATTTATCACACATGTTTATAAAATTGAAGGATGACTCGCCCACGATAATATTTCAGATTACTTTAGTTAAAGGAGGAATTTGGGATATACGACGGAGCGGTTTTAATAAAGAGATGCAAATGCTTTTCGTTTCAATATAATGGCACAATCGACGCAATAGACTAAAAAGCAAAGAGGGTAAGATATCAACAACCTAAAAATTGGCAATAAAATTATACGGAAAAGTTAATCGAGTCGGAAAATTCATATCGAGTGAATATTTAGTGGCGGAAATAAGACTATAAATTTCCGTACACATTCAGTAAATTGGAATATTTGACCCCCATAAACAGTGTTATGTTCAAATGGAATTTGCAAATTGACATTTCTACTAAGCCGTATAAATATTTCTTCTTTCTATGTCTCTTTTTCAAAAATAAATCATAATTTTATCGATTTATTATAGAAAGAAAAAAACGTACAAAGCATCAAGAACGCTTTTGATCCTTTTTTTTTCTCTCTTTATGTCACCGTTAATCCTAAAAAAGTGAATCTTGAGCCTATTCTTTTGTATGTCCATCTCGAATACCTCGATTCGATTGGAGACAAACGATTGAATCCTTCAAGGATTAAAATAAAGAAAAGATTCGAGAACAGCTGTAGCGTAATACAGTGGGTTCTTTCATTTTTTTTTCTTATAAAATATATCATGTGCTTAAGTTAAGAATGGAAGAATTATTATTCAAAATTCACAATAGAACACAAATATTATGACATAATTTCGAATACTAATAATTAAACTACTACTAAGATCATTCGGTGTCTTTTGCATGACAGACTTACACCTTAATATATGCAAATTATGGAAAATGTTCAGTTACTACCAAAGCTTTACCTAGACGGAAATTATCTCTCAGTTGCTTAGACAAACAGAAGGTCCTTCGTACAAAGGTATTGCTCTGTTTGAATTTGATTACTTATGCTGAAGTTAAACAACATTGTCACAAATCAATTGATTCAATTCCTCTCTCTCTATTTAAACGGAATTGCCACGTCAAGAAGAACAGCTTCTAATGAATTTTGATGAACGCACAAGTTCAAGTCAATTCATAGATAAATAATCAAGAAATTATTGGTGAAAATAAACTTCTTTATAGAGTGATAATAACTGAATGCTTATAGTGAACATTTAACGTTTGAGTTGTGCTTATATAACAGTCCAGACACTTGAACTGAATCTTTGTACAATTTCCCATGTTTTTTACTTCCATTCCAGCCTGCCTCCAATTGAGTTGGAGTTTATTACACTTTATTATTCCAAAAAAACGGTTCTCGACCTCCTTAAGATCCTTCTTTAGCTGACTAACACACTTTATTTGCCTGCATACTGGATTATTTACATATTGGACTATTTAAAAATTAATTAAATATCTCAGTCTCTGATATCAAATAATTAAAAGTATCTAGATATAACGTGCACGAGCACGGCATGTCGTCCTTCAGACGAATCTTGGTGGTACATATTCGAAGCTCGAGCGTTTTCTGATGGATAAGACCGAGTACGATCGCGAGAAAATTAAAAAGCACTTGATCGAACAGGCGTTTTTCAAACTGTTCGTTCCGAAACAGTTGAAGTGCAATCAAATAACAAGTTGACAACCAATTAAAAACCGTTTAACCGACTCAATTTCCATTTATAATCAAGTGTATCGGAGTAGGCTGTGTAATTATGGACCAACCGCGATCGTTGGTATATATACCAGCTTGAAGTTTGACAGTTTGAAAGACAAGTGACCATCGGTACTGTTATCATACCGTCCTCCATTGTTGTTTAGGAAACAGAGGTGGATTCGAACGAATAAAAAAGTATTTAAATTTCTTTACTATTTTTATCTCTTCTATATCATCTCCCCAGTATCTGGTACCTTACTATGGATTCCAGGACACACTGGAATAGAAGGAAATGAACTAGCAAAGAGGGGGACTAAAATACCTTTCAGGAGGCCAGAACCCTTTGGCGGAATCAGTCCCAATGTAATATTGGAAGAAATAGATGAAGCCGAAAGAAAGAGAAGATCCAACTATTGGAAAGATCTAGTAGGGCTTAGACAATCAAAGATTCTTCTTGGTGACTACAACCTGTTGAAGTCAAAGTAAAACTGCGCTGAGAGTTTTAACAGGGATCCTGACGGGACGTTGTCGCCTGAATGGGCACCTGAAAAAACTCAAAATAGTGGAGGAAGACGAATGCAGATTTTGTGGCATGGAAGAAGAAACATCCATCCACAAGCTTACCAACTGCACAGCACTCCAGAATCTTAGAGCACAGTACCTGGAAGATTACTGGATAGAAGAGGAAGATTTACCTAAGCTGAAGCCTGCAGATATCCTGAAATTCCTCCGGAAAATAGGACTAAAGGAGCTAGTAGTTTCAGAGACACTCCTCAGAAACTAAGTAGAAGTAAGGGGACATAATAGATTTTTTAGGTCTAAGTGAATGTTTAAGTGAATACCTATTTCAGAAAGTGTCTAAAAGATGTCAATGAAGAATTTATTATATAGAAATTAACTGAAATATTAATTTTTGACTCCGATCCTGATATTGATCAACACTTTACAATGTTTTAGTTTGTTACTGGAGCGTTTTGTGTTATAGTAAAGACCACCTGCTGCCCAAACGAACCTTCTCCACTTTTGCTTTTTATTTATTTTTAATATTGTTTGATTCTATTTCAAACTATAATAGAAATTTGACAAATATTAATTTATTTACTTGGAATTAGGAGATACAACTAGAAAATTCAATAAAGATCAAAACAAGGCACATAAAAGAAAAAGTCTTCTGTTTTCTTAAAAAGTAGAGAAAATCGAATTTAAGAATCGGGAAAGATGGCGGTAAAGTCGATCTATTCTAGTAGAGCTTCTATAAGCTCTTATAAGTTCTGTCTGAGAAAGATCTAGTGATCTTTGATTTGATTTATCGGATTAAGGAAACCCTCACACACTCACACACACACACACATACACATCAGAAGAAATACATTTTTCTTTCTTAGGGTATCAACACTTTGACGCGCTTGTGTCGATGTATTAGGGGGAGAGATAATAAATTAGTCGACCGAAGAGAGAAACTATGAGACAAATACAGATAGAACGAGCATTTTTTATACTCAACCGAACGACATTGTAGATATATTAATACGATATACCTTTAGGTATACAGAAGGAATTTTTTTTTTCAAACAAATTTAAAAAATCCTTAATAAGATTAGAGAATTTCCTTTTCCCCTATAAGAACGTCTATTAAATGCGCTCGTGTTTATTTTCAGATCTACTCAAACGAGACAAAACACAAATCTAATTTAAGTTGGCTACGTCCCGAAGTTCCGCGACTGTCACTTGTCAATCTAAGGCCGCTTCGATCTGTCTCTTTCCATTTCCAAGTTTAACACCGCGACATATACGACGCCCACCCTTATACCATTCAATTAATGTTCTAATTGGAACCGATCGGTTCGGAAAACCGGCAGATTTAGGCGATTTTTTCTATCCTTATCCTTTCTAAGGGTTTTTGTATCGCCGATTTGGATTTATACGAAATATATTTATAAGTGAGTATATAAAAACTTACCATTATTTCGATGAATGTTACTGACGACATTCTGAAAACAAAAAAATACAGGATTAATCAAAATATAATATACGATTTGTAAAATTGATGAGTTAGGTTATAGAGAAATCCAGTGGAATTCTAGTCAAGTAGATTACCGGCTATTAAAAAGAGAACAATAGACTAAAATTGAAATGAGGAGAGACGAACATTTTCCAGAAATTCATTTGCTGTACAACAATTGAAATAATAATAGAATCAATTATATATTCCCCGAGAGAACCGAATTGAAAACAAGAAATAATTAATTGAAAAGCCAAATATTGGAACTCTCATCATCAACGTTCACTTCCATCTCACCCGATAACGGATTTTCAGAGGGAAAATTCATAATTTACTCCTCCAAGTTATTGTCTCTAATGAATATTTATAAATATATACATTTCCCATATAAATATACAGTGAGTTAAAGAAAATAAAACCATCTTTGTTCAAATACATTCCACCTTCTTCAGTGTACAGTCAATTTTCACCAATTTATACAAGTTGTCCCGGTAAGTAAGGTATGTAATTTTTTTCAGCTCTACACCACTGTTAACAATAATTTGAAGTTATCAGTTAATAAAACCGCCTCAGAACTTTAAAAAAATACACTAAGTAATGTAGAAGCTTAGTATATTTTTAGGGCACCTTGTATATTATGTAATCCTTTATGTCTTTACGCGACGGTAATTTTAGTAGGAGGTACACACCTGCATAAAAAACATCAATAACGTTCAAAGAGACGATTCACATTCAGATTTAAACTCGGATTCCTATTGAAATATTTGATTTAGATCATTTGAATACACGATTCACAGTGAAAAGATAAGCCTTTAAAATAATGGGGATCTGAACTCTCGACTAAAGATCCAACAGATATAGCTGATGGTTTAAAGAAAGTTTTCGGGAATGAATGGAACAACTTCTGGGTATTATTTTGCTGTCGTTCTTTTATTGACAACGATGTCTTTGATTTATGAGGTCGATATCTTTCGTGTCGTTATTGGTACAACCGGTGATGATAAGAAAATTTTCAGTTCAATGCTAGACAATCATCATTTGTATACAAAGTGTGGATTCAAAACTTTTAGAAACAAAATAATAACAATTTAAATAATTCAGTTGATTAAAAAATATTCTTTTATTTAGATAAATCGTTAATCGTCCAAAAGATATCATGCTGCTATTGTTACAAACTAACAATTCGCAATGACACCAGATAAATGACCTACAGTTGTCTAATTGATGATAACTTTGTCATATCTAGAGTGGGATGCATGTTTCTTGAGTGTTAAAGACCAAAACGTCTCGGGTGGTCGGCTCGTGTCAAAACTGTGGCTGTAAACCATAGTCGGAACAAATAAACATATATATAAGTTTTAAAATTTAATTTTAAAAGCAAAAATTAAAGTTGTACCCCTGTAATTTATCCAGACTGCTTACATAACGCCATCGACACCCACCCATCTTGCTTATTATATATACCTTTGTAAATACTTCTTGTGTTTTCAACAATAATCTGTCGTAAGTCATACGCTGGCACTGCTGATGCTTAAATATTATAATAAACCACTAAAGAATACCTAATAAACACGAAACGAATATATGCTTCACGGCTTACTATGAATCTTTTTCCGGCTAGAACTTGAAAGCTTCAATTGTGTATTGTTTATTTATATCTAAAGGTAGTTTTTTTTTATATAGAGTGACCCAAAATATTGTTAGTTTCCCCACCATTGGTTTTAAGAACTATTACGTAGACTTGCACTCAATTTCCAGTTCGCTCATCCATTCGGTTATAATTTACAGATATACATCATGCCATTCATTCAATTAATTAATTTTTTACAATCATAAATTAGCACCTTATCAACTGGTTTTTTTTTAGCAAGCGTACTTAGTGTCAAAGCTGATTGATTTCTACTGCAGTGCAGAATTTCTCGTCGAGGCAGTGTTGTACTGGTTATTCAAAATTTAATTTTCAATATTTGTAATACCAAAATGAGGTTGATTATATTTAAAACATCATTTATTGGGGCCAAACTAGAAGTTTGTCACCATCTGTCAGAAAAATAGTTGTGTGTCACACATGCAGGAAACGATTTAGCAGCCATGGCATCTAATAAAGTCTCTGGCTGCTAAAGTTCATTTTCTGCCCTCGGGACACAATAAACCCTGCACTTAAAACTCAATATTTTTATATTTTTGTTGAGTTGAAAGTGTGGAAAAGTCCGATACTGTTTCGATTTTAATTTTTTGGTCCATTGTGTGTGATGTTCGAGGTAATTAATGAGTTTAATAAAGAGTAGCAGCTCAGTCGGCCTCTCTAGTGATGTAGGATGAGGGGAGCGGACATGCCGCTGAATACCATTATCAACTCTAGAAAAAAGGAGTTGACTCGATAATTCATAGAGGTATAAATATTTATATGGTAGGTGTATGTATATATACCAGAGGTTTCATTTATCCACAAACTAACAAATACGGAATCACAATAATATTAAATAATCTGTTTCTTTAGAAACTATAAAATTTTAATTAAAAACCTCACATTTGCATGCTCGGCAACAACGAATGTTGATTCTCTTTTGTTTTTGTAGCCGGTGCTGATTTTCTGCTATTCAATTATCTCTTCTCTTCTTTCTATAACAATTGACAATCTAGAAGGTTGGTCTATTTGGTTTTCCTATTACTTTTAATTCGGTTCTATCCGTTTCCAGACCGAGTGGAATGTTACCATATATGTAAAACATTCGGAAATTTAAATTAGAAAAGATTAAATCAAGACATATCCTCCAATGTTCCAATTTTACTCGAAAAATACTTTATCTCTATGAAGATATTGTTTTCCTCTTGGCCATCAATATAGTACGCAACATACTGTGTAGGTATTTTTTCTCAAGGCTTGGAGCATTTTAAACAAACTAATAAATATGTATTAAATATTAAATATCAAGATAGCTAATAACATGTTTTGTATTCTTCGATATTAAAGGTGTCAGTCAAAGTTATCATATTGATGCGATACAGAAAAAAAAAGTTTTACATTGAAATAAAAACTACAAACGAACGAAAGCAACAGATGAAATGAAGCGAATATAAGCGGTAACGTTTTGAATTTGATGTGGGATCGAAATGACTGACTGACAGCCAACCAACCCACTATGAAATCTTCTCGTGCGATTGCTGCGTCTCGGTGATTTGGATGGGGTTTCAAGCAATATCCCACTTATATTATAATTTTCGATGAAAAATCTTTTTTTTTTTATTAAGTTTTTTCTAACTCTAATTCAAGATATTAAAGACAACTCTAACGTAATTATTTTCAAAAAAAAATAAATATTTTTCATACTACAACTGAAACTAACGTTAAGCAACACCTTAACGTAGAACACCATCCATTGAAAATCTCGTTCGATGGATAGTACACTGCTTTGGTTGCTCTTTTGATATGTGATACCACCTGTAGTGAAAATACCTTTATCAAGATATAGGTAACTTATCTTACCTACTGTTTCACCTTTAAAAATACCAGCTTGATAGGTAGATTGACCCCTGGTGATTCGAACATTCCGTATTGATTTGATATGGTTAATTTTTAAGATTTCAAAGTTCACCATAAAACATTTTATTGTACGATGTTTTTCACTGATTAAAGTAAAAAATTGGAATAATTTAAGAGTTTGTTTTTGCTTTGGTAATTTTTTGTTTGGTACAGCATTTGTTCTTCATTAGCGTAGAGGAATATTCTTGCAACTATGTTTAATCAACGTTTAAGAGTTCAGCAGAGCAAAATTGTTGGTAATTACATTTTTATTTATCAACACAATCAAATCTTTTGTTGAGCGTTTGAATAACAAAAAGCGGTGGAAAGCGATAGGGTCAAAAATTATGCTTCGTCGTATCTCGATTGAAAATTCTTTTAATTTAGCTTTCTGCTTGTTTAAAGAAATCCCTTTTTTTTTGTTGTTTCTCCTTTCTGTGTTTTATTTAATTTGTCATTTTATTGTACTGGCCATTCGCCGGAGACGTGAGCTTAGATATCGCGAATTTTTTAATTGCCTTGGACTGAGATAACAAAATCAAAATGTTAATTAACAATCTGGGTGTGCTCTCTAGTTAAAATTAAAGAAAAATACGCCGGCTTTGAATATTTCATTACAACAGACATCATTTTTATTTTATATTTGTTTCGCATACAAACCAAAGTTCTTCATTATTCTTATTTTTTACTTCAAGTTTGAAACGCTTCAATCTATCAATCGCATTTAGGTATATATCCTACCATTAGGGATGCGCATAAACGCTGCTACCAACAAAAAATGAACATCTCTCAGGAAATGGATCAGAAGTGACAATCGCAATCAGAAGATTTCAATGAAAAATACCCGCCGACGACTGCTATCGCAGGACCATTATAGTTATTAAAATTCCCTTTTATTTCTTATCAACGGCGAAGACAGGGATAGAATGGGATTGACAGATCCTTTATCTGGATAACAATGGAAGAAGTATTCTCGATATCCTCCAGGATTATTTCCGAGTTGGATATATATATATACTAAGTGATATTCTCTTCAAACCATTCTAATTACAAATTTTAAATACAATTCATTTCTAATCTAATCTACAGAGCGTTAAAAACATTGGATAATAAAAGTTTCACAGACCAATTTATTTGTTTTATTTGACGAAATAAATTAAAAAAGAAAAACTGCCTCTAGAATAATTTGAACTTAATAATAAGAAAAAAAAGTGCAAGAAACCTTTTAAAAATCTCAAGACAAAGCAAAACAGCAAACACTTTTCGAAGAACAAGGAATAAGACTCCAATAAGTTTTAGTATTAGTAGGAGGGGTGGGTTAGCAGATCTCAAATTAATTGAAAAATTCAAAGTGATAAGAAGAGTCTCTGTAAACAAGGGATGAATGGGCTGTTCTCTTTTCTGGATCAAATAACCAATATTTTAATTAAGCCAATTCTCACCGGAAATCTTTTGAGGTTTCTTTGATTTTATATAATCTCCCTTAAAACGTCTTCGTTCGAAATTACAATTTTCTTTCTTTTCCGTCAATATAGTAACCTTTCTAAAAATAATCAAAAAAAAAAAAGAAAGAATACGACATATTCTCCAGTCGATGACTTTAATATTTAAATGAAATGTCAGTCGCTATAAATGTATATGATGCCATTCTACTTTAGCTCGATGTCACTTACGTTATATCTTTCTTTCAATATTATATGCGTTTAAATATTCTTACATCTCTTCTCTTTTTCGTGAAACACACACACGTATAGAGAGAAGGTAGGTAGGTACACGTGACTTCCAGTTCCATATCTTTGAAAGTATTGAATAATTCTGAGACACGAGACGCTTCAGACTCTAAAAATCGTTTTGTTTTATTCATAGGTAAGTCGATTTTTCTTGTAGCTGCCATAAACTGAAAGATAAATTTAGTTTAACCGCGCATTTGAATTTTGCAACACGGCCTCACCTCTATTCCGTACGTTTTTATTCTTAAATTGTTGTTAAGTTAGTCTACTTGACATTAAAACTGTGTAAATATTTATGATTTTCTGTTCTGTATCTTAGGCCACATGTGACCCATTGTACATCCTCCCGAGGATTTGTCCTCCTGCTAGGTCATCGTCCATCCTGTCCTCCCCAGGAAAGTGGACAGATCACTAGGAGACATCTCCTTTATATCTGCAGGTGTAGGCCAAGACCTAACCGAACACACACTCTCTTATTGACGATAACTCCTGTTCACATATCCTACATACTGTTGAACGTAGGTTTTTCCTGGTCACCGACAAATATATCTTCAGCGCCAGCTTTCCAGAGCCCCCAGGCTGATCCTAGCAAGACTGCATCCTTTGATTCCATCCCATCTCATAAGGGATTGAGCATTGGTATAAAGAGTCCTAAAATTTTTAGTCTAGCTGCTTCCCTAGCTGAAAAATCGACAATGCAATTACCTTTACTCCTGTCGTGCTCTTTAACCAACCTCAGGATAATATTGTTATCTGCAGAGGCATTTAAAAGGTGAAAAAAGTAGAAAGTATTCAAAATAAATGGTTCAGTTCACTATTTTTATGAATATTTCATGTTCTATCTGTGCCTCAAACTACTTCTGTCATTTTGGTGAGATCTGTCAATGATATTTTAACTATGATTACTCACGATGGTGAGAAAATTTGTAGTGTGTGAAAATACATGGAATAAGAATGATAAGGGGTCTATTCACAGGTAAGTTATATTATCATAAGCGTAGAATAGGGGATTCAATATTTGTTTTCATAATAATATTGTTTATTTTATTTTCTCTTATCGGGTTTCTGAAGAATTGTCAAAAGATCTTCGTGAACATGACTGTGCATTGTTCTCGCCCTGATTTATGTTGCGACCAAACAAAATGTTGTAAATATAATAATGTGTAAAAGCTGGTACATCTTATATAATGAATTTTCCAATATTAAGATAAGTAAGTGTGACGTATTTTTATTCTATCAAATAAAATGACTTTTCGTGATGGTTTATCTATTTTTTTTTGTAAGATAATGTAAAACTAACCCCTTCCTAGCAGATATTAATTCAAATATCACAATATATCAGTGTGTATAATGCATCAGGGTGAATTCAGAAATCGGTATAATATCTACGCAAATATAGCCTTATCGTTTGCGTGAGATTTAACAATTATAACATCACCCGAAGTTTATCTCATTGTACATCGCTCTTAAGCCGCAATGTATATTAGTTATTACTTGATAGAATCGTTGGCCATCACTTTTCCCTTATCGTGAAATTACGTAATATGTGGCGTTTTAGTCTGCCCTATGTATAATGTAGAAACTAAAGCTGTTACGTGTTACTGTTTATGACGTTTCAACATTATACGGTTATCAACAAAATTCTGCATTCTCTATCATATTTTCTGTTAATATAACAACGAGGTGACGAAAGGGATATTTTGTCACTTTTCATCTCCATTTTCAGATTCTACCCCTTAGTCCTTGAGTGTCTATATATTATAAATACGTTTTTCTGTGTAAAATTTCAATTTCAATTGTAACATTACATCCGACACCTACTCGATCTCGATTGTAAACAATTAAGTATGGACGGTGTCAATTTAAACGCATTAAATATAATGAGGTTTAAGTAACGTCGGGTAGATAATGTATACCAATATCGAGTGTGCCGCCAAACAAGCTGCACACGCATCAATACGAGTCTACCGATCATTGGCAGGAAGTGACATCATCTTTGACAGCTGTCGTCTGATATGCGACCAGCCAACTTTATTAATAATGAGGTAATTGGCGCCTTAACTTCGAGTTTGGGTGTTGATATGCTGTTTATACCGGTTGTCCTTCAATTTCTATATATAATTGATTGAAGAAAAGTTAACCTTGTCTTTCTTTTTACGTTCATCTAACTACATTATCTTGGTAAGCGCTGTTTGCGATAATATATTTATAATGCATTTTTCGAAGTTATTAAAAAAACGAGCAAAGTTTGATTGAATTTTAATACAATCTCTTTCGAAGATTTAAAAATAAGAGTGAGCTATGTATATAAAGTCGGGAGACAATAGAAAAATGAAGAAAATGAGAATATTTATAATAATGATGTTATAGACTATGAAAATACCGGATCGATCGAGGTGAAAGTTTTTAAAAATGTTCCGTGTCACATATCAATTAAAAGAGCTCATGGATTTTAAGAAAACTCTGTATCACGCCATATTTAAGACACTCTGTATATATAAATATTGATACAAGTGTTGAATCTGAATGGGATTGAGAAAGGAAATGTGGTGTTTAAAAAAAAATAGTATTAACAAGTGTATGAACTGCAATTTAAAGAAATTAACGCTAGTTAACAATTCATTAGTTGATAGCTGTTAAGAAATTCTATAAAAATGTTGTTAATGTATGTTATAATAATGATAAATTATAGCCAGATGCATTTTTTTCTGTTTTACATTGAAAAAATAATAGAAAGTACGAGGTTAAACAGAAATTTATAAGATAATGTTGGGAGGAATTATTATATTGACATATTCCAGGGCAAATAATCACCCGTAAAGAGGGTAAACAGCTTTTTGGCTTAATGAAAAACTAATTTATGCAAAATTCGAACAATTTTCGCGAATACAAACAAAAAACCTGTTAAAAAATCTGAGTTTGTGTATACACAAAGGCTCGAAAGCCATTTCGGCAGGGCAGGGTGTTCACCCTTGGAGAAAATACGATTGTGAATTTTCGCAACCCTTCAACAAGGGTGAGCTTCATTTGAATATCGGAGAAAATCTATAACTCTGTGTCCCACTCAGATATTAGATATTAGGAATATTCCCAACTTTTAATATTCACCAGGCGGATATATCTCCCTAAAGATGAGGGTTTAGCGAAATGAAAATATTTTTTTAAAGTTTTTTTCTATGTTTAGAACACTAAAATTTATACCACTTGATCGGTCCACTTGATTGAGTAGTGGTGAATTCAGTTGTAATAACATTTTCGTCCATTGATTCTATATTAATTTTGAAGGTTATGTTTGGATATCCGCCTAGGGAGAACCAAAGTCGATATCTGCGGTCTACTCCACTCGATTGAAAGGAGTATAGATTAGCATACTTTTGTGTTATGAACCAAACAGCTAACGTCGACTACAGTATAAATTGTATACGAGGTAAATGAAAAAACATACAATATAAGTAGTAGAAACTGGGAATGCCTGGACGAACTCAATGAACTAGGAGAGAACAATAAAGTTACCTTACTAAACCTCCATCCACATACTTTCCAACTGCACAGCACTCCAGAATCCTAGAGCACAGTAGGTACCTGGGAGATTACTGGATAGAAGAGGAACATTTACCTAAGTTGAAGCCTGCAGATATCCTGAAATACCTCCGGGAAATAGGACGAAAGGAGCTACTAGTTTCAGAGACTCTCCTCAGAAACTAAGTAGAAGTAAGGGGACACGATAGATCTTTAAGGTCTAAGTGAATGTTACCCTAAATACACACATACAAGTAGTAGAGACAAAAATACCTGTAAAAACAATAATTTTATCTCTTAGGAAAAGCCATATTTCTGGACTTTGTATCACAGTAGTCCAGGAATAGGCTTTTTCTACTCTGGAAACAATGTACTAATTCTAATTTTCATGACCTCTGCGTAAAAGAGTGAATTTTGGTTATTTTCGACAGAAGCGCGGTAAAAATCAAGCATCGCCCATAAATTCTGTTTAAGTTAATAAAACATGAAATAACGAAAAGTTCTTTTAATCATTTTTGTTCGAATATCCCGCCAAGTAATTAAGGTGACAATACACCCTGGTACTGAACACCATACTTCATATCGTGCACACATAGGGGTGTCATTTAGTAGGCAAAAATCGGCCAAATAAATTAATATTAATTCAATCTGTCCCTACAGAAAAATTCACTAGATTCGTGCTTGATACACAATTAAAAAAAAAAAAAATACAGCGTATATTCTTTTCCCCTGAAACATAATCGTAATAATTCTCAATTATCCGTGTAACCAGCGAAACCCTTTTGAATAAATAAATATAAAAAGAGTGGCCGCAGAAAAATAAATTAATTTCGAAAACAGTGAGTGTCTTTGCTTGTAGGACCACTATGGCGGGCCGTGAATTATGTCTATGATGAGACTTTAACTTTTATCTAATTTAAAAGTTAGTTTTTTTATATAAATAAATCTGCCGGCTCGAGGCGAATGCCTTCCTTAAATTAAAATATATTTCTACTCTAATCATCGGCCAAGTGTAGAAACGTTATTCTTTTTCTAAAAAAAAAACACCTCACTGCATCTCGGATCTTATGAGATACAGCGCGTTAAAATCAAAGTCAATAAAAACAAAAACTAAACATAAATCTAAAAGTTCGAAACTACCCCTGTTGGTCAGTGGGTTCTGTAATTTACCGTTTTGTCCTCTCTCTTAATGACCAAATGATTTGGTGTGTAGCTTTTGTAATTTTACTTTAATTGCAAATCGAGTTATTAGCGAATACCTACCAAAGTTAATTTTAATACGGTATAGATCATTTGTTTTGGAGTTTTCGGAGTGTAATTTCAGTTAATAATATACGGAAGCCGCTTTGCTAATTATTTGAATATTTGTTGTAATTTATTGGCGAATGTCCCGTTCGTGGTTTCGATGTAATTTTCCCGGTACGGCTGTTGAATCAAGATTTATCAATAGCCACATATATATTTGTTTTTTATTGAATTTTCCAAAAATATTCAAGTGCTCTAAAAAATTTCCGGATTCAATTTGACGGTAAGAAAACTCCACACCAAATGTATTAATTTCCAACATTTCCACTAAAATTCATCCGATAGTGATCCGTCAGAAACACACGTTCTGATTGGTTGGAAATCTCATGTGTGGAATTTTAAACTAAAGATAAATATCTATAATATAAGCAAAATTTTTTATTTTTCCGAAATACTTGTGCTTTTTTCAAACAAACGGCAACGTCACCTTCAATTTGTAAATAATAATTATGGAAACATAACCTCGAATCATTTAAAACGTCATAAAAACTGTCATACATACACAGCTTACTTAACATCAATTAATTATATTGAGTATTTAGACCTTAATTTTATAAAATTTATTCTATAATTTATGGAAATATATTAATAATTATTTCTATGTTGACATATCGTCAGTTTTATTTAAATATAACATTAAATTAATAATTTCTCTTTAAACATAAAACTTTTGACAGTTCCTAGCAGTAAATAAATACAAAATTTTGAAACAAAAACAAACAAACATCGTCAAACGTGCTGTGAAACGTCAAAATACTTTGACATTTCTACAAAAAATAGTTAAAAACGCTGTCAAAAGTAGGTAAGTTAAAAATTAATATCAAAACTATACTAAAAGTAGATTTTCATGTAATTTTAGAATATAATAGTTAGTATAACTTGAAATGGATGAGGAGTCTGAAAAAGGAAGATTTGGTTGGACATTATTGGAAGCTGGTGGCATACCATACATTATCAGACCAGACGGAAACTACTGTCCATTACGGGTACTAGAACATGCCAGATTTAACAAAATACCTATGTATATAAAAAAAGAACTACTAAGCTGTACCACCATTGAATATGTTACAGCCACTCAAACGGAATTAAAACTTTTAAACGACATAAACTCAAATCACTGCAACTTTCAATATGGTTTAGAACAATTCAATAGTGAGGAATTGTTGATGAATATAAAACATGCCGTGGAAACTTGTAAATTTTTACGAATTTCTTATACGAAATTGAAGAAAAACTTCGAATTCGATATTTCCAATTTATGCGGTTTTATTAGAATAAATAAGGAATCTATCATACCTTATAGCGTCAAGAATGATACAAAATGCTTGCCGTTGTTTTATTTCGAAGGAGAAATGGATTATTTTGAAAAATTTTCCTTAAAAATGGAAGGATGGGATTTGTGCTATCTCAAATTTTGTTGTAAAATCCAAGGAGTAAGCAATACACTTTTAACAGGTATAAATATCCTTCTTTATGTAATATTTATGTAATAATTAATATTTTTTTTAGGTGAATCCTGCTTAGTTGTACCTTTGGAAAAACTGAAAACATTTTTTCCCAAAAATACTACCTTTGAGCTATTTTGGCCGCAAAAAGCAGCTCAACAAACAAGCATAGTCTCAACTCTAAGTGCGCTTTTTAACTTTAATTCAAAGTTGAGCAGTGAAAATAAATTTCCAAAACCTATTTTACCCAAAATATGTTACAAACGAAACGCTTACTATGTGGGACCGTATCACAAATACTCACTCTACTCGTTACAAAAAATAAACATCAATAATCGAATGATAAATTCGATAAATATGAAACCAAACGATACGTGTGATAAATGGGTAACGCTGGAGGATATAAGTAGAGTTTACTTAAATGTACCGGTAGAAACTTGTCAACTAGCTCTTCGCGCTTTGGATATAGAGATACGCAAAGCAAACTCTTGGCAAAATTTAATTTTAAAAAACACCGGCTCGTATAGTAATTATGATAATTTAAATCTGGTAAAAGTAGAAGAAATAATGAAATATTGGTTAAGAATTAATCTTATGTTAAAAACTTTATCGAAATGTCGTTTAGATAATAATATGTCGATGTATGTTAATAAAAAATAAAGTTTATACGGTTTTTATAATTATTTATATATAAGATAAGCTTAAAGGATTCTTTATGGTTGTCGCATTTCAATCAAACTTCATCCCGATTCATGAGCGGCTTAAAAAAGAATCCTTCGCATATTTTAAAAAGTAAAATGCGTCGATACCCTGTATCAATTACATGGTCCTTTAAGCAAACGCTGCTTGGTATACATAAAAATTCACCCTCGCGCTTTCGCTTTAGAAGAAAAAGTTTAAAAACGATTAGTGATCTACTTATGCCATCGTCGTTAATCGAAACTTCTTTAGATGAAAATTGATATTGGAATTTTTAATAGTTAAAAGAAAAGAGCGGAGTTTTCTCATCTATATATATATATAAGCAATTTGAATTTAAAACGTCTGTTTTTATCAGTCCCGATATAATTGTCAGAAATATCGTCAAACGTTAAACGAACTCTTTGACGGATCGCTAAATCGCATGACTCGCAAAGAGATGAACTTAAGGAAAGATTTTCTATAGCTAAGTTGGACAGTGTACGCCAATCTCGACCTAATCGGTTATCACGCACGATACTAATTAGGAAAAATCATTAATTATCCTATAAATGTAGGATAATTATCCTTAGGTGAGTTATAACCAGTATTAATTTCTATAAATTTATAGGTTTGGTATACGTTATTGTATGTGCGCGTCTGTTAGATCGATTGATGTACAGGGATATCCACAATAAGGTGCATCACAAACTATTTTATTCATCAGAGTTTTTTCCTTTTGCACAAGATCTTGTCTTGTCAGATGTTTTCGGTCTCAATTGAAACAAATTCATAAACACTGCTCAAGCAATCTTATAACATAGAAAATTTTACCAGCTTTACAGCCCATCGCAACCCCATCGACTTATACAAAAGACACCCTATCGACACAAATATTTCCCGTGGTTTGAAAAGTTTTTTTCTTTCCAGAAAAGGAAAGAACGTAAAGAGCAACTATGGATATTCCCTATGGAGAATTGAATCTGCGAAAGAAAGAGAGGCGTTTGGGAGGTAAAGGGAGTAAAACGTAAGGAAATGAAGCAACAAACTTACAAATGGCCCGGAACGGCATTAAGCAGCAGCAGCAGCCGATCGTATATAGAGTAGTGCCCCGGAATGTTCAACCGCGATCTGTTTTTGGTTTACCGAGCGAATCAAGACGCTTCTGAATCGGCATGTTAATAATGGAAACTGTGGCGTGGAGAATTTTACGATAGCCGGAATGGGAAATTTTGTTTTGGATTTATTTTTTTTATATCCACCAAACGTTCTCTAATTGAGTAACGACCCTATTCAAAAACGCCGTGTCCCACTTGATTTCTAATAAGACAGTTCAAAGTATATATATATATATATATATTCTTTTCCTTAATTATTCACCCAAGTTAATTACTTTTTTTCTTGTAGTGACGTTTGGTTGGCACGCTCGAGTTTTTTCTTAATTTACAGATACTTCAATTAAAGGAATGTCTTCATAAATTGCCCCTTAACACTTCTCTATTATTTATTTGCGTCTCTTTTTTTTTTCAACTTTCATTGTTCTTTTTTTCGCTCTCGCTCAAACGTCAAATCAATATTCATTAGAGAGGAGGGGTGGTTAGCCTAAGATTGAGCAATTTAAACATTAGCAATTAGTATTACTAATGGGTTTTTCATTTAACCACACCTTCTGTTTACATCGTCATTTCAATGGAATAACATCCCCCAATGACCATGCGATACACATTCGTATACAGTCTGTCCACAAAGAGAAACATTTTCATTTTAATATAGCTTCATTTTATGTAAAGCCCTCATTCTTGTGTCTCATATCGGCTTTATGCTTGTTATTGAACACATTTTTCTGATTTTATAGACTATAATGGTCAACTGCATTGAGGTTTGGACCTTATTTGCCATTGCCTCGACCTCAATACCATAGAGTATGCTTGAGACCAGCTATTTAGATCTTCGAATTCCCAAGAACCACCCCATACAAACCAAACAATTCTCTTCTTGAGCATCATATCCGTGAGATTCCAGGAAACACTGGAATAGAAGGAAATGAAATAGCAGATGAGCTAGCAAAGAGGGGAACTGAAATACCTTTCTGGGGATCTGAACCCTTTTGCGGAATCAGCCCCAATGTAATATTGGACGAAAGAAAGATCTGGTACGGCTTATACAATCAAAAATTCTTCTGAGTGACTACTACCTGTTGAGATGAAATGAACCTAAGTTAAAGCCTGCAGATATCCTAAAATTCCTCCGGGAAATAAGACTAAAGGAGCTACTAGTTTCAGAGACTCTTCTCAGAAACTAAGTAGAAGTAAGGGGGCACAATGTACATACAAATATATGAATTAATAATAACTTTATTATTGAAACCCTCTTAAATTATGTAATATTTTGATTGAATAGTATTCAACCAAGTATTTGATGTATTTACCTTCGTTTTTTTGTTATTTCTTTGTTATGTCGCACTCTAATAATAAAAACTCTTCCCCTATTCGAGCAAACTGGAGTTTTTGTGGGGTGAAAGCGATTTGAAGAATACTGCGAGTCTGCCTAATCGATTCTCTTTTCCTTTGTGGCTGATCTGTTACAGATGTCGATTTTATGATAGCTGGGAAAAGGCACGGGAAAATCCATTCGAGTATATCCCCTTAATGTGGCTGTCAATAACGTTCAAAGATGCATTTTCGAAAGGATATTATTATCAAATGGTGTGTGGAGATATTTAGGTTTAAAAAAAATGTAAATTTGATGTTTCATAAGAGAATAAAAATGTCTGTTATTCGGTTTTATAAGCAAAGTCCTGTCAATGTGGTATTTCAATATATTTAAATGAAAATAAAGAATGTACGTCGTCCTAGCGGTCAGCACAATCAAATATACCGAGAGAACTCTCTTGCATATTTACATTCCTTCAATCCGTTTCATTTTCAATTTTCCGAGTTTCCACATCTACAGATGAAATAGACTAAGAAGTACAGACCATATACGAATTTCAAATTTTTTGGAAAAATGTGAATATATATTAAACAAATAAAATAATATATGATTGAAAAAGGATATGGCGTAAAATTGAAATGAACTTCATGCATGAATAAAATGAAATTAAATTTCGAAATATTCCCTTAGAAATCTATCATGATTTGATTACATTTCTGGAGTGTGCGTATTGACTGCAGTAAAGCAAATTAAATGCTCTATTCGGATTTATTCCTTGAATACAAATTAGAGTCGAGAGTGATATTAAATTTCTAGAAAGATGTAAAGCGAATATCTGAAAATTTATATTCTGAACTGGTTCAATATTGAAAGCTACATTAATTTTAACATATTTCCTACGAAGGAAACCAAATGGAGAGAAACTAAGTGAAAGCAATCTTAATTTACAGATTTTCAACTGATGACGCTGTGTCGGTAAATGGTTAAAGAAGAGAAGCGTTCTTTACGAATCATTGATTACAATTTTCTTACTAATTTGTTTCAGTCCCATCTCCAAATTTATTTATATCAATATTCATGAATTTCCTTTCGTCAACAGCTTCTTCTTACAAATTTTTTACAATATCTACCATAATAGGCTGTTTTTTAAGAGTTCTAGATCGATTTAAAAAAAATGATAATATTTCGTATATAGAAACATTTTCAATTTACTCAACATCAAACATTAAAACATCAAAAAATGTAAAGTGTGTATCGAAAAGCCCCATTCCCTTCTCATTACATTAATAATTTATCTTTTCCAGGGATTTCTTAGAATTGAATCCGATTCGGTAACATGAAGAGTATTTTTGCCGTAAGAGAGATTTCACAAGAACACTTGTGTGCATCTCTCCCGTACCATACCACCGAGAACTTATTGAAATGCCTCTATATCATATCTGATTTATTTTCTTTTCAATAAAAACCACTTCAGAATGCCAAATGGTATAACTCCGCATATCTTTGCCTTTTCGTTTTATTCTATATATATAGCAATGAGATGCAACCTCAAATCAAACGTCAGGGGTGGATTTGATAGGAAGTGAACTTTTTTTTAGGATCTAGGAAAATGTCATTTCTGAAGTTCTGAAATCTTTACTTAAGCTTAGAAAGCTGAATTTTTGTCAAATTTAAGACTACAAACGCAAAATTTTGTTCTAAATGAAAAAGGGATAAGTACTGAGGATCTGGAATTTGGTACCATCTTTTTTTACTGATTTGTGTTCATATCTTTCAAGAAATTTATGTTTACTAAGGGTCGTTTCTTTTTTTTTTGAAAGTTGAAGACAATAGAACGTAATGACCTAATTAATCAGTGTAATTTTTCGAATCGGTTTGGGAGAAAAGGGATCTAATGAAATTAATGGCCACGAAGGATGATACTAAGAAAGAAGCATCCAACTGTGCAACCCAAATAATGAATAAACAGACAAGTATCGAAAAAAAGATAAATTAGAAAAATTTACTTGTGAGTCTATAGTAATTTTTGTGTTTTGTTTTTTAAAATCGTAAAAAATCTTCAACAATATTTCCATTTCATAAATCTTCAAAGTAATTATAGTAAAAACCCTCCAAAAACAAAAATTGAAGCAGGAATTCCTGTGAAAAAATCTAAGAGTAATAAAAACTTAGCAATGGATAAGATCAAGGCGCAAATAAAACCACCTTACTATTGCCATCTATATCCGCATAGTCGAAGTATGAAAAAGCATTTTCTTCCCATTACCTAACGCATACATTTTCTTATTTTCATTTTAATTTCGATATATGAAAATGTGGAAATATTCAAATATCAAACATTTAATGATACTTATTTCAAAATTTAAGCTTGCCAAGTCATTTTCATCAACCTTTCGCAATCCCAGTATTAAAAACGAAATATAGCAACTCTTTATAAAAACAGATATTCCACTACAGCTTAAAATTTTAGTCAACGCGCTGAAAATATTCGAGTATATAAAACAGTTTTTGTTTTTAATAACATTATAGTGTATATAGTATAATTTTTTGATAAGAAAGGATAGAAAATCCTATAGGAGTACGTTTTTTTTAACAGATAATGTAATTTAAGTTAATTATTAATAGATTTGTGAGTAAAATTTTGAAAATTGGTATAGCCCTCGACCTATACGTGAGACTAGAAAATATAAGAGCATGTCCCGGTTTAATAACTTGTGAATATTCATTCTAACGACGTCCCGTTCAACCAGAAAAAGACGACGCCAACAGTCGATCCTTGATCGGGATGAAGACGCAAAACGTCGTCATGACAACGCCCAAATTAAGTCATCAATGAATCATTGGCGATGCGGTATATCGCCATCGGGGGTTGAGGGGGGTCGCGATAGGGATACGAGAGGAGGTTTTTGGGGGAAGGAGGTGGATGATTTCAGCCTGGCTCTGAATAAATTAAAAATGTCTTTGCGATCGGGGCGAGAGATAGACTTTGTTTCTGTTAAGCTTTTGAAATCGGGTTTCGTGATGATGGTATGCGGAAAATGAGGGAGATCCTTGAGTTTTTTCAAGTGACCACCGACCGTTAATCTGGCAGCTCGGTTTTTTTAAGGGTTGAAAGATTGATGGGTTTTTAAATCAACTGCCAAAATATATATTGGTATATATCCTGTTTATTGGTGAAAAATTGAAGTCCTTTTATTAAAAATTATATTGAATAACCACGAATCGAATATTAAAAAGTCTCATTCTAACAACAATGGAACAACAAGTGACAAATATAGGTGTCCGCTTAACAGACAATATTACATTATTTACCATGGCACGGATTAATGGTACCTTTTGTATCAGCTTCTGTATTTCATCTTGTGCGGGAGCCCCCCGCTAACTACGGCTACGACTGCATTTTTAATATTGTCATTACATCGAATTTTTTATCTTACAGGTACGGGCTATAAAATTAAAACCCTCTGTATGAAAGAGGAGCCGATTAAAATTTAGTTGATAAAATTTGTGTCGACTTCTTGGATAATTTAATAAGTTGATTTGAAGCAACAAATGGAAATTGCAAAGGCTCAAAAGAAATACTTAATTGTAAATTGGTATAGTCAAGTGATCGCTGATTGCCTATAGAAGACGAAGCATACCAATCAGAGATGACCCTATAAATAACGGTTAATCTCCAAGTCAAAGGGTCTCCGATATCATCAGTGGCGTATCTTAATTTTAAATAAAAATAAATTTATATAATATTAAGTTTCAATAAATTGTGTTTTTGAGGTTTTTATACACTTTTTACAACTGCTGCATTCTACAGGATGTTTCAAATTTCGGGTAATAAACATCTTCACGTTACTACAAGAGAATTGACCAACAGTTTACAAAAAAATCATTTTTTTACATTCAGTATGATTAAAATAAATGTTTTGAATAATATTTTCCACGCCACTGGTATATTGGTTCTCCATTGACTCTTATATAGAGAAGAGTCTTTAATCTCATAATTTCCAGGCTCTCCTTGGGGATTATTTGCAATCAGACGTCTCTTATATCCTACAAGATATACTGTTTTCTATCTAGAAGAAGATTTACAAGCGCTGCTAATATATTTTTATTGATTGATTTAATTATTTATTTCAATTTGGTGCACATTTTTGAAATGACACTGTATATAATGATTTTTGGTGTCTCACGTGAAGGAATATTATTTTGGAATCAACAAAGTTCGAACAAAATTGGGTTTTATCAAAAGCAGGGTTCCTCTCGTCGGTATTACAAAGAGCTTATACTTTGATAGAAATATCGAGGAGGGGTGTTTTAACAAGATAATTTCCAATATAAGGGAAACTCCGCAATACTTTAATCTAGTTTAATAACAATTTAATCAGTAATTATTGGATTTATAATTAGCACATCGGTTTTCACCTTTTAATATACACGGAAATCTCCTTTAATACTTTACTATAACAGAAACCAAATCTAGATAAACCACTCATCGAGGGTAAATTAAATTTATTGAGTAGAGGGGACAAGGAAGTGAGATACATTTATTTTTGAAAAGTTTTCTTCTTTTCTTGAACAATTTTCATAACCTACGAGGTCGAATTAGAGAATTTTCATATATAAAAAGGCTTTAGAAAGCTCTACGTGACATCTCTCAGAATTATCGACTCAATAAATAAAGAAAAGAATATGTTGTAAACACACAGCCCACTACTGCCTACAATAAAAAGAAGATTATGATAATAGTAACCATAAATTGATATAAATATCTTCTGCATCCATCCATTCTTTCACTGATTTAGTCCCATTGAGTTCTTGATCACTCTGACTACCTTTTACACGGTTTTGATTGATTGAAACATTTTTGTCTCCTCAATCAAATGAGCGCGATATTTTTAACCTTCGTTAATTTAAAATTTAAATTGAAAGCTGCTTTTTTTCATAATATATCAAATCTTCGTTTACTGACGGCTGTTAAATCACATCCTGTACAATATAGGAATATAGGAATTCAGTCTAAGGTTAGTGTGGCCAACAAAAAGTGGTTTTTTTCTGACAAGAATGAAGGTTAAGGTCTACTGTTTAATATATAAGATTTTGTATGTTTGTTATCTTTGCGAACATCTATTTTGCTTTATTAAAATAATGAATACACCCCGAAGCGTATATCTTGGATTTTCTAGGAACACCATTTCATTTATGTTATTCAGTCACTAGTTATGTCAAATGTCATATTTATTTTTGTAGATATTCGTTTAATTGTGTACGTCCATTTTCGATTAAATTTTGTAGCATTTTTAGTTAGTTGTATCTCTATTCTCCTAATTACTTTTTCCACTGACATTTGACATAACTAGGTAGACTTTAACTGTCATTCTTGTCAGAAAATAACCCTTTTTGTTGGCCACACTGACCTTAGACTTTTCTATTGGTAGCGATGGAAGAATTTTGAAAATGAATATATGAATGAATAAAAATTGATGAGAAAGAGTTAGGAATATGTAGGAAACATTAAAACTAAGGATTCTTAAAATGTTACTAAAGGGGGAGGCTATTATTGTTGGTAGGCTTGTGTGAAAATAAATAAATTTGATGGTGAACTAGATCAAGAGATATACACATAAAAATCTAAACGAAAATGTAATTCCCGAAAAGCGAAGATAATAAGTTGTTTGAAAACTATTGTATCGTGTCTACAGATATTAACCATTCGAAGTAAATTGAACGAATAAAACAGTTAGTGTCAGAACGTTGTCATAAATTAGATATAATTGGATGGATGAACTTTGGTAATATTCTAGATAATTAGGAAAACATTACTCATTTTAACGAATAATATCAGACACACTGTTTAGTGAAATGTGTAATTTAAAACTTTTGATTGGTTTTCGAGCCAACCGTAAATTTCCAATTCCAAAAAAAAAAACAAAACCAAAAATGTCAGTTATAATGTCAAACGAAATAAAGCCGATTCAAATCAGATACTTGACCACATTTCACGGTATCCTAAAAATTTTCCAAATAGTATTTTGCATCGGTAGCATAATTTTTCTAAATTTCAATCGAGAAGGTGATTTCAATTCGTACTGGTTGTACCACAAGAGTACCTCGATAACCTTCGGTATTGCAGCCATCGGAGCTATTCTAAGCATTCTCGTACTGCTTATGTATACCTTTGAAGCGTCACATACCAATTTTATAAAATGGATAATGCTGTTGTGGTTTCCTATATCCTTTACATTAATAGTGTGTGGTTTAATAGATATATCCTTTAATGAAATATTTTTAATGATAGCAGGAACTTTTGCTATTTTCGCTGGGTTCGTATATTCGATAGATGGTGTTTTATTGTGCATTAATTTTTGGAGCTGTTCCGCAGGTTGTCCTAGTGCTAGCACTCGTACAGAAAGAAGAATCCGTAGAAGAGCCGGACACCCTTCTTCTAATATCAATCAGTTTTCAAATAAATAAAATATAATTATATTTAAGTTGCGCGCCTCTGAATATCATTTTACCTAAAATCCCCGTAAAATCTATTGTTAGGCATGTCTGACAAAGTTTGTAGATAATTTGGAATAGGTAATCTGTTTGTCTACCTGATTTAATATCATCGAGAGATTTTTACAAGACGCTCTACGCTGTTTGTGTAACCAGTTCACTACATCCCCAGATTATAACCCCTTTTCCTCCAGAGTTTATCTACAACTTCTGCTGCCTAACCTTAACTTTAACTTTAACGAAAGTCAACAATATTTTGCTTGCCAAGGAGATTTATAGTTCATACACTTGAAAGGGGTATTAAATGATTTTTTTAAACATTGGCTGGTAAATTTCGACAATTTTTTCTTTTTATTTGGTCATAGGTTACTTTTAGCACTTGGTTAGGCAACCATTAGAGTCAGCAGAGCCTCAGATTTCAAAGATACACGTAGAAAACAATAAAAAAATAAATAATGTTTCATCAGTTTTGGTTTTTTATAGTCTAACACCAAAGCTACAGCGTTGCAAAGTGACTTTAAGTTTGAATCTCTTTAGAAAAAAATATCTAAGAATTCCAAAAGTCAGACAAAAAATAATCTAAATATAATCTTTTCTCTCTACACTTTTCAAATACAAATAAGGGCTTGAGACTATAGAAATCCGTATAAAATATTGAGTGTTCTTATTCTCCCTCTGTCAACTGGATATTTTATGGGATAAAGTGAGTTCTGTATGCTCTGTCAATCGGTAATCCTTGAATTTATGTGAATTTTATACTAGGAACTTCACTGGTGAGGATTTCTTTGCCTCATAAATTGATTACTTTTGAAAAGATTAATGTTACTGTGACATGAATATCGAAATAACTATTTTTAAAAAAAAAAAAAACATCATCTCGTCTTTGCGATTAAATAATTATTTGGAAATGTTCACGATATTTGCCATTGAAATAGAATTATGTTAAGATACTAATTCAGTACGGAAAGGAGTTGCCATCTTTACCTTCGAATGAATATGGTTGCGTATAAAAGATTTAATAATCTTGATCTAGAATTTTCAATGCGCTAATTAATTGAATACAAATTCCCTGTTTATATACTAATTAAATATTTAATCCATCTTTGAGTATGTTTATATGTGGGTATTATAAATATATAACGTGCCTGATATTCAAACACTTCATCAAGATTTTTCTGATAAAACATCCAATCCAATCAGTAATTACCATTAAAAGTTTGTTAATTGAAAATATTAAACACAAAATAAAACATTATAGTTACTTTCTCTCCCTATATCTCTCTTCCTCTTTCCACTCGTGAAAGACACATTAAATCACTTGTTTACAGGGAGGCTCCATTGATTTTTGGGGTGAAATTTACTGAGACCCAAAAGATCTATAGTGTCCCCTTATTTCCCGGAGGAATTTTAGGATATCTGCAGGCCTCCAGCTTGGTAAATGTTCCTCTTCTATTCAGTAATCACCCAGCTGCTGTGCTCTAGGATTCTGCAGTATGTATTTTGAGCTTTTTCAGGTGCCCATACAGGCGACAATGTCTCGTTAGGATCCCTTTTAATACTCTTAGCACAGTTTTACTTTGTCAATTTAATTCAAGCGATCCACCCTGTATATTGATCTCATCAGCAGCTTACCGGTTATAGAATGGATGTCTATATAGTTTGATGGGAGATTTTAGCGATTTTATCGATGGTATTTCCTACTGCCTGAAACAGATATGGAGTAAAGTAACGATATTGTACCAATTAAGGTTATAGCTTAGGCCCAACGATTTCTTCTTATAGACTTGTACTTATATATAAGATGAGTGTCTATTAACAGTGGAACGTTAAATTTTCCCGGGGTTTCAGATCATAAATTTTTTACAGTCTTTCCAAATTACTTAAGGTACAAATTGAGTAGAAATTTTCGATTGGTTTCTATATTCAATAATAATAATAATAATGGGTAATAGCAGTAGTTCCCTGAGAGAGGTAATTAACAATAACTAATAGTCAGCAATTATATATACCTACACATAACGTGTAATGTAACTTTGACAGCAGATGGCGTTGTCACAAGTCATGTATCATGATCTCCACGTTTAACTGATTATTCAGATTATGTTCTATGCTGACCTCTCTCTCGAGACTATTCTAAAATATATACAGGTAGGATATTTGGGAATTTTCTTTGACATTTCCAATAAAAACGTCAAAATATTTATAAAATGTTACATCCAACTCACGTTTTCATCCCCACACGACCCCAAATCGTACCAGATGTTTGCCATTGTAGGAAAAAGGTGGTAAAAAACCAACCATGGAGAAGTTTTATTGGAACTTGTTTGCTTTTGGGGATTTTATTTTCATCACTGCTACTGCTGTTCTATTATATCGATTCGAAACACGTCTGTGACTTTAAGTGTGCCTACACGTTAGTTACACTGTTTTTGATAGTTTTTGGAATCATAGGCTTACTTCTACCACTTTTGCTCATTATTTTGGGTAAGTTTAGGTATATTTTGGCAAGTCGATCTTAAGCATGTCTTTTTTTGCAGGTATCTTAACCAGTACATTCAACCACTTAAATTGGATGTTTTATATATTGTTCATAATTGGAATTGTTTTAGTGGTATGTTCAATTTTAGAATTAATTCGTTTGAATAGAATTTATGCTATATTAGGAGCAGCTTTCGGATTGGCTGCCGGAGTTTCTTACATTGCAAGCTGCTTGTTCCTTATGCTACTTTTAAAATAAAATTATTTCGTACATAAATCAATGTTACATAATTTCCTATCAAACGGAATTACAGGAGAATCAGAACAATGAGAAATTCTCTACTAGAAACGGTATTGACATAAATTACTATTACACCAAATGGATATCTAGATAGATATCAACCGCATGGACGCTATTGTATACAATTACATTTCAAATTGCACCAATTGATTTACAACTAACGACTTAATTCGTATTGATATGTGCCGATGTGAATAGGGGTATTTATGGGGTTGAATAGACACATCCTTACTTCCTTGATTTATGTAATTTAATGTAGAGGAATTGGAATTACCAACGCGGTGCCGGATCGGTACCGTATAGTGTGACATGTGCTTTATAAAAAAAATAAAAGTAATGAAAGTGAATGAATCGTTGGTATACCATAAACAGAAATCTATTAATAATATGGTATAGCATGTTATATGCAAATGTCGTTTTTCGATTTCGATCTAATAAAATCAATCTATTGTTCTTATAAAGTAATAAATAAATTAATATTTTATATTAAATACAGTTCGTGCATATCTTCTTTTGTCTTTTACAATACTTCATTTGAATATCGTCGAATATCTTTCATGAAATTATTTTCAATAATAAATAACTGAAGTACCGAGCATCCATTGTGGTGGTTCAGTTGCCGAAGAATATTATTGTGTGTAGTTAGTAAAGTTAAATTTCGATTTGTAATAAGCCAGGACGAAGAACTACATCAAGTAAGCAAGTGTGATTAGTTGAAAGTTATTAGCTTTATGTTGAACTACAGGTTTAATGTAAAGCTGGCTTTATTCCTATATCAGAAGTTTCCAGAATAAATCTAATAAATAGGTAGTTATTCTGTCGAGTATACGAGGTAACGGTCTTGATCTAAATCATAAAGTTTTCTGTGGAAATTCCTTCTTAGAAGTTAATATCCGAAATTTATAATATTAACACTATGTTTAGTTAGTAGCTTTTGAAATTCATATTAGAGAAGAAATTCGGTCCACTTGCAAAGATAAAAAATATACAATCCAAAACAGCGATAGTGACAGATTGTTGGATATAAAATAGGGGATAAAAGGGCATTCTTTATTCTTTATTTTTTATTCGACCACTTGACTATACTAGATTTAGAGGGGTTATTTGAGGTTTCCGGATATATCTACGTAAGGGCCCGACCCTTCGACTTAAAATTGTTGCTTTCCTCAAGATATACGAGCGTCTTCGATGATTTTATTCCATTACTTCCATTTTTTTTTTCGATTTTTCATTTAATTTAATTAAAGTAAATCCCTGAAATGCTTCGTAAGCCGTCAGCTGTCAAATAATAACATTCTAAAACAAACTCTTACCGTAAAGTCAACGCATTTAGCATGCCATTATCTATGATAACAGAGCAAAATCACGCGAGCGGGCACCAACTTTGCAAATTGCTAAATTGACAATATTTAATAGTGAGGCAGAATCGACAAATATATTACCCAAGACCCCATAGTGATAATTATATACTTGCTAATTATATTTAAACAGATAAGATTGAGTCAAATTACAATCAACAAATCGTAAAAATCAGTAAAATGTGAATATTAAGCTGAGTTTTCCTTTGAAAAGTTGTCAAAAATGAACTCACTTCTAATCATAATCAGCCGTATTAATAATAAAATTTAGATCATTCTAACTTGACATTTAAACCAAAAAATACATATAAATGTCAAGTTAGAATGATCTAAATTTTATTATTAATACGGCTGATTATGATTTGGGTGTTGGTGAAACTATAGCTTGCACTTTTTGTCTTTGTTGTCGAAAAATACTCAATTCAAGCGGCTGTACTAATAGAGGAGAAGGATGGGATACTCTTTACCTTGCTGCATAATCTTAATACAGTTTCACAAGTTTAATAATTAGTGTTCTTAAGCTCGCCTTAGACAAACATACAGATTTATTGTCTTTATTTTACATCTGTCAACATTAATGTTTTTTTTGGCTTCAGCTAAATCTTCTATTGTAAAAAATTTACAATGCAGCAGCGGAGCAACTTATAAAGAATCCTATGAAAGATCAAATCAAGTAATTGCAAAAATTGAGATCCAACAATAAATTTACAAAAGAAAGAATAATATTAATATTACCTCAATGCAATTTCACACGCCATAAGTTATGTCTGTTTCTCCGGTTCTAATGTCATTCGATTTCTCGATAGGACCCTTCGACCGCAAACAGGGCTAATTTATTTAGGGAAAAGGGATGGACATAAACGGCCAGGAGTCTGTATATATATACACAACTACACGGAGAATAGCTAACACACATTAAACGTTGCGTTGGCCGAATAATCGTCGTAGGTTTCAATCGAATTTGTTAGGAAGTAAGACAGTATGGGAAAATTCGTTTCGTTGTGTCTCAAGTGGCGTTACAAGGGTTTATTTAAGTAAGAAATTACATTCAAGATTCACGTTGAGAAATGGAACAAATAATACAATCTAAGGATGCAGAAAAAGCATTACTTTAAGATCATCTTCAAGTCTGTAATACCAAGACATAGCAGAGAAGGAACTGTACTACCAGGACCAAGAGAAGACTTATGAAACACCTAACAGTGAGATTTTGCAATATCAAGCATGCAATAGTCTTGAGATCTTTCGTTTCTTAGGTCTTAAGTCTTAAATCATAAGCGAGATCAGTCAAAGACTAAGAAATGGTTAATATAGGTCAACAAAAAAGTATCCAGTATCTGCTAACTGAATATTGTTTTTTTCTTCCATTAAATTGATTACCTCCTGCAGTGTTCCGCCTATGGTCGATTCCGAGGTCGAATGCGACCACCTCACTAAACAAAACAGCAATTGGCAATCCTCTTTCATTGTTGAACAACTGATAATGAAGAGAGCGACCACTTGGCCGCCGACCGGTGACCGACGAACGATCGAATACCGGCCCAAAAAGATGGGTCTTCAATTGCTCTCCCTTTAACGGTCACTGAAACCTTTAAACGTTAACGCATCGCCTGATCGTTGCTATTCGTTTTCATGGCTCTCGGACTTTGATGGTGCAAACCCTAATTTCCTTGCTAGGGATAAAATTGTGTGTATTGGAAATTTACTGAGACTTTACTTTGGGAAACTTCATTTGCGAGTACATTAAACGAGAAAAAAAATTTTGTTTACGAGGACAAAGAATTGTTAAAATATTATTAATTTATTTTGTTAAAATTGAATATTTCGTCTAGTCACCATCGTCTACTTGGAATAATAGACATACTAATACAAATCGAGCTTGGTAGTTGACGTTTTGTGTGTTCTAAGGTCCACTTCGAACATTCACTGACCATATATATATACGCGCCTAGTTTCAATGGCCATTGTTTATCCATGCTTCAGATACTTGAAACAAATGAAACAATCGCGACTAACTTTAGTTGAGTTCTGCACCGTGCATATCCAAACTGACCACTACCATGAACTTATCTCAACGCCTTCTTTATCATCGTCCTACCGTGCGACGTCTACAATTGCGGGTATCAATTGTTTGTTTTGCTGGACATACCGGACGTGAATACTTCGGGGGGGTTGAAAACGGAATAGGTACGGGGAAATGGGGTGAAATCCACCCTCTATATATATTGACATTCGCAAGTTGTTTTATTATGTCTATGTTTGATTCGAGAAAAGTTTTTTCAATTAAAATTTTGTAAATAGAATAAAGGATGATTATGGAGGGTGTTGTCATGAAATTTTCAAAAATTATCTTTCCTAAAACCAAAATTTACTCACAATTCGACTAATGGGAAAGGTAGAGTGTTTTGGGTTCAAAGTTTTCGATAAAAAAATGAAAGCTACTCATTTTTAGGAACAAAATCTTGACCCCCCCAAAATTTAGAAATAAATTGTAAACAATACGTCAAGTTTTGTTGAGTAAGACGAATTTTCAAACAAATTAATAGCGTCCTCCTCCACTTTTTGTAGATTTTTTTCTGGGGGGGTCAAATTTTCGTTGAAGGGTATATATATCATGGATCATAAGAGAAATTAATTATGAACGTATAGACTAGAACCGTAAGTCACATGGCTGTCGACCCACCTATTGACATGTATATTACTGTGTTTGATAGAGATTGAGTACGTCTCCCATTCCGGTATATAGCGACGTTATGATATTATACATATTATAATACATACACTAGACGATATACATACCTTCGCCGAGCCACCCGTGACGTCGCATCCTGCACAAATCATCCTATAAAGGGAATCAACGTGAGGATTTGGACTCGATACCAGAATTAGAATTAATTGGATTGCGAAGGGATTGTAGAGGAATGGAAATTGTGTGCGTGTGTGTATCTTGGGATATGTGCAAAGGTTGATATGCATATTAATTACCTAAGTTGACTAAATGTCGATTTTATACGTTGAAATAATAAATACTGTGTAGAAGTGTATAAGAATTTATTTATTCCGGCTTGTAGCGCATCCTGTTTCGAAGCCATTTAGATGGTTTCCGGTTGAGGCGGATATACCGGCCGAGTGGTAGTTCGGAGCTACTCCAGTATAAACGTCAATGAGAAAATTTGTGTTGTGTGTTACGAGAAGAAAAAATCTAAATATGAGAAGATAAAAAACAGGCTTTGAAGAGGATAACTGAAGCATATCGTTTGAAACGATCAATTTTCCGAAAGGACAACGAGAGTATTTTATTACGTATAGTTAAAAGCAAAGTAATACTTGTACTGCTCCGATAGATTGGTTTTATTTGTATTTAAATCGTATATAGTGCGGATTAAGTGTCGTTATTTGATACAAAACTTATACTTGGCTAGTATGAAACTTTATCATTAAAATTTAATTCCAAATTCATATTTTGTAGTCTTTTGTGAAAAGTTTTTTTTTTAATAGAAACTTTCCAAAGATTACGTGAAAGGTTTTAATAATTTTTTTTTTTAACCTGGGATCGATTTCATTATTCTTTATGCTTTTAACAGACGACAAATCGCAGTGACTTGCGAAAATCCAATATCAAACCACGCAAATCATGTCAATTTAGGGATTTCGAGTATAAAATTGAATATAACCACCCTTGATAAAAAAAAACACCCTTAAATTTGTCTATAAACCACCAAAGTTTTCCCATATGAATTGAAAACCCCTATGGTCAACTCACTTGTTTCATCCCCCTTTACAAATCTTGAATTTAAAACAGATTTTACAAGCCATTGAATAAAAAATATATAGTGGTCACAAAACATTTTTTTCCCTTTTTGGGGGAGAGGAAATAGGACAAATTGGTTTACACAAATGGAAATTGATACTTTGTATAACAAATTTTATTGCCTATTACATATTTTCAATCTGAATTTTGGCTTTAGGTCAACAGATATAAAATTTTTCTATCCTAATATATCTCAGAATTATACTCCCAATGGACCAAACTACCATTTAAAAGATCGAAAAATAAAAAACAAGAAAACAGGGCAAAAAAGTGAAGACTTTTTAGAGCAAACTACAAATAAATTACGTACTCCAGCTGTAATTATTGCTCTACATCGATTTTTCGAAATAGTGGACAAATTTGAGGAGCAAAAATTAAAAATGTCAACTAAACCATATCAAAAAATTAACTTAAAAAAGAAATATATATCGTAAACATAAAAACAACCACTATACTTCTATTTAAGTATTCATCTCATACCCTGACTAGTCACAAAAGATATCAATGTATACCAATCTATAACACAGACGACTTCCATCTTTCCAAACGTGCGTTCTTTTCACAATTCCCTCTTTTGTCCTTTCACACACTAGCGTTTCACCACATATTTTATTCGGGATACACAAAAGTTAACGACGATTTCTAGTAGTAGATTTCATGCATCTCAATTTTTTCAATTTAAAGTATAAAGTGTCTTAAAATCACTGTTGTATTTTTTATTATCAATTTTCCCGTTCTCTTTATCTAGTCTCCATGATTTCATACATTAGTTAATGGTATGAAAAGAAACGAAGAGAGAATTTCCCAATATTTCTGCCCGAGGATTTATAGTTTATATTGAGATACGTTTTATTAACATTTCTAAATATTTTTAAAAAAACTATAAAAGAAAATATTTATATTCCTTTTTGATACGTCTATGGTAGTGAACTTCCTGATAGATCACCCATCTACAGTCACATATTTGCAATTTTTCCGTCTACATCGTCATGGTGTCTTGTAATGCTCTGCAATTTGTAGCCAGTGCTCTCTCCAGTACAATAAAGATATTACAATCCTGGTAGTAGAATATAACACATCCGGAATTGTCCTTTAACATAATATGTTTAATGCCATATACATGTTATATGTAAAAAATTGCATTTTTTCAAATGTAACAATTACGAACCCTGTATGAGTATCAAATTGAGATGTTCCTTTTTTGCTGGGTGAAAATGCGGAAACCATTTCTCTTCTCCGACCTGATTGAACATCCGAGAGGGCCGATAAAGACATCAACAAATAAAAGATGGAGAAAAAGAGCGTGTTAAGATAGAAAGCGTATTTCCTTCTAATGGGTTCCCTTCCACCCTCTAACTAGAAACTATACTATTTTTTTTGTGTTTTCATCCCTCGTATTATATTTGGAGGTAGCAATTACCCCTTTTGCCACAATATCAATTGCAGGTATGACCAATGTAGACACATCTATCAGTATTGCCAACCTCTAACCGCCCTTCTCATTTGCAATGCCTATGTAGATCGGCAGCCGTATTCAAACAACCACCGCCACGTTAGGTGTTAAACATATTAACCGAGCATTGGTTTTGTGGTAAAAGCGCACATGTGCGAATTTATATTCACACTGTTCACTTTTTGTTAAAATTCCATACCGGATTTATGCGCGTTTATTGATTTGGTCGGTTGGAATACGGATTACGCTTCCAATCTGTTATCGAGCCCTTTTGATTTTGTCAATATTCAGACCGTTTGAATTGGAAATTCGCTAATTGATACCAATTTGTAGGGTAGGTGTTTGACTGGCTGTTTTTTTTTTGTAGACTGTGATAAATTCAACTTTTTTTGTTTTATTTGTCGAGCTCTTTATTGTGAACATTCGTTATAACGCGTGATTTTTTGTAGTTCAGCTTTATACAATTCGATAAAAACTTTGTTTGCGAATGCAAGAGAGAATTTTTGATAAAAATGTTCTTAAACTATCAATTTTTCAGCGATTTACCTGAAGAAATTAGATTTGCGAGTCTTTATCTAAAATATTCATCAGATATTTGACTTTTGCTGTATATATACATTGTCCTGATAATTTCTCCCTCATGTGTTGTAAACTTCTTTAGGGGTCGTACAGATAGGAGTTGCCGGCGTATTTTTCTAAACTTTCAAACTTCCGAAAATACTTTACGAGGTGATAGAATCGCTTATACATTAGATATTTATGTGGAACAAACTTACAACAAAATACATATTGTATGTCCATAAATTTCGCTGTGGTTCATTTTTCTTTTCACTTTTTATCTCAACCGTGTTAAAATGATTTTCAACCAAATCTTAAATTGCAGATGAGTAGAATGGGATGAATAAAAGTAAAAGTAATAGAGGGTTAGAAAATAGCAAGGAACATAATAGCAGGAGAAAGTAGCGTTCCTAGGCCATCTAAACCTGTTCATACAGTCGCAATGACTCGAATATTGTCAGTGTCATGTGTAGAACGGTCCAAATTTAAACGACACCACACAGAGAATGTAAATGCTTTGAAATAATAATAGAATTAACTAAAAATTTCTTTGAAACTGAAAAAAATTTAAAAATGCAAATGTTTGTATTGTTTTCATTTCCCGATCTAGCGAATCTTCCCCTAAAAATTCACTCGATGACATTATCCGCTTTTGTAATATAACGATGTCGAATTAGAAAAACAACCTGAACCTCTCATTGTGATTGCGGTATTTGATCAAACTTATTATTTCCCGCGGGAATCACCTACTGACATCCAACAACGGAAAAACGAACCTCTGCCTAAACAAAGTAATCGAAATATTTTCCTGCATAAAATATCAGAGACGGTTACTTTTGAATGTCAAAAGAAATCGTCAGTAGCGTATTTGAGATTTATTTCAATCTACTCTAGTCTCCAGTAAATTTGAAAATTTGGTGGACGCGCTGGGTCTGCAAATTTTAAAATTTGGTGAGCACGCCGGGTTTGGGATTTGTGTTTGGGTATGTTTAAGTCCTAGTTGGATTGTGTTTTATAAAAATGAGATATATTGGAAATAATGATCATTTGAAAGGTTGATTGATATATAAAAATGTTTCACAAGTTAAATTTGGCAATTTAAAAAGAAATTTGTTAGATTGGCCCCATAAAACGCACGTCACTGTGCCAGCATTCTCAACCGACCGCCATAAAAGAAACGTGGCAGTGCGTAACAGGTTATTTTACACATCTATGGCTACCCTGATGTGTGTCGTAGTCCTTAGAGTCCTTTGCGGAGTTCTGGCGAGTCCTTTTCGGGACGACAGCATATCAGTCGTTTTCCCAAAGGGGCCGTTTTCGAAATAAAATATGTTATCGGTACTTTCGTAATACACTATAGAAACGACTATATTTGATTTTCATTACCAAGAAAATTATTTCTAAAAAAAAATTTTAAGGTTAGAATTACGAGTTATCCTTTTTTTAATGGTAAGGCGATTAAAAAGTTTTTCGAAAAAATAATACAGTTTAGAGAGGGTTGTTTTGTATATAAAAATGAGATGCTTTTATAAGCTTATTAAAGGATTTTTTACAAACAATTAAAAACAAAATAAGGAGATAATAAGTCATTTATGAGCAAGAATAATCTATGGAGCTTTGTTTTAAATACTGTATATAAAGAGTGTTATAAAATAAAGTATTGCCAATTGTGATTTTGCAAAATCGTATATGCACTAACAGAGAAAGTCCGAGACCGAACCAAGACCAACCCAACCAGCTAGAATAAGAAAAACCAAAAACCACATATGCCTTGTTCCTTGAAGTTTAAAACGAAAGGTTCGTATAAAACTGTGCTATAACTACCCAAGTTTTGTCAATGATTAGGTATACTAAGGACCAACTATTTATCATCAGGATCTTTTAAACATACTGTAATTTTAAAATGGAAAGGAAATATTCCTTACTGTAGTAGTGAACTGGCAAGTCTATCATCGCATCCCAAAAACGTACAATAATAGGCATGATGACTGTCACTAAGAATCACCGAAATATTGATTTGATATAATTATTTAAGATGCAGAGATTCTACAGAAATCACTTATTTTTCATTTTCATGTGTGATTAAATTTATTTTAGTAAAAATATAAGCACAAAATTTAACCATCCGCCATCTTATCTCAAACGCCAATCAGAAGAGAGTGACGTCATGCTTTCGCAGATATCCATTATCCGACCCAAACCAAATCCGAACATCTGTTTTGTCGTCTTTATATTATCTATGGTTTTGTATTTCCTTTGTTGCTGTTGGCTTTTCTTGGTTCATGTGATATTTTCTCGTTATAAACTATCAAGTATCTCTGTTTTTATTACCACAAAAAACCGTTTTTGAAATTATGTTTATGTATCAAAATAAACTTTTAACCTGCAAGCTGTCAAGTGTTTGAAGTTTGACTTTGACGATATTACTACATGACACAGATCATAGATAACCTATCGACAGTTGACACTGTTAAGAATTGATGACGTCATAGAAGGACGCCATTACTATTATAGCGTTTTGGCGCATAATTTAAAATGTGTTTTTAAAAGTTGAATTTTTCCTTTAAAAACATCTTTTTTTACAGAAATAACATTTATTGTAGATAAAGTATATACGTGAAAACATCGTGGAGCAGTTTTTCAAAATCAGTCATCATGCCTATTAGCAGCCTCCATAACCAACTGTATTATTTTGTTTAATCCCTTTCCTTTAATTAAGTGAGGGCAAAGCTTAGCAGCATGAATTGACCAACAAGCTCTTTGTCATTTTATCAGGTTAGGATTAAGCCAATCAGATGTACACAGTATAATTTTATAAAGTTATTTATAAGGTATTGAAAAAAAATCGAATTTCAAAAACCATTTAAAAATTGTAGAAATTTTTGTACTTAAATAGATACATTTGTAATAAAAGAGTCTAATTATGGAGTTAGAAAATAAAAAAATGTCTTACGAATCAATTTCTCCTCCTTACATCCAAAATTTTTGGAAAAAAATACATAAAATGGCTCTTATAACTTAAGAAATTCCTATAAAAATCATTAAGATCTAAATATTTGATAGTACGATTCTGTATTTTTGATAGTAGAATACGACATAGAGGGAGCGGACGTGGTCCTAAAAGGGATAATATATAGAAGCTTCACGTGTTTTTACTTGTCTTAAATTCCAGCAAAATGTATACTAGAAATTCGGTTTGGTTGAAGGATTATTATTGTATTTATTATAACTCGTCGTGGAGAGTTGACGTACTTTAATCCTATTATATTTTCCATGTGATGTATTATCAAATATATTATAATATATTTCGTAAAATAAGAAGTTGTTTGTATCACCATATCTGCTATACATACAGAAAACAAAAAATTTTAGTTATTTTTGAAAATCCTGTACGCAATTTTCAAATCAAGCATTTTTAGTCAATTTAAAGATAACGTTTCATCTTTATGATTTCTACATGTCTACAAATATGAATAATGTGGCAAAATTTTTACAGTTTCATGCATTTTTTAATTGCCATTTTGCTTATCTATGGTAACAAACCCTCATGCTTAATTTTCTCCACCCAACATGTCCTTTAAAACAAAAATCCCACTGTAATTATCCAAATTTTCAAAGGTAATACCACGAGTGCTTCAAATTTTATCGATAATTTTTTCTTTTCCACGAAAACTTGTTTATTTGGCAAAAATATGAAAACAAACCGATTTGATAAAATCACGACTCCGTTAGGAGGAGTGATTTTATCTAAATTCGGTTTGTTTGAATGTTTTTGCCTCAAATAAACAAGTTTGAGTGATGAAAATGAAAAATTATTTGATAAAATTTGAAGAGCGAGTTGTATTTGGGAAGATTATTTTTTTCAACAATTTAAAAGGATTTTTGAAAGCGCTTTTAGTTGTCAATAATGACAAATTCAAAGTAAAATTTTGACGTTTCGATGTAAACAAGGTTTTATCGATGAGGAAGCATAATTATCAGTATAATACCGAATGATTGGCTAGAATAATGTATTGCTATTGGTTAAAACCACCAAAATGTCAGATTTTGACAAGTGAAAAAAATAATCAATTAAATTTCTCATACACCATATAATTCAACAAATCCCCCTTATTCAACAACGTTCAACCAAAACCTATTAAGTCAATGGTGTGGTAATAACGAATTTTGAATATAGTTGAGAACTATTAAGCGAAACTATGTGTATATATGTGTAGTGTAGCTCTAAATTCCCTAGTATCGGGTAATATATACATATACGAAATTTCAACTATGGAAATTGATACAAGGAGATAACTATTACGTTAAGATTCACTCCCGAAACTTGATAATTGTCCAGTCTAATGTACAGAAAAAAAACACGTAACCCTAATTTACACACACACCAATTCATAGCAATTTCCTTATTTTAAACTTGAAAATAAACGACATTACATTTACGTTGAAAATATTCATACAGGCATACAAACACGTCATCATAAAAGTGTCCCGCGCAGAGATCGAGTTACAAATCATCACCGACATATTAAACGTCTGATATAAATTGTAAATTCCTCCCTTATTTCAGAAATAATCCACCCTAATATTCTTGTTGGGAGAGAGAACTGGAAACAGTGCAATAGACATTGTCACTGCTCTGTTTAATATTTTCACCACATTTAACTTTACCGTATGCCTTTTATACAAAATGCTTGCTGACATATCTCGCTCTCTGTGTTCAACAAACTAAATACAAATTCATTTTTCTCGACTTGGTTTTTTTGTGGGCGCGAATTTAATTTTTCGCTAAAGTTATTTGTTGGTTGCTGATGTGGATTAACGATTCAAAGATGTTGTAAATAAGATGAAAGTGCCTGGAGGTGGAGTATTTATCACCTTGCGGCCGTCCGTGGATCTTATATCGCGTCCCTGCACAAACCAAAGACATACAACTTGCAAGAGTTGCGGTCTGCTAGCGCTAATTGAGACAGATACGTTGCTTGATTGTTGTTTGTTGGAAAATGACGGAAGCAGCATGTTGGCAACCTCTTCCTTCCCTTCTATGCATATTTCATGGATTTGTTTGTAGATTTTCTTGTCATTTTGCTTTTCTCCAATTAACAATGATCAGAATTAGAGACGTCTGAAGACGTGTTGGTAAATATTTACAAACCACGGAGAATACAACATTTTTGGAATATCCGATTCGGGGGAAAATTTTACCCAAGTCAGTGGGATTTTAATCGATAATTCCGAGCAATGAGGAAGTTGGCAGAAATCGCTGAATATTTCCATACCTACCCCTTGCTTCAAAATTTTCGACAAAAAAATCATTTTTGAAATAAAAATTGCTCAAAATTTGTCTGGAGGGGTTTTTTGATGCGAAAAATCGACTGACACAGTCTGTTTTTGTATAAAATCATTTTTTCTCCTCCAAATGGAGTCATGAAATTTTCGAAAATCCCGTTTCCAAAACTAAATGTGCTCATAACTCGACTAATAGGATAGATAGAACGTACTAGTCTTCGGCAATCGATTCAGCGGAAAATTTTACATATTCCAGTGTATTTTGAGTCCATAATTCCGACCAGGAGAGAAGTTAGCATAATGCAGTTTACATTGAATATTTCCATACCTACCCCTTGCTTCAAAATTTTCGACAAAAAAATCATTTTTGAAATAAAAATTGCTCAAAATTTGTCTGGAAGGGTTTTTTGATGCGAAAAATCGACTGGCACAGTCTGTTTTTGTATAAAATCATTTTTTCTCCTCCAAATGGAGTCATGAAATTTTCGAAAATCCCGTTTCCAAAACTAAATGTGCTCATAACTCGACTAATAGGATAGATAGAACGTTCTAGTCTTCGGCAATCGATTCAGCGGAAAATTTTACATATTCCAGTGTATTTTGAGTCCATAATTCCGACCAGGAGAGAAGTTAGCACAATGCAGTTTACATTGAATATTTCCATACCTACCCCTTGCTTCAAAATTTTCGACAAAAAAATCATTTTTGAAATAAAAATTGCTCAAAAATTGTCTGGAGGGGTTTTTTGATGCGAAAAATCGACTGACACAGTCTGTTTTTGTATAAAATCATTTTTTCTCCTCCAAATGGAGTCATGAAATTTTCGAAAATCCCGTTTCCAAAACTAAATGTGCTCATAACTCGACTAATAGGATAGATAGAACGTTCTAGTCTTCGGCAATCGATTCAGCGGAAAATTTTACATATTCCAGTGTATTTTGAGTCCATAATTCCGACCAGGAGAGAAGTTAGCATAATGCAGTTTACATTGAATATTTCCATACCTACCCCTTGCTTCAAAATTTTCGACAAAAAAATCATTTTTGAAATAAAAATTGCTCAAAATTTGTCTGGAGGGGTTTTTTTATGCGAAAAATCGACTGACACAGTCTGTTTTTGTATAAAATAATTTTTTCTCCTCCAAATGGAGTCATGAAATTTTCGAAAATCCCGTTTCCAAAACTAAATGTGCTCATAACTCGACTAATAGGATAGATAGAACGTTCTAGTCTTCGGCAATCGATTCAGCGGAAAATTTTACATATTCCAGTGTATTTTGAGTCCATAATTCCGACCAGGAGAGAAGTTAGCACAATGCAGTTTACATTGAATATTTCCATACCTACCCCTTGCTTCAAAATTTTCGACAAAAAAATCATTTTTGAAATAAAAATTGCTCAAAATTTGTCTGGAGGGGTTTTTTGATGCGAAAAATCGACTGACACAGTCTGTTTTTGTATAAAATCATTTTTTCTCCTCCAAATGGAGTCATGAAATTTTCGAAAATCCCGTTTCCAAAACTAAATGTGCTCATAACTCGACTAATAGGATAGATAGAACGTTCTAGTCTTCGGCAATCGATTCAGCGGAAAATTTTACATATTCCAGTGTATTTTGAGTCCATAATTCCGACCAGGAGAGAAGTTAGCATAATGCAGTTTACATTGAATATTTCCATACCTACCCCTTGCTTCAAAATTTTCGACAAAAAAATCATTTTTGAAATAAAAATTGCTCAAAATTTGTCTGGAGGGGTTTTTTGATGCGAAAAATCGACTGACACAGTCTGTTTTTGTATAAAATCATTTTTTCTCCTCCAAATGGAGTCATGAAATTTTCGAAAATCCCGTTTCCAAAACTAAATGTGCTCATAACTCGACTAATAGGATAGATAGAACGTTCTAGTCTTCGGCAATCGATTCAGCGGAAAATTTTACATATTCCAGTGTATTTTGAGTCCATAATTCCGACCAGGAGAGAAGTTAGCATAATGCAGTTTACATTGAATATTTCCATACCTACCCCTTGCTTCAAAATTTTCGACAAAAAAATCATTTTTGAAATAAAAATTGCTCAAAATTTGTCTGGAGGGGTTTTTTGATGCGAAAAATCGACTGACACAGTCTGTTTTTGTATAAAATCATTTTTTCTCCTCCAAATGGAGTCATGAAATTTTCGAAAATCCCGTTTCCAAAACTAAATTTGCTCATAACTCGACTAATAGGATAGATAGAACGTTCTAGTCTTCGGCAATCGATTCAGCGGAAAATTTTACATATTCCAGTGTATTTTGAGTCCATAATTCCGACCAGGAGAGAAGTTAGCATAATGCAGTTTACATTGAATATTTCCATACCTACCCCTTGCTTCAAAATTTTCGACAAAAAAATCATTTTTGAAATAAAAATTGCTCAAAATTTGTCTGGAGGGGTTTTTTGATGCGAAAAATCGACTGACACAGTCTGTTTTTGTATAAAATCATTTTTTCTCCTCCAAATGGAGTCATGAAATTTTCGAAAATCCCGTTTCCAAAACTAAATGTGCTCATAACTCGACTAATAGGATAGATAGAAAGTTCTAGTCTTCGGCAATCGATTCAGCGGAAAATTTTACATATTCCAGTGTATTTTGAGTCCATAATTCCGACCAGGAGAGAAGTTAGCATAATGCAGTTTACATTGAATATTTCCATACCTACCCCTTGCTTCAAAATTTTCGACAAAAAAATCATTTTTGAAATAAAAATTGCTCAAAATTTGTCTGGAGGGGTTTTTTGATGCGAAAAATCGACTGACACAGTCTGTTTTTGTATAAAATCATTTTTTCTCCTCCAAATGGAGTCATGAAATTTTCGAAAATCCCGTTTCCAAAACTAAATGTGCTCATAACTCGACTAATAGGATAGATAGAACGTTCTAGTCTTCGGCAATCGATTCAGCGGAAAATTTTACATATTCCAGTGTATTTTGAGTCCATAATTCCGACCAGGAGAGAAGTTAGCATAATGCAGTTTACATTGAATATTTCCATACCTACCCCTTGCTTCAAAATTTTCGACAAAAAAATCATTTTTGAAATAAAAATTGCTCAAAATTTGTCTGGAGGGGTTTTTTGATGCGAAAAATCGACTGACACAGTCTGTTTTTGTATAAAATCATTTTTTCTCCTCCAAATGGAGTCATGAAATTTTTGAAAATCCCGTTTCCAAAACTAAATGTGCTCATAACTCGACTAATAGGATAGATAGAACGTTCTAGTCTTCGGCAATCGATTCAGCGGAAAATTTTACATATTCCAGTGTATTTTGAGTCCATAATTCCGACCAGGAAAGAAGTTAGCACAATGCAGTTTACATTGAATATTTCCATACCTACCCCTTGCTTCAAAATTTTCGACAAAAAAATCATTTTTGAAATAAAAATTGCTCAAAATTTGTCTGGAGGGGTTTTTTGATGCGAAAAATCGACTGACACAGTCTGTTTTTGTATAAAATCATTTTTTCTCCTCCAAATGGAGTCATGAAATTTTTGAAAATCCCGTTTCCAAAACTAAATGTGCTCATAACTCGACTAATAGGATAGATAGAACGTTCTAGTCTTCGGCAATCGATTCAGCGGAAAATTTTACATATTCCAGTGTATTTTGAGTCCATAATTCCGACCAGGAGAGGAGTTAGCATAATGAAGTTTACATTGAATATTTCCATACCTACCCCTTGCTTCATAATTTTCGACAAAAAAATCATTTTTGAAATAAAAATTGCTCAAAATTTGTCTGGAGGGGTTTTTTGATGCGAAAAATCGACTGGCACAGTCCGCTTTTGTATAAAATCATTTTTTCTCCTCCAAATGGAGTCATGAAATTTTCGAAAATCCCGTTTCCAAAACTAAATGTGCTCATAACTCGACTAATAGGATAGATAGAACGTTCTAGTCTTCGGCAATCGATTCAGCGGAAAATTTTACATATTCCAGTGTATTTTGAGTCCATAATTCCGACCAGGAGAGAAGTTAGCATAATGCAGTTTACATTGAATATTTCCATACCTACCCCTTGCTTCAAAATTTTCGACAAAAAAATCATTTTTGAAATAAAAATTGCTCAAAATTTGTCAGGAGGGGTTTTTTGATGCGAAAAATCGACTGACACAGTCTGTTTTTGTATAAAATAATTTTTTCTCCTCCAAATGGAGTCATGAAATTTTCGAAAATCCCGTTTCCAAAACTAAATGTGCTCATAACTCGACTAATAGGATAGATAGAACGTTCTAGTCTTCGGCAATCGATTCAGCGGAAAATTTTACATATTCCAGTGTATTTTGAGTCCATAATTCCGACCAGGAAAGAAGTTAGCACAATGCAGTTTACATTGAATATTTCCATACCTACCCCTTGCTTCAAAATTTTCGACAAAAAAATCATTTTTGAAATAAAAATTGCTCAAAATTTGTCTGGAGGGGTTTTTTGATGCGAAAAATCGACTGACACAGTCTGTTTTTGTATAAAATCATTTTTTCTCCTCCAAATGGAGTCATGAAATTTTCGAAAATCCCGTTTCCAAAACTAAATGTGCTCATAACTCGACTAATAGGATAGATAGAACGTTCTAGTCTTCGGCAATCGATTCATCGGAAAATTTTACATATTCCAGTGTATTTTGAGTCCATAATTCCGACCAGGAAAGAAGTTAGCACAATGCAGTTTACATTGAATATTTCCATACCTACCCCTTGCTTCAAAATTTTCGACAAAAAAATCATTTTTGAAATAAAAATTGCTCAAAATTTGTCTGGATGGGTTTTTTGATGCGAAAAATCGACTGACACAGTCTGTTTTTGTATAAAATCATTTTTTCTCCTCCAAATGGAGTCATGAAATTTTCGAAAATCCCGTTTCCAAAACTAAATGTGCTCATAACTCGACTAATAGGATAGATAGAACGTTCTAGTCTTCGGCAATCGATTCAGCAGAAAATTTTACATATTCCAGTGTATTTTGAGTCCATAATTCCGACCAGGAGAGAAGTTAGCATAATGCAGTTTACATTGAATATTTCCATACCTACCCCTTGCTTCAAAATTTTCGACAAAAAAATCATTTTTGAAATAAAAATTGCTCAAAATTTGTCTGGAGGGGTTTTTTGATGCGAAAAATCGACTGACACAGTCTGTTTTTGTATAAAATAATTTTTTCTCCTCCAAATGGAGTCATGAAATTTTCGAAAATCCCGTTTCCAAAACTAAATTTGCTCATAACTCGACTAATAGGATAGATAGAACGTTTTAGTCTTCGGCAATCGATTCAGCGGAAAATTTTACATGTTCCAGTGTATTTTGTTAGCACAATGCAGTTTACATTGAATATTTCCATACCTACCCCTTGCTTCAAAATTTTCGACAAAAAAATCATTTTTGAAATAAAAATTGCTCAAAATTTGTCTGGAGGGGTTTTTTGATGCGAAAAATCGACTGACACAGTCTGTTTTTGTATAAAATAATTTTTTCTCCTCCAAATGGAGTCATGAAATTTTCGAAAATCCCGTTTCCAAAACTAAATTTGCTCATAACTCGACTAATAGGATAGATAGAACGTTTTAGTCTTCGGCAATCGATTCAGCGGAAAATTTTACATGTTCCAGTGTATTTTGAGTCCATAATTCCGACCAGGAGAGAAGTTAGCACAATGCAGTTTACATTGAATATTTCCATACCTACCCCTTGCTTCAAAATTTTCGACAAAAAAATCATTTTTGAAATAAAAATTGCTCAAAATTTGTCTGGAGGGGTTTTTTGATGCGAAAAATCGACTGACACAGTCTGTTTTTGTATAAAATCATTTTTTCTCCTCCAAATGGAGTCATGAAATTTTCGAAAATCCCGTTTCCAAAACTAAATGTGCTCATAACTCGACTAATAGGATAGATAGAACGTTCTAGTCTTCGGCAATCGATTCAGCGGAAAATTTTACATATTCCAGTGTATTTTGAGTCCATAATTCCGACCAGGAGAGAAGTTAGCATAATGCAGTTTACATTGAATATTTCCATACCTACCCCTTGCTTCAAAATTTTCGACAAAAAAATCATTTTTGAAATAAAAATTGCTCAAAATTTGTCTGGAGGGGTTTTTTGATGCGAAAAATCGACTGACACAGTCTGTTTTTGTATAAAATAATTTTTTCTCCTCCAAATGGAGTCATGAAATTTTCGAAAATCCCGTTTCCAAAACTAAATGTGCTCATAACTCGACTAATAGGATAGATAGAACGTTCTAGTCTTCGGCAATCGATTCAGCGGAAAATTTTACATATTCCAGTGTATTTTGAGTCCATAATTCCGACCAGGAGAGAAGTTAGCATAATGCAGTTTACATTGAATATTTCCATACCTACCCCTTGCTTCAAAATTTTCGACAAAAAAATCATTTTTGAAATAAAAATTGCTCAAAATTTGTCTGGAGGGGTTTTTTGATGCGAAAAATCGACTGACACAGTCTGTTTTTGTATAAAATCATTTTTTCTCCTCCAAATGGAGTCATGAAATTTTCGAAAATCCCGTTTCCAAAACTAAATTTGCTCATAACTCGACTAATAGGATAGATAGAACGTTCTAGTCTTCGGCAATCGATTCAGCGGAAAATTTTACATATTCCAGTGTATTTTGAGTCCATAATTCCGACCAGGAGAGAAGTTAGCATAATGCAGTTTACATTGAATATTTCCATACCTACCCCTTGCTTCAAAATTTTCGACAAAAAAATCATTTTTGAAATAAAAATTGCTCAAAATTTGTCTGGAGGGGTTTTTTGATGCGAAAAATCGACTGACACAGTCTGTTTTTGTATAAAATCATTTTTTCTCCTCCAAATGGAGTCATGAAATTTTCGAAAATCCCGTTTCCAAAACTAAATTTGCTCATAACTCGACTAATAGGATAGATAGAACGTTCTAGTCTTCGGCAATCGATTCAGCGGAAAATTTTACATATTCCAGTGTATTTTGAGTCCATAATTCCGACCAGGAGAGAAGTTAGCATAATGCAGTTTACATTGAATATTTCCATACCTACCCCTTGCTTCAAAATTTTCGACAAAAAAATCATTTTTGAAATAAAAATTGCTCAAAATTTGTCTGGAGGGGTTTTTTGATGCGAAAAATCGACTGACACAGTCTGTTTTTGTATAAAATAATTTTTTCTCCTCCAAATGGAGTCATGAAATTTTCGAAAATCCCGTTTCCAAAACTAAATGTGCTCATAACTCGACTAATAGGATAGATAGAACGTTCTAGTCTTCGGCAATCGATTCAGCGGAAAATTTTACATATTCCAGTGTATTTTGTTAGCACAATGCAGTTTACATTGAATATTTCCATACCTACCCCTTGCTTCAAAATTTTCGACAAAAAAATCATTTTTGAAATAAAAATTGCTCAAAATTTGTCTGGAGGGGTTTTTTGATGCGAAAAATCGACTGACACAGTCTGTTTTTGTATAAAATAATTTTTTCTCCTCCAAATGGAGTCATGAAATTTTCGAAAATCCCGTTTCCAAAACTAAATTTGCTCATAACTCGACTAATAGGATAGATAGAACGTTTTAGTCTTCGGCAATCGATTCAGCGGAAAATTTTACATGTTCCAGTGTATTTTGAGTCCATAATTCCGACCAGGAGAGAAGTTAGCACAATGCAGTTTACATTGAATATTTCCATACCTACCCCTTGCTTCAAAATTTTCGACAAAAAAATCATTTTTGAAATAAAAATTGCTCAAAATTTGTCTGGAGGGGTTTTTTGATGCGAAAAATCGACTGGCACAGTCTGTTTTTGTATAAAATCATTTTTTCTCCTCCAAATGGAGTCATGAAATTTTCGAAAATCCCGTTTCCAAAACTAAATGTGCTCATAACTCGACTAATAGGATAGATAGAACGTTCTAGTCTTCGGCAATCGATTCAGCGGAAAATTTTACATATTCCAGTGTATTTTGAGTCCATAATTCCGACCAGGAGAGAAGTTAGCACAATGCAGTTTACATTGAATATTTCCATACCTACCCCTTGCTTCAAAATTTTCGACAAAAAAATCATTTTTGAAATAAAAATTGCTCAAAATTTGTCTGGAGGGGTTTTTTGATGCGAAAAATCGACTGACACAGTCTGTTTTTGTATAAAATAATTTTTTCTCCTCCAAATGGAGTCATGAAATTTTCGAAAATCCCGTTTCCAAAACTAAATGTGCTCATAACTCGACTAATAGGATAGATAGAACGTTCTAGTCTTCGGCAATCGATTCAGCGGAAAATTTTACATATTCCAGTTTATTTTGAGTCCATAATTCCGACCAGGAGAGAAGTTAGCATAATGCAGTTTACATTGAATATTTCCATACCTACCCCTTGCTTCAAAATTTTCGACAAAAAAATCATTTTTGAAATAAAAATTGCTCAAAATTTGTCTGGAGGGGTTTTTTGATGCGAAAAATCGACTGACACAGTCTGTTTTTGTATAAAATCATTTTTTCTCCTCCAAATGGAGTCATGAAATTTTCGAAAATCCCGTTTCCAAAACTAAATGTGCTCATAACTCGACTAATAGGATAGATAGAACGTTCTAGTCTTCGGCAATCGATTCATCGGAAAATTTTACATATTCCAGTGTATTTTGAGTCCATAATTCCGACCAGGAAAGAAGTTAGCACAATGCAGTTTACATTGAATATTTCCATACCTACCCCTTGCTTCAAAATTTTCGACAAAAAAATCATTTTTGAAATAAAAATTGCTCAAAATTTGTCTGGAGGGGTTTTTTGATGCGAAAAATCGACTGACACAGTCTGTTTTTGTATAAAATCATTTTTTCTCCTCCAAATGGAGTCATGAAATTTTCGAAAATCCCGTTTCCAAAACTAAATGTGCTCATAACTCGACTAATAGGATAGATAGAACGTTCTAGTCTTCGGCAATCGATTCATCGGAAAATTTTACATATTCCAGTGTATTTTGAGTCCATAATTCCGACCAGGAAAGAAGTTAGCACAATGCAGTTTACATTGAATATTTCCATACCTACCCCTTGCTTCAAAATTTTCGACAAAAAAATCATTTTTGAAATAAAAATTGCTCAAAATTTGTCTGGATGGGTTTTTTGATGCGAAAAATCGACTGACACAGTCTGTTTTTGTATAAAATCATTTTTTCTCCTCCAAATGGAGTCATGAAATTTTCGAAAATCCCGTTTCCAAAACTAAATGTGCTCATAACTCGACTAATAGGATAGATAGAACGTTCTAGTCTTCGGCAATCGATTCAGCAGAAAATTTTACATATTCCAGTGTATTTTGAGTCCATAATTCCGACCAGGAGAGAAGTTAGCATAATGCAGTTTACATTGAATATTTCCATACCTACCCCTTGCTTCAAAATTTTCGACAAAAAAATCATTTTTGAAATAAAAATTGCTCAAAATTTGTCTGGAGGGGTTTTTTGATGCGAAAAATCGACTGACACAGTCTGTTTTTGTATAAAATAATTTTTTCTCCTCCAAATGGAGTCATGAAATTTTCGAAAATCCCGTTTCCAAAACTAAATTTGCTCATAACTCGACTAATAGGATAGATAGAACGTTTTAGTCTTCGGCAATCGATTCAGCGGAAAATTTTACATGTTCCAGTGTATTTTGTTAGCACAATGCAGTTTACATTGAATATTTCCATACCTACCCCTTGCTTCAAAATTTTCGACAAAAAAATCATTTTTGAAATAAAAATTGCTCAAAATTTGTCTGGAGGGGTTTTTTGATGCGAAAAATCGACTGACACAGTCTGTTTTTGTATAAAATAATTTTTTCTCCTCCAAATGGAGTCATGAAATTTTCGAAAATCCCGTTTCCAAAACTAAATTTGCTCATAACTCGACTAATAGGATAGATAGAACGTTTTAGTCTTCGGCAATCGATTCAGCGGAAAATTTTACATGTTCCAGTGTATTTTGAGTCCATAATTCCGACCAGGAGAGAAGTTAGCACAATGCAGTTTACATTGAATATTTCCATACCTACCCCTTGCTTCAAAATTTTCGACAAAAAAATCATTTTTGAAATAAAAATTGCTCAAAATTTGTCTGGAGGGGTTTTTTGATGCGAAAAATCGACTGGCACAGTCTGTTTTTGTATAAAATCATTTTTTCTCCTCCAAATGGAGTCATGAAATTTTCGAAAATCCCGTTTCCAAAACTAAATGTGCTCATAACTCGACTAATAGGATAGATAGAACGTTCTAGTCTTCGGCAATCGATTCAGCGGAAAATTTTACATATTCCAGTGTATTTTGAGTCCATAATTCCGACCAGGAGAGAAGTTAGCACAATGCAGTTTACATTGAATATTTCCATACCTACCCCTTGCTTCAAAATTTTCGACAAAAAAATCATTTTTGAAATAAAAATTGCTCAAAATTTGTCTGGAGGGGTTTTTTGATGCGAAAAATCGACTGACACAGTCTGTTTTTGTATAAAATAATTTTTTCTCCTCCAAATGGAGTCATGAAATTTTCGAAAATCCCGTTTCCAAAACTAAATTTGCTCATAACTCGACTAATAGGATAGATAGAACGTTCTAGTCTTCGGCAATCGATTCAGCGGAAAATTTTACATATTCCAGTGTATTTTGAGTCCATAATTCCGACCAGGAGAGAAGTTAGCATAATGCAGTTTACATTGAATATTTCCATACCTACCCCTTGCTTCAAAATTTTCGACAAAAAAATCATTTTTGAAATAAAAATTGCTCAAAATTTGTCTGGAGGGGTTTTTTGATGCGAAAAATCGACTGACACAGTCTGTTTTTGTATAAAATCATTTTTTCTCCTCCAAATGGAGTCATGAAATTTTCGAAAATCCCGTTTCCAAAACTAAATTTGCTCATAACTCGACTAATAGGATAGATAGAACGTTCTAGTCTTCGGCAATCGATTCAGCGGAAAATTTCACATATTCCAGTGTATTTTGAGTCCATAATTCCGACCAGGAGAGAAGTTAGCATAATGCAGTTTACATTGAATATTTCCATACCTACCCCTTGCTTCAAAATTTTCGACAAAAAAATCATTTTTGAAATAAAAATTGCTCAAAATTTGTCTGGAGGGGTTTTTTGATGCGAAAAATCGACTGGCACAGTCTGTTTTTGTATAAAATCATTTTTTCTCCTCCAAATGGAGTCATGAAATTTTCGAAAATCCCGTTTCCAAAACTAAATTTGCTCATAACTCGACTAATAGGATAGATAGAACGTTCTAGTCTTCGGCAATCGATTCAGCGGAAAATTTTACATATTCCAGTGTATTTTGAGTCCATAATTCTGACCAGGAGAGAAGTTAGCATAATGCAGTTTACATTGAATATTTCCATACCTACCCCTTGCTTCAAAATTTTCGACAAAAAAATCATTTTTGAAATAAAAATTGCTCAAAATTTGTCTGGAGGGGTTTTTTGATGCGAAAAATCGACTGACACAGTCTGTTTTTGTATAAAATCATTTTTTCTCCTCCAAATGGAGTCATGAAATTTTCGAAAATCCCGTTTCCAAAACTAAATGTGCTCATAACTCGACTAATAGGATAGATAGAACGTACTAGTCTTCGGCAATCGATTCAGCGGAAAATTTTACATATTCCAGTGTATTTTGAGTCCATAATTCCGACCAGGAGAGAAGTTAGCATAATGCAGTTTACATTGAATATTTCCATACCTACCCCTTGCTTCAAAATTTTCGACAAAAAAATCATTTTTGAAATAAAAATTGCTCAAAATTTGTCTGGAAGGGTTTTTTGATGCGAAAAATCGACTGGCACAGTCTGTTTTTGTATAAAATCATTTTTTCTCCTCCAAATGGAGTCATGAAATTTTCGAAAATCCCGTTTCCAAAACTAAATGTGCTCATAACTCGACTAATAGGATAGATAGAACGTTCTAGTCTTCGGCAATCGATTCAGCGGAAAATTTTACATATTCCAGTGTATTTTGAGTCCATAATTCCGACCAGGAGAGAAGTTAGCACAATGCAGTTTACATTGAATATTTCCATACCTACCCCTTGCTTCAAAATTTTCGACAAAAAAATCATTTTTGAAATAAAAATTGCTCAAAAATTGTCTGGAGGGGTTTTTTGATGCGAAAAATCGACTGACACAGTCTGTTTTTGTATAAAATCATTTTTTCTCCTCCAAATGGAGTCATGAAATTTTCGAAAATCCCGTTTCCAAAACTAAATGTGCTCATAACTCGACTAATAGGATAGATAGAACGTTCTAGTCTTCGGCAATCGATTCAGCGGAAAATTTTACATATTCCAGTGTATTTTGAGTCCATAATTCCGACCAGGAGAGAAGTTAGCACAATGCAGTTTACATTGAATATTTCCATACCTACCCCTTGCTTCAAAATTTTCGACAAAAAAATCATTTTTGAAATAAAAATTGCTCAAAAATTGTCTGGAGGGGTTTTTTGATGCGAAAAATCGACTGACACAGTCTGTTTTTGTATAAAATCATTTTTTCTCCTCCAAATGGAGTCATGAAATTTTCGAAAATCCCGTTTCCAAAACTAAATGTGCTCATAACTCGACTAATAGGATAGATAGAACGTTCTAGTCTTCGGCAATCGATTCAGCGGAAAATTTTACATATTCCAGTGTATTTTGAGTCCATAATTCCGACCAGGAGAGAAGTTAGCATAATGCAGTTTACATTGAATATTTCCATACCTACCCCTTGCTTCAAAATTTTCGACAAAAAAATCATTTTTGAAATAAAAATTGCTCAAAATTTGTCTGGAGGGGTTTTTTTATGCGAAAAATCGACTGACACAGTCTGTTTTTGTATAAAATAATTTTTTCTCCTCCAAATGGAGTCATGAAATTTTCGAAAATCCCGTTTCCAAAACTAAATGTGCTCATAACTCGACTAATAGGATAGATAGAACGTTCTAGTCTTCGGCAATCGATTCAGCGGAAAATTTTACATATTCCAGTGTATTTTGAGTCCATAATTCCGACCAGGAGAGAAGTTAGCACAATGCAGTTTACATTGAATATTTCCATACCTACCCCTTGCTTCAAAATTTTCGACAAAAAAATCATTTTTGAAATAAAAATTGCTCAAAATTTGTCTGGAGGGGTTTTTTGATGCGAAAAATCGACTGACACAGTCTGTTTTTGTATAAAATAATTTTTTCTCCTCCAAATGGAGTCATGAAATTTTCGAAAATCCCGTTTCCAAAACTAAATGTGCTCATAACTCGAATAATAGGATAGATAGAACGTTCTAGTCTTCGGCAATCGATTCAGCGGAAAATTTTACATATTCCAGTGTATTTTGAGTCCATAATTCCGACCAGGAGAGAAGTTAGCATAATGCAGTTTACATTGAATATTTCCATATCTACTCCTTGCTTCAAAATTTTCGACAAAAAAATCATTTTTGAAATAAAAATTGCTCAAAATTTGTCTGGAGGGGTTTTTTGATGCGAAAAATCGACTGACACAGTCTGTTTTTGTATAAAATAATTTTTTCTCCTCCAAATGGAGTCATGAAATTTTCGAAAATCCCGTTTCCAAAACTAAATTTGCTCATAACTCGACTAATAGGATAGATAGAACGTTCTAGTCTTCGGCAATCGATTCAGCGGAAAATTTTACATATTCCAGTGTATTTTGAGTCCATAATTCCGACCAGGAGAGAAGTTAGCACAATGCAGTTTACATTGAATATTTCCATACCTACCCCTTGCTTCAAAATTTTCGACAAAAAAATCATTTTTGAAATAAAAATTGCTCAAAATTTGTCTGGAGGGGTTTTTTGATGCGAAAAATCGACTGACACAGTCTGTTTTTGTATAAAATCATTTTTTCTCCTCCAAATGGAGTCATGAAATTTTCGAAAATCCCGTTTCCAAAACTAAATTTGCTCATAACTCGACTAATAGGATAGATAGAACGTTCTAGTCTTCGGCAATCGATTCAGCGGAAAATTTCACATATTCCAGTGTATTTTGAGTCCATAATTCCGACCAGGAGAGAAGTTAGCATAATGCAGTTTACATTGAATATTTCCATACCTACCCCTTGCTTCAAAATTTTCGACAAAAAAATCATTTTTGAAATAAAAATTGCTCAAAATTTGTCTGGAGGGGTTTTTTGATGCGAAAAATCGACTGGCACAGTCTGTTTTTGTATAAAATCATTTTTTCTCCTCCAAATGGAGTCATGAAATTTTCGAAAATCCCGTTTCCAAAACTAAATGTGCTCATAACTCGAATAATAGGATAGATAGAACGTTCTAGTCTTCGGCAATCGATTCAGCGGAAAATTTTACATATTCCAGTGTATTTTGAGTCCATAATTCCGACCAGGAGAGAAGTTAGCATAATGCAGTTTACATTGAATATTTCCATATCTACTCCTTGCTTCAAAATTTTCGACAAAAAAATCATTTTTGAAATAAAAATTGCTCAAAATTTGTCTGGAGGGGTTTTTTGATGCGAAAAATCGACTGACACAGTCTGTTTTTGTATAAAATAATTTTTTCTCCTCCAAATGGAGTCATGAAATTTTCGAAAATCCCGTTTCCAAAACTAAATTTGCTCATAACTCGACTAATAGGATAGATAGAACGTTCTAGTCTTCGGCAATCGATTCAGCGGAAAATTTTACATATTCCAGTGTATTTTGAGTCCATAATTCCGACCAGGAGAGAAGTTAGCACAATGCAGTTTACATTGAATATTTCCATACCTACCCCTTGCTTCAAAATTTTCGACAAAAAAATCATTTTTGAAATAAAAATTGCTCAAAATTTGTCTGGAGGGGTTTTTTGATGCGAAAAATCGACTGACACAGTCTGTTTTTGTATAAAATCATTTTTTCTCCTCCAAATGGAGTCATGAAATTTTCGAAAATCCCGTTTCCAAAACTAAATTTGCTCATAACTCGACTAATAGGATAGATAGAACGTTCTAGTCTTCGGCAATCGATTCAGCGGAAAATTTCACATATTCCAGTGTATTTTGAGTCCATAATTCCGACCAGGAGAGAAGTTAGCATAATGCAGTTTACATTGAATATTTCCATACCTACCCCTTGCTTCAAAATTTTCGACAAAAAAATCATTTTTGAAATAAAAATTGCTCAAAATTTGTCTGGAGGGGTTTTTTGATGCGAAAAATCGACTGGCACAGTCTGTTTTTGTATAAAATCATTTTTTCTCCTCCAAATGGAGTCATGAAATTTTCGAAAATCCCGTTTCCAAAACTAAATTTGCTCATAACTCGACTAATAGGATAGATAGAACGTTCTAGTCTTCGGCAATCGATTCAGCGGAAAATTTTACATATTCCAGTGTATTTTGAGTCCATAATTCTGACCAGGAGAGAAGTTAGCATAATGCAGTTTACATTGAATATTTCCATACCTACCCCTTGCTTCAAAATTTTCGACAAAAAAATCATTTTTGAAATAAAAATTGCTCAAAATTTGTCTGGAGGGGTTTTTTGATGCGAAAAATCGACTGACACAGTCTGTTTTTGTATAAAATCATTTTTTCTCCTCCAAATGGAGTCATGAAATTTTCGAAAATCCCGTTTCCAAAACTAAATGTGCTCATAACTCGACTAATAGGATAGATAGAACGTTCTAGTCTTCGGCAATCGATTCAGCGGAAAATTTTACATATTCCAGTGTATTTTGAGTCCATAATTCCGACCAGGAGAGAAGTTAGCATAATGCAGTTTACATTGAATATTTCCATACCTACCCCTTGCTTCAAAATTTTCGACAAAAAAATCATTTTTGAAATAAAAATTGCTCAAAATTTGTCTGGAGGGGTTTTTTGATGCGAAAAATCGACTGACACAGTCTGTTTTTGTATAAAATAATTTTTTCTCCTCCAAATGGAGTCATGAAATTTTCGAAAATCCCGTTTCCAAAACTAAATGTGCTCATAACTCGACTAATAGGATAGATAGAACGTTCTAGTCTTCGGCAATCGATTCAGCGGAAAATTTTACATATTCCAGTGTATTTTGAGTCCATAATTCCGACCAGGAGAGAAGTTAGCATAATGCAGTTTAAATTGAATATTTCCATACCTACCCCTTGCTTCAAAATTTTCGACAAAAAAATCATTTTTGAAATAAAAATTGCTCAAAATTTGTCTGGAGGGGTTTTTTGATGCGAAAAATCGACTGACACAGTCTGTTTTTGTATAAAATAATTTTTTCTCCTCCAAATGGAGTCATGAAATTTTCGAAAATCCCGTTTCCAAAACTAAATTTGCTCATAACTCGACTAATAGGATAGATAGAACATTTTAGTCTTCGGCAATCGATTCAGCGGAAAATTTTACATATTCCAGTGTATTTTGAGTCCATAATTCCGACCAGGAGAGAAGTTAGCACAATGCAGTTTACATTGAATATTTCCATACCTACCCCTTGCTTCAAAATTTTCGACAAAAAAATCATTTTTGAAATAAAAATTGCTCAAAATTTGTCTGGAGGGGTTTTTTGATGCGAAAAATCGACTGACACAGTCTGTTTTTGTATAAAATCATTTTTTCTCCTCCAAATGGAGTCATGAAATTTTCGAAAATCCCGTTTCCAAAACTAAATGTGCTCATAACTCGACTAATAGGATAGATAGAACGTTCTAGTCTTCGGCAATCGATTCAGCGGAAAATTTTACATATTCCAGTGTATTTTGAGTCCATAATTCCGACCAGGAGAGAAGTTAGCATAATGCAGTTTACATTGAATATTTCCATACCTACCCCTTGCTTCAAAATTTTCGACAAAAAAATCATTTTTGAAATAAAAATTGCTCAAAATTTGTCTGGAGGGGTTTTTTGATGCGAAAAATCGACTGACACAGTCTGTTTTTGTATAAAATAATTTTTTCTCCTCCAAATGGAGTCATGAAATTTTCGAAAATCCCGTTTCCAAAACTAAATGTGCTCATAACTCGACTAATAGGATAGATTGAACGTTCTAGTCTTCGGCAATCGATTCAGCGGAGAATTTTACATATTCCAGTGTATTTTGAGTCCATAATTCCGACCAGGAGAGAAGTTAGCATAATGCAGTTTACATTGAATATTTCCATACCTACCCCTTGCTTCAAAATTTTCGACAAAAAAATCATTTTTGAAATAAAAATTGCTCAAAATTTGTCTGGAGGGGTTTTTTGATGCGAAAAATCGACTGACACAGTCTGTTTTTGTATAAAATCATTTTTTCTCCTCCAAATGGAGTCATGAAATTTTCGAAAATCTTGTTTCCAAAACTAAATTTGCTCATAACTCGACTAATAGGATAGATAGAACGTTCTAGTCTTCGGCAATCGATTCAGCGGAAAATTTTACATATTCCAGTGTATTTTGAGTCCATAATTCCGACCAGGAGAGAAGTTAGCATAATGCAGTTTACATTGAATATTTCCATACCTACCCCTTGCTTCAAAATTTTCGACAAAAAAATCATTTTTGAAATAAAAATTGCTCAAAATTTGTCTGGAGGGGTTTTTTGATGCGAAAAATCGACTGACACAGTCTGTTTTTGTATAAAATAATTTTTTCTCCTCCAAATGGAGTCATGAAATTTTCGAAAATCCCGTTTCCAAAACTAAATGTGCTCATAACTCGACTAATAGGATAGATAGAACGTTCTAGTCTTCGGCAATCGATTCAGCGGAAAATTTTACATATTCCAGTGTATTTTGAGTCCATAATTCCGACCAGGAGAGAAGTTAGCACAATGCAGTTTACATTGAATATTTCCATACCTACCCCTTGCTTCAAAATTTTCGACAAAAAAATCATTTTTGAAATAAAAATTGCTCAAAATTTGTCTGGAGGGGTTTTTTGATGCGAAAAATCGACTGACACAGTCTGTTTTTGTATAAAATAATTTTTTCTCCTCCAAATGGAGTCATGAAATTTTCGAAAATCCCGTTTCCAAAACTAAATGTGCTCATAACTCGACTAATAGGATAGATAGAACGTTCTAGTCTTCGGCAATCGATTCAGCGGAAAATTTTACATATTCCAGTTTATTTTGAGTCCATAATTCCGACCAGGAGAGAAGTTAGCATAATGCAGTTTACATTGAATATTTCCATACCTACCCCTTGCTTCAAAATTTTCGACAAAAAAATCATTTTTGAAATAAAAATTGCTCAAAATTTGTCTGGAGGGGTTTTTTGATGCGAAAAATCGACTGACACAGTCTGTTTTTGTATAAAATTATTTTTTCTCCTCCAAATGGAGTCATGAAATTTTCGAAAATCCCGTTTCCAAAACTAAATGTGCTCATAACTCGACTAATAGGATAGATAGAACGTTCTAGTCTTCGGCAATCGATTCATCGGAAAATTTTACATATTCCAGTGTATTTTGAGTCCATAATTCCGACCAGGAAAGAAGTTAGCACAATGCAGTTTACATTGAATATTTCCATACCTACCCCTTGCTTCAAAATTTTCGACAAAAAAATCATTTTTGAAATAAAAATTGCTCAAAATTTGTCTGGAGGGGTTTTTTGATGCGAAAAATCGACTGACACAGTCTGTTTTTGTATAAAATCATTTTTTCTCCTCCAAATGGAGTCATGAAATTTTCGAAAATCCCGTTTCCAAAACTAAATGTGCTCATAACTCGACTAATAGGATAGATAGAACGTTCTAGTCTTCGGCAATCGATTCATCGGAAAATTTTACATATTCCAGTGTATTTTGAGTCCATAATTCCGACCAGGAGAGAAGTTAGCACAATGCAGTTTACATTGAATATTTCCATACCTACCCCTTGCTTCAAAATTTTCGACAAAAAAATCATTTTTGAAATAAAAATTGATCAAAATTTGTCTGGAGTGGTTTTTTGATGCGAAAAATCGACTGACACAGTCTGTTTTTGTATAAAATCATTTTTTCTCCTCCAAATGGAGTCATGAAATTTTCGAAAATCCCGTTTCCAAAACTAAATGTGCTCATAACTCGACTAATAGGATAGATAGAACGTTCTAGTCTTCGGCAATCGATTCAGCGGAAAATTTTACATATTCCAGTGTATTTTGAGTCCATAATTCCGACCAGGAGAGAAGTTAGCATGATGCAGTTTACATTGAATATTTCCATACCTACCCCTTGCTTCAAAATTTTCGACAAAAAAATCATTTTTGAAATAAAAATTGCTCAAAATTTGTCTGGAGGGGTTTTTTGATGCGAAAAATCGACTGGCACAGTCTGTTTTTGTATAAAATCATTTTTTCTCCTCCAAATGGAGTCATGAAATTTTCGAAAATCCCGTTTCCAAAACTAAATGTGCTCATAACTCGACTAATAGGATAGATAGAACGTTCTAGTCTTCGGCAATCGATTCAGCGGAAAATTTTACATATTCCAGTGTATTTTGAGTCCATAATTCCGACCAGGAGAGAAGTTAGCATAATGCAGTTTACATTGAATATTTCCATACCTACCCCTTGCTTCAAAATTTTCGACAAAAAAATCATTTTTGAAATAAAAATTGCTCAAAATTTGTCTGGAGGGGTTTTTTGATGCGAAAAATCGACTGGCACAGTCTGTTTTTGTATAAAATCATTTTTTCTCCTCCAAATGGAGTCATGAAATTTTCGAAAATCCCGTTTCCAAAACTAAATTTGCTCATAACTCGACTAATAGGATAGATAGAACGTTCTAGTCTTCGGCAATCGATTCAGCGGAAAATTTTACATATTCCAGTGTATTTTGAGTCCATAATTCCGACCAGGAGAGAAGTTAGCATAATGCAGTTTACATTGAATATTTCCATACCTACCCCTTGCTTCAAAATTTTCGACAAAAAAATCATTTTTGAAATAAAAATTGCTCAAAATTTGTCTGGAGGGGTTTTTTGATGCGAAAAATCGACTGGCACAGTCTGTTTTTGTATAAAATCATTTTTTCTCCTCCAAATGGAGTCATGAAATTTTCGAAAATCCCGTTTCCAAAACTAAATGTGCTCATAACTCGACTAATAGGATAGATAGAACGTTCTAGTCTTCGGCAATCGATTCAGCGGAAAATTTTACATATTCCAGTGTATTTTGAGTCCATAATTCCGACCAGGAGAGAAGTTAGCATAATGCAGTTTACATTGAATATTTCCATACCTACCCCTTGCTTCAAAATTTTCGACAAAAAAATCATTTTTGAAATAAAAATTGCTCAAAATTTGTCTGGAGGGGTTTTTTGATGCGAAAAATCGACTGGCACAGTCTGTTTTTGTATAAAATCATTTTTTCTCCTCCAAATGGAGTCATGAAATTTTCGAAAATCCCGTTTCCAAAACTAAATTTGCTCATAACTCGACTAATAGGATAGATAGAACGTTCTAGTCTTCGGCAATCGATTCAGCGGAAAATTTTACATATTCCAGTGTATTTTGAGTCCATAATTCCGACCAGGAGAGAAGTTAGCATAATGCAGTTTACATTGAATATTTCCATACCTACCCCTTGCTTCAAAATTTTCGACAAAAAAATCATTTTTGAAATAAAAATTGCTCAAAATTTGTCTGGAGGGGTTTTTTGATGCGAAAAATCGACTGGCACAGTCTGTTTTTGTATAAAATCATTTTTTCTCCTCCAAATGGAGTCATGAAATTTTCGAAAATCCCGTTTCCAAAACTAAATTTGCTCATAACTCGACTAATAGGATAGATAGAACGTTCTAGTCTTCGGCAATCGATTCAGCGGAAAATTTTACATATTCCAGTGTATTTTGAGTCCATAATTCCGACCAGGAGAGAAGTTAGCATAATGCAGTTTACATTGAATATTTCCATACCTACCCCTTGCTTCAAAATTTTCGACAAAAAAATCATTTTTGAAATAAAAATTGCTCAAAATTTGTCTGGAGGGGTTTTTTGATGCGAAAAATCGACTGGCACAGTCTGTTTTTGTATAAAATCATTTTTTCTCATCCAAATGGAGTCATGAAATTTTCGAAAATCCCGTTTCCAAAACTAAATGTGCTCATAACTCGACTAATAGGATAGATAGAACGTTCTAGTCTTCGGCAATCGATTCAGCGGAAAATTTTACATATTCCAGTGTATTTTGAGTCCATAATTCCGACCAGGAGAGAAGTTAGCATAATGCAGTTTACATTGAATATTTCCATACCTACCCCTTGCTTCAAAATTTTCGACAAAAAAATCATTTTTGAAATAAAAATTGCTCAAAATTTGTCTGGAGGGGTTTTTTGATGCGAAAAATCGACTGGCACAGTCTGTTTTTGTATAAAATCATTTTTTCTCCTCCAAATGGAGTCATGAAATTTTCGAAAATCCCGTTTCCAAAACTAAATTTGCTCATAACTCGACTAATAGGATAGATAGAACGTTCTAGTCTTCGGCAATCGATTCAGCGGAAAATTTTACATATTCCAGTGTATTTTGAGTCCATAATTCCGACCAGGAGAGAAGTTAGCATAATGCAGTTTACATTGAATATTTCCATACCTACCCCTTGCTTCAAAATTTTCGACAAAAAAATCATTTTTGAAATAAAAATTGCTCAAAATTTGTCTGGAGGGGTTTTTTGATGCGAAAAATCGACTGGCACAGTCTGTTTTTGTATAAAATCATTTTTTCTCCTCCAAATGGAGTCATGAAATTTTCGAAAATCCCGTTTCCAAAACTAAATGTGCTCATAACTCGACTAATAGGATAGATAGAACGTTCTAGTCTTCGGCAATCGATTCAGCGGAAAATTTTACATATTCCAGTGTATTTTGAGTCCATAATTCCGACCAGGAGAGAAGTTAGCACAATGCAGTTTACATTGAATATTTCCATACCTACCCCTTGCTTCAAAATTTTCGACAAAAAAATCATTTTTGAAATAAAAATTGCTCAAAATTTGTCTGGAGGGGTTTTTTGATGCGAAAAATCGACTGACACAGTCTGTTTTTGTATAAAATAATTTTTTCTCCTCCAAATGGAGTCATGAAATTTTCGAAAATCCCGTTTCCAAAACTAAATGTGCTCATAACTCGACTAATAGGATAGATAGAACGTTCTAGTCTTCGGCAATCGATTCAGCGGAAAATTTTACATATTCCAGTGTATTTTGAGTCCATAATTCCGACCAGGAGAGAAGTTAGCATAATGCAGTTTACATTGAATATTTCCATACCTACCCCTTGCTTCAAAATTTTCGACAAAAAAATCATTTTTGAAATAAAAATTGCTCAAAATTTGTCTGGAGGGGTTTTTTGATGCGAAAAATCGACTGACACAGTCTGTTTTTGTATAAAATAATTTTTTTTCCTCCAAATGGAGTCATGAAATTTTCGAAAATCCCGTTTCCAAAACTAAATGTGCTCATAACTCGACTAATAGGATAGATAGAACGTTCTAGTCTTCGGCAATCGATTCAGCGGAAAATTTTACATATTCCAGTGTATTTTGAGTCCATAATTCCGACCAGGAGAGAAGTTAGCACAATGCAGTTTACATTGAATATTTCCATACCTACCCCTTGCTTCAAAATTTTCGACAAAAAAATCATTTTTGAAATAAAAATTGCTCAAAATTTGTCTGGAGGGGTTTTTTGATGCGAAAAATCGACTGACACAGTCTGTTTTTGTATAAAATCATTTCTTCTCCTCCAAATGGAGTCATGAAATTTTCGAAAATCCCGTTTCCAAAACTAAATTTGCTCATAACTCGACTAATAGGATAGATAGAACGTTCTAGTCTTCGGCAATCGATTCAGCGGAAAATTTTACATATTCCAGTGTATTTTGAGTCCATAATTCCGACCAGGAGAGAAGTTAGCATAATGCAGTTTACATTGAATATTTCCATACCTACCCCTTGCTTCAAAATTTTCGACAAAAAAATCATTTTTGAAATAAAAATTGCTCAAAATTTGTCTGGAGGGGTTTTTTGATGCGAAAAATCGACTGGCACAGTCTGTTTTTGTATAAAATCATTTTTTCTCCTCCAAATGGAGTCATGAAATTTTCGAAAATCCCGTTTCCAAAACTAAATTTGCTCATAACTCGACTAATAGGATAGATAGAACGTTCTAGTCTTCGGCAATCGATTCAGCGGAAAATTTTACATATTCCAGTGTATTTTGAGTCCATAATTCCGACCAGGAGAGAAGTTAGCATAATGCAGTTTACATTGAATATTTCCATACCTACCCCTTGCTTCAAAATTTTCGACAAAAAAATCATTTTTGAAATAAAAATTGCTCAAAATTTGTCTGGAGGGGTTTTTTGATGCGAAAAATCGACTGGCACAGTCTGTTTTTGTATAAAATCATTTTTTCTCCTCCAAATGGAGTCATGAAATTTTCGAAAATCCCGTTTCCAAAACTAAATTTGCTCATAACTCGACTAATAGGATAGATAGAACGTTCTAGTCTTCGGCAATCGATTCAGCGGAAAATTTTACATATTCCAGTGTATTTTGAGTCCATAATTCCGACCAGGAGAGAAGTTAGCATAATGCAGTTTACATTGAATATTTCCATACCTACCCCTTGCTTCAAAATTTTCGACAAAAAAATCATTTTTGAAATAAAAATTGCTCAAAATTTGTCTGGAGGGGTTTTTTGATGCGAAAAATCGACTGGCACAGTCTGTTTTTGTATAAAATCATTTTTTCTCCTCCAAATGGAGTCATGAAATTTTCGAAAATCTTGTTTCCAAAACTAAATTTGCTCATAACTCGACTAATAGGATAGATAGAACGTTCTAGTCTTCGGCAATCGATTCAGCGGAAAATTTTACATATTCCAGTGTATTTTGAGTCCATAATTCCGACCAGGAGAGAAGTTAGCATAATGCAGTTTACATTGAATATTTCCATACCTACCCCTTGCTTCAAAATTTTCGACAAAAAAATCATTTTTGAAATAAAAATTGCTCAAAATTTGTCTGGAGGGGTTTTTTGATGCGAAAAATCGACTGACACAGTCTGTTTTTGTATAAAATAATTTTTTTTCCTCCAAATGGAGTCATGAAATTTTCGAAAATCCCGTTTCCAAAACTAAATTTGCTCATAACTCGACTAATAGGATAGATAGAACGTTCTAGTCTTCGGCAATCGATTCAGCGGAAAATTTTACATATTCCAGTGTATTTTGAGTCCATAATTCCGACCAGGAGAGAAGTTAGCATAATGCAGTTTACATTGAATATTTCCATACCTACCCCTTGCTTCAAAATTTTCGACAAAAAAATCATTTTTGAAATAAAAATTGCTCAAAATTTGTCTGGAGGGGTTTTTTGATGCGAAAAATCGACTGGCACAGTCTGTTTTTGTATAAAATCATTTTTTCTCCTCCAAATGGAGTCATGAAATTTTCGAAAATCCCGTTTCCAAAACTAAATTTGCTCATAACTCGACTAATAGGATAGATAGAACGTTCTAGTCTTCGGCAATCGATTCAGCGGAAAATTTTACATATTCCAGTGTATTTTGAGTCCATAATTCCGACCAGGAGAGAAGTTAGCATAATGCAGTTTACATTGAATATTTCCATACCTACCCCTTGCTTCAAAATTTTCGACAAAAAAATCATTTTTGAAATAAAAATTGCTCAAAATTTGTCTGGAGGGGTTTTTTGATGCGAAAAATCGACTGGCACAGTCTGTTTTTGTATAAAATCATTTTTTCTCCTCCAAATGGAGTCATGAAATTTTCGAAAATCCCGTTTCCAAAACTAAATTTGCTCATAACTCGACTAATAGGATAGATAGAACGTTCTAGTCTTCGGCAATCGATTCAGCGGAAAATTTTACATATTCCAGTGTATTTTGAGTCCATAATTCCGACCAGGAGAGAAGTTAGCATAATGCAGTTTACATTGAATATTTCCATACCTACCCCTTGCTTCAAAATTTTCGACAAAAAAATCATTTTTGAAATAAAAATTGCTCAAAATTTGTCTGGAGGGGTTTTTTGATGCGAAAAATCGACTGGCACAGTCTGTTTTTGTATAAAATCATTTTTTCTCCTCCAAATGGAGTCATGAAATTTTCGAAAATCCCGTTTCCAAAACTAAATGTGCTCATAACTCGACTAATAGGATAGATAGAACGTTCTAGTCTTCGGCAATCGATTCAGCGGAAAATTTTACATATTCCAGTGTATTTTGAGTCCATAATTCCGACCAGGAGAGAAGTTAGCATAATGCAGTTTACATTGAATATTTCCATACCTACCCCTTGCTTCAAAATTTTCGACAAAAAAATCATTTTTGAAATAAAAATTGCTCAAAATTTGTCTGGAGGGGTTTTTTGATGCGAAAAATCGACTGGCACAGTCTGTTTTTGTATAAAATCATTTTTTCTCCTCCAAATGGAGTCATGAAATTTTCGAAAATCCCGTTTCCAAAACTAAATTTGCTCATAACTCGACTAATAGGATAGATAGAACGTTCTAGTCTTCGGCAATCGATTCAGCGGAAAATTTTACATATTCCAGTGTATTTTGAGTCCATAATTCCGACCAGGAGAGAAGTTAGCATAATGCAGTTTACATTGAATATTTCCATACCTACCCCTTGCTTCAAAATTTTCGACAAAAAAATCATTTTTGAAATAAAAATTGCTCAAAATTTGTCTGGAGGGGTTTTTTGATGCGAAAAATCGACTGGCACAGTCTGTTTTTGTATAAAATCATTTTTTCTCCTCCAAATGGAGTCATGAAATTTTCGAAAATCCCGTTTCCAAAACTAAATGTGCTCATAACTCGACTAATAGGATAGATAGAACGTTCTAGTCTTCGGCAATCGATTCAGCGGAAAATTTTACATATTCCAGTGTATTTTGAGTCCATAATTCCGACCAGGAGAGAAGTTAGCACAATGCAGTTTACATTGAATATTTCCATACCTACCCCTTGCTTCAAAATTTTCGACAAAAAAATCATTTTTGAAATAAAAATTGCTCAAAATTTGTCTGGAGGGGTTTTTTGATGCGAAAAATCGACTGACACAGTCTGTTTTTGTATAAAATAATTTTTTCTCCTCCAAATGGAGTCATGAAATTTTCGAAAATCCCGTTTCCAAAACTAAATGTGCTCATAACTCGACTAATAGGATAGATAGAACGTTCTAGTCTTCGGCAATCGATTCAGCGGAAAATTTTACATATTCCAGTGTATTTTGAGTCCATAATTCCGACCAGGAGAGAAGTTAGCATAATGCAGTTTACATTGAATATTTCCATACCTACCCCTTGCTTCAAAATTTTCGACAAAAAAATCATTTTTGAAATAAAAATTGCTCAAAATTTGTCTGGAGGGGTTTTTTGATGCGAAAAATCGACTGACACAGTCTGTTTTTGTATAAAATAATTTTTTTTCCTCCAAATGGAGTCATGAAATTTTCGAAAATCCCGTTTCCAAAACTAAATGTGCTCATAACTCGACTAATAGGATAGATAGAACGTTCTAGTCTTCGGCAATCGATTCAGCGGAAAATTTTACATATTCCAGTGTATTTTGAGTCCATAATTCCGACCAGGAGAGAAGTTAGCACAATGCAGTTTACATTGAATATTTCCATACCTACCCCTTGCTTCAAAATTTTCGACAAAAAAATCATTTTTGAAATAAAAATTGCTCAAAATTTGTCTGGAGGGGTTTTTTGATGCGAAAAATCGACTGACACAGTCTGTTTTTGTATAAAATCATTTCTTCTCCTCCAAATGGAGTCATGAAATTTTCGAAAATCCCGTTTCCAAAACTAAATTTGCTCATAACTCGACTAATAGGATAGATAGAACGTTCTAGTCTTCGGCAATCGATTCAGCGGAAAATTTTACATATTCCAGTGTATTTTGAGTCCATAATTCCGACCAGGAAAGAAGTTAGCACAATGCAGTTTACATTGAATATTTCCATACCTACCCCTTGCTTCAAAATTTTCGACAAAAAAATCATTTTTGAAATAAAAATTGCTCAAAATTTGTCTGGAGGGGTTTTTTGATGCGAAAAATCGACTGACACAGTCTGTTTTTGTATAAAATCATTTTTTCTCCTCCAAATGGAGTCATGAAATTTTCGAAAATCCCGTTTCCAAAACTAAATGTGCTCATAACTCGACTAATAGGATAGATAGAACGTTCTAGTCTTCGGCAATCGATTCAGCGGAAAATTTTACATATTCCAGTGTATTTTGAGTCCATAATTCCGACCAGGAGAGAAGTTAGCATAATGCAGTTTACATTGAATATTTCCATACCTACCCCTTGCTTCAAAATTTTCGACAAAAAAATCATTTTTGAAATAAAAATTGCTCAAAATTTGTCTGGAGGGGTTTTTTGATGCGAAAAATCGACTGACACAGTCTGTTTTTGTATAAAATCATTTTTTCTCCTCCAAATGGAGTCATGAAATTTTCGAAAATCCCGTTTCCAAAACTAAATGTGCTCATAACTCGACTAATAGGATAGATAGAACGTTCTAGTCTTCGGCAATCGATTCAGCGGAAAATTTTACATATTCCAGTGTATTTTGAGTCCATAATTCCGACCAGGAGAGAAGTTAGCATAATGCAGTTTACATTGAATATTTCCATACCTACCCCTTGCTTCAAAATTTTCGACAAAAAAATCATTTTTGAAATAAAAATTGCTCAAAATTTGTCTGGAGGGGTTTTTTGATGCGAAAAATTGACTGGCACAGTCTGTTTTTGTATAAAATCATTTTTTCTCCTCCAAATGGAGTCATGAAATTTTTGAAAATCCCGTTTCCAAAACTAAATGTGCTCATAACTCGACTAATAGGATAGATAGAACGTTCTAGTCTTCGGCAATCGATTCAGCGGAAAATTTTACATATTCCAGTGTATTTTGAGTCCATAATTCCGACCAGGAGAGAAGTTAGCATAATGCAGTTTACATTGAATATTTCCATACCTACCCCTTGCTTCAAAATTTTCGACAAAAAAATCATTTTTGAAATAAAAATTGCTCAAAATTTGTCTGGAGGGGTTTTTTGATGCGAAAAATCGACTGACACAGTCTGTTTTTGTATAAAATCATTTTTTCTCCTCCAAATGGAGTCATGAAATTTTTGAAAATCCCGTTTCCAAAACTAAATGTGCTCATAACTCGACTAATAGGATAGATAGAACGTTCTAGTCTTCGGCAATCGATTCAGCGGAAAATTTTACATATTCCAGTGTATTTTGAGTCCATAATTCCGACCAGGAAAGAAGTTAGCACAATGCAGTTTACATTGAATATTTCCATACCTACCCCTTGCTTCAAAATTTTCGACAAAAAAATCATTTTTGAAATAAAAATTGCTCAAAATTTGTCTGGAGGGGTTTTTTGATGCGAAAAATCGACTGACACAGTCTGTTTTTGTATAAAATCATTTTTTCTCCTCCAAATGGAGTCATGAAATTTTTGAAAATCCCGTTTCCAAAACTAAATGTGCTCATAACTCGACTAATAGGATAGATAGAACGTTCTAGTCTTCGGCAATCGATTCAGCGGAAAATTTTACATATTCCAGTGTATTTTGAGTCCATAATTCCGACCAGGAGAGGAGTTAGCATAATGAAGTTTACATTGAATATTTCCATACCTACCCCTTGCTTCATAATTTTCGACAAAAAAATCATTTTTGAAATAAAAATTGCTCAAAATTTGTCTGGAGGGGTTTTTTGATGCGAAAAATCGACTGGCACAGTCCGCTTTTGTATAAAATCATTTTTTCTCCTCCAAATGGAGTCATGAAATTTTCGAAAATCCCGTTTCCAAAACTAAATGTGCTCATAACTCGACTAATAGGATAGATAGAACGTTCTAGTCTTCGGCAATCGATTCAGCGGAAAATTTTACATATTCCAGTGTATTTTGAGTCCATAATTCCGACCAGGAGAGAAGTTAGCATAATGCAGTTTACATTGAATATTTCCATACCTACCCCTTGCTTCAAAATTTTCGACAAAAAAATCATTTTTGAAATAAAAATCGCTCAAAATTTGTCTGGAGGGGTTTTTTGATGCGAAAAATCGACTGACACAGTCTGTTTTTGTATAAAATCATTTTTTCTCCTCCAAATGGAGTCATGAAATTTTCGAAAATCCCGTTTCCAAAACTAAATGTGCTCATAACTCGACTAATAGGATAGATAGAACGTTCTAGTCTTCGGCAATCGATTCAGCGGAAAATTTTACATATTCCAGTGTATTTTGAGTCCATAATTCCGACCAGGAGAGAAGTTAGCATAATGCAGTTTACATTGAATATTTCCATACCTACCCCTTGCTTCAAAATTTTCGACAAAAAAATCATTTTTGAAATAAAAATTGCTCAAAATTTGTCTGGAGGGGTTTTTTGATGCGAAAAATCGACTGACACAGTCTGTTTTTGCATAAAATCATTTTTTCTCCTCCAAATGGAGTCATGAAATTTTCGAAAATCCCGTTTCCAAAACTAAATGTGCTCATAACTCGACTAATAGGATAGATAGAACGTTCTAGTCTTCGGCAATCGATTCAGCGGAAAATTTTACATATTCCAGTGTATTTTGAGTCCATAATTCCGACCAGGAGAGAAGTTAGCATAATGCAGTTTACATTGAATATTTCCATACCTACCCCTTGCTTCAAAATTTTCGACAAAAAAATCATTTTTGAAATAAAAATTGCTCAAAATTTGTCTGGAGGGGTTTTTTGATGCGAAAAATTGACTGACACAGTCTGTTTTTGTATAAAATCATTTTTTCTCCTCCAAATGGAGTCATGAAATTTTTGAAAATCCCGTTTCCAAAACTAAATGTGCTCATAACTCGACTAATAGGATAGATAGAACGTTCTAGTCTTCGGCAATCGATTCAGCGGAAAATTTTACATATTCCAGTGTATTTTGAGTCCATAATTCCGACCAGGAGAGAAGTTAGCATAATGCAGTTTACATTGAATATTTCCATACCTACCCCTTGCTTCAAAATTTTCGACAAAAAAATCATTTTTGAAATAAAAATTGCTCAAAATTTGTCTGGAGGGGTTTTTTGATGCGAAAAATCGACTGGCACAGTCCGCTTTTGTATAAAATCATTTTTTCTCCTCCAAATGGAGTCATGAAATTTTCGAAAATCCCGTTTCCAAAACTAAATGTGCTCATAACTCGACTAATAGGATAGATAGAACGTTCTAGTCTTCGGCAATCGATTCAGCGGAAAATTTTACATATTCCAGTGTATTTTGAGTCCATAATTCCGACCAGGAGAGAAGTTAGCATAATGCAGTTTACATTGAATATTTCCATACCTACCCCTTGCTTCAAAATTTTCGACAAAAAAGTCATTTTTGAAATAAAAATTGCTCAAAATTTGTCTGGAGGGGTTTTTTGATGCGAAAAATCGACTGGCACAGTCTGTTTTTGTATAAAATCATTTTTTCTCCTCCAAATGGAGTCATGAAATTTTCGAAAATCCCGTTTCCAAAACTAAATTTGCTCATAACTCGACTAATAGGATAGATAGAACGTTCTAGTCTTCGGCAATCGATTCAGCGGAAAATTTTACATATTCCAGTGTATTTTGAGTCCATAATTCCGACCAGGAGAGAAGTTAGCATAATGCAGTTTACATTGAATATTTCCATACCTACCCCTTGCTTCAAAATTTTCGACAAAAAAGTCATTTTTGAAATAAAAATTGCTCAAAATTTGTCTGGAGGGGTTTTTTGATGCGAAAAATCGACTGGCACAGTCTGTTTTTGTATAAAATCATTTTTTCTCCTCCAAATGGAGTCATGAAATTTTCGAAAATCCCGTTTCCAAAACTAAATTTGCTCATAACTCGACTAATAGGATAGATAGAACGTTCTAGTCTTCGGCAATCGATTCAGCGGAAAATTTTACATATTCCAGTGTATTTTGAGTCCATAATTCCGACCAGGAGAGAAGTTAGCATAATGCAGTTTACATTGAATATTTCCATACCTACCCCTTGCTTCAAAATTTTCGACAAAAAAATCATTTTTGAAATAAAAATTGCTCAAAATTTGTCTGGAGGGGTTTTTTGATGCGAAAAATCGACTGGCACAGTCCGCTTTTGTATAAAATCATTTTTTCTCCTCCAAATGGAGTCATGAAATTTTCGAAAATCCCGTTTCCAAAACTAAATGTGCTCATAACTCGACTAATAGGATAGATAGAACGTTCTAGTCTTCGGCAATCGATTCAGCGGAAAATTTTACATATTCCAGTGTATTTTGAGTCCATAATTCCGACCAGGAGAGAAGTTAGCATAATGCAGTTTACATTGAATATTTCCATACCTACCCCTTGCTTCAAAATTTTCGACAAAAAAGTCATTTTTGAAATAAAAATTGCTCAAAATTTGTCTGGAGGGGTTTTTTGATGCGAAAAATCGACTGGCACAGTCTGTTTTTGTATAAAATCATTTTTTCTCCTCCAAATGGAGTCATGAAATTTTCGAAAATCCCGTTTCCAAAACTAAATTTGCTCATAACTCGACTAATAGGATAGATAGAACGTTCTAGTCTTCGGCAATCGATTCAGCGGAAAATTTTACATATTCCAGTGTATTTTGAGTCCATAATTCCGACCAGGAGAGAAGTTAGCATAATGCAGTTTACATTGAATATTTCCATACCTACCCCTTGCTTCAAAATTTTCGACAAAAAAATCATTTTTGAAATAAAAATTGCTCAAAATTTGTCTGGAGGGGTTTTTTGATGCGAAAAATCGACTGACACAGTCTGTTTTTGTATAAAATAATTTTTTCTCCTCCAAATGGAGTCATGAAATTTTCGAAAATCCCGTTTCCAAAACTAAATGTGCTCATAACTCGACTAATAGGATAGATAGAACGTTCTAGTCTTCGGCAATCGATTCAGCGGAAAATTTTACATATTCCAGTGTATTTTGAGTCCATAATTCCGACCAGGAGAGAAGTTAGCATAATGCAGTTTACATTGAATATTTCCATACCTACCCCTTGCTTCAAAATTTTCGACAAAAAAGTCATTTTTGAAATAAAAATTGCTCAAAATTTGTCTGGAGGGGTTTTTTGATGCGAAAAATCGACTGGCACAGTCTGTTTTTGTATAAAATCATTTTTTCTCCTCCAAATGGAGTCATGAAATTTTCGAAAATCCCGTTTCCAAAACTAAATTTGCTCATAACTCGACTAATAGGATAGATAGAACGTTCTAGTCTTCGGCAATCGATTCAGCGGAAAATTTTACATATTCCAGTGTATTTTGAGTCCATAATTCCGACCAGGAGAGAAGTTAGCATAATGCAGTTTACATTGAATATTTCCATACCTACCCCTTGCTTCAAAATTTTCGACAAAAAAATCATTTTTGAAATAAAAATTGCTCAAAATTTGTCTGGAGGGGTTTTTTGATGCGAAAAATCGACTGACACAGTCTGTTTTTGTATAAAATAATTTTTTCTCCTCCAAATGGAGTCATGAAATTTTCGAAAATCCCGTTTCCAAAACTAAATGTGCTCATAACTCGACTAATAGGATAGATAGAACGTTCTAGTCTTCGGCAATCGATTCAGCGGAAAATTTTACATATTCCAGTGTATTTTGAGTCCATAATTCCGACCAGGAGAGAAGTTAGCATAATGCAGTTTACATTGAATATTTCCATACCTACCCCTTGCTTCAAAATTTTCGACAAAAAAGTCATTTTTGAAATAAAAATTGCTCAAAATTTGTCTGGAGGGGTTTTTTGATGCGAAAAATCGACTGGCACAGTCTGTTTTTGTATAAAATCATTTTTTCTCCTCCAAATGGAGTCATGAAATTTTCGAAAATCCCGTTTCCAAAACTAAATTTGCTCATAACTCGACTAATAGGATAGATAGAACGTTCTAGTCTTCGGCAATCGATTCAGCGGAAAATTTTACATATTCCAGTGTATTTTGAGTCCATAATTCCGACCAGGAGAGAAGTTAGCATAATGCAGTTTACATTGAATATTTCCATACCTACCCCTTGCTTCAAAATTTTCGACAAAAAAATCATTTTTGAAATAAAAATTGCTCAAAATTTGTCTGGAGGGGTTTTTTGATGCGAAAAATCGACTGACACAGTCTGTTTTTGTATAAAATAATTTTTTCTCCTCCAAATGGAGTCATGAAATTTTCGAAAATCCCGTTTCCAAAACTAAATGTGCTCATAACTCGACTAATAGGATAGATAGAACGTTCTAGTCTTCGGCAATCGATTCAGCGGAAAATTTTACATATTCCAGTGTATTTTGAGTCCATAATTCCGACCAGGAGAGAAGTTAGCATAATGCAGTTTACATTGAATATTTCCATACCTACCCCTTGCTTCAAAATTTTCGACAAAAAAGTCATTTTTGAAATAAAAATTGCTCAAAATTTGTCTGGAGGGGTTTTTGGATGCGAAAAATCGACTGACACAGTCTGTTTTTATATAAAATCATTTTTTCTCCTCCAAATGGAGTCATGAAATTTTCGAAAATCCCGTTTCCAAAACTAAATGTGCTCATAACTCGACTAATAGGATAGATAGAACGTTCTAGTCTTCGGCAATCGATTCAGCGGAAAATTTTACATATTCCAGTGTATTTTGAGTCCATAATTCCGACCAGGAGAGAAGTTAGCACAATGCAGTTTACATTGAATATTTCCATACCTACCCCTTGCTTCAAAATTTTCGACAAAAAAATCATTTTTGAAATAAAAATTGCTCAAAATTTGTCTGGAGGGGTTTTTTGATGCGAAAAATCGACTGACACAGTCTGTTTTTGTATAAAATCATTTTTTCTCCTCCAAATGGAGTCATGAAATTTTCGAAAATCCCGTTTCCAAAACTAAATTTGCTCATAACTCGACTAATAGGATAGATAGAACGTTCTAGTCTTCGGCAATCGATTCAGCGGAAAATTTTACATATTCCAGTGTATTTTGAGTCCATAATTCTGACCAGGAGAAGTTAGCATAATGCAGTTTACATTGAATATTTCCATACCTACCCCTTGCTTCAAAATTTTCGACAAAAAAATCATTTTTGAAATAAAAATTGCTCAAAATTTGTCTGGAGGGGTTTTTTGATGCGAAAAATCGACTGACACAGTCTGTTTTTGTATAAAATAATTTTTTCTCCTCCAAATGGAGTCATGAAATTTTTGAAAATCCCGTTTCCAAAACTAAATGTGCTCATAACTCGACTAATAGGATAGATAGAACGTTCTAGTCTTCGGCAATCGATTTAGCAGAAAATTTTACATATTCCAGTGTATTTTGAGTCCATAATTCCGACCAGGAGAGAAGTTAGCATAATGCAGTTTACATTGAATATTTCCATACCTACCCCTTGCTTCAAAATTTTCGACAAAAAAATCATTTTTGAAATAAAAATTGCTCAAAATTTGTCTGGAGGGGTTTTTTGATGCGAAAAATCGACTGACACAGTCTGTTTTTGTATAAAATCATTTTTTCTCCTCCAAATGGAGTCATGAAATTTTTGAAAATCCCGTTTCCAAAACTAAATGTGCTCATAACTCGACTAATAGGATAGATAGAACGTTCTAGTCTTCGGCAATCGATTCAGCGAAAAATTTTACATATTCCAGTGTATTTTGAGTCCATAATTCCGACCAGGAGAGGAGTTAGCATAATGAAGTTTACATTGAATATTTCCATACCTACCCCTTGCTTCAAAATTTTCGACAAAAAAATCATTTTTGAAATAAAAATTGCTCAAAATTTGTCTGGAGGGGTTTTTTGATGCGAAAAATCGACTGGCACAGTCTGTTTTTGTATAAAATCATTTTTTCTCCTCCAAATGGAGTCATGAAATTTTCGAAAATCCCGTTTCTAAAACTAAATGTGCTCATAACTCGACTAATAGGATAGATAGAACGTTCTAGTCTTCGGCAATCGATTCAGCGGAAAATTTTACATATTCCAGTGTATTTTGAGTCCATAATTCCGACCAGGAGAGAAGTTAGCACAATGCAGTTTACATTGAATATTTCCATACCTACCCCTTGCTTCAAAATTTTCGACAAAAAAATCATTTTTGAAATAAAAATTGCTCAAAATTTGTCTGGAGGGGTTTTTTGATGCGAAAAATCGACTGACACAGTCTGTTTTTGTATAAAATAATTTTTTCTCCTCCAAATGGAGTCATGAAATTTTCGAAAATCCCGTTTCCAAAACTAAATTTGCTCATAACTCGACTAATAGGATAGATAGAACGTTCTAGTCTTCGGCAATCGATTCAGCGGAAAATTTTACATATTCCAGTTTATTTTGAGTCCATAATTCCGACCAGGAGAGAAGTTAGCATAATGCAGTTTACATTGAATATTTCCATACCTACCCCTTGCTTCAAAATTTTCGACAAAAAAATCATTTTTGAAATAAAAATTGCTCAAAATTTGTCTGGAGGGGTTTTTTGATGCGAAAAATCGACTGGCACAGTCTGTTTTTGTATAAAATCATTTTTTCTCCTCCAAATGGAGTCATGAAATTTTCGAAAATCCCGTTTCCAAAACTAAATGTGCTCATAACTCGACTAATAGGATAGATAGAACGTTCTAGTCTTCGGCAATCGATTCAGCGGAAAATTTTACATATTCCAGTGTATTTTGAGTCCATAATTCCGACCAGGAGAGAAGTTAGCACAATGCAGTTTACATTGAATATTTCCATACCTACCCCTTGCTTCAAAATTTTCGACAAAAAAATCATTTTTGAAATAAAAATTGCTCAAAATTTGTCTGGAGGGGTTTTTTGATGCGAAAAATCGACTGGCACAGTCTGTTTTTGTATAAAATCATTTTTTCTCCTTCAAATGGAGTCATGAAATTTTCGAAAATCCCGTTTCCAAAACTAAATGTGCTCATAACTCGACTAATAGGATAGATAGAACGTTCTAGTCTTCGGCAATCGATTCAGCAGAAAATTTTACATATTCCAGTGTATTTTGAGTCCATAATTCCGACCAGGAGAGAAGTTAGCATAATGCAGTTTACATTGAATATTTCCATACCTACCCCTTGCTTCAAAATTTTCGACAAAAAAATCATTTTTGAAATAAAAATTGCTCAAAATTTGTCTGGAGGGGTTTTTTGATGCGAAAAATCGACTGACACAGTCTGTTTTTGTATAAAATCATTTTTTCTCCTCCAAATGGAGTCATGAAATTTTTGAAAATCCCGTTTCCAAAACTAAATGTGCTCATAACTCGACTAATAGGATAGATAGAACGTTCTAGTCTTCGGCAATCGATTCAGCAGAAAATTTTACATATTCCAGTGTATTTTGAGTCCATAATTCCGACCAGGAGAGAAGTTAGCATAATGCAGTTTACATTGAATATTTCCATACCTACCCCTTGCTTCAAAATTTTCGACAAAAAAATCATTTTTGAAATAAAAATTGCTCAAAATTTGTCTGGGGGGGTTTTTTGATGCGAAAAATCGACTGGCACAGTCTGTTTTTGTATAAAATCATTTTTTCTCCTCCAAATGGAGTCATGAAATTTTCGAAAATCCCGTTTCCAAAACTAAATGTGCTCATAACTCGAATAATAGGATAGATAGAACGTTCTAGTCTACGGCAATCGATTCAGCAGAAAATTTTACATATTCCAGTGTATTTTGAGTCCATAATTCCGACCAGGAGAGAAGTTAGCATAATGCAGTTTACATTGAATATTTCCATACCTACCCCTTGCTTCAAAATTTTCGACAAAAAAATCATTTTTGAAATAAAAATTGCTCAAAATTTGTCTGGAGGGGTTTTTTGATGCGAAAAATCGACTGACACAGTCTGTTTTTGTATAAAATCATTTTTTCTCCTCCAAATGGAGTCATGAAATTTTTGAAAATCCCGTTTCCAAAACTAAATGTGCTCATAACTCGACTAATAGGATAGATAGAACGTTCTAGTCTTCGGCAATCGATTCAGCAGAAAATTTTACATATTCCAGTGTATTTTGAGTCCATAATTCCGACCAGGAGAGAAGTTAGCATAATGCAGTTTACATTGAATATTTCCATACCTACCCCTTGCTTCAAAATTTTCGACAAAAAAATCATTTTTGAAATAAAAATTGCTCAAAATTTGTCTGGGGGGGTTTTTTGATGCGAAAAATCGACTGGCACAGTCTGTTTTTGTATAAAATCATTTTTTCTCCTCCAAATGGAGTCATGAAATTTTCGAAAATCCCGTTTCCAAAACTAAATGTGCTCATAACTCGAATAATAGGATAGATAGAACGTTCTAGTCTACGGCAATCGATTCAGCAGAAAATTTTACATATTCCAGTGTATTTTGAGTCCATAATTCCGACCAGGAGAGAAGTTAGCATAATGCAGTTTACATTGAATATTTCCATACCTACCCCTTGCTTCAAAATTTTCGACAAAAAAATCATTTTTGAAATAAAAATTGCTCAAAATTTGTCTGGAGGGGTTTTTTGATGCGAAAAATCGACTGGCACAGTCTGTTTTTGTATAAAATCATTTTTTCTCCTCCAAATGGAGTCATGAAATTTTTGAAAATCCCGTTTCCAAAACTAAATGTGCTCATAACTCGACTAATAGGATAGATAGAACGTTCTAGTCTTCGGCAATCGATTCAGCGGAAAGTTTTACATATTCCAGTGTATTTTGAGTCCATAATTCCGACCAGGAGAGAAGTTAGCATAATGCAGTTTACATTGAATATTTCCATACCTACCCCTTGCTTCAAAATTTTCGACAAAAAAATCATTTTTGAAATAAAAATTGCTCAAAATTTGTCTGGAGGGGTTTTTTGATGCGAAAAATCGACTGGCACAGTCTGTTTTTGTATAAAATCATTTTTTCTCCTCCAAATGGAGTCATGAAATTTTTGAAAATCCCGTTTCCAAAACTAAATGTGCTCATAACTCGACTAATAGGATAGATAGAACGTTCTAGTCTTCGGCAATCGATTCAGCGGAAAATTTTACATATTCCAGTGTATTTTGAGTCCATAATTCCGACCAGGAGAGAAGTTAGCATAATGCAGTTTACATTGAATATTTCCATACCTACCCCTTGCTTCAAAATTTTCGACAAAAAAATCATTTTTGAAATAAAAATTGCTCAAAATTTGTCTGGAGGGGTTTTTTGATGCGAAAAATCGACTGACACAGTCTGTTTTTGTATAAAATCATTTTTTCTCCTCCAAATGGAGACATGAAATTTTTGAAAATCCCGTTTCCAAAACTAAATGTGCTCATAACTCGACTAATAGGATAGATAGAACGTTCTAGTCTTCGGCAATCGATTCAGCGGAAAGTTTTACATATTCCAGTGTATTTTGAGTCCATAATTCCGATCAGGTGAGAAGTTAGCACAATGCAGTTTACATTGAATATTTCCATACCTACCCCTTGCTTCAAAATTTTCGACAAAAAAATCATTTTTGAAATAAAAATTGCTCAAAATTTGTCTGGAGGGGTTTTTTGATGCGAAAAATCGACTGGCACAGTCTGCTTTTGTATAAAATCATTTTTTCTCCTCCAAATGGAGTCATGAAATTTTCGAAAATCCCGTTTCCAAAACTAAATGTGCTCATAACTCGAATAATAGGATAGATAGAACGTTCTAGTCTACGGCAATCGATTCAGCAGAAAATTTTACATATTCCAGTGTATTTTGAGTCCATAATTCCGACCAGGAGAGAAGTTAGCATAATGCAGTTTACATTGAATATTTCCATACCTACCCCTTGCTTCAAAATTTTCGACAAAAAAATCATTTTTGAAATAAAAATTGCTCAAAATTTGTCTGGAGGGGTTTTTTGATGCGAAAAATCGACTGGCACAGTCTGTTTTTGTATAAAATCATTTTTTCTCCTCCAAATGGAGTCATGAAATTTTTGAAAATCCCGTTTCCAAAACTAAATGTGCTCATAACTCGACTAATAGGATAGATAGAACGTTCTAGTCTTCGGCAATCGATTCAGCGGAAAGTTTTACATATTCCAGTGTATTTTGAGTCCATAATTCCGACCAGGAGAGAAGTTAGCATAATGCAGTTTACATTGAATATTTCCATACCTACCCCTTGCTTCAAAATTTTCGACAAAAAAATCATTTTTGAAATAAAAATTGCTCAAAATTTGTCTGGAGGGGTTTTTTGATGCGAAAAATCGACTGGCACAGTCTGTTTTTGTATAAAATCATTTTTTCTCCTCCAAATGGAGTCATGAAATTTTTGAAAATCCCGTTTCCAAAACTAAATGTGCTCATAACTCGACTAATAGGATAGATAGAACGTTCTAGTCTTCGGCAATCGATTCAGCGGAAAATTTTACATATTCCAGTGTATTTTGAGTCCATAATTCCGACCAGGAGAGAAGTTAGCATAATGCAGTTTACATTGAATATTTCCATACCTACCCCTTGCTTCAAAATTTTCGACAAAAAAATCATTTTTGAAATAAAAATTGCTCAAAATTTGTCTGGAGGGGTTTTTTGATGCGAAAAATCGACTGACACAGTCTGTTTTTGTATAAAATCATTTTTTCTCCTCCAAATGGAGACATGAAATTTTTGAAAATCCCGTTTCCAAAACTAAATGTGCTCATAACTCGACTAATAGGATAGATAGAACGTTCTAGTCTTCGGCAATCGATTCAGCGGAAAGTTTTACATATTCCAGTGTATTTTGAGTCCATAATTCCGACCAGGAGAGAAGTTAGCATAATGCAGTTTACATTGAATATTTCCATACCTACCCCTTGCTTCAAAATTTTCGACAAAAAAATCATTTTTGAAATAAAAATTGCTCAAAATTTGTCTGGGGGGGTTTTTTGATGCGAAAAATCGACTGGCACAGTCTGTTTTTGTATAAAATCATTTTTTCTCCTCCAAATGGAGTCATGAAATTTTTGAAAATCCCGTTTCCAAAACTAAATGTGCTCATAACTCGAATAATAGGATAGATAGAACGTTCTAGTCTTCGGCAATCGATTCAGCAGAAAATTTTACATATTCCAGTGTATTTTGAGTCCATAATTCCGACCAGGAGAGAAGTTAGCATAATGCAGTTTACATTGAATATTTCCATACCTACCCCTTGCTTCAAAATTTTCGACAAAAAAATCATTTTTGAAATAAAAATTGCTCAAAATTTGTCTGGAGGGGTTTTTTGATGCGAAAAATCGACTGGCACAGTCTGTTTTTGTATAAAATCATTTTTTCTCCTCCAAATGGAGTCATGAAATTTTTGAAAATCCCGTGTCCAAAACTAAATGTGCTCATAACTCGACTAATAGGATAGATAGAACGTTCTAGTCTTCGGCAATCGATTCAGCAGAAAATTTTACATATTCCAGTGTATTTTGAGTCCATAATTCCGACCAGGAGAGAAGTTAGCATAATGCAGTTTACATTGAATATTTCCATACCTACCCCTTGCTTCAAAATTTTCGACAAAAAAATCATTTTTGAAATAAAAATTGCTCAAAATTTGTCTGGAGGGGTTTTTTGATGCGAAAAATCGACTGGCACAGTCTGCTTTTGTATAAAATCATTTTTTCTCCTCCAAATGGAGTCATGAAATTTTCGAAAATCCCGTTTCCAAAACTAAATGTGCTCATAACTCGACTAATAGGATAGATAGAACGTTCTAGTCTTCGGCAATCGATTCAGCGGAAAATTTTACATATTCCAGTGTATTTTGAGTCCATAATTCCGACCAGGAGAGAAGTTAGCATAATGCAGTTTACATTGAATATTTCCATACCTACCCCTTGCTTCAAAATTTTCGACAAAAAAATCATTTTTGAAATAAAAATTGCTCAAAATTTGTCTGGAGGGGTTTTTTGATGCGAAAAATCGACTGACACAGTCTGTTTTTGTATAAAATCATTTTTTCTCCTCCAAATGGAGTCATGAAATTTTTGAAAATCCCGTTTCCAAAACTAAATGTGCTCATAACTCGACTAATAGGATAGATAGAACGTTCTAGTCTTCGGCAATCGATTCAGCGGAAAGTTTTACATATTCCAGTGTATTTTGAGTCCATAATTCCGATCAGGTGAGAAGTTAGCACAATGCAGTTTACATTGAATATTTCCATACCTACCCCTTGCTTCAAAATTTTCGACAAAAAAATCATTTTTGAAATAAAAATTGCTCAAAATTTGTCTGGAGGGGTTTTTTGATGCGAAAAATCGACTGGCACAGTCTGCTTTTGTATAAAATCATTTTTTCTCCTCCAAATGGAGTCATGAAATTTTCGAAAATCCCGTTTCCAAAACTAAATGTGCTCATAACTCGACTAATAGGATAGATAGAACGTTCTAGTCTTCGGCAATCGATTCAGCAGAAAATTTTACATATTCCAGTGTATTTTGAGTCCATAATTCCGACCAGGAGAGAAGTTAGCACAATGCAGTTTACATTGAATATTTCCATACCTACCCCTTGCTTCAAAATTTTCGACAAAAAAATCATTTTTGAAATAAAAATTGCTCAAAATTTGTCTGGAGGGGTTTTTTGATGCGAAAAATCGACTGACACAGTCTGTTTTTGTATAAAATCATTTTTTCTCCTCCAAATGGAGTCATGAAATTTTCGAAAATCCCGTTTCCAAAACTAAATGTGCTCATAACTCGACTAATAGGATAGATAGAACGTTCTAGTCTTCGGCAATCGATTCAGCGGAAAATTTTACATATTCCAGTGTATTTTGAGTCCATAATTCCGACCAGGAGAGAAGTTAGCATAATGCAGTTTACATTGAATATTTCCATACCTACCCCTTGCTTCAAAATTTTCGACAAAAAAATCATTTTTGAAATAAAAATTGCTCAAAATTTGTCTGGGGGGGTTTTTTGATGCGAAAAATCGACTGGCACAGTCTGTTTTTGTATAAAATCATTTTTTCTCCTCCAAATGGAGTCATGAAATTTTTGAAAATCCCGTTTCCAAAACTAAATGTGCTCATAACTCGAATAATAGGATAGATAGAACGTTCTAGTCTTCGGCAATCGATTCAGCAGAAAATTTTACATATTCCAGTGTATTTTGAGTCCATAATTCCGACCAGGAGAGAAGTTAGCATAATGCAGTTTACATTGAATATTTCCATACCTACCCCTTGCTTCAAAATTTTCGACAAAAAAATCATTTTTGAAATAAAAATTGCTCAAAATTTGTCTGGAGGGGTTTTTTGATGCGAAAAATCGACTGGCACAGTCTGTTTTTGTATAAAATCATTTTTTCTCCTCCAAATGGAGTCATGAAATTTTTGAAAATCCCGTGTCCAAAACTAAATGTGCTCATAACTCGACTAATAGGATAGATAGAACGTTCTAGTCTTCGGCAATCGATTCAGCAGAAAATTTTACATATTCCAGTGTATTTTGAGTCCATAATTCCGACCAGGAGAGAAGTTAGCATAATGCAGTTTACATTGAATATTTCCATACCTACCCCTTGCTTCAAAATTTTCGACAAAAAAATCATTTTTGAAATAAAAATTGCTCAAAATTTGTCTGGAGGGGTTTTTTGATGCGAAAAATCGACTGGCACAGTCTGCTTTTGTATAAAATCATTTTTTCTCCTCCAAATGGAGTCATGAAATTTTCGAAAATCCCGTTTCCAAAACTAAATGTGCTCATAACTCGACTAATAGGATAGATAGAACGTTCTAGTCTTCGGCAATCGATTCAGCGGAAAATTTTACATATTCCAGTGTATTTTGAGTCCATAATTCCGACCAGGAGAGAAGTTAGCATAATGCAGTTTACATTGAATATTTCCATACCTACCCCTTGCTTCAAAATTTTCGACAAAAAAATCATTTTTGAAATAAAAATTGCTCAAAATTTGTCTGGAGGGGTTTTTTGATGCGAAAAATCGACTGACACAGTCTGTTTTTGTATAAAATCATTTTTTCTCCTCCAAATGGAGTCATGAAATTTTTGAAAATCCCGTTTCCAAAACTAAATGTGCTCATAACTCGACTAATAGGATAGATAGAACGTTCTAGTCTTCGGCAATCGATTCAGCGGAAAGTTTTACATATTCCAGTGTATTTTGAGTCCATAATTCCGATCAGGTGAGAAGTTAGCACAATGCAGTTTACATTGAATATTTCCATACCTACCCCTTGCTTCAAAATTTTCGACAAAAAAATCATTTTTGAAATAAAAATTGCTCAAAATTTGTCTGGAGGGGTTTTTTGATGCGAAAAATCGACTGGCACAGTCTGCTTTTGTATAAAATCATTTTTTCTCCTCCAAATGGAGTCATGAAATTTTCGAAAATCCCGTTTCCAAAACTAAATGTGCTCATAACTCGACTAATAGGATAGATAGAACGTTCTAGTCTTCGGCAATCGATTCAGCAGAAAATTTTACATATTCCAGTGTATTTTGAGTCCATAATTCCGACCAGGAGAGAAGTTAGCATAATGCAGTTTACATTGAATATTTCCATACCTACCCCTTGCTTCAAAATTTTCGACAAAAAAATCATTTTTGAAATAAAAATTGCTCAAAATTTGTCTGGGGGGGTTTTTTGATGCGAAAAATCGACTGGCACAGTCTGTTTTTGTATAAAATCATTTTTTCTCCTCCAAATGGAGTCATGAAATTTTTGAAAATCCCGTTTCCAAAACTAAATGTGCTCATAACTCGACTAATAGGATAGATAGAACGTTCTAGTCTTCGGCAATCGATTCAGCGGAAAGTTTTACATATTCCAGTGTATTTTGAGTCCATAATTCCGATCAGGTGAGAAGTTAGCACAATGCAGTTTACATTGAATATTTCCATACCTACCCCTTGCTTCAAAATTTTCGACAAAAAAATCATTTTTGAAATAAAAATTGCTCAAAATTTGTCTGGAGGGGTTTTTTGATGCGAAAAATCGACTGGCACAGTCTGCTTTTGTATAAAATCATTTTTTCTCCTCCAAATGGAGTCATGAAATTTTCGAAAATCCCGTTTCCAAAACTAAATTTGCTCATAACTCGACTAATATGTTAAGTTGTAAGAGTATATTCAATTCAAACACCCTGTATTTGAAATAAAAAGTTAATTAAAAAAATTTCAATCAGGTGTAGTAGATCAACGAAAAAATGTCCTAGATATGAATAATTTCCAACGAAGTTCTAATTAAAACTCCTGGCTGATGGCCTGGTCTGCGAATGCTTCGACCGTCCACAATTTAAAGAATAACTAGCCCGCGTGAATTTTTGCCACTTATCAGTAAGCGTTTTATTGAATTTGTGAAATTATCTTTTGTTTTCTTACCCATTAATTTTTAGAACGAAAAGTTTTTAATTTTTAATCTAAAGCGCTTCAAGAAATTAATTTTTGATGTATTTTAATGGCCTCCTGATAATTTTAGTCGGTTTTTGCGTGGAAATATTACAACAGTTTTTAATTTATGTTCGCAGCGTAGTTGGGAGTCCCCACAGCGACCTCGTAAAAAAAATCGTCGCCGACATGAATATTTCATTTTCTTCTTGTTCCGATGAAATCAGGTGGAATGTGTCTTTAGACTAATCCCACTATCCTCAAAACATAATCATACATTTTCATAATAAAAATATGTTGTATTAAGACACAAAGTTTCTCAATCACCGTCCAGATTCATAGAAAACCTCATAGAAGCACTAGAAAGAAAGTGTATAATTCTAAAAAAACAATCCTATGAGTTCATGAGTTTGTCAAGTTAGGAGAATGAATTTCAAGATATATATTTCACCCTGTAGATTTCGTAAAGGAATTTATTCTAAAGTGACTAATAAAATCTGCAATCCCTTAATGCAAATGCAGATTGTAAAAGTGATATCTTTGGAAGCAAAAGGAGAGATAAATTGTGAAATCTGAGAGAGAGTATGATTAGAGATTATGGATATTTTAAATACTGACTGCTACCCCAAAATGACATTTAACCGATGAATATTCATGTGCCGATGATGGTGGTGGGCCTTAGACGTATCTTCGATGTTTTCCTCTTTCACTCTCTCCCTCTCTAAATTCTTCCCACCCCTTTTTACGTTAATTTAAACCCTGTAGGGTATATTCATTATTTTTTTGTTATTAATATTTTTACCTTCAGTAAGAATAATCGAATAAGGTTCCTTCAAATACAGGGTATAAAAAAAAGGCAGGGCTAGAAATAACTCGATCCAACCCAAGTTACCCTAGTACAAATGTGCATGCGAAAAAAGCTACAACCTGGCTGCAATTAGATATCGTCAGAAGCCATTGCTTTTTCAGAATATTCGGTTTTCGTTAGTAAAACGGTGCCGACTGTGTATTCAAAAAAATGGGGGCCATTTCGAACATCTAATAAAAACTACACATATTTATAAATAAATGGGATTCAATCAAAAATTTGGGACCCTCGAGAAAATTAAAAATTCATTGACTAAAATAGGCCGTATCTCAATAAAAACTGTTTATAGTAAAAAGTGCTAAAGGGCAAGAAAGTTTCAAAAATAATGAGTTTAAATAATGGTGCCACAATAAGCATTAAATTGTAACGTACACAAAAATTATGGAGGGGTTTAGAGGATCTCAACTCCCATAAATTTTCAACGGGGTGCAATAATTCCTCAATCTTTTTTAAGATGCTCTTATCATAAGAAAGCCACTTGTCAACTTTTATTATAATATGTCAAACAACTGTCGAAATATTTGAAGAAAAAATCAATTTTCATTTGGTAACTTCGTAGGGCTGTAACTTTTTTCGCATGAACATTTGTACTAGGGTAACTTGAGTAGGATCGAGTTATTTTTAGCCCCAGAATATGTGGTATGATTTATGACCTGCCTTTTTGTTACACTCTGTATAATGGGAACAATATTACTTAGGTTTGTGGTTAAAATCTTTTCAAGTTGTGTAAAAGTGAAATGAATATAGATTAAAATTATTTTTGAAAAGTACTCACCTTTCTCGAAGAATATATTTTTTCAGCAACCTGGAACAAAAAAGAAAACAATATTTTAAGGGAATTTTCTAAAAAACCTAATTTTAAAATGAAAAAATTGGAAAAACAACCAAATGCTCGACCGATACTGGGTCAATTCAATCACATTCAAAGCTGTCAAGTCAACTTTATAATTATTGCGAAAATCAAAATTTAAATTTAAACTTTGAACACCCCGTATCTCGGAAACTAGCAATATTTGCATAAGGCATGTTGAGCAGAATTATCATATTTTGAGGTCTAGAATCTACAGTTCAGAGATTGGACATTCTTAATGAATCACCCTGTATATATCGATAATATATTTCACAAATATATACCGAAAAAAAACCTCCCTTCATAAAAAAATACTAACGTTCCTTTCGCATCCCCGACGCACAATTTATATATAAGATCGTTTTGAAGGAACATCTCATATTAGATCTACAAAAGACGGAAGATTTATCAATGTATTTATTCGCAATCCGCCCTACATAATACAAAAATGTCGTATATATCTAGATTTGCATATTTGTAAAAATTTCTCCGGAATCGTCCATAACAATACAATGTAATCTTTCAATTTCAAGAATTCGCATATACACACACACATATATAATACGTATAAATTTTAAATCCTCTAATATTATTCCACGACACTGTTTTTTACACAAGGTCGTAGATAAATAGGATTATTTAAGTTGATAAACAAACCGGTTTTAACAACAACAACAAATGTCAAAATTTTTAACTTTCTAGTATTGTATTTCATAAAAATATATCTCCTTCTCATTTTCGAAATATTTCGACTTAATTTTTTCCAAAAAAATTATATTTTTGTAAAAAAATTCATAAAAACGTTTCATCGACTAGTTTTCGAAATATTTTCTATTTTTTTTTTTTTATAAAACCCTATTGCTATCTACAATGTTACGTCTATGTACTGAAAGCGATATTTCGGTAGTTTTATGTTTTTCTCTCTCGCCTCATTTGCTTAATGCAAAGTGGCCTACTGCGTTTCTATAGATACTCAAAACTATATTTAATGTGCCGTTAAATACTGGGATGTATATCAACTTTGAAATATGTTCTAGATTTTTGTCGTAAACATTTTTCATTTCAATTTTTCCGTTTGACATCCAAAGGGTATCACCGAAATTGATTCCACTCCCTCAGAATAAGTTTTTTTTGGTAAATAGAGAATTTTCATTTTAAACAAATCATTAAATATAAATTGATATAGTGGAGTGGATTTATACTTTCTTATCCCTCAAAAACACCCTAATGTGCAAATTTAAATCATACGATGATGTTTTTATTATCTTTGACAGAGATTTATACGACCAACATCAGAATCCAAAATTAATACTGCACGTCGTCGCCACCAACGACGTCTTATTTTTTGTATTAAATTCTTAATAATAAAAAATAACCTATCATTATAAAATCGAGTTGATACGTTTTCCCGTCTCAGTTCTAAACGAGACGAAAGAAAAAGAAAATAAGCTGGAAGGGGACAGAGTATAGGGGCGCGTTTGGCAAAAAAAGGACCCTAAACTTTTTAATTCGATTTATAAAGGTAACGAAAATCGTTGAAAAAATGTTAATCTCGAGAAAAATATGATAATAAAATGGCAAAAGGTTAGATATGTAGGAAAATATTTAGCATTTTTTTCTGTTTTCCACATTTATTAAATATAAATGTTTTTTTGTCCAGCAAAAATTTAAAAAATATTTGAAATACGAAAATTAGAAACCTTTTTAATCATTTTAAATCAAGATTCCATAAATTTAGTGTCCGAATAGTAAATTCTGTTTTTTCCTTAATTTTCCATTGAAAAAAAAGCGGCACCCACGACGAAAAGACTCCATGACGACCCTCAGTATAAAAAGAAACCTCTACCACCGAACAAACTGAAACTATAGCTAATCTATTACCCTCAAACCAAAGCTTATTATTCAGTCGTTATAAATGAGATGTAATTTATATTATATTTTAATAATGCTACCAGCCATTTGGCATTACTTTGTGTTGTAAAAATTTTTAAAAGGGCTTTAGAAGCAAATTTGCATCCATATAAAAGAACGTCAACGTGACAAACTTCACGAATTTATAGAGAACATTTTTTTGTGAACCCGATATTATTCAAAAATTTTTTGTTTTTATATAAAAAAAAAATGTTATTTCGAAAAAAAAGAACGTATAGTACAGGAAAAAGATTTTATAGCTGGAATTGGGGAGAAAATAAGGACCTTTTACTGCAAATTTTTGAAAAATGCGTTTTTCATTTATATTTTAAACAAATACTTTCAAAATATACCAAGGAAACTTTTAAAAATTGCCAAGCAATTAATTTAAAAGGTTCATCAACTTTTTCCATTGCTCACAGTTAAAGAATTTTATATAACAAAATCTTGTAATAAATTTAAATGTAACTTGTGGTTAAAGTAAAAATACCTTTGTCGTAGATCGACTACTTAGAAGAGGAGATAAGCACGAAGAAAATTTTTTAATTATGCCATCCATCCCTTACCCTAAAAAATGTCTCATCTTTCGATCTAATCGCACGATTTCAATTATTTATAGGTGTTTCGCAACCCTACTGGAAAATGAAAAATAAACGGGCGTTTTTAATTTTTATTTCCCCTGTTTCTTGATAAGGTTAGCGAGAGAGAACCGAGTGGATTGATGACTCTTTGTCTTGAGAAAACGATCTTTTTTTTTAACATCAAAATTACTACATCAAATAACATCGAAAAACTGCTAATTACTTTTAATTTTGTACAAAAATTTTTATATAGGAGGTAATTTTTTGAACAATTATACCATTCAGTGACTTGTAAGATCGAAAAAACTACAAATATTTCAACAATAATCATTACTATAGTCGATGGGGTTTTCTTAAAATGTATTTTCTTTCCGTTCCTCGTATATGAACTTCCGTTAAATAATATGCCATTTAGTATCAAACGTATTGCTTAAAAAAAACCAATAAATCACCCGATTCGAATTGGAAAACCAAGTAACATGATCCTATCATCATTTTTTATTTCATGTTAATGTAACATTTCATTCTATTTTCTGAATAATTTATTACATTCTAAGCGCTTTAATGTTATAGGGTAATTGATCGGCTTGTTGGAAAAATATAAATGGTTTTTTTTTCGTTTCGTTTTACATCGAAGAACAATTGAAATATTTTCTTTTTTAGTATACAGAGAGATTCAATCGAAATATATTTATTTTTGAAAATGTATATGTATATAAGATCAAAAAATTGAGTTTTCTCCCTAAAAAAAAAACAAAAATTACCAAAAGGTTTTCGAAAAAGGCATTTGGATTACTTAAAGAAGAAAATAATTCTTCGTTAGGTGGCTTCTGAAGCTTTCGATACACTTTTCTAAGAATAAAATAGACCATATCACGATTAGGTCCAACAAAATCCTTAATTTTTCCATAAAAACAAGAATTTACAAATTTAACATCAAAAAATTGAGTTTTCTCCACAAAAAAACCAAAAATTTCCAAAATGTTTTCAAAAAAGTATAACTTAACTAAGAAAAGGTGACTCTTCTTTCTATACACTTTTCTAGGCTCAAACTAGCCCTTATTACAACTAGAAAAAAGTGCTATAACAAAATATTTCGTTCACTTCACAGAAAAAAAGTCGATAAGGAACAAGCATTTCTTTTTTTTAATATTATTTTTCTACATTCATGCAAAAAACAACACTTTAGTGAAACACATTTAATGGAAAAAGTGGTTCCAGAGCAAGTGTCTGATCCTGCTTTAATACAACAATAATATATGTATATCTTACTACTTAGTCTCAACGAATTACAATTATTGCAAAAATCTTTAATTATTTAAAATTTAAATGGTCAAGGCAAAAACCAGCTATGATTGAGTACTGACAAGGTGGAGGCCATAAAGATACAAAACAAAGAAGAACGGTTTGAGTTTGATTAGGTTAGGTTAGATTCCCAACATAGTATATTCTAATTTTCCAGTTTTTGCATGAATTTAGAAAAAATAGCGTATGCAACTCTTGCAAAACGTGTTTTTTGCACTCGACGTGTTGTCCAACTCGGCCTAAAGACCTCGTTGGACAATTTCACGTCGCGTGCAAAAAACACTCACTTTTTGCACTTGTTGCATAAATAACTATTTTTTGTACAGCAAAATTTTGAAAGAAAATTTGAAAAACTTATTTGTGATTTACCCTGTAGGTGTGGTTATCTTTCTCCCTATCTAAAATTACATCTAGCCTCAATATTGATATTAATGGTTTTTATTAGTAGGATATTGTGTTTCTTTTTGATATCGGAGTCCATTCTGAACACGACAGCTTACGAATATTATACTTTGTGACATTTGTGGTGAGTTTTCGATGAGGGAAACAATATATAATGAATTTTACTTTTTGTTCGAATTTAATATATATTTTGTCACGTTATATTTTTATCACAATGTACAAATTCCTCTTATTCATAGTGTATTTCCTACATATGGAAATTAAACAAAAAGACAATAATAATTTGTTGTAGAATTATTCATGAAAAAAAATCAATTTTATTGTGATATGACATAAATATTTTTTTTCAAAAGCAAATTTAACAAACTAGTATTCAAATCTTGAAATTTCCCCAGTCCCTCTTCCCCATTTCTAACCTAACAACCCAACGTGCATGGCACATTCACATTTCTACGACATACATTATTCTCATTACATCTCGCAGCTCTTAAAGACAATTGTGATTCGTAATAAACGTCTTTATTCTTAATTAAAGCAACACTAGCATTCCAAAGCACACTAACTACTAAAATCATCAGATCCTCTCCTAATGCGGCACACACATAACACGTAAGGAAAGACACTTTCTACTAATGGCGACTCAGAAATTCTTAAAGAGAATTACTAAACTTTAGGCCTTTTGTGCCATCTAATGGATATGAAGAAGCTGAGGAGTTGTTTTTGGATATCTTGCACGCTCTTTCTCTATAACAAGTTATTTTCGAAATGGTTGAATGTTTCAACACTATACAGTTGTTGGATTTGGTATTTAACTTCGTAAAGGAAGGAAAAAGTGGTTGTTTCACTTTCAATTTATAGAAAAACAATTCCACCCTGTATAAAAATAACCTATATTTCAGTTATAAATAAAAACAAAATCATAAGTAATCTGGCAAAACTTCTATAACACATTGTATACAGAATTGTTCCTACAATGTATATCAACTTTACCAATCTTTTTATTCTGATCACTCTGTATAAGAAATAAAATCATAAAATATTCTTATACATTAAGATATGAACTAGGACGAGTCCATTATAAATTAGGTTAAACTAACTTCATTGAAAACTTCAATTATACAAAATAAACACTCTTACCATAACAATACCAGCTTAAAATATGTCCCAATAAAATATCCATCACTTGAACCACACATTTTCATAGTTTTTATTTTCCAAACAAAGTTTTTCACGCGAAAATTAATCGAAACTCGAATTATATACATGATTCGCGTACCACGTTCTAAATAAAATACCTTATGTTTTCGACAGCAATGACACTACCGGCTAACTACGATTTTTTGCTGAGAGGTTCCGATCGGCAATACATAGTTTCAAGCAAAAAATTGTTTACATTTTATTGGACGTACGAAAAATTTTCGCTTCGGGAATTTTTATAAAAGTATTTAAAAAATAAGAATTAGTTTTCAATATATTTTTATTTATTTAAATAACATGATATTAAAAAGAACATAGTGGTATTGTTATATACCGGTTGTGACACTTGAAATGATACAATTATTTTATAGAAACTTGTGCGTGCAGGACCGTATTAGTGAAATTTTTTTTTAAATCTACATTCGCCACCACTAAAAATTCAAATCTTTCAATTTTAAACACATTTGCGCTACAATTACTAAACGTTATTATTTAATTTAGTGTACAGGGTGATACAACAACTCGACCTGAAGTTTATTGTTTCAAAAACTAAATAAAGATTTGGGTGTGCAAAAAAGTTTTATTGATATATTTTAATAAAATTTGGAATCGTTACAATTTTTGAAATTAATGTTGGGCATACGGAGATTCACTGTTTGTATTCAAATAAAAAGTACCAGAAGCTCTGTAAAAGTAAAAAAATAATTAAGTAATTGGAACATTTTTGTATTTTTAAAATCAACTTACTGCTTATCCATGAAATAGTCCCCCATATCGGATGTTACTCCATTACAGTTACCATTCTGGAAATCTTTGTAACTATTACATTGTTTCGAAACAAACCCAGAACTGACTATTGATTCCGCATAGTATAAATAAGATCTCGCATGGGAACAGCTTCCTGTTAAATATGGAAAACGTAATAATTAATGTACATTTGTCATTTGCCAGTTTACTCACCAGTGATATCCATTGCAGAACACCCTGTTTGATTTTTTCCTCCATTTGGCCAATAATCAGCGTGTCCAAGATCGACGTCAAAACCCAACAAACCAGCGCAAGTATGTATTACTTCAACATATTTGGCATCGGTTGTGTCCAATCTACCGTCAACATCGGTATAAGAGAAGCATGGTAAAGCAGGATCCAAACCTTCAATAATATATAGATGAAACATTTTTAGAAAATTTACCAAATATGATTTTTTTGGCACTTGAAACGTCTCCATTCAGCTATATTGGCTATAAACAGAATTAAGAGCTTCCTATTGATTTTGAATAGAGCCAAGATCTTTCAGAAGGACATCCCAACAATATTTTATGATATTTTAAAGTGACCACAATAGTTTTTAATAAAGGCAAATCTTTTCAGTGACATTTGGTTATTCCCCGCCATAGGTCTTTTTGGAGTCAACCCCAACGTGGTATACATTCGCCTCCAACGGCTCAAAAGCTGGAGAGAGCAAGAACTTCCTGGAAGCCATTCCTATCATTTTTGTGACAATTAGTCGACGTTCAAGTTACCATATATCTAGTCTAGAGTATTTCCAAGGTTATTAACGTGTGGAAGATTTCATGTGAACTTCTAGAGATCCACTTACCAATAATGTAGCTAACTTTAGATCCAAGACTTTGTCCAGCAATACCTGAGACATGAGCTCCCAAAGAATGTCCAATGATTGCCGTTCTAGTCAAGTCCAAACCGTTATTATCAATCAAATGTTGAATATTGGTAGCTAAAATTCTTCCAACTTCTGGAACAGCTTTGTAAGCGTTTATATACAAGCCTTTAGCGGCTGAATTCCAGTCAACGACGAAAACGTTGATATCTCTAGTGCTGGTAAAAGCATTTGGTACCACATTACACAAGTTTGAATTGTGGTCGTTGTGCCAACCGTGTACTACAAAAGCTGTGTCCTGGAAAAAATAACTTTTATGACATTACAAATAAGTTAATATTATAGATTCCTATACCTTGGATGCTGAAAAACCTGCTGAATTAACCTGATCTTTATTGGATAGATCGATTGGACCTATTCCGTTTGGATCCGAATGACTTTTGAAATAAAAGTCAACAGTTGTAGCTGTAACTTTATATGGTTCTTCTTGTACCTCTGTAAACATCTTTGTAGCTTCCCTGTAGACACAGGCTTAAAAAAAATATTAAAAGTGCATATATACAGGGTGTTATATTTAAATATGTTTAAAAAAATGGAAAAATAGTGAGTAATAGTTTTGAAAACATTCAGTATACTTACGAACATCTGATGTTACCAGGACGAAAAGGGAGAGGAGGACTGCAAGTCTTGACTGCATTGTAATAAGAAATATTACTGAACTTACTAAAATTTCATTTATATAGATATTTATTGAGAAAAAATAACAATTTCAATCTTATCTCTATTAATCTTTAAAGTATCTGTCACACTTATTATTATATTTTATCAATAATTATTCAAAAATTTATTTGAAGGGGAGAAATAAATAAATTAAGATTTAAGTCAATTATTTAAATTTTATTCATACAGATATAAATAAATTTAACAAAAATAAACCACTCCAAAATTTTCTTATACCTGAAGTTTGTTTCAAAAACAAAATTAGGACTTGGGTGTGCAAAAAAAAGTCGTCAAATTTTACTGATACATTTTAATAAAATTTGCAATTCTTACAATTTTTGAAATTAATGTTTGGCAAACGGGGATTGGCCGTTTGTATTCAAATAAAAAGTACCAGAAGCTCTGTAAAAGTAAAAAAATAATTATTTGGAACATTTTTGTATTTTTAAAATCAACTTACCTCTTGTTCATGAAATATTCTCCCATATTTGATGTTCCCCCATGGCAGTTACCATTTTGGTAGTCTTTGTAACTATTACATTGTTTCGAAACAAACCCAGAACTGACTATTGATTCAGCATAGTATAAATAAGATCTCCCATGGGAACAGGTTCCTGTTAAATATGGTAAACGTAATAAATAACGTACATTTTTTGTCTTGCTAGTTTACTCACCACTGACATCCAATTTAGAACACCCTGTTTGATTTTTTCCTCCATTTGGCCAATAATCAGCGTGTCCAAGATCGATGTCAAAACCCAACCAACCAGCGCAAGTATGAATAACTTCAACATTTTTAGCATCACTTGCGTCCAATCTACCGTGAGTATCGGTATAAGAGAAACATGGTAAAGCAGGATCCAGACCTACAATAACATTAATAAGCATTTTAGGAGCACTTGAACCGTCCCCATGCAGCTATATTGGCTTTGAACAGAATTAAGAGCTTCCTATTCATTTTGAATAGAACCAAGCTCTTCCAGAAGGACATCCCAACAATAGTTTATGATATTTGTCCATTTTAAAGTGACCACAATAGTTTTTAACAGAGGCAAATTTTTCCAGTGGCATTTGGTTATTCTCCATTCAAGTGATCTCGCCATAGAGCTTTTTGAAGCCCACCCCAACGGCCCAAAAGCTTTCTGGAGATATTTTCCACCCAATTGACCTAATAGTTTCTGCCAAAGTCTCACTGGAGATAATCTTGACATTGTTTTATGACCGAGTGTAGATTCACTTACCAATAATGTGGCCAACTCGGGATCCAAGATTTTGTCCAGCAATACCTGAAACATGAGCTCCCAAAGAATGTCCAATGATTGCCGTTTTGCTCAAGTCCAAACCGTTGTTACTAACCAAGTGTTGAATATTGGTAGCTAAAATTTTTCCAACTTCTGGAACCGCTTTGTAAGCGTTTATGTACAAGCCTTTAGCGGCTGAATTCCAGTCAACGACGAAAACGTTGATATCTCTAGTGCTGGTAAAAGCTTTTGGTACCACAGTACAAACATCTGAATTGTGGTCGTTTTGCCATCCATGTACTACAAAAGCTGTGTCCTGGAAAAAGTAAATTGTATGACATTACAAATAAGTTAATATTGTTGATTCCTATACCTTGGATGCTGAAAAACCTACTGAATTAACCTGATTTTTATTGGATAGATCGATTGGACCTATTCCGTTTGGATTCGAATGACTTTTGAAATAAAAGTTAACAGTTGTAGCTGTAACATTGAATGGTTCTTCTTGACCCTCTGTAAACATCTTTGTAGCTTCCCTATAGACACAGGCTTAAAAAAAAATTTAAAGTGCATATATACTTATATATGTTTAAGAAAATTGGAAACATAGTTTTGCAAACATCCAGTATATACTTACGAACATCTGATGTTACCAGGACGAAAAGGGAGAGGAGGACTGCAACTCTTGACTGCATTGTATTAAGAAATATTACTGAATTCACTAAAATTTTCACTTATATATAGATAGGTATTTGTTGAGAAAAAATACAAAATTCCAATCTAATCTCTAGTATCAATCTTTGAAGTATGGGTTATTGTATTGTATCAATAATTATTCAAAAATGTATTTAAAGGGGAGAAATAAATAAATTATTATTCAAGTCAATTATTTAAATTTTATTCATACAGATATAAGTAAATTTCGCAAAAATACACCACTGCAAATAAATTTCTTTAATTAATTTTGGGCATACGGAGATTCACTGTTTGTATATAAATAAAAAGTACCAGAAGCTCTGTAAAAATAAGAAAAAAATTAGTCCAAAAATTTAACTAGCTTTTATGAAAAACTTACGTCTTATTTATAAAATAGTCACCCATATCCGATGTAGTCCCACTACAGTTTCCATTCTGGAAGTATTCGTAACTATCACATTGAGTCGAAACAAACCCAGAACTGACAATTGATTCCGCATAATACATGTAAGATCTTCCATGGGAACAGGCACCTGTCAATAAAAAAATTATATGTGGAAAAAAGGCAAAAATTTAATCTACATTTCCTACCATATTCATCTGATGATTCACAACCGGGCTGATTACTTCCTCCATTTGGCCAATAATCAGAATGTCCAATATCGACGTCAAAACCCAACAAACCAGCGCAAGTATGTATTACTTCAACATATTTGGCATCGGTTGTGTCCAATCTACCGTCAACATCGGTATAAGAGAAGCATGGTAAAGCCGGATCCAAACCTGCAATAATATCAAAGAAAATGTATGTCCACCCAACCTTGGATTTTTGGAATAGAATTTCCAGAGTTTCCCAAATATCCTCCCAATAATAAATAATAAACACCATGCAACCCCCAACCGTTTTTAATAACATTAACTGGTCTTTCCTTTCACAGAGAAACCTGGATATCATCCCGAGTGGCTTTGGAGCTATCTGGAAGATATCCAAGCAATTGTTGTAGCATTTAGAAGATGATCAATCTACTAAATTAGCACTGGAGATATCTGGAGTATATTTAAGGTTGATAATAATTAATGTGAATGTGTAGAAACTTGATTTACTCACCGAATATGTAACCAACTTGAGATGCAAGTGTTTGTCCAGCAATACCTGAAACATGAGCTCCCAAAGAATGTCCAATGATTGCCGTTCTATTTAAATCCAATCCGTTGTAACTAACCAAAGATTGTATGTTGGTAGCTAAAAGTGAGCCAATCTCCGGTACAGCTGCGTATGCGACAGTGTAGGTTTCTTTAGCAACTGAACCCCAGTCGAAGACGAAAATATTTATATCGGTAGTGTTGGTAAAAGCTTGTGATACCAAAGTAGGCATGTCCGAAGTGTGGTCGTTTTGCCAACCGTGAACTACAAATGCAGTGTCCTGAAAATAATATATATATATATAAGGTAAAATTAGAATGAAAATTTTCCTACCTTTGATGATGAAAATCCAGCAGCGTTTACTGCGTCGGCATCGGATAGATTTAATGGACCTACTCCGTCTGGATTCGATTGACTTTTGAAATAAAACGTAACATCAGCAGATGTAACATTATAAATTTCGTATATTCCTTCTGTAAACATTTTTGTGGATTCCCTGTAGACACACGCTTAAAAAAAAGGATTTTTTCCCATTTTTATTTTTATTAAAAAATAAACTAGGTATATACAGGATGTTTTCAGCTTGCTGTCGCTGCGGGGTTGATAGGGATAATAGGAGTAAAATGATAAGCGTATAATAAGCAGTGGTAATAGTGATAATTATTGTTAAAGCCACTTGAATTAAAATTAAAACTAATCTTTTCAAATTTGGAAACAAACTGTATATACTTACAGTCAGCAGCTGCTACAACAAGGAGAGAAAGAAAGACGGCAAATGTCGACGTCATTGTTTGGTGGAAATATTACTAAACTTACAAGTAATGTACCAAAATTTTATTTATATATAGGGCGGAAAAATTAATATCAATCCATCAAATCCTATTTGATCCTCGATAAAAATTAGGTAAGTATTAAGTAAACAAATATTTGTTAAATATTTCAAGAGATATGGTCTCTAGAGTGTTTTTAATAATAAAATTATTTTTATTAACATGTGATATTAATGAATATGATCGATAAGAAACTAGTAAACATTTACAAGATGTTTATTATTGATTTTTATATAAGTACATCGATAAGATTGTTAAAAAAAAAGAATAATTTGCTTTTGTAATTTATGTACGTGGAATTAAATATAAGCGTAAGCAAAATTTCAATTTGTAGCGTTCGTACGATGGTCGTACGTAGGTCGTACGTATATGCAAACCCCAGTCACGTTGGCAATCAGCATTACACGGACAACAACTCTTAGCACCGCGCATAGGTGGCACGCTATTAAGAATCCGAGGAATAAACCGACAGCTAACTGACTAGGATCCTATACCTTCCTGCGACAGAGGTTATTTTTAGTATTATGGAGTATGATTCCGCGCCACGTCTTAGTCAGTCAATGCTCGTATAATGATATTGATTATCAAATCTCACAAATCTGGTTCTTTGAAATCAAAAATAGTATACAATTTTTCACATTTAATTGAACAGAAATAAAAATAACTACTTTAATATAACAATTTAATTCCCCATGTAAATCTATGTTTTTAGATACTTTCCAGTATATTAATAATAATTCAATCCCTTAGCGTAGGGCGACTGGTCGTTGGTATCCAAATAATATTTCCCTTTAGCCCTACAAAAAAATAAACTTTAGATCAAATAGGGCTATGTTAGATCCAACAAAAAATTGAACATCAAATTGGCAGACATAATCTTACTTGGTATCTACTTCTAATCGTCCCATAATTGACTGGTCCGATTCTTCGCAAGAATTTTTTTTGTAACTTTTATAATTTTTACAAGCAATGAAATCATCACTTGTAAGGGATTCAGCGAAAAATGTAAGAGCTCTTTCATGAGAGCAAACTCCGGTTATGTCATTTCCGCAGCTATTTTGGACAATTCCTTCGTTCGGATAATAATCAGCAGTACCACAGGTACCATTGTAACCATTTATAAGAGTATTTGTGTGGATTACATGTACGAAGGTAGCATCATCAGCATCTAGTCGATTTAGTTTGTTGTTTTCTGTGAATAGTGGACCTGAAGGGTCTAAGCCTACAAAATTTAATAGGGTTAGCGTGGAAATTATTGTTATTTTTAGTATGTTTACCGATAATAGTGGAGATTTTGCTGGGTAGGTTTTTACCAGCAATTCCAGCAATGTGAGCACCTAGATCCCACCCGATTATAGTCACTTTGTTTAGATCTAGTTTGAAATCATCTACTAAGATTATTAGGAAATTTGCTAAATATTGTCCGATAGTTGTAATTTCTGTTTGGGATACTATGTAACTGCCTGAACTGACGGGGCTCCAATCCACCATAAATAAATTCACACTTCCCCGGCTAAAAATAATAAATATTTGTTATTTTAGCCATCAAATTCGCCTGATCTTGCTCCCAATAATTTTTTTGTTCTGAGATCTTCTGCAGAGTTTTTTTATAAATGAAAGTTTCAGTCTTAAATTATTATCTTGAAAATTATCACAAACAAAGATCTTTATTTGATATTTTTCTAAATACATTTCGAAATCAATATTTTTAGGTTATTATGAAAAACAATGAATTTACTCAATATCCACTTTCATTGATAAGACTCATTGTATGATAATAAAAAGATAATTTTATACTTGAGTGTCCCAAAAAAAATTGAAATATTTACCTTAAAATCCCATCTTTCAATTTACATTTCTTGTCTATAGCAGAAGGTTCTTCGAAACTATAAATTAAGAATACAGTTTTAAGATTAACGTCAAAACCAGCTGTTTTCAACTCATTTGTATCATCACTGTGTATCACAACGGGATCTTCTTTATCCACTGTGTAAAAATTGTATATAATTTTATTGCTTTCATCTTCATCGCATACTAAAAAAAATATATTATTCTAATATATAGGGTGATGCATAAAATGTTACTTACACGACAGTTGAAATCCGCTGGAAATTACAAGGAGAAGCAGAAAAAACTTCATGATTTTGCACACTTTACATGAATTTTATCAATATTCTGATATATCCTATATGTTATCAATACACTATTGGAGATAAAAAGATAAAATTTACGTCATATCAAATTCTAGGCTCAATTTTGTCACCCATGCACTGTTTTTCCTCTTGATATTTAATAGAAACTAATATAGAACCGTGTTTTTACGACACAATATTTTAATTAAAGCCCCCATTAATCCGAATTAGGCTTCAAGATTAATACGTTTTCAGGGTAACATTGTTTGAGTTAGTTTTCTCGACCATATAAACGCGAATCATCATTCAGAAAAGAAAAGTTTCCATGCTTTCGCTCGCGGAATATAATGCACAACACCTGTATTTAAATTCTCCAAGAGCCATTACTGGTGTCATACAAATATACTACCTATTATATTATTCGTGATATATATTTTAACATAATTTAAGTTCTCGGTGTAATTTAGACTCTTATTTATAACAACGACTTCTCTTATTTAGATAAACTTTTCGATGTTTCCAAAAGAAATGAAATGGAGGAGGAGGTTTTTCATACATTATTAGTAACTTTTATTTTCACGCTCAATTATTCAATTTTGAAGACTTTTCTCCTAAATCCTTTTTCCATCATTATTATTCCCATTCTGGAAGCTCTTCTATACAGGGTGTTTCAAAAAAAGGTAACACCGTCTCTAGGATAGGTAAAAAACTGAAAAATAATTGGGGTTTGCTTAGTAAAATTTTTTTCTAACGCCATCCGTTTTCAAGATGAAGGGCGTTGAAGAAAATGAAAAATTACACATTTCTTACGATTTTGCCGAAACTACTGGCACCATTGCAATGAAATTTTATACGAATATGTTTTGGAAGCTGATATATCCCATGAATTTGTTTTTATATTTAACTCTCATAGAGGGCGCTAGTTACACGATTCATACAACGTATTATTCAACATAACTTTTTTAAGGGTAGAATTATTAGTCAAAACTCCAAGTGAACATAAACATCGTTTAATTTTACACCAAAAAGGTACTCCTGGTAAAACTCGATATTATGTACCGTTTTCGGAATATTTTGATTTGAAAATTATGAAGTAATAATCGCTCCTGGTATAAACTAATAAAGTTCGCTTTTCTCTAAGTTTGCCATGTAAAATTGACATTTATTGATTGATTATAATTTTCAAATCAAAATATTCCGAAAACGGTACATAATATCGAGTTTTACCAAGAGTACCTTTTTGGTGTAAAATTAAACGATGTTTATGTTCACTTGGAGTTTTGACTAATAATTCTACCGTAAAAAAAGTTATGTTGAATAATACGTTGTATGAATCGTGTAACTAGCGCCTTCTATGAGAGTTAGTTATAAAAACAAATTCATGGGATATATCAGCTTCCAAAACATATTCGTATAAAATTTCATTACAATGGTGCCAGTAGTTTCGGCAAAATCGTAAGAAATGTGTAATTTTTTATTTTCTTCAACGCCCTTTATCTTGAAAACGGATGGCGTTAGAAAAAAATTTTACTAAGCAAACCCCAATTATTTTTCAGTTTTTTACCTATCCTAGAGACGGTGTTACCTTTTTTTGAAACACCCTGTATAGTTTGACATCATAGAATCCATTAAACTTCTGTTGACCCTGAACTGGATTCGCCTCATCATACAGTCGACCAAAGACTTGAACAGCGTTCAAAAGAAACCAAATCACTTGGGCACTGTTGCTTCCAATCTAAGATTCTACACATGGACGACAAATATATTTGCCGATCCTGTATAAAATTGCACTTATTTTACTTAATCTTGTTGGACATGTTTCACCCTGTATACTAAATTATTGTTTCCAGTGACACGCTACACAGTTAAATTCATCCTATAACATCGACTTTTAAATTTAATTCAGTTGAAATGTGATAAGATATCGTAAAGTATTTACAGACGAGTGACTGAATATGAGAAGTGGTTGCTACTACTACTTACTATACCGATGGTTGTATATTGTCTACTAATTAAATTTCTTCGAGTCCTATTTGTACTTTACAAGGAGTAAAGGGCACACATAACACGAGAGAGATTCCTCTAGTTCCTGACAGTTGATCTGAGTATTACTTTACACAACGTATCTATTTCTAAGACATTTTCTGATTAATTCTAACGTATTTCAATTACGTTTTCTCGAATTTAATTTTGCTCGTCCCAAAATTTATACAGTATGTATCGACCGAAACGTAAAAATTTGTATTTTGTTTAATTAAAATTAATTTTAGATGGGACAAACAGTATAACAAGTTTTTAAATACTAAAGTAAATCAATATTTTTACATTAAAATCTTTACATTTATTTAAGGAAGTTATTAATGGCGAAAAAGTGTCAAAGAAAATTTTTGTCGCTAGCCTGAAGCTCGCATAAACGAATAGTCTTGTATTTTTCACCCCCTTTATACAAAAGGGCCATATTTATAATAATATATTTAATTAGCGATGTCGCGATGTCAAAAGCAGCAACGAGTTGGCTTTACAGTAGAGTTACTTTGTCTCTGCACGTATTAAGGACTTAACATGTGATGTGCCTGTACACGATGCCTCTCCTTCCCTTTACTCTCCGATCCTCCAAGTTCCAGAGTATATAACATACACTCACCCTATTTAACCCCCTTTTTCCTACCCTTAATTTTATACACGGGCATTATTAGACATTGATTCCTCAAAGATATATACAGTGTGTCTCAATTACTTCAATTAATAAAACTTTCTTTACGAGTAAATGACATTTTTAGATAAAAAATTGGGATGGGATGAAAGCACGGAGTATTCCCAGGAGACGGTAGCTGGGTAGCAGTTCGGTCAGTCAATTCTTGAAATTGATTTGGTCTATCTACGAACTGACAGTCGACAATGTATCATATTGTTTTCTTTCTTTTGTCGGAGAAAATTGAACCACGTCCTTTTTGTAAAGGACTTTTTTGTCATTAAAGAAGTTGTCTATAATTATTTTTCTTTATTATATTATAAGAAGAAATGAATCATCACCAACGGGGGGTTTTCCCAAGGATATTTAGTAAATTTTCCAAATTTTGCATGGGAGTGTATTTTATTAAATCTTAATTAGAGTTTCCAAAAACAATATAAAGTGTGAAATTTTTCTCATCACCTTCTATATTCATAAGAGCCTCAATTATAGGTGGAAAAATGTGAAAAAAAAATCAAATTAATTTAGAGTTTTGTTTTGTATTATTCAGGACACGTGAAAATCAGATAGTCACGTTAAAGTATATAATTAAATCAGATTAGTTGACACTACTAGTGTAATTAATAAATTTCATACATAAAAATGGACACAAAGGGATGGTTGAAGGCTAGTACAATGTACATATTTTAAGGCCACAGGTAAAATCTACTCAGTTTTTCAAATATCCAGCAAAATAAAAGTTTTTGCTTTATTTCACTTTTTATTTTTTAGGGTCCGTAAGTCTTAATCAAATAACGAAAGGGTGTGAATAAATTTTGAAATTTCTGTGCCTCAAATACGAGTATGTGGCAGAAATTGGTGAATTTTGGATATTGGATATTGGAATTTTTAAATGGACAGCTATTAAATAATTGAAAAATAGACAATGTCGATATTTTTGGTCTTTGAATATCATGATCAGATTTTAGGAAACATTAATAACACTTACTACACAGTTTTTGCTTTGTTTTTTTTTCAGTCGAATTTACACTTGCCGAGATTCATAAAAACGATACAAAAATTTGTAAGCATCTCTCTAGGGAAACATTTTCAGTGAAAAATATCATACGAATCTTACGTATAAGTTCGCCCTACCTGTAACAGTGGGAAACCTCACCCTAGGCGAAAAATCATTTGTACATGATTAAAGATAAGTTATGGACACAAACAAAAACGCGATTTTGATATTAATTTTTTCCGTTGAATACGCATTTAGTTCAAGTGGAACTTTTTTGAAAACCAAATACACGTACTTTGAAAAATACAGAGGAAATTATATTGAAAATGGAAAAAAAACATCCTTTATTTCAATGTTTGTATGTAGGAGTTTCCCGATAGCCGACCGAATATCAGTCTCGTAACATTTTGGATTTTCAAATGAATGACATGCGGAGAGCATCGTTTCCCGTGTACATATATACACGCCAGACGTCAAAACTTTTTCTTAACATATCATATACGTTTCTGAACTGATATATGAATAGAGTATTCACGCTCCGAAGCGCATTCGCCAGCCATTATATATGAAAATTTCCTGACTTTTTACCAACTAAATTGTATGCTAATTCTTGCATTTTCTGTTAGGGATATAGTTCCGACAAAAGTTTAATGTCTATGAAAAATTTGCCATATTTCCATATCTATTCATTCTCACTGATTTTTTGTTTCATATACATATATAGGGTCGGAAAAACTAAAATGGGAAAATCTTAGACTTACGAGTACGTGAAAAAAGCAATGTATTTAACAACAGGTATATAAACGGAATCTAAAATACCGAATATTGCTTTCCTTTCATTCTGTAATAGTATATTTATTATTTAAAATGCTTTCGTTGGTATTTCATTTCGAAACATTCCAAAAGAAACTTTTTTTATTGATAAAACCGCTTTTCACTTATATTTGTTCTTCATTCAAATACAAATTGGTACGTTTTGTGTATTCTTTCAAGCTCTGTCATAATCACCACTTCACAAATAGACACAGGTTTTTCTTTTTCTTTCCCTGATTATCTTTTTCCATGGTTTTTTCGAAAAAAAAAATCCTCTAAGGCTTAGATATTTTGAAATGTATAGTATATCCCAAAAATACGCTATTTACAGTTAAGCCACCCTGTATTAAACGACCTAATCTCGGCAAATATATTATTTTTCCAGGTTTTTCCAACAATACGGGAAAAGTTATAGATATTTTCTTTAAATAAGATACATTGTTTGTATCCAAAAACGTTTTCTCGCAAAAAATTGACACTATTTTGCAAATAAATTACGCAAAATTGTCCCCTTGACGGGTATATATGAGAAAAATATCGGCTGAAGATGTGCCCTTCGCTGTTTTGCATGTGAAAAGGTGACAAATACATCGTTTGAATGTTATATTGTTCGAAAAGGGGCGTTTATGCTGTTTTTTTTTTTCACAAGTTTTATATTTAGACCAGGCCAAGACACAAAATATTCAATTAAAAACTGTCAAAAGCAAATTTTAGAAGATCAAATGAGATATTTGTTAGATAATATAAATTCATATTGTCTCAAATATCCAGTAAAAGAATTGTTACGCGAGTGCCCCAGCGAAATTCCTGTATGAGACGACTATGACTGTAAGTAATCGAGAATGATCGAAACTGCCATCCCCTCCCTCCGCTACTAGTCGACGAGAACATTCCATAGACTACCTAGCGCCGACGACAGAACACCGGGAGTTTTCTAGATCTCTACCATGCCATATAAATACTGAGCATCGCTGCACAGCAAGTCAGTCATCAGATAGTTGAGACATAGTCACATAGATGGACAGCTAGTGCTTATATTGAAGGAAAGCGATCGATAAAGTGTTTATTCGGTGACGTTCATATAAATTAGTGTAGTTAGTTAGTTTAGTGTATAATATAAATTATAAATCAAGGACAGTACATATAAATTTGTAAATATAAATTAAGTAGTTGTAAATATAAATTAAAATAAACGTTACAGAATCTAATTTCCCGAATATTTCCCATATATCAATAATAGAAAGTATTCCAATTGAAAATATCGTAAATATTTGCCGAACATTAAAGCACCCTCTCTAAACTTGGGGGTTATTGTTGGAAAGGCATTAAAGAAACCGATAGGCTTAAGAAAATCACCAAGTATATCAGGAAAGATTTACAAAAATAATATCCAAGTATCGATAACATAAAGGTGAAAATAGTAAGAATCCTGTTCGGTTCGGTTGTCATGTTTTGGAATTGAATAAATTTTCAATCCGATTTGTCGAACAACCGCCGACATCTTTCGTTTGTTTTATTAAAGTCTACCGAGAATACAATTGATATACAAACACAAAAGGCTTTATGCTCGAACACACACTATAAAAGACCTTATGCCAATATTTTCTTAGATAATTTTCATCTTTTACGTTGTCGATCGTATTTGCTTTTCAATTATACCATCATCATTTCTCGCAGACAAGAGAAATATTAGGTTAGAAATTTTAGAAGTAGGTAATGGTTGTTTCTTTGTATTTAGAGCACAGAAAGATTTATTTTCTTAATAAAATCAAGTAGTAAATTGAATCATCCTGTAAGGATAGCAATCAGGATAAGATCTTATAGAAACATAGGATCTCTTCCAAGTCGAAAACCACTACATAGTTACTTTGATTAAATGTAATACTGTATATGGTGTTGAGTTTTCCTGGTGAGAATTTACAATGTGTTCTTCGGTATTTAGAAATATTTCTGAAACCATTTATAGCTGCTCGTAAATTCAACAACTTTCAAGAAGGACTACATTTCCAAGATTTATTTGCGGAATTTCAAACTGAATATGGGAATTTGTTATTTCTGAAACAGTCCCTTTAACACTCGACGGAAAATATCAAATGGAAAATTTCATAGGGAGAGGGGTTTTCAGACGTTGAAGAACCAACCAAATATTCAAATTACATAATATTCATTTTAGGTATATTCTGCTTATTTATAATTTACCTATAGAGCTAGAAATGTAGAATAATGGATCATAGAACGGTTATCCAGCTGAATTTATTTATTTCCTACATTTATTCTTTGCTTACTGTGTTGAAACAGCTAAAGAAAAATAGGTTCAAATTTCCAATCCGTAAACAATATAATAAATTAATTATACAAATATGGGTAACAACGAAACATAGTTGACCGCGTCCAACATTGTTTTAACTTGGTACTGCTATCGCCGGAGTGTATAGGATTCTAGTCAGGTCGATGCTGGTTTAATCCTCGCATTTTCAATAGCGCGCCACCTATGCGCATTGCTAAGAGGTGTTGTCCGCGTAGCAGCGCGCATAGGTGGCGCGCTATTAAGAATGCGAGGATTAAACCGACAGCTAACTGACTAGGATCCTATACCCACCGGCGGCTGCTGTACTTAGTCTGAGTTAATTCAAAGTATCGCACATGGACTTAAACATGTTGGGTGATGTTGCGTATAGTTAATGGTTGTAATTATAATTGATATAGGCACACTAAATTATTAATAACCAACAATTCAACAGAATCATACTCTTGTTATATATCTTTTTATTGCCCAATTAATCACCAGGTTATTAGGATTAGGACCTATTTTAATCAATTCTCTAGCAGCTTGTTAAATCATTTTTAATAGTTTTTACACCAGTAATCTTCATATTGAAGTAACTTATCATCAGTAAATAATGAAAATAATGCCATTGGCTTTTTATTGACGACGTGCCGAACGTTTCACCCTCTATAATACCGAAATTCCTCATCCCCGGTGTTATAAGTTGAAAGTATAACTTCTAATTTGTAATTTGCAAGTGCGTTAAACTAACGTCTTTGGGTGTGAGTGTCAGGAGACCCATTAAGAGAAAGTTGGTGAAAGTCGCCGTTTTGATTATTAAAAGCTAAAGTAGACTTTATCCCGTTATAAAATAAGAACAGGCGCGGTAGGCTGGGAAAGAGCATGATTAAAATTATCATGGTTTGCTCTAAAGTGGAATTGCGTTATTTAAGGTGTTTCTTGATAGTTCCGTGATGAATACAATTTCTGAAAATAGACAATGACGACTCGCTAGACTGTTTATTAGATTTAACGATAATCATAAAGATAGAGAGACAGAGACAGAGATATTTAGGGAAGTGAGCGAATCCTTCAAAATTGTTATACATGTCATATTTACCTTACGTCATCTGTCCTCATAATTTTTATTTATTTCCACAAATCAATGACATAATATTAAAGAATGGTGACTGATGAAACTATTGATGTTACCATGGTAATTATGATTATAGATTTAATATAAAGCTTGACGTTTGGATAGAGTAATTTTGGTCGTGTATATAACTGAAAAGTGAGTGAAATATTTTGTTGGTGATGGCCGTGACCGATCCTTGTAAAGCTCGTGAGCCTAAAGTTATCGATAATGCGCTGATTGAAAGATGCATAGATTTGCAGTTTCCAAAAGGAAAAGTTGGAAGACTAATGAGAGCCGATGGTATGCCGATGGATCAGATCGAAGAAATGAGATTCGAGTTTATGAATATATTGAAAATTGATCATCTTTGGGTAAGTGTTTATTGTATTTTGAAAAATTTATACTATTTCTAAAAATTAATTGTAGGTACTCAAATCTTTGGTTAAATTGAAACTAAACAACAATTACATAGAAAAAATAGAAAGCCTATCGACTCTACATCTATTAGAAGAACTAGATTTGTCGTTCAATAAAATTTCTAAAATAGAAAATTTGGAAAATCTAACCAAACTAAAAAAATTAAATTTATTCGACAATTTAATCGAAAAAATCGAAGGCTTAGATACACTGAAAAAATTGGCCGTATTCAGTATAGGAAGAAACAAAATTAAAGACAAAACTGAAATACACTATTTACGACGGTTTCATTTGATATCTTTGAATATGGCTCTCAACCCTTGCACAGAAGAAGATAATTTTCGGTAAATATGAAAACCGCCATCTAGTGGCTAGACCTTATACCTCTTCCAAGAGTGAAGCCTCTATTCTTTGCGCTACTCTCTTCTACCTTCTCTTCCCTTCTTTTTTGTCTGTTGCTTCTCCTTTTTTTCTTTCTTCCCTCCCTTGCTTTTTCCTCAGTTACTAAGTTTGTTTTTTCTCCCTTTCCCATGTTTTATGTATCCCCCTGACTCTCTCCATCTTCTCTATCCCACTTTCTATCCCTATTCCGTTTCCCACTGCCTCTCTCCCCTTTTCTTCGGATCTCATACACCCTCTTCTTTTGTATTTCTTCGACTCTCTCATTATCTCTATATATCTCGTTATTTCTTCCTTCGTGTTTTCTCTTTCTGTCTCCACAAAACCTTTTGCACCTTTCATTATAGATATAGCGAGTGTTTTAATTTGCAGTTTGTATGTAGCGGCTTTTTTGCCGAATTTAGATTATTACGAATACAAGAGAATCAGCGATACGGAAAGAGAACAGGGCAATATATATTTCCACAACGAATTACGCGAACTTCTCATAAAGGAAGATAAAGAATTAGCCATAGTAAGACAAAGAGAAAAGGAAATAGCCGACGCTGAAATACATTCATTGAGTTTCGTGGAATACTTGAACACTAAACATTTATTTGAAAAAATGTACGAAAATGATGATGAAGGTAAAGCTTTACTAGCAATCGGTACCGAAGAAGTTGAAGAGTTTTACAACGATTTCAAAACGCAATTCATTGAATATTGTCAACAAGTCTTCGAGATCGGTCAAAAACATTACCAGCTTCGAAACGAAGAAATCGCACAGTTCACAACGAGCACCGAAGCTGCCAAGAAGGAAAATCAACAAGAAAGCATAGAATATATGGAAGCTTTTATAGAAGCTAAGCAAGAGCTGTTTGTTAAAGTTAAAGTATTGCAAAAGCAGCTGGACGAAGCTATTATAGACGACAATATTTACGTCGAAAAGGTACGTCTGGTTTTTTAAAGTACCACACCACTTTCGCTGTTATTGTTTCCAGTCTAGCGCAAAAAAAGGACAAAGAATACTCTTCACTAAAAAAGTACAACCAGGAGCACCAAAATCCAGAAGGTTGAGATACCGAGCAAGCATTGAAATTATGTAAAAATTTTTTAGGTGGACATTTATTTTACTGAATTCGACCATATAGTTCACGATACTTGGAAGCATTTGATGAGACTGGAGCTGCAGCTTTACGAAAGATTAGAAGAAGTAAATCAAAATTTTGAGCATAATCTAACGGAAATGATTAATTCGTTCATAGAAGAATCTCAAGCGGTTTTTACGAATATTCGTGACAAAGAAACGGTCTTCACTGAAAATCTAACCGAAGCAGCCAACCAATACTTCACCAGCGCTAACATAGGTGACGTCGAGGTAAGTAAGATCATTTAAATAATATCACAGTTTATCAGTTTATTTAATTTAGGTGCCAGAGGTTTTAAAAACTATCATGTCCGATAAAGAAAATTTGATAAATGCTTTAGGAGCTACGCACGATATACACATGTTAACGATCGACGATAGAGAGGACGTTTTAATGAACAGATCCAAAGCTTGGTTGGATAACTTCATCAAAGACTTGTACGATGATGAAATTAAAAGGAACAGGTACAAGATTTTGGAGGTTAGTCATTTTCTGGATATACAGCAGGAAGAGTTTGAAGACATGACTACTTTGCCTCCGCCCATGGTTGATCCAGATGATATTATTGAAGATTAGAAAATAATTTGTACAAAAATTCCATTAAATTATTTAATCCTATAAACCACTAAAACCACCAATCGCAGAGCTTAACCATGGCTTAACCTCAAATTATTGCGCGGTGTGTGGTGTCCAATGTAACAGTAGTCGCTATTTAAATATTCACTGCTATCGCAGGAAGGTATAGGATCCTAGTCAGTTAGCTGTCGGTTTATTATTAGCATTCTCAATAGCGTGCCACCTATGCGCGGTGCTAAGATGTGTTGTCCGTGTAATGCTAGTTGCCAACGTGTCTGGGGTACATGATGCAGTCACGTTGGCAACCAGCATTACACGGACACCTCTAAGCACCGCGCATAGGTGGCACGCTATTGAGAATGCTAATAATAAACCGACAGCTAACTGACTAGGATCCTATACCTTCCTGCGACAGCAGTGATTAGCGAAGTAAAACATCATAAGCACAGTTGCAGTATGCTTCGTGCGTTCACGTTACGGCTGAGTCCTTGCCCATTGGATAATTAATTAAATTCTTATCCTTAATATAGAAATATATTATAAAATGTGTGGTAAATGTCGAAATTAAAAATTGTGACTTGAAAGGTTGTGTAAATTGTAAATTTCTTGGTTTTATAAGAAATATCCGTAGCAATACAAATAGAGTTTTGGCAGTAATCATTGTCATATTTAAGTGATTGAATTATAATATAATATTTAGGCTTTAAACACAAAACTTCCCATTCAAACCGTTAATCCATATCATTCCCTAAGGCTCGTATTTAACTCCTTGTTAGTGTGAATGAGACCGTGCATAGATATTACCCATCAATATCAAATAATATACTACTCTCTGGGGACCATCCTATAAGTGACACACCATTGAATGACAACACGATGGAATGACATCATTTGAAAATTCATGTTGAAGATTTTCGAATAAGAAAACTCTTTTCCAAACAAACATAAAAGTAAATACTGAGAAGTTGTCTGTGTATTATTGCCGAAATTTAATCCCGCAATAATTTTATCGCTTTTTTATGGTAATCAGTAGAAAATCTTAAAGCTCCACACAACCAACTATAATTCCCGTTACGACCTATGTGTTCTTAATTACACTTCTTGGTTTGCATGTTTGAATATTCATTTGGGTATTTTGTGCTAATCGGTAAGCTGCGAAATATTTTAACAGGCAAAAGAAATATACCAATATACGATCATATACTTTTTTAATGCGAGATCGCGATACTTTATTCGATGTTACAGTCAAAAACAGCTTTCCAGCTCTATTCTATATGGCAAAACCTCAATTTTTCCGCCCAGCATAAAAATTTGGATGAATATTAAAATTTTGTGTTACATTTCGGTTACTTCACTGGTATTTCTTTGTTAACAACTTATTCTTCTAAACTCTCAGATCCAATCATCTTAAACAACGTTTAGTGCTCATTCCTTATTTCTCTCCGAAGGGCTTTCGACATCCCCTGCGGTATACAACAACGAATGAAACTCATTACACAGTATATTTTTACTGTAACACAAGACCATGCATTTTATTGGTGTGGTGAAGAGTGTGGAGAAATTAATGACAACCCCCCCAAAGCTAGCAAATAGTGGAAAATAATCAAAGAAATCAGCTTTCCTATTAACATTTGAACCCCAAGCTATACATTGCCTAGTCTTTTATCCAACAAAGTGTCCTTCAAAGGACATACTGAATAAACGCGATACATGGTTGGCGTGATTTCCCGCCATTGTCATTCAGCCCGTATATAATGACACCAATACGTTTCACTTTAACAAAAGATGACATATACTGCCATTAGGAAAATCTAATTTTCGGCAGAATTTAGGGTTCACGTTATATCATTCTGGAATGTGTTTTAGCGAAATTTACACTAATTTTTATTTTGTTTCATGAAAGGGACCTTACTTTGTGAAAGATTACATATAATAATTTCCTAAACAACGTGGGATTTTATTTAAAAAAAATCTTACAAGGTACCTGTAAGAGTGGATGTGCCCGTATATTCTTTGACGAGACAGAAAGGAGTGAATTTTAAGAATTTAAATTCACAAAGGGTTTGAAGTTTTTCTATGTTTGTAAGGGTATTTTTTTCATTATTTCCTTTCAAAACAATAGGGGTAGTTTTTAAAATATATGTAATACTCACCTTGTTGGATAAAAACCAAAAAATAGAAAAACATAAGCATTTTGGAGAGGAAATATTGAAACTATTAGACTACTCAAAGTAAACCAGTAAATTTAGTGAATTTGGTTTCAAAATACTGCTTCAGTCGACTGTACTCAACAATATCTCAGTTTTCGACTATAGAGTAACATTATAACAACTAATATATACCTGTAGGAACGTTTTGCGTATCAAAACTTTGGCAAGCTCTTTTGAAATATGAATTAATTGTCTTAAAGGCGTTTCTCAAGACCGATTGCTCGCGTTTGTGGCGAATCCTTTATCGTTGCAGGATATCACTAGACAAACGGATTACAGGACCAACCTTTTGTATACAGAATACAGAAACTTGGCTCAACTATTAGTCGCTTCTGGTTCTGATGTTTTGTGATGGACGTTATTATTATGTATAATTGTTTATAACAAATGGAGTGGAAGATGAGTGAAATTTCAACATAAAGTATTGTAAATTACCAAGAAAGAGCATTGGATATATCTAAGTCAAAGTAAAACTGCGCTAAGAGTTTCAACAGGGATCCTAACGGGACATTGTCGCCTGAATGGGCACCTGAAAAAACTCAAAATAGTGGAAGAAGAAGAATGCAGATATTGTGGCATCCACATACTTTCCAACTGCACAGCACTCCAGAATTCTAGAGCACAGTACCTGGGAGATTACCGGGAAATAGGATTAAAGGAGCTACTAGTTTCAGAGACTTTCCTCAGAAACTAAGTAGGAGTAAGGGGACACAATAGATCTTTCAGGTCTCAGTGAATCTTTTATTCTGTATCAAGGTTATTTGTATTAAGCAAATCGAATCACTCTGTATAAACAAAAATACTAAACATCACATGACAACATCGAAATTTGTATTCAGCTGCGCTCAGCTTGGTATTATTTACACGAAATACCCAAAATTTCTAAGTAAAACGAAACGCGGTAATTTGGCTTTATATATTTTATTACAAAGGCACACCCTATCTGTACTGACACCTCTCTCCTTATAACCATTCAAACATTTTCGTTTCGTTGATTCGAAAACTTTACGACGGCAAAAATTCCGTCTCTCTTTAACCAAATACCGATAACGCGACAAGAAAAAGAACGCACTAACCCACTGGAAGCAGACAACGGTCGAAACGTGTTAAAATAATTACACCAAATCATTACGATGCAAATTTTCTTTAACTTCTATATCCAGTGTTTGCAAAACAGAGTTTCTTGGAATAATATTCTGGATTAATTCGGGATATCTAAGAGTAGATCAGTCGGTAATGTTTCTTTATCCCTTTCGCTGCTCCCTAAGGAACTCTCCACTTTCAACGAAATATCACGCCTTATACAAAAATGTGAAATTTCCTAAATTTTTTAAATAAAAAATAAAATAAAAACGTTTTCTGTCCCTCAAGTAAACCGTCTTTCTCCAGCTATTGACTAGTTCCCCTTCAAACCTCCCGCTGGGCTTAGGAAATAATGAATATCGAAAAATATAAATATATCTTTCGAAACGGCTATAAAGCAAGTGCCTTTTATAACCTTTCGTGCATATCAGATAGTTTTTAATGGCTGTATATCCAATACGCCGAATGGCTTTCTTTATTTTCGCGATGTCTTTTATCCAAATAAAAAATATACGAGTGTCAGACGCCAGAGGGTGAGTGACAATGTATTATATCGAATAGAACATTCTTTGAAATATTAAAATCGATAAATATAACGTATACATCATTCAAAAAGGGAAAGAAAGACTTACATTTTATGTATCTGCGGTGTAATCTTCACCCAATACCATTTGGACAGCACCATTTTTTCCATCACTAATCCATCACTAAAAACCGAAATCGACCATTTCCATTTACCGACCGGCGATTGCCACCACATTTATCTCTTAGTCAAAGGCATACATCACATAACTTTCCCCATGGTACAGCCTCTAAGTCCACTACGTTAGAGCAAACCTCGAGCCAGTACCCGTGTTGATAGAGTAACCCAACTATCTATAAAAACCGGTTGCAAATCATTCAAAATAGATTACATTTTAGAGTACTGTATGTTTAAATACACATCTCATAATTGTAATTTACTAAATTAAATAAATTATACAATTCGGTTAGTATAGGGAAGATGAGCGTAACCCAACTGATGCCTGTCCAAGCAGCTACAAAAAATCTCACCATATTACCCACACTCTCTATTAAGTAATACCAAAAATTAACAAGTTTCATCAAAATTTTAATTTTAAAAATACGAGAATAAAAAATATTTTAAAATTTAGAATAGATTAAGATTAATATTATAGTGAGAAGTTTTCAAATTTAGGGAATTCAAAAATCATTTATATAATTAAGCATTATTTTATGAAAATTTTAATTTATAGTGATTAAAGTAATAAATATTATTTTGATAAAACACGTTATTCAAGGTAGCACAAAAATTAAGCGAGAAGTCTAAGTAATCTGGGCACAAAAAGTGTCTTTAGTGAAATATTAAACTTTCTAAACAAGTTAGAGAGAAATTAAAAATATGAAAATAATTTTGCAGTGATTTAGGTTGAAAAAAGAGATTTTTCAAAACTACAAGTCTAATAATGTCCCTGAGGAAAGCATGTGATCTCATAATACTCAACAATATAAATAAATAAATGAATACAGGCATACATCAATTTTGAAAATTTGTGTAACCACAAAATAGTTGGAAAATCTTGCAAAAAATGAAAATGGAAAAAAATTGGAAACACCCAAAAATTGTTGTTGTCTGGAAGATCTCGTTGTCTAGTGCGTTCTGGGAGTGTTTTGATATTTCAAAAATATTTTTAAAAATTTATAAATTTAGGAAGAAAATTTTAGTTTTCTTAAGAAATTTTTTAATTTTATTTTTATTTATTTAATTTTTTATATGCTAGACTAATAATTCTAAATTAAATGGAAATATTAGGTATCCTAATTATTAACATATTAATTAAATTATTTTATGTATTAAATTTGATTAAAATTATTTTTTGTATTTTTGTTTTGATAAATTTCTATTCAAATTCTAAAAAAATGAAATTATGTGATTGATTTTTTGCTCCCAGAACATTGCACCAGAAATCCTCTTCTTGAATTGGCCACCTCTGATTTGTCTAGAGCAAATAATTTTACCTGAAAAGCCCTAAGAAAATTTTAATAATTTAAAAAATTATAATTTCCTAACAAAATGGTTAAAAATATGCCGAAATAGAATAAATGTTTGAAATTATCGAAAAAATTTTTAATAATCTGTGCTAAGTTGTGAAAAATATTATTATTTTAAGAAATTTTTTTATATTTAACATTTGATAATATTTTTTTTTGTAATTTTTTTATTAATTTTATTTTGATAACTTTAACTAAATTAAATTCTGGTTACTATACTTAAACTATTTGAATTAAATGCTCACAAATCATTATTATGCTGAAAAACCTTCACCTGAAAAAAAAAACACAAAAGAAATCCACATAAAAAATATCCTCTTGCTGGGGTGTTTCCAAATATACATATTTATAAAATTATTAAAAGCAAAAACATTTCACAAGCATACTTTTTGAATAAAAAAAAATAGAAAATATTTAAAAAAAATAATTAGGTAAACTTGATAATTTCTAATTAAATAAAAAATTATTTAAAAACCCCCTTAAAAGCTGCTATCCTAGTTTTTTAATAATTAAAAAAACTATTTTTTGGAAAAATATATTTTTCTGAAAAATAACCAAATAATTAATAAAAATATACCATATAGATATATCAACCCCCTTTGACTTTTCATATATATTTTTTCATTAAATTGAAATTGTTTTGAATTTAAACTGTAATTGAACTCTAATTATTTTCAAAAATATTTCTATTTTTATTATTCGTCACAACACATTCTCCTACCTTTAGGCATATCGCATTTCTTGAGCTGAAACGAGCGGTAAAATCTGTAACAAAACAAATTAAGTTTATTATTAAGAATTTTTGACTTTACAGACTTTTAAAACAAACTGGCAACAGCGCCATCAACCCGATTTTCATTAGCAGCGAAGTTTTTAAAAAAGACAAAAGATGAGAGATACTATTTTTGATTCACTGTTACTTAAATTGTTTGTATTTATTGTTAATTATAAATAATAAAAAAAATTAAAATTCTCGATCATAAATTTCACGTTCTTTGATAAATCAAAAGCTAACAAAACCCATAGAATTAAATCTCCACATAAACCCGTGTAGTGCTTTTCAAGAAAATTTTTACCGCCGTCAAATTTTGATAATAAGTTGGATCTGGATTCGTAAACTCCAAGGCGGTGGCGGGCGTTAGCTTCATCACAGCGTCCTCATTCATCGCGGTAGCACCACACCGGAGATCCGGTTTAAAGCATTTAGCTTTTATACTTTGAAAATTTACAGGAAGGCGGTCCTAATATATACCGTCGAGAATGTCGTATTATAAGTTTGATTTATATATTATTACTACTACTTCTCAAAAGCAGGGAAAGTTGCTGCTGTTCATTGTTACCAAATATTTATGATCCTCTCTGCTATCACATTAACTCACTAACTAGAGTACCTACCAAGATTATATGCAACTCTTTTTGCTCTTCCGGAATATCTCTCGCTGCACTTGAAACTTCCACTATATATATATATATATATAAAGCTCTATATCGGATCATTAAACACAGCTCACCCTGTATTTTAATTTATTACTAAAAGTTTCATTCGAAATTATCTGTACTAAAAATATTTTGTACAAGTATAGGCAACCAGACATACACTCAAGTAAACCTACAGCATATGCAACCAGCCATACAAAAATAATTTTTTTTTTCTTTATATTTTGTATACCTAAATAATGTAAGACGGAGGTCGTAAGTTTCGAAGATATTATTTAATATGTCCTAGTAAAACATATCAGATTCAAGTTTCCATTGTCTGAAATCCTCGAAGAAGACAGAAGCCTATTAACACCCCGAACATAATAAAGCTGGAAAGGTATATGGGTGAACATTAGAAAAGAGGGGTGTGTAGAAGCAGCGCAGCGAGAGAGAGAGGGTGAAGAGAAATAATGCCAAAGTCCGGTATATCTCAGTGATTAAACCAACAATATCTAAGATATGGGTTTCTTGCGGCAGTCTCCGGGAGATATATACGAATATTTATGTATGTAAAGTTGGCCAAAGATTACACGCTGTTAATCTCTAGTCAGTAAAGTTGGTAAGATTGTTCACGCCTTCATCACAATAGATTATGAAATATGGTGTGGACGCTATTGTTTACGAAGCTAAGACATTTTCGCTTTTACTCGCTGATATAAGCCGTAATAAAACGAGAACAATAAAAAACTATGGTTTACTTTGTTTCTCCAATGGATTCTTATCTATAGCAAGCATCGTGAAATTGAGCTAAACTGTTTGAAAGGATGCTGTTAACGATAAGTTCCTGCACAATGTTAATTTTCATAAAAAAACAGCTAATAAAAACATCAGTAAAAGTTCAACTTCTACATAAAATAGAAAAAAAACTGTTATACATTGCATTTTTTCCTTTTTATTTTAATTTATAAATCCCTATTTGTATTATAATAATAAAGATTTATATTATAACATCAAATCCTTCAATTTATTTAAATTTATCTTTACTACAGCCAGCGACATCTACACTACAAGTGAAAAAGCAATCCAAAAATAGCTATCGTGGCTTTACTTTGAATTACAACACATAGATAGCGCTGGTAGACATAGCAAAGCTTTTATGGTAATTAAAAAATGGATATTTCGTTATTTTCTCCTATAAAATTGTATCTAGAGGTACCATTTCAGTATCCTAATTTTAATTTATCAACGTTAACAGCGAGAAACATCTATACTGCAAACAAGAAAGTAGGGAAAAAATCTATAACGGAATATTGACACCAACAGGTAGGTGGGAAATTTCCATCATCAAAGAAGCTTCACTCATTTTGTAATAAAAATATTAAGAATACAACGCCACCAAAGGTGGTGTTCTATTTTAATTTTTAACCCCAGACATCTACACTAAACTAAAGACGGAAAAGAAACCAAAAATTGGATTCATAATACAATGATAAAATCTTACCATGAAACTAAAACATGCGTGGAGAATTTCAGCACTCTCACTGCACTTCACTCAAGTTAAATTGTTTTAACAGAAAAACTACACAATCACACACACGAAAATGGATATTAATAAAACTTGAACTTTAATTTTCCCACATATTTAACTCATTTTACTTTCGTTTAAATTGTCTAGCCTCTAGCACGTCCCTTCCCATCGCCATTTTGCCGCCAGTCGTTTGTTTCAAAACTTATGCGCGAGAAGCAGCGCAGACCACAAACATTTGTACAAACATGAAGCACGCCACCTTTACTTTATAATGCAAATTTACAGTTCGATTGAAAATAATTTCCATCAATTATATTTAATAAACTTCACTCATATGCTTTTACTTTTAAAAGATTCCCTATTAATTATTATTTGTGTTTGATACAAATGTAACACCATCAAAATGTACCTTCTCATCAAATGCTTTATTGAAATTTTTAACAAGGACATCTACACTAAAAACGGAAAAAATACCCAGATTGCACTGGTAGACATGGGAAAACTTCATTTTTTGTTACTGAATTAATAAATTACTTGTGCTTGTAGCACAGCTTTTGTAATAATGAAGAAATTTTAAACTTTGGTATTGTAATAAATGCATAGCTAATATGGGTTCATAATATACAATGATAAAATCTTACCATTACATTAAAACATGTGTGGGGAATTTCAGCATTGTCTCTAAACTTCACTCAACACAAACACACACTTTAACTTTAATTTCCCGACATATTTAACTCATTTTTCGGTTAAAATGTTCACTTAAATTGTCGAACGCCTCCCTTTCCTTCGCCATTTTACCGCCAGTCGTTTGTTTCAAAAGTTATGCGCGAGAAGCAGCGCAGATCGAGTACAAACAGACTGACAAGCACGCCACCTTCGATAGCATTGAAAATCGAAAATAATCTATATACGAGGTGTGGTTAAGAAGTAGTTACATTAATTTAAGGAAAAAATAAATAAAAAACGGTTAGGATTTTAAATAACTTTATTTTTAAAGTAAATCAAACATACACTCCACATAATAAGTTAATAAAATATTACAACATAATTAAAAAGAATAAAAATAAGTTAAAATCTATCGCACAATACTTTTGATATAATATATATTTAATTCAATAATAACAATCCTTAGCTAGAGTATATTCAGATAACTACCGGTACATTTAACAATCATTCGGGCAGTTTTTTTTTGTGGAAGATACGGTTAATATAAAAAAATTACGAAATATAAAAAAAATTTCAATTTTACTGTTAATTTAGTGAAATTTCACATAATAAATGAGTATACAGGGTGAATAATGTGTAGAATCGCATTTTTTTTCAATTTTAAACATAAATAACATATATAGGGTGTCCCGTTTAAATAAAAATCGATTAAATTACAATTCGCAATTAAGTCACACTGTATACGCAATTATTACGTGAAAATTAACAATAATACAGGGTGAAAGACAGTAAGGATCTTATTTTGATATCTTTTGGTTCACTTTTGGGACTAAAAATTTTTTGTTATATCTCGTAATGTGCCCGAAATAAGATTATTAAATACTTGAACGACGGTATCGAGAAGAGCATAAGGCACAAAATAGAACAATTTCCAAGGAAACTTTGACTAGACTCACTTATTACCTTGAGAAATTCAATTTGAGCAAATTTCAAGCGAATCCAATTCAAAAAAAAGTTAAAAATTTGTCAAAATTAATAAAAAATACACGATTTGTAAGAAAATTCTCAGCAGTTACTGTACAGAATGTCCAATTTCCCAGTATTGGGATCCCGAAAGTTAAATTGGAATAAAAGTAGTTAACTTTTATATGGCCACCCTGTAAATTAGTTTAAAAAAAATGCTTCCCCCTAATTGCCGATTTTATCCTTCCTATGCTGTGGGCCTATTTGAAAAATTAAAAAAAAAATACGTATATGAGTAAATAGAATATTTTAACCTAGAGTTAACAAAGTTACCTAAACGAGAGTAAAGAATTTATTAATTTATGAGAAAGAAAGAAAATTTTTTCGAGTATTAAAACACCGATGATTATAAATTCTAGAATGAGATAACAATATGAGAGAAATTAATTTAATATTCGTTCGATGTTAAAAATAATAAACTTTCAACATAAAAAAAAACTATAAAAATATATATGATGAAGTAAGGCACTTGTTCATTATAATACGGAACGCGTTGAAAATTACGCGCCGTTTTTATAATTTGTTTATTAATCGCTAAAAATAAACTTTTTTCGACTCTCTAAAGAGGCCGGGTGAAATTCGCAGGGAACATGCCCTTTTCGCCGTTATCTTTCACCCCCATCAGCCAGCCTTCTTCCTGTAAATAAGAAAAAAATTATTATTTATTATCTTAAAGTTTTTTAAAGATAATATAAAAATTAAAAGAAAATATTAAAATAATCTTAAAAATAAACAAAATTCAAGAAATTAATGCAAAAATTGAAGGAAAAGGGTAAAAATTGGAAGAAAATGTGAAAATAATCTTAAAAATTAACAAAATTCAAGAAATTAATGCAAGAATTGAAAGAAATGGTAAAAATTAAAAGAAATTATGAAAATTATCTTGAAAATACACAAAATTCTAGAAATTATTGCAAAAAACGAAAAAAAAAAAGGATCAAAAATTGAAAGAAAATATGAATTAATCTTAAAAATTAACACAATTCTAGAAATTAATAAATAAATGCAAAAATTCGAAGTAAAAGATAAAAATTAAGAGAAAATAATCTCAAAAATAAACAAAATCCTAGAAATTTATAAATAAATGCAAAAATTCGAAGTAAAGGGTAAAAATTGGAAGAAAAGGTTAAAAATTAAAAGAAAATATGAAAATAATCTTAAAAATTAACAAAATTCAAGAAATTAATGCAAAAATTGAAGGAAAAGGGTAAAAATTCAAAGAAAATATGAAAATAATCTTAAAAATGAACAAAATTCTAGAAATTAATGAAAAAATTGAAAGGAAAGGGTGAAAATTGGAAGAAAGGGGTAAAAATTCAAAGAAAATATGAAAATAATCTCAAAAATGAACAAAATTCTAGAAATTAATGCAAAAATTGAATGAAATGGGTAAAAACAAAAGAAAATATGAAAATAATCTTAAAAATAAACAAAATTCTAGAAATTAATGCAAAAATTGAAAGAAATGGTAAAAATTAAAAAAAATTATGAAAATTATCTTGAAAATACACAAAATTCTAAAAATTAATGCAAAAATTAAAGGAAAAGGGTAAAAATTCAAAGAAAATATGAAAATAATCTTAAAAATAAACAAAATCTTAGAAATTAATGCAAAAACTGAAAGGAAAGGGTGAAAATTGGAAGAAAGGGGTAAAAATAAGAGAAAATATGAAAATAATCTTAAAAATAAACAAAATTCTAGAAATTAATGCAAAAATTGAAAGAAAAGGGTAAAAATTAAAAGAAAATATGAAAATTATCTTGAAAATACACAAAATTCTAAAAATTAATGCAAAAATTAAAGGAAAAGGGTAAAAATTCAAAGAAAATATGAAAATAATCTTAAAAATAAACAAAATCTTAGAAATTAATGCAAAAACTGAAAGGAAAGGGTGAAAATTGGAAGAAAGGGGTAAAAATAAGAGAAAATATGAAAATAATCTTAAAAATAAACAAAATTCTAGAAATTAATGCAAAAATTGAAAGAAAAGGGTAAAAATTAAAAGAAAATATGAAAATTATCCTGAAAATACATAAAATTCTAGAAATTATTGCAAAAAACGAAAAAAAAAAGGATCAAAAATTGAAAGAAAATATGAATTAATCTTAAAAATTAACACAATTCTAGAAATTAATAAATAAATGCAAAAATTCGAAGTAAAAGATAAAAATTAAGAGAAAATAATCTCAAAAATAAACAAAATCCTAGAAATTTATAAATAAATGCAAAAATTCGAAGTAAAGGGTAAAAATTGGAAGAAAAGGTTAAAAATTAAAAGAAAATATGAAAATAATCTTAAAAATAAACAAAATCATAGAAATTAATACAAAAATTGAAAGAAAATGGTAAAAATCGAAAGAAAAATATACGAATTGAAGAAAAATGTGAAAATACAAAAAAATCTCACTTGTTCTTCTGGATCATCATACTCTATAACCGCTATAATTTCACCGACTTCAAATGACAATTCATCAACGTCTTCCCTGTTGTACTTATAAGTAGCTTTGACTCTGTAAAGCACCCCCGGTGGCAAATTCTCAGTACTTGCACCTATAAAATCAAATACTTGAAAATAAAGTTAAAAAATGCTTGAAAAAACTCTCAATATTCATATTAAATCCAAAACCATGCGATTAACAATCATTTTTTTAGTAAACTACTCACCAACAGGAATATCATAAAGTTCTTCTACTTTTTTATTGTTGGCATTGTTGTTAGTTGCAGCGGACTTGTCATTGTTTGCGATCGGCTGGGACTGAGGAGGAGAGGAGGAACGATTTTTATCATTATTACCGTCCGGAGTGGTGGTACCGTTTAGTTCCGGCTTCGGTACGACGGGACTAGCGGGAACGGAAGGAAGATTTAGATTTTCTTGTGTAGGTGAAGATTTTTGCGAATCGTTATCCTGTTGTTGTTGTTGTTGTTGTTTATTGGGTGTTACAGGTAACGATTCTGGTTTTGTGGGAGAATAGGGTTTTTCCGGTGGAGTTTGAGCGGGTTCTTCGGCTGCTAAAACACATACACGATGTCCAATAAAAATTAATATTATTAGTTTAAATTAATAATTTTTTTTTTTGAATTGGAACATTTTTGCAAACAGAATTCGACAGATTAATGAAGAAAAGTTTAAGAAACAAGAACCCGACTATAAAAATCTGTTCTTTTAGTTAGAGGATGGTAAAATTCACAGTGAACAGTAGTTCAAATGTACCAGAGATGATTATTTGGTACTATTGTTTGAGAAAGAAGAATTTGACTGTAAAAATCTGTTCTTTTAGTTGGAGGATAACAAAATTCGCAGTTAACAGTAGTTCAAATGTATCAGGGACGATTATTTGGTACTATTGTTCAAGAAAGAAGAATTTGACTATAAAAATCTGTTCTTTTACTTGGAGTATAACAAAATTCACAGTGAACAGTAGATCAAATGTACCAGGGACGATTATTTGAGTCTATTTCGAAAAAATGAAAAATATTCATGAGTTGAAATGTTGTTATGTTTATTTATATCGATTCGGGGGAAAATTTTACGTATTTGAGTGAATTTTGAATCGATATTTCCAAGCAATAAAGGAATTAAAGAGAGAAATGTCCATGTTGACATAAAAAATGTTCAAACTTCATAATAAAAGATGAACTTGACTATAAAAATTTGTTCTTTTAGTTAGTATATGGCAAAATTCACAGTGAACAGTAGTTCAAATGTAACAGGGACGATTATTTGAGTCTATTTCGAAAAAATGAAAAATATTCATGAGTTGAAATGTTGTTATGTTTATTTATATCGATTCGGGGGAAAATTTTACGTATTTGAGTGAATTTTGAATCGATATTTCCAAGCAATAAAGGAATTGAAAAAAGTAAAAATAAAATTTTGAGAAATGTCCATGTTGAGGCATAAAAAATGCTTAAATTTCTTAATAAAAGGTGAATTTGACTATAAAAATCTGTTCTTTTAGTTAGAGGATGGCAAAATTCAGTGAACAGTAGTTCAAATGTACCAATGATGATTATTTGGTACTTTTGTTTGAGAAAGAAGAATTTGACTGTAAAAATCTGTTCTTTTAGGTAGAGGATGGTAAAATTCAGTGAACAGTAGTTCAAATGTACCAATGATGATTATTTGGTACTATTGTTCAAGAAAGAAGAACTGGGCTTTAAAAATCTGTTCTTTTAGTTGGAGGATAACAAAATTCACATTGAACAGTAGTTCAAATGTACCAGGGACGATTATTTGAGTCTATTTCCAAGCAATAAAGGAATTGAAGCAAGTAAAATCGTGAGAAATGTCCATGTTGTGACATAAAAAATGCTCAAAATTTGTTAAAAAAAGGTTTTTGTTAAAATAATTATTTCTTCTTGAGTGGAAGTTGGTTTGGGATGAAGAAGGTTGTGTGGAAAGGCAGTTTTTGAGTTTGTGTTCGATTCTCATGCGTATGAAGTGCTATTTTAAATGAAAAAAAGGCACAATTTCAAAGTTTTGATGAAATATTTGTAAGAGTTTCGTTTTTTTTATGGAAAATGTTTGCAAAAATGTGTGTTCAGTGCAGATTATGCAGAGTTTAGTAAACAAAATTCGTAGATTTCCAAGCAGCGGACATTTTTTCCAAAATTTAAGGAACATTTGCTGCAAAGTTGGTAAAAATATCTACGAAAAATGTTTTTTTTTAGTTCAAAATAAAATAAACGCAAAAAAAACAACAAACAAGTAAATTTTAGTAAATTTTCACCTCGATCCGAATTAATAGTAGATGTATTATTGATAATCAATTCCTTGGGTTTAGTAAGAGTCGTAGGACGTGGAAGACTGGCTCCGTTAGTTTTTTTAACACTGTACGATCCTCTTTGACTATCCGTGGCTAGTTTATCTACGATTGCTTCTAATTCACCAAACACCTGTATAAATAAATAGATTATTCTTTAAATATTTGAAAATTATTATTAAAACTCACCTTCGCCGATTCTATGTGAAAAGTATTTTCAGAATTGAACAAAGATTGTAAATTTGTAACTAAAAACAATATCCTGGAATCGTATAGAGCTGGAAGTTCGTCGTGCAGTTCCGAGTTCAACATTTCATACGTTCTTTTCGCCTCGTCCAGCTGTTCTCGACCTTTGGCAATTTTGGCTTCGTCGCGCTTTTTCATGTTAGTTTGCAGAGCTTGAAAGCTGTGTCGCTGGCTGTCGTAATCTACGAGTTTACGTCCTCTTTTGTCGATTTTTTTCTACAAAACAAATTAATTACTGGAACACTCTGTATATTTTATCACGCTACACGCATAAATTAAAATTTTGTAACAATGGTAACGATATGTATCTTCTTCAATTCAATACAAGTGATTTTCTTAGCGATAAAAAAAGATATGCTCCAATAAATTTTCTATTCTTACTACAAGGTATACTACAAGGTTTTCCTAATCATGTATTGCTGGTTGCAGAATTATTAGAATATAATTTTTTCTTCAAAAAAAGCAAACAAGGTGAACAACAGTATTGTATATTGGAAAATAATGCTAAAGTTTAACAAATGCTGCTCAAAAACATTAAAAGTGTCAAAGAAAATATTTGAAAATTCAAAATGGGGTTAAAGTAAGTCAAATAAGCCATAATAATGAGACATTATAGTAGATACACATTCAAAAATGATCAACGAATATGGAAATCACTAAAATATATTGTATACAGTGGTATCCGAAAGTGAGGAGTACAATTAGTCGGTTAGAAAGATGCAGCTTGGTCGAACAAAGAAGTAGACACATAGGAAGGGCACTAATTGTCCCAACGGACACATATATGCAAATAATAATAATAATAATAGTATAGTATACTTCATTATAACTAATTCCGTTGTTATTATTATTCTAGTTTTACTTAATTTTTTCACTCCCTTTATTATCATAATGTATTGCGTGTCCTGAAATAATTAAGAATCATTGCAAACAAAGAGTCTTCCCACGAATTCCTATCATATTATTGAATAGAATAAGGTGTAGGCTGTTTATATAAATGTCAATCTTGTATGCAGTTAACTGGTTAGAAAAGATAATTATTTTTGAATAACAAACATTTTTTAGCAAATAATTAAATATTTTTTTATTGGACTTACCCTCATTTCTGGAAATTGTCCTTGATATGTATTCAACGGTAATAAAACTTGGTCAGCTAATTTGTGACTGAAATCTTGCCATAACATATCCACGGATTGCGTTTGAACGTACATCAGATCGTGTCCAGTCCATTGACTCTCGTATATTTCTCCTATCGCTTCTAAAAGGGTTTTTGACGCCGCCTGACATGCTACAAATTAGAAAAATACACTGTAAAAGACAATGTTGCCGGATGAAAGTGTTTTGTGCATAACTACGAAAAAAAAGTCAACGAAAACGAGAGAAAAATATCATTTGTACAAATTAATATGCGTTTCTGGCAACAGCGGTTAAAATAGGGGGCATCTGGAATTAAGTACACGCCTTGATGACCGCGCACAATTATTCTTTCTCTCTCTTTCAGCTGTTTTTCTGTCGCACTTGTATAACCCGGCACACTTCCGAAAGGATTTTCAAAATCTGTATATTTTCAACTTTTCAGGTGTAGAATTAGAACACAACCACAACCGAGACGAATTTTAAAATCGGTTTTAAAAACAACACGATATTATAAAACCATGTCCAGTTTTTATAATTATGACGACTATGATCAGGATATAATTAATTTCATATCATCAGGAGTAGTAAAAAATAAGTAGATATAAGCTGCTTTATATACAGGGTGAATCACGACCAATGGGACCGCAAAAAAAGATATACTTTAATAAGGATACTTAATATAGTTTGGACCAGTCTCGAGTTAAAAATAAAATTTGACCTAGTTAGAAGAAAATAGTACTTTTCATATTTTTTCAAGATTTATTTTTTCTGAGGAAAATTTAAAATGCTATTATTAGTTTTAAATATTGATAAACCTCTGACTCATTTTATCACGTGGGTTTGATTCAAATCCTCATATTTTGAGCCCATGATTTTATAGTTAAAAATATTTCAAATTAGTAGTGTAACACCCTGTATAAATAAACCCTTTTACCGTCTGATGATGTTAATAGTTGTAAAATAATGAGTGTTTCCATAGTACCGTACAAAAACATTAAAATAATTCTAGTTTAATAGTGAATTGACCCAGTAACTGTTACCTATTTATTTGGAATAAAGTAGTAACCGTTACCAAGTGAGATATTTTATAGAGATGAGACCGAAAGTTGTTATTTAATAATAATACAAACGGTAAAACGTGGTTGCAAGAATTGTTACAAAAGTATAAGTAATTTGTAATGGAATGTTTTAAATACTAAAACTGGTTGGGTGTTATAGTCATACATATTAATACAAGTGAAAGTTTTCTAACAAAGAATCAATCCTACCCACATGTATTTAAAAAAAATGAATTAAAAATTGATAAATTGACAGTTATTTTATACTATATTCAAGTGAAAGCTGTTTACTTTACACCCATATATAGAATAATTATTTGTTGTAACCTAAGTTTAAATATAATTAACTGAAATATTCTTTTGCAAAAAGTTGGCACTCCTAACTAACCTCACTTATCTACTACTTCAGACTTTTTAAAAGATTCACTCACCTCTTATACATCTAATATAATTACTAAATTCTTTTTGTAATCTATTTGCGGCGTTTTGTTGTCTTGTGAAATTCTCTAGGTGTTCGTCGAAAATTTCGTCTGCGGTCCTATCGACTTTCCCAAGATTTTGTAACAGCTGCAACATAAAACAAAATCAAGATTTTGAAATTAACGTATTGTACTACCTAATTTTTTCCTAATAACAATTTTAACTCCAATTATAAGCCACAAACAAACAGACGATTTGCTTAAATAAAGTAGTCTAAAGAATATAAATAACGTTACAAAATTTGTTCGATGAGTGTATTTAAAGTTACGCAATAAACGGAGCTAAAAATAAATCCAGAAGTATCCGAACAATTCCTCCATATATTTTTTACATCCTTATGAAATGCTGGCAAGACACCAACATAATTTTTTTTTTAATTGGATTTGTTCTTTTGCATCGATAGAACAAATTGCCAATCGGTGGTTTTATTTTATTTTATGTAACTATTATTAAACATTCCATTCATGCCAAAAAGAAACTATTAACCCGGTAGATGAAAAAAAAATTCGAGATTATTCAATGGTATATTCGATAGCAAATGATGCAGCTACAGTAAAGTTATTTTAAATTCTTGTTTTTCGAAAACGAAAATAAACCAATCGGAGGAAAACGCAAGTTAGTATCAAATTTTTATTTTTAGAAAACGGCAAATTTTAGTTTCCTATGGAACGTATATATTTAGTATATACAGCCATATGGTCAATTTAAAAAGTGTTTATATTAAATTATATTTTATTGTAAAAATAAACAAAATTTACATTTCCAGTATTTATATAATTTCCAAAAAAATTTCACCTTGAAATATCAAAAATTATAAAAATTTCAACTTCAACACACGACTCGTAGAACACTAGTAGCTAGATACCTGCAACAAGGTATATTTTCAATAACAAATACTTCGGACTTTGATTCAATATGAAAACTATATTTTTAGAAGGTGTAAACAGGTATTTTATAACTAAAAAGGATGTACTCATGTCACAATATATTTTTATCATAGTTTAAAACCGCTTAATAAAATTAGAGGCAACGGACATAATTAAATTCACAATGGAACTTCAATAATACTAAAGTAAAAATTATTTTGACCTTCACCAGCCTTTTTTTAGCGCTGAGAATAATTTTTTTATTAAAAAATCTCGTTGCACTGAATATATTATATGTACATAACATTTTATTAACATTTAAAAAAAAACAATTACACATTTTTGGAAATGGGGTATCTAAGAATTCGAAAATACACGAATCAATCAATTTAAAAATTCATCCAAGCTAGAAAAATCTAAATGATAAGGTCAAATCTTAACGGGACACTCGTAAAGGACCAATCTACCATGGAAAAATTCAACAATACTCCAACTCAAAGGATTTTGATTTTATTATCCTTCAAAATGTGGTAAAATTTGACCTCAAATTAGGAACTTTAAGAAACATGTCAAAATTTAAAAAATCTTCAAAGCCACAAAAATGTAAATAATAAGCTAAAATTTTAACAGGATGCTTCCAAAGGACCAATCTACTAGGGAAAAATTCAACAACACCCCAACTCAAAGGATTTTGATTTTATTATCCTTCAAAGTATAGTAAAATTTGATCTCAAATTAGGAACTTTAAAAAACATGTCAAAATTTAAAAAATCGTCAAAGCCCCAAAAATGTAAATAATTAGCTAAAATTTCAACAGGATACTTCCAAAGGACCAATCTATTAGGGAAAAATTTAACAACACCCCAATTCAAAGGATTTTGATTTTATTATCCTTCAAAGCATGGTAAAATGTGACATCAAATTAAAAGATTGTAGAAAACATGTAAAAATTAAACAACCTATCTACTGGGAAAAAATTTAATAATACTACAACTGTCAAATTGACAGTTTTCGTGACCCTCAGTACGACAGCATTTTCGAAGAATATTAAACAATATCAATGAACTATAACATCGAATCTAAACTTTACCTCTTCTAAGTGAACGACACACTTTTACAGGTGATTGTTACACCGAATGTTACGAAAGGCCTGACAATTTTATGCATTCCTCAACATTTCTGTCTCTTTTTAAACGAGCATTTCATAAAATTTTAATCGACATAACATTTCACGAATTCTACTCGACAAAATACCACATAGCTCGTCCTTTACATACGTATTGAAACAATTTTTATTTCAATAAAAATATAAAGACGGTTCTACGTATGAGTGAGAAAATACACTGTTTTTACCGATAAAAGTGTCTACACAACCGACACAGAAAATATTTTATGTAGTTTTAATGTTTGAATCTAATTTACTCAGTTCAAGAAAAAATATATTATTATTTCCCAGCAGTGTTATAAGTATTGAGTTTTATTTTAACCGCAATGACAATAGTCTTTGGCCGATGTCCAAAATTTTGTAAATCTGCCTACACTTTTATCACTGAGTTTTGCTTCCTACAACTTTATACATTTCAGTATCATAGACACGACTAGTTGGTTGGTTTTCAGGCTGATTAATTATTTGTTGTATAGGAGGGATTTTTTTAAAGAGAAATGGTAGTTAGAAAAAATTGGCACAAGCCAAGAAAATGTTAATAATAAGCTGAAATTTCAACAGGACGCTCACAAAGGACTAATCTACTTGGAAAAAATTCAACAGTACTACAACTGAACGGATTTTGAATTTATTACTCTCCAAAATAAAAGTAAAATTTGACATTGAATTTGAAAAAACATGGGTCAATTTAAAAATTCGTCCAGGCACAAAAATGTTAACAATAAGCTGAAATTTCAACAGGACACTCTTAAAGGACTGATCTACAAGGAAAAAATCAACAATGCTATAAACGAAGGGATTCTCATTTTACAACTGCTTAAAGTTAGGGAAAAAAAATTTAATTTAATTTCGTGCTGAATCTCATAAAAACTAAGTAATTTCCGAGGCCTCTGATGGGAGAGGTAGGTATGTAACAATGTAAAATTTGCATTTATATAAACTTGCATTTTCGGTAGGTAAACGTAATTCTAGATTTAATACTCATGATAAACAACAAGCTGCATCAGTTGTTCTAAAAGTTGATATAATAATTATGTATGCATTTCCTTATTTTAAGTCTAACTAATGGAAGAAACATTAAAAACCACTATCCGGTTTTTTCATCTCCTCTTACTTTGGTAGTTTCTTTTTTCTTCGATATTGAATCACCTTGAATTGAACTTGAACTTTTTATTTTAAATATTCTTTCAACTCTTGGTTCAAAAGACTTTATTTTTATAACAAGCAATATATAATTGATATTATGTATGTCCGTATGCGTTTCTATATAAAAGTAGGAATGTTTTTTAAAACATTACAAATTGCTTTTTCTTCAACTGGAAACTACTCGTTTTTCTTATCCTACTACACACCTTCAACAATAGACAATGAAGCTATATCTCATATTATTTATTACCGACTATACTCATAAATGTATCTATTTGTAAAGTGAAGTAATAAAGTTGATGGACCACTACCACTGCATCCAACTATGCAACAATTGATTATGTACAGTTATCATTGTCGTAATTATTAACAATATAATTTATTGTAAAATGAGACTGCGCTGTATGAAGGTCAATGTAAATTGTTCATGTAATAATGTCTCCAAAGATACCTATATGCGTTTATTTAAAAGGAGTAGCAGCAATGCTTATATAGACGAAATGATGAATAGAGATATGATATGAAGGAACAAAAATAGCATTGAAGGTGACAATTAACTTTGGCATACACTGAGGATCATAATAAATGCTTATAAATAAAATTGGTAAACTTCAACATCCTTAATATGAGGTCAAAGTTCCTTGCAAAATACTTTATCGTTCAAAATCTATTTCACCAAGGTTGTATTAAAATTACAATTGTAAAAATTATGATCTTGATTAGATATAATAAATAATTTCCTGTTCTTTTATAGTTCGCATTTTACCTTGGTCTCAAGAAATAGTATTTATATATTTATAACAATGTCCACAGCACCATACCAAATAAGGTGAAGTTAAAAATAAAAACAATACCGTTAAATATTTAAATGTAAATATACATAATGTTCTGTATAAAATACCACTGATAAAAATCTATATCGGTATGTTGTAGCTGTCTGTGAAACAATTTAATTATAATTACACTCAAATAATTATTGTAGCCTGGCAACTTTACTATTAAAAAGTTTTTTTATCCATCACAGAGAATAGTTATTGTTGTTTGTATCATATAAGCCTAACAAGGTAATTTAGCTGTTTGAATATTTCAGTAGTTTGCTTAATACCTTTGTCAAGGACGCCAAATACGTAGAATGCTCAATTATATAATTAAATACTGCTCATTCTGATAGAATTTTGTACTTTTATAAATTAACATAAAAACTGTAGAACAAAAAGTATATTCAGTTACCTAAAAAACTTATTTAAAACCAAATTATTCATCTAGTATCACAAAAAGTTGATAATAATTTAGGTAATAATATAGATATTTTTAAAATTTTATTATTGATTTATTTTCTGAAGGTGTTGGCGTTAAGTTGCCAATTTCATAGAATACTACACAAACTTTCTCACGGTTATACACATATTTTAATAAATTAATATTAATTTACGGATTTTAAAACTATGTAACAAGTAATAGTATATTAATTGCAAATTATAGCCTAAGCTTAATCTATATTGATTCATTGAAAATCCTATTACAATTTCCAATGTAGGGCTTACTCTAATTCAAATTTTATTGATTCCCTACTCATAAAACGGTTAAAGTACTTTGCATCATGAGATAGATATGACCTCTAAGCTTTCACATACATTTTACTAGTTGTTCTTTGAGTTAACATACTTTCTGTGTACACAAAATTATCTTACAATCACACGAAACCACAGAATTTTCGGTTTTATTGTTATTGCATGTATTTGTAATGATTGTAACCCTGAGATTTAGAAATCCATCAAGTATTTCAATACTAAAAATAAATACTTGACAAAATTTATGTTTATATGCATTGTTGGAATATTGAAAACATTAAATGTACCTATCACACTGTTTATTTGATAACTTATGATGTTTTTTTAAACAGATAACTTTTTACAATCAGAATGACTAAAATTTAATGCAAAACAACTAAACAACATTAGTGACTCAGAAAAACACCTACTCTACAGACAACACTAGCTATATCTCCTTATAAAATATTGTCATGATGTTTTTCCAGTAGATATTGGCAAGTTGAATATCTTAAAAGGAATCTTGTATTTTGTATAAATATAAAAATTATTTCCACTAGATTGAAAAATTAATATATTATTGAAAGACAAATATCATGTCTTTATATAAAGGTGTGTCTGTTAACAATGTAGCCTTTTACTTACCTCTCCCCACCTTTAATTAACATTAGATAAGCTGATTACTATTACAGCTTGTTCAAATAATTTGAACCTTGATATTAATTCAAAGCAAAAATTATGATAAAGTTAAAATTGTTATACATAAGAAACCAAGATCAACTTTTGGTGAGCACTTACCTACAGCCCTACAGATTGGTAAAATTAAAAGGCCAGAAACAAATCGCAACGCATAGCATTGAGATATATGAAGCTAATATTTTGTAACAATAAAGTCTGGAGAATTGAAATAGCAAACAATTTCTATGTATTTAGCACTTAAGATCTACTGGTATCATCCAATATTTGACTACTAATTGAGTTTACGGTTTATGAAAACCTGTTCTAAATACATAAATAGGGAACATTAGTTATTTAAATTCCTTTAAAATTGTGTCATACCTACTATCCCTAAACTATGATAATATAATCACAGATTTTATAATTGTATTGTGGCATTGTATTACCTATATAAATATCCAACAATATTTAAATTTTTTTCAAATGAATACCATTTACAATAAATGTTTGACTGCTTATCATGTGCAAAATGTTTTTCAGTAAAAAGGCCTAAGAAAATAAACTTAGTAGAATTCTCACCAATAATATCAGTGCCAACTTTTGTCTATTCTAAGTCTGAAGTGAATATTTTATTTCAGTTTCTCTAACCGTACACAAAAATAGACCAACAGAAATTAAACTTCCAACAAGATTGCATTTCGTTCACCTTGTAATATGTATCAATTGGCATAAGTATGAGAAAAAAAAACAAGCTAAAACCTCCTTGTGTTAAATTTTCCAGGATCTAGCTATAGGTAAATACTAAAATATCGGTCGTAAATGAAAATAAATGATGGTTAAATCAGAAACTTCACTGCTTGATAACTCTGACATACATTATGAGAAAGTAGGAAATTTAAGTAGGTATACAAAAACATTCGCCTGAAGGTATATGCTTAACAAGGTAGGTAGATAGCTACTCACTTAATGATTTGTGGTCGTTTTGAACTACTTAGAAATCACCAACATTCCCCAGGATTAAAAAACATAATACATGGAAAGAATTATCCATTAATTGCAATGAAAAAGTAAAAACTAATTATAGATGCTAGGCTATTAACAAAAATTAAATCAAGTGGTTTACAAGTAATTGGAACATAACCTAACAAACAGTCACTGACCTTTTCTTTGGCCCTTCCTGCGTGTTTTTGAACAGATTTAGCCAGCAGACTACCACGACTTTCCGCCATAACTTATATTTTTAAACACTGTCCCAGTTTGTCACAATACACACACGACTTTTTTTTACAAAATTCCTGTGATGTAAGCTTATATCGCAACACTATTCACTTAAAAGTTACTTTTAGATACTGACTAGAGCTGTAATATGTTCAGCTCTTCTCTTTTTAGCTCACTTGCTACACCCGACAGTCCCAATCTGTGCCTTAGACTGAGAAAGAAGCGTAGGTAAATTGAAATTGAAACAGGTGGTAAATCATATGGCTGAAATTCTCAACTGCCGAGTTTTCGTACAGATACCATCCTCAGCATACGTTCATTCATTAATAGATGTCAGCTTGAATAGAGTATACATACGTGTAAACATTGTTGCATACTTGAACGATTGTATTTACAATTTTATTATCGGATTTTTAAATTGGAAATGTACGCTACTGATACTGCAACGTAATTGGTGATTGTTAATAAAAAATATCGCGTTTTTGTTATAAATTTGTAAGATTTACAGTTCCAGACCCAGTCTTAGTCGTTTTAGTAAGTTGATAGTGGGATCTTGACTCGTGTGCATTTATGATACAAAAAATTGAAAAATGTCTCAGAAAAAAATTGGAATTATTGGAAGGTATGTACTTACTACTTATAGGTATCCAGCGGTTATATTTTTCAAGGCTTTTGTATTGTAACTATATACAACAATCTCTTCTCCATTTTCACTGTTCTATAAAAAATTATCGGGGATGTCGCGTCTTTTAATGGAATTTTAGTGGGCGGTTTACTTTTTTCTTTGTAAAATGGACAAATCCCAAAAATTACCTAGAAACAACAACATTAATTGGTATTGAGTTGACAGAGTTTTTTTTACTTTTGTACTCACTATAAAAGGTATACATATACAGGGTCGGGGAGGTTATCTAATATATATTTAGAAGAGAAATATTTTATGAAATAATTAAAGGATATTAGATAATGTTGTTGAAGCAAATAAAATTCTCCTATCTAAGTGTCACTTTATATACTTAACATTAATGTTGATCATGATTTAGATAAAATAATACATAACATTTATCGTAAAACTAGATTTATTTAAATTGTTTAATACTTTTATTAATTCTCTATTCAATAAAACCTTCGGTTTTTCTAATTTAAAAAGGTTATGCAGATAATGAAATAACGAAGGTTAATAGAATTTTTAAATCAACCAAATCACTACATTTCTTAAAGGACAAAATGTTCCAAATGTATGCGAATAAGTCAGGGACGTACTTGCAAACTGTAACGAAAAAGTATTACTAATCATAAACGACAATGTTTTTCATTTCAGTGGACTTATCGGAAGATCATGGGCCATGATATTCGCCGCGGCTGGTTACAACGCTTACCTTTACGATATCGAACCAAAACAAATTGAAACAGCACTAAAAGACATCGAACAACAATTAAAAACTTTAGAAAAAGACGATCTACTTAGAGGAAAACTTAGCGCCAAAGAACAATTCGCTCTAATTAAAGGTAGAAATTTAATAATCTCTCTAGAATTTTTAATACTTATATAAACATCAATTTTCTTAGGAACAACAATCTTAGAAGAAGCTGTACGGGATGCTACGATCGTTCAAGAATGCGTCCCGGAAATTCTGGATTTAAAAAGAAAAGTATGGAAACAAGTAGACGATTTAGTATCCGCTAGTACTATTCTATCAAGTTCTACTTCAACTTTTATGCCATCGCTTTTCAGTGACCATCTCAAAAACAAGAAAAATATAATAGTATCACATCCAGTGAATCCTCCCTATTACGTACCGGTTATAGAAGTAGTACCAGCACCATGGACAGATCCAGAAGTTGCAAAAAAAACCCGAGCAATTTGGGAAGAAGTTGGACAATCACCAGTGTCGCTAACAAGAGAAGTACCTGGATTTATCATAAACAGACTTCAGTAAGTACCAAGTACTTTCAAAAAAATTGTATTTCTTGTACTAATTCTTGTTATTAGATACGCTCTTTTGAACGAGGCTTGGAATTTGGTAACCGAAGGAATTTTAGATGTAAAAGACACCGATAAGGTAATGTCTGAAGGTTTAGGTATGAGATACGCATTTTTAGGTACACTTGAAACCACCCATTTGAACGAACATGGTTTCGAGAATTATTGCAAGAGGTACGGCGATACCATCTACAGTGTGAGCAAAGATTTCAAGCCGACGCCGAAATTCGAAGGTCCGCACGTACGGGAAATCGCCAAGCAGCTAGAAGCTGATGTACCTTTGGATAAACTGCAGGTAATTTCAATTTAAAAGTTTTTGGTGAAAATTGTTGAGAAACTTTTATTTTAGGAGAGAAGGAACTGGAGAGATTTGGCTTTGACGAAGCTGAGTCAGTTGAAAAAAGAAATGAATAAATTGAAGAAAAATTAATTGTGTATAAAAATGGAAATAAATATTTTTCAATTTGTTGTTGGATATTTTTCGTTTTACTGCCTGTCAATAGATTTGTGTCAAGTTTGCTGTAAAAAAAAAAGAAAGAAACAATAAAAATAATAGTTTTTGTACAATAAATATCATGCATAAATCAATTTTTTTTGGATATTTTTCCCAAAAACATTGAAATTATCATTAATTTATACATATTACAATATAAATTGTTTTCCACAATTTCGGAGCACCCTATGGGTGTCCCAAATTATCGTATACATACAATATCTCGCTTATTTGACAAGATATTTTAAAAATTAAAAAACTGTTTTGAATGGTATTAAAGTCCCTTCATAATGACTTATGAAAAAACTTGATTGCATTTGACAGGCTTGTGCACCCACCTATCACTTTTTATTTTAAAATGGTACACACTGTATTTTGTCATTGAAAATTGTGTGTTATTCTATTAGGAATACAACGATACAGCATACTTGTACTTATTTTTTATTATTAACAACAAAAAATTAACATTTTAGACTTTTTTTTATAAGTATTACCTTATTATCCTTATAAAAATTATGTTGCCTCCGCCGATGGTTATAAAAATGTCAAAAAGATGTACATTAATTTTTTGTTGTCAATAACCGATGCCTCTGTAAAAAAAAAGAACTTCAAGTTCCAAAAAACTTGTGAATAGTGGACACAATTGTATTTGAAGTTCTTTTTTTTGACAGAGGCATCGGTTATTGACAACAAAAAATTAATGTACATCTTTTTGACATTTTTATAACCATCGGCGGAGGCAACATAATTTTTATAAGGATAATTAGGTAATACTTATAAAAAAAAGTCTAAAATGTTAATTTTTTGTTGTTAATAATAAAAAATAAGTACAAATATTGTATTCCTAATAGAATAACACGCAATTTTCAATGACAATATACAGTGTGTACCATTTTAAAATAAAAAGTGATAGGTGGGTGCACAAGCCTGTCAAATGCAATCAAGTTTTTTCATAAGTCATTATGAAGGGACTTTAATACCATTCAAAACAGTTTTTTAATTTTCAAAATTATCTTGTCAAATAAGCGAGATATTGTATGTATACGATAATTTGGGACACCCGGTATATTGTCACAGAAAATAAGTACATCAAGATCATCATCACTGTTTGATTTCCATGTTAAAAATGGAGTAGCTTTCAACTGAAATCAAACAGTGGTCCATATTTTTAAACTTACAGGGTTCTACGAAAAAGTGGACGACAAAAAAAGGTAAAGCCAACAGTAAATGTCAATGTTAAGAAATTTTATTTAGAGAAAAATGATGATATAACACAAGATCAATAAAAAAAACAATAACTTAATCCATATGCATTGTTAACACCCTAAAACTACTAGACATTATGTAATAATGGATGTACAAAATATAACTATACCGTCATTGACTTTTACATTTTTTTTTTTTTTCAACAATATCTGGCTGCTACTTTACCTATTCCGATATTTACAAAGGTGTATCCAGTAAAATGTCGCTTTATAAAATATATGAAAGTTGTTGCCACAAAATTATTTATTTTTATATCTACACGTTATTTATTTTGCATTTTAAAATATGCCACAAATGATAAATCTAAGAATTATACGGATAGAAAAAGACTATAAAACAAACAGGAAAATAAATGTCATTTGCCACTACTCAGTTGCTCTAAAATGAGTATTTTGAAGGTTTTTTTTCATTAGAGAACCGTCAGCGATAAGATTATTGTCAAAAGCTACGAAAACATATTTTATAGGACTTGGAAAAGTTTTACAATGAAAAGCGAGTGAAAAAATTAAGATTTTTAAAAATAATTAAAAGATGGCCAAGAAATTTACAAATATCAACAAAATAAAACCAAATAATATGCAGCAATAGATAAGAAATATGAAAAATCAGTTTTATGTCTTTCCGTACAAATTTACACTCAAGAAGTCAATATAAACTTTTAAATTGTTTTTGTACTGTAAATATCATGACACTTGAAAATTTATAGACATCAGCATCCAGCACGCTCCTACATAGTAGAAGGTGTTGAAGTTTTCAGCGTAAATTTATGAGGAAAAAAAATTCTACTTACTCTACACCTTTGTAAAAATTCACTATTAACACAGTAATAATTCAATTTAGAATTTGTCATTTTTATTCAAAAAGGATAGAAATTATTTAAATATTTTTTTTAATTTTCTTCTGTAAAGTATGAAACCACAGCCAGGGGGTGACGACTTTTTTTTTTAACAAAAAAGTCTCTTCTCGCCAAGTTGGAGACACTTTATTGGTCGGTAATAAAAATGTTCTTTTTTTATATATCACTACATATTGATGATGCACACAGAATGGGTTTAATTTTCACCCTCGCCCTCTTCAAGTTTCCGCTTCTTTCCCCTCGAAACTAAAAATGAAAAAAATAAAACTTACAAATCTACGTAAACATATCAAATAATATCTCACCATCAGCTGCAGGAACTTCCTCTTCCTCATCATACTCTCCTTCCTCGATGATTTCCTCATCGTCATCCTCTTCTTCAACTGCTTCATAGTCTTCTTCGTCTGATGTGTCATCTAAATTTTGGGAATAAATAGCTCCAAGACCAACATCATAAACTTCCTCCTCAAAAGATGAACCTTCTTCCTCTTCTTCTTCTTCTACTTCACTATCATCATCGTGCACTGTTACACTGCCATCATTACCATTTACTTCTTCATCTAAATCACTTTCTGCTTCACCATCCATCTCATCGAACCCATCTAAATATTTAAGGCTGGGAATCATCTTGAAAACTTTTTCTCTGTAATTTTCAACAGTAGTCGCCTCACAGTTAAAAAGATCCAAATTTTTCAGGTTTTTTAGATTCTTTAAGGGTTCTAGAGTTTCCAGATCTTTGATTTTGTTGCCACTGAGGTTGAGGTTTGTCAATTTTGGGCTGGTTTCTAGAAGATTCAACCCGTTTGCTATCCTATTATCACTCAATTCAAGTTTCTTCAAATTTGGAAGTTTTGGGAAGCCTTTCAGGGAAGTCAGACCAACATTGATAAGGGACAAGCTTTCGAGGTTGGTAAATTCATCTGTCAAACCTATTATGGTCGTACTTCTGGAGTTGTCCAAAATTAGGTCTTTGATCTGAAAGAAGTTTATTTTAGATTGATAAAGTATGTACAACATTTTGAAGGTGCACGTCAACTCAAGCTCAAGCACATATAAATTATTATCGGATAAGCCAATATAAATTGTAATAAATTGAGAACTTAAAATAATACTATGAACTATGGTAGGTATCCAATATTTGAAAGAACTGTTATATAAAATGCAGCACATTGAATTTTAAGCAAAAAGTCACTAATGTACATCTGTCACTAAGTACTAGTATAATCATAGTAGATATCAATAAAAATTCTTTACTTTCGATATGGATGTAATTTGTTATCAACATAATGTATATAATATTTAAAGACTGAATCACTGATATTTGTAATATGAACAATGCTTGTGGTGTATTTTAGGCCATTGTGAGTATATTTATTCTTTATATTAAATGCATTATAAAACAAATACCCTTTGCTATTATGTATAATGTTAAAATTATCATCATGGCTGTAGCATATACTTAAGATCACTAGAATATGGTAGTTAAATTTGTTTAGAGGGATATAAAAGCAATAGTTCTGTGTTATTCACAAGATTTTAAAGCATTTTTTAGTTTCCATATGATCACAATCACTATAAGTGATTAAATATGGAAAATATATACTTAGATGGAGGGAAAATTAAAGAATGCACATGTTTCCTAAATTAAACTAGTATTACCTAATGTATTTAGTTTTCTCAAGAAATACTTATTATTAGTATGCCTCATTTTCTTCACAACCTGTTTCAATATTATAATAATAGTGCATAATCGTAATGGAAGTCAACAAAAGTTGAATATTATGAATTTCAACCTCCATTTTTGTAGTCAATTTCAACAGATTATTTATAAAGCTGTGTTGATTCCTAACTAACTTTATTTTACATTTGAAATATCAAGAAAATTAATTGAAAAATGCTAAAAAACGTTGTAACAGAAATGTTCGACATGGTGGCAACTCTACAATATTTTTATAATTTTCAACTAAACCGGTATACGTATTTTAAAGTGAAATATGGTTTAGATATAATAAGCATAAAGTTATTTTCATTTTATAATTTGAAAACGATTAAAACTGATGCCGGTATTAAGTAAAAGCGTTTTAACTACATTAGTAAAAAAATGACGACACCTCAAGAGTGCTCACAACAACAACAAATATTCGAAAATACTTACTTCCGCAGGATCTTTGCCTCTTTTCTCTAATTCTATACGTTTCTCCATTCCAGTATCTTTACTTTTTCAACACAAACGCCACAAAATACACAAAAAATAAGCCAAAAATCTTAAAACGTAACCTCGTTGACAAAAATGAGCTTTTACAAAACTCGATCAAGAACCGCGAAGAGACCCAAGACAGAAAGCATCGATTAGCCACCAAAGCGTTTTGTCAATGCTGTGCTAGAGGGGTACCTACAATAACATTATGGTTGTCAGTGGCGGGAGAAATTTCAACCAATCGGCTTACAGGTTTTGACAAGTGATGTATGAATTATAAAGGAATTTTTAATAATTTCTTGACTAAAAACCGATTTGAAGGAATGAAATCAACTCTGTGTGATAAAATATGTAATCAAGAATGGCCTGATTTATTAAAATATGTCATTTACTTTATATATTACCATATTTTAAATTTGAATTTCGAAGTGGGCGTTTCTAATCATCCGCGCTCTTTTTTGAAATATGACTTATTTTAAGAATAAGTTTTAAACTCAAAATATTAGCACAATAATTATACAAAATTTATTTGACACACTCAAATAATATACCGAATAATTTGAGGATGGATTTTAACCTAATCGTCTGTTTTAAAATTTGATCTGCAAAATTTTAAGAATTCTACTGAAAAATATGTCCTCAGTATTAAACCATTGTCTAAACTAATCAGGGATAGATACCTAGGTATTATTATTTATTTAAATATTTTTATAGGAAATAAAAATGAATGAAGAATTGACAGATTTTTAATTTTTCTTTCGATATTTAGATGTTGCATAAATTATTAAACAATAAAGATAAAGATTGAACAGAAGCTTTGACAGTTTTGATAATAATGAAAATCAAAAATTGTTTCGTCAAAAGAAATATATAGTCGAGCCACTTACCCATAGTAACTACCAGTGAATAAAGCTGCACTATAAGTACATACATATTGTATACGTAGGTAGTGTAAAGAAATGTTATGATTGTTTCTTAATAATTTTGACTTTAACAATAACAATGTGTCATCTCTCTATTCGAAAAATATCTACTGTCTTTCCAAGATGTTAAATTTTCACTAACAAATAAAAATTGAATGTATTATTGTGGTACAATATTATTATATTTATAATAATTTCCATCTATCGAGAAAATAAAGTTATTAATATTTGTACTTCAGTTTCACTAGGCAGAAAGACTTATCGATAACCTAAGTAGTCTATCCCTTCCCTCTGAGATGTCAGCAGCTGATTATTTTCTATAATAAACCAACGATTGCTTAGGGTTTTCCAACAAAACGCAGCAACCTAGCCCAGTATGGTCAGGATCACCAGTGCGCTTGACGCGTTCAGATCTAAGATACCTTTGAAGTCTATTCGAGGATTTTATGATTCTGACTTCAGTTAATTCTGAAGAGCGGAGCACTGAAGGACGCTTTTGATTCCGTATGGTCATTAGCGTTGCCACAATACATAACAAGGGTGGATGACCATAAAGGGGTGTGGTAGTTCTCCTCCTTTTCTCGAGAGCTGTACATATCGAGAAATGTGAGAAGACAAGCTACTCCTTTTCTCGAAAGATGTACATATCGAGAAAAGTTGAGAAGCAAACCACGCTAAAGTCTATCAGCCATTCGCGATTGCGATTAACAGGTTATGAAGACCAGTGTGGTCACAATACTTTTTATAATAATCCAAACACAATAGGTTAGAATTTTCTTCTATCAGGTTCAGATTTGGCCTGGTCAAAGCTTCCATCAGCATATTATTATGTACATGGTGTACCAGTTAAATATGATTACAACAATTGGTATAAAGCATAGCCATAGACTAAGGTATTGTAATTGAAGGAACTCCAACATTTGAAATACTGCCACCAGAGATATATATGGTGCGCAAAATAAAATATTTTTGTCAATAGATTTAAATATTAAAGGAATGTTAAGACAACTCTAAAGGTTTTCTTAATATACCTGTAGAATATTAATTATTTGAAATGATACAAAAATTGGGTGGATTTTACCTGAAGCTGAACAGTACAATTGAGAATAATCTGGGCCACCATGTATATCTTTATATACATGGTGCGCAAAATAAAGTATTTTTTCAATAAATTTAAATATTAAAAGAATGATAAAACCACACTAATTTTAAGGTTTTCTTAATATACGTGTAAAATATTACCCTGTAGCGATACAAAATTTAGCTGAAGCTGTTCTATAAAATTGGGAATAATTTGGGCCACCATGTATACATATTTTTATGTACATGGTGAGCAAAATAAAATTTTTTTTCAATAAATATAAGATATTAATCTAATGCTAAGACAACTCTAATTTTAAAGTTAATAACGTGTAAAATATTAACTTGAAACGATACAAAAATTGGGTGAATTTTACCTTAAGCTGAACAATACAATTGAGAATAATTTGGGCCACCATGTATACATATTTTTATATACATGGTGAGCAAAATAAAATATTTTTTGTACTATAAAATTAGGAATAGTTTGGGCCACCATGTATACATATTTTTATATACAAAGTGAGCAAAATAAAATATTTTTGTACTCTAAAATTGGGAATAGTTTGGGCCACCATGTATACATATTTTTATATACAAAGTGAGCAAAATAAAATATTTTTGTACAATAAAATTGGGAATAATTTGGGCCACCATGTATACATATTTTTATGTACATGGTGCGCAAAATAAAATATTCTTTTACAATAAATATTAAAGAAAGAATAGAAGGGATAATTTTATATTTATTTATCAATTCATATTTTTATGAATACAGTGTGTAAAGCCAAATGGTGTAAATAGAATTTTTTGTTAAATAATTTAAACCAAATGGATATATAATCTTCTTTCGTTATGTCTATAATGGCCTGGTCAATTAATATATAGCCACCAGATATATGTACATGGTGCGCAAAATAAAATAATCTTTGACAATCCAATAAAATAATAAGAGAAATAATTTAGGCCACCATGTATACATATTTTTGTGTACACGGTGTGCAAAATAAAATATTATTTTACAATTTTATTGAATATAAACTAATGAAATGAATTCAAACTTTAATCATGATGTTTCTGTTTGGATTTGATTTAGGCTGGTAGGTATATAGGTAGGGTAAATTGGAATGAAAAAACGTACACGTTAATGAAATTTTTATTCATTACATTCTATGCACAACAGTTTTTTTTTTGGCAACATTTTGCTTATATAATCAATATTCTTCAGTTTTGTTGGAAAAATAATCTAAAAAATAACTAGAAAAAATATCTAGATATGTATTATCATTTCAAAATATGCACTTTACTTTTTCTAGCTCTTTTATATAGCCTAGAATTTTTCCAACGGCAAATAAAAAAATATAAATTCAGTTGAAAAATAAATATCAAATAATCAACAATGTTTTAGGTAAGGAATGACAACAGCATGTATATTACCATAAACATTTTTTTTTTCATGCAAATTTTTTTCTTCTATCAACAATCATGGTTACAATTTTGTGTACGCATATAAAAACATCAGACTTTTAATTAGACACCCACAAATACGCGAAAAACAATCTTTTTGTGACATAATTACGTTTCACAATTTCAATCTTGCGTAGCTCCCAAAATAAATGCGCTACGGGTCAGATTTTCACGTACTTTAATAGGTACCTATTTTTCGTATTTTTTCAAAACAAAATTCAGGAATATCTACGTTGCACCCCGTAGATTATTCTCACAACGTCGGAATGATTCGTGCAATTTTAGGATTCCTTTTTTTCCCATTAAAAAATTTTTCAACATCATCAGACGTTTCGAAACAGTCACAAGACCGTCTTCATGAATCAGACTATTCAAATTTTAAATTTAAAGTGTATTTGTAACCATGACAAATTAGGTAAATTACTAAACCTATTTATTTGAGCATATTAGCTGTAATTATAATATGTAGATCTCTAGCCTCTTCATTCCAACATAGTCGATGTTGGTGCCACTTCCAGTAACATTTGCAAAAATACGGTTACACCATCTGTAAAATAATTAAAAAAATCACATTGTGCTAAATCCACCGATTAAGGTGGCAGTTTAAAAAAATTTAAACCACTATATACTTTTTAGAGCTAAAAAATATCGCACGTAGCAAAATCTGGCTGTTGTAGATACCGGAAAATAATGGAAATTAACGATTTTTAATTCTTACCCATAAATGGTATCCGTAATTTGTAATGTACGAAAGGAATGTAAAAGATCATCCCTCCCAAAATGAAAAAAGTGGCGTACAGGTACTCGATTGTAGGCTTATCCACGATAGGGCCTATTATCAGGTACACAGAAATCACTAACACCAGATAAGGAATGATAATCGGCACCTGTAAAATAAATAAAAAAATCCTTAAAGTGAATACTCAATTTTTTTATCGATTATAGTACCTTGTAGGGCCTAGGATAATTAGGCTTGGTATATCTCATCACAATCAATGCTACCATCGCTCCCCCGTAGAATATCCAAGCGGTAAAGCTGAAAAAATCTATCAATGAGTCTATTGTGCCGTACATTACCATTGCACCTGCTATCAATGACTGTAAAATTAAAAAAAAAATACTTTATTGATCATCTGAAAGCAAATGAATACATCAACAATCAGGAAAGTGTATACGGGAAGACATTACTCACGTGAAATATTAGACCAGGCGATGGCGTGTATCTTCTGATGTGCACGTAAGATAAAATATCCAACAAGTGCCCTTCTCGACTGGCAGCAAAACATAACCGACCGGCGGCGAATAGCGTTCCATTTGCGGACCCGAAAGTTGATACTGTAACCGACAAGGGCATCAACCACGCCATGACACCTGCAATTACCATATTCACATATATCAGAAGTGGGAATACATCTGCTGATTTCGTTTCCAATTGTTCTTACCTAGTACTCGATTGCCGAAAGTGACAGCTACCGCTTCGCTGGTAATCATTTCCACCGGTGACATTACCGTTAGATAAGAAATATTTATCAGCGCATAACAAATAGTTACTAATGGGATGCCAATTGCTATACTACGTGGAAGGTTCCTAAAAAAATACAGTACAGTACAGTATAATAATTAATTTGAATAGGATAGTACCTGGAGGGATTTTTAATTTCTTCTGTAACGTAATTTAGGTTATTCCAACCGTCATAAGCCCAAAGTCCCGTATAAAATGCAGTCGCTATGTTTCCTATGGAATACTGGGTGTTTTTAAAAGGTTCTTTCAAATGTTGGGTGTTTCCTGTAAACAATTTTTTTTAATGGGTTAGGTTATATCCCAAAACAAACAAGAAACGAACTCGCTCTCTTTTCGTCATACCCTGTATGCTTATCAATATATTTTTGTGTAGAAATAGTTCAACCAAAGAAACTTGAGAAAGTCTATTTTCTTGAAAGTTTCCATTTTTCTAATTAAAAGATTCTTTCCTTGAAAAATGGGTTGATTAAGGTTGACATCGGCATTTATTGTGAGATATATAAAGCTAGGCAATCTATTCTTTTATGGTCTTATACAAATTGGAAGACTTTGTGAAAGTTACAAAAAAAGGGGGAAAGACAATTATCATAAATATTTTTGGATACTGATTCCGTGATCGATTCGAATATTCAGTGTCGTAACTTTTTGACCCCACATCTGTTAAATTGTTATATGAATACGATTTTAACTTTACTGTGCTATTATAGCATAAAAATATCTTGTGGACACCCCTGTGTCTGTTTGAAATTTCGGAGTATGACCTTGCTTCGTCCTTGTTTTAATTCCTACGATTTCGATTTTCTGGTTTTCGACGTTAAGCCCAAATTACATGAGAGAATAAGTGAATTTTTCTTTGATTTAAATTGCAAATATTGAACAATCAGCGAAAAATTACCAATAAAATGTTCCTTTTTGGACGTCGCAAAGTTATTCAAAAAAATTTTTAATAGTATCTTTTTAAAAACTCACACGCTTAGATAATTTTAAATAAAAATCGAATGATATAAACAAATAATTAACCATATGCTGAAACTTTGTTTAAAATTATAAAGTAATAATAAACAAAATCCACATTTAAAATTTTTTACTCACCCTCTATCATTTTATATGCCCCTCCCAAAACAACAATCAGAACAGCTACAAGTTTAGCTGCTGTAAACACGTTCTGCACACTCGTCGCTAAATTCACGCTATAGCAATTTATATACAAAATGACAACTGAAACAATAAGAAATAAAACTTCAGTATACAAAAAAAAATTGTTTATATATTAGTAAGTAACTTACCCATTGCTAGCAGAGCCACCATTTTGACAACAATTTCAGGTGGTTCGCACTCAGTAACAAAAGCTTCAACGGCATATTTCCCGAAACTCAAACATATAATCGCCATCTGCGATGGCTTTAAGACAAGAGTACTAGCCCATGAGAAAAGAAAAGCTGGAGGAGCGCCAAAAGCATCCATAAAATAAGCGTATTCCGCCCCAGAGGAGGTGTTCATAGTGCCCAATTCGGCGTACGCCAAAGCACCTAAAAAAGAAAGGGTCTATAAAACTATTTCGGGAACATATCTGTAAACATCTATACATAAAAACCCACATAAAAACTACCTCAACCGTAGAGTTATCCCATAAATTTGTGGCTAGCTTGACGGAATTCATTTCTATAATAGCAAATGTTTCAAAACCAGAAATATAAAGTAATACGGCAACCATAGACATATATTTATTTGACTAGTGACAAAAAAATTTAATTCTAATTTCTAAAATTTCGGAAAAAGTGAACATTTTGTTGTTATTTATCAATACACCAGCACTGACCAATCCAATAAAAAAACTGTAGTGTACTCGCGAGTGTATTTTCAGGTAAAAGTGAAGCACGATGAAGTAAATATTTCATTCACAAATGAAATTATGTTTAAAGTAACAAGAAAAATTTACATTCCCACGTTTCGATACGTTGCAAATATTTTTTGTTTATATTTAAAGTTATGGCTAAATCGATAATCAGTTTGAGTCACATGTAGAGATGTTGACGTCTGTAATAACCACATGACGCGACACGTAATCCCATATCTAACTATAGATCGCTTTAAATAAAAATAAATCTTATCCAGAAACAATTGATGGAAAAAAATTAAGTTTTTTATAGCTTCTCACCCAATAAGGATAACAATCCACATGCCATCCATATCACAAAACTCATCCCGACCGATCCTGTCCTTTCTAGGAGTCCAGAGGGAGAAACGAAAATTCCTGATCCTGAAAATATTATTAAACATATTCATTCTTATCCCTGACACATGAAAAATAATAAATTAAATTTATTATTTATGTTTTTTGTTTAAACTTTAATGAATGAAAAAAAATATAGACATAAGTGTAGACAAAAATGTTTGGGACAGGTTCCAATCTAATTAAAAAGATATATCAGCAAAGTTGAGTGAATGAATCGCAATTTATTTTTACTTAAACTCACCAATCATAGTTCCAACAATTAAAGCCACCCCACTGATGAGTCCCACCCGTCTCTTGAGGTGAATAGTGTCATCCTCAATTGTGCCCGGCCCCTCCAGCTGGTCCTGCCCTGTTGTACCCCCTTCGGTACTCCCCGGACTGCACCCTTCGCTGTCCCCAGACCCCCCGATCCCCATGCCGAAGCTCCCGTCCAGCCCCAAGCTCCCCATTGATGTTCCGTTGCACTGGGTGCTCCCGTTACTGAGGCTCCGGTTGCCACGCCACTGCAATTGGGCTTCTTTTGAAGACACATTGTTATTTCCTGAAATAAGAAATTTTAAGCTCCAGTTTCAAATTCTTTCATTCCATTCAAATATTATCAGAGACAATGAAAACTTTACAACAGACAACTCACCCAACATTATGATATCTCGGAAAAAATTCAATAATTAATGTAGGTAATAGCCCAGTTTTGATGGCTGATAAGATAATATTTTCTTTTTATTGCATTTATATTACGAAAACCAATTAGAAAAATCTAATTTCTCATGTGCGGTGATTCAATAAAGTTAAATTAACATACCTAAGTGCGTTTTAAAAAACCTGATAACAGAATTTTTAAGATTTAATCGCTAACCTATTAGTAGAGATTATCTAACCTGGCAACCCTTAAAATTGTGATGAATCTTAAAATGTAGAACACCGAAGGGAAAAATCCAGTGAAAAAAACGACAAGGTTAGGAAATATTTGCTGATTTATCAAAGTTATTTTTCAACTTGCGCGATTCATTTTAAAAACAACAATAGGTAGTAGAAAAATAGACCATACCAAAATAAGGTGTTGATTGACCTCCTAAGAATATCAAGTGACATAAAAAGATGTCAGATATTATAATTAGTTTAATTATACTCCACATAAAAAAAATACCTGATAAATATTGTGAGTTGCCAGAAGTGGATTGTTTAAAATCACTAAACTTGCACCCGATACCTAATATATCTTTAATCGTATTTAACATTCTCTAAAACTTCACTCGCGATATATTTTTTTGTTACTGACACAACACTGATGAATCCTAGAATAAACTGGGACCTCGTTGTCGGTAACAATTTCGGTACACAACACTATATACTTGTGGCCAAATGCCAGGATCAAGTTATATTGTTCATTATCACTAAAGGAGACAGACATTCAATAATTTGTGAATAGAAAACTAAATAATACCCTTATATTTAATATTTTTTTATTTAAATTTGTTAATAAATTTGTCCAAAATCTGTATCCTTGGTCAGTTTGTAATTTGTTTAACGCGAAAGAAGTGTTTTAGGTGTATAGAGAGAAATTTGTCCAAATATTGATGTGAAAACATGAAAATTCACTAAATTTTTTGAATAAAATAGTGCAGAGAACCAAAGTGAGTTGCAGATATCTTTATACTTGGCTCTTTACCAACATATACCTAAATATTTAAATTGTGAAACTCGTGACTATCGTATGCGCTTAATTTACACGACAATCCGCACGTAATAGGTATGTGTTTGTGGCGCCACAATCGTTAATTTTAGAAGAAAAAACAAAAGTTTATTTTAACCAATTTCACTTTCGTGAGAATGGTCAAATATTTTACTAATTGATCATTTCGGGACCTTTGAAATATCCAAAAATAGTAAAGTGTTTACAAAATATCATTTTAACCTACTATACCCATTTGTAAATTTATTTATTATTGTTGAATAAATGTTTAAAAAAATATATAGAATATTTTGATTACTTACCGAAACAATATTTTTGTCAACACTGTGCGCGATACAGTTTTCTATTTTCTAAGTAAATTATTTACCCAAATGAAAATAAACCTTTTCAGAGTGTACAGGGTTTTTCAAGACTCGGGAATTCAATGTTCCCTAAAAGTTTGGTTCATGATGAACAATCGTCTCTTAAATAAATGAAAAAAAAAACGTTTATCGATTGTCATTAGGTTGACCAGAGTTCAACACAATTTGTATCAATTAAAATACACGAAAAATGACGAAAGCTCGCGATTCAATCAAGTTTTATTATTTTGCAGAATTTATTTAGACGGTTAGAAACATCAGTAAATTATTTTAATTGAAAAGACTAATATATGATGATGAGTTTTTGAATACATCATTGAAAATAAAGGAAAACTGAAAAGAGGGAAGATCTAACCATTGGAAAGAGTTTTAAAGTAGCTATACTAGTTTCTGAGAACTAAGGGCACGAGTTTAAACCATATTTTTGGGCTATTATTGACTTATCGTTTACGCTGATCAATGTTATTAACGTTAATTCGCGAAGTAATTGAAATTGTTAACTTCTGTTGATTATCAATTGACTTAATGGGTATATTTACCGAGAAATTTTCATAAAATTGCTTAGGATTATTCCAAACACAATAATTGATCAACTTATATTCATAAACCCACACATATAATTTCTATTTCAAAGCAAATAAATAAAAAAAGAAAAAATGCATGGGTTAAGTTGGATATATAATTTAATTCGCTAGACAGGTGCTGTACTAAATTTATTCGTACACTTGTCGTGGTTTATGAAAATAAAATTACGTATACTAGGTGGAAAATTGGATATTCTGGATTTTTGACGTATTTTTTACATTGCAGCAGGCTCGTTTTATGGTGAAAGAGAAGAGGTTATACACGTACATTCTAAAATTATAGTCCGTATTGGTTATTAACAAACAATTTGTTATTATTATGACAATTAATTAATACCACCCTTAAAAAGCGAGAAATAGTCACTCCCTTCCCTTATAATCCATCTCGAAAACTTCCACCTTTCAATCAGTGTAAAACAACAACATTTTTTATAAAATCAAATAATAAAAATGGTTTTTAACTCTAAAATTTTGTCATTGTCCACTCCTCTGTTAAATAAATCTAATTGGATATATATGTGCTTCGTTTGCAGATTGCATCATGTTATATCGAATATATCGATATCTATTATTAACAATTCATTACTTTTTTTCAATATATATAGGGCTCCATTCGTTTTTTCTACTTACCACAAATATTCTGTTTACTGTGGACATATTCATCGCCATACATGTCTCTCCAAGAGGATGGTATTTGTAACGACGCTGTACTAATGATATCATGTCACTTACTGAACGTCGTCGCGTCGTTTTTGCCGGGTCGCGCCAATTGCTGGACTTGCGCCCCAAATACAAAGCACCGCGACGGCGTTCAGCTTTGCTTGTCAAAGTTCTTTTTTTCTTATTATTACTTACAACTATTTCAGAGAATTTGCAAAAATTACATTCAAATAAGACAATATTTATTTATAAAAATAGCGGTTTAAATCTTTAGGCTACGACAAAATAATTTTTTTATAGCAATAAGTGTATGCAACCCAAATTACAAATATATGTAACATTAAATGCATACCTATTAGGAATCTTCTTCATGTTATAAATTGCAATGGCCTCATATCCTAAAGGACATCCAGCCAGGGGTAATATTTATTGCTTATATAAAAAAGAAGAATTGAAAATTAAATAAGTCAAAGTCAAATGTCACAATTTGGCACTTATGTGGAAAAGTAGCGTGAAGCATTTTCAAAGCATCATAATATAAAGACCTAAAACTTGAATTTCATTATAAGATTTCATTTTGTTGAACGTAGCTAGTGAAATAACAGAATTAGAAAGAAGAACTGTGGTTCTTTTGGATTTATTTTGTGTAAATTTACAATAGTGGACAATTTTTAGGTTAGTCAATGTACTTGATCAAAAAACCTTTGGCGTTTTAGGACTAATACCACAATGATGCCGATAGGAACTGCCCCTCCGGTACACGGGTCTACTAATTTAACTACCAGTAATAATACGCAAAATGCTAGTTTAACTCCTACAGGTGGATCAAGCAAATCTAGTAGCAACTTGAAACCAAACTACACTCTAAAATTTACTTTAGCAGGACATACAAAGGCAGTTTCATCAGTTAAATTCAGTCCAAATGGTGAATGGTTAGCAAGCTCATGTAAGTTGAAAAATATACTGACTTAGAAAGTACTGAAATTTTTATTTTTTATAGCTGCTGATAAATTAATCAAAATTTGGGGTGCATATGATGGAAAATTTGAAAAAACTATCTCAGGTCATAAATTAGGAATAAGCGACGTTGCATGGTCTAGTGATAGCCGATTGCTGGGTAAGTGATTATCTTATTCTACCTACCTAAATATTAAATGGATGCTTTCTAGTTTCTGGTAGTGATGATAAAACTTTGAAAATATGGGAACTTTCCTCTGGTAAATGCTTAAAAACACTTAAAGGACACAGCAATTATGTCTTTTGCTGTAATTTTAATCCACAATCAAATCTAATTGTATCTGGTTCCTTTGATGAATCAGTTAGAATATGGGATGTGAGAACTGGAAAGTGCTTAAAAACTTTACCAGCTCATTCCGACCCAGTAAGTGCAGTTCATTTCAACCGAGATGGATCACTTATTGTCAGCAGCAGTTATGACGGACTCTGGTTAGTTTTTAGTTACTAAATCATTTAATTCTTATTTATAAATACAATTTCAGCCGTATTTGGGATACAGCTTCTGGACAATGTTTAAAAACTCTAATTGATGATGACAACCCTCCAGTTTCATTTGTAAAATTTTCTCCAAACGGGAAATATATTTTGGCTGCTACATTGGATAATACATTGAAATTATGGGATTATGCTAAAGGGAAATGTTTAAAAACTTACTCCGGACATAAAAACGAAAAGTATTGTATTTTTGCCAATTTTTCTGTTACCGGTGGTAAATGGATTGTCAGTGGGTCTGAGGATAATATGGTATACATTTGGAATTTGCAAACAAAAGAAATTGTACAAAAACTACAAGGTCACACAGGTAATAACCACAAGTATGGTTCGTTATCGAGTTTATTTTCCAAATTTTTTTCCAGATGTCGTTTTATGTACAACTTGCCATCCTACTGAAAATATCATTGCTTCAGCAGCCTTAGAAAATGACAAAACGATAAAGTTATGGAAAAGTGACACTTAATTTAGTTTTTTGTTTTTTCTATGTTCATTTTGTAATACAGAGTTGAGTATTTTTTTAGCATAAGCTTTTATAAGTTAAGATAATTGTACAAAACTAGATAATTAAAACAAAAAGACCTGATCTAATAAAAGTGTTTGAACCAGTGCACCGATAAGTGATTGCAAACTGTATTTAAAGACATTACTTGGTTTGTAGGCTTCGTTAAAGACACTATATGACGTTGAAGGTTATATAACATTTTTTTGACACAAAAACACTTGCGAATCAATTTTATACTGTCTAATTCTGAATAAATTTGTGATAATTCGAATCACATCAATTATAGTGTAGATGAATCGAAACTTTGTTTTATTTTACCCACTACTTAGTTACCAAAGAGGGATTTTATGATACTGCTGGTCGATTACTTAATAGTTGTAGAGGAGATGGAGAAATATTTGATTTTGAGTGTATGTTATCTATGGAACTAGGTGGAAAGAATTTCTTCATTAGATGCTGATATCTGCCTTTCGGATTGAATTTTGATATGTTTCTTTAGTTTTGGAACTTACTTACATTACTTTTCATGTTTTCAACTGATTTTCTGGGAGCAAATATAGAATATAGGTACCTATTTTTTCGACCCAACCTAACCAAATATCAAATTGGCCTTTTTAATAAGTTACTACTTCTGAAGCTGACACTGATCATCTTTTTCATTTCTTTGATTTGAAAACAACTAAACCAGCAAAACACGTATTCATAAGGGCGAGTTGTACCAAACACCTAAACTCGGTTTAATGATAACTGATGTTTAGACTGTGTTTGATTGATGTATTTATTATTAACAATTACATCAGTCTAATCATCAGTTAACATTAAACCGAGTTTAAGCGTTTGGTACAACTCGCCCATAGAGATTTATGATAATAATTAAGTAATTAACGCAATAAAAACTATAAACTATTATAGTGGGTAAAATTGGCAACGTTGTAAATGTCATTTAGTCTGATCAAAAAATACAATGCGTCATACTTCAAATGGCGTAAGGAAAGTTCAAACAAGTTTATTTTGCTCATTATTTTAGATTTTATTTTAATAATTTTTGTGGTGTTCTAATAACAATATAGATAAAGTTGTTATCAAAATAAAGATAAGTATTTTTGTTTCTCAACTACATCAACAATGAACTAGCCGTATTCTTTTGTCTTAAACTATGGATGGATCTCTGAATTCTCAAATAAACGAATACAAGTCTGTGATTCGGTCGAACTTGGATGAGTTTATAGATTTTTTGATATCTAAAAAAATTATAAATGAAAAATTGTACAAAGAAGTGTGGAAAAAAGTAAGTTGGATCCTTTAAATTTTGAGGTTATATTGACAGTCTTTTGTTTTCAGAAAAAACATGAACGAACCGATGAATTGTTTAATAAAATTCATGCCAACAGAAATTTGGAAATTGTATTAAAACATCTAAGAAACAAGTATCCAGAACATGAAAAAGAAATATTGGAAAAAAGGAATTTCTGGGTAACTTCAGTTCGAGGAAACTTCCCAGAGTTACCCCCAAATTATGTATCTAGAGAAAGTTTGGTAAGTCACAACTTTCTTTCCATAAATCTCTTTATTTTTATGAATTGTACAGCTTTAATTCCCATCTTGTCTCTATTGAAAATAACCCATTATAAGCGAAAAATATTGTAAGAGACAAAAAGTAAAAATTTTAGCTGTGTCTACATCACTCGAACCACTGTTTGAGTGAATTTTCACAGTTCTCTGACCCAAAACAAAGACCCTATAATTTTTACCTCACTGATAACACTATTGATATTTGTTTTTTTTTCGCATTGCAACATAGGAATGGATAAAATTGGTAAGTAGGTGATAAAATTGTGAAAAAAATATAATTTCAATTGTTTTTATATCATTTGAATCAATAAAATTGCAAACTCTGTTTGGAATTAGTCATTTTTTATACAAATTTCTCAGTTTAAATTGTTACATTTTTCAATTCTGTATTTATTTTAAAATAATTTACAAAAATTTTATTCTTAACCAGTTATACATATGAACATTGACCTTATTCAAGGATGTCTCGCCTACATTCCTCTAATCAAATCACACTTTATAAATTTTGTAAATATATTATGATGTAATAGGTACATAATAGTAGCTATTATTTTTGGTTGTTTACTTATACAAATATAACACCTACACTACCTGTGAAAATGAAATATTTATAATGTTGATTTGTGCCAATAATTTACCTAAAACAATCTCCATCAAATTTTTATTCCCGATATACAGGGTAAATAAATATATTCCTCAGTATTTTCCCCATTAGGGTCTAGTTTTTGCACATCTATATATTTTATGTAGGTAAATGCAGTCAAAATCAATCTGCAAGACCTAAGCTGGGGCGAAAGCCTTGTAATCCATGGTATGATGGGATATGGCAAGTCTTGTCTTATAAATGACGTACTAAGAGATGAAACTGTTCGGCAATACTTTGATAACTATATTTTTTGGATAAATTTGGGCGATTGTCACAGCAAAGAAGATGCTTGTGTACCTATGAGAAGGTTTGTGATTTTTTCACCAATAAATAGTTTTTTTTTAATTAATCTCAATTATTTCAGACTATATACAATGGCATGTTCCGTCCTAGAAGTGAAAATCTCACATTATAACGATGACCATCTAAAAGACTTACTAACAGAAGTATTTTTGAATAAAAGACTGAGAAATGCAATAATAATTTTAGACAACGTTTCCAAAAGAGAAGTTTTAGCATGTTTCGAAATTAAAATAAGAACCGTCATTACAACACAAAACAAAAACGTCTTAAACGGGGATCATATTAGACGTGTGGAAGTTAGAACTGGTTTTTCCGCAGCTGAATCATTGGAACTCTTTAAAAAATCTTTGAAAATAACCGGAGACCTCCCTAGCGCTGCTGAAGAAATTCACAATATTTGTCAAGGTCATCCCATGTTGATTTCACTTATCGGTTCCTATTTGAACGAAAATATCGAAGACGTTAACGCTGGACAGAATGGGATTTGGAAATACATTCAGGAAATGTTTTCTAAAAGAAATTATAGGTAAAGAAAGTGAGTGAAAAGATATATGATGTATCGAAAGAAGAATATTTTGTTTTAGTTTGAACGTATACACCGAAGGAAACAAAGACATTAAAGAAATGATAAATACCTGCATTGAAAAGTTGCTCACCGATAACCTTAGAGAACTCTATCATACATTGGCTGTATTTGAAAAAGACGTAAACATTCCACCCTTGGTGCTGGAAATACTTTGGGACAAAGATCCATACGAAGTTCGTAATATCATGAATAGTTTCGCAGAAAAATCTCTGATAGTTCGTTTTTATCACGATGATCTCAAAACTTACATTTACGGCATTCACGATATCTACTTAAACTACCTCAAGGAAATTACTAAAAATAACACTAAAGACTTGCATAGAAGACTGTTGACTGGGTAAGTACTGGGTATTTTTAAATTAAAAGGGTGTAAAAGATAATATTTTTTTGTTGTTGTTGCAGATATGATCGAGTGACTAAAAAAAATTATGCTGACTTACCAAACGACAATTATACGTTGCAATTTATCGGGCATCATATGTACCACGGCGAAGAATTTGATAAGTTTCACATATATTTGAATTTGAAATTTTTGGAATTGAAAATTAAAGCCGTCGGTACCGAAGATACTTGTAGAGATATGGAAAAATATGAAATTTATATCACTAGAAAAGTAAGTAACCAACATTATAATAAAAAAAGTCTGTGTTATTTTTTGTGTTTGTTCAACCATCCTTAACGTATTTCTTAAATGTCGAAAATTTTATTTGTCACTTTTGACAATTCAGTTGTCATATTTTGAGGCATTTTTTCTTGACAAACTTCCATGTATTTCTCATCGATATTATGACAACTGACATTTTTCGTTTTAAAATAGTTTGTCATGAAAAAATGTCTAGCATATATGTCATTGATTTTATATAACCTAAAAAAGAAGAAGAATTTTGAGGTTAAGTGTAAAATAGTTAAAACAACAGATATTTCTCATTGATTTTACTTTTAGGAACCGATTTTAAAAGAAAAATTAAAACAGTATAGTGATTTTATAAAACGTTGCGGTGGCCATTTGTATAGTTATGAAAAAACTGACATAATTCAATACGCTTTAAAAGAAAATCGAGACAGTCACGTATTCAAAGATGCTCTGCTATTTGCCAAATTGTCTCCGCATCTCTATCTACAACTTCTGTAAGCAAATTTTACTCTAGTTTTTAAGTTTTTTGTTTTAAAAAACTTATTTTTTTTAACAGAAAACCATGCGAAGAATTCGATTATTCTCAAATTATAAATATAAAAGATGACATAACGTCAGCGTGTTTTTTCGATTCACCCCATCATATTTTAATAGGAACTACAAATGGAAGAATTAAGGTAACTTTATTCCTAATCCAAATATAACAATTTTTTAACAAAAAATTTATTTTTCCAGCTATTTTACGAGCAAAGCGCTAAAGAAATTTCAAACTTCGTCGGTCACACTCGTGCCATTACGAATATGATCATCAGCCCTGACAAAAGATACTTTTTATCGGTCTCTCTAGATGGCGTTGTTATACTTTGGAAATTCGCAGCTGACAGTGCGAGAAACAGTCTGGATTTCAGCACTGACTTTCCTAGTGAGTAAAAAATCATTTTCTTTCAACAGAAGAAGCTAAAAATATTTTTTATTTTTCAGTATCACCAAAAACGAAACAATCCTACTGGCAGGACATCCATACGGCAGATAGGGGTAAAATTTACCCTCGAAAAAAATTTAAAGTGTCCAGTTTCAATGAAAATCTCATATCAGCCGCTTTCCATAGCGATTTCCCGGATACTTTTCGCATAGCGACTGGAAGCAGCGAAGGAAATGTCACTATTTGGGACGTTCAAACAGAAACACCTCTACACGAGACCGGTCGGAAAGGAATGCCAGCTCCGTGTATTCTTTACACTGACATTGATGGTAAGTTTAATAAAATGACAGTTAAGGTCTACTCGTAGTTCTATGAACTCTTCTCATGTCACCATTTCATTTATGTTATTCAGTCACTAGTTATGTCAAATGTCAGTTATATTTATTTGTGTTGATATTCTTTTAATTGTGTACGTCCATTTTCGATTAGATTTTTGTAGCATTTCTAATTAGCAGTATCTCTATTCTTCTAAATTCTTTTTTCACTGACATTTGACAGAACTAGTGGCTGAATAACAGAAATGAAATGGTGACAGCCAAAGAGTTCATAGAACTATAAGTAGAACCCTAACTGTCATTCTTGTCAGAAAAAAACACTCTTTGTTGGCCACACTGACCTTGACCTACTCTATTAACCATAGACGTGCGATAAAAAATTCATTAGGGGTTAAATTATTATCAAAAATTTCGTTTATTTTCAAAATTTGTTATTTTCCATGGGAGCACGACACATTTTCATAAAAAGGGGTTCAGTTTTTTCCATTTTTCCAGACTTTAATACTTTTTTTTATTAATTAGGCGACGAATCGGTAATTTTCGGATTGGACGAAAGTATCTACATATACAAAGTGATCAACGATAAATTCCAGTATTTTTCCCAACTGTACAACAACTTCATTTGCAATTCGATATTTTTTTGTTACAACAAATATTGGGCGGTCGGCGATACGAATATTACAATGTGGAACGGTCCCAAGAAGAAAATCATATCCGAAAAGACTGACATTAAAAATATTTGCTCGACTTTAACGAACGATAATCGATATCTAATCGTCGGTACCGATCACAGTACCGTTTACATTTGGAACATCGAACAGGAGAAAGTTTTAAGAGAATTTAAAAACAAAGGGTAAGTTTCAAGTCTTCGAATTTCCCTCTTTCAATATTTTGTTCAAAATTTAGGTTGGCAAAATCTTTGGATACGTTTTACGATGAAGATAATTCCGTTCACATTTTACTAATCGGTTCTGATAGAAAAACGTTGCAACAGTGTCATATACAACCGTACGAACGCGAACCTCAAGTCAAGAACGTTCCCACCTTCGCTCCGTATTGGAAAAAGAAGAACGCTTTGACAGCTACAACCGATCTCGAAAATCGATTGCAGGTAAGTGACAAACGATTATTTCAACTGTCATCATTACTTACATTAGTAATTTGTTCGTAATCGATATAATATGATCGAGTGATTTCATCAATTTTATTAATTTTTAGCGTCTGTATCAATGAGAGGATGATTTTATTTCATTTTTGTCCCAATATAAATAGTAAAATTTTGTATTTGTTTACCTATCTCTCAACATTTGACATTTATGGTATCGATATTTTGGTAATCGATTCAAAATATCGATTGTTACTACTACAGCGACACGGACACGCCCACCAGGATTCATGTTTGCTTCTGTCGACTGCATCTCTTATTTTTTTACAGATTTTCAACAATTACAATCTTATATCAGAAAGCGAACCTTTACCGTCATCAATAACGTGCACCTGCTTCTCAGTCGATGGTAATACAGCCATATACGGCATGGAAAACGGCGAAATACGCTTATATAAAATTCGAACTAAAGAAGAGATTATTTTAGAAAAGGGAAATACTCAACCGGTAACTTTTCTAAAATGTTACGACCCCACCAATTCCTACCAGTATAGAAAACCCACCGTCAATTCCGGTGACAGATGTGACAGTTTAGACTTCCTGGATTCCTACATGGGTAAGTCCAAAAATACAAAGTTGTTAGTTTCCCTATTTTTGTTAAACACTCTGTATATTGCAACTCGAAACGAATTTCGACTAAAATAAAATCATTATTTTCAAGTTCAACTTATATTTTGATATTTATTTTAGCATATACAGGGTGGAGAAGAATAATAAGTGGTTCTTTTCGTGTTTTTGTTAAACCCTGTAGATTTAGAGACTGAAATACGCCAAAATATTTAAAAAAAATCGTAGGTTATTTTGATTTTAATACTACTCTCTATAGTTGCTTATACAGGGTGTACGTTAAAAAAGGGAATAGCATTATTATTTTTGTTTATTACTTTAGGTATACTCGTATCAGTTACGGGCACCGACACAGTGGTCGTTTACAACGATAAAAAAATATTTAAACGTTTGATATCGCGTCCGAAAATTTTTCATCTTTCCAAGCATCTTTTGATACTCGATTCGGCTTGCAACGTCTACCAATGGGACGTGGAAATCAACAAATTCACACACATCAAAAACAACGACATCATCGAGCCGGTTGTGTTGAAAGTAGCGACTTTTTGTCAACACAAATATTTAATTGGTGCAATTTACGAACAATGCGGTACATATTTTTGTGATATTTATCATTGGTCTTACGAAGAAACTGCCATTGAAAAAATTAATAGGATTAAAGTCGATGGGAAAGTTACTACTGCTAAATTTTCCTGCGACGGTTCTCTTTTGGCCGTCGGATTTGCTTCCGGTGCTATTAAGGTGAGTTCACATTTAAAATTATTCGTTTTTAATTAAAATTATTTTTTACCATGGACGTACGGAAAAGTTTTTAAAAGGGGATTATTTATTTAAAAAAAATTGTTTATATTTTTTGTTATTTTCTTATTTTTTTGGGAATTATTTACATATTTTTTAAAATATTTATTTTAACGTTTCGGTAGCGTTCTAGCTACCGTTGACAAGATAAACTAAAAAAAAATTGAATAAAAATGAAATAAATAGAAAAAAATTGAAACATTATATAAAAATAAAAAAAATATTAAATAGAAAAAAATAAAAAAAATTAAATTGAGAAAAAATTGGTAAAAAAAATTAGAAAAAAATTGTGGTTCAATTCCCAAAAAAATAAGAAAGTAAAAAATGAATAATATTTCACAAGGAACATACAGAATATATTTGTTGTGTTGAAATAAAAAATATAAAATGAACAAAAAATTTAAAAAATTCAATGAAAAAAAAATGAAAAATTAAATGAAAAAAAAATAAAAAAATTTAATAAAAAATGGCAAAAATTGTGGTTTAATTCCCAAAAAATTAAGAAAGTAAAAAATGAATAATATATCTCAAGGAACATACAGAATATATTTGTTGTGTTAAAATAAAAAATAAAATGAAAAAAAAATAAAATTAAATAAAAAAAATAAAAAAAATGTGGTTCAATTCCCAAAAAATTAAGAAAGTAAAAAATGAATAATATTTCACAAGGAACATACAGAATATATTTGTTGTGTTGAAATAAAAAATATAAAATGAACAAAAAATTAAAAAAATTCAATGAAAAAAAAATGAAAAATTAAATGAAAAAAAAAAAAAAATTCAATAAAAAATGGCAAAAATTGTGGTTTAATTCCCAAAAAATTAAGAAAGTAAAAAATGAATAATATATCTCAAGGAACATACAGAATATATTTGTTGTGTTGAAATAAAAAATATAAAATGAACAAAAAATTAAAAAAATTCAATGAAAAAAAAATGAAAAATTAAATGAAAAAAAAATAAAAAAATTTAATAAAAAATGGCAAAAATTGTGGTTTAATTCCCAAAAAATTAAGAAAGTAAAAAATGAATAATATATCTCAAGGAACATACAGAATATATTTGTTGTGTTAAAATAAAAAATAAAATGAAAAAAAAATAAAATTAAATAAAAAAAATAAAAAAAATGTGGTTCAATTCCCAAAAAATTAAGAAAGTAAAAAATGAATAATATACCACAAAGAACATACAGAATACATTTGTTGTGTTTAAATTTAATTTTCTTCAATTTTTTAGATTTATAATATCGACCGAAATTTCGAAAGTATTTCTTTGACACTTCACGAAGACGAAGTGCAAGATTTGATATTTTCCCCTCACAAAGAACCGATTTTGGTAAGCGTCGGCGAAGAAATAGCGTGGTGGAGTCTTAGATCGTTTCAAAATGTCAAAAGAAAAAAAGGAAGACCCGTGAGGTAAGAACATAACCAGTATAATATGCCAATTTTTATTTATTTATTTTTTTTTTAAATTTTAGCATCGATATATTGGAAAGTTTAACTTCTGATCTCAATTCCATGGACGTGACTTTTTGGTCCGATCGCGAAACGCTCATAGGGTGCGAATATCTTCTTTCGATAATGAAAATGAAGCATAAAGTTAAATATATATCGGCGTCCAACGATTTCAATTCTTTTTTGACTATAGATACAAGCGGTAAAGTTTATATTATGGAAATCGTTCATCCTAATACTTGAAAATTAATTTTCTTTAATTTTGTGCAATATAAAAATTTCTAATTTCTCTTCCAGCGGTGCTAAAACCATTTTTTCTAAATAATTAGAATTATTGTTTTTTTTTTGCTTCAATTTTTGTGATGACATATCGTGATGTAGCTTAAAATATGTTTTTTTTGTCATTTTTAATTATTATTATTACTGTTGATGCTGATATTCTTTATTCATCGTGGTATACGACTTTTTATTCGACCCAAATGTACTGTCCAAAATGCATTTAAACAAATCTTCTTCTTTGTTTATTAAAATTTGGTTGAAAAAAAAAATTATCAACTGTATATTTTGCTTTATGCTTTTTAAACAATATGAAAAAAAAATAATACTAATATATTAATGGAAAAATTGTTCTATTTTATGTGGTGTTTGTTTCTAATTAACCACTTTTTATAGTTTTCGAACTTATTTTAAACTAACAATATTTTTTTTTATATAAACATTCCAAAATCTAATTTAAAAAAAAAGTTGGTTGGTACATAACGATATTAATAATGATTTAACTCATTTTTTTTTACACTATTACCACTATTTAATTATCATATATTTGTTGTAAAATAGCTTTAAACTATTTTTTATTATTATTTATTTTGTGTGTTGAAAGTTCTATGTTTAGTTATTATTTTATTAGGATTAATTTTATTGCTAGTGAATTTTAGCGAATAGTCAATTTTTTTTTTAAACATAATATCCCTATTTTATTGATGCTTGCGATCTTTTTCCTTTTGTGCTGTTATTTTATGATTTACGTACCTCTCTCTCTCTCGTTATAAGATACTCCCATAGATTTTCACATTTCCCATTCTTTTCTCATACTTTGAACACCCCTCGTAGATTTTTCCTAACCGTCTCTTATAACAAGAGATTTTAATTTTAATTTATTTTAATCGTATCCATAAATAAAATGGCCATTCTTCGTGCCAACTGCCAAGTAATTATTAATGTTTTTGCAATGCATCACATAAGGCACAAAAGTAGCATTTCATATTATTAAATACCCAATAACAAATATTTCTTCCGCTAATAAATCCAATATGGTCGTCGCATAATCCAATTTTAACCCTGGATCACCCTATATATTATTTTTCTAACCGATTTTTTTGGAGATTCTTTAGTTTTCAGATTATAAGGTTACGAGGGTTGAACGAAATAAAAAGCGACATAAGAGATTGTTTCGAGATTCGATTGAATAATATAGTACTTTTTATATATATATTTTTTTGTATATAATTAATTGTATTCGTGAATAAAATCTTCATAATAGTTTTGGCTTAAACTTTTAGGAGAAAAAATTATACTAATTGAATTTACTGTTCGAAATCTACTAATTATTTTCACTATTTAATGAAAACATTTATGAAAATTCTAAAATTTTTATTAATAATTTCGCTATCGATAAAATTATCAATAAATATCTAAAAATTTTCATATAATTTTTTCATTAAATATTTAATTGTGTTGATATATTTTTTTTCAGTAATAAATTTATTATACTGTCGTCAGAGGGCTGATTTTTTAATTTTTTTAGCTCTTTTTCGACATCTGAGAGATTTTAAGTATAAATTTGGGAAAAATACCTCTGCTATTATTTTCAATTTTAACTAATTTCCGAACAAAAAAAAACTTCAAACAGTCGGGGGTATTTTAATTAAATTTTTCCAAAAGTTTTTACTTTTTATATTCATCAAACGAATTGTATTGTAAAAATTATGTATGTATGAAATTTTTTTCTCAACTGACTATCTTAAACGAAATATTTAGTATTATTTGTGTAAAATTTAAAAAATATTGTTGTGAGAGGCCAGATTTTGACTGCCATTTGTAGTAAATGAATTTTGGTTTTAATTTTAAAAATGTTATATTTCTATTACCAATATATTACCATTTTTCTATACACTTTAGTAATTTTCCTTCCATATAGGTGACATGGGATTCAAATATTGAAACGAGTCATTAGTAAAATTAAAATATGTTAAATTTTATTATTTTAAACAAATTTTAAGACAAAGTCTTAACTACACCTGTATAATAATCAAGATAGACGTTTAATCAAATAGAAAAAAAAACTTTACCATAGTTTTTAACGATCTAATGTGTTTTCAAAAATTTTTAATTTACATCTTTTCTCACGAAGTGTGAACGTAAGCTCGGTAGACAATAGTAGCGACGATTCCCAAAATAATCGGAATCAACCAAGATTTAAACGAACTAAAACAAAAAAAATATATTCAAAAACTTGCGACGTTGTCAAACAGCGATAAAAAAAAAGTTTTAATGCACTAAATATTTAAATACAGTCAACATTCTAATCTACATGATTTAATCTCGTGAAATTACAAAATCCTATCGTTATCACTCTACAATTTATCAACAATTAGCTGAAAAAAATTGATTTCCTCACCAACACTTTGATAGTGAATGGATAACAAAAATAACTTACTTCTGAGAAGAACTTTCGTTGTTATTAGTCACTCCCCAATCCAAATTCTTAGGTTTAACTTCAGTACGTTCAGAGGGTATTATTTCCCCTACTTTATATTTCACCATCAATTCTCTAGCATCAGTGGAATGACCGACATCTTCGAAAGCTTCGCTAGCATCTTTACCAGCTTGTTCTAGAAGTACTTCTTCACCACCAGGGTGCTACAAATCATCATTATTTAGCCAAATCTCTTTGTCAATATATGTGTGAACCGGTTTTGTAATAATTGAGACATTCCACACTTGGACACTCAGTATATTTGTCTAGGTGTTAAATATTCATATATTCATTACAGATTGTGCAACCGATGTATTGTTATTCAATTTGTGTTATCTGTTGACTAAATTATAGAGTTTTTAACGTAAAAAGAGAGAATTTAAATGGTATTTCTTGTTAGATTCAAACAATAGCTTTTACAAAGCATTAAAGGATTACTAGAAATCGAAATTAGAATAATTGAAACACACTTTCAGAGTAAAATAAATTACTTCTATGTGATTTATTAAAAGTATATGAAAAATTTCCCTTTTTTAAATAGTACATTAAAAAATATCCAATTACTTGTAACAGTCAAGGTTTTTAACAATGCTGTGACGTGCGCGTGCTTGTCAGTACATGAATTATAATTATCTTTTGAACAAAAATTATAATAAATACCAGTCATTTATAAAAAATGAAAATCATGTTTTATAAGCTAGATATTGAGATAATGCTACTTATGTGACATCAGACACACTTCTCATTGAACGGGAATAAACAAATAAAATGTAATACCACCACTGTTATCAACTAATAAAAACTAGAATAAGTAACAAAATTTCAAAGGATGTCATTTCTTACCTTGAATATAATTGTTTATAATACAACTTGAGGCTACTTTACCAAGGTTAAATATGTTGGTTTGTATAAAATAATACTAGGTCATTAATTAAATTTATAATAACTATTACCTAGTAATAAAAAATGATTTTTGCATTCCAAAGTTCAGGTAGGTACTTAAGGATTGAGAATATCCTTATTTAAATATTTTTTATGAATGTAGCACTGGTAGATCTTATCAAATAGCACAACAAAATATGAACATTTCTACTGATAACAATATGAAAAGTTTCCAGAACAAACTTTTCTGTAGTGAGAAGGAGCAATGTTATTTTATTGAATATAAATGTTAAATATAATCTTCGCTATAAAAAGTAGCAGAATATCAGTAACATTAAAATCAGTTATTTACCCTTAAATATATCTAATCTAAAGTGAAAATGTTTTTTGAGATGTTCTCTTCTGCAAACATTATTTGGATTTAATCGAGATTAAGAATTATATTTTTTATATTCATTATTTAGCAAAAATTTTTGTGGAAGATGTTTTGTAATGATTTGTGAATACAACAGTGAAAATAAAATATATCATACCTCGTTCAAAAAAGGAGTTACATCGTATACATCGTTGTGTACTACAATCCAAGTACTTTTGTTGTCGTTATGTTCTTTAACTTGTGCAAAGGAATATTGTTCAGTCATGTTTTGTTTCGTTTTATGCTTAATCCTTAATATCACTATCCTGCTAACTACGTAGATAAACTTATAAAATGCTTCAAGAAAATCAATTGATTAAATTTGGTGATAAATTACAACCTTGATCTATGACCGATGACGATGTTTTTGAAACAACCAACAACCTGCATCAGTCTAAAATGTCAAGAAACAAAAACTAGAAAAGAAGCTATTACATGTCAGGTGTCAAGATGAGGCGTTTTGTAGCGACTACCATAAGTGGGCAAGCCTGGCTACCTACACCAACATCGATTTTTGATTGATCAAAAATGAATGATTTTGTGTACAAGTCTATAAAAAATGGTAAAACTATCAGAAAAACGCGTTATCCTATTTGCAAAGAAATAAGTAACAGGTTGTCAAAGTTCTATGGTCTTATGCAAATAAAATGACGTTTTGATTTTGACTGAACAAAGTGTGTTCACCAAAAATCGCCACAATAAAAGGAAACCTCAAACACATCATTTCGTCACTTCCTTTTGTCAACTGTCATAAGTTCTTTTACCAGCGTGTTATGGTGGAGTAATTGGTAAGTTTTAATATTGAACAAATTTTATAATTATTTCAAGGTAAATAATTACTTATTAACATTATTTTGTCTTCCTTCACGTTGTGTAATTACTTAACTACCAATATTTAAGTCGAAACGTATTTTAATGCTCAATTTAAGATTAACATTGCACATGGTGTACTCTAAAAATTTCCTTTATATATTTCGGCATTGTGTAGTGAATGTTGAAAACACTCTATGAATATGACTATTTTAGTCAACCCTGTTACCAGAGGTAAGTGAAATTTTTGTTTACTATATATTTTAGTCATATTCAAAGAGTATTGAATATGACTAGTGTGTTAATAATACTTGTTTTTTTTTCAGTCACATTCCAAAATGCCGCAAAACGAATATATTGAACGCCATCGTAAACTATATGGTCGTAGGTTAGATTATGAAGAAAGAAAAAGAAAGAGGGAGGCTAGGGAGCCACATAAAAGAGCACAAGTGGCGCAAAGCCTCCGTGGTATAAAAGCAAAGATATTCAATAAAGAACGCAGAAATGAAAAAATACAGATGAAAAAGAAAATCAAAGCACATGAAGAGAGGAAAATAAAAAAAACCACTGAAAAAGTGTCTGAAGGAGCTCTACCTGTATATTTGCTGGATCGTGATGTTCAATCAAGGGCCAAGGTATTATCCAACATGATCAAACAAAAAAGAAAGGAAAAAGCTGGTAAATGGGATGTACCTATACCAAAAGTTAGAGCCCAAGCAGATGCAGAGGTCCTCAAAGTAGTAAAATCAGGAAAAACTAAAAGAAAAGCTTGGAAGCGAATGGTTACCAAAGTCACATTTGTTGGTGAAGGATTTACAAGAAAACCTCCGAAGTTTGAAAGATTTATCAGACCAATGGCTCTTAGATTCAAAAAAGCACACGTTACACATCCTGAACTTAAAGCAACTTTCTGCTTACCAATTATCGGAGTTAAAAAGAACCCAAGTTCACCTATGTTCACAAGCTTAGGAGTCATCACCAAGGGTACAGTCATTGAAGTTAATATTTCAGAATTGGGTTTAGTTACACAAGCTGGTAAAGTGGTTTGGGGAAAATATGCACAGGTCACTAACAACCCAGAGAATGATGGATGTATTAACGCTGTATTATTGATTTAAAGTAATAAAATGTTTTTAAATGGATTGTTGTTTTTTTTTTATTAATACCCAGAAGTTTTTGAATCGTAACATTTTTGTTTCTTCCAAAAAATCGTTTTTAAATGAACTTTTTTTTACAGGTAACTCCACAGAATGCAGATATTCGTTAAAACTTTGACGGGTAAGACTATCACCCTTGAAGTCGAACCCTCTGATACTATCGAAAATGTAAAAGCTAAAATTCAAGATAAAGAAGGGATCCCACCAGATCAACAACGGTTAATCTTCGCTGGTAAACAGCTTGAAGATGGTCGTACTCTATCTGACTACAATATCCAAAAGGAATCTACACTCCATTTGGTATTGAGGTTAAGAGGAGGTGCCAAGAAACGTAAGAAGAAGAATTATTCTACACCCAAAAAAATTAAGCATAAGAAGAAGAAGGTTAAGCTAGCTGTATTGAAATTTTATAAAGTAAGTGTTGTTTCATTGTTGAAAATCTTGGTACAGTTCCTTTAAGTTTAATTAAAAATATGTTGTGCTAAGTTAATTTATTGTGTGTAATAATAGTTGGTGTTTTACAGGTTGACGAGAATGGTAAAATTCATAGGCTGAGACGTGAATGCCCTGCCGAACAGTGTGGAGCTGGTGTTTTCATGGCTGCCATGGAAGATAGGCATTACTGCGGAAAGTGCGGTTATACTTTGGTATTTTCAAAACCTGGTGATGAGAAATAGATAGTTGAATCTGTATTATAAAAATAATACAAAAACTTGTTTTATTTTGAAATAAAATATTTCAAGAGACTTTTTTTAATGTCCTTTGGTGAAACCAAAATAACATAACAATCCTAGAAAATAAAATGTGATGGTATTTTTATTGGTGTTTTTGAACTAATGTGAATTGTTTTCTTCAAAATCTTTTTTCTCGGGGTCCTGAGTTCTTAGAATCCAAGAGGAAAAACAATATGCAAACAGAGCGACATCTATTGGAAATGTTGTGAACCTAAAAGTGGTAACAAGTTTTTTTTAAGGTTTATACACCTGTGTAAAGTCCTCTCAAATGTCATTTGTCAAAGTACGATCAGTGATCACTTGAGATTGACTATCGCCCACCATCTGGTATAATGTCAAAATTTTTTGTCAGTAAATCGACATCCTGCGTATTAAAATAATAATTAGAGTATTTTAAATGTTAATTTAACCATTGTTTTAGTAGTTTAAGATAGCACTAAGTGTTAATAAATTAACATATGTAATACAGCCAGTCCATAGTTAGAAGTTACGCAAAACGATTATAAAAAAAAGTAGGTAAGAAAGTATTGGCTGTTTATTTACTTTTTTATACCTTGTAGCAAATTTTCTCCTAACGGAACTTTAATCTATATCCGTAGGCTAGCACAAACGATTCAAAATGAAAAACGATAACGTAGAAAATGAAGAATTAGATGTATTTCAACTAGTATTAAAATTAAGACATGAAAAACTTCTTGTAACTACAGAAAAAAAGAAAATTGAAGATTTAAACAGATTGCTTATAGACAAAACACATGAAATAATAAGAGAATCTTGGATAACTTCAAAACAACGTTTACTTTTGTATCAAAGAGAAAGTACTCTACAGAATTACCAAAAACTTGATCATTTATTAAAATCAGAGTTTATAGATGCTAAACAAATATTAGGTTTTCAAGTAAGTGAATTTAACTTCAAACTAATCATATCCAATTAATATAATATTTCTAGGCAACAATAAAAATAGGAAATCTTCTTCAAGTGTTGAGATCCCAACCAGCTTGGTTAGCAAAATGGTTGATATCAGGAGAGCAATTATCAGAAGAAATGCAAAATTACTCATTTTTTTTAGAAAATATTGTAGTAGGACTTTACGGCTGCCTGTTATTTCCAGAGGATATTAAATACATGCTTACATTATTGTATGAGCTTGCAAAACTACAATTACTAAATTGCGAGGATCCTAGGAGGTGAGTATCAAATTACATTTTATATATCTGGAACACATGTTTTCGTTTATATTTTTTTTTTTCAGAATTATAAAACAAAGAACATGCTCCTTCAAACATCTCTACTTTTTATTCCACGAAGTATTACAGTCAGCTAAATTTTTCTTAAGTGCAGCTATGGAAATACCAATAATACAAATGATGTCTTGCACAGATTACTATTTAGACGTAGACCCAGAAAAAACCAGAATGAGATTTAAGCAAGACGATAACGATGTTACCAATATTTTCAAAGACATAGAAGAATACAGAAATGAAGTCGTAGCTAAATTCGCAGAGTTCACCAATACATTTATAACATCACTTTTAGAAAACGTTTACAGTTTCCCAAAGTCTATTTCTTGGATAGTGTCTCGAATAGCGAAGATTATAGAAAAATCTTTTAGTGCAAAACAGGTAAGAACGTGATACATTTGAACTACTGTTTGTATTGTTTAACGATAAATATTTTATTTTAGGCAAACGCTATTATAACAGAACTAATTTTTAACCTCTACATATGCCCAGTGATAATCGATCCAGAACAATACGGTATTTGTACTTCCCAAGTTACCGAAATAGCCAGACATAATTTAATACAAGTTTGTCAGATTTTGCAGTCGTTGGCTTTATGTAAATACGAACCTATAGATTCCAAGTATTCAGATCTGTTTGATGTGTTGGATAAAGATAAAGTTTGCAATTTTATCGAATTGTTATTTTTCGATATGGAATATGAAGAACCGCCTATTGATAATTCTCCTAGTCTTACCAGAGATATTATGTTGTTTACTGAAGGCGAGCTAAATAATATAGTGAGTTATTCTTATTATTAGATTTATTAAAATCTTTCCGTGTTTATTATTTTTATTTTAGGTTAGCATTTTACAAAAAATACAGCTTAAGAATAAAACGAGTGAAAATTTTGCAAAAGATTTAACTATAGAAGAACAATTAGCATCGCTCAGCTTATCGTTTGATAATTCGACAAAATCTAATAACATTTCAGGTAGAATTTTCATAATGTTTAAACAAATTTAATGAATATTAATTTTTTTAGGTGCAAAAAATACAGATTCTCCAAGAAACCACAGTAACCACAGCAGTCACAACGTGGTATTAGTTTTCCCCATAGATCAAGTACATTCAGATCCCATAGGACTAGTATCGGAAGAGAAAATAATCGATGCCAGTCTTCCTATTAAAAATGGAGATATTTTATTCCCCGAAGCACCTGAAAAGGAAAATTCTGTCGTAATGCCTGAAACTCCTCCACAAAACGCTGATTTAAAACAGGTTAAAAAATATTTTATATAAAATTTTATTTTTATTAATTGACAAAATTATTTTTCAGTCTTTCAATTTCCACGATGAAGGTTCCATTGGTAATACTTCAGATAATTTAGAAGCTATTTCTGAGGCTGCTAGTAACCACTCGGTGGATAGCAGTATCGAGCTGGAAAACGAAGATCAGAACGATAATCTTTCTGATATGGTGTCTGCTAATGTTTCTGGTAGGCAAAAACTTTATTTTTTTTGATATTTTTCATTATTATGATCGGTTTTTAGGTAGAGGTTCGCCTAATATTTCAGGACGCGATACGCCGAGTTCGCAGGTTTGCGAAAACGACGATCGCGCTTTAGCCGAGCCTCGACAAGTTGACGTGGCTCAGCCGCAAGCTAATTTGAATTTAAACAGGCAAATTCGTTCGGAAATCGATGACAAGTTTTGTAAATTCGAAATTAAGAAGCTTTTAGAAGGTAAAATTTTTCATTTTTCATTATTTCGTATCTTTAAATTGCCAAATTGTGCTTTTCCGTCGACTGTATTCGTTTTTCTCATTTGCTTCATAGATAAATAGCGTCAAAAATAAATATTGTATGTTTGGTTGCCTACACCACAGGTAGCTTTATTGTACGTTTGGTTGCCTACACTACAGGTAGCTAGATTGTATGTTTGGTTGCCTACACTATGGGTAACTATATTGTATGTTTGGTTGCCTATACCACAGGTAGCTTTATTGTATGTTTGGTTGCCTACACTATAGGTAACTATATTGTATGTTTGGTTGTCTACACCGCAGGTAACTATATTGTATGTTTGGTTGCCTATACCACAGGTAACTTTAAGATGCTCGTTGGGTTGCCTATAGTTCGTTGAATGTAAATTCTGTATTAATGTATGATTTTGTCCAATTTTGAGCACATATTAATACACGGTCGTTGGAAAAGTTTCTTTTATACTTAAAAAACTAAATATACGAGGCGTATTACAAATTTTTTGGACTGTTTTAAAGGTGACGAGACTATTTCGATAATATCGGAAACTTGGAGCACCGATGTATTAAATTCGGATAACGAAACTGTGGATGCAGGCGAATCCAGACAACCCTTACAGTTAGTCGAAACTATACAAGTGGTACCGAATAATTTGGATCTATCTGAAACGCAAAGCGAAAGCGCTTGGTCCACTGACGTTATGACATCGGACACCGAAAGGTTCGTTGTAGGCGTACATATGATTTTTAAAGGGGATCTCTATTGATTTATTTGTAGGTTAACTGAAGTAGACAACGACGATTCCGTAAGCGTAGCTCAATCTGATGATACAAGATCCGAAACGGACGACAACGCTTGCGCTAGTCGTAGATTATCCTCGTGTTCTAATTCGTTCGTTCCGATATCGACCAATCAGAATTACGTATCGAGTGTTACCGTCCAAAATATGAGTTTCCTACCTCCTACGAATGGTACGTCTTCGGTTGTTAGTTGCAGGAACAAGTACGTGTCCACTTCCACCTCGACCACCACCAACTTTCAGGTAATTATTCAAATTTCAACCGAATCAATCGGTTTTAAAAAGTAACTTTCAGGAATACGGTAAAGTTGACCGAACAAACAGAAAACTCTACCAAGAACAGACTGATAATAACGCAAATAGAGTATACAAGGCTTTAACGTTAGAACAATCCGAATCTTTAACGGAAAATAACGAAATTAAAACTTCGGTTTTCAAAACGACCGTCATAAAAAACGGTATAACAACCAAAGACTCCGAACTGAACAATTTGGCCGGTAAGATCTCGATTCAAACTTTTACAAACCAACATTTCCAAATTACAAAATTTCCAGGACCCAGCGGCGTAACAGAAACCGATAAAAACCACCATAACCGTCCGAACGAGATTCTTTTAAGTAACTGCAGCTTAAACTCCAGTTCTAGCGGCTCCAGCGGTCACAGTTTCGAAAATAAAAATACTTCGGAGCAATGGGAAAGCAAACAATGGTTAAACAGCTCCGGTAGTAGTTTAAATGTCACTCTTACACCTTCCGAAAGCACCAGCGAACTGTCGGTCATGAGCATCGGGAAAAAAACTACTGGTAAGTTGAGAGTTGCAGTTGAGTTCAGTTTAAGATCAGTGTGGCCATCAGAAAGTGTTTTTTTCTGACAAGAATGACAGTTAAGGTCAGTGTGGCCAACAAAAAGTGGTTTCTTCTGACAAGAATGACAGTTGAGGTCTACTGTAGACACTAACTGTCATTCTTGTCAGAAAAATCTACTTTTTGTTGGCCACACTGACTTTAGACGGAACTCCTATAATTATTGACCATGACAGTTGACAGTATATTTTGTTGTAGCTGTATCTTGAGTTTTTTAAGTAGGAACGAGAATTTTCGAGATTTTCTTGTAGATTTTCTTCAATTTCACCAGTTTTTTGAAGTAAAAACGAGATATTCTTGTAGATTTTTGATACATTTGAGTTTTTTTTTTTCATTTTAGGCAATTTTTCGAGTCTTTTGTTGAAGATTTCTTCCAATTTTGACACTTTTACAAGTTTCTAGGTAGATTTTCTTCAATTTCACCAAGTTTTGAATTAAAAACAATATATTCTTGTAGATTTTCGATACATTTGAGTTTTTTTGTAGTAGATTTCTCCCAATTTTGACACAATTTTTTGAGTAGTTTTTCTTCAATTTCTTGAGTTATTTTTTAGTAGAGACGAGTTTTTCAAAGATTTTCTTGTAGATTTTTAATACTTTTCAGTTTTTTTCCATTTTAGGCAATTTTTTGAATCTTTTTTTGTAGATTTCTCCCATTTTAGGCAATTTTTCGACACTGACCTTAGTCTGAACTAACTGTCATTCTTGTCAGGAAAACCCACTCTTTGTTGGCCACACTGACCTTAGACGGAACTCCTCTATAATTATTGACCATGACAGTTGACAGTATGTTTTGTTGTAGCTGGCAGAGGCTTGAAACCCTCTGTGTCTACAGGGGCGATTCCAAAAAGTATCAGTTTCGACATGAGCGCCGATAAAGGGTTGGATCACGATGGTAGACCGAAGCGAGGTGGGTTTTTCGGTAAATTGAGGATGGGATTCAAGAATAGGAGAGGGAAAAGTCTTCGCAATCAAGAAGAATTCCGCTTGGAAACCGATGAATATGTAGGAAAAGTAACCGGAAAAATTGATAATAGTACAGGTATATTTATTTATTGTAGTTGTTTTATTAAAGGAGTTTTGAGATGTTGAATTTTAGAAGTTTCCGATGATATTTTGGCGAAATATCGAACGAAACCGTTCGTGGAAAATAAAAGTGTAAAAGAAATCTGTGATTCGAGTAAATCTAATCTAAAAGGAAAAAATGTATATAGAAGCAATAGCGAAGAAATGAATACGTTTAATGATATTAAGAACAAATTACGTTTAGTTTTAAGTAATACTTGGGAGATTCCTCATTATATTAAAGTGAGTAACACAAAATATCGACAGAAAACTAGGAAAAAATTTATATATTTTTAGAATAATCCGTTTAGTGTTAAGAATAAAATTGAAATGCTGTTGAGATTGGAATTGGGAAAAGCTAGAAGACTGAGGGAATGGTCGGACGTGGCGCGTATATCGGAAGCAATAAGATGTGTTAATTTGTTGAACGACGAAACTTGCCTTAAATTGTTGCATTCCATGCGGGACGACGTCGATTTAAGGTCCACTTATATCAAATATCTTGTCATATCCAAGCAAGAGTTGCTGTTTTGCGAAAGTTATTTGAATAGGTGAGTTTTCTTAATAAATAGTCGATTTTATTATGTTGATTTTATTATTATTTTTTTTCAGCCTTCAGGAACAAATATCCAACGACAAATATCAATGCGAAAAATATTTGGCGGTGCTTTGCGTTAAGGAATTTTTAACGGAACAAGAATCGATGGTGGTGGAATTTTGCGAGGAATTCAAACAATCGAATTTGGCCGATGAAAAATGCGATTTTTTGCAAAAGTTTTATTCGAAATTGTTTTTGATTATGAAAAGCAGTCCGGTTTGGAAAGGTAAATAATGTAATAAATTTCTCAATCACTTTTTTTATTGTTGAACTTTTTGTATTGTTTCAGGTATAGTTCGCAATAGAGAAAAAACGTTGAAAATTACATTGGAAAGATTCATCATGAACAAAACATATAAAAATTCAATTTATCCAAACGGCGACGGTGATAGAGACAGGGATAGGTGAGTTGAAATTTTTTTACAGAAAGATTGATACAAGTGGCCATTTTTCCAGATTTTCTTGTAAATTTTTGATACTTTTGAGCTTTTTTTTCATTTTTGGCAATTTTTCGAGTTTTTTTGTAGATTTCTCCCATTTCTGACACTTTTAGAAGTTTTTAAGTAGTTTTTTGAGATTTTTCGAGATTTTCTTGTACATTTATGATACTTTTGATCTTTTTTTTCATTTCTGTCAATTTTTCGAATCTTTTTTTGTAGATTTCTCCCATTTTTGACACTTTTACAAGTTTTTAAGTAGTTTTTTGAGATTTTTCGAGATTTTCTTGTAGATTTATGATACTTTAGATCTTTTTTTTTTTATTTTTGGCAATTTTTCGAGTTTTTGTTGTAGATTTCTCCCATTTTTGATAGTCTTACAAATTTTTCAGTAGTTTTTCTTCAATTTCACAAGTTTTTTCCAAGTAAAAACGAGATTTTTCGAGATTTTCTTGTAGTTTTTGGATACTTTTCAGTTTTTTTTTTCATTTTAGGCAATTTTTCGAGTCTTTCGTTGTAGTTTCTCCCATTTTTGACACTTTTACAATTTTTTGAGTAGTTTTTCTTCTATTTCACAAGTTTTTTCCGGTAGGAACATGAATTTTCGAGATTTTCTTGTAGATTTTTGATACTTTACAGTTTTTTTTCATTTTAGGCAATTTTTCGAGTCTTTTTTTGTAGATTTTTGATACTTTACAGTTTTTTTTCATTTTAGGCAATTTTTCGAGTTTTTTTTTGTAGATTTCTCCCATTTTTGACACTTTTACAATTTTTTGAGTAGTTTTTCTTCTATTTCACAAGTTTTTTCCGGTAGGAACATGAATTTTCGAGATTTTCTTGTAGATTTTTGATACTTTACAGTTTTTTTTCATTTTAGGCAATTTTTCGAGTCTTTTTTTGTAGATTTTTGATACTTTACAGTTTTTTTTCATTTTAGGCAATTTTTCGAGTCTTTTTTTGTAGATTTCTCCCATTTTTGACACTTTTACAAGTTTCTGAGTAGTTTTTCTTCAATTTCACAAATTTTTTTAAGCAGAAACATAAAAATACTTGATATTTTTCAGAGTTCTTCAAGATCACATCGAAAAACTTTCGAAAATAATAACGCCCCATCATAAAGATCTTCTCATCGAAAAAATGTATCTTCGCGAATGCCCCTGGATTCCCGCTCAAGATGCTTTAAGGGCATTGAACGTTTACAAAACCCCAAGAGATAAAGTCAAATGTATCGTACATTGTTCCAAATGTATAATGGATTTGTTGTCGTTGTCGCAGAACATGGCTTCGACGACCGCGGACGATTTTATGCCGGTTCTGGTTTTTGTAATAATTAAGGTGAGATTTCGCTGATTTTCTATTAAAGTTGTCGTTTTATTTATTTTTTTATGTTTTGATTAGGTTAATCCGGAAGCTCTTTTGTCGACGATTCAATACGTGAATAGTTTTTTCCACAACAGGCTTTTCGGAGAGGAGGAGTATTGGTGGACTCAATTTTGCGCCGCCGTCGAATATATAAAAACCATGGATTATTCCGATTGACCCTATTGTTGTTAAATAATAATTTTACGCAAATGTTTTACTTGTACCTACTATTAAACAAATATTATTTATGATTTTTATTAACTTGTTAGGTCATACAAGCATTTATATTTTTAATAAAAATATTTATATTTTAAATGATGTTTTTTATTTCCTACCAACAACAATACCAAAAAAGGATACCGCGAAATAATTATTTTCTTAGTGGAAAAAGTTAGTCTTGTAAGGTGCTAATTTAATCAAAAGTTTCAACTAAACTTCTTGTTCCTTAGACTTTCTACGTTATTGAAGTCAAAAAGTTAGTTCTAAAGTGTGAAAATTTCATTAAAAATTTAGTTGGGCTACCCATTCGTAGATGGCGGAAGTTTCGCCTTTTTCAGACTGGTATGACTCTAAGGTATATAAGTAAGTCATCTAAAGGATGGGCAAAGACGGGCGGGCGGGTTTAAACAACGCATCCCCAATACCCCATGAAGCTTTCATTGAGGAAAACCAAACTCTTTGTGTGTTTAAGATAGAAAGAAAGATAGTTTTGTTGAGTATGTTAAGATATAAAACTCAACAAAACTTAGTTTTGTTGAGTTTGTACAGCTGAAAATTTTAGTTGAGCTACCCATTGGTAGATGGCACTAGTTCCGATCCTCCCATATCTTTACTGCTTAAACAACCTACCTCTGATACTTAGATTATTTTGTTTGATTTGTTGGTTGTAGATTTCTTCCTATATTTAGTTGAGCTACTCATTGATAGATGGCTGCACCCGATACTATAAATAAGTGTCCAAAAGGGGAGGAAAAGGATTCAATGAAAGTCCATATATAATAATAATCTTTTTTATTTTCTAATAAACAAGCTCAGATAACCTTATGTTAATTAACAAAAATAACGGTAACTCAAAACGATGTACTAGAGACATCAGGTAATCATAAAATTCTTCATTTGCACAACACAACCGAATCCATCTTAATATCACCAAAAAATACCCTCATTAATAATTGAAATTTTCCATTTCGACGCGTGTAGAAATACCATCCAAAAACGGTGTCGATCGTTTTGCACAAATTAATAAGTACAACTATAATTTTTTTTATATTTTGTACAAAAACATATATACTGTTACTCAAAATAAATATAAACAAATTGTATATTTTTCTTTATATATATAATGTACACATGAAAAGGTTAATAGTCTCAAAAAAAGGAACGACGATTTGTACACATACTTGGTTGCACTGGTAACTTACGTACAAAATTGGCAGTCATTACATACTGTAGAACACGGTTTTTATTTTTATATATGGACACGAAAAATATTAAAATTCCAGCTCGAATAAACAAAAAATAAAATAAAAACAATTTAGCATTTATCTTCCTCTATCATAAGGAACAGTAACAATTATTAAAATGAAACAATGTCTTCCATTAAATTCTTCAGCTGAAATTAATAATAATACACGATTTTCCTTACACACTGTATAATAATAAGTTGTGAACATTTTAGAAATATTTTTTCATAAAATTTCAATACTTACCCCCCAATTTGTCCAGTATAAATACGAGGGTGATTGCATATGTTTTAATAATTTGCTGAGATTCAAAAATAGTTTCTGAAATAATCACAAAGTGTGTTTAGAGAAGGTACTTTAAAAATAAAAAATTGAATATTATTTAGTGTCCATATCACCACAAAACTTTATCTCATAGATACATTTATTTAATATATTATCTAATGTAAATATATAAGATATTTCATGAAGTAAATTAAGTTGTGTCGTCTTTACAATCTGCTACGAAGTTTTCTTGCAAAAAAAATTCCCTCGGTAAGCAAAAGCTTCCAAGTCAAAACGAGATAAATATAAAAAGAAACTGTGTAAAAAAATCTCAAGTCTGAACCTCTACAATAAAAGAAAAAAGAACAGTGTTTATTTGTAATGAGGTATTTTTCAAAGGCAGTGTTATTTGATATAATATACTGAGTTGATCTGGAAGTGATCTATTTATCATTCAATATTATTAAAAGTAACTTATAACAATTTAAAAATATAAAACAATGTTTTGTTGCTGCGGTAATTTTTTTGAAGTCAAAAAGTAGATTGAGTAGGTGAAGAATGAAGTGTAGAAAGAAATCATGAAGTGTAATGAGAAAGAAGAGGTAGAAAAAAGGATAAGCCACAAAAGAGAAATAGACTAATGAGAAAAGAAAAGAATAAAGATTAATAAGGTAACTAAAGATTGTGAAGAATGAAGTGAAGAAAATCATAAATAGAAGATGGAAGAAGTAAAGATTGAGAAAGGAAATAATGATTTAAAAAAAATATTAGACAGAAGGATACAGTAGGGAAACAATGAAGGAAAGGAAAGAATGAAGTGAAAAAGAGGTGAAAAAATATAGATAAAGAACAGGATGAGCAATTGAGAAGATAAAGAATGAAGAGAATTAGAAGATAGAAAAAGTAAAAGATTGAGAAGGGAAATAATGATTTGAAATAAAAAAATGGTAGACAAAAGGAGACAGTAGGGAAACAATGAAATGAAAAAAAGAGATACGAAAGAAATATGGATGAAGAACAAGATTAGGAATTGAGAAGGTGAGGAATGAAGAGAAATAGAAGACGAAAAAGTAAAAGATTGAGAAAAAGGGTAGTAAATAATGAAGTTTAAGAAGTGAGAAATAGAAAGGAAAAGTACAAGATTGAGAAGGAAAATGAAGAAGTGGAATAAAAAGAAAAAAGATTGGAATAACGGTAGATAGCAAGATGGAGGATTGAAAAGAGTTAGAGTGAAGAGAAGAAGAAATGGTAGGAGGATTGAAAAGAGGAAGAGTGAAGAGAAGGAGAAATGTTAGGAGGATTGAAAAGAGGAAGAGTGAAGAGAAAAAGAAATAGTAGAAGGATTGGAACAAGGAAGACTGAAGAGAAGAAGAAATGGTAGAAAATATAAAAATGTTGAATACATATTCGAAAAAAATGAAAAAAAAAAACCCTTCAATAAAACTTGATCTAGCTACGAATTATTATAAAAGTTAAAAATTCAACATAGGGATAATAATCTGTATATTGAATTCCCTTTTTTTTAAACCAAACTACAAGTAGTGATGTATTATTTATTCTTAAAACTAAAATGAAATTTTTCTATCTATAACCGTCGTAGTAGATTGAAAATACAATTCAACTTTCTTACCACAATCAGAAGGCAACTTACTCAGACTTATGTAGCGGTATTTCCGTACACAATTTTTCGTGTTTTTCAACACATTCTCGGTTTTTTTTTCTTCTTCTATCACTTGAATACAGGCCAAACGTCAACTATCCCAACAAAAACTGAACATATAACATACAGTGTGAATAAATTAATATAAAAAAAACAAATTTTGGAACCAGCCTTGATGATTTTTTAAAAAGTCGTTGTACAGGGTGTCCAAAAAATAATTAGAAAGACTGAAAAAGATAAAATCTAATTGTTTTCTTTGACGGAGTGGTCTGTACTCAAGATCGATTTAGGCTCAGCGAAACGGACCGTAGCTAAAAAAATTTTGTTCCATCCTAACGTAAAATGGATTTTTTTTTATCTGAAAAAATCCCCCGTCAGTCTCTTAATCTCTGAGCGTAAACCTTAATTAGTCTTTTAATAAAAAACGAACGAACGTTTCGACGCTTATTTTTTCCATTCGTAGATATAAATTTATCCATAGGTCACGATAATCTTTTGTTTTTCACACGATTATATACACAGTGTTTTTTTTTTAAATTTTTCTTCTAATTTATATAAATAATCTCGATTATCGGGATTTCAGCTGAGAGGAGGCGATGCGCTGCGGGCCTATGGGCCAGCGTCTTTTTGGTACTACCTCTGAATCGCCGAATTCAAAAGAAAAGGAACGTAAAACATTTTGCTTTCTAGGAGAAGTGAAGCCGCTGATTGAATCTGGAACGCAAAAAAAAGCATAAACGATAAAAAAATTCGAATAAAATTTCCATCGACTCACTTCTGGTAGTCTAACTAGTAGATCTTGGAATCTTGTGGATTGTTGAGGGTACATGTGTTGCGTATAAACGCGTAGGCAAGTCATGTATCTCTCGTGGATGGTTTCTAATTCACTAGGTCCGGAACTACTCGCAGGTTTCGCTAAAGATTAGAAAAAAAATTGTAACAACTACTTCTCAGTCTGAGATATTGAATTCGGATAAGAATAAATGAATATTAATGTTGTTCTTACCCTGATTCAACATAGTGATAACTTTAAGGCACACATATTCTTCCATAGTTAACTTGATTTGCCTGAACATCAACGTTACGTGCGTGATCCTTTCGATCATCATTCCCACGTCTTGGCGAAGTTGTTCGATCGTTATCTCCCTACCCATCATTGAAATTAGACAGTTTTGAAGAGTACACAAATTCGATTCAACCTAAATTAGAAAAAAAAGTCACATACACACAAAGAAAAGAAATTATAAGTTCTATTTATTTCCCCTGAGTATTCTGGGCAAATTATCCGCTGGGATATTACCCAATAAAGGATAAAGAAGAAGTTCTATTTATGTAAACACCATCCAACTTCAAGCATTATGTCAAACATAGAGCAGTACAAAATCATGAAACATAAAGGTACAGAGCTTTTCTTAGATCGATGGTTAAAACTTTGTGGTTCATGTCAATCACGTTCATAAAACGAACGATTAATATAATTTTGTGTTCTGCGTTTGACATTTGGACGTTTATAGTGGAATTCAAGCGGGAAATTTAAAAAAAAATAACTGAAATAAAAATGTACAATGTACAAATGTAAACAGGAATATAATTTGGTGTTCTGTATATGACATTTTAACGCGATACATGGGAACTGCTGCCAACATAACGAACGAAAAAATACTGAAAAGGTAAGTCGCATAAGGAAATGGTTTTTCCCATCAATTTTCGGTTTTGAGTCCCTTTACCACCCACGTTGTACCCGAAAAGTTTGCAGGTCTATTTAGTTTGCGGTATTTTACATCTTACAGTTGACGAAAAGCTAATGACAGCTGTCAATACATGTTTGTTTTGCTTTCTCAGTATTTTTTCGTTCGTTATGTTGGCAGCAATTCCCTTGGATAGAATGGTAATATTTCCAGGTCAGAAGCATTTGTAAACTGGCGGATATCATAGAATTCAAAATCAAAGAACTAAAGACTTGCTTTTAGATCTATGGTTGAAACTTTTTGTTTTGCGTTTGACATAGCGACGTTTCTAGATACAATTGAAGCGGGAAATTTGAAAAATTGAATGTTGTGTTAGTTGGGGGGAAATAAATACTTACTTCTTGCGGAAAATCGGCCTCGATAAAGGTAGTAGTCGTTTGTTCGGTGGTGACTTTATGTATCGCTTGATAGGCTGACGTTGTCAACACCAACAACTCGTGCCACTTGTGCGTCAACAGTCTCGTATGCACTTCCACCGGCAATTCCAAATAGAACGGTAATCGTTTCGTCCATTGCACCAATTTATAAACGATCGAATCTCCGATATTACACAACTTTTCACTTAAATCCGTATTGTGGTCCAAGAGTTCATCGAGATTTTGCAAAGTGGCTATATCTTGGAATTCATCACAGTCTATCAGTGTTTTTATCATTGACAAGGAGTATTCGACGGAAAAATTACGATCGCGCGACGAAGATACGGCGCTATCGAGACGCTGCCTCAAACGAATCACTTCGCTGGGATTCGTTAAAGCGGTTTTCAATATGGTACCGTTCACTAAATTCGAGGCGACGCCGGGCGGCGGTTCCGATTTGAATTGATGACCGAGAAGATTTTTATCGGTCGTCTTCGATTGCTGCTTCGCCGACGGTTTCTTGTGCTTCTTATATTTTACTTTGTACAAATTGTATACGGCGCCGCTGTTGCGTCCTCCGGGCATTCGGTCTTCTCGCACCGCTACAAACAAAATACAATTACAAGTTAAACAGAAAAAAAACGGAGTGGGGTGTAGCGAGTCGGAGTCAGACTCCGCTCAAAGGAGTAGGGTGTAGCGATTCGGAGTCAGAGTCTGCCCAATGAAGTGGGGTGTTGCGAGTCGGAGTCAGACTCCGCCCAACGGAGTGGGATGTAGCGAGTCGGAGTCAGGTAACTAGAGATTGTAAAGAATGAAGTGAAGAAAATCATAAATAGAAGATGGAAAAAGTAAAGATTGAGAAAGGAAATGATGATTTGAAATAAAAAAATGTTAGACAAAAGGAGAAAGTAGGGATAGAATGAAGTGAAAAAGAGATATGAAAAAATATGGATAAAGAACAAGATGAGGAATGGAGAATATGAAAAATGAAAAGAAATAGAAGATACAAAAAGTAAAAGATTGAGAAAGGAACAGTGCAAGATTGAGAAGGATTGAAAAGAGGAAGTGTGAAGAGAAGAAGAAATGGTAGGAGGATTGAAAAAAGGAAGAGTGAAGAGAAGAAGGAATGGTAGGAGGATGGAAAAGAGGAGTCAAGAGTGGGGTGTAGTGGGTCGGAAACAGACTCCGTCCAATGGAGTGGGGTGTAGCGGGTCGGAGTCAGACTCCGCTTAACGGAGTAGGGTGTAGCAAGTTGCCACAACAGCTGCCAGATGAGAATTACAGACATACATACATACAAACAAACATATAAGTGATAAATAGGAAGAAAGGAAGGAAGGAAAAAAGGGAAGAAGGAAGGAAAAAAGGAAAGAAGGAAGGAAAGAAGGAAGGAAGGAAGGAAAAAAGGGAAGAAGGAAGGAAAAAAGGGAAGAAGAAAGGAAAAAGGAAAGAAGGAAGGAAAAAAGGGAAGAAGGAAGGAAAAAAGGAAAGAAGGAAGGAAGGAAGGAAAAGGGAAGAAGGAAGGAAAAAAGGGAAGAAGGAAGGAAAAAAGGGAAGAAGAAAGGAAAAAAGGGAAGAAAGAAGGAAAAAGGGAAGAAGGGAGGAAAAAAGGGAAGAAGGAAGGAAAAAAGGGAAGAAGAAAGGAAAAAGGAAAGAAGGAAGGAAAAAAGGGAAGAAGGAAGGAAAAAAGGAAAGAAGGAAGGAAGGAAGGAAAAGGGAAGAAGGACGGAAGGAAAAGGGAAGAAGGAAGGAAAAAAGGGAAGAAGAAAGGAAAGAAGGAAGGAAAAAAGGGAAGAAGGAAGGAAAAAAGGGAAGAAGGAAGGAAAAAAGGAAGAAAGGAAGGAAGGGAGGAAGAAAGGGAGGAAGAAAGGAAGGAAGTTACTAATTTCTAAAAGTATTACTTACCTTGCAAAACCATCCCTTGTTCTATACACTTTTTGAATCTACAATACTGACACCGATTCCGCTGCGCTTTGGTGATTTCGCAATTTCCATCTGCCACGCAAGTGTACACCCTTCGATTTTGCACAGTTCTCTTGAAAAACCCTTTGCACCCTTCGCAGGTAATAATCCCATAATGCAAACCGGTGGCTTTATCTTCGCATATCATACAAATCATCGGTTGTTCTTCTTCTTCTTGCTGCTCCAAGTGTTCTCCGGGATTGGTTTCCATGATTCCTGGTTTAACGTCGGTGTAGACGACTGGCATACCCTGCGTGGTTGAAGTGAGGTTAAGTGCTTGAGTTTGTTGACCGATCGGTAACTGTCGTATATCGCCGGCCCATAATCGTTCCATGTTTAATGGTGATGCGGTGAATTGAGATGTTGGCGATGGCGGTGGTATTAAGTTTCTACTAGGAGTCGGAGGTCTTAAGCGATCTTGTCCTAAATTAAGGAGTAATTGAGCTGCGCTTTCGTCGGTGTTGCTAACTTGAGGCCAGTTGGACGTTGTGGGATGTAATTGGGGATCACCTACTGGCGAAGAAGATAGAGAAGGTTGCGACCAGATCATGGTTCGTACACCGCCGGCTTCTCCCATTATAACGGTTGGGGTTTGTCTTATAGGTACACTACTGCTGCTTCTACTCATCGGACTTCCAGGAGACTTTATATCTACAGGTACACCGGTGAAATTTCCTCCAATCAATTCCGATTTAACTCCGAAAGTTCCTCCAATTAGTTCAGGTTTTACTCCGTTTATTCTAGAATGTTTCAACCATAATTGCGGGTTTTGGGGTATTCCCGTAGGTTGTTGACTAATGATGACCCCTCGACTATGCAGAGGTGACGAAGTGGGTATGATTGACGGTATCGACGAGGTGGGTTCTTGAGTGGATACGGCGATGAGATTTGGACTGATCGATGGTTGAAATAGAGGAGTGTGTCTAATAACGGGACTGGTGCGAGGACTGATATTAGCTGGTCGACCTGGTGAACTGTGCGGTCGAGGCGGTTGCGAAGGGCTGAACGGCGGCTGCGGTCGAACCGGAGGACTTTGGGATCTTATAACAGGAAGTGATCTATAAAAAAAATATATCAACAACTCAAAAATAAATCTGATAATAATTAGGTACTCACTTGATGACACTCGCAGTTCCGCCTCCATCGAAAACTCCCGACTCTTGCAATCTGTTGGGGACCTTTTCCTGCGTCGGTTCTGGATGGTGTAGTTGAATGGGGGTGGAATCCGGACTCGGTGGATTGAGAACGGCGTCTGCCATCTTCGGTGACGATGGACTCAGAAGATCTGGAGACGAGGTACTTGTATCGGCGACAGATTCGCCTAGAAGCGGACAGAGACATTGCCTAGAAGCAAAGTTTGCTGATGGCTGCCTACTCTAGGTTGTTGTAAATAAGCAGAGGAAGTGAATGACGATGATAAGGTTAAGAGAAAATTATGAAAATGAAAGGAAATATGCGTGGGATTATTATATACAGGGTGTACTTTTCGTACTGGGGTAAATTGATTTGAGTGAAGTTGTGTTTGAGCTTTGACCACAGGGTGTTTAGTGAATAATAATGGCCCAAATTGTGTTTTTTATAACCAAAAACATCTCTATATATCAAATAATATTAAATGTTATCTATACGTGAAGGTAGTTTAATAAATAAGAGGAACATTTCAATTTCGAAAAATATTTTTTAAACTTGACGTGATATTTTTGAGTAAGGTGATTATATTATAAGAAAAAGATTCAAGAGACTTGAAAATATTTTCAAAATAAGCCTAAAATACTAAAAATTACATAGAAATATGATACCAAAACCAGCTGTGCAATCTCGACTTACCGTCGCTACTGCAACGAGAATCCACTTTTCTCCTCTTCAATTTTAAATCTTGAAAAAGGCTCATCTTGTCGAGCTCACACGGAGTGCGCGTTAGGGTCATAATTCCTGAAATAACAAAGAAAATTATCATCTATCTGCCCCAATTTATCGCAAACTTACTCTAATCCGTTCCGATTTAACACAAAGTGAATTTTATTACGTATCCCCTCGTAAAAAATTATCTAATATATCTAATAATTCGCTTTGTACCGGAAACGAGCGTAGAAAAGTGAGAAAAGAAAGTTAACCAGTTACTCTATTACGGAGTCGTTGCATAATATCGCAAAGCAAATGTTATTTCCTAGTATTATACATTGAAATGAATAGTGAAAGTTTTTGTCTCATTATATGATTTTATTTGGGTTAATGTACCTTCTTCTGTAGTTGTGGATTATTATTAACAATAAATATTATTATATCGTACATGAAATAGCAAAATTACCAACGGGATATGAAAGTAATGTTGACCACAAAGTATTAAAAAAAACTGACAAATTTCAAAATATGGCGAAGGAGCCGGTGGCGAATCCACCAAAATTAGAAAATAAATAGCATTTTCTTTAATTCTATAAAGATGGGGTGAAAAATATATTCAAAATTAGTGTTATTTGAATATTTAGGAGTATTTCAACATTTTTTTTAATATCAGTGAAGTGCCAATTCAAAAATAATAAAAATTATGAAGGGACTTGATCAATTATTGTAATTATCCCTACTATGTTTGGTTGCTCAACGATTTCGATTTGGAAACCAACAAAGTCAATGTTCAGTAATAACCTTGATATTGCCAAAAGTGACTTCATTGTTACAACATCGAGCAAAAGTGAAAGCAGCTTTTTGTTTATAGAAATTTTCGAATGTTGATTTGTTGTAAATGATAATGACTGACGTTTCACGCAGCAACCGTGGAAAATATATATATATAAGTGACAAGACAATGAGCGGCTAAGTGTTTTTTTTAAATTTTATTTTATATTATTCTCAAAGAGCGAAAATTAAAACCACTTGATTAAAAAGAATTCACTCTCGTTAGCCAGTTATTATCAGAATTCAGGCATGAATAAAACAAATCATCTCTTTTATTCTGTCAAATACCAAATAATGCAAATCGATTCTGACAGCACGTCGTTTAAAACGTCAAAATAATGATACAATCATAATTTTACGTAACAACATTAGTTATATTTAGTTATAACTCCCAATTAGCATTTATAAATGTAAGGGTTTCAATTAAAACTGTATGTTACGTATCCCTTTTTGAAAATAAACATGCTCTATAGTCTAGTGGTAGAAATAGTTGACTCTGACGCGGACGATTGGGGTTCGATCCTCACTGGAAGCTTTCTTTTTTTAGTCGTGGAGAAAGTATAGTCTTTTACTTGTGTAGAATGGCTAACATTCACTTGGATGATTCCAAAAGTTTTAAAATAATTCAATGTTTCTTCAAGTATATATTTAAAAACAAAAATAACAATTGTAGCGGGATGTTATTTAGAAATGTCTACTTGATGTACGCAAGTGAAATAATTATATATGTAATCGAGCACGAAGTCTTCCGGGGTATTGATCTGGGGGAAAAACATTTGTGTCAAAGTTCGGTTGAGGTCATTTTAAAGCCCCAGTTATTCGCCCGACCCGCTAGAAGTACATTCACTCCTGTTTTTTCCTACATTATGCCATTCAACTAACGCATTCAATAAACCTTTTCAAATATTATTAATCATTTCGTGACATTTTTATTTTTGAAAGGACCATTTTAAAAAATATGTTATGATAGATACGAGGGTTGAATGTTATTATCTACATATTTTTATTAATCGAGTAATTTTCTAGTGAAAAAACTCAAAATGCAGCAGGTAGACATTAGCGACAAGATTTTGAATTGGATGTTGTGGAAAGGATATTCATAAAAGATCAGGAATGGAGTTTGATATGAAAGAGGGGGACTAAGATACATTTCTGGGGTCCAGACCTTTTGCGGAATCAGTCCCAATGTAATAAGCAAAGTGAAGCAAAAAGAAAGAGAAGATCCAACTATTGGAAAGATCTAGTAGGGCTTAGACAATCAAAGATCCTTCTGGGTGACTACAACCTGTTGAGATCAAATGAATGGATAAGTCAAAGTAAAACTGCGTTAACAGGGATCCTGACGGGACATTGTCCAGATATGCAGATATTGTGGCATGGAAGAAGAAATTTCCATCCACATACTTTCCAACTGCACAGCCCTCCAGAATCCTAGAGCACAGTACCTGGGAGATTACTGGATAGAAGAGTTGAAACCTGCAGATATCCTGAAATTCCTTCGGGAAATAGGACGAAAGGAGCTACTAGTTTCAGAGATTCCTTAGAAACTAAGTAGAAGTAAGGGGGCACAATAGATCTTTTAGGTCTAAGTGAATGTTACCCCAGTGATATGAAAGAAATATATACGTAGACACAGAGGACAGTTTGTGAGAGTAATAATAGTAATAATAATAATAATAATCACGACCTCTATCAACCATATATCGACAAGGAAGCATCAAATAAATAGAATATTGTTTCCAGAAATAGAAAGATTTATTACGACAATTCAAGATCAAGTAATTAATACCTGCAACTACTAGAAATTTGTCATCAGAGATCCAAACATCGTGCAGGGCAAGTGCAAAATAATAAATATTAAAATGTAGCCTCTTTGAAGATGATCCATAATTTGATGATTTTGACAGACATTTAAAATGTTTTAGGGGAAATTTAAAAAAATTTCATGCAAATGATCGTATTTATACCGGGTGTTTGATTAAAAAAAATACATTATTCAAGCAGATATTCATACTTTTACCCACCACTATCTAGTTCCTGGATATAACAGAAAGGATTCAACAGGATGAAGTCTTTCAAGGACTGTTTTTTTTTTAAATTTACAAACCTTTCCAAATCCGTCTCTGGAGTTGTTTACAAATTGCGTTCTAGAAATTTATTCAATTGCAACATTGTTTATGAGTCATGCGCTGACTGTTCAAGATGAGTTTTAATCAGGAACAAGAACAAGAACATATTTTTTTTCTTAATTACAAGGAAAAAAAGTTCAATCAACTGAATATCCCTTTTTACTGGAAAAATTTAGAAAAAATGGAGTCCTTTTTAAACGCATCCTGTATATAATTGTTTGGGAAATAATATTAATTTTAGCCTTGCAGCCTAACCTCAAATTTATAATAAAAATTGTAGAATAATTAAAAAATTATCTACAAAATGTAGGGAGCATTTTCCCAAACATTTTCAATTTATAAAAATACAACATTTATTTATGACGTAAATTAATTTTTTTTCCCATGCGGATGTTTTTTCCTGTACGTAGTTGTATAAAAAAAAATAAAAAAAAAATCTGCCACCAAACCAAATAAAAAATATCGTAAAAATTACCTAAAGAATACATTTTCCATTGATCACAATTATAATCCATTCACAAATGAACGAAAAACATCGCAGAAAACTATCCTAATAAACATATTATTATTATTAGTAAAGTGCGCCGCCAACTTAACGTACACAAATTCCCTATGCACAGTCGGTAACACGTGAGTACAAGTGTTAGAAAGTACAGAGTAGGCGGGTGTATATTGACGACAGGTAAAAGGTAGATCGCAGTAGACTACTCTGTACCAACCGAGCGCCTTAACGGTAAGAGTTGTACTACAGAAACAGTTGAGTTTCGCTAGTCTACGGCATTAGTGCAGGTAAAAAGTAGGCCGCGAACTATGCGAGTTCAACTGATCTGCCTAGTGGAGACATGGGAGTAGGAAACGAGAGGGTGGTGGGGTCCATATCGACGATCTTCTTCTAATTATCTTACTGATTATGTACTTTATATATCTATGGAACCTTAGACTTGAAAGGATACGACGTTTCGATTTTTTGTATTTGTTCGCCCAAAATTTAAATCAAATTTTCTTTTCAAGTATTTTGAGTTCACTTTAAATTTTCACGATTGAGTGATCTAAATAGATAAAATTAAAACACTCGGTATATAAAAATCACGAGAATACATAATATAAATGTAAACAAAATGATTAAAACAGTTTTTAACCTAAATTCAATAAAGATATGTAAATATAATGTGTATATGTACTATGAATACAAAAAAATGTTGTTAAAAACTTGAAACTAAACTTTATCAGTTTTCTTATCAACCAGACTGTCTACCTAACCTTTTTTTGTATTCACACAGGTTATTGCAATTAATGTACACAAAAATTAAATCATTTAGTGCTAAATCGGTACTGTATGGTGGATTAATAACTTTGTTTGAATTTCCAATTTACCCACAATGTCTTTTTAGATACTGAATTTGCTATATCCTCATAAAAAAAATCCAAAGTAGACAAATTTGGTGATCGTGCGGGTCATAAGTAAGCAATTGGTTCACTAGTAAGTATAAGTTCTTCATACAAAATGTGTTTACACCAATAATATTCTTCGGGTGAAAATATTCAAGATTTAGACTAATTTTTTTCAAAACCAAAAATGTTGGGGGGTTTTTACACCTAATTTTTGAAAACTATTTGACCTATAACTTGTATTGTAGCAGATGAAGTAGCAAATATGGGGGCTGAAATACCTTTTTGCGGGATCAGCTCCAATTTAATATTGGAAGAAATAGGTGAAGCAGAAAGAAAGAGAAGATCTGACCATTGGAAAGATCTAGTAGGGCTTAGACAATCAAAGATTCTTCTGGGCGACTACAAACTTGTTGAGATCAAATGAATGCATAAGTCAAAGTAAAACTGCGCTAAGAGTTTTAACAGGGATCCTAACGGGACATTGTCGCCTGAATGGGCACCTGAAAAAGCTCAAAATAGTGAAAAAAGAAGAATGCAGATATTGTGGCATGTAAGAAGAAACCTCCATCCACATACTCCAAAATCCTAGAGCACAGTAGTAAAGAAATGTAAGGATTCTTTACGATTACATTTTATGTAACAAGGAAACCCGATAGGATTATGAAAAATCCAAGATACCTACTAGGAAACGAAGAAGTAACAATTAATTTTCCCGTTTTGTCGTCCGCATAGATTCCGACATTATTCATTTTATTATAAAACAACAATTTACCGTCGTAACTTCAGGTTACAACGTGATGTGGGTCAACTTTCTCTTAAATGGTAGAAGTGAAACCGCCATTCGATTTTTTTCGCATACGGCGTACTGGTTGGTTCAGGTGAATAACCTCACTCAGTATTTTACAGTCACTACTCTTCGGTTGCGTAACATCCACCGATCTGGCTCTGCTGCTTGGCCTTCCTCGTGTCACGCGAATAACAATATTATGTTGCCATTTATTGTGACGTTCTAGTCATTTTGGGTTTAAACTTCAATTGACCCCCCTAAATAGTCTTCCAGAAAATATTAAGAACTGAAAATGGTATCCAAACGACAGAGATTGAAAAATTAATGCAGAAAAGTCTAAAAAAATCCTCCATCTATGTAGGTACCGTCATTGAAAAAGGCTACATAAAAGGCTACATCTATCCAAAACAGTTTCGTATGGACCTGATTGCAGCGTCACCTACCGGGACCAATTGTGAATATAACCCATTCTGTTACTTGGAAATTCACACATCAGTTGCATCAAAGTGAAAGATATTTTACAATAGGTAACTGAAAACCAGATAAATCTGACAACAGTGTGCGATTTTACGAAGGTTCTTTTGGTAAAGCTATTGGTAAAGTGACCAAGGTCTTAATTGGAATTACAAAGAGTCATAGATCGTGTGAAATTGCTTTAAAGAAGTTACTCACATTCTACATGATTCAAGATAAAAAAGAAAAAATCATCAAAAATATTAGTTCATGTGAGAAAATTTGGGGTTCTTATTACCTTGAAGATTTTCTACTTTCCCTTTCTCCATTAGGAATTTCATCAGTTGATGATATCCAAAGCTGACATTTAAACAGCTTCTCAAATATTAATTGGTTGTAATTTTTATTGTATTATTGAAATTTGGGGGGCAAAAAAATTACAAAATTTGTAAAAACATTGTTATTTAATTAAATATTATAAAACTGAGATGTCATAGTCAAAATATTGAAATTTGTACACATATCTCCGTCTTTTTTTTGAGGGGGGGGGGTAAATTGAAAAATGGAATTCAAATATTTAATTAAGTACTATGATTTTATTGATAATCTCAAAATGAATGTTTATCTATATTATTGAAATTTGGGGGGCAAAAAAAAATTATAAAATTTGCAAGAAAATTGTTATTTTGTTATATAATTATAAAACTGAGATGTTATAGTCAAATTATTGAAATATGGGTTCTTTTTTTTGGGGGGGCAAATTGAAAAATATAAAAAAGTTAAGCAGAGTGTACTTATGTGACACATCAAATAAAAGGTCTTGTTGGGGGGAATTCAAATATTTAATTACTATATTTTTAAAATTGATAATCTCAAAATTATTTGAAAAAATGAATAAAATTTAGCGTTTTTCTTCCATATTTTCGAAATTATTTAATATAAAATTTGTAAAAAATAACAGAAAATTTATTTATGTCACTTTGTATGTATATAACGCTTCTAATAATACAATTTAATAGATATTTTCAGTATAACCTTCTACTAGATGTTTTTCTAGTTTAAACTCACTTGACCTATGCTTTGTCAATGCTATATACCCAACATGACGTAGTGGTACATTGAAAAAGTATAAATTGGTTTGGTCTATTGCGACATTGGTTTGTTAGAAACAAGGTTAGAGATATAAAATATACATGCTGGAGATTTTTTATTACATATATTTACACTGGTATAACAAAAAAAAAGTCTATAGAAGGCTATAAGCACTGACAGACAGTTTAACTTCCATATACTACTTTTAGATGGCGCTTGTTATCGAATAAAGATTCGTTTGTAGTTTTCAAATAATAAAATCACGAGAACACGAGGAAGTATAAAATAACGAAGAACTAGTGAAAGTTATAAACATCTTGATGTTGACTATGGCTACAGCTATGCCTTTAACGGTGTGGATATATCTACAGACAAAATTTCACTTTCAAAAATTAACTGTTTCCTTACTTTCTCTTCTTACGGTAATAATCGACTTTGTATACTATGCTCTGTTGAACTCAAATTCACTCTTTAATAATTTTGTTACGGTTAGAAATGGAATTGAATAAAAAAATTGTTAGATAGAAGTTCAAACGAGGTCGTATCGGGAGAATGTACGGTCGAGTGGTTAAGGTTGATATTCTTTTTAAACAAAGCTTATTTTAATTTGAAATAATGAATTAAACTATCGGAAAGTTGATAGAAATTTTGGTGGTTTTTTTTTAAAAGAAAGTTTTTAATCGATTTAGGAGGAAATTTTACACATTAGAAAGCATTTAAAAAAATTTTTAGGTAGGGAAACCTAATTTTTTTAAAAAATCATCAAAATTTCAACTTGAAACGAGGTATTGAGTTCGGAAAAAATACCAAAAGTGGAAACAATCCCAAATATTATTTAAAATTTTCGAAAATAACTCCCCTAATTAAAAAAAATTGTAAGACTCCAATTGCTGCCATAAATTTTTCAAAAAACCATCCAAAGTGGACACAGCCCATAATTTCGAATAAAAAAAACTAAATTCAGAGTCAAAAATACCGACAGCTTTGTTAAAAACACAGAAAATTTGAAAGTATGTGTTTTCGAGGATAAGAAATATGTAGAAATCATCATATTTTTTGAAAAATAAAAATTCAATCCAAAAATATATTCAAAATTTTCGAAAATAACTCCTAATAAAAAAATATCGTTAAACTCCAATTGCTGCCATAAGTTTTTCAAAAAACCATCAAAAGTGGACAAAACTCAAAATTTTGAATAAAAAAAAACTAAATTCAGTCAAAAATGTCAAAAATATCGAAAACTTTGTTAGAAACAGAAAATTTGAAAGCCTGTGTTTTCGAGGAAAAGAAATAGATAGACATCATCATATTTTTTGGAAAATAAAAATTCAATTCCAAAATATATTTAAAATTTTCGAAAATAACTCTCCTAATAAAAAAATATCGTAAAACTCCAATTGCAGCCATAAGTTTTTCAAAAAACCATCAAAAATGGACAAAATCCAAAATTTTGAATAAAAAAAAACTAAATTCAGAGTCAAAAATATCGACAACTTTGTTAGAAACACAGAAAATTTGAAAGTATGTGTTTTCGAGGATAAGAAAAATATAGGCATCATCATATTTTTTGGAAAATAAAAATTCAATCCAAAAATATATTCAAAATTTTCGAAAATAACTCCCCTAATGAAAAATAATCGTAAATTCCAAGAAATTAAGTTAAAATTTCATCGACGAAAAAAAAACAGTTAAAATTAAAAAAAAATAGTCAAATTTCATTACAACCTGATATATCTCAAAAAAAAAATGAAATAAGATGCGAAAAACATTTTTCTCCAAACAAATTTCATGCTCGATTTCAAGTCGATAAAAAAATATATATAGACAAAAATGTGCTATCATATATTCTCTACCCAGCTTCAAATAGACTTAGAAAGGTAAATGAAATTATTTCCTCATCCCCTTCTTGAAAAAAAATATCATGCACATCAAACTAATGAACTATTACGTATCGTCGACCCGTTCTAAAAGTAAGCGTCCTAAATTTCTGTAAGTACGTTTAATATTGACTTTGTAACCGCTAGTAATAGTATGTATATAATCTATCTATAGGATACTGAAACAGCGATATAAAAATTTATACTAAAATATTTAAAAAGTGTATAGAAAACAGTTATTCAATAATTTTATCCCAATATTATTGAAATTATTGTTACAGAAAATATTTCTATTCATGACCAAAAGGTTTCAGCAACAAATTTGATCCTTAATAAGACAGATATGGATAGAGGGGTTAACAGGATCACCTGATCTAATCCCATTAGACTTTTGCTTATAATGATACTGAAAAGAATGGTAAAAAAAGACTAAATCCTGCGTTTTAACTAGAAAAATTGAAGTAGTAACAGTAACGAAACCAGGACCCTGTAATGTATCTAGTTTTGTGTGGTTGGTGTGCTTGATGGCTGGAGTCCGGATTGCAACATTTGTCCTAGATGCGGGTCATTGCTATGAGAGAGCAAACTGAGAACGCTGCTCGCTAATGTTCTGCTGCTGCTGGTTAACACCGAAATATTTAAGGTCGTATGGTACAAATGGCAGTGACTACTGCTACTTTTCGAAGGTTAACCGCCGTCTTTATTTTCTAATATTTTAACCTTCGTTCGTATTGTTAAATTTAATACGTATTACGTTATCGATCGGAATGAAGAAAAATGTATACAGGGTGATTTGGAAAATTACATATAAAGTTAAAAACTGTTGCAAGATTAGATTCAAACTGCCCCGGGTACTATTTTCACGTTTAAATAAGATTGCATATATAATGGAGATGAAGTTCCAGGACTTGGGGGACTTGTTTATTGAAAATTTTCACTTTTTTTAAGGAGCAGTTTACAATAAATATAAGTTTATAATACAATTCTTATCAAAACTTTCAAACAAATCGATTTTTGTATATCATAAAATTATCCCTGACCCACATTTTAAAATTATAGTTTCCTGTCTTATCAGTTAGGTAATAATACAACAAGCACATGAATTCATCGCTACAACTTCATAGTAAACAGCGACCATTTTATTATTTAGACTTTATCGGCATTATTAGACCGAAAATCTTATCGAAAATATAAATTTTTTTCTCTCAATGTCGATATGTTGTGGTATCACACAAATTGTTAGCATTTTATTTTGTTCTTGGAAATAGCTCACGGTCATAGAATATTAATAATACCTCGAATAATACAGAGTGGAACAATATACAAGGTGCGAATAAAAGGTAGTGAAGAAATTGTACTTAGTATAGTACTTACTTGAAATTTGTGTTTCTCCCATAACCTTAAACAAAAAAATAGAAGATAAAACAAATCATAATACACATTTTTTTTAAAAATCTAATATGTTGAAGCCGTCAGCTACAGAGTGTGACAAATAAATTAACATACGAAAAATTATTGCTACTTTTTTTTTAATTAATTGTTATATTTCGACAATTTAAACCCAATTACTTTTTAATTCTCCGTGACAGTTTCATTGAAAAGTGAAAGGAAAGTTTCTTTTTTATCTAATAGAAATAACTTAAATTTCGTGTATCTTTTTTGAGATAAATTTATTTTTAAATATACGTCTATTCGCAAGTAAATTAAAATAGTTTTTGGGTCAGTCAACTTAACATTTGGAAATTGATTTTACGATTTCTCAGCTCGCCAGACTATCTGTCCATCAATTTTTTTCAGATTTGTCACCGTTAGTTTAGTCACCTCCAAAATCAGTCTAATTCACGAGTCAAAAATCGTGAATAGGCCACTGAGAGCCTATTTACATCAGAAATTTAAAATTATTAGCAATAGACATAATTTCTAGTTTTTTAAAACGCAAAATATATCCGGAAATTAGTATATTAAAGTATTAATAGTGAAAATTTCCTCTTTTTTAAGAATATATTTTCAGATTTCGATTGTCTCTTATAAAACTATTTTTCATATCTTCTAAACACCCTTCCCCAGTTCACCCAATATTTCCAGAGCATTAAAAAAGTCTACTCCCCTAATATAAGAAAACTTTTTAGGTAAAAATAACCTTTACAGCTTGGTACACTACCTGGTACATCAAAATGTTAAAAGTACTATGGTTTTCTGTATGGAACAATCGGCATCACCGCCAATGGCACGGCAGGCAATGTTTTGAGGACGTACGTTGAACCCGAGATTCTGCACCGTGATCGCGATGCCTCATACCTAATTCAATGGGGTCGATTTTACGGAAAATATCAAAACTGGTTTTGGAGTTAATGCCACTATGATTTTTTTAAATAAAAGACAATTTTAGATGGTTATGATAAAAATAAAATGATCTATTGGAGTTAAAAAAAAATTGAATATGGAGGGTTAAAAAAATGTAGATTCTTAAAAATAAAAATTTGCTGGTGTTAATAAATCTAATGTTTATTTATTATTTATATTATATGGACTTGACCATATGCCATTGAACTTAAAATTTTACACAGTAATCTGCTCTAACCATATCTACCGATAGAATATCCTGTTACGTATCCTTATATCGATATAAAAATTTAAATTAATATTTAAACATTTATTACAATTTAATTCACGTAAATAATAAAAAATTCGTCTTAGCATCTAGAAAAATGATTTTTTTTATCAGACAGCTGTAACAATTTAAACCACTTGATTGTGAGTGTATAAATATAAATATTTCTATAAGGCCCGGGTCAAAGGACGAAATTCACGAAAAAAAAAAGAAAGGTCAATGAAACTTTCTTTGATTCTGTAGATTGGATTATGTATTCAATTTTTATCAGTTCAGACAAGGTTGATATTCATTTAAAAAAAAAACAATGTCCTTGACCTCAAGTGATTTAGATCGGGAATTTTTAGTAATATTAATTGATAGAAATTCTTGAATATTTTGGTTATTTCAACAAATTGAGGGGAAAACTTGAGGGGGAAAATTTAAGAACAACACCCTAACTATAACATCGGCAATCCTTTTTTCCAAAACACTATAAGAACAATTTGACAAATTACATTTAAATTTAATACAATAAGGAACGTTATTTTTTTAAATCAACTTTAATTGTTGATAGGCATAATGTAAACGAATGAAAAATAAATATTACATCTAGAGTACCGAAATTATCGTACAAGGTCATTGACATTCAATTTGATACTGTGGATTGCCTGGGACTGAATGTCGGTATTTTGCGGTGTGATGAAGTTTATCGGGTCTTTGACATATAAAAAAAAAGGAGTTTTAATTCATTCGTTTTAGTAAATCCTGAACTGCACACTTTATTTCATCAAGCGGTGATAAAACAGGATCATCAGGAAAACAAAATTATCCAACAGAGAGAATCAACTGATTCTATAAAATTGAATAATTTTCACCAAATATTTTAAAATTATATAATTTTAATATTTCACAAAAACAGTCAAAAGTATGATTAACTAAGGTCCTAAGATTTTATTAAAAAGCCTGTATAATATCTGAGGTTTGAAAGCGATTGGCTCATCGTGGGATTTGAAAATTCCTACCAGAAAGTTCAAAAATAAGGATTTAAAAATTAAATATTGTGAAATTTCGCTAATGGTTTTCTAATAAACAATTAATACAATTTAAAAGATTTAATTACCTCAAATCCCAAATTGTTCAGCTTGTCACTAGTTCCAGTTCTAGTAAAATTAAACAACAAAACATTGATACGATCATATAAATATATTCGTTGTCAAATTTAAATGATAATATTTAAAATATCGCAAAAATTTCTATCTTATCTCCAAATATTGAGGTAAATGAACTGAATATTTATCTTTCTCTCGAGAAATAAAATAAATAAAAAAATTTAAATCACCCCCATATCCAGAATTAATTTATTTATATTTTAAATTAAAAAAATTTACTGTGGTTTCAAAATCAACTTTTGGTACCTCCAAGTATAATATCACGTGTGTAGTGTATAAATTTTTCATCTAAAATTTAATATGATTTTTATATTTAGAAAAGGTGAACGTTTCCACTCGTTTTATTGGTTATTCGTAAACAAAAAATTTACGATATCCAATGACGTTTGAGATAAATTGTATAATACGTAGTTTGACTTAAAATAGAAATAATTTGAGACAGACATTTTCACAGGGTATTGTCCTCGTATAATAGCGTAACGTTATACAGTATGTTGGGAAAAACAGTATTTGTATTTTCAAAAAAAATTTTATAGGGTGTGTCATGTGACAGCCTCCAATGCGTACTACTTTCTTATTTCAACTGGCCCCCCGTAATATTATTAATTTTTAAAATTTTTCATAAAATTGTAGATGTTGTCCTATACCTATCTTCAACTGTTTATTCCATTTGGTTAATCCACACTGTATAGCAATAAAAAAAAATGGTATAACTATCCCTTTCTCTCAAGTTAACATTAAAAGAAAACTTTCACTGTTATTTCACAAAGAAGTTTAAAATTAACTAAAAGACTAGACATACCACTCGATACGGTCGAAGAGAAAGGTCTATGGTAATATTTTCTAATCATGATTCATGACTCAACGAACTTTTCATTTTGAATCCACAATGTCATGCTGGGTATCCACGATATTAAATTTTAAGTACAAAGTTTAATTTTTTCAAAACCAACATTATAAAATTTAGATACGGGCCTGTACCTTTTCAAAAATAGTAAAACGGCAAATTTTTGAAAATACATTTAAATTAGGTCAAGAAAAGATTATTTTTTAAATGATAACATAACTGATAACAGCTGTACAAATAAATTAAAAGCATTCATTAACCCAAAATAATCAATGAAACCAAAAATTCTTCTAATAAGTGTTAAAAATTATTTTTTGTTAATTTCTATCTAGCCCCGGTAGGTAAGTTTAAAAATAATAATGTGTTCCAGCAACCCCAAAGGTCACAGACCGGAAGACCCACATTTTAGAAATGATATATAATTTTTTTCGAAGTTCAAAAACATTTTTTTTCAGAGTTCAATATCAATATCAAAAAAATTTTATATACAAAATTGAGGTTAAGTACATTTGAAAATGATAAGGATGTAAAATCTTTGGCCAATGACATTCCGGTGTTGTAAACGTTATTTAAAATAGATTATAGTTTAGTTGGCAGTATGTATATTCAGTTTTTACAAGGTGGTCTTGAACATTTATTTACGGAAAACAAATTTTGGCAATTTTTTCAAAAATGTACCTACCTAATGTTTTCTTGAGATACGTTGTTGAGAAAAAGTTGAATGGATAAAAATAGAAGTTACTAAAAGATGAATTAATTCATAAAAAGGAAGAAGACTCCAGATTTGTAATTAAAATTTGTATTTACCTATATTTATTTATTATTTCGAAAATCGCCCTATAAGTGGTTGTAGTATTAAAAAAAAGGATTAAAAATTGAAAAATAATTTAAAAAATCCTTTTTTAACACCAATTTAGGACAAATACCTTGACTAACAATGATTCTAATAACAGTTTGTATGAAAACTGCGCAAGTCCCCGCCCACTATTACTGACCTACATTAAGAGCGGGGTCAACGAACCGTTGAAGCTTCATTACAATCGAATGCGGCCTTTGGTGCACTGTTGCCAACATCATTTTTCTTTCCTTATAACAAGGAAATTTTTTTTTCAATATTTTCATTAAAAAGGAAAAATATTTGGTTCAAGAACAAATAAATGTTATATTTTTAATAAATTGTTGTGTAATTTTATGACATAAAAACAAAAAGAATAATTTTATGCAACTACTGATTTCAAAATTTTAATACGAAAACATTGCTTAAATAGTAAATAAATTTTTCAACTCACATTTTATGTACAGTATAGTAATTCACCACAAAAAAACACTTATATATTCCCATTTAATAACTCACAGAAAATAATGTTTAGATTTTTCACTTTTCACGTCCGGTTTTTCCTTTTTATTGGGAAGTTTAAAAACTGTCCAATTTTTATTACATTTCACTATCTTCTTCACAAACCGTATACATCAAATACACCAAATCTAGGTTAAGTTTCAATTTTATTGAAAGTATAGGAAGCCTCTTGCACTCACTGTCACTTATCAGGCGGTAGATTTAAGCAGATTTATCATTTGACGGATTGTAAATATATCTTTGAATGTATATTGTCATATTAATTTTTTTTGGATAAATAAAAATTCACAAAATGTGAAATAAGTACTTGTTAAACACTGGATTGGTTATAGTGGCTCTCTACTTGGCTTTGCCGGGACTGTGTACGAGGTGAATGACCTGTAGCTTACAACATAGCAGTGGTGGGGAGGGTCGGGGGGGTAAGGGAGAATTTTGCCGCGCGTGGTCCCTGCATTTTGTTTCCTGCTTCCATGTGACAGACAGAAATGCTCGATTTTGAAGGTTGTTCTTCTCAAAGATGATGAACGACCAACACGAAATGTGACATCGACAAACACACAAAAATAAAATAAAAATAAATTTTAAACGAATTAAATTCCAGATTGAAGATTTTTCTGTATAAAAAAATTCAAACGGTTATAAATCTGGATAGTACGCGCACCAATCTTTTGATTTTTCCTTTATTCATTTTAACTAAGGGGGGCTATATTAATATTATTGACTGACGAGTCGCCTTTGCCATTTTATTTATAATTTATTAATAGTCTTGTCTAAATTTATTGGTATACGTAATGTTTAGCTTGCACTTATTGTCTTTTAAATTTCTATTATAAAGTTTGTTCAATTTTTATATAAACTACCAAAGGTCATAATCCCCCAGTCACATTTTGATTCATTTGATTATCAAACTTTGGTTTGAAGGAATAAAAATGTATTCAAAGGGATACATATCAAATTCCCTTTTTTTCCACTCAAAATTAAAAAAAGGAATAAGACTTGCGTTCATTTATGAATCGGAATGAGTGATATTGTGGACGTAGTGCGCATGGTGGGAAGTCGATTGTAGAAATAGCACATTGCCGTTGAATGCGTCATTCACTGGGGACTGTTTTACGGAATTTTTCAAAGCGGTTCAACTTCCACATTATGTTATCGTAAATGTAAAAATTTTTGAATAAAATTAATATAGACACGGTTTTATTGATTGTTTGTGCCATGAAAAATTCTCCTCGGCGATAATATGAAGGTATATTTTTTAAAGACTTTAAAATTCTTGCAATAACATACTCTACTGTAGACTAATCATCACTTTTCCTGGATAATGAACAATGTAGAATAATAAAAAGTAAGTAATTGATGAAATTTAGAAAAACAAGCACCAAATCACTGCCAGCTCCTACACCATATAATCAGCCATACAGTCCTGATTTGACTTCAAGTAAAAACAAATGCACAAAAATATAGAGAATATTTTCTATAAAACAAAGATATACAGGGTGCTCAATGACGTTTCGACAGTCCAATAATCGAAAACTTATCACATGACAAGAACTCTTCAAGGAACACTTATTACATTTTTGAGTTGATCTTTCAAAATCAAATAGAAATATAAAAGATCTGATTTTTTTCATAATAAATAATTGAAATTCCCTACGTCTATTTTTTAAATTTGCTTCTAAAGATATTATCGCCATCTACTAGCTACTCGTGGAAGGTGATGAAATCTGGAAGCGAACAGCACTCAGTTCGTCCGTTAGACAGTAGATGGCAGTGCACTACTTATTTTACTTATCGAATTTATTCTTCTATTGAAAATATATAATTGATAATTAAATTTTGTTTTTATTTTATTTAAAAAATGGCTAGTGATTTTATTTTCGTCAAAAAATTCATGATTTAAAGTTTCCTTTGTTTTTGATTACTTATAGGGTGGACAATGTTTGGAAAAATTACTTTTGTTTACAGTTTGTTAAGATGAATTAATTTTTTTATGGTAATCAATATCCAGGGGTATCCAAAAAAGTTTTCAAAAATAGTTTTAGTTGCCAATTCAGTTTGAGCTTAGAAGAAAGCGTTTGAAGCAGGCTTTGGAGTCCTGCATTATAAAAAAATTCAAATTCAAGATAATATTTTCTATTACATCGAATTTCAAACGGTTTTTGTTAAAAAGTAACTTTCAATTTCTTTTTATGGTCTTTACCGATAAAATCAAGAAATTTTTTATCTCTTACCCGACACTGGCACAAACTCGAAGTTGATTGAAATTAGTCCCAAGTGAATTTTACATAACCAGCGCTTCTACATAACATATTTTTATGCTTTTATCAATTTAGACAAAAATCAAAGCTTCAATATTAAAATGTACGTCCTAGTTTTCGTGCTTTTTATACACGTCGAAAAGTCGATCGGTGAAAATATTTCTAATTATCAGTAAGTACTTTTAAAAAAACATCTAAAAGCATTCATTAGACACATAGTGCTAGCTCTGGAGTATACGATGGACGAGGAAGTATTCTGAAGCATAACCTCATGATTATTTTAAATTATATAATTTTTTAGTGACAACAATGCCCCAAAAGAAAACTTATCTTATATAATAGAAAAATTCAAGCAATCTTGGCCAGTCGAAAATTGGAAAACGTTCGGATTTTTTGACGACGAATATTTTTCCGATATCAACATCCATTGGTTACGCTTCGACCCACCTTATAGTATAAGTTATTACATTTTAGGAACATTGTACATTTTTCTAATGATATTCGGAGTATCTGGGAACTTTTTAGTAATTTTTTTATTTTGGCGGTAGGTGTCAATAAAATCCAAAAAAATCTGATTCAGTGATTGTATGAAATTTTAGATGTAAGGCTCTTCGAACTTCAGCAAACACGTTAATTGTCAATTTGGCATTAAGTGATGGGATGATGAATATCAAAGCCCCGATTTTTATATATAACTCTTTTTCGAGAGGTCCAGCACTCGGAGATGTCGGTTGGTAAAATATTCAATGATTGAAAATAAATTTCCAATAATTTTTTTTCTAGCATGTCGTCTTTATGGTTTCCTAGGAGGACTCACAGGAACCACGTCCATTATAACCTTAAGCGTGATATCTTTCGACAGATATTTCGTCATAAAATACCCTTTAAATAGAAGCTTCTCAAAATTAAGAGTAAAACTATGCCTGATCATATCCTGGACGTACGGGACCATTTTCGCCCTCATTCCCTCCCTTGACATCGGATTCGGAAAATATTCATACGAGGGGTACTTGACAAGTTGCAGTTTCGATTATTTAACAGACGATGTGAAAATTAGAAATTTCATTTTTGTATTTTTCGTAGCAGCTTGGGTAGTACCTCTAACTTTAATAACCTTCAGTTATATCAATATTTGGAAAGTTGTTTACAATAGAGCAGATTCCCAAAAAAGTGAAAGAGACTCCGTTAGACACGTCAGAGAAGAGGATAAAAGGAAACAAGAGATCAAACTAGCTCTAGTAGTGTTGTTCACTATAATATTATGGTTTGCATCGTGGACTCCCTACGCCACTGTCGCACTATTAGGAGTTACAGGACATAGAAGTTGGATAACTCCTATGGTTTCCCTTATCCCTGGTATATTTTGCAAGTCAGCTAGTTGCATAAACGCTTACGTTTACGCTTTATCTCATCCTAAGTTCAAGACGGAGTTAACGAAAATATTATGTTTTCGATCCAGAAAATCAACTGACAAAAATAAAGTGAGTCTATAAAAAAGTGCACTATTTATGAGGTTTAGTTGTATTTCAAATTCAGTAGTCACTTCCCTATCGTACGAACAGACTATAACTTTTTTTTTAGGTATGGACAACAGAAAACGCAGAAACTGAAATATCCACAATCGACGAAATAAAAAGATTACCGAAATTTACGGATTCAACACAAAGTTTAAAAGATATCACAAGTTCCAGTCAACACAAAGTTACCAGCGGTTTAAAACGACAAGAAACTATCGTGGAAATGATATGTTTAAGACCGTCTTTCAGCAATACTTCATCTAGTTTTAGAAAACTAGCAAGACGATGGTCTTCAAAAGAAAAACAAGAGAAACCTGAAGATACTGACGTTTCTGTAGATATAGTAAGTTTTAGGAAAATATAAATATGTCATAGAGATTTATGAATTCAATTTTTAGGTTTCAGTTGAAAACGAATGGAAGGATATGTAAAAGTCTTTGGCATTATATTATTATAATTAAGATACAGTTTATAGTATTTAGCAGACTATCTATTTTTATGTGTAGATAGGTATATTACTTATATACATGACGAACGAATTCAAAAATTATTATAATAATATACAGTAATCACCTACCTTGATTCAATGAAACGTTGGAGACAGCGTCAAGTATCCCAGTGCTTGTGGTATGATCCATTCACTATAATTTCAAGTCAACGAATATTTCCCTATTGGTTTCAATAGATCGGGTTACTACCATCATAATCCTACTTGATTTTATCCTGAACCAGAAGCATATTGGAGACATGTAGAAAATTTCCATTCTGCAGCTGAAAGAAAATCAACGCCATTTTAAAAACTTCTACCCAAGCCTTCCCTGTTATTGTTTTAAAACATATTTAATATTATTTAGAGACAGTTGTTTTATTTCTAATATAGTTTAATTATCATATTGATCACTTACCATGTCTTAACTGGGTATGCAATAAGATATTTATCCATTATTGTAATAAATTAACACGAATGTGCTAGACATGTATCAGGGTTCTTCTAGTCTAGGACGTTTGTAACGGCGCGCATGCGGAGTAGGAACCATAGACAGTAGGAACTAGATCGATAATAATAGATTCGCTATAATCGATGAAGGGGCTGACATCTATTGATTTGCTTCAGAACTTGCTTAGTGGTGAAAAACAAAAATATTGAGTTTGGAGTTTTAATAGTTATTTAACCGAGTAGTGTATTAATGAGGGCCATTAACAATCAAGATAACTCGATCTGCTTGTGCGTTAAATGTTCGAGATTCTAAATTACGTTTTTAATACTGGTGTTAGTTTTAGTTACAAAGTTTTTCCGTCAACTGTATAATTTGTAATCATTTTTCTCAATATTTAAAATTAAAAATATTCATTTGTTTCATAGGTAAATACTGTCGAAAAGAAATAATACCATTGAAACGTATGCTTGGTTGCCTACACCACAGGTAACTCAATATAAATATGTACGTTGGGTTGCCTGTAGAAATCGATCGCTTCTGACGGTTTCTGACTGCGGTTGGAACAAACCTAATGTAAATCCTGTATTGATAGGTAACATTTAATGTATGATTTTGTCTAATTTTGAGAACGTTAATAGAATATGTTAATACACGGTCAACGGAGAACTTGTTTTAGTAGTTTTTAATAAAATATATCATGTTTATGTTCTTATTTCCCTTAACCATTCATTTCACTTGGGTTTAATTATAAATCTACCTATAAATCTTTTATTTACAATTTTAGAATGGTTTTAATTTTAAATGCGACTATTAGCAGAGCATATCGTACCGCCATCTAGTGAAAAATGTCTGAACTAAGGAAGTAAAAAAGTAGGTAATCCTGGAGTTAGGTACCCGTAATATAGATGGCGGCACAGTTAATACTTTTACACGGTATCCAATATATACTTCCGTAATATAGTTGCCTTCAAAAGAATTAATTTAAATTACATCTGCATGAATTTTATACCAGCTTCCATTGTATTTGAACCATCAATAATTTTTCAAGCCTTTCTTTCTTTAGCAGAGTCATAACTCCTCTTGTAGATGGCGACATTATAGAATCGGCCATGTTTTGTCCAAATCCTCTGACGTAATCAGCAAATTTTGAAAATAATTCCACGGAGCGTCGGTACGTATCAACAAAATTAAAGAATGTGACGGCGAAATTAAATAAGTACTTTGTTGAATTTGTTAATACAAAATAGGCCTGCTTATCGTAACTAGTTTTAACTGTACATCCGTTTTTAAACTCGTGTTAGAATAGTAAGTGAAAAAGGAAAAATTGCGGGATGGAAATTGGTTATATATAGGGTGATAAATTTATACTCCGTTGTAGACTCAAACATAACTTTATAAGGAACCATGATATCTTGAAAAGCAGCGCTATAAAGTTAAAATGACACCTCAAAAAACTGAGAATTTTTATTTTTTCAAACAAAATCTTACATATAATATACTGTACCGTATTTAAATATATCTACATTGTAGTGTACCGCATTTTAAAAATAAAAATAACTTAAAAAGCACGTCTTCAAAACAATACTAAAAATTCGCACACAACTAAATATTCAATAAATATTTTTTTGTTAATTTTATTAATCTTTATTCGTTTTAATGTTACTGGTATCTGATATATTATGCCTCAAAAGTTTTCTAAAAAATAACAATACTGAAAATGCTTCAAATAAGCTTCGACAAGTGTAGCAATTTTGGTCAACACTCACCAGGCTTCACCTCGGCATAAACTACAACAAATATTTTTCAATTCATTAAAATAATTCCTCAGTAATTAATTGAATACTTACATGATCCAAATCTACAAAACGCTAACCTCGCCGTACATCTGTTATCGAACGTTTGCGGTAATCCAGATTCGTCTATAGCGCAAACAGGACCTGAGTCTATGTCACAGTCCTCGTTAAGACACTCCAGCAAGTGAGCTGGAGAGGGTGCCATATTTACAGCTGCAAAACCTGAAATTTTTTTCATTCGCAATGTATTCTATAATAAATACTTTCCAATAAGTTAAATATTCATTATTTTCATAAATATATTGTTGGTTTTAAAGATTATTTAGTTGGTTCCATACTTTGGAAGAAAATAGTAAAACTATGGGACTTTCACTGGTATGTTTATTAATGTATGGGTCAGAGGAATTTCATAATATAACAGTGGCATATGGTAGGTACAAAAAATATTGAGACGACCTCTACCCATAAATATGTATCTGATTTGTGGATTTTAAATATAATATACTGCATTATAAGCGTTTCAATTACACTGTCTAGTCTTATTTTTATCGAATTAAATCCTGACGTTTCTTTTCAACAGCGACAGATGTGAATTTTATTACGAGGGGTGTACAAAATATTTATCCAATACTTTTATTCTAACGTTTGATATATTCTTGATAATAAAACGTAATTAATGACTAATGTCTGTGCTAAAAATACAACGATAACAAAAGTTGCTAAATTATCAAGGTCCTTTCTTAGAATAACTTTTCAAAACAAATATTTTAAATTGATTATTATTGTTAATAAATATGCCGTATTTTTTTTTAATCTAAATGTCCGTTAGATGTCAAGAATTTTAGACAAAATATATACATTTTTTTATGATTCTTTGATAAGTGTTAATATTTTACTCTTTTGTTTTTGCCTGTTCAAAGCTCTTAAATTTTTTTATATTATAATTAGTAAAGGGTTTAAGCTTCTAATAATAAATACATTAATAGTTATTTATGCAACAAGTGCAAAAAGTGAGTGTTTTTTGCACGCGACGTGAAATTGTCCAACGAGGTCTTTAGGCCGAGTTGGACAACACGTCGAGTGCAAAAAACACGTTTTGCAAGAGTTGCATACAATATTTTTTCTAAATTCATGCAAAAACTGGAAAATTAGAACATAAATATGTCAAGAAGCTAATCTAACCTAATAAAACTCAACTCGTTCTTCTTTTTTGTATCTTTATGGCCTCCACCTTGTCAGTACTCAATCATAGCTGGTTTTCGCCTTGACCATTTAAATTTCAAATAATTAAAGATTTTTGAAATAATTGTAACTCGTTGAGACTAAGTAGTAAGATATACATATATTATTGTTGTATTAAAGCAGGATCAGGTACTTGCTATGGATTTTTATTTAATTTAAATGTTTATGTTTGTCATTAATCATCACAAAACTGACACAAGAATGACAGATGAGTGCAATAAAATATTTTATTGCACTAGTGCAATAAAGTACCACTTTTTCCATTAAATGTGGTGCACAAAAGTGTTGTTTTTTGCATGAATGTAGAAAAAATTAATTAATATGTCTTTACAAAAGGAAGTAGAACGACAAAGGCAAATCTGATTTTATTTTATGTACTTTCCAATACCACTAAAATAGCAAACTAAATGTTTAGAATTGATGATTCACCCTGCACAATCATGATATATTCAAGGCAAAACGATTTTGTCGCCTCTGAAAGTCTAGTTATACCTAAATATGGTTTTGTATGCTTTTTTTTAATGATATATTTACATGTTCTACTCCCAAGGATCTGAATCTTGTTTTATAAAGAAATAAAAAGCATTTTTTAAGGTTTAAAAAATGAATTCAAATTAATATTAAACATTTTTTTTACTTACCAATAATAAAAAGCACTAAGACGCAAATCCTGTGCTGCATATCAAGACTGTTAATAAAATATAAATATTGTGAGCACTTCACACAAACTTCTTTAAATAAATCGCCAACTAAACTCGACCGATTGATTTCTTTCAATCAAAAACCGATTGACGTAATTCGTATGTAAAGTTATAGATTGGAGATCGTCTTTGGACTGACAGTTAATTCCAAGTTAATAAAATTGTGTTTCGATAAATATATTCCAACAACGATACTATTTATAGAAATATCATGGTGATAAAACGATTCTCGATTTTTTTTTCTGTTTCGACTTAATTCCGCACAATCATAATAATTGCAACATTTCGAAATGATATGGCTGTGTGTTATAGAGAGAACCTACTTTGATTCTAATTACGAAACTATTTCAAAAATTCATGTTTATCTGACGGGGTCACTGTTAGTCTTTTATTTCAATACTATTTATTGCTTATTATGAATCTGTTTTTTTTAATCTATTTTATTCAAAATTATTAATACTCTTTCTCTAGTACAAAACATTTTTTATTTTTTTTGAATTTTTGTATCTCATTTTTTGCACACCCTCGTATACAAAATATGACAGATACGATATCGTTGATTTTATCCCATATTTATTAAATATTTGAGAGGGTGTTCCTGAAATTTCAGCTCAAAATTTCCATTATTATGAACTCTACAGTTTTTTGACTTAAAACGTGTTTTTTCAACTTTAACTTGACTCTTAATTTTTCAAAACACTTTCATATAAGAGGATTTTGTATTTTACGAATATACCCACAAAAGATATCCCCAAACCCATATTCTGTAATTTCTTCAAAATTTGAAATAAAAATACCCTTTCTCTTGTACAAAAATTTTTTTCGAATTTTTGTTTCTCTCATTTTTTGCACACCCTCGTATACAAAATATGTCAGATACAATGTTGTTGATTTTTTCCCATATTTATTAAATATTTGAGAGAGTGCACCAAAAATTTCAGCTCAAAATTTCCATTATTATGGACTCTACAGTTTTTTGACTTAAAACGTGTTTTTTCAACTTTAACTTGACTCTTAATTTTTCAAAACACTTTCATATAAGAGGATTTTGTATTTTACGAATATACCCACAAAAGATATCCCTAAACCCATATTCTGTAGTTTCTTCAAAATTTGAAACTTATTAATACCCTTTCTCTTGTACAAAAATTTTTTTCGAATTTTTGTTTCTCTCATTTTTTGCACACCCTCGTATATAAAATATGTCAGATACGATGTTGTTGATTTCATCCCATATTTATTGAATATTTGAGAGAGTGCACCAAAAATTTCAGCTCAAAATTTCCATTATTATGGACTCTACAGTTTTTTGACTTAAAACGTGTTTTTTCAACTTTAACTTGACTCTTAATTTTTCAAAACACTTTCATATAAGAGGATTTTGTATTTTACGAATATACCCACAAAAGATATCCCTAAACCCATATTCTGTAGTTTCTTCAAAATTTGAAACTTATTAATACCCTTTCTCTTGTACAAAAATTTTTTTCGAATTTTTGTTTCTCTCATTTTTTGCACACCCTCGTATATAAAATATGTCAGATACGATGTTGTTGATTTCATCCCATATTTATTGAATATTTGAGAGAGTGCACCAAAAATTTCAGCTCAAAATTTCCATTATTATGGACTCTACAGTTTTTTGACTTAAAACGTGTTTTTTCAACTTTAACTTGACTTTTAATTTTTCAAAACACTTTCTTTGTATTATACGAATATGCTCACAAAAGATATCCCTGTGTCCATATTTAAATAATTTTTAACTTGGCCTATAATGTGTAAAAATTAAATCTTGTCATGTACAACTTGAATGAAATTAATGAGCGCAAAAATAAGATAAATTAAAGTGAATGAAATATCGTCTTATCGATATTTCATACATTCCTTATGTCAGTGTTATTCTTACGATTGCTACGGGTTTATTATCACCCGATAAATATGAGGCCAAATCTATTCATATCTCGTAAATGCGTCTGCTTAATAAAAACAGTAAATAAAAATTAAAAAATTAGGATATGCTTGTTAATTACACTCTGTACAATCGTATGTGCATCATCTGTAACGCGTTTATATGTAAATTTCTAGAATATTGTTTATTTAAATTAGAATTGGTGCGTTGTGAAACTTTCAAAAACAAAATAAAATTGGTCTATTATATTTCCTGTTGACACGTTTGAAAAAGTGAAAAAAAAACGTAGGAGTCATCTCTTGTGATAACGGGTATACTCTCGTTGGAGCCAGAACTCTTTTTGTTCACTATAAATAAATAATTGGATGATTGTTGCGAATTATAGTCTATGGGATTAACGAATAAAGTGTTTTAAAGTAAATAGTACCGAGTTGAAAAAGCCTAACATTCCTGGAAGACTGTGAAGCAACACTGAGTCCAAGTTAAAGAATGTGGCTTTCCCTACGAGGTAAACATTATATTTTTCATCAACTGTAAGGATATTTTTTGGGGGATTTAATGCATTTATATTTGTAGTTGTACCTCTGACCCAAGGACTAAATCAGAAGAGGAATTTACCTATAAAAACCTGATCAGTAGTGTCCAACGAGTTATCTTCATTCGCGAGTGGTACAGTGTCAGTATTATTTAAAAAAAACAAAAATGAAAATTTCAATTGTGTTCGCGTTCGTCCTTGGTGAGTTGGTTTGTGTGAACTCAATCATTCAGTTAAGCTCGTTGAAAAATATTATCTAATGTGTTAATCGAAATTTTTATTGCGTCGAAAATATAAATAGTTTACATTTCGAAGAAATATTTTAATTAAGCCGTTTTACTGGCTTATACCCGTTTATGTTGTATGCATATTTAATTATTGTTTATCATTTGTTTAATAAATATTTGTATTTGCAGCTGCGAATGAATAATTATTCAACTGCTATTATTTAAATAATTACAATTTAATTTACTACCTTGTAAAATCTACTCATTCAACTCGTTTAGAATATACTTTTTGGTACCTCTGGTATTATACAGTTAAAAAAAGTGTCCCATTTTAGTAATTTCAAGTAGGGGAAGGGAATTTTTTTCCCTAAAGTTGAATACAAATGAACCGGCTCGACATTTTGTTGAAAAAATTTTTTTTTCAGTAATTGCTGTGGCTTTTGCTGAAGGTGGTCCTTCCAAAGGTTCAACCAAAGCATCATTGAAGAAAAAACCTTGCCTAAAGGACTGTGGTGGTGCGGAATACAAACCAGTTTGCGGCGGGGATGGGACTGGAAAGGGTAACAAAAGTTTCGGAAGCGAATGCGTTCTAAGCAATTACAATTGCGAAAATAGTCAAAGTAAGTTTCCTGCTATTATTTAATTTTCCAATCTCTTGGATTAATTAGACGTTACAGAAATAGCCACGGGTATAGAAAGAAACGACAAGTCTGTATACAGGGATAAATATCTTTTTTTTTCAGGTCTTAAGGTGGTGAGTCAAGGAGAATGTCCAGGAGGTGGAAGCATCCGTCTACAGTAAGAAACCGTCGAAAAAATTTGTTTCTAAATAAGTGAATATATTTTAAACTATTTTTAACAATAAAAAAATTATTATAAAATGATGTGTCACCTTTTCAGTTATTAAATAATTGCTTAAAATACATTTTAGGATATGAACGAAAGCTGAGAATGGGACGGTTTTTTTTAAATTTCCTTCTGCGCATACTCAACTTTCGAACTGTCTAATTTCGTAGGACTGACGTCTGTCACTTGTCAGTACACTGTAATACACGTTAAATGAATAAATGCTTAAACCATTTGACAGAAATAAAGAAGGGTGTAAATATGAACAATGTAAACTGTGTATTCAGTTTCCCCTGAGCTACGAGGGAGAGTTGGAAAGTAAAAGAAACTTTTTTTGTGTTTTTTTTGGAGGAAAATTGTCGATAAAGAAAAAAAAATCCTACGTTCTAGATAATTGTTGAACAAATTGGGTCCAATTATAAAAAATAGTGTTAAGAAAAAGGAAAGACTTACCCGAAGCTTCTACGTATTTGCTTTTACGGGAATTTCAATCTTGATCGTCGTATTGGAAGGTTTCAATAGGAAAATTCGTGTTTTTCTTGAGGATCGTATAAATTTGGTATACAGGGTGATGATAATAGTGAAAAGTGCGACACGATACAGAAACTGAATCATTATACATTCGATACAGTGAAAAAAAAAATATGTTTATAAAAATGAAACGTATTTTTTTTTTGGACACAATGATTTGGCTTTTTTTTAACATTAAACATTTATACATCGATATTTTTTGTTTTGCTATATATTATTACGTTACAATATCACATTTCGAAGAGTTTTTTTCTAACATACAAGTGCCCAAAAATCGCATCGCATCTTTACATTAACAACAAGAAGAACTAGAGTGAAATGAAGAAAAAAGTTGATTAAATTATTAAAAGAGATGCTTTTTTGGGCCACTCTATAAACCTATATAAATATAAATCAATGTATCAGTAAGGCTAAGAAGAACATCTCGAAAAATGTTACTTTTTCAAGATGCGTATTTATTTATACACACAGTTTTTACGATTCTAGTTATCTATGTATACAGTGTGTTATTTATAAAATGCAACATAGAGATTTCTATACAAAACTGTCAAAAACTGGAATTTTAGTTCAGCTAAATAGAGGAGTTCAGTTTAAGGTCAGTGTGGGCAACAAAAAGGGTTTTTTTCTGACAAGAATGACAGTTAAGGCCTACTGTTCAAAACATAAGATTTTGCTTGATTTTTATCGTTGCGAACATCTATTTTGCTTTATTAAAATAATGAATACACCCCCGAAGAGTATATCTTGAAATTTAAATTGACTTTTTAGCTGAATACTCAACATATCGGTGGCCAATAATTCTTGGCATGTCACCGTTTCATTTTATTCAGTCACTAGTTCTGTCAAATGTCAGTGGAAAAGTAATTAGAAGAATAGATAGACAGCTAATTAGAAATGCTACAAAAATCTTCTATTCTTATAATTACTTTTTTCACTGACATTTGACAGCTAGTGACTGAATAACAGAAATGAAATGGTGACATCCCAAGAGTTCATAGAACTATTATTAGCCACTGTTATGGTGAGTATTCAGCTAAAAAGTCAATTTAAATTTCAAGATATACTTTTCGGGGGTGTATTCATTATTTTAATAAAGCAATATAAATGTTTGCAATGATAAAAATCAAGCAAAATCTTATGTTTTGAACGTTAGACCTTAACTGTCATTCTTGTCAGAAAAAAACACTTTTTGTTGGCAACACTGACCTTAAGCTGAGCTCCTCTATTCGTTCTAGTTTGACAGTTTTCAACAGGAATCTTTTTATCGCATTTTATAACCAACAAAGTGTATATAATTAATTTATTTATAATATTTTATCATTTTACAACATTTTAGAGAATAATATTTGTAAATAAATTCATTTGTACCGATTATTATAATAGGCATGATGACTGATTTTGAAAAACTGCTCCACGATGTTTTCACGTATATACTTTATCTACAATAAATGTTATTTCTGTAAAAAAATATGTTTTTAAAGGAAAAATTCAACTTTTAATAACACATTTTAAATTATGCGCCAAAACGCTATAATAGTAATGGCGTCCTTCTATGACGTCATCAATTCTTAACAGTGTCAACTGTCGATAGGTTATCTATGATCTGTGTCATGTAGTAATATCGTCAAAGTCAAACTTCAAACACTTGACAGCTTGCAGGTTAAAAGTTTATTTTGATACATGAACATAATTTCAAAAACAGTTTTTTGTGGTAATAAAAACAGAGATACTTGATAGTTTATAACGAGAAAATATCACATGAACCAAGAAAAGCCAACAGCAACAAAGGAAATACAAAACCATAGATAATATAAAGACGACAAAACAGATGTTCGGATTTGGTTTGGGTCAGATAATGGATATCTGCGAAAGCATGACGTCACTCTCTTCTGATTGGCGTTTGAGATAAGATGGCGGATGGTTAAATTTTGTGCTTATATTTTTACTAAAATAAAAGTAATCACACATGAAAATGAAAAATAAGTGATTTCTGTAGAATCTCTGCATCTTAAATAATTATATCAAATCAATATTTCGGTGATTCTTAGTGACAGTCATCATGCCTATTGTATACGATTATTATAATAAACTTATTTATTTAATTGAAAAATAAAATTATCAATTTTATAAGAAGAAAGTTTTTAGGAAAATACAGTGCGTTGTAAAAAAACCAACCTTATCAAAGTTTTAATATTTTTTTGTTCGTTTTTTTCGTTTCATTTTCAGTTTGCACCTCATTTTTGCCACTCCTTGTACCAAACTAAATGCAAACGCAAAAAAATTTCTTCTCAAGTTTAGATTCAGTTAAAACCTACTTTTATTCACAGGGTGTCACAAAATTAGGAAACTTTTTATTAAAATCAGTCAAACTTTATCCAATTTTGATGAGCTGGTTTTTTTAAGTAACTGTATAATAAGTAAAAAGCGTGTATCATTGTTCCCAGTTATTTAGTCAGGAATTTTGAAAAAATAAAGACATTTAGCCGAGTCAAGTAGCAATTTTCCATCTTAAATTCAATGGTTAATTTTTGTTTTGACTGCCAGGGGTCGCTAACTCCCGAGGAAAAATTGCCACCGTGTCAAGTCCTAATACAATTGGTTTAAATCATTTTAAAATGTTTAGTACAGACTTTGCAAGATATGATTATTTTAGAGTATTTATTATTTTTCTAAAAAATGTTTATCTAACTACCTATACACAGTCATTTAGCTACTCAGGTATTTTTTTTTATAAACAATATTGCTCTCTATTTAATTTTTTTACACCAAGTCATTTTCTACAAACTTTACAACTACTATTCTCATGGGATTTTTCTCTAAATGGTCCTAGTCTATTAAAAAATCATGAATTTTTATTACCAGGTCAATTATATAAGATCCAATAAATTTTTTTAAAACTTGTTTTGACGTTACGTCTCCAAAAACATGTTTACTTCATTATATATTCACGTGAAATATACACAAGTGCGAGAAGGAAAATATAAGAAAAAAGCTTGAAGGAGAGGGAAAGAATAATTGTGCGCGGTCATCAAGGCGTGTACTTAATTCCAGATGCCCCCCTATTTTAACCGCTTTTGCCAGAACCTCATATTAATTTGTACAAATGATATTTTTGACTTTTTTTCGAAGTCATGCTTAATAGGTAAAACTAAACACTCATCCGGCAACAGTGTACTTTACAGAGAGAATGATGGAAGGGTTAAGTATAACCTATTATGCATGACTTCGAAAAAAAGTCAAAAATATCATTTGTACAAATTAATATGGGGTTCTGGCAACAGCGGTTAAAATAGGGGGCGTCTGGAATTAAGTACACGCCTTGATGACCGCGCACAATTATTTTTTCTCTCTCTTTCAAGCATTTTTCTTATATTTTCCTTTTCGCACTTGGGTACGACGAGGGTAGTTGCATAAGGATTTTCGCAATCTGTATTTGGTTCACCCGGTATATTTGACGAATAAATAATGAAAATTTGTTTCAATTTTTCGAGTTTTAAGAACAAATTTCTTTACCAATAAACATTTATTTTAAAAAAGTTAAAACTTTGTTTAACCGAAACTTTTTTGCTGAGTTATGGGTCCCTAAAGTTGTACCAATTTCGACCGATTATTAAAAATTCAAAATTCTTTGGAAAAACTATTATATCACGTCAGTTCATACTGTTTTCTGTGCAACACGTTCATATTATCTGTTGTTTGTCCGCTTTTAACAACTATCGGTATAGTAACACTACTTTGATAATTTTTCGATGGTCCTCTGTATACGACGGGGTGTTGTTGTTGGTTTTGCGCAAGTACCTGCTCTCGTGCTTCTTTGTACTGTTGATATTGCACGGATTGCTGAGTGTACGCGTGCTGTTGGAGCAATTCTCCGTTCGTGAACAAAGGTTTGTACTGAAATTATTAAATGCGTCAGATTTATCGAAATATTTACAAAAATTATAAAAAAAAAGGGAAATTGAGTAAAAAAATACAAAATCTCGATCCTTATATACATGGTGTTGGCAAAAAAATAATAAAATCGGTTAGAATCATAAAAATATGAAATATAGTTTGGCAAGTTTAGTTGAACCTACGGGGCATCGGTAAGAGGCGGAGAAACATGACCTTATCTGTCAAAAACGTACAAATGGCGAAGTTATTATATAATTCGGAGGGTGTGGTTATTATGGTTTTCGCACAACGTTGCCAGAGCTTGAAGAAATTCATAACAAATTTGTAAAATCATGTTTTAAAATTCATAACTTGGAAAAATAATGTTAATAGACAAAATCCAAGTAATGAAGCACATTAAAAAGATTGTCAATATTGTCGATAATAAAAAGTCTATTTTCTTATTCTTATACTTACTTTTCCATAGTAAAACGTGGCAATATCGAATTACTGCATTCCTTTCAGGGGTTCAGATAAACTTGCCAAGCTATAATTACGGGATCCCCAAATAAATTTCAAAAAACAACTCACCCCCATATCCCCAACTTGCTCTTTAACCAAATTATGCTGTCCGGTAATAGCAGGCACCGGTACTCCCATAGGAGGTACCCCATACATCCTATGATTCGGTGAAAAAGTCACCGGCTGCTCGTAACCGATCTGATTCGGCGCATTATTCAAATAACACTTGACAGGACCGACATGTTGATTGTAATTCGGATATTGCCTCATCGGAGGTGGAGGTTGGAAACCAGCTTGATTCGTGTATAGAGGACTAAGCGCCTGGTACTGCATAGCAGAAGGGTAAGTCATCTGATGAGAAGGGCTTTGCGTAACGTAATTTGGGTTGTTGTAGGCTATTTGTCGATAGGGAGGCTGTACACCGTATGATTGGTGGATTATGCTAGCTGGAATCTAGGGAAAAATGAATGTACCAATGAAATTATTACTTTTATTGACTCACCTGTGACACGTAAACTCGTTCCGGCGGCATTCGAGGCGGCATCGGTGGTAGAGGAATGTCTCTTAGAGCAGAATCTGCTGATCTCAACACTCCTTCTCCTCTTGTATTGACGGGGCCTTGAGTACTGGTGGGTCTTTTTTTCGGCGTGGTTGGGAGAGATCTGGATCCAGCGCTTGCGGTTTCCCAGTTTTTCAGTAGAGCTTTCAATCGAGCCAGTTCTCGAGCTTTTTCCATTTCACTTTCCGAATTATAATCTGGACCCTGGAAAATATAAAATTTTCAATCTGCTAATAAATTGGAGACGTTCAAAGCTTACGTTTTCGATTTTTTCGTCCAACATTTTGAAAAAGTCTTGTTGACTTGTGGATATTTCACTGAAAATAATTGATTTAGGAAAAAAAAGTGGGTCAGTTGATAAGCTTACGTCTGAGCCAAAAGTGGTCCGCCTAAGGGTTTGAACTTGATCGTTCTTTTCTGATCGCACTCTTCTATGTCTTCGGGATTTTCTGCTTCAGGTTCCACGCATTCCTCTTCTTCTGATTCTACTTTTTCTGTGCTAACTATAATTGAAAACATCCATAACAGAGAGTTGAAAAAGACTACAGCTCGCTGCTACGAATTGTTTGTCAGTTATGGAGAAAATGATAAAACAGAGTTATACAGGGAGGATCAAAAGTGAGTATTTTCTTATAGGCCTAGTATAGGATTTGGAAATTTCGATTACTGATGATTTAATTTCACGTTCTAAGTTTCCTTTTTTTTTAAATCGGATTTGAAATATATTGGAAATTAATGAAGTGCGAGAATGGCTGATGTAGGTATATAATTAGGATAATCCGTATCCGTCAAATCGATCCATTATTTCATTTGAATGGAAAGAGAGAGAGAGAGGAGTTATTGAAGTGTGCATGAACAAAAACCACGTACATTATAAATTAAAATCGATTTTATAATTGTGTCAATAATTCCGCATCATTAAACATTAACAGAAAGAAAAAATGTCCAGTATTTCTAGTATATACAAGGTGTTAAAAAATTACCTGATTTTTTAGAATTAGATTTATTTTTCAATTTTCTCGGGTAGATGTTGATTTTGCTATGTCCACAGCCCATTTCCGGGTATTTCAGATTGTAGGGCGGGTTTGTAAGGTCGCCCTTCTATATCAGAAAGGCTTAAACAATCACATGATTAGCGTAAGTCGTATTTTCTTCAGCCTGTATCTGCTATTTTTTCCAATAGTCCAAGTAAAACTAAATGTTTTGGTAAACTTGCCATCTGCAATAATAAAAAATATACTTTTTGTTAAGCAACACACAAAGAGGGGTTCATTTCTATGTGAAAATTTCTAATTACCATGGGAGTACCTCACAATTTTTAAAGGGTAAACATTTATTTGCCAGACAACCAGACAACCTGGGACATACCACAAGACGGTGTGATGAAAAAGTACAACTTTTCGAAGAAATTTGTTACAGAATTAAGCAGCAAGAAAGAATGGGATCCAAATACCATTACCAGACTTGGAAAGAATGTCATTCAATGGTACAATGGCTCAAAAGCAATAGGAACAACTGAGATAGAAGTGTTCGGGCCAGGAACCAAACACTCCGAAAGCTTGGGAAAAGGATACAGAGGACTAAGGATTATCATAATGACAGATAGTTAAGCAACCACTAGAGCACTGAGCTCTTGCGTAATCAGTTCCAAAATGGTGTGGGAATGCCTAGACAAACTAAATGAACTGGTCGAGAACAATATAATGGATTCCAGGACACACTGGAATAGAAGGAAATGAAATCGCAGATGAACTAGTAAAGAGGGGGCCTGAACCTTCAGCTCCAATGTAATATTGGAAGAAATAGGTGAAGCCGAGAGAAAGAGAAGATTTGACCATTGGAAAGATCTAGTAGGGCTTGGACAATGGAAGACTCGGGCGACTACAACCTGTTGAGATCAAATGAGCGCATAAGTCAAAGTAAAACTGCGCTAAGAGTTTCAACAGGGATCCTAATGGGGCATTTTTGCCTGAATGGGCACCTGAAAAATCTCAAAATAGTGGAGGAAGGAGAATGCAGATATTGTGGCATGGAAGAAAAAACTTCCATCCACATACTTTCCAACTGCACAGCACTCCAGAATCCTAGAGCACCTGGGAGATTACTGGAAAGAAGAGGAACATTTACCTAAGTTGAAGCCTGAAAATGTCCTAAAATTCCTCCGGGAATGGTTCTATCTACCATCACAGGAGTATGATAAAATGTTTGAAACGGGTTGCAAGTCAGTTTTCACTATAAAAATGATTAATTATTGAAAAAAAAAACAAAATAAAATGACACTTTATTAACAATTATTAACAAACTTATACATCTTTAACCTCATTTTGCTCTAATTTTACTTTTTGATCTTCTAGTTCTTTCAAATAAAGTTCCTCTTCCCTTTTTAAAACGTCTCGGTAATACTCCAACTCAATTAAACCGAGACTGTGCTTGAGTTCATCTATACCTTGTCTTCTTCTACCGTACTGACACAAAGCTTGTCCTCTCCTACCTGTACAAACGGCTCTTTCATATAAATTCGCCTCGCAAACAGGTTTAAGTAATTCTAGAGCTTTGCTGCAATCTTCTACAACCCTCCAAAAATTTCCCAGAGCTAAATGCGCTTCTGATCGGGATATATAAAGATCGACGAAATTTTTACTGAGCTTTATACCGTAACTATAAGCGCTTAAAGCGCCTAGGTAGTTTTTGTGTTTTAAAAATTCGTCTCCTTTGGCTTTTATGAATTGTGGGTTTCGTTCGTCCGGTCTGATATCTTCGCTGACGAAGCCTATCGATCGACGGGCTTCGGCTTGTTTGATTAAATATTCGTTTTCTTCTTCTAATTTTGATTCTCTGCAAGGTGTCGGGAATTCTCTTGGCGTGAAGTCTATCTTCATGGTTGTCGATATTCTGGTTTTTGGTAAATTTGTCGAGGACGGTTTTTTTAAACTTGTTTGTCGATTGGATGATTTTAATTTGTTAGTTACTTTTTGTTTCCAGTCATCAAAGTCGCCTAAAATTGTTATAGTTTTTGAAAATGTGCAGTCTAAGGTCAGTGTGGTCAACAAAAAGTGGTTTTTTCTGACAAGAATGACAGTTAAGGTCAGTGTGGCCAACAAAAAGTGTTTTTTTCTGACAAGAATGACAGTTAAGGTCAGTGTGGCCAACAAAAAGTGGTTTTTTCTGACAAGAATGACAGTTAAGGTAAGTGTGGCCAACAAAAAGTGGTTTTTTCTGACAAGAATGACAGTTAAGGTCAGTGTGGCCAACAAAAAGTGGTTTTTTCTGACAAGAATGACTGTTAAGGTCAGTGTGGCCAACAAAAAGTGGTTTTTTCTGACAAGAATGACAGTTAAGGTCAGTGTGGCCAACAAAAAGTGGTTTTTTCTGACAAGAATGACTGTTAAGGTAAGTGTGGCCAACAAAAAGTGGTTTTTTCTGACAAGAATGACAGTTAAGGTCAGTGTGGCCAACAAAAAGTGGTTTTTTCTGACAAGAATGACTGTTAAGGTCAGTGTGGCCAACAAAAAGTGTTTTTTCTGACAAGAATGACAGTTAAGGTCAGTGTGGCCAACAAAAAGTGGTTTTTTCTGACAAGAATGACAGTTAAGATCAGTGTGGTTAACAAAAAGTGGTTTTTTCTGACAAGAATGACAGTTAAGGTCAGTGTGGCCAACAAACTGACCTTAAACTGAACTCCATTATCAAATTATTTATTAGAATAAATATCTACCTAAAGCCAACTTTTCCTCTTCTTTTTTAACATTATTAATAGCATCTCTAATTTCAGAGTCTAAATCAATCTGCTTTCTAACAGCCAATCTCTTCAACTCCGATTTTTTCTCCAACATCTTCTTATCAATCGACTGTTCTTTTTCATATGCTTCTTCCAACAGCTGTTTTTTCAATAAAAACTTCTCAGCTTTACTTATATTCGGTTCTAAACTTATCCAATTCGTTTCTTCCTTTTTCTTCAACTCGAAAATAATCTCCCTTTCCGTAATAGTACATTTACTCAAATTCACATCTATTTCAGAATAAAGTATTATCTCCAAATAGTTAACTCCATAGGAAGCTTTTATAAATTTCGATGATATCAACACGTCCACTTTAGATTGATGCACTCCTTTTAATGGAGCTTGAATTGTTACATTTGTTTCGGTTTGTTTCCAAATAAAATCTGTAACTATTACAGGCATATTTATATTTTTGATCTCCTGTTTTATTGTCAGAATATTTGACGTGAACTCACAGAAACCCAAACAAACATCGACCCAACAAATCTGATCTCCTTGGTAACCTTGAAAGTAAATCCTTCACTGAACGTTTTCTACCAGCTGGCAGCAGAACAATACTAGCCAATCATAATCCTTCAAACCACCTCTAAGCGTAACGTAACTCCTGACTGCGCCATGTGTTATTTGTAAAGTCAAATATATGTTTAAAATTAGTTCTTTATTAATTATTCTTACAGTTACGTATAATTTAAGACAAAAAATCTGTTCAACTAGTAGATAGTTCACTATTACTATTAGTAGTGACCCTTTTCTCCTCTTCGGCTTCGTTTGTCTTCAAAACTTTAACTTCTTCTACTTGAGAAGTTTTCTTTTCGTGTACTTTTTTGTTCAATTGTTCTATATACTGTCTACGATCGATTTGTGCTTGTGCCAAAGCGGATTCTTCAGCATTATTCATCGTTTTTAAACGAGGATCGAGAGCTATCCATTCCGAATTCAATATATCGTCGAGTCGGTACCTTTTCGAAGAATCCGGTTCGAGTAAATGTATAACCAGGGATTTAATTTGATCGGATAGAGAGTCTACAACTTTTGGTCGAAATTTCCACCTTCTATTAAGTTGTTGTTCGTTTAACCTCTTAACGTTGGTATCATCGAAAGGCATAGCTTTGTTAACCATTATATACAGGATGATTCCCAGGGACCATATATCAGCGTTTTTGGGGTAATAAGGCATGCCTCTTAAAACTTCAGGTGCTGCGTAGGAAAGTGAGCCGCAGTAGGTGGTACTGGTTAACTTCCTACCGTGAGAATCTGTCACGAACCTCGAAAATCCAAAATCTGCTAATTTTAAGTTGAAATTGTTGGTTATAAGACAATTTTCGCATTTTAAATCGCGATGCGCGATATCCATATCATGTAAATATTGAACTGCTAAAGTCAGTTGTCGAAACCATACACGGGTTTGCGCTTCTGATATCGGTCCTTTTTTAAGAATGTATTCAAGAAGATCACCGTTTTCTGCATGTCTCATAAAAATGAAATATTTTTGTTTCCTTTGAAATATACTATGGATGTGAATTATATGCGGATGACTGACTCTAACTAGTATATCGAGTTCTCTCGGTAGAAACTTTTTAACAAAATCAGCCGGCGCTCTACTTATATCCACTATTTTGCAGGCTAGGAATTTACTTGGTTTTTCCTTGTCGTCTGCTGCTACGGCGTTACCGATGAATTCGGCTAAAAATACTTGAGCGTAAGATCCTTCTCCTAATTTTTGTAACAGACGGTATCCTCGAGAGGAGAGAGTGAGCTCTTCTGATTCTCTAAGTGTGAGACCAGGGGCCATACTTGGTTAAAAAACATTTTTGTTATATTTCCACTAAAATTTCGACCATGCCACAATATGACAATTTACTACTTTGACTTTTTTTTACTTCAAATAGACATTCATCGACGATCAGAGTGGATCAGAATTTAATTTTCTCATCTGGGAGCTCTCTCTTGCCCTATGTCACGTGTCATTTTCACTTTAAAGGATAATATGAAGTAATTGAAAATAAAAAAGCTAGAGTCTTTCCTTTCGAATCCAATTGACTCTCACTATCACCAAAAAATTAGACAAATCGATTAAATCATTGAAAAGCTATGACGAAATATTGGTGACGATCCTTACTTCACCCTGTACATTAATTATCAAAAGAAGACAGTTTTAAAATGGTCATTTGATAATCATCTAACGTGCTCTACTTACGGTGAAAGTATGACTCCAATAACTAACAAAAAAGAGGGTCATAATAATGACATACTTTTTTTTATCCAAAAACCAAAATTCTAATGATTCCAGCATTTTTTTCTTAATAATATTTTTCACCCTTTTAAAATCTCAAAATTCACCCAGTATAATCTTGTTTTTCGAAATTATATCTATATTTTTCCCACACACTCAATAGATAAAAGACTAATTGCGTGGGTTGACGATCGTCACATCGTGGAATAAAATAAATTACAGACATTCAACAAATAGATAGATATATATGTGCGTTGGAAAAAAATTTCTTACTTAAAAGCTTGTATCCTTGCTTCAGCTCACACAAAGTTTTTGCAACAAAATTTTACAGTATTTTACTAAATAGTTTATCCTTATTTATTTGTAAATGACATTAACAAATATTTATTCACCAGATCTACATGTTTTAGAAGTTTAATAATAAGCACAATGCGCCGAGACGCCCGATTGAATACTGGCATCCCGACGGTAGCGAGAGTTTCGAATCGGTAATCATCGGAAGAAGATCGACCCTCCGTTCAGATTATATTATCATGGAATAAGGGGTGACATTAGAAGAGACAAGAGAGACTCATTCCCGTTATATCAAAGTGAAACGGGATATTTATGACAAATGGAAATAAATCTTTAGTCTACATAAATAGCTTTTGAGGTTAATTAATATGTAAAATATATTCGTCCACTTTGTAGAATACAATAATCTAATTAAATTTGATTAAATTATACTTCCACTGAGAAATATTAACCACCCTGTATATATTAAAATCATGCTTCAAATTTCACACTTATTCGTTGTAGATTTCCATATTTCTACCGAGTACAGATCAGAAAGTCGTTAATAGATGGCGCTGGAGTGCTACTTTTTAGATTTTCCCAAGTTCTATTTTAGATCTTTTTTTCAACATTATTCCCAAGAAGAGCTTACTAAAATGGTTTGATTTTCATATTACACAATTTCTTATGCAGCTCGTGAATGAACAGAACACACTCAAGTGCACTTATAACTTTATTTTATTCACACAAACACTTTTATCTTGCTAGTTTTCTCAATTTATCTCGAAGTATACTAAAATGAACTCATAAGCTCCTCAAAGTACCTACGTTAATTAGACTAGAATCATATTTTGTGCTTACAGCGACTAGAATAAGGAAACTACCAATAGGAAATTTGGATTGAATCGATTTTATATTGATCTATTTAAAATTTATACTCACAGAATGGAAAATGCTTGGATTATAACTAGTTTTAGGTCGTACTTACTGCGTATGGGATAGTGATCAAGTTTTTCCACTTTATTCCAACAAAATGGTCACTAGATGCAGGGGCTGTCTCTCCTAGATGTTGATTTTTCCTGTTATATTGTATAATTTCCTATGTAATCGTCCAAATTATAGAGATTATATTATCCATGGTCCAAATAATACATTTTGGTGTTCCTATAAGTATTGTTTTACCACTAATACTTTTTATTTTGTTACTTTTCTTTCTCAATGCCTATTGAATGATTTAGAAAATGGCGTCAACTGTCAAACAAAACCACATCAGCACTGCGCATGCGCTATATTTATTAGACGCATGTCAACTAATTCAAATAAGTGACAGTAAAAATGGAGGTAATCATTCTGAACACAATTTTCCATTTATTTACTGAAATGTTTTTGATATCTCCGAGCCTTAAATGTGACCATGTAGTGCAGGCTTCTTTTGTGATTTCCTGAATTAGAGTGTCCCCCAAATTTATTAAATGATGTTTAAAAGTGCTCTTGAAAGGTGAGTGTGCTACATTTTTTTATTAGGTACTAAGTTATCAATTATTTGCATTGATCCCTGCGATATTATTTTGGTTTATTTAACAGATACATGAACAAATGAAACAATGAATCATTTTGAAACTAGTTTTATTAAAAAAAAAAACGGTAACAAATACAATATTCACATTAAAACACATTGTTTTGATTTATTTCACAGTTAACAGTATTTACAATGCATAATATAAGCTCTTGCATCAATAGAACTAGCAAAATCATGTCTAACGTCCTTTTATCTTTTGCCAATTATTAAATTTTTGATATGCTGCATTCAACAATTGATTCAAGTGTTTTGTAAGATGATGAGATAGTGGTGAAAGTTCTCTAATTAGTTTATCCTGAAAATAGGCAAAAAGTAATTAATTTTTTCCAAAAAAAAAAGTTCTTTGACTCACCTCAAAAGGTTTTAATTTTGCATTATGGAATCTATTCAAAGCTTCATGCATTTTTATTAATGTAGCTTCAGTTGTTGGAGTAGTTGGTGGAAAACATCTCCAAAAGTGTTTCAGCAACTCACAAAGTGCTAAATATAAATTTCTAACTTCGTTTTCAATATCAGGCGGTACCAGTTCTAGAACAAATTATTCATTATTCATTGTTATTATTATTTATATAACCATACTTACGTGCTAAAGATTGCTCTTGAAATCCTCTCATCAAAGCTCCACCAGGTGATAATTCTCCTAAAGCAGCGACTGCTGCTGCAGGAGTTACTAGCGACGTGGTTGGGTATCTTCCACTCCAATGTCTTGTTTCTTGAATAACTCCTCTTAAAACTGAAGAAGCTTCATTGGAATTTAAATGATCTGTATTAGTGTCCGGCATTGGTCCATGTAAATATCGTTCAACCTAAAATAGAAATTTTTTATTGAACTATTCAGTTTTTATTGTCACTAGTTACTTTTGATAAATTCAATTGGACAGCTTTGACATTTTTATCTTCTTCTGCATCTTCTAGATCTGTATACGTTATTTTCTCCAACAGTCTCTGTCTTTTATTTAATGGAGTGTCACTATTGGACTCTGCGTTAATATTGCCATTGGAATTGTTAGCAGATGGGTCTATACCATTTTCTTGTGTATTTTTAGATGATTTTAAAACCTACAAAACCATTTATATCAAATAAAAGACAATTGCCATGGAATATTCATTTACCATAATTGAATGTTGATTAAATCTCTTGATCATAGCTTGGCTAACAGTTCCAGAATTATTTGTTGTTCTATCGGAGGTTAAACCATAACCTTCATCCAATGTACTGTCTTCAAATTCAGTAATATTAATCAGTACATCATTAACGCCTGTTTGAATGTCTTTTTTCATCACTTGATCATCTAATTTACCACATTCAGTGAAAATATCTTTACTTTCAGCATATTTCCTGTCCCTATGAAAATAATGTGACTGAAAAAACTTTGTCCAAAACTGGGATTCACTTAGTTTACTTGGTACATTGTCTATGTATTTCTTTTTAACAGCTGGGTATGTTTTGAATATGCATTCTATGATATCGGGTGTGATGTTATACTTAAGACCATTACAACCATCTGTTTGAGGTTTTATATCAGCTAAAAATGCCCCAGAAACACCAATATCTTGTGGTGGAAGATTTTGCTTTTGTGTATACTGCTGAGCTAGTTGTGACCAAAATTCTTCAGATGTAACAACTTCAGTCATTACTAAATCTTTGTACAGCTGGAGTAAGGAAGGGTTAGTTGAAAGCAATTTATTCTTTTCCTCCAATTCTTTATCCACCTGCAGATAAGTAAATACGTTGAATAATTTATCCAAGGAAACTTTATATTGGTACTTACTTTTCTTTTGAATTTTGGTAATAAGGACTGTAACATTTCCTTAACCTTATCCCTATCAGATAACTGTGCTGACATTCCGGCTTTGTTGGTAAAATGAAATGTTGAGGAGACACCATTATGAAGCACTACTTGAAGTTGAACTTTTGCTTTTCCTTCTGGAGAAATTTTTTGTGCTAAAAGTAAAACAAGTTACTTAAAAGTTGAACTACTCAAAATGTCTTACATTTTATGTCTGCATATGCGTGAGAGACAGCAACAGTATCTTTATTTTCCACCATCCAAATTAATCTTTGATCCATTAGGAATAACGATCCATCGCCTTTTTTGTAACGTACATAAGAAACTTGCAGCAAAACATCTTCCATTGAAGTAGACATATTTTTGATTTGTTAATTACAATTCACTAGTGATTATCAGGTGGGAGTTTTGATAGAAGTTGAAGAAAAACGGTATATGAAAACTGTAAACATAACCCCTAGTTAATTTGAGACATAACCTAAATTACATCTCCTTTTTTATCCCAATAATACCTGGTTTAGGTAAGCTTGGTAGCTATAATTCTTGATCTGGAAGAATTCTAATCTAAAAAGCTGTCGATTTAATTGGTAATTTTTAAATTAAGCAATGGTTAAAGTGATATGAGTCGAAATATTAGATTGTCTAAATCAAGAAAATAGTATTCTTCGTGTATAAGCTGGGTAGCTTATACTTTATGCACTGGGAAGGGAAGGAAAAAGAAGAATCCACGTCTAATGTCAAAGATATCATTATTTTTATTTTTTATAAATATATATGTGCTTTCAAAAAAACTATCTAATTAAAAAGGCTTGCATATGAATTTGGGGCTATTCAATCGTATGAATTTAAAGGTACCTGTTCTTATTATTTCACTTCAATTGAAATATAAACATTAATTTCAGGAAAGCAGTGAAAATAAAGGAATGTACTCAGAATGGACTTCCTTGAGTTTATCTTCTGACGAAGGAAACAACAGTGTATTACAAAAATTTGAACTTCCAATTAGCAAAGAAATTACAATAAACCTTGTACATCAACTTGCAAGCAACTTGGGTATAACTCATCCTCCTGAACAAAGTTCATTGACAACTGATAAAGATGTTAGTATTTTCCCTTCTTTTAATCATGTAATATATATTTTTCTTCATTCAGGTGCAATGGTGTATGGAAGTAATTTGTTTCGGCCTATCTTTACCTTTAGCTGAACATGAAGCCATCAAGGATTGTGTTAATATTTATTGTGAATGGTTAACCACTCTTCTACCAAATCCAAAAATATGCGTTCCTCGACCACTTCAAGATGATCCAAATATATATTGTAGAAAAATAATCGGGCATTTACGTTTTCTATTTATTCCTCGGAAAGGAGAAGGTGAATCTAACATATTAATATGATGAAATTCTATACAATTTTTTCCAGGTATTGACACGATACATAGACAAGCTGTACTGTGTCATAGAGTATTAAGAACTTTACAGCAAATAGCACATGAGTCAAAAATATTAGAAACTGTCACATGGGAAACATTATTGTTATTTTTATTGGATATAAACCACACATTGCTGTCACCTCCTTCAGTAAAGGACGATGTAGCAGATCAATTATGCGAGAGAGTATTAAGTGTGCTTTTTGAGGTAAAGAAAAAATTTAAAATAAAGTTTTTGGATAATAAATATTATTTTCAGATTTGGTTGATAGCTTGCACTCAATGTTTTCCATCTCCACCTTTATGGAAAACGTTGAAAGAATCTTGTATGAATTGGAGACATAGAGTTGCACTTATTGAACAATGGAATAGAGTAAACCTTGCTCTTACTTCAAAAATATTGCTGTTTATGTATGGCCCAAGTTTTCCTGAATTAAAAATTGGTGAGTAGGTATTTGATTTTAGTATATTTTTATGTTTTTTTATTGGATTTTGTGTAGGTGAAGATGATTTGATCCCACCAGGTATGACAAATGATTGTGTTGCTCAGAGCTGGTATAGATTTTTAAATGTAATCGGAAATCCTGTTAGTTTAACAAAACCTAAGGTAGGAAAAATGTAAATTTTCTTTTTTTAAAGTTATAGTATGGAATTGTGTGTAGGTTATTAGTCAGACAGAAAAATTTCTCCAATTTGCGATAAGTACTGAAGGTTTAGTGGATCCATGTCAACATCCGTGCTTACAAAATTTACCTTTAATATTTTTGAAAGCAATTAAAGGAATAGCGGGACAAGTTGATGCTTTTTTAGGTTCGTACTGTTATTAATATAATTATTGTAAATATAGGTACAAGTACCGTTTTCTACTAGGTATATACTGAATGTTTAATGAAATTTTGTTCTATATTTCATGTAGGTATTGCACAACTTATTTGGTGGGACATTGTGGTTACGGGTGCCGGTATTGACAGGATCAAAGAAGCACCTCCTCCGATTACTCATTCTCCCACTCCATCTAGCCAACGCCGGTTGGCTAAAAGTTTTAGTGTCACACCATCTTCTGCTAAGGGTAGATTTTCATACTTTTCCTTTTTTTATTTGAAATTTAATGAAAGTGATTTGAAAAATTCTTGTAAAAGTTGAATCAAAAGAATAATTTTTAGATCAAATCAGTTTCGTTCAGTTTTTCTTTCTTATCGCGCTTTTCTATTGCTTTTGATGTTATTTGCATAAATAAAACACAGTTGACAGCTGACATTATGCCACAAATATCTCTCTTTGTCAGCTGTCAATTGTCTACAGTATTATATATAGTTTTGTGGTGCGAATAACAATAGTATTATTTGTATATACTGAAGAGTTCTGCTGCAATTTTATATTTTCTGTCACCTTTTTTTTCAAAATATCACGTAAACATGCACTTTTTTAGAAAATAGGTTAGAATTTTATGGAATTCTCCAAGCCGAGATATATTTTTGATGACTTCTATTATTATTTCGTTCAGTCGACAATTTTTTAACGTCAATTCAGTGGATTTATTCAACATCAGTGCAAGTACCTGTTATTAACCTTTGTTTTATATACCAGGTGCCCCAAAATCTACTTTAATCGGACTTACTACAAGTCGAAGTACAGCTACGCCTTCTCCTTTAAATTCTGGTCCAACTTCTACTTCCAGCGTTAGCTGTAAGTAAAAAATTAATTTCTAGTTTCCTATAATTTTATTTCAACTTGTTCTATAGCATTGAACTCGTTCGGAACTGAATCTAGAGTCTCGTTGGCGTCCGGCAGGGCCAAATGCAACACCCTGTTGCATCTTTTCGGCGAATGGCTTTTCGAAGCCGCTTTCATTGGATGTGAGATACCGCAAAGTAAGTAAAAAGAAAAAAATAAACGATGACTCATCTTATAGTTATCAATATACGATGACTCATCTTATATTTATCAATATACGAGGAGTCATCGCTGAATAACTTTCACATGCACCGGGAAGTGGGGCATTGTGTATGTATCTGTTATATTTATTTTAGAATATACGATGACTCATCTTATATTTATCAATATACGAGGAGTCATCGCTGAATAACTTTCACATGCACCGGGAAGTGGGGCATTGTGTATGTATCTGTTATATTTATTTTAGAATATACGATGACTCATCTTATATTTATCAATATACGAGGAGTCATCGCTGAATAACTTTCACATGCACCGGGAAGTGGGGCATTGTGTATGTATCTGTTATATTTATTTTAGAATATACGATGACTCATCTTATATTTATCAATATACGAGGAGTCATCGCTGAATAACTTTCACATGCACCGGGAAGTGGGGCATTGTGTATGTATCTGTTATATTTATTTTAGAATATACGATGACTCATGTTATATTTATCAATATACGATGACTCATCGCTAAAAAACTTTCGCATACACCGGGGAGGGGACTTTGTGAATGTATCTGTTATATTTATTTTGGAATATACGATGACTCATGTTATATTTATCAATATACGATGACTCATCGCTAAAAAACTTTCGCATACACCTGGGAGGGGACTTTGTGAATGTATCTGTTATATTTATTTTAGAAAACACCAGTGACTTTAATAAAAGACCAAGTTCGGTTACTATAGATGGGAAAACTCCGACAATTTACCAACAACCTATAATCGACGCGAACGAAGTACCGTTTTGCTTAACCATAGACAAGTACGAAAGCGGTAGGGCGGAAGCTTTGGGTACTTTATGTCGAATAATATGCGCGAAGAAAACGGGAGAAGAAATATTACCGGTGTATTTAGCTCGGTGAGTTTGCGTAAAACTTTTTGCACGTCCCTTGTATTATGGGGTTTATTTATTTTTAGGTTTTACGTGGCGGTACTTCAGGGTTTGAAAGTTTCGCCGAGTAAAGAATGCGGGGAGTGTATGGCAGCAATTTTGATAAATTCCACTAATTTGTTTCACATAGATTTGGATGGGGTGAAAATATTGTTACCCTCTTTTATATCGGCTTTGGAGGTGATTTTACCGGAAAAGGAGATGAAATTGAGTAACAATATCAATAAAATCGAATTGAGGAAATCGGCCATACAAATTTTACTGTCGATTTTGGTTTTGCCTTTGCATTTTCAAAATGTTTATATTAAGGAACTTTTTAATACAGGTACGGATCGTTTTTCACAATTGTTCGGGGTACGTGACGCATTTTATGATTATTTTGTAGGTTCGAATGAAAAATCTGTCAGTTTTTTACAATTAAAGCCGAAATTGATGAATTTATTGATGAATGCTTTGCAAATAGAGACCGATTCACAAAATACACACATGTTATTGGGCGGGTTGTTTCTGTGCGTTCAAGATTCAGCTATTTTTGAAAAAATTGAACAAGTTACGCAAAATTCAGTAGAGGGTTCGAATTTATTGAGTTCTGGTAAGAATTTTTCATTTAAGTAAGTATAGTTTTTTTAAATTGATAATTTTGCTCGTTTTAAATCGATTTTTTTTTGAATCCACTGTATACTGTAAGCATGATTTTATTCAAATGTTGAAATTGAACCTATAAGGGTTGATTTTAACATTTAGAACAACGCACTTTTATTTTCCGTACTCGATTTGTATTGGCTTGAATTTTGGGCTTGTATAGCTTCTGACACGGCAAGTATGGCGAGCATGGCTAGCAGTGACCGATCCACAACACCCGATACATTTGGCTCCAATGATTATGATCCACTGTTGTTACCTTTAGGTATGTTTTTTTTCTTTAAAAAAAGAATAACCCCTTCAGTCTTTATCAATTTACTGAGATTTCCTTCAACTTTAACCCATACTGATCCTATACACTTTTTTCCAACCAATTCTTCCAACATACAATTTTTAATAAGAAATTTCTGTCAACCGAACATTCTTTTAGATTCTGCGCATGCTCTATTCGTACGAGCAACCTACCTCGTATGTCACCGTTTAATATCATCCTGGAAAACGGACTTGAACGTTTCCCTAGCAGCTTTAGAGCTTCTATCCGGATTAGCTCGTATTCATATAAAAGGATCCGATGCAATGGAATGCAAAAGGGCGGTTAAATGGCTGTGCGATTATATAATTTCTCAATGTTCTCGACCACCGCAAGCGCATTCCAAAGATCTACATTCCACTATTGTAGCCGCCTTTCAATGCTGTTCCGTTTGGTTGTTAGAACATCCGTATTTACTTCAGGATAAAGACTGTCTAACAACAGTGAGTCACTTAATTAGGGACAAAAGTTACCATGAGCACTCTGCTTCAAATTACAAAACATACAAACCTTTAGAAGTGACAGTTTATGCGATGACCTTGAATAACAAAATGAGGTTTCAAACCCATACACCTGAAGCGCTAGTTGTAATAGAGGTCTATGGTCAATATGGCCAACAAAAAGTGGTGTTTTCTGACAAGAATGACAGTTAATATCTCCTGCTTAAAACATAATATTTGCATGTTTTTTTTATCATTGTGAACATCTATAATGCTTTATTAAAATAATGAATACTTCCCCGAAAAGTATATCTTGAAATTTAAAATGACTTTTTAGCTGGATACTCAACATATCAGAGACCAATAATTCTAGAAACACTTGGCTTGTCACCATTTCATTTATGTTATTCAGTCACTAGTTATGTCAAATGTCAGTTATATTTATTTTTGTTGACATCCGTTTAATTGTGTATGTCAATTTTTGATTAAATTTTTGAAGCATTTCTAATTAGCTGTATCTCTATTCTTCTAATTACTTTTTTCACTGACATTTGACATAACTAGTGACTGAATAACAGAAATGAAACGGTGACATGCCAAGAGTTCATAGAACTATTGGCCACTGATATGGTGAGTATTCAGCTAAAAAGTAATTTTAAATTTCAATATTTACTCTTCAGCGGTGTATTCATTATTTTAATAAGGCAAAATAAATGTTCGCAATGATAAAAAATTTATGCAAAATCTTATGTTTTGAGCTGTAGACTTTTAACTGTCATTCTTGTTAGAAAAAAACCTTTTTTGTTGGCTACACTGACCTTAGACTGACCTGAAGTGTATACGCTGACCTTGAATAACTTAATAAGGTTTCAAACCCATCCACTTGAAGCGCTAGTTGCAATTGGGTTGTCAAAATAGGCGTAGCTAAACTATCAATTGGACGTTTTTCGAACTACTGTGCTCTTGGTAGCTTAGTATGTTTTTTTATCACCGCATTTTGGTCTTTTAGGTACTAGAAGTGGCCGAATTGGGTATATCGGGTACAAAATCTGTCGGTAAACCGGGTGAACCGATAAAAATGAAGGAAGAAAAAGATCTTAAACCGGCTTCGATGAGAGTACGAGACGCCGCCGAAAATCTACTTACTTGTATATTAGAACAAGTTTCCTATTTCCCTAGCGAATGTGGACCCGAATCCGTTTCGTCGCTTCTAGACGAACTGTCACTTTTGAAACACTGCAACTCTTGGCCGACAATTTCTAATAATCAATCAGCGGCTGTTGAAAAATTTCGATATTTCATCACCGAAGGTTCCGTTATGGTTGCGCTTTTAGAAGAACCATTAGGAAACGATCAAGTACGATGTTTATATACAGATTGCGAAAAACCTTATCGAACCATGTAATTTACACAAGCACGACAAGGAAAATATAAAAAAAATAGCTTGAGGGAGAGAGAAAGAATAATTGGGCGTGGTCAGCGAGGGGCGTTACTTCCCCTATTTTCACCACGCCCAATTATTCTTTCTCTCTCTTTCAAGCTATTTTTTTCATATTTTCCTTGTCGTGCTTGTGTAAATTGTGTAAATAATTGGGCGTGGTGAAAATGGGGGAAGTAACGCCCCTCGCTGACCACGCCCAATTATTCTTTCTCTCTCTTTCAAGCTATTTTTTTCATATTTTCCTTGTCGTGCTTGTGTAAATAATTGGGCGTGGTGAAAATGGGGGAAGTAACGCCCCTCGCTGACCACGCCCAATTATTCTTTCTCTCTCTTTTAAGCTATTTTTTTCATATTTTCCTTGTCGTACTTGTGTAAATTGTATGGTTCGATAAGGTGTTTCGCAATCTTTATATAGGGTGTTCTGTTGATAAAAATAACTGTTTATAGGATCCTCAACCAACAGTGACACTTCTTGTTCGCGAACCTTTTGGACGACACGCTTGGACTATGCAACTAAGACATTTACCCAGACATAAATCCGGTACTCAGTACCACGTACACAACGCTTGGAGGCCCGTTGCTATGCAAGAAACTCCCGTAAAACCAGTGGCGAAGCAGAAATATTTTCCCGATAGCGTAGAAAGGGTGCAACAGTGTAAAGTGTACGTATAACTTTGTTTTTTCCAGGAAATGTTTTCAAATTATTATTTTATTGCAGGGATCTTTCGATTCCTTCGTTGGATTCGGTTTTATCGGAAAATGATATTAAAAAAGATATAAACGTGATAAATCAATTAGTTTCTCGACAAATTGTGTTGGAAAATAATTTAAATCAAACTCAAGCCGAATGTAATTTAGTTGAATACACACCGCCTAGTGTTTGTCACGATTTTCAAACGGCCCGTTTGTTTTTGTCCTATTTCGGACTTTTATCTTTGGAAGAAGCAGAGGTAAAGTTCCCCACTTCAACCTATAATATTTTTTTTTGTCCACCTTGTATATTTTTAGAACAAGGAAGAAGATACCGGTCACTTAGCCGTTATAGATAGCGCGGCTATGGATTTTTGTAAAGATTTATTTCTATTGGATAACATGAGTCCTAGGACGTGCGACACTGTACATATTTTTTATGTAAAATCCCGACAAACCAACGCTACTGATATAATTAATAATATTTTGAACGAAAACGGCATTTCGACGTATTTTTATGAGTTTATACACGCTTTAGGTTGGACAGTTGAAGTTGACAGTCATCCTGGTAAGTAATTTATTCAAAAAAATTAAACACGGGTCTTTCTATACTTATTTTTAAACAGGATGGACAGGTCACATTTCCACTAGTTGGAAAATTGCACCGAATAACCAAAACGCCGAAATAAAAAAACAAACTTTATATGACGGATCCACTCATGTACTTTATTGGGCCGATGCTTGTTCGGAAATCGCTTTTGTCATTCCTTCGCAGTGTAAATCCACTGAAGTTACATCTGCGCAAAGTAATTTGAATGCAAATAATTTCTCCAGTAAGTATAAGTTGAAACTCTGTATCTTTACAGGTCACATTATATAATAGAGGAGTTCAGTTTAAGGTCAGTGTGGCCAACAGAAAGTGTTTTTTTCTGACAAGAATGACAGTTAAGGTCTACTGTTTAAAACATAAGATTTTGCATGTTTTTTATCAATGCGAACATCTATTTTGATTTATTAAAATAATGAATACACCCCCGAAAAGTATATCTTGAAATTTAAAATGACTTTTTAGCTGAATACTCAACATATCAGAGGCCAATAATTCTAGAAACTATTGGCATGTCACCGTTTTATTTCTGTCATCTGTCACTACTTATGTCAAATGTCAGTGTTCACTGACATTTGAAATAACTAGTGACTAGATAACAGAATTGAAATGGTGACTTCCTAAAAGTTCCTAGGATTATTGGCCACTGATATGTTAAGTATTCAGCAAAAAAATCAATTTAAATTTCAAGATATACTTTTCGGGGGTGTATTCATTATTTTAATAAAGCAATATAAATGTTCGCAATGATAAAAAACATGCAAAATCTTATGTTTTAAACAATAGACCTTAACTGTCATTCTTGTCAGAAAAAACCACTTTCTGTTGGCCACACTGACCTTAAACTGAACTCCCCCATTGAATATTATGTTGAATTCTATTAGCTGTTAATATTTACAAAAAAAATTCTCTCTAGTTTGGAACGAAAAAGATTTATCAGAAAAAAGAACGTTAAGCTTGGATTTGGAAAAACATTCAGCACCCCCTAAAAGAACTTCGCACAAATCCATACTGCATCCGCATACAAACACAAAAATAATGGTGGTGTGGTTGGAGAGCTTTGAAGATCATTTAACTTTGCCTATAGGTAAGTTCTCTTATAAAATCAACGTTAAATTATATCAGCTTATTATATTTAGAGGATTTACTACATTCCATGGATACTGGATTAGAAACTGATGCTAAACAGAATACTAGTGAAGTTTTAGTGATATTTTTACATTTATTATCAACGGGGCTTTTAAGGGTACATATACAAGGACCAACTGGTCGGGTGGGTTTAGCTTCTCCCTTAATAGATGGTATGGTTGTAAGTAGAAGAGCGTTAGGTCCTTTAGTTAGACATACTGCTTTGAATATGGCAAGAAGAAGGAGATTAGATTCGGAAAGGTACAAAATTATTGTTCCTTTTTTGCTGTATTGTTATTTTAAATTATTATTTTAGTTATCAACCACCACATCTTAGGAGAAGATTGAAAATACAAGAAATAAGACAAAAATATAAAATAGAAATGACTACGCCGGAATTACTTACCTATTTATTTAGTAGCACTTAATTTATGTAAGTATTTATTATAATTTAACCAATTACTATTGTTTTATAAAATTTATTTATTTAAACTTACCAGCTGACTGTTCACGACACTTATAATCATTAAAAACACAATTCAAACAAGATTTAAAAGGATTTATTCAACTAGCCGATACATTATATTGTTTAGACACTTTCAACAACTTCTCGTAACTTTTACCAACTTTCTTTTCACTGTGTTCAGCCAAAATATAAATTCTAGACACTAAGGAGTAAACGCAAAACGCTACTTTCCAAAACTGTCCTGATTTTATCCTCATATCGAAAAGATGTGCTGCTTGTGTACAATTCACCAGAATTTTGTGTAATAACTTATTCATAGACTGTATTCTGGCCAATATAAAGTCTAATAAATGTTTTGATGGAACGTACATTTCTTTTTCTGATTTTGTCGGTATGAGTTCTATGAATCTTGTTAGATGAAGGGATATGTTTATTTCGAAATATAATTTGAGACATTTGCATAGTTTTTCCAAAGTTTTGAAATCTTTAGATGTACGAAATTTTTGTTTCATACGGTATACTATTCTGGATAGTACTAAATATTCAGCTTCCATGTGTTTCGAGTTATCGATAAAATCTTTTAATTCACTGCACAAGCTTAATAAGTAAGTGAAATCTGAAAATAAAAATTATGTTTAAAAATCAGTTTAATCTTTTTTAAAAGTTGTTAATTACCTATATTATTGTTTTTGGTTCTATATGTACATATTGGTGGACATGCCAAAAACTTTTCATTCCAATGGAACATTTTTTATCTAAAATCTTTTACAAAACTGCAGAGTGCATTTGTGTCAAACTTTGGAGGTTAAATTCCTCTTCTTGTAACTTGTATGTAATATTCCAGGAGATAATCTACTCGACGTATACACGGTATACAGAGGAAATATCTCTAGCTAGACAATCGCATATTTTGAACTATCATGTTATAAAATTTAGCTCAAATACAACTTTTAAGTAGAAATACCTTTGTAATTCTATAATTTCTGGGAATATTTCGTTTTTCATGTTTGGTACCTGGATTCCCGAAATGTACAGGCCACTGAACAAAATTTTAAACCGCCAAAAACCACAGTGCCTTTTACTTATAAGTTGTAGGTGGATATAAAACCAGTGAGATTTACTTTTATAATTTTAAATAAAGTGAACAGTTTAAACTAAAGTGTAATTGAAGTAGTGATATTTATTGATTTTGATTAACTGTGCGCTTTCATAGTTTTGAAAACTGGAAACGACTTAGTTAATGTTCGGTAAGTTTATATTTCTCCTAAAAATCATATTTCATTTCAAATTATAATGAATAAACAATTTTAAGACATATACTTTAGATAAATAAGAAAACTAAGACAAATTTAAAGTTTTTATTAACCTGCACATTGGTAATAACCAAACAAAATGTACCTACTAAAACACACGAGGGGTAAATTCCCGGCAAAATCTTGTACACCTACTTCCACACACTGTTTTCAAGATACTTGATAATATAAGAACCCATTTACAATCTTTTTGTAATGCAACACACTTTCATATTGAGCACAAAACTTTATAACTTCTGAAAACACTCAATAGCATTGATTTTTATTATATTTTACCTGTTGTATGGATAACTTGAACACCGTGTATCTCGAAAACTAAAGCTCTAACGACCCATGTCATGCTCCTTCAGTTTGTGTAACACCTATTCATTAACACCCTTTATAATGACTCTGTATCATTACCACACCATCATTCAGCCCTTAGCAAATCTTATTTTTGACACTCTCATTTTGTTTTTACTAACATAAGTCAGACTCATACCAACAAATGTATAAATGAACTGAACTTCTTTTGAGCTTTGAGCATCTACTGAATGATTATATTTTGGTCTCGTAAAGTTTACAGCTCACAGTACAATCTGTGAATCAATTGATAGCAGACAATCAGAATGTTCACCTTTAAGGGTAAAAAAAACAACTACTACTTTTCAAACCATTAAATTTATTATAATCAATAAAATTATTATTTTAATGAATAAAAATAATAGCACCAACATTTAAAACAAAACATTTTAATGAATACTTTGGGTTAAACTAGGTACAATTTTTTTTATTTGATCATTCATAATATTGTCTATATGAATTTCACTGAAATTTCTGGGACACATAATTTTGTTTATTAAATTTTGAAAATTAAACAGCTATTTTGACATTTTTTATAAAATCATATCAGCTTTTTATCCTCTTCAGCTGTATTGTGAAAAAGTTGGGATTTCTTAGTCGGAAGAAGGTAGGGTCATTTGCTTAGGAACAGTAATTTTTTCAATATAGTATACCAGGTTAGAGAAATGTCCCAGATATTTTTCCTTCAAATAATGAACTGTTTAAATATATAGTTAGAAATATAACCCTTAACCGACACCAAAAATATTTACAAACAATTAAATGGTTAACTTTTAGGCAAGAAAGGTTACAGACCAGAGAAAAAAACACCATATTTACATAATAGAAGTATAAAATATTAATTAGTTTGTTTATATTAATTTTTCTGCATTTGCTTCACTTCAAATAATCCGATGAGTCGCATACTCATTTATTTTACAAAAGAAATAGTTTTTAAAGAAATTAATTCAATAAAGATCACTTTGTATGTTAATATTTCATTGCACTATCAGAATTTTTACAAAAAACTAAAATTAACCTTTTAAAAACCGAATCTTTTGATAACCTCTTATTCTTTTTTATTTATTTTGTCATTGATATACAGGGGAAGTCGGTAAATAAATCAGATCTTAGTATGGTAATGTTAGAAAAATATCACAGATTAAAAAAAAAGGTTAATCGTAGGGATTATTTTGAAGCAAAGTGTAAATAACACTATCATTATTAAATTGTACATCACAGCCAGCAGGGTAATAAAAGCATCGCGAATACTCATTAAATCCAAACCTATAAAAAGTGTAAATAAAATGAAGGATTTCATTAAATATATTCGCAATGCTTTTGCTCAAAACCTATGATTTAATTTTGCTCTTGTTCGAATCGTTCTATATAAATATTTTCTCTGTGTTTTCGATCGAAAATAGGTGAAAGCACCTGTTCGGTTTCGCGAATTCGTTTATTAAATCTTTGTCTATCTCTGGCGATTTCCTCCCAAGGTCCTTTTCTTGCGTTCCTATAAGCAAAAGACCACTGCACCATTGGATGGATTTCACATAATTCCTCATTATCCGCAAAACGTACCTATCACATCCAGAGAAAAAAAATTATCAAATAAAAAGATTTTATATAACTAGAACTGACATTAAAATGTACTTGAATAAAGCAACTTCAGATAACAATGAATATTGTTGACCTTTAATTTCAGATTTTAATAATAGATAAGCAAATTTAATTAAGCATTCTTAGACAATCAAAGATACAACCAGCCAAAGTACACACTCTGTATACTAAAGAGTGATTTTGATTCAAATAATAGCAGCATAATTATGTGCGAAACCCGATAAATTATTTACAAAAACAACTTCTTACGAGAATATTCTACACAAACAATAACATTGAGGTTCCTTGGCTTCTACAAAAACATGTTTATTTTAATATAGCAATAGAACGCAATTTTTATTTTAATCACGACTAAGTGTAACGAGTTCATCGCACGAAACTTTTAAAATTAAAATCATAAATGACAATTCTAAATAGAATACCATAATTAAATAAAATCCCTGTAAAAATATGGAGAATGGAAAGTTGTCAATTAGTTTCAAATAGACTATAATTGAAACTAAACTTGAAGATAATAAAAATCTAATCAGTCAAGTTTGATATTTTACAGTACAGTTAAATAAATATTTGAATTTGAAAAACTATCTCAATTCTTATTATATTATAAAAAGGTCAACAGTCATTAATGTGAATTTTAATATTTGTAACATAAATTTATGACTTTTAAAAATGGTTTCATGTTTAATATCAATTTTAGGGTATAAAATAAAAACTCACCCTTTTGGAAGGCACGACAGAATACGACGAATCGAGATCATCGTCTATTTCAATATCAGAATCATCCCCTTCTTCATCTGATTCAGATTCTGTACTGTCGGGTGAATCATCCGAAAAATTTAATTCTTCATCAGTACCACTGTCGAAAATGATAAAACTATCTTCTGACTCACACAACGACAATTCTCTTTCTCGAAAACATATTTTATTGTTTCCTGGAGGGGTAATTGATATAAAAGTAAATGTATCATCTTCAGATCTACTAAGCTTCTTTGGTGTAGTGGATACATTCGCTATATAATCTGTTAGAAGATTAGTAGTAGGAGGTGTGAGGTACCTGAAATAGAATTCCCAATAGACAAAATATTAAATAAATGTTGATGAATCACTTTAATGTACATATGATTTTTCTGCAATTTTATTCACAAGCTAGAGCTAATTATGGCTTTTCTAGTAGTAGTAGGTAACTTACTGTACTATACTTGTCAGATTGGAGTCACAGCTGTTCATTGATATGTCTTGCTCAAAATCTATTTCCATCATATCGCTTATTTGTCTCTTTGATTTATGTTCTTTGGAATTTTTATTCGGTTGTTTTTGTTTGTGGCTTCTGTCTTTCTTAGAGCGTTTTCTGTTATGGCACATTTGCTTATTTTCTACTGGAATTTTCTCTATTGTGTTATTGCAAAGTTTTTCTTTATATTGTTTTACAATATTTTGACTAGAATTTTCATTTGAAGGTTTTTGTATGACATTTTCAGTTGTAGTTTTAGGTATGTCAATGGGAGTGTGACAAATATTGCGATTTGGCATATAAAATTGGTTGTTATAATTACTGTGTACACTTGGAAAGAGATTATTTACAAAGTTTGGGTTTTGAAATGATTTGCCAGGAGCAATAACCACATTGGATAGGTTATAGCTGAAGTCTCTCTTCTGGGCCGAGAAATTTGGGCCCATCATGGGTCCTCCATGACCAGTTCTGGAGAGGTTCCACATTATGTATAGTTTTAATAACTCAGACCATACACATTAGACCCGGCATAGATTTAACACATCTAAATCGATTGTTTGTTTGTTGAAAACTTGTGTAACAATGAGGGACTTTTTTAACTCTCCAATGTCCTTGTGTTTGATATTTGATAGAAGCGCACAAAATACTACCAGAAAGGAAACACTTTTCAATAATATTTCTTCTTGTTTGTACTATAGATTTATTTTCAACACTCTCACTAGCCATTTTTATTTCGTTTTCACTGTACTTTATATTACACATTTTACTATGCTGCCATTTTGATTTAAAGTGATTTTTAGCGTAGCAACGGACAACGGATATAATCAGAATTAAAAATAGTCTTCCGTCACGTAGTACGTCATAACTGCTACAGTGCTGCAAATATTTTGTTGACACTTTTCTCTGTTCATAATATTAGGTTACGATATTATTGAAAATAGCTAATTTTCATAGATATATTTTGTATGTGTCCATGAGAAGTGACCAATAATTATTATGAGTATGATTATTGTATGATTGAATTATTTTTACAAAAAATTAATTTTTTAATTCCAGGAAATCAAGAAAGTTTAGAAGTATTGGCAACTACGCTGTGGGTTGAATGAAAATGGTATAACGTCACGAACATATGACCTCATAAACAGCTTGTTACCAACCATACAACCTCAATATTCCACTAGAAATGTGCTGTATATTCGAAATCCGTCAAATGTTCATAAATTATGGGGATGTATTGTATTCAGGACATAATTACTCAATATAAATTTATCAATACAAAAAGCATGATTTTAAATCTTTTGCTGTTGCTCTTTTTATTTCAAAGCTTCATATTATAATTCTTCTTTTTATTTTGCTCGTACCAACCTAAGAACTTGACATTTACCATGTATTTTGATTTTTTCCTAAGAGCTCATAAAATATTAGTTTTTGATGTAAACAAAAACGTATTTTGTTGAAAAGTATAATCCATTTTAGTTTATGATGAAAAAATTTTGACAAATTTTGAACTTAATTATACCTGCAATGGAAAGGGACATGTCGACATGCTCTCTTTTCATTTGTAAAAACTGTAGAGTGGGAGAAAATTGATTTTTATGACCTGTTGAATAGTGAACGGAAATAAAAAAGCACCCGAAAGAAATAATTAATGTTTCGGAGATATCGTTCAGCTGCAGAACTTGAAGAACAATCTGTTGGTTTATTAGGGTGAGTTGATAACTTTATCTATATTATCATTATATATTTTAGAGGAACAATATTATTTTGTTTCACTTGAATAGTATGATGACTTTCATTTAATATTTAAAAAGTAAATTTAGACCGCACCGTTATTTCTTCATTGTAGTTTGTAATGTAGAAAGGTAATTTTACTCATGCATACTTAATTAACATTTTTCTATAACATTTCTTCAGTGCAACTCTTCTACATTCATTACTATATTACCTGCTGCTTTTTAAATTAAAACTGAAATTGAATTGACTTTTGTGTAATATTTGAGTCCTTTATTATTTGATAAAGACTTCAATTCAATGGTTTTTATTTCTAAAAAACAGTACAGGTTAATTATCTCTACCACAGTTAATAATAAGGCTATTTATAATGTAAACCATGATAAGTGGAAGCTTGTGTGATAATTTTAATAATTTTGTATAATTTTCTCCTTGATTACTCAACATTATTACTGACATAATTTTTTATTCCTTTAATGCGTAAGTATACTTGTGATAAGTTAATTTCGGCTTCTTTCACTTCAGAAAATTTATAAGTAAATGTTCAAATTTGAAGTTGAAATGTTTTTGAATAATTTCCTCAAATACAATAGCTGACCTGGAAAAAATAAGGGCCATATAATTTCCGTTAGTTCATCTATAAGCTATTTTTATTCATCAAAAAGACAACCATGAATGATACAGTGAAATTTAATTGATTTAGAGTAACAAGAAAACGTTTAAAACAAAATACCAAACTTCAGTCAAACGTTACAGGAAAGTATGTACTCTGCATTTGGTTTTTGTTATTCTTAATACCTGGATAATCTACAATTATTTATTTATTTTGTTATAAACAACAAGGAATACAGGTCCGATTTCTAATTCGTACCAAAGATGTGTTAAAAGTCACGAAAACAGTTATTTTTATTACTTAACTGTAATATAAATTGGTATAAATAAACTAGTCCACTTTTTTTTTTGTTTTCATATACTGCGTATCATTGACAATCTAACTAAAAACGCAGCAGGATACACAAAAATAGTACAGTTGTTTACCATTTTATCAAATTTCTAAATAATGATTCATGATAAATGAATATATTATCTTTTTATGCGTGGTGCAACATTTTGCTGAAAAATACATCACTTTACTTTTACCTTGAGTATTGGCAATAAACCGCTTATACGGGATACTCCAAGAATTATTCTTGTGCCATAAAGTTCCAAAATTTCAATTTTTCTTTCTGAGCTGATTCCAAAAATCTGTAACTTGTTGCTTTAAAGTGGTACAGGGTGGGAAAAGACACAAAACAAAACAGTGATTCTGAAGATGTTTCAAACTTTGAACAGGGACGTATTCCAAGGTTTCTTTTTTGCTTTTAAATGTGCTGAAAGTATGTTGCATGTTTCAGAATTTCTACCATGGAAGCAAGAAACGAACATCAAAAAGTTAAACACTACCAAACTTTATATACTTTAACAACTTGCATTGGCATTGGAGTAATCGCTTTGGTGCTTTTCTGGTTATTATACTTCCGAAATGGATTTGCCTGGGAGTCTTCACCCGCCTTAGAATTCAATTGGCATCCTCTGCTTATGATCATCGGCATGGTGTTTTTCTATGGCCAGGGTAAGTAAAATAGTCAAGTTACTGGATCCATATAAGTGATAACGTTCTTTTTAGCAATGCTCATCTACAGAACAGGAAGAAATCATCAAAAGAAAAATCTTAAATTGATCCATATGGCTTTGAACCTTACAGCGTTTATTTTAACAATAATCGCATTGCGAGCTGTTTTCAATTTTCACAATTCGACTGGTAATCCAAATATGTACACTTTACATTCATGGATTGGCATGGCAACTGTTATAGTTTTTGCATTACAGGTAAGATATATTTATGTGAATCTTTTTATTTACTGTAATAATTTTTCTTTTAATCTAGTTTGTATCTGGTTTTGCAACATTTCTTTTCCCAGGACTATCTCCGACTATACGAAAAGCCCTTCTTCCGACTCACATGGCTTTTGGATCTGGTTGTTTCGCAGGAGCTATTATTGCTTCAGTGAGTGGTTTTTTGGAAAAAGCCATTTTTGCTGTTACAACTTACAAAAATTACTCTGCCGAAGGAATTGTAATTAACATTACTGGGCTTTTCACTGCCCTATTTGGTATTTTGGTTTTACATTTGGTGAATAATGTTGATTATAAACGAGTTCCTCTGGCTGATGATCAAATTGTACTCGAAAGATCCGATAATTGAGAGTACATTTGGAGAAAGATCTTTGCTTGATGATAATTCATCAAATTATTGGGTCTAAGTTACTAATCCAAGATCTATATCTATCATTCTCAACATGTGGATGATATACTTATCTAGTTTTGTTAGTTTTACATAATTTTGAATGTTTATATCGTTTTTTAAGTTATTCAATGTGGTGCTGTATGTATATTCAACAAAAACCCAAAGCTATGGTGCTTTTTTAAACTGATTTACTGTAAACTTGTGTGATAAAATATACACTTTATTATATTTATAATCTATTATGAATATATTTTTTAAGAATGTCTATATTGAAATTATTTTATTGTGATTTTTGTGTAATATATATATTCTAGTAATGTGATTTTCTTTCTCGAATTGTGTGGCAAGTGAATGTAAGTAGTTCAAATGCATCAAAGGTAGTTTGTGTAAAGAAACACTCTTTTAATTTTTGAAGGGAGAACTATAGTTCAAATGTATCGCAGACAGTTTTATTTCGTGAATAGAGGAGTTCAGTCTGCGGTCAGTATGGCCAACAAAAGTGGTTTTTTCTGACAAGAATGACAGTTAAAGTCTACCATTCAAAACATAAAGTTTTGCATGTTTCTTATCATTGCGAACATCTATTTTGCTTTATTAAAATAATGAATACACACCCGAAGCGTATATCTTGAAATTTAAAATGACTTTTTAGCTGAATACCCAACATATCGGTACTTTTTTCACTGACATTTGACAGCTAGTGACTGAATAACAGAAATGAAATGGTGACATGCCAAGAGTTCATAGAACTATAAATTGGTCACTTGTATGTTGAGTATTCAGCTAAAAAGTCATTTTAAATTTCAAGATATACGCTTCGGGGGTGTATTCATCATTTTAATAAAGCAATATAGAAGTTCGCAATGATAAAAAACATGCAAAATCTTATGTTTTGACCTTAACTGTCATTCTTGTCAGAAAAAAACACTTTTGGTTGGCCATGCTGATCTTAGACTGAACTCTTCTATTTTATTCATTTTTTAACCTCAAAAATTTGAAAACCTCGATATACTTTTTATTTTTAAAGGAATAGAAAAAAGTCAAATAATACAAATAGTTTATTAAAGTAATTAAGTTACTAATTAAAACTAAAATAACATTTACCAATCATTATGGTATATTTTATTGATATACAAAACATATTTCATAGGAATTGGATCATATCGCTTTGATACCACAGGCGATCGATCCCAACCTCCAAATCTCCTCCCTATCGGCCTAACTGTGGTAAAATAAACATTCTCGACATCACTAACTTTTTCTTCCAACTTTTTTTGACAAATTGTTTTCGGCATCTCATCTTCTATAAAGTTTCTATGATTTTCCGATTCTAGCTTTGGCAGAGTAACGACTGTAGTACCCGGCTGCATTGTTATGTTTATCTCACCAGGGTTAAGTACTTTTTCTTTTTGTGTTCCGTACACAAGATCGTCGGGAATTCTTTCTGATCTGTGATGGTACTGTCTTCGATTATTGTATGGTACTGTGTGAGTTAAGGTCGAATAAATCGGTTTTTTTTCTGAAGACTGGTATTGCGGTGCACTAAAAATATAAATTGTTCATATAGGGTGAGTCAGAACACGATAAAGTGAACAAAAAACTTACCTATAAATATCTGTGTGGGAATTTACATTCGGTTGGTTAAAAGGGAGAAATTTTGGCATAATGATAGGTTTTTTCTTCTTTCTAACAATTTTCTTAACGCCGTGCGTTTGAATTGGTCTACTATTGTATGATTGAAATACATTTTGAGGATGAAATTTGTCCCTTTCAGCTCTCCAGTCATCGATATTTACAAAATCCTTTTTATATCCGTTAGGATTTCCATTTAAAACGTTCTTCTTAGGTCTATTACTTATTAAATTGTTTATTTGATGTATGAAATGCTTAGGATGTTTCGCCTGTATCTTATTCTGGTTCTGTGAATATTTTTCTAAATGGATTTCATACACTGCCGGTACTTTAACGACTTGAACGATTTTTGAATACTCTGAGTTGTTGTCTACGTTGTTGATTATTTGTTGAAGTTCGTTCAAGTTCATAATCCCTTTTTTGCTTTCGTCAACCTTCGGTTTTTTTCGAGTTTTAGTCTAAAAAAAATTTTACTACAATCAACTGTTTCTATATTTGTTGTTAAAATTACCTTATCAACGTCCACCTTCTGTAAATTTTCATTTTGAGTTGGTGGCTGACCAATAATGACAGCTTCAGTTTTTAATATTCCTGGGAAGAAGTTTGTAGAATTTACTTGCGTTGTACTGTATGGTAGACTATGAGTATTTGGATCAAATCCTATGCCATATCCAGCTCCTATGTTAATACTAAAAGATTCATCTGTATTTCTTTTTTTTGGAAATTTGTTCGTGGTACCATCGTTATGTTGGGGAAGTAATAAAAGTAACTAAAACAATATGGAGAATTTCTCACAAAAAAGGCATGTAAAATTAACGCTACGCAGTTCTTAGGCATTTACATTACATGAGTGCTTCGGAGTGTGATACGCTCTATAAAACTTTGAGAATATTCAGATGAAGAAGAATATTCAGATGAAGATGAATTGAAATTTCTTTTAATATTTGAATATTTCGGTAAAATTATTTTTTCTAAAAAGTCTTTCAAATACCACAAAAATATAATTTTTGAGTCAATGGGACCAATCTATTAATCCTGGAGAGTTTTCATTTAAAAATCGTCAAAGTGACCCAAAATAACCAAATACAACTCCTACTTGCAATTGAACAATATTTTACATGTACATGCACTAAAATTTTCTTACTAATTCTGCAATTAACACAAAAAACTTACCAAAACATATCTCATATTTTCCATCGAACGAGAGTCGACCACACAACAACAGTTTCGAGTGAAATACTGAACTGTCGACTGTATTAATAATTTTAATTTAAAGAATAATTGTTTCTACTCTCGTGCCGCTTCCAATTAATACCTTCATTATCTGCTTGAAACGAGTAATTAAAACGTTTTTTCAGTGATTTTACGATAAATTTAATAATAATTAATTTACATGATTATATTTTATAGAGAAATTCTCTCCTTTCATTATTTTTAATCCGTCTGATGAACTTGCTAACTAGGAGTATCTAATCAATTAACAAAAAGTACCACTGGACCATTTTAAATCATCCAGTAAGGTAAGCAATAAGTTAATAATTAATTTTGACAGGTGAAGAAGGAAGAATGTAAAGACCGTTCAATGTAAAAAGAGACCTACTTCTACTTATGGAATGCAGATGGAAAATACATCAAATCTAATCTACTCTGAGCCACCCTGTATACTATTTACTCATTAATAATGTTGTAGGTAAGCTACTGTGTATTTGTTTCTTTATTTTGTTACAACATTCTGATTATTAGTTGAAAAAAATTGTTGACTAAGCAGTTTTTTATTTGCTTTTTTATTGTTAGCAATTTTATTTTGGCATTACGTTAAAATGTATTTCATGTACTGGTTAGTTTTTGTGGTTTTTGCTGGTGGTGTGTCAGCAATTTTCGACAATGGTAAACTTTATTCAGTAATTAATAATTTTATAATAAATGCCAGAAGATAAGTGACATAAATTATTGCAAAATAATCATAATGCTAGTGTAATTTATCTACGACTATTTAAACATTTTTAAAAGATATAAAAAAATGATAAAAAATAACAATGAACGAGTTCTATACAAGGGAATTGCTGCCAACCTAACGATCAAAAAAATACTGAAAAATGTCGCATGAGGGAGTGGCTTTTCCAATCTATTTTTAGTTTTTCTTATATGTTCCTTTTACCACCCATGCTGTACCCGAAAAGTTTGGAGTTTTACCCGAGAAGTTTGCAGGTCTATTTAGTTTAGGGTATTTTACATCTTACAGTTGACGAACAACTAATGACAGCTGTCAATACAGGTTTGTTTGGCTTTGTCAACTGTAAGATGCGAAATATCCCAAACTAAAAATACCTCTAAACTTTTCGGGTACAACATGGGTGGTAAAGGGACTCAAAATATATAAGAAATACTAAAAATACATTGGAAAAACCACTTCCTTATGCGACTAACCTTTTTCAGTATTTTTTCGTTCGTTATGTTGGCGGTAATTCCCTTGTATAGAACTGGTCTATTCCAGTAATTATGATATTTTTGTTACAGAAATAACTCTAAAATGTAAAGGAAAGGCTTTCAAGAATGTCACTTTAACAGCATATTATCCTGACTACACCAACTCCGACAACGAGCAAGGATATCAGGACAAGAGCGGTAAAAAATTAAGAACCCTGCAAGTAAGTGAAATTATTAACAATCAACAACTAGTAAAAGTAACTACCGAGTGAATAATTTATTTTTAGGATTATATCGACAATAGATCTGACTTTGTAACTCTAGCCATGGACGATGGTCTTTCCATACCATACGGAGCTAGAGTATGTATTCCTGAATTGAACGAACATTTTGGTCACAGGATTCTTTTGGAAGTTCGCGATACTTCCTACGATCTACAAGGATCTGGTTATCATCGAGCAGATATTTGCGTAAGAAGCGAAATCGATAGCTACGATACAATTGTGAATAGATATGTTACTTTGGTTTTTGTTTAAACAAAATAACAAATTTTTTTTTAAATAAAACCAAAAATATTCGATATTTTATTTAGACATACAGGTGGCAGACAACCAAGAATACTTTCGTGCATTTATTTACAAAAACATTTTACATTAACGACACGGATCGTCTTCTTTTCCTCTGGAACTAAGTAAAGGTTCGGTGTATTGTTGACGAGACCTCATAATGTTAACGCCCATATTGTTGATGGTATCGTGGTACTCGCTGGTTCCCGTTCTATGTACAAACCACTCATCTATCGCTGTTGGTGCTGAAAAATATAATAAAATCATCCGTCCGCTCTCTGAATTGAACTAATACTTACTTCTTTGGAAACTAATTTGGGGACAAACATCGACAAAAGGCTTAGGGAAAGTACTTATCCTGAATTTAGTAGGGTCTCTATATCCGCGACCTAATCCTATGACTTCTCCTTTAACTGGGATTCCTACTGGAGAATCAATGGCTGCTGTTAACTTCCTATAAACAGTTACAGGTAATCCTTTTTTAATAAAATCTGTTTGATATATTGTTTCCATTTTTTCATCATCATTATCACAAGGATGGTCAAGGATATCGCTGGATAATATTGCCATCTACAAAAAATATGGTAAAAATTACTCTAAATAACTAAAATCTGGTGATTTTAACCTTTTTACTCAGTTCTTCTAGCTCTTGGTAAAGCTGCATTTCTTTTTGCGCTAATTTTTTATACCTCCCCATTTCTGGTTCGTATAGATGGAAATCACAGTGACAATAAGGCTCTACTAGCTGAGCCACATAATCGTTGTTGGGTTTTACTCGTGCCGGAGGTTCAGAAGGTCTGAAAAAAAAAGGTTTTGGAATAATACCATTTGCAAGGTCTTTATGTTCCAAATAATGTTAACTAGATATATCTCATAAAAATGGTAAGAAACCGATGGAGTCTTGCTTCGACATAATGTTGAATAATCTAATGTAATCATACCTTGAAACCATTGGCTTTGGATACGGCCATTTGTAATCCCGTCTACTACTGGTTAAAAAAGTTTCAGAATCCGCCATTTTCACTTAAATTTGGAACTAACGTAATTTTTCTACTTCCCTTTTATATTTTTCATCACTAAACTTTTGGCGGTGGATAAATACGGCCAAATTAATTTAAAAGTTACTCTCAATATGGCATAAACTACGAAATTTTGCGTCAACCTCAAAAGAATAGTCCAATAATCCATTTTATCACAAATGTCACTTTGACGTTCGATACAAACTCGATTCTGACAACAAAAAAAAAATTAGGTCAAATCCGGACTCTACAAAGCGATAGCACAGTTTGACAGATGTCACCACGATTGCTATGGGATGGAGCACTGTGATTGGTTGCTGTTTGACGTACAGTCTGTTCAACATTACAATAATTATGAAATAAAACGAATTCTCAAGTATCTTTTAGGCTTTATTGTTAATATTTGGTGATGACATGTTTGATAAATCCGAAAATTGTTACTTTTTCTTGGGCAGAAGATTGCAATGGCCCCCATGAGCATGATTGAAATCTCTAAATACCATTTTACCCCATTTTTCCACCACGTCAGAGCACATCGGAGAGGTTTCCTCGAAGGGGTTCCATCTTGTAATTTCATTGACATAACTTTCTTTCACACCTGAAAAAACAACCATGCCACTTATTTTCCATATATTGGTTAACACATTTTTTTACTTACAAGTTTTTCTTTCATCTTGCATTTCATCACAAACTTTTTGACATTCTTTGTGAAAAATTACACACGAATTTATGTTGTATGGTCTGAAATAGGGACCTGGAGGAGGTTTGAAATTTGGCTTTTCTCTGGAAATCCTCTGCGGCTCTGAAATACATGTGACAATTAAAACATCCACCTTTGATAGAAGTATGAGTTATATATTTTCGAAAATATGCTTGAAATGAACTACAGAATGAAACAATCACAGATTTTATTAGTTTTCCTAAAATTTAAAGGAAGTAAGTATCATCTACTACAATACTAATGAATTGATTTTTCTGATGTAGTTCTGAAAAGCTTAGTAAATATATTTCTTGGATTTCCTAACAGGGTCGTGTAACCCATCCCTTATTATTAAAGTTCCCAGTCTTGAAACCGTGTCCATATACTCAGTATATCCTGGAGTTACCGTGAAAGTACCTCCCTTACAAGCTCCAACTAAAATATAAAAGTAAATATTAAAAACTATCAGCTAAGAAACAAAACTATCACTTACGAATTTGCTTGGTATCATCTCTAACATATCCACCAGATCCACGTCCTGTTGAACTCCCGATTTTGAATTTTTCGTTTGTGAAATCGCTACATCTTTTGTATACTTTCATTTTTTGGATGGGTCTGCATACATCTCCTGGTAGTCGTATCGGTTCTGGACACGGAGGTAGTCCTTCAACACCAGCTGCTCTTATTAACTCTTCATAGGGGGCGTTGGGATACTCCTCTGAAAGTTAACAAATAAGTATGATTGAATTGATTAATTGCAACATTTCTTACCAATTTGGATGATTTAAAGACAAATATAACCAGGTAAGAACACATTAATGTCTAAGCCAGAGTAAGGCTTCACTAAAAGTTTTGACAGATATCCTTACTATACACTGCGGAATGCATAGAAATATAGAATGCTAGGGCAAAACACCTAGGAGGTGAATTGATAGGAGAAGCTAGAACTACTTTCTTCAGGAGATAAGTGAAAAAAAGGGTCACAAAAAGGTCTATACATATCCTGACGATGCCCTTATCCAATAGTTTTTAATTGACTCCAGGAATATTATTCAACTTACGCTTATGGCAATAATCCACTTGATAGCTACTAGAAAGTCTATCTTTGTTAATCCTAGCAATAAGATCATCTGGAGGAGCGGTTCTAAGACACTCGTAAATGAATGGATACTTCTCTTGCAGCTGCAAAAACGTCAAATGTTACTAGTGTTTAATAGTATAGTTGTAGTTGGTTATTTTACCTTTGCCATAAATACATTTGGCTGATTGAATCTACTGACTTCTGATTCTGGTGCAGTTGATACTTTTGCCGTGAAAACTTTGGGTTCGAGTAGTGGACCCATCGGTCCGAGTCGACTCCACTCTTCATCTCGAAGAGCGTCTGGACCGATTAATGTTCTCTGTTGACCTGTGGTGGATACTGGTGGGAGAATGTGGCATTTACAAGAAGTTTGGTCTCTATATTGTGGGCTGTATATATGTTCGGGTTCTGGTCTGAAAGATGATTAAAAAAATAGTGAAAGATTCCTGAATAAGGTTACCACAGGTCCTTAATATTTAGATATTTCCAATTGGCTACATTCTGAGCAGAGATTGATATATTGATGTACCTATGTATGGAATATTTTGACGCCACCTAGTCATATTTGTTAATTATGGTAAATTAAGTCTTGACATAGTACCTAAGTCCTAGTGTCTTAACATATGGCCACAAATAATCTTTTCTGTAAGTTGTTACAAATTGTCCCATCACCATTTTGATAATTTTGGACCGGTTGGTATAGGAAAAACAAGAAATTTTGATCAGAATTGGAAAAAAATAATTCACATTAATTTTGACACATCAATAGACATTTGCGAAATTTTTTTTCAAACGTTTTTTTAACCCTACAACTGACAGGCCGTCCATTCATCGATTCGGCTGTCCTCCAGCACAATATGGCCGACCTGTCAAAGTCATGTGTTCTGGAGTCCTAGTATTAGTATGTTTTTTTGGAAATATCTATAATACCCCCCTAGTTGAATAGAAAATGTCTCACTTGGTGAAACAAATAACTAATTATTTCAGTCTTAAAAGTATTTATATAGAAAAAAAGATCTGAATGTTATATGTGAGCCAGCAGTTCAAGTTGAATTGGTATATATATATCGATGTTGGCTGACGTCATTAACTTATAATATGCAACTCAAAGACGTATTTATAGCATCGATATGTGTACAAAAGAGAATTAACGTTATTTTTAGAATACATGGTAGGTACAACTGTTTGCTACTTGTTTCCTGACTTTCTTGCACTAATATATATATTATATATTTCAATGCATATAGAGTGTCTCAGAAGGTCGTACCAAAAATTTTAGTGACAGTAGAGGTGCTGGATATGAATAAAACTTTATATAAACTCCTGGGTCAATGTTAAAATTTTTCTGATACATAAAGGGTGGAATACATGGAACGGTTAAAACCGGATCTAGTCTGTAGTAAAAAAGAAAAATTAACCATATGTATTTATGCGTTAATCATTATGGAACATGTATTTATTTTGTATATTTCATTTGTTTAAATAAATCCTTCAATAGTATACACGTGGATTTCGCAAGTGTTGAAAACAACAAGCGATGTTCCAACGTTTTATTATGATTAGGTAAACATTTTTTTAACGCTCCCATTTTTCACGATTGTTCTTGGTAATAAAATTAGAGCAAGTAGGTAAAGAAGGAGCCTCACAGTCAATATTGGAATTGGACCACCCTAGAAACTATTCCAGTGTTGCTATTAGATGAATTTAAAGAAAAATAGTGATTTGATTGTTGATATAATTCTTATTTGAAAACACGCAAATGCATTGAATGATCTAAAATTTTTTATAGACTCCATTCTGTAAACTCAATTTAAATTGTTTATTTGTATACTAAGCAGACGATGAGATGAGTCCTAATTTAAATTGTAGAATCAGAATAGACAATCGGTAAAGTACATTACAGACAATTCTAGAACACCTGACTTTAACAGGTAGGCCATATTGGGCCGGGTCCCCTGATGAATTGGAGTTGAAATTTGTATGTTTTGACATGGTGGGTAAGTCAGTTGGCTGTTTAAAAAGAATTTGGATTTACCAGTGAATAATGAAAATTAATTAAAATACTTATGACATGTGGACCCATAACAATATGTCCTGCTAGTGACGAAATTTTGGATGGGCTATTAATAGAGTTCATATAACAGCCTTTTTGGTATGCGTCATCGTTTGTGACGTATATTCGGGTTTTCGGTATGTCGTTTATTTTATTTGCTATTTTGACACATATCTAACCCTAAATTTGATAAATAAAATCATCAGGATCGCACTCAGCAAAATTCGACAAGGCTATGAAATTAATAGTTACCAGCTTCTTTTTGTAACTGAAAATACTTGAGAACTTTCAAAATGCTGATGTTTTTCCGTGTATCTAGGAATATTTTTGTATTATTCGAATAAATATAACAATAAAGTACAGACCTGACAAGAATTGACAGTGATACAGTAGAAAAAGATGTCAGACACATTGACAATACGAAAGGTATATCTGCATTCTATTTTAAACAAAGAAATTTCTCCCGATTGATAGGTCGCGCTTGCGCTTAATCTGAACATCAACCAATCAAATTTTGGTAAGTCAATGATTAAGATTGACGTTTGTAATACATTTGAACGGTTCATTATTGCGATATTTTGATTAGGATTAATCAAAGACTTGACTTTTTTCCATTTCTTTACACGTAATGTGTTAGAAAGACATTAACAAACGATGACGCACACCAAAAAGGCTGTTGTATGAACCATAGTATACAATTTAATCGAGTAAATTATGATGCGAAATTAAAAATTCTTGATGGGTGCGAATATAACAAATTTGATGATTCATTTTAAAAAACCCTGCCAACATTTGCAAACCCAAATAATTTTGATAGCAATTACTGAGATGAAATATCGTAAATCTATCGCTATTTGCGTATGATCTCAGTTCATTGCCAACACAAACATGCTAAATTAATTTTTATCAAATGATCTGTCAATATTGACTATAGTTGTCCATAGTCACATTAGTCACGTGCAGATATTTTTGTAAATAAAAGTGTTGAATTGATCCGCGTTAATAATAAAGAAGGTGTTTGTTAAAATGTCAAACCTATTGTCATGCTTCAATTTAAAACATATTTTGTACATTTTTTTTTAGATATTTGAGTGATAAATATTATTCGGTCATGCTTTTTATTGCGCTTATTGAAACTGACACAACAATCGTCTAAATACTCTAAATCCAGCTCGGACAAAAAAAACACAAGCAGGTGTCTCTTGTTACTTGAAAAATTTTCGTCTAACTGCTCGAGGAAGTAAACAATTTAATAAGGAATCAATTCAGATTTTCAGATGTTTCAAAAAAAACTTTTATTTATAGAAAATCGTCGAGAATTTTAAGAATGTCCATTAATTTGGACATAATAATATATAAAGATAAGTAATCTTTTATTAATGGTGTCAATTAAGTAATTACTATTTGGGTTACTGGTAATTCTACGTAAAGTTGGACTACCCAGTTTTACAGTTATTTTTCTTACGCCTAGAAATTGAGGTTGAATTCAACGGGGGTGAAGTTTAGCACTATAATACTATGTAATTTCGATCAAAAACTCATTTGTAGTAGTATACGTCCTTAGAAAATAAATAGCTTATTTCTATTGACCTTTCTTTGAGGACTTTTGGATTTAACATGAAACAAACATTTGGCACACTGATTGATCTCATAGCAGAAGCAATTATACTTTAATTATGAGTATATTAATAATTCCGAAACCCCTTCCATTCCCATTGATATGACGTAAATCGGTGTGTTTCACTTTCTATTTCTGCGCACAAGAGGTTCGATTAAGTTACACATTTAAGAGTAGTTTATGAGTCCCAGATTTTTCGTTTACGTGCTGATTGGTTTCAAAGCTAAAGATCTGAAATACTTCAATAGATAAAAAAATCAGGAGTTTTGAGAGATATTAAAAGTTTCTTCTTCGTATTTTAATCTCTATGGTTCTTTTCGCGATCTAAGACACTGATTTGACTTGACTTTGGCTTGAGTTGCATGATTCAACTAAACATTTAAAGTTAGAAAAAATCATTTCGACTAAGTTAGAAAGCATCAAATTCACGAACATTTAAAATAAACCTGTCTGAAATGAAATAGATCGTAAGAATTTCTGGAAGAACATTCCTCTGGTCGCGAGAATAATTTTAGATTTCATTGACTAATAATATGAAATCATCTCTAGACATAACCGAAAGTGATGTCAGTGATTCCAACGATTTGTCTATGTGATTCAAAAATTCCTTAACACTATTCACTCTTGACAGTTGCAGGAGATCGGTTCGATGCTGATTCAAAAAGTTTTCCAATAAACAATGAATAGTAATGTATACTATAAGGGGTGTGAGTAACTTTCACTAGTCGAGAATGATACACTTACATCCCGCGAAGAAAATAATATTCCATTCCTGGGTCTATCCATAGGCAGTAAATACTGCTCCATAATTTCCAAAGAAATCAAGAGACAACTACGTATATGCATATTTCATTATCGTTTCTTTACAGTAATAGGAAATCTTGCCTTTTTCTTTTGTCTTGAATGTCAAAATTTTCTAGGAAAAATTATTTTCAGCGCTGCTGTTGAAAGTGACCCATTAAATGGAGCATTAGATAATATCGATCGGCTAATTAATATCAATTTTCGAAAATCGCCTAGATGTGGTTCGGCTAATTGGCCTGTCAATCATTCTAGCTGTACACGCGATACAATTGACAGTGTATTTTGTAAAATAAGAAGTTGTGCCAAAAAAATTCAAACAACATGATGTGTAGTGAGAAAAATAATAAAAAAAATAATTTTCACTTTAATTATCACTATAAAAAGTGTCTGTAGCTAAAAAATGATTCAACATAATTTAAAATTGTCGATTTTTTCTACAAAACTGAATTAAAGTAAACAACTTACAGTCTTTTTGGTGGAATAAGGTATTTACCAGTTGTCATAAAGATGGACGAAGACATATTTCTCGGTCCAGCTGATTTATACTTTGTCTTGAGATAACGATCCAGTTTTTTTAATTAATAAATTCAATCTACAACAAAAAAAATTTCCAACTAACCAATCAGCTGATCTAAACTAAAATAAAGTTTATATTGACGCAATAGAAGAACTTCTAACCTTCACTGATCTTTATCTGATGTCAAACAAAATCGATGTACCACTGCACCATCAAGATATATTACCGGTGTGTAGTTTGAACCTGTAACTTGTCCCGGCATCTTCAAAATGCAAACTATTTTCCCATAATGACCTTGACGTGTATGCGGAAACTCATTTCATTTGTGTCGCAAGGAAATAGGCGTAGTCATCATGTATTCCTTTTTTATTTATTCTGGGCACGTCGTAAATTGATACAGTTTACAAATTTGTATAGTTTGTAGCATTTTAAAGAGAAACTCGCTTTTCTGTACGTGTTGTATATTCTATTTTTCCTACGACCACCGTGCAAATTGATTACCATAAATTACAGATAAGCAGAATGACATTACTTGTATTATTTCATGTGAAAGAAGTCCACAATGTCGCTAAAAACCGAACGGGATTAAAGATAAACAAAGCATGTCCAATCAAAGGCTACGGTCGTAAATAAACCGAGTGTAAAGAACTTGAACGACAAATGTTTATCCGTCAAAACATACTTTTTAGCGAGATACACCCATTTTCAATTTCAGTGAAAATTATGGGAGGTATTATAGCCGGCGTTGAAGTTTACGAAAAAAAAAACGTAAAAGCGAAAAAAAAAAACCACACACACATGGTTAAAAGAAAAAAAAAGTATCTTGGCTCGACTCTCCTATGAAAATTTGTTCAGTTCAACTTTTCAGTTAGTTAGTGCATGTGCTGAAAATAGTCAAGACTGTACAGTCCGGAATGATTCCGTATTTCACTACTCGCGGCTATTACTGACAAATTCTAAGGATTATTAGTGTTGTTTTTGGTGTGCTTAACAAGTGATTAAAGTCGCGATGTGATATAAGATTTTGTGAAAATTAATTCCAAATGATTACCGTTGCCAGAAGTGATGTGCATTCGACAAGTTTCTCTTCCAAGATATTTTCTTTAATGGGAACTGAAAGTACTACTATACATAAAAGTAAAACCGTTTGTAAGTTATAATTTTATACTTTTTATAAATTCTATCTCTAAACTAATCTTATTGACGCGGAAGTTGCACGAATACAATTTTTGTTGCTTAAAATTGAAAATTTTAACGATCAAAATTTTATTTCTCTGGGTTTATTTTCAAACAAGATAAAATTTCCAATCATTTTCATAAAAGAGATGAAATCTTCAGTTCTTATGAAGTAGTCGCCACTTGGATTGTCTCTATTTTTTTGAATTTTTTCATGCAACTCCATTGTCCATAACATTAGAGTAGATATTGAAATATTTTCCCATTTTATTCAATAAAAATTATCACGATATTGGCAACAGATATACCGTTATTTATATACTTGTTTATTATTATGAAGTTTTTACAAATCAATTTTAACCTTGTCATGGCTCAGATACATTGTAACCACACAGGTACAAATCAAGACTAAGATATGGCTGAAACACTTCCTAATTCTCCCTAGCATTACACAAAATGTATTTTATTATTATATACAGTGTGAACCAGATAATGATAAAGGGGCTAGGGGAAACAATTTCTTCTTTTATTCAACATTTTTAATGAATACGTCTTTATAAAAAATATATTCTTTGATAATTGAACAAAATTCCAACTTTTCTTTATATAATCTAAAATTATTCGTATTTTTACTCAGAAAAATACTATTCTGTATTAGATAACTGTCTAATTACGCATCCAGATGTTCTATTTATTAATAGAGTAGTAAAATATCCAAGAATAACAAAAATTTGAAAATTTTGTATCTGCTGGATTTTGAATTAATGTTGGATGTGTGGTTTGGTTGTCTATTTGAATATTTTATGGATTACTGGAATAATAATAATTTAAATCCGGCGAGAAGCTTTCGCTGCCGCGAGCGATGCGAAGTCGCGGCGAACCGATAGACATGGCGGCGTTGGTCACACTACGTAGCGCGGTATTGGCAACGGTCGTCGGTCGCGGTGTCGCAGCGTTTTTCTTCTGCCGCTAGGATTTCACTCGAAATATTCTGTCAAAACAGCTAGGTATCTTCTAATAGGTACAGTTTCTTCACTAATTTATTCATTAATTTTGTAAGCAGATTTGTTCTCTGTTGATATTAGCATGTGGTAGATTTCAAATTCTAATAATCAACTTGAAATGCAAATCATTAAAAAACCCGTCAATATACGTCAGTCAGGTTGAAAATGCGTATTGCATTTTATATTATTTTCCAATTACTGATAGCTTTTAGAGGGGTATAAATACCTACTTGATTAAATTTTCTTTTGAAGTGTATAAATAAAATCATTAGCCAGTATAAAACTGTCGGAAAAGAATTTCCACCTCTAATGAAAATGTCTGCTATGACTATTCGACGTGTATACAGGATGTGTTGAAAAAATTGGTGATAATTTAGTGACCGCAGTCTAATCGAAAGATCAAACGACTTTTATAATATTAATAATCGATATTTATTTATATAAAATGTTTTCTAAATTTATTACTTTTTTCTTTCTATTTTAAGAACTTCTTTGTCAGACTTTCAGACTGGCTTTTACTGACAGGCATGAATTAATTGAAATTTCATCCACACCTTGGACTTCAAACGAACTTATCGACAAATTTTTATTTTTAGGCTAATTTTAGTCTCTTAAATATTGTTATATACAAGTAATGTGACGTAAAAGAAGTTCCCTATTAGACAGTGACCACCCACTGATGTTATTTTCTAAAACTGAGAAAAATTATGACCGTCGAGTGTCCAGGTTTAGTGCGTGCTGTCTTTTTTTAATAATTGAGCGAGTCACACTGTTGAATTTGGTCATCTGGTGCATTGGCAAATAGAAATAAACAATCCATCTTGACCATATTGCTAAGTATGTATGTCATGGATATGTCAAATTAAAAAAAAATTACTGGATTTTAACTAAGTAATGTTAGTCGGACTATAATAGTTTAATTTAGTTTTTGGCACATTTATTACTCTTAAATACTCCATATAATTCATAAGCGAAATTTTCATCACATCATTGCTAAAAATAAAGTTATAAATAATGAATATCAAAAAACGTAGGTTTTGGTGAAAATTATTGACCTGTTAAACTATCGACTATTCTAAATTTGTTGTGTGTATCATCTTGAAAATCACAGTAGTTACCTAACCTACTTGATTTTTTGGCTAGACCAAATAATGTCCTATCTTGTGATATGGTATTGCAAAATGTTGAAGCCTCATGAGATATCCTGGATATCTTATCTGTTCTTTGATGGTTTCTTGCAGAAAATAACCAGCTCGTATGCGAGAGGGAGACACAATATTTAGAATAATGGAGAACGTCATAGCTTACCTATGTCTTTTGAAAAAAATAACCAACTCGTAAAAGAGAGGAGCACTTGGAGAAATTAGGAAATTGAGAAATAATGAAGGTACCTTACCCATTGAAGATGGAAGATTGTCCCCCATAGCTGGAAGATGACCCCAGCCAGTAGAAAATATTCCCCACCGGCTCACAGGATATTTTCTACCGGATGCACCCTGCCATTGCAGCCACTGCCCCTCCCCTCTAGACCTATGGTTTCTTTCTCCTAATTTTCAATTTTTGATTACAGAGGCTTACGTTATACATCCCATGGTGTGGTGTAGATTAATGATGACACCAAGAGCTTTTCCTCTCACTTTTCTTTTAGTGCGATCTTAAAAGATGTCTAAATTTAACCATGCTTATAATTATAGGTGATGTTGGTTATTAACTGTAGAAGCAAATATTTGAAAAATCTCAGACAACTCCTTCATTTCCAAATCGTTATGTCTAAATACAAGAATATAAATGTCACTAATAAATGTCTGGAAAAGCTTTTGAAACGTAAAAACCGGACATATGGTCGGGCTATTTTTTACCAGGTGGCATTTAAAAAGAAAAAAAAATCTGGTTTGAATAAACGTTGGTTAGAAAAAAAAATCTGTATAAATATACCAAGACACCTTTTTAATTTATTTTCTCGCTGCAAATTACGAATTAAAATTCCAAGAATACACTGTTTCAGGTTTTCCGAGTCGATTCATAAACCGATTTATTAGATATGTCTGTCGACAAGATGTACCGAGAAAAATTAAAATGATAAATACTCGATTTTTTTAATGATTTATCAAATAAAATAAGTATCAGAATCATCTAATTAAATTCAGGTTTGCTTATTTTACTTATTTTCAATCATGATATTGTTACGTCCAATATTTGTTGAGGTCTATAAAGAAAAAGCTGATGAAAATATCTGAGATCATCTAGAAAAGTTGCTGAGTATTATGAAGTAGTAAAAAGTGTAAGAAGGGGGACTGCTGCCTCTAGTCGTTTAATTCTGTTTTCTGATCTGCCTCTTCTTAATTATATTTTTAATATTCGTGCTGTTGTTCTAAATCTTCTACTGTATTATTAGCTCTCCATTTTACTTGTTCTCTTTTATTCTTCCTCCTCTCTGTCTTTCCTTCTCTTGTTTCATTTTAGGAAATCAAGCGGGGGTCCAGAATTACCCATAATTGAACTGGTAGAGCAAATATCGTCAACTGTCCTCCTTTTATAACATTTCAAAATTTTTGAAAATAAAAGGCATTTTACTTTGTTGGTGATGTGCTTCTTGATATATGTTATTGGAAATCAACGGAGTTTCACTTGGTATAGAGGTAGTACTTGAAGCAGTAGTAGCAGTTGACGTTGGAGATGGCATTTCGTCGATATTCATATGGACAATATTACTTAAAATACATTAATGACTCATGCTAAATAGTAAAAATGTCGAGAAAGTAATTGATGAGGAAAAAATAGATATTTATTGAATTTATTATGGTATTTACGTTTATATCCCAATAATTATACACTCATGACTCATCTACTGAAGCACGAAAATGAGAACATAAGTTATTGAAAATTATATCAATATTTGTTGACGAATTGCCAAAAGATTGTCTAGAATTAATTTTAGTACCTACCAATGCATAAATATTAACTGTGAATTTTGTAAAGTTTGCAAACGTTCCGAAATCTTCTAATACTCAGCTTCCCATGGAGATTTTTGTGTGCTGGTGCTTCAGTTATGTAGAAAACCAGTGGATAATTGGAATATATTCTTCCCGAAAAAGACTCACAATAAAACAACGTGGCTGTGTCGCTAAAATTATTTTAAACCAAACATTTTTTTCTATAGAAATCTAATTTCTTTTCTAGAGCGTGCTCTATTGATATCGTGTTGAAATATGTGGATCAAAATAAATAAAAAACCGCTTCCTACTGTTATGTTTTGTTCGAGCTTCCTGTTTCTCTTGAGCCTAATAAAGAACATTTGACATTTTCAATAGTGTGGACGCTTATATCATATTTTAAACCACAGACTGAACAAGATGTATACAACTCAGATACATTATAAATTTGCATTCTAGTGGAAACTTTTTTTAGTTTTTGAAATTGCATACGTTCCAAGAAGTAATGACGTAGAACGAACAGCAAAAATAGGTCGTTAAAAGTTATCAAAGCTGAAATTGAAAGGTTGTTTTTTATTTACAGATTCTAATATAATACAGATAATAATATTTATATTAGTTAACTAATACCGAAAAGTTTTTAATGTTTTCTTGTGAAACTGTTCGAAAATGGCACTTGAAAATATATTTTTTTGATTTGGATAATGAAACTGAATTATAAACAGCAACCAGTTTGAAATGTTTATATAGATTCATAATATTTTCGTTTATGTTAAAAGTGATAATCATCCTTGTTATTTCAAATTGAATAAATATCCTGTATATATTGAGATTTGGATTGGAAATGCTCAATTAATTTGTTAATTATATCCTTGACCTAATAATGGATGATCTAAAATCCTGTCCCAATAACCTAATCTATCCTAGAAGCAACTCACACCGCGAAATCGTACTTATTCTTATTCTTATCCTTTCCTTACTCCCAAAATGAGGATTCGAGAAATTAATTAACACTTTTATCAGGATCTAGAACAAAAATATTTTTAATAACAATCTTTGAATACTTTCCTTTCATGTGTTTCAATATTAACTCATTCGTCATAATTTTATGGATGGCCTGAATAAACAGGTCGTTGAAGTCATTCGATGCGGTTCTTTAGTTTTATTTTTAATGAGCTTTTGGCGACGATACGTTTTAGCGTCAACCGATTTTAAGTGAAGAGTCCACTAGACTTTTCGAAAATCTCTTACAGGTGTTTTTTTGACCATGAATTTGCTGTATTCCTGATGCTTTGGGAAGTGAAAGTCAAAGCTAGCGCCTTGTATAAACGGAATGGTTGAAACCTCCGCCTCCTGGTGACGTTCATCCAAAATAAACTCAACTTGAAATTAAAAAATAAAGTGACGTATTCTTAATAGATACTCGTATATTATGAATTAAATGGCATGTGCCGTGAGATCTAGTGGGTGTATAACTAAGCGCCACATTCACTATTTTTAAAAGTAAAAACTAATTAAAAAAAATCTTTTACGTCACGACCAGATTCCCGAAGGAAACATTGTTGATAGATGTGTATCTATAAACAATTATTATTTTGAAAGGTTGAAACTAAAATTAAAGTCAAGAAAAGTTGTTGCTAAGCAGCGAAACGTTTTTTCACTCGAAAACAGATTTTGGATTGGAATGGGAAGTATAAGGTAAACGTTTTCATAATTTGGGACATCCTATAGGTAAAATATAATTAGACTACGACGTAATATGTCAAAGTAGGATGTGTGTTTGTAACTACGACGTGGTTTATGATTTTTGGCAAGGATAATCGACGTCAAGTAGTAGTAAAATTCTTGACATTCTATATAATACTTATCTCAAATTGAGGGTGGATAAATATTTTATTATTATTTTTAGAATTTATTTTTATATAAAAGATAATAAACGGTATTTTCTTTGAATTAGCTATTGAGTTCATAAGGAAACGTTTTATGTTATTAAAAATAAATTTGTGATCATCATTAAGAACTTTTTTTTTACTTAACAGTCGCTCCCGATGCCACTAAAGTCACACCTTTCACGCGTTAACATTTGGAAATTTTTCAAAATATATTAATTTCAAATTTCAAAACATACTAAGACACACTAATTTTTCGGTCGTTAGTTCAGTATAATGCGAAAATTTTATTTCATAATAACACTATTTTTGATATCAGTTTCACTGTTTCCAAGCACTCCCAGTTATAATTATATTTTTAGATTTTTATTTATTAAACATGCTTCATTGTATGCAAGTATTATTAGCAGACTAAGACATAACTTACAGAGCTGCACTCTACGAATTGCCAAAAAATTAATTCATTTCAAGCTCTGGATTATTTTTATTTTCATTCAATTTTTTCTGCCTTATTCTCAATACTTGTGAATTAACAATTTTCCCCTTGTTCACCTTCAATGTCATCCCTATTGTCTTCAGCTACTTCTTTCGCTTTTTACTACTTCAGTTTCTAACTGTCAGTTATAGCATGGCATTCAATCGAATCATTTTTAATTCTTATAGAATAAAATAAAGACTATTTTATGGACAATATTTAGGATTTTTCATTCCAAAAATACAAGTTCCACCGCTTATATCATATCATACACTTTGGCCATTTCGTTTAGCAAATGAAAAAAGTCATAACAAGAATGTGTTTAATACTGGGCTGACAAGAGAAATATACAAACACCCGTCAATTCAAATAGTTTAGTTTTCATGGGTTTGTTGAACTAAAAGCCAATTAAATTTAGAACGCAAGACTTATTATTTATTATAACATAAGAGAGACATTTGAATGAAACTAAAATCTTCAAATATTAATAATAATAGGATGCATTTTAAAGAAAAATTAATAAATCGACCTTATTTTGTTAGTGTTTAAAATAAAAATAAAATATATACAGTAATTATATTAATATTAGTAAATAAATAAACAGGAGCTCCTGCTGAATGCGAAGTAGACATTTGGTTAAAAAAATTGGTTATCGACTGCTCTTGAGCAAACTTGTGATGAAATCGATGAAGAATATGACAAAGATACTGTATAGGAGCATGAGATCTTGAATTTTATTGTAATAATTGTGTCAGATGCTATGAACTTAATCCTCAATAAATATCACTTAGGGATTAGTTATTTTTATAAATACAAAAAGTAAGCGAGGCGTTATAGCTACTAACTTTAAGGTTAAGATTATTAGTAGCAAACTATCCTGGCAAGTTGATTCAAACAAACAATATTAGCATCATTTATTGCACATTAGAACAATTATTAATGAAACTTTATTATTTAAAATTTCCTGTAACGTCACCAGTGTCATTGAAAGGAAATCATCGGATATATATGATGTCCTTACTTAAAATTTAACTGGTCTTTTATTTCTGAGTCTATGGACACTTTTAGAATGAAGGATATCGAGCTAATAAAAATAATCTGGCAATATCCACTTAATTTTAGCATCGCTTTGAGTTTGGAAATTAAAGACACATTTACAGACTGCTCGACTCTTCTTGTCAACTGATGCATACACCGTTGCCACATAAATTACCACTGGTGTATTTTTAACGGAGAGAAATGGATTTTTGCATCCTTTGAAGGCATCTTCTGTGGACTGGAACCATAGTAGTTAGGACTTAAGTAGGTAGTAGTATGATATATGTGGTGTGGACCCGGCATAAAACTTATCCGTCCATCAAATTCTCTTTGCCAATGACAAATTGTCGTCTGATGTGGTTCATTTCCGAAAACAGGAACCAAATCGGCAAAAAATCATCTTTCGTAGGTAGCTGGTCGATTCAGATTTGAAATTTTTCCGAAACAAGTGTCGCGCTCTATCGGAAAAATCTGGGAAATTCATCCCGAGTTACAGAAATGTTTTCCAAGTTTTCGGCGTTCAGTTAACTGCTGCTGCTTGCGGCGTTAGACCGAACTATTATAAAGTCTGTGATATTCTATAAATAATCTTTTAGTGAACCTAAATAAACAGAGGCTTGGCTCGATTTTGGGCTATTTTTAGCCAATTTAATTAATTTTAGTCTCACAAAGACTGATTACGTCAGTATTAAGTATAATATTGGCTGGGAGTTCCTTGTAATTTTTTTATAGTATCAGTATAAATGTTGTTTATCCGTTTTATTGCATGTGAGAAAATTAAGGTTAAAACATATACAGAGCCAAATGTAATTCTACTGTTTGCAAAATAAAAATTTATTAAGTGCGACCCAAATAATTGAGGAAAAATTATATTTGATTGCCTTAAAAATATTATTGAGATCAGCATTTAACATCAATTGGTTTGATTCAATCCTAATCTTGCAGGAAACTTTCCTTATCTATTCTAATTTCACTCTGGTGATCTGATAGCAGTGGCAGCTCTTTGTAAGGGGATTGCGTCCCATCAACTTATAAAGTCCCGCTGTGGGACGAAATTATATGACAGGACTTTTTACCATTGAGATAAGGGTGGAAATAGGACGCATAGGACAAATATTGAAGGGAGAGAAGGTTTTGCTTTTATAACACTTGATCCTGATAATATAAGGTTAATGGAAAACACTATTTGATCAAATTATATGCTGTGGGGTATATTTAAGCTAGAAAAAACTGTGTACAGGATGATTACCAAGTATACTACCTACACGATAAGTCTTATGTTATTTTTTTGGCAGTAAATTTAAATAAAAGTTTGTATACACCCTTTACGAAATTTTTCTGAAACGTCTCTGGCAGTAATTTACTGCAAGTGAAAAAAATTATAATTGTTCGAGTTGCCGAGTATTTCAGAACAAAAATTATTAATAAACCATTTAGTTTTGTGCTATTTCAGTACAGCATATTCAATAATAGGCTGGTGGAATGACCTCAAAACCTAAAAAAATATTTCAAAATCACTTTGGCCTCAAACTAGAGCGTAGGTAAGCGTAAGAAAATATAATTAGTGAAAAAAATGTGTAGGTATAGTAAATTGAAAAAAAAATGCAATAACAAAAAGGTGGTATTGTGTTTTAAATATTATTAAGAAGAGAGGAAGAAGAAGAAGCATATACAATTTAATTTATAGGTCTCCTATACAATACACTTTCTACGGCTTTAGCAATCCATTTTTTTCTATTTTGTTAGTTTAATTTGAAAAAAAAATCGATTATTCACAAAAATAACTTGAAATATACCAGATCTGAACGACTAAACTTGTGGGACAGTGATTAAATAAGCAATAAATATTTCACATCTAACAGAAATCTATTATAAATTACTCTATTAACCATCAACAGATGGCATTACCGCCTTCATTTCGGTTTAACAGGTTTTATTTTTAGAAGCAACACCTTTTTTTCGGGATTATACGGCTTAAAAGTGATAAGAAGTTTGAGAAATGATTCAGAATTTAATTTGAATAAACAGGCATCCTAAATCCAGGCAAAAATATAAATTGAAAGTAATTAATTCGAAAGGTGTGTCAAATATTTAAAGAAGGGGAAATGTAGGGATAAAAAAATACCAAAATAAACTTACCTATAGGAATAAATGTCGGTTTTTGAAACCGAAAGTTCCCTTTCGAGATGTCAAATCAGTCTAGGTGAGGGAAATTATGACTGTTAGATATGTTGTGACCCGGCTAAGCCCCCTTAGCTACGGCCTTGACTTTATGGAACCACTTCAGATTCCCGAGCAGGTGTTTCTAAAAATAAGTTTTTGCTTTATTTGTTTTTGAACGGCCTTCATATTTGATATTCATCCAATTATTTTGATTCGGGATTTTTAATAAAGCATCTATAAAATTTTGAATAGCTGTTCTTTCGTTTTTATAGTTGTTAAGCTCGTGGAAATATATAAACAAATTACAAAGAATGTGAAGCATTTGTCACGATATGAACATTTCATAGAAAAAAATCAGCAGAATGTACAGGTTTGATTAGAGTTTTTCAGGCATTGAACTGTATAAACAGTCATTAGAGAGGATACAAAAAATTTAAAAAACTATAGCTGTGAATTGGACTTACAAATTAAATGTTTTCGGTTCACTTTCTAACTTTTCTCAAACTTGTGATGGGTGTAGAAAGTAAGTAGCTTCTTCTGGCGAAAAGCAGTAGAACTTTAGAAAACTTTTATAGTCATTTTCGGGATATACCGAGTCAAATGATTGAATTTCCATGTATAAAAGTGTCGGAAAAGATAGTTCTGATTTTGGAAATTTGAAAATATCGGTCGTAAATACACACACTAAGTAAAAAAACTTTGAAGGCCGTAATAATGGAAATTTGGGGCTGAAATTCGGAATACAAACTCTCAGATATTGAACAAATATGTATAGAATTCAGCGAAAACATATCAATAGAGAGTTTTGACATACCTTGTATTGTATTCTGTAGGAAATTCGCCATTACTCTTGCTGTACTATTTTCCAAATAATGAATTAAGCAAGCGGGATATAAATTCATAACACCCTTGCAAATACAGCTAGTTGAATAATCCTAATATCTACAATTTCTGTATAGTCTCCCTTTAATTACATACGGAGTCTTCTTAATAAGGTACAAGGGTCGAAACACATCCACTATGGGTGAATTGAGAGTGATAAAGACTTCATCACAGTAACCCATTGTGTGGGTTAATGGAATTTCGCCTTCAGCTGGTTGAATTTGATATTAATCTTGAAAATTACATAAATTTTAGGTAAAAAGGGACAAAAACTTATTTTAATTGATTTTTTTTAAATCTGTATGTAGAGTAGGAAGGGTAAATGTAGGCTCACATCACTTGGGCCACATGTAACCCATTGCACATCCTCCTAGGTCATCGTCCATCCTGTCTTTCCCAGGGAGGTGTATAAGTCACTAGGAGACATCTCCTTCTTTATATCTGCAGGTGTAGGCCAAGACTCACCGAACACACACTCTCTGTGTTGTTTTTATTTAAATTTTGAAGTGATACTCTCAATTTTGGTTTGAATTCCTGAAAAATCTTGTAAAATCACATGTATAGCATTCCCGGAACATTTGGAAATACAATTCGAAGGTGCAATAATTGTCAAAGAGAGGTATGCTTAGTATCTAAAAGTGGAATTTTGCCAGTGACATGGTTTTTAACCGCGACTTTATAAATGCAACACTCTCGGCTATTTTAAGAGAAACACTCGACACTTGCGATTATATTTAAACCATAGACGAATTTTTTTTGGGAGAAATTATTTTCTTTACCGGGTTTCTTAAAGTATATGAAATTTGGAGAGTTATCTCCTAATATCAAAATATACTATTGTTCAATTAAGTTATGTAAAGATCCTCACAAATACTAAAAGTCTACAATTGAAGCATTTGGAAAGTGGTGCTGATGAAGAACCTTAAAAACTTTTTGATTCTCACTTGCTAATAATAAAAAAATCTTGGAAAACGGTAACACAATGTAGGTAAATTAGATCTGACATTAATGATAACGAAATAAACCTACTTCTGACAATCATAAAATTAACTTTTTATTTTCATGAGATTGGTGAAGTGCATTGTTAAACATTAGTACGAGTGATGGTTGAAATTTTGTATATCGTAGATTGTCATATTTTTTGTTTTATATTTCTTGAAATTACAGTTTAACTAATTAAAGGATTATTTTTGTTATCATTTTTATTTGGTATATAAAGAGCAATCAACAAATTAATAATTTCCTTCAAATAACAATCCTCCCACGTCTACCGGGTAAATGATAATGATTACAATACCTTACACCTTTCTTATCTGTCAATTATTAGTGGTGAAGTAACTTGAGGATTGTAGGTTTGGCTATTAGGTATTGGAAAATATTTTGCGTAAGTTCTAAGCAGATTTTAGGAAAAATTATTTTGGAAATTATGTCAGGAATTAACTGTAGGTACTGAATAGCTTAAAGATGTCTTATATCTACTACTTTTACTATTTTTTCCATTAGTACAAGTATTAGGTTGGCTTCCCTACTAAAAAATGCATCTACGCATATAAGTGCGAAATTTAATACTATTTTAAAATAAAACTTGACCCACTTCGAATATAATAAGAAAAAAACTGCATCGAAGTAATTTGTATAAAAGTGTTTATATTCAAAAGTGGTTTCCAAGTTGTTTTTTCCAATATTTGCTCCTTCAGTTTGTTGAAAGTTCTATTATTTATCACATTTTGAATCTCCTGATGCTTTCTTTATTCTCAATACCAATTGTTCTCGTTGTTTCACTGTTTTGGTTGATTATTTCCTTTTCACTTTCATTATTTTAACATTTTTAGTGGCTTGCTTGGTCCTCGATTGCCTCAGTGTTCTTTAAAATGGGTGCGAAGGCCTAGCAAAGGTGCGGTTGCACAAAGAGCAACGCAAGGGAGGCGGTATCCAGTCTCATAGGCCTGATAAAAAGCACTAAATGTAGAGTTAACCACAATAGATCTGCAAAGGTAGTAGTGGTATAGTACAAAAAGCTACTCCAATTCTAATTGGATTAGCCTCGACACATTTTGAATCTCCTGGTTCTTTCTCTATTCTCAATACCAATTGTTCTCGTTGTTCCACTGTTTTGGTTGATTATTTCCTTTTCACTTTCATTATTTGAACATTTTTAGTGGCTTACTTGGTCCTCGATTGCCTCAGTGTCCTTTAAAATGAGTGCGAAGGCCTAGCAAAGGTGCGGTTGCACATGAAGCAACGCAAGGGAGGCGGTATCCAGGCTCACAGGCCTGATAAAAAGCTCTAAATGTAGAGTTAACCACAATAGATCTGCAAAGGTAGCAGTGGTATAGACAGCAGTGGATTAGACAGTACTTGTCTGGTTTTTTGAAACCATTTTTCTTAAACATTTAAGATTTTAAACTAAGTTGAGTTTATTTTCAAGAAACAGTTATACACAGTGATTTCAGATTTAGAACTGAATTGAGTATCTTGAAGCGCTATCAAAAGAAACAGAATATCATCAAGTGATTTTTCATATATATGTAAAGTTTATTCTATGATATAATATTTATCTTTATTTTCACGTCTAGCTCACTACATATCTGTTGCCAAATGTGATATTTTTATTTCGAACTTGCCCGCGCTTAAGTCTGTCTCCTCAGTTCTCACTAGTCACAGCCACAGTGACCGCGTAATTTTAAAAATTTTTAGAATATCGGAAAATGGCAGTTCTCAGCTATATTTCGCAAAGAAAACTTGATTTTTCGGAAAAACCACCACCGCTAATATGAGTGTCTAAATTTTTCTATAATAATGTGATCAGTGTGATGATAATTATTGTTGAGTTTAAAAAATATTCGTAAAACTATTATAATTTCATGAAATTTTTCAAAAACCTACGCTAATAAATATAGTGCCAAGTAGATTATGAGATGCAGTGGAGTGCGTATTGCGTTAATGTTTAATTGAAGAAGGAATTACAAGAAAATTTGAAAAATTGCCAAGGTGGTTTCAAATTGAGGAAAACTTGGTCGAGTGAACGTTATGTCAAAGCTGCAATAACGCTTATAAAACATGTCTGAAAGTAAAATTTCAAAATTGAAAGCACTTGGTAGAAGTGCAAGTACAGAATCTACAGAATATTCCATAACAATGGGAAAATCTGTAAGAAGAAAAAGTAAGAAAGTAAAACCGAAAGAGCGATGGCTTCTAACAAGAAAAACTTGGCGATACATGGCAGATGCTGGTAGAAAACTAATACCAGACGGCGCACAGAACCGACCAGAAGATATACCCAAAATAGAAGCATACTTTCAAGAAGTCTGTAAAAAAGAACCTCGTTTTCTTTTGTGGCGGAAAAATTCCTATCCAGGAGCCATAGGTTTCCGACCAAAGAAGAAAAGAGTATCCAGAAAAGGTGGTAGCTGCAGAAACGCCGTATCAGCAGACGAAGTAAGCTTAGGCAAACCAGAAAAACCGGTACGACCAACCCATCTTGCTATAGAAGCAACTACATCGGGAAAATTTGACGTACGTCGATTGAAAGAAGAATTTCTTAATCGAAACGGAACACCTACCGGTTTTTCCAGCTACGACCAAAAAATGAGCCCACCAGAGATCCAAGAAGAATCTACCGAAGATAAACAATTAATAAACATGCTAGAAAAATATTTATCTCTAAACAAAGAAGATTTTGTAGCAGAAAAGTCTAAAGCGGACTTTAATTACCAAGATTTAGTAGATAAGTTGCAAAGACATTTAACTATACATGGAGGAGGGTTCTATACGGATAATAGATCGCCTCAAGTACCAGCTCAGCACGTTCATTTCGAAGGGGATCATATGCAAAGATCACTTCTTGATACTTTAAGTAGATATTACAGTCAATCTAATAATAGGGATAAAGTTATAAGCGATTTATTAACAGACAGACGAGCTTTAGAAAAATTGTATTTCGAATTACGTAAAACAAAAGGATTTAGAGGAAGTCGAGGTGGTACGGGATATACTACATCATTCGCTTACGGACATCAAAGAAGCAATTACGAAAATCCTCATAAAGATAGATTTTCTCAAGATACAAGTCCATCGACTTCGGTACATCCTCCTCCTTTAATAGAAGTACAAACTGCAACGACCGAAATTTCCTACCATAACTGGGCGACGCAAACTTTACCGATACCGGAAATAGTTTTGCAAAAAGTAGAAGAAGATTATAAGAAGAATCAGGAAGATAAATTAGACGAAGCGCCGATGAAAGAAAGTAAATCATTCCGAAGAAGAAGTAGTGTAGATAACGACGACGTATCGCAATCGGTTAGTGATACGATTAAGAGGTATTTGAGGATGGCGCGAAAGAAAAGTGTAGATTCGGACAAAGTGGATAAATTTAAAAGGGTGAATTACGACAGAAACTTGAGAAATATCAAAGCTAAGGGTGAGATAACTAAACCGGGAGATGACGACGGTTTAAATAAAGGTTGTCAAACTAACGACGATTGGATTCTAACTTATCGCGATTTGAAATTTTCCGATTTATACGACGTATCGGACGTCGAAAGTAGATTTTCGAGTTCGAGGAGTAGCATGGACATAGGGGTAGTAGATGAGGGTGCTAAATCTCTTCCTTCATCTCCTCCCTCGGTCAAAAGTGGGCAATCTTTTTTAAGTAATTTATTACATGGTAAACACGATAAAAGTGATAAATCTTCTTCAGCAGTTACCAGCGGTGCAACCATGCAGAAGAGTAAGTCCTCTTCAAGTGTGATGCACCATGGGAGTCGATTGATGGCCAAGAAAATCTTCAGATCGAGATCGAAGAGTCAGACCAGGTCGTCGCATCCTTGTAGTTGGACGCCTCAGGTAAGGATTCAATCTTGTCAATTGAACTCATTTAGTACCAAGTTTGTCATTCACACTTTTCTATGAAGCCGGTACCATCTCACAAGTGATGATTATACCACACTAAGCACTTTTGTAGAGGTATCAGTTCCTAGTAACGCTTTAGGCGACTACTTGGAGTTAAAATTAAGAGCTCGAATTTTCAGGGGATTTTTTTTGATATTTTCATGGATCGGGAGCGGAAAAAGTAGCCTTAAAAATACAGGGTGTCCTTGGAATTACAAAATAAATCCCTACCCAAATTGTCATTCCTCTTTCCAGAAATATGATTGAATGATTAACAGAAATATATTTTCCACACCCTGTATTTTATCCCTTATTATTTATTCAAACATTTCTGAACATTTATGCTGTACATAGAGATCGTTAATCTTTTTGTTATTTTTATAATTTTATTTCAATTAATGAAGACACATTTTTGTTGTGACAAGGGTGGCGTTCATTGTTAATTTATCACTTAAAAATATGGAAGGAAAAAATTACTAATGACAAAGAACTTTTAATAATGATAATGAATATTTAGATTGAATTACAGAACAATACCACAAATGGATTTTATAATATTCAATGAAAATTTTCTTCATTTATTTTGATTCAAGTACCTATCTGTGGGTAATTTTATAGATAAGGGTCCTCTGTCTATTTTGAGGGGTAGTTTTCTGCAAAAAAAAATGGTTGTTTAAAAATATTGTAGTGAATAAAATTTTATGTTTATGTTACTGAAATTTTTTCACTAGCAAATGTTTAGTCCCTCGACATATTAACATTTTTTTTAATGGTGTATGATTTTGCGGATGACACTGTATATCACTTAAAAAATTCTCATTTTTCAAACGGTACAATTTCTGTTGCTAAGCCATAAAATAAATTCACAATCGGTTCGGTTATTTTCAGATCGTTGTTTATTTTCTATCGACTTTTCTTATAATTTAATTTTTAGTCTGAAAGATTTTAGTTGATTTAAAACTTAATAAATTTAAATAATCAGTAAACACTGTTACAACAAATCGTTGCAAATATCATTTAATTTTAAGTTTTATTTATCTGATATGTAAATAGAGCACTCTAACTTATATAAAATGGTTTTGGGAAAACGTTTTTAAATAGAAACCTACGAAAATATCTAATTTTATCAACATACCAGCGTTTCGCGTCACATGATTCCAACAAAATAATTCGATAAAATTGTCCAAACTAAATGAAATTATTATACAAGAGTTTCTCTATTATTTTGTTATTGAGTACAATGACAACAACTATGTAATTCTACCCCAAAAAGGGTCAAAATCACGTTGAGCAGTAAACGATTCCAAAAAAGTGTGGCGCTGAACTTTGCCGAAAACAATTAGTAGCGACAGATAGTACTCAATCATTAAATCATCAAGTCAAAACACGGATCATTAGTCCTTTACATATTTTTAATGAGTACAAGGATTTCAGTGGCCAATAAATAAGAGCATCCTATTTTGTAATAATGTAAACAGTTCTTAAATTAAATTAGATTAGTTTATAGTTAGTTTTTGGTTAATATTGACAATAATAAATTTTTATGTTACCACAAATAACTCAAAAATTAGCTTTTAACCTATTAATAATCCTGAAAACGTTTACACAATGTTTTACCTCTTATTGCTTGGGGATTATTATAATTAAACTTCTGTACTCGATACAGTTTTAAATCAAAAAGTTTGAGTTTTTCTTCCACTGTTCTCTGCAACTTCTAGCTGTGGTTGAGAGCTTCTCCCTTTTTTGAAAAAAAAAATTTTGAACTAAAATTTCAGGTACACCATCTCAAATAATGCACAAATATGGAAAAAAATCAGTAGCATGACATCGAAAAACAAACAAAACAGGGTAAAGTTTTAGCTATAAAAAGTATGTACTGCCAAAATTTCTAGAAGACACTTAATAACTTTAAATTTTGAATTAAATTAACCATAACAACTAAGAATTGCCAACAACATTAGGAGAGGAAAAAAAAGATTGTGCATTCTTTAGATTTGAATGTTGGGAGGATAAAAAATTTTGGCAGATTTCCACGATTCAAAGTTTGTTAGTAATTATGCGGTAAATGTATGTCACGTTTTTTTTAATACTTTAAAAATGTCCTCCCTAAACACTTTCTATAGCTCATGCTTTTACAGTACTCAATATTATATAAAATAAGTATTACAAACACTAAAAAAAACTAGTAAATATTGTTCAAAAATAGTTTGGCTAGACTTTGTTTTCTTTGTGAAAAAAAAAAACACTCAAAATCCTGATTCACAGTTGAAGTATTTGAAAAAATATCTTTATCGAAAACAAGTATTATGTTATATTTATCTGGTTTCAAATATTTCGTTCAGGACGCTGGTTTTCCCACAACTTACAATTTTTATCTTCAAATTCTGCAAAATTAACATTATACTTATAATAAAATTTTTTCAGGGCAGTTGCATGTGGGGCAATACATCAGGAAGACAAGTTATATTAGGCGATACTTCCTTACTAAATTTGACTGAAATAGAAAGGAAAGTTTTGCAGAAAGTGGCTATAGCGAAGCTGCAGGCATTAAATTTAGGAGTCAACATCAAGGTACCGACTGGTAAGTTTTTCATCTCTACTTGTCACACACTTGTATAAGTTCTTATACTCCTAAGGAGGTGCCCCACGTTCCAGACAACCTGTATATTTTATTAATATCTTATCTACCAGCGGAAGGTTAAGTGGAGCATTTTTTTCACGGTTCGTCCAAATGATTAATTCATTTGTTTACTTATTCCTAGCGCCGCAAAACTTCGAGGAGGCATGCCGATCGGAAAAATAACCATTCACGCTTAAAACAACAATTGAAATAAAAATAGTAGAAAGTCAAATAAACAGTTTTATTTTAGTTCTGTTGTAAATTGTTACTTTCCTAAATAGATCAGTGTAGTTTGTTAAAATTAAAAAATTTCAGTGAAACCGCATTTTAGTCTGTCTTATAACTCACTACGAATGGTTTAATTTATGTTGAAAGTTGCCAACTGGCTAGTCAGTTATTGTATTCTGTTAAATTTTTATAAGAAACTCGAGAAACTCTCAGACAGCCAAGCGGCTTTCAAAGCAATTAGCTCTCACAGTGTAACGTCGAGTCGCAGTGAAGGGCCTTATAGACCCACTCACTAAACACCTAGCCTAACCTAACCTGAATCTTTCAACAGGTAGAAGATAATTGCTGAGAGCCTCGGGTGAACCTGCATCTACAGCGTGAGCCACCGGTCGATCACACAGGGAGAGCTCTAGCAATTACAGTCGACCTACTTGTCGATTATTCGCGATCCGCTCAGACAGCTCAATTTTGCTTCATGTCTTTTCTCACTTAAATGAAAAAAAAAAACGCCTGGTTCAATGCTAATAAATGTCGTTTAAATTTTTGTCTAAAATCTCACATTATCTTTGTAATAATTGTTGCAGATATCGTCGGAGTTTCTGCAAAACCTAAAAGGAGACCTTATTTGCTCAAGAGGAAGGCTTTAACAACTGGAATCTTTGACGCCAGTCGAAAAGAAGCCGAAAAGGATAAAGGTGAGTCTGTACCTGGTAATATTTAGCTTTGCAAAATAATTTTCAAAGCTACGAAGATATTTTTAATGACATAATAAAACATAGAGATGAAAATGTACAAAACAAATTATTTTTATTACATACTTGTTACAAAAAATTAAAGACTGACGCAAAGTGAGTGAGCCAAAATTCCTTGGAGTTTTCAGAAGTTTACGGTAAATTTATCTTACCAGTTTTTATTTTAATGTGTTCTATAAGAATTCCTGATAAAAAAGTGTACAGAGTGGTCCAATCAAAACTAGTGAACGTAATTCCAGAATTTTTTGTTAAATTTGGACCTAAGAAGAGTTTTTGCATCGTTTTTCGCTGATAAATGTCTATTGGTTTTGTTACAAGAACTAATTTAAGTAGAACTTGATCTACACATCAGTTTATGGAGACACTGTGTATATTTATTTGCGCTTTGAAGTTTTAAAATCAATCTTTTAGGTCGATCGTAAACGATTACGAGTAGGTGTACAAGTATCTAAATACACTCGATTTAATTCCAACAAAAATTTCATTGTTTGAAACGAAAAATAAAGAAAATAATCTACCTGCAAAACCTCTTGTCAACATATTATAATATATCAAGGCCGGAGTTTGTTTTCCGCAGTTTGTTCCATATAATTCAGTTGGCTTCAATCACTTTCCGAAATAAATAAACTTGCTTTGTTCGCTCAATCACGTATGCTTATTTTATTGCAAATAAATAGTTCACATAGGTATATATTATGTATTTTATTTGGTTCAAGATTCGTTTTTGGGTCAAGAGGAACTTTGAATTGAAAAAACAGGTTCGATAGATTTTACACAGTCCAAGTTCGCGCATATTACTGCAACTTTAAGTGGCTTCTTGTTACGTGAAACGGATATATTCCTGTGTTTATTCTGAGATAAGATTCCCAAATTTCTCTCCCTATTTCATAATGTTTAATCATTGGCATCATTCGTAAAAATATTCAACACGAAAATTCCATTTTTCTAAATTTTATTGCTGACAACATTTTCACAAAAAGTCGGATTTAATCGCGAAATGCAACTTGACGTCCCAAAAATGTCTTTTTATCACTAAAACCATCTGTTACTGTAGAGGATTTTCGAGATAAATGGCACAACGTTTCTTTACGTCATACCATGTATCATCACAATCCTTCAAATACTTTATTTTTGTTCGACCAGAACAATATTTTCAAAGTAGTCACGACAAATTAATGATTCTGCAAAATGATGAATACACTTCCAGTGGCGAACATAATAAAATTTAAAACACCGCAATTTACAACGAAAGAAACAAGAAACTTCCAAGACGTATTGGTTCGTTCAACGCATCTGGCGTAGAGAAGATTCTTGATTAATTAGAAGGCTGCATGTATCTTTGAAGTTTGATAGAAAAATTAATTAGTTTCGCCGCCACTGACCAACTGAAACATTTAATTTTATATTTGTATCTTCCGCTTTCACTCGACCGTCAGAGATGTTGATAGATATTAAATTTAAAAATAGTTTCCAAATTGAAATTTAAAAGATTTTCCTTATTTAATCTGACACCAAGATAATATTTCCGAGTTAATAACGTATCAATGTGAATCACTAGGTAGTAACATTGAAATTTCACACTTTTGTAGGTATTGAAGTGGGAGAAATTCAATTTTAGATCCAATTTCACCAGCTCCAGTGTCTTGTTTGAATTAATCCGGTCAGCTATCTCAACCCTTTTGAAATTTGGGCTCGCCTAGAATTGTATTGTCCCAAATTCAGTTTGAAGATCCCCATCTATTGCTTCCTCTTTCGTTAAAAAATGTCTAGAGGAGGAGGTCCAATAAAGGCTTCAATTGATATCATCTCTATGGTTTTTTCTTCGGCAATACCACCAAGGGGAGCTTGTATTTGAACAGTTCTATCTTTCTCCACCTGTACTTCGTATTCCTCAGAGATTACCTATAAATTTTTCCCATTGGAACCCCAGTTACCCTGTTGATTTTTTTCAGTTGTGTAACTCCTTCATATTTTATTACATTGTCTATAATATTTTAATCAATTCTTGAATGTTAACGTTTGCAGAGAACAGTGGATCGCCCTGTGGATTAGTATTCGGCATTCCCATATCTCAATGTGTCGAAAACGACAGACTGACGAGAGCGGCAGCTGGCACAAGTCCCTTTCGGAGCAGAGGAGAGCTTTCAGGATCAGGAGATGAACCCGCTAAAATTGGTAGACACGGATCTCGGTCCAGTTTCAGTTCTCTTATAGATTCACCTAGAAATGATGAGGTAAGCGATTTTAGCCCAGTTGAAATTTAACACTTTTCAATATAAATTTCGATTTATCCTCTGGCAGCAGTTTTCTGTGTTAAGTGCTCATTAAAACAGTGTTTAACAAATTATCAGATACATTGTATCTAAGATCAAAGTGAAGCGTACATTTTTTTTGATAAATCTACAAACGATTGGAAATCGTCGAAAATTAAAATATTAAAATCGAATGAAGATTTTTCTGTGTTTGGTTTTTTTTTATTGAATAATATGAGTAGAAGGTGAATGTGTAAATTCAATTATAACTTTGTATAACTCTGTGTTGAAGGAATACAAACAGGTACAAAAAAAATGAAAAATTGGAGATTCACGTGTGACTGAAGGTCATTTTCACAATTACGTTTTTCTAAAAAATAATAAAAGATTTATTTTTTGTTGAATATTTGGTGTCGCCGTGTTTTGACTGGTAATTTATAACTTGATTTTTAATATGACTACGCATTTTGAATCTTTTTTATATTTTTAAAGCTGTGTATCAAGGACAATAGGTCTAGTGGATTACTGTTTGAAATATCCAACCACTTTATTTATTGAAGGGACTTCAGGCTGTAAATAAAATAATTTGATATAAAGGTACCTTTTTGGGGGAAATGAAAACATAAAAAAAAACTTTATTAGAAAAAATTAGTTCAAGAGAATGATTTTATTAAGGTGCTGTGAAATTACCCAAAAGAAAAACAATTTGGCACTCTACTATCGCGATTTATAGTTTGTTTGGAATATTTTGAATAACATCTCAGTATGACTTTCTATAAATAAATATAAATTTTTTTTTGTGGCAAGGTAAACACCTTGACTGTTATTTTTTTCGTTATTGCTACATTTACGAGAGTGATAAAGTCACCCACTTGCTTTATGAAATTTTTTTTTTCATAAAAATGTGTGTTTTAACGTACAATATACACAGTGCAGACACGTAAGTCAAGTCTGTCAAATGAGGATATTGTGAGATCGGATTATTTCACAAATAAAAATGTTTCTATTAATAAAAAAATAATAACTATAAATAAAAACAAACAAACAATATTAGATTGTTGCCCTTGATGTATAAATCCAACGATCTTGACACTATTAAAATTTTGAATTTTGAAAAATATTTTGTTATGAGTTTTGAAAAAAAATGCTTTGATTTCGTTCGTTAGGCGGTGAAAAATTTCTTATGACGTCAGATATAATTTTTTAATGTTGCTTTTTTTTCGTTTGTTTTGACTGTTTTTCCCTAAAAAAAACAAATTCTTTGTTTTTCAAAGTTGTTTATTAAACTTAACCTTCCGTTTTCATGAAGCTAGCAATCACAGTAAAATTTATGTGTGGTTGAAATTTGTTTATATGCAGGTATAACAACATCTGGTTCCAATACCCTTAATCTCCATTTTATGGGTGAATTTTTTATAAATTTCTAATTTTTAATTGACCAAAAGATATCGTTCAATTACAGATAAACAACGTTTCTGCAAACTTTCAATAAGCTCGTTGCAGTAGATTTGATCGATTTGTCTCTAAAGTTGGTGTGAAAGTTGTGAAAGGGGTTCATGGTGATTTGAGGCTCTTTGTAGCTGGTCCTTAGCTGACTTTGTGTCTTCCTTTCATTGTGCAGTTAACCCAAATGGTTTAAACAGTAGATATTTGCAAGTTAATTTATTATTTATATAAAAATAAATTCAACTATGTAAATAATTTTTATCAAACGTGAAATTAATTTCATTTTATGCAGCCAAAAACCTTTCTGGTGATTTTCTGTTTGGTTCCGATCCAAAAATGACAAATACTTTAGTATAATAATAGATGCATTCTTCCAAAGCTACTTTTTGGCTTGTACTGCTTTTTATTTAATATCTAGAAATTGCTTTTTAGTTATGTAATGAAATTCTTCAGTTGCACTGGCTTAGTTAAATGTATCAATACCTGAGTTTACAAACTTATTTATTTGTTAATTAAATTTATAGCTAGCGTTACGAGAAATAATACAAGTTAATACTTTTATTTTTAAAATGCATAGAATCAATTAGCTAATAGTTTTCGCTGCGAAACACAAAACAGGTGGATGTTTTACACAGTTCAAATAGCATCACGATATAAACAGTCGAGCCAACTGAATTTAATCAGAATTTCATTATACTGGGAAAGCAGTTAATGTGTTTTTGAAATAAAATTCTTTAAAGTTGTAACAAACAAGCAACATTTTATACAAAAATATTGCTATAGGTAATTTCTAGGAGAAGCAGAATAACTTGATGAAAGTAAAGCTGTAAAAACAATTAAAAACAATATATGATATTGAGGTTATGTTGAAATGATGGGAATTAAGTCCAAAAGTACAGAGTGCTATAGAACCGATATTTGATGACTCCATATGCGTCCACACTATTTTTTTAATAAATGGATACAACAAAGTTAGTTTAAAGTGGGAAAAAAATTAAAATTTAAGGTCCCACCGAGATTTGAACTCGGATCGCTGGATTCAAAGTCCAGAGTGCTCACCATTACACCATGGAACCGTTATTTGATGACTCCATATGCGTCCACACTATTTTTTTTATAAATGGATACAACAAAGTTAATTTAAAGTGGGAAAAATATAAAATTTAAGGTCCCACCGAGATTTGAACTCGGATCGCTGGATTCAAAGTCCAGAGTGCTCACCATTACACCATGGAACCGATATTTGATGACTCCATATGCGTCCACACTATTTTTTAAATAAATGGATACAACAAAGTTAGTTTAAAGTGGGAAAAAAATTTAAATTTAAGGTCCCACCGAGATTTGAACTCGGATCGCTGGATTCAAAGTCCAGAGTGCTCACCATTACACCATGGAACCGATATTTGATGACTCCATATGCGTCCACACTATTTTTTTAATAAATGGATACAAAAAAGTTAGTTTAAAATGGGAAAATGTAAAATTTAAGGTCCCACCGAGATTTGAACTCGGATCGCTGCATTCAAAGTCCAGAGTGCTCACCATTACACCATGGCACCGATATTTGATGACTCCATATGCGTCCACACTATTTTTTAAATAAATGGATACAACAAAGTTAGTTTAAAGTGGGAAAAAAATTTAAATTTAAGGTCCCACCGAGATTTGAACTCGGATCGCTGGATTCAAAGTCCAGAGTGCTCACCATTACACCATGGAACCGATATTTGATGACTCCATATGCGTCCACACTATTTTTTTATTAAATGGATACAACAAAGTTAGTTTAAAGTGGGAAAAAAATTAAAATTTAAGGTCCCACCGAGATTTGAACTCGGATCGCTGGATTCAAAGTCCAGAGTGCTCACCATTACACCATGGAACCGATATTTAACAGTATTCTTAATGTATTTTAATTTAAAAACATATAAAAACATGATAAAATTAATTCACAAAAACGATTAATAATTTTATTTATGACCTTGAACATGTATAGACTACCATTTTTTGTCGAATATACATATGAAAGGTTATCGCTCCTTATTTTATATCAATTTTAAGTAGCCCCTTGCCCAGAAATAAAATTAACAATAGATTTAATATGTCTTTTTATCATCAGAGAATCTTATTTCTTACATTTTAATACATTTACTAATATAGGAATCAAAAATTGTTCTCAATTTTTATTCTAAAAACCAACCTCGGTAATTCCCTATTAATTGAGGCATTTTCCAAAGCAAAAGTAAAGGAAAGTAAAAGTTTTCCAGCAACTTAATATTGTTTAATAAGGTGAATAACGAAGCTCTAATGGTTGTCGTAAATTTTTGAAATTAAATTCTACACTGGATGTCTGTTATAAACTGGTATCCAAGCTTATGAATCCCTTAGAACTTTTTATATGTTTGTTAATAACACCAGGAAATATAATCAAATGAAAATTACTTTAAAGCAACAAACGCTTTGATGTTTTTTCTCTTTTATTCCAGAAAGGCTCGTGTGAGAATCTCGTTCTGCATAAGAGGATGGTGGGCAGCGTACCAGGATTATTGGATTCAATATCCTGCAGTTCGAACGTCGATTTACCGGCCGCGACCTTGGAAGAGGAAGCTGCAGTTCCAAATATTCTAACGGAATGCTTTAGACATTTGGAGCAGTACGGGCTACATACATTGGGATTATTTAGAGTCAGTACGTCGAAAAAACGAATTCGACAGCTACGAGAAGATTTCGATTGTGGCAAAGAAACAGTATTGGAAAATGAACAATGTCCACACGATGTCGCGACGCTGTTGAAGGAGTACCTCAGGGATTTACCTGATCCGTTGCTTTGCAGAGACTTGTATCAGGCGTTTGTTCAAACACAAAGTAAGCTTTTGGTTTTCTTATTCCAAATTGAGCACTAAAAATTTGTTTCCAGGGATACGTAATAGAAGACTGCAATTAGAGGCAATCCAGCACCTAGTTCAACTCCTTCCGTCTGTAAATAGAGACACCCTTTACGCTCTTCTTAGTTTTCTAGCTGTCGTTGCGAAGTACGCAGAAGATTCTAAAAACAATTTAGGTGAATACTTTTCAATAAATTTTAAATAAATAGTTTTTAATTATTGATTATTATTTAAGGTGAAGTTCTAGCTGGGAATAAAATGGATGCGAACAATCTCGCCACAGTTTTCGCTCCTAATATTTTACATTGTATAAAGCCGGGCGGTAAGGAAATATCTGACAAACCTGATGACAGAATTGATATTATAAACGTTGTTAGAACTCTAATCGACCATTACAAACCACTTTTTACCGTTTCTGCTGAATTAATGGACGAAGTTTACCTCAATATGATGGACACTCATCCTGAAGAACTCGATATTCTTCTAAATAAAAAAGATGGAAATACAGGAGCCGATGAGTAAGTAACAACACATGATATGAATACATCTTCCCTACAAGATAATCCTAATCTTTAAATTGATTCATTTCTTTTAGATCTGTCGACGAATTAGACAGCGAAAGTAACTCTGCTCCATGGACTCCAGTAACTCTAGCTCACGATCCTCCTTTAGACATTATCTTTGATAGTAAACTTACTACGGAACAAAAGAAAACCTATTCCAGAGAAGAATGTCTTCATGAAGCAGCCGCTACCGGAGGACCCAATGTTGGAATGAGAATCAGGTACAACAAACTCAACTATAACGTCTAACAAGTTGTATAAATTTACAATCTCATATTCTTTCCAGGCATAAAGATCGCATCCGTGAAAAGAGCTATCGAAGACGGCGAGAAAAAGCAGAGGACGGCAAAGAAGGAAGCCTAACTACGTCTGCCTTGACCATTATATCCAGGTTACGCGGGCAAAAAGATGACGATTATTCTTACAGTAAGAACCGATCATCATCCATTGAATCAACCAGTTCAACGCACACGGATGATATGGTTAGATTAGCAAAAAGTAGTGATGAATTGTATGAACGACGAAAATCATCACCGTACGTTTTAAACAACGTCGGAGTTATAACGGCGAGTTTAACCATCCCCGTTCACACTCAAAATCAATCTTTATCTTATAATGTTGACGACGACATTCCTTTTATAGAAGATGGAGACAACGGTAGGCAACAGATGACCGTAGGTCTGGTACGAACTCCAACAGCGCCTCCGAGGAGAAGAAACTATTCCATAGATAGTGATTCCTCGGTAACTTCAAGCGTTCAACCAATAACTGGATCTATATCGGTGGTACCGGGTTATGATTCCGCAATTGGATCAACTACTACTTATTCTAGCCCGGTACAAAATACACCGACGTCTGTTTCGAGCAGTATTGGTGATGCAGGTGTTTATAGTTCACCAGCTTCTTGGACTTCTAGTCCTCCTACTTCTCCTGATAGTACTAGAACTTCAGTTAATTACATACCTGACGACGTACAATCCTCGAAAACTGTTATAAAGATATTAAAAAGTAATATTATTCGAGAAAACGCGCCTACTTTACAAAAAGTATCGTTTTCTTCTACACAAGAAGTACAGCAGCTTAAAGATGGTAAAGATCCACCAAAGGTCTATCAAAGAGAAGTTTCTTTTAGTAAGCAAAAGGTTAGTACGCCTTCAGCCGACGTAGAGCGGGAACCAAGGTTCACTCCTAGTATTAACAGTATCGGAAACGCTGTTTTACGTTCAAAGACTGCAGATTTCGAAAGAATTATGAAAGATACGAAAGCTAAGCCCGTAGCTACGTCGACGTTAGATAAAGAAAAGAAAAAGTATACCAAAAGGAGGTACACGGATTCGAGGCATCAGACGCGGCACATACCTGACGCTGAGGCCTTAGAATCGGCTTCAGCACAAAGTAAACGTGAAGATAAAGCCAATAATTCACAAAGCGGACCCGTTTACAAAAGAAGGGAGCTCATCTCGAGCGTTCCTGCTAAATAAGTTAATATTTTATAAATAATAAATGTGTTCAGAACTTATGTATATATTGAAAGTGATAAGTGTATTAGATCTAGTCTTACATAGTGTTTATTGTCCCCAAAAATTGTTATTTATTTTTTAAGAAAGTAAGAAAAAGTTGATGATGTAGGAAATTAAATTATTGGTCAACTACATACATTTTCATTCGTTCGTTGTACCCCCCATACTTCCGCAACATCTTAGATATTCTTCGGAACAAAAGAGTAGTAAAAGAACCCCTAAACTGGGTAAACCTGCAGAATAGGACGACCAACTGAGTCGAGATGGGGAGAAAAAGAGAATAATTCCTGAAGAAAAAACACATAGATTGTACCATTTTCCTTACTTCTGCTCCAAGTGCACCTAGCTTGACTTTATATTCTAATGGTTCCATTTCCTCCCAACTGTGTGTTTGATTCATTTCTTAACCTCCCCCATTTTGGGTACATGTTTCCTCAAGGTACAGTACCATGGCCAGATCGATGACTGTCTTCAAATGTCTCTTACTCAGTTCCAATATCTTGCTTGAGAATTCCCAATCTACCTTGTTCAGTATAAATGTGTTTTTCGTCTCAGTAGAAGCTGGACATTTCTTATATTGTGTCTCAACTGCTTCTGTGTTCACGGTCCACTCCAGGGTTGGAGAAAATTAGAAATATTGACAGCTCCTTGAGTTTATCAGTAATTATGATTATAGTCTATAGTGTAGATGGAAGGTAGTTAATAAAACTAGGATTTAAAATGATACATTTAATACAAATTAGGTATCACAAAATAAACAAAGAAACGAAGCCTCAAGTCATAATTTAGCTCTTAAAAAATAAAGGAAGGATTCGAATATGGTATGTAAAAATTAATAAAACTTTATATGTACAAAAAAAATACAAACAGTACATCATTGAATAACAAAAAGCAATGAAATTCAATACTTAAAAACACCACAGATTCATTGAAAGAAAAACGGCGTATGTTAGTAAATTGTAGCGTGATTTTAATAAATTTAAATTTTTATCAATTGGATAAAGTTGTTATACAGGGTTCTGTTGTAAAATCGAGGGAAACTATTATCTCTACAGTTTTTGCGGGACCTTAAAGTAAGTATATTGATTAAAAAAAACCCTGTATACTTTAACAGTTATAATTAAAAACATGTTTGTGCATGTTACTCTCTGTATAGCCACGTCAACATATTTAAAACACTCACTATCAAGTGTTAATAACATTATGGTTCAGATTTGTTTTTAATATAAATTAGATTCTTTCACGTTGAATTTATCGAAGAAATATTCTTTTTCTTTTTAAAAGCTGTTGAAGACATACGTGTTTTTCCATGGGGGAAAATAATCGACCCACGCAGAGAACTTTCTTTTTTATAGTCTTACAGGAAGGAGATACAATTCGGCTGTTTTGAAAGAAAGTGAATGAGAAAAATTTTTGTCATAAAAATAAATATAAAAGATTTTTAAAAGGATATTTTTTGAACAAAAATATAATGCTTTAAGTGAAAAAATCAGAGTCCATTATAATGGGAATTTCAAGCTGAAATTTAAGATACACACTCTTAAATAATAAACAAATATGGGAAAAAACAATCAACTTAGTATACAAAATATTCACTATACGAGGGTATGCGAAAGTGAGAGGCGAAATTATTTTGTGCATTTTCTTCATCCATGCGTTGTTTCTATTAAAATTAAAAATTACATGAGTCTTTTAAATATATTGGCATGTCTTAAATGAATCCTTATTATAATAACAATAACATGACCTATATTAAACCAGCCATTCTTCGAACGGTATCAATAAAATATATAGATGTGTTAAACACAAAAAATAGAAACTTTTCTTAACATTATAATATGGACGGATTATAATATAATAAGATAAACGAAGAATATAAATACATATAAATTTATGCATCTTTTCTTAAAATGTAAAAAATTGCATCGAAAGCAAAATACAGCTCTTTACATGTGAAATATTTTCACTATAATAATTATTATTAATACAAAATATATTTTTTAATCTCATTTGTGCAAATGTCACAAGCAAATGTACAGGATATGTCACAAACCAATTTTTTGGTTTTCTACTAATCCCGTACTTTAATAAAATTTGTACTACAGTAAGGCATGTTTTCGCGGTTCATTTCACTTAAGTACAACATATTAACACAGATCCAGTCACCATAGCGCCCTCTACGTATGCGCTTTGATTGGTGGAAGCCTTTCTACAATTATCTGCTCGTCAGAATCCTGTTCTGTGTGCCATAATTGATTACGCTGTTTTTTTGGCTATGTTGTTGTTTTTTGCTTTTAATATTTGTCAAATGAAGGCCTATTGATTTATTTGACAAAGCTTAGATATAGGAACGAGTCTAAATAGCTTGATTAAATTTAAAATTCTGAAAGCAAAAGTGACAAAATCTGGAATTTGTTGGAATCTAGAATCAAAACGTGTACAATAATTCCAATATGGCGGTTTTATTTTTGCCTGTCAACACTTTCACTTCCATTTAATCAAAAATTAGTGATCTATAAATATTATGTTGATATAATTGACTTTTTCTTTAAAACTATATGAACCCTGAAGGTGGAATGTTTTTCAAATGATTTATAACAATGGAAAGTTTCTTAATGTATTTGATACATAAGATGTGGATTTTTATAGTTCATTTCGGAAATCAACATATAATTTATTGTTTTAAACAATACTTTTTAGCACCTACCATCAGCATCTACCAAAACCACTTTTTTTAAGAAAAAAGAGCATTTATAATAAATATCCCGAAATAAACTTACACTAATAACATAAAATTGTCATCACAATTTGATTTATCAAAAAAATAAAAAATATTTTTGTGCCCTTCAAACTTCAGTGCTTGTGGTTTGTATCCTAACTTTTTTCTGACTACCATTTCTTGTCATCGTTGGTGATGTTCCCGAAAATCCCGGATTTTGTATACCCAAACCCTCTTTGGGTTTCGGTTTCTTAAGACTAGATCTTAAAGGTGATCTCGTAATTGAAGACGCCACTGTGGATCCATTAGTCGATCCTACAGTCGTGGAAGTCGTGTTCATAGAAGCCATACTGCCGTTCGAAGCATACGGCCTACCACTAGCATCAGTCATAGAAACTCCGCTACCTGCAAATCATTTAAACATCATTAGATTCTACCTTTTATTAAATATGGAAACTTACCGTTTGGTTTGGGTTCTCTAAAACCAGGATTTCCGTAAGTGGTAGATTCCGCTGGTACTGAGACTGTAGTTGGGTCTCCCCCTTCTCTTCTTGCAAAGAACATGTCGTAAAGAGACATTACAAAAAGCGCGGCATTCAAAATAATCAATAAAATCTGAAATAGAGAATGTATTTTTATCTAACAACTTTTCCGTGTTGAATTAACCATTTTTTTCAATTAAAACACAGGTTAAATCGTTTCGAATTTTCATCAATATTTAAAACAGGAAATTCAACTCTTTGAAGGTATTGGAAAATTGCCAAGATCTGTATATTTGAAACTGGATGGTCTAGCAATAGTGCAGCTTTTTCTTTGGAATACAAATATCAGAAAAGAGTCAATATTAACTCACCTGAATATAAAAGGCAGGTCCTCGGGTGATTTCATATCCATTGTGCTCTCTGTCATCGATTTGTAAAGCGAAAATACCAGCGGCAGCGATTGCTAGTAAAGCTGAAAATTTTTTTTATTCTTGTTATAATATGTCGATCAGTTTCAGTTAAGAATTATTAAATTTGTACAAAAAATTATGTAGATAAAGACCATGATGTAACTAAACAAGGCTTATTCAATATCTGTTCATAAAAGACACATGATCGAATGTATTTGGCAGATGAATTTAACGTCCATTTCAAACATTATATTCACGTCGTGAAACGTATATATTATATAAGCCAGAATTTCAATTAAAACTGATAGGATTGTTGAAATAAATTAATTTATATTTACGTCTATGTTAACAAGAGGCTTTGTTTGGTAAGATTTTACACTTACCGGATAATAAACCCAGACCAACTTTGGTAATAACAACTACACTATATTTCATAACAACTTGATCCCTAGAATTCAACATGGCCAGTTGAAGGACGCTTAATATACAAAATACTCCAAGAATTGATACCCCTATTGACGCTATCAAGCCTGCAACCCAAACGGCAACTGAAAAAAAAAATATGTATATAGGGTGTTTAAGAATTGTTCTTATAGTAACTAGAGAAACTTCACCAAAAAAACTCATTCTAATGTATATAACGTTTATGTTTCCGTACATATTTTTTTCAACGAAACATTTCCACTTTCAGCAAATGAAAGAATTAAAACCCTTTATCTTTACCAAGATAAGTGTTGCTATTTACACTGTAATGGTCGCTTCCGGAGCGAAACGTAGTGAATGCGAAAAACTCCAGGGAAATTAAGGATAACGTGATCGGTTGTCGAGTAACATATATCTTCAAGATTTTCAATTAAATGTTATTTATGAAAGCAGCGAACACGACAAAAATCTATCGGACATTGTGTGTGCTCTTAAGTTTTTCCTACTAGAAAGTCGACACTGATCATTATTTTTTATGTTTGAGGCATGGACAACACTTAAAAAAGAACTCAGAGGGGCTAATAATTTCGTTTAAATTTTCTGACAGATGTAGCTAGCTGTATTAGTTGAGGTTTATGCTGTCACTGCAACAATACAGTCGTTTATTTGCTCGAAATAATTTATTTTACGTGCCTAATCTTCTGTAACGCCACCTGTATTCATTTCCTTGTACTCAACACTTTTAATAAATACGTCAAACCGCTCAAAACTACACAAAGCCCATCTGACGAGTCCCTAGCGGAATAGGGCACACAAGACTTCAAAAGCCGGAAGCTGAAGTTATGATGTCTAACCTCGAAAACCGTATTTTGACTCTCAGTTATCACAAATTCGCTGTAGACTGAAATTTGAAGTCGTATTTATATACTGTTTAACAAAATATCTATTTTCATGTATTCGTAATTGTAGCATAGACTTACTTGATGGTTTAAATCTAGATCCATCGTTTCCACACCTTTCTCTGTTATATAATAAAAATTTACAAGTTTTCCAAGGTCCAAAATATCCTCCTCCTCCTTCCTCGAAACCTCCTGAAACAAATAATTAAGTAAAATCAACATAATGCACCTGGTGTACTTCAAATAAAGTATGTATATTGAACTCATGCTAGAAACTTTTCAGACACGTTCGTTCAAGCCTGGATCTTTATATCAAATCCAGGAAAGCCTATGTAGAGACGTAGGTAGCTATAAATGTAATCCATACCATAAAAAAAGATATGAAAGAGAAATAAATATGAAAAATACGTTGTCAGAATTATGTTTTACAGTCGCTTTTACTTGTATAACTTTCAAGGCTTAAAATTTCACCTAAAAGTCATAATAATGTTAAATTAAAAGGTTTATTTTGATCTGAATTACCTGAGGAATTTTTCAAATCTGTGGATAGTCCATCTATCACCGCGAGAACGTAATACCTGCGTGTCTTCCACGGTGAAATAGATTTAATAAAATGATAAATTTAGGCCAGTAACAAGAGATTAGACTTGTTCCAACCACAATCAAAATCAGAAACTGTCAGATAATATTCTACCATTGAAACCAGTGCAAAAGTAAACTGTGCTGCTCGTTATAAACAGAGTTTGGGTATGCAATTAGTATAGATTATTTTTCACATGTCGCAGATTGATTTTGTTGAGTATCTTGATTGATATAACCGTTGTTCTTTCGTGCTCATCAATTAGAGCTGTCTTATACTGTTTACTGACACTATAGGCAATCCTATATTCATTTATAGAAAAACCGTATCACCACTTAACCTAATTAAAGTGTCAAATCAATCAGGTTTTAACCAAAAATCCATAACAATGAAAAGCAACATTGGTTATTACTATTTTTATTTAATATTAATACACATTTCATCACGGCTTATCGATTTCACTGTATGTTGGATAGCTACGTTGATTTTTAATAAATACTATCATTAATAAGTGTCCAAACAGCAATTAAGTCCTAATTAATCACTGTCTTGAGCAAAAAGTCAATTAAGATTGAATTGCAAATCTGTGTTGGTTCAATCATGTTTCAAGCCTGACAAGCTTTTAGTACAGGATATGTTTATCTTGTTATGATTTCATTTACGAATTTATTAATATTTTTTAAAATGTCCCTCAGATTAGGCTTATAAAATTTTATGAGAAAATGTTGATAGATTTATCTAACTGTTACAGATGCTGTATGACCTTGAGAAGTTTTATTATCCTTTATAGAGGTTACTGTGTGCAGGAGCTCAAAATGTTGAGGCAGGTCGTGATGGACGTTTTCAGGAAACATTCCCTACTTTGATATTATTGAAAATGCTTCAACCTGAACAGACAATTTTTCAGTCTGGTGAACGTGAATTTTCTCAAATCTAAGTAATTAATAAAAAGGAGATTGTTCTTGTTAACAGACCTAAGATTAATTCACTTTTAAAGAGAAAAGAACATTTTGTTAACGTTGGAAACTTAATGATGGTCGTGAGAATCAGGTTCGTGAAATGTTCTATACCAGCGCTAGAACTCATTTCAGTAATTAAAACCCTAATTGTGTAGGAAGTAGAAGTCTCTATTAACTTTTTTTTAAAGAAAATCAGAACAAAAATATTCACCTTCTACATTATTTTGATGAAAAATATATTTAGAGCACTGAGAATGTTTCAAAACATTCAATATTTATGTAACCCTATGCCCTTGCTCTTAAAATCTCGTGTCTAACCTTGAAAATTGTTCAAGGACCTTCGTTATCAATTACTAACATGCAGTTACGTCAGTATAAACATGAGTCAGGTGCAGCGATGTGCCTAGCATTTTATTTATAAGGGGTTATTGACCAAACTACCGATTTTTTGTCGAGAACACCTGTCGGGTATCGTGAGGGGTGAAGGGAACAAGAATTTAAATACGTATAATTTAAGAGTATTCTTTCTGGAGGTAAGTTAAGTCACAAAAATTATGGTTATAATGAAAATTGCTGAAAATATTGAGGAATAACAATATATAAGGATGCTGTAGTGCCAACTGACGGATTCAATGAAAAATTTAATGTGTATTTCGCTATTTTAAAGTGATTACGCTTAAATTTGATCCAGCAGGAAATAGAAGCCATACTTTTCAGCACCGGAAACGATTTGGTGATAGACAGCGGCAATTCCTGAGGTTAATTGACTTGAAATTACTTGGGAATTCTCGAGTTTTACTAACTAAATTTTACCCACAAATCATAAATGTCAGTAGTGTACAGGATTTTTTCTTGAAGACATGAAATTTTCTAAAAATATATATTATTATAACTTATAGTTATAGCTTCTTAAACGCATGTTCCTACACTAATGTTTCGCAGGTTTATTCTTCATTTGGTCCAATTTAAAGCACCTATACCATTATAAAAGAAAATTCACCAAATTCCAGCTGAATCTTCTCATTATTCATTGAAAGTCTCACTATACATCTCCTATATTTGATCCAAATCCTACTTGATACCAAATTGGAAAGAATCTCGATGTCAGATAAACCAACTGGATCGTAATATCGTGATGGTGAATAATGAAAATGCATGTAAAGTGAGTGAAATAATAGATAGACTATTTTTTGATTGATGAATCTCTTGTGCGAAGCTGTTTCCCTTTGTTTGAATTGCCAAAGGTTGTTTAAAAAAGGGTTTTCCGGAATTCAAACACGAATATTGTTGCACTTTTGAGTTGGTTGTGTATATTATTGGAAGAAGAGGAGCCAGGATTTTCAATTGGTAACAGGGTGTCAATATTGATTTCAGGAGATGTCAAAATTCAAAAACCAGTAAAGCAAACCTTACAAATCCTACGGAAAAAACAGTCTGTCATTGTCAAGGTCAAGGTCGTAGGATCTTTGACGACAAGAAGTGACATCACGTTCAAAGCTTGCGCTTGCTTTCCACACGTTTCTTAATTTTTTTTAGGATAGAAATTCAAGAAAATAATTTTTCTACTCATCAAAAATAAAAGATTTATTTGCCACAGAGATAAAAAACGTTTTCTCCCGAGCTTTTTGCTTAATTTTCTCTCTCTTTGATAGTAAATTTTATCAAACAATTAACAATATAGTTAACACCACTCGTTTCCGTGTTTGTTGGAATGTAGGGAAATGGTGAGAATAAGTCCATGAATAAATGAAGGTAGACTGTGAACAAGGTTAGTGGGTTTTGAGTCAATAATCTAATTTTAAAGTCACATACACGTTACTAGATTAAACTAGGTATAACATGCTAAAAGAAAATCTGAACACCTGGAGCTACTTTGAATTTTATGACGAATTACACCCAGTAGAGTTAACAAACAAAAAACATTTTATTTGTAAATAAAGTTAAAAGAGAAGTTTTTTTGGTAACATTATGGAGATAAAAAGTTTTTCCTTCCAATTTGCGTTTATATACTTTAATATTTGTCAAACACAAAGACACTGAGCTTGAGCTTTGTGAACTGGGGAAAGCTAATAAATAGGTACGTGGATATATTGAAAGGCTATTGAAGCAATTATTAGCTGCATCAAATATACTATAGATTTACATAGGATACAATAGATGTTTTAGATCTCACTGAATGTCACTCAAATATTGTCAATTTAATACAACGGAGGTTCTAGTTTATTTATAGCTCATTGACTGGAGCATTTAATTAATTTATCTTTACTTGTAAAGGGCGATGAATAGAAATATATTAGCCCACGCCTTGATATGCTGTCGAAAACTGTCCATAAGTTATATAATGTGCTCACGTCAGCTTAAATCGATTTTTAATTGTGATTTTATGTCCAAGGATCAACTTGGCGCAAAAAATTTCTAAAAAATATGTAATTTTCCAAATCTTATTTGCTAGATTCAGCACACTTTGATCCAAATATATTGAAATTTATTAAAAATTAAGTCATTTTTTCCACAGACAACCAAGAAAAGAAACGTTATATCCAACAAAATTACGATATCCCTTTTTTTTCGTTTCCAGATCCAATTTTAGTCTACCGCATCCATTAATAAACCATCTAGTTGAGTAAAGAGGATCAGGTATGCGGCAATTCCTTTTTATTGAATCTAATGGAACACTTAAACTTTTGTTTTTCGTTTAAATTCTACTTAAGCTAGCGTACAAGGAGAATTTGAAACCGTACATGACAATGGTTTTTGTTGAATTATGAAATTAAAAAAAAAAATGAGAATATTCAGGGAAAGTTCTAAGCTTGACTATGCTGAGTTTTTCAGTGCAGTATATGGAGGACCTGAGGTTAGCATAAGGACAGGTCTATGGAAGAAACAGGATGTCACACAAATTAGATCTGCAAAAGTTTTAGTGTTGAGGCAATAGAAGCCCCACGTTTATCCTATCTCATCTTAAGTAAGTAGAAGAACTTTGCTCAGTACTGTAAGAGATGTCAATATTAAAAAAAATTTATATTAGAAAATTCCAATCCATATCAATACTGGATGAAATTCCACAGACTTGAAGTCAATATAGTGTCGCATATGTTTTTGAACTGGAAAGAAACAAGAAAATCTAATTTATTTTCACAGCTAAACAAATTTCGAATTGAAGAATCATGACAAGAAGTCTAGCGACTCGAGCGACGGTTTTTTTTTTTATAAAAGAACATCTTGGAAAGTCGGATTACTTTTTTATATTATCTGTTTTTCCAAAAGAAAATATCAAGGATTTTGTAGAGTGGTTTCTTTTAAATATTAATATCCTGCGAAAACTCATTTTGTTATTCGACAAACAGTTTTAAGAACACAAGTTTCAGAATTTGCCATAACTAATCCGATTGTGGAAACGACCAGGAATTAGTAGCTCTCGCTGACTATTCATTTATGTGGATTCCTGCAAAATTTGCAGTTTTAATCGTTTGCAGCTCGAATTAATTAAAACATTTCATTCGAATACATTTTGATGTATGTATAACAAAATTTGGTGCAGCTTGTCATTTAGTTGGTTGGCTTTGACTTATCCAATTTCAATTAAGCAAAAAATGAGGGAAATAGTTTTAAAAAATATTTATTTCGATTACTGGATCTAAAGAGTGTGAATATAAAAGTCTATTTAGCAAATCAAGAAGTTGAAATACTTCCAAGGTTTAACACATTCTATAGAACAAATGAATTACTGTCGCTTCTTCTTTCAGACTGTATTCGACCTCAATGTAATGGATAAAAAACATCCAATCAACTCCAAATTACACAAAAAATAGCAAAAAAGGAAATATCTGCATGTGCGGAATAATTCCAACATCCTTCATGACCAATTTAATCCTATTCATAACAGTGTGTCTGACACAAATGTAACCTTTGAAAGGAGCTCTTATTCAATGATATTAATATCATTTCCATAACCGTAGAAAAGGGATAAAACCCAAGAAGTATCAATATCAATAAAATAACAAAAAAAAACTACAATCTAATTATAATAATTTGCTAAGTATTTAAAAAGTTTGTAGCATTCAAAAACGTCTCATAAATGATGACTCCGATTTAAATTCCAGGGAAACCCTTGAAGGCTGAATGTGATGAAGTTTATTGTGGCTGATTAGCCAGAGGGCTCTAGTGAGGGAGTTTAAATTCAGAATGTTGGTAACTTTCTTGAGTGCTGGAATGTTCTCAAAGCAATAGTAGATTGCTGTTGAAGACGACATTTATCTAATAGAATTTTGAAGATGTAGAAATCGGAGTTTTATTAAAATAAAATTGAAGTTATTATTATCCAACATGAGTTGTAGCACGAAGAAAGCGCAGAGTGAAATTCCCAATGGTCAGATATTGTTCTTGCCTAGTTAATCCCTCTAACATGGGTATTAAATTCGATGCGAAGGGCTGCTGAATTTTCAGATATGGAATCAATAAAATGGCACAACATAACAAAGTACTGGTATTTTTAAAATTAACATAATAAAAACCAAAATCCCATAATTTCAATGCAAAATAATTCCGCTGGAAACGGATATGATTTGGTTATCTCTCCAAGGTGGTTACAAGTGACATTGTATTGTGTATATTTTAGCATGTGTATGAATTGCTTACGTAATATGTATTTGCTTGTAAGCGGCTATTTTTCCATGGACAAAGTTTAAAAATTTTTTTATCGTAAATATGACTAAATTACCAACTTACGCTAATGCAAAAAAAATGTTAAACTTAATAGCCTCGTCATTATTAGTAAGTAATTGCTGTTGAAACAACTCCTCAAGTACCAATTATGATCTGTTGTTGAAATTTTCGCAATCGATCCAGTCTTATTTTCACTAAATAATGAATTTTTTATGGGTTGCAATAAACTACATTTCGTAAAGTTCAACAATCCATTTATTTAAAACTGTTTAAAATTATTAAAGTTCAACCTCTATCAGATTTTTATCATTGAATGAATACTTACGATCGAATCTATATCATTTATATGTGCTGTGACTGGAACGAAGTTCCGCTTTTTTTCTCTATCGCTAGCCCGGAAACTATAGAACATTTTTATTGAACAACTACATTAAATGAGAACTTAATTAAAAATTGTATCACTCAGGATAAGTATAGAGAAGCTATTTGGATTATAAACCTCTTTCTTTCTCTATTATCCAGCTTTATGATGGAAATCAACCACCTTCCAAAAGCACATTTAAGCAAAGTGTTTCACCATCGGTGTGAAAATGTGGTTGATGATGTAGTTAGAATGTTAACTGTGAAATTATATCAACGGGAAATCAGAAACCAATCAATTGTGGCTTTTATTAGTTTGTACGTACATTTTATATACATTATTGTTTTTAAATATGCTTTAATATCTCTTTAGTACCATTTTGAAAATACAAAAATTTTCTGTTCCTGGAAATATCATTTTTCTATAATACTTGCACCCCTACATTATCTCATTACGTACGAACTTTAATTTAAATTCATTATCTTGGAAGCCACAACGTAGCGGATGATCTAGTATAGTAAATCAGTTGAAAATATACAGAAATTTAATCAGTACAACTTCAAGTTTTACTTAAACCATTGTCAGAACTTATTTCATACTTCACAAGTAATTTCAAACTGCAACAAACCTCTCAAAAACATAATAAAAGTTGCTTAAAAATATAGAAAAATGATAATAAAGAAAGAACACTGTAACGGACATAATGGAAACTAATATTTGATGAAAAATTTATTAAAATACCTGTATATTAAACCACAGTAGCGTACATAATATGAAATTTGAAAAGCGGCTCAAAAAAACGAATTGAATCAGAAGATAATTGGTGAAGCAACCATTCAAGAGTTTGACGTATGTATTAGCGCTGGAGTAAATGCAGCGAATTATCCTGCTAAAATCACGGCATACGTCTTACGTCTTACGTTTATGCCTTAAATTGTCTTACGCTCGCCGCCACTGTATTAATCCATCTGATAAAAGAAAAATATCTGGTTATATATATTTCAATCTCAATTTTTAACGGTTTCAGTTGATCGATGATGAGTTTGTGAATACTTTAACGCTCTATTGAATTAATAAAATCCGATCTAATGGAAAAAAAATTGTTGGTTCAATTTTAGTTACAACGACATTTTTTTAGCGATAAACAGGTGGGTGCCGTTCAATTGAAAGATTAGGTTAGTCACCTCTGCACCTTTTTAGAATGTTAATAATCTGATTGAAAATAAAGTAGGAGGCAACAAATTGAATTTTATTTTCGAGATCTACAATAACTGTGGAAGATGTGAAAATTTGGTAGAGGTGGTTCAGTATCTGTATATCTGTAAAGTAAAGAGGGTGAGTGTAGGCTCACAGCTTTTAAGCCACATGTGACCCATTTTACATCCTCTCTAGGTCATTGTTCATCCTGTGCTTCCCAGGAAAGTGTAGTGTATATTCTATACCTTATGCAAATTGTTTTCTCTACACTACTGGCCATTTCATGCGTATGCAGTTTGAAAGTATGTTGGGGAGATTAAAATAATAAAGAAGTACTGTTTGCTGATGACATGATTGACCTTCTTCACTTGCAATTATTAATTATAATCTAATACAGTGACTCACAATCTTTCGATTGAATCAAAATATTAGTGTTAAAAGTTGATTCATAGAAAAAACCACCGTATTACATTTGTATTAATTGTATAAAAATATTGTGAATCATTGCATCTTTTTTTCTACTGACACGTTGATTTTTTTCTCTCCAAAGCTATAAATTCATGTAAAAATGAACGCGAAACATATTTAAAAAATAATAACAAACATAAAACAATGTTATGTAATCTCTTGGTAAACTTGACCGGCGCGAGAACGCACAATTTTTAAATGTGACCCACTAAGAACCAATTTCACTAGACCTACAAAAGTCAATGCCACGGCTATACATGTGCATTTGTGTTGTAAAAGAACAGCTACTTTGAAACTCGTAAAAGTTCATATTCAGGAACCGTTACGTGACTGTACCAAACAAAGCAAACAAACTACAAGATGGAAATAGTTTCGAATCAAATATCTTTGTCAAGTTCGTGATGGTTTCTAATATCATCGATGAGGTGAAGGATTCTTTCCTTTTTAAGACGATTATACATTTTCTTCTTTATCACTTTTTCCTTTCTCCTAACTCTTTGAGGAAATTGAAATGATTTTTCACCCAGCTCAGGGTTTCGAGAAAATTGATTGACAAAGTTGTTGGCTACAAGCTCTCATAGGAAAAAAATATGATTTTTATTGTTTAAATATAAACAAACCATTTGTATCTTCAACGATAGTAGACTTATAAACAATATTAACTAGATTAAATGCTAACCTAGTTGTTTTTCTTAGAAAGTTTGTTTACTATTGTTGTTATCATTAACAAAAAAAAGAATAACGACATAATAACTGAGCTTTGTTGTTTTAAAAGTTGATCCTTTTCATTTGTAACTAAGTTAATAGCCTGGAACAGGATGTAATATAGATTAAGTGAGTAAAACAAATAGTAATAAATTGGAAAAAGTGTTTAGTAGCATCGTGATAAGTTTGTACTTGATTCTAGTAAAGTTTAGGTGAGAAAAAGTAAGTAAGAATAGAAGGTAGGTATTTCATTTTATATAACAAAGATATAAATTCTCAATCACCAGCATTAAAATCAATCTGTGATAAAAAAATTATTGAAATACTCATTCTGGAACTCTTAAAATTATTAACGATTAAATGTAGATCTGTCTCTGGTAAAACCATTACGTGTTAATATTAAATATAAACAATTAAAATCAGTAACTACTTTTACCTTGTTTGATATCTCATTATTTTATAACGACAATGTTGTTGAAGGTCGAAGTATGCTGCATTTCGATTAGTAAGCAAAATTTAAGTGTTTATTGTTATTTTTATGTATATACCTAAAACGTGATTGAAGCTTCCAAACAAGTGCGATAAATACTTTACAGTGTGTCTCAAAAAAATTGAATATTTGTTTGTTCTATTTTACGAAAATTTTTAACAGTAAAGAGTGTTAAAAAATAGAGCTATTGCTGTTTAATTTCAATCTTTGAGGAAGAAAATTTGGTTATCGAAACGCGTCTAAGAGTTTCAAGAATCGCTAACGTTTCCAGAACTCAACTCAATCAAAATTACCTTACATTTGAAATTTCTACGACAATGACTATAAAGTATATGATAAAAAGGGTTTCTTTTGTATTACCTTTATATACAATGCTGCTGATTTTTTAAATATTTGTTCAGGGTACTTGAGAGAGCGTGTACCTGAAATTTCAGCTTAAAATTTTAATTATTAAGGGGTCTACGGTTTTTTAACTGAACATGTGTGTTTTCTATCATATTTCACACCTATCGACGTATGTTTTTTTAAAAAGAATTTCATTGGGACGCTCTATATACAAAATAATAATCTCGGTATTTGCGTCTTTCTATTATCAGCTATAAGTGTACTAATAATAGACGATAATTAGTTCTAGGTATGGTTAATAACTTATAAATACAGTATTTGCGTGATAAGAAGGCTTATGGATTTTTCTACCATTTTAGTATCGAATAGCCATCTAAAAATATTCTTTATTCTTTGACTGTACTATATTGTAATACCGTAATTTTTAGGTATCTGATCAAAATGATATTTGAGATAAAAAATTCCAATCCCAGAAGCTTTTTTTATTGAGACCGTCTTTTTATTTCACATTTTTCTTGACCTACTTTTTCGAAAAGCAGGCTCGTTTCGTGATGAGAATTCTAAGATGTTTGAATATCTACGTAAACGACCCGAAGCTAATTCTTATAATACAGATTGTAGTTCTTGTTCCTCCAATGTCTCCATCCATAGCTTAAATTTTTGGCCTAAATACAGTGCTCTATCTATACTTTGCTACTATTTGTGGTGTTCTAATTACACTACATACTATTAAATAAACCCCAAAAAGATCACGCAACAATTACATCTTCATCATTTGATACTAATTAGAAAATATTTCTTGCTTCATCCAGACACGTTTCATTATTCAATATTAGAAGCAATAATTCTACAAAATTGGCCAATTTAACAGTATAAAAAGCAACTATAATTACTTTTTATCTACCTACAATTTATCTTGTCTAGTTTCTACTGTTCGTGCATGCTACTTACTAAAATGTCCATGATAAAGACAGTCTTGTAAATGAAGATATAATATAGTTCACAAAGAATTTAATTCTATCTATTCTATGTATAAAATTTTATTCAAAATACTGTCGAATGTCATTCACCTTTTTGGTCGCGCCTGAAATGCAAATGCGTCTTTGTAGGGTGAGGTAAACTTGAACATTGTTGGCATCGATAATAAATTATAAACAAGATAATTGATTGAAAGTATTGGATAGGCGATGACATGACAAGACAATGTAGTTTTTTTTTCAATCAATTTTGGTCATAGAAGCAAAGTTTGTGTTATTAATTTCTGGGGACTCGTAGGTAATAGGAAAAGGAGTAATTGAATGTGAAGAAAGTGAGAAAGGTTAGTAAATACACACACATGAAATATGGTGATGAAATATCTAAGAAGAGTTAGAGAATTTATCAGGAGAAAAGACGTTATTGAAGGCAACTAAACAAGACTAGTATAAAGAGTTTGGAGAGTTAAAATACGAAGAAAAATAAAAGGAGGTGGTGCAAGGAAGAACTGGAACCGAGCCTAGTACGAGATACAAAATAAAAATGACATCAACTCGAAAAAAGTGGCAAAATAGACCAGAATGGACAAATTTTGTACATAAATAAGTATACCATCAGAGGATAGAAGGAAAGTATATAAATAATATTAAATTCTTTTATAATTTGCTCCTCTATTCCATTATTCTTGTTTTATCACTTTTTGGGTCATTTTTTCTTAAAACACTGAATTTTCTTTTGCTATTACGATAATTAAATGTCATCTATAGAAAGCTGCGGTGCAGCATTCCATGTATTTTAAATTTCAAAACCAGTTTTATGTAAAAAAAAACCTATATTATTTACTAACAGTTGAATGGTGTAGATCATCGCGAATACTTTGAACGAACCGTTGGCGAACTAATTCGCCATCATTGAGTAAACAACTCTCAGCATCTTTAAAAGCCAGACTCACCATGAGGTATGCTAAAGTATCCCCACATAGGTATTCCAACAGCAGTAGCGCCAACTACGAAACAGATAAAACCTAAAACAGCAACACATGTCGAATATAAAGGCTTAATCTCCGCCATATCACAAAAACAACATGATTTCTTAAAACTATCACAAATCACAACAAAGAATAAACAAAAACAACACAACAACAACGGCGCATGACGTTAATGACACATGTCACAAATCGATAATACTTTTGTTTACTAAAAAGGCACGTCCTGTTGAAAGAAAACGAAAAGTTGAGGGGACGTTTTCACATTTTCCTGTTGCGCGACCGTTAGACACTTTCTTTTTGATGGGAAACTGGTTTCGTGGACACGTATATGTTTTAATCCAAACTAAAGTCGAAACTACCTTGCTGAGGTGTGCCGCAAGTTGGCGTATTTAATGGGAAGGGGACTTACAGTGGCGTAACTGGTTATTATATAGTCAGGTTTTATGCTGCGGTGATTTACGTGAATACAATTTTGTGTTTGGTACACCGTTAGGACCACGATGAGCTGGAATAGATATTCATTCGACCGGGGAATCATTGTTGGGCAAGAACAACATTAAAAATATTAAATACTTTCAATATATATTTGTATTTACAGGGGGTTTCATTTGATTTTCAAAGTGAGCTAATTTGAAATTATTAAATATCTACAATGATAATGATATTAATGATAATAATGATGATGGTATTGGTACCTAGTAGCCTGGGTATGAGGTAGGAACGACGAAAAGGAAGATGGAGTGGAAGGCGATGCATCCAAGATAAATCTAATGTAGTTTGCAGACAATTGTACAGATTTTGTTGGAAGAAACTACAGACCATATCCAGGATCTATTTCTTGGTCTTTGCTCAACACATTTCTATGCTTCAGCTACTCGTTTTGGTTTGAAATGGTTCATTGACCAATTGCTGTATTTTTCAGTGGCTGGAATTTGTTTTTATTGGTCTAATAATAAACAACGAAAGTGAATAGTTTTATGTTAATTGAAAAAAGTACATAAAATGTATAATTATTTACATAAATTATAATATGAATCAATAACTCATTAAAAAGTAATCTTCACGTTAAATGAAAATTGTTTTATGAAATTCCATAGACCGCAATGGCTTTTGCGTAAGAATATTTTGAATTGCTACCAATGAAGCGTCGACCGAACTACGAAACAGTCGTGAAAGAAGTGAATAACAGTAATTCTGGAGGTATTTGGACTAGGAAAGTATCTACTAGGTCATCAAACGTCAGTGCTGCCAAATGCACAAGTTTTTATTTGAAAAATATTATTTATTAATTTTATATTAATCCTCATACATTCTTTTCATTATCAAATTTTACAGGGGTCGCTAAAGATTCTGCTTAAAAGTATAAGATTTTCAAATAACAAATAAAAAATTCACTATACGATACGACTGCTCGTGTATTCAGTAGTCTGGCATTGATTTTTATCAAATATTGTCCTCTTTTTTACCGCATTTATTATTAAAATCCAAATTTAGTGGTTTTTATAAGGTTTTATCTAAAATAATGAATTTTCAAATACGTAGATACTTTCCTTCTTCATTTTCCATCCAATTTAAAGGCAAAACTATCTGTGTTTATTTGAAAATTTCCATTTTCCATCCAATTTAAAGGCAAAACTATCTGTGTTTATTTGAAAAAGTACTCTAAATTTCAAGGACACACCCTAACATCAGACTCACGACAATTTGTAGGTACTTTAAAAATATTCGATACGGTCACTAATGTGAGTAATTAAAAGTTGATTATTTTCAATTTTCAGGTGATATCAGTTAAACTTAACAGTATGTACCTCTAGATAATAAACACTCTTGAAATGTCTTTATCTAGTTGTACAAATTGTATACAAATATCAACATTTCAAAAACTATAAAGAAAACAACCGGCATAAATACGACAGTAGAAAAATATTATTGTACATGAATATGTTGTTTGAACTCTTCTTTTATCCGTATTGAATTTTTTACGGTCTTATACATACCGAGACGACGCAATTTTGAGCTTTTTTTCATTTTTATCAGTCTGCTTACGTATGGAATCTTGATAGAAAATTAGAAGCTTATTTGACAATCTCATCCTAAAAATAAATATTGGTGATCGACTATAAAAGGACATCCTTGCTTATATATACTTTACGTCCAAGATTACGAAGTCTACTCAATATTCCTAACAGTGTTTTGCTACGGAAGCGATTGGAAATTGCAATTACCCAAGAGTTTCCGAACTAAATCAATATTCTTTTATTTTCAGTATTTCAAAGGATTCCTTAATTTATTTGCGTTAAATAAGTTACTGTCTATCACAATCGCGTCTACTTCTACATGAAATATTAAATTTTCACATCAAATCCAATAAAAGATGTTTATTTTAAGATAACGAGTGTTTTTTTGGTCCTTTTATGATTATTTTATCGAGAACTTGCTCGCAATATCTTTTTCGTTATAGTTTTCTTTTCAGATCTTCTTCAATATTCATAAAAGTAGCACTCAAATTTGAATAAAGGGTTATCTGCTGTCTTTCTAAAACGTATTGGTAACATTCAGTAAGTAAGACTGGTTTGATTGTGACTGATGTATGTTTAGGTATATCCAAAATCCATCCTCTCATGAAATTGATCTTATTGGGTTTTGTAATTTATCTATAAGATATTTCACGTTCAAATTTACGGCTTTCTTATTTATTTCTATTGTGAAATGTTGTATCTGTGGTGAAAAATATATTTCAGATCTTTTCATTCAGTCGAGTGGACAAGCATTGCAGTGAGAGGTTAAATACACAATAAGGGTTGAACTTTTGTGAAGATATTTCTGTATTTGAGTTATGAAAACTAGGGTAGCTATGCCATTTATTACTTCGATTTTTCATTAGTGACAATACATGAGAACGTACAGGAAAATTTTGATAAAAGCGTGGAAGCACAAATCAAATATTGAAAAATAATGTTTGTAGATCAGGTAGTTAGTGGAATATATTTTTACTGCAACTTCTTGAGATGTTTTTCCTCAAAATTTTCCTCCATTTATACTTTCACGAGTTTATCTTTTGAAAAAATATTCAAATGACAATCAAATTTCAAGAGAGCAGCTTTCATAAATTTCTAAAAGTTCGATTCTATAAGATAATTTATTCTCTCAATTTTCGTTCGCCGACAAATTTATTTAACAAGCTACAATTTTCTTACAAAGTTAGATAATGGATTCCACCAATAATCATGAATACAGTTTTTCTACCAAAATGTATCAATAAAAGTAACAATCTATTCTGTTGGCGTGTTAAAATCCCACTTCTCACAACAGTGTTTTTATTTTAAATAACTAAACATACATTTCACAACATACCTATGACTTAATTATCCATTTATTAACCTAAAAGGTCACCTGTACGTAATAATGAAAACAGCAACACAAATGTAGGTAATACAGTCATTAAAATTTAACCGAAGACTAAGCTAGAATTATTCCTAGTAGATCAAAGTAGTAGCATAGTTTGGTTAATTGGATGACTCAGAGAGATGATTCGGGTGTTCGGTAGCGGTTTTCTAGAGCCTATTAATTTGACCCATAATTTACATCAACTCACAAAGACGTACATATGAAGAGGGGTTTTAATTTAGGCCTGCTATCCAGGTATAATGTAAGTTATCGACAGATACGAAGGAAAATTGGAAAATTAGGAAGATTTAAGATCTTATAAAATTTGGGACAAAGTTTCCATTCCCTCCACTGACTTGAAAGTTGATTACTGTATAACCTCCTCACATATTTTATGTTTTCCCGTTAATAATCAACTGAAAATTATGATGAAATCCAGTTTTTTTTCACTGTGATTCATTGTTCCAATAAAATCCAGACGTCCCGTATTTTTTCTTTTGAAATCTGGGTCAACTAAGCATCGTTTTGAAAGCTGAGTCGTATATACATCATCGTATTCACTCACCGAACAAGATTTTTTTTTGTAAAATTCAACAAACTTCTTCTTTCAAGAACTAAAAAAGATGAGGATTTGTAGAAGGAAAAGGAAGTCTTTAAATATAATACAGCAGAGATCTTTTCTTCGGAATTGTGGTCTCTTTTTCGGAGACGATTATAAAAACAATAATTACCATGAACATAACAATTTTCAAATTGTTAAATGAGTTACTTTCCTCCTAATTATATATTGTACGACCTGTTATAGAAGTCTGCAGCTGAGTGGCAATAAAAATTGATTGAAAATACGTTATGCCCTTAGCTAGCAACCTTTATATTCCTCTCTCTAAGTGTCACATACTGATGTTATTTTATAAATCATGTCGGTGGTAGAAGGAGAAATCATGTGCAGCTAATTCCTTTTTCCAAGCGATTTATTTTTTATTACCGAAACTAAAATGATGCTATTCAATTGGAAAACCATTAAAAGATTATTATTATTTATAGAACGTCTATTTTCTCATGATGTTTTCCAAAATTGACGAATTACTTCCAATAGTATCAGTAGAAGTAACGTATTTTTGGAATAGTTTGCGGAAAAATGAAGTCGAGTATAGAAATGGGGGACAAAAAATGATTTGGAACCACCAAAACATAGAACTTATGAGAACAACATACTCCCTATCCATGAAATGCCCACAAATATTGACAAAATTGAGAAATGAATTGAATTTATGACTTTCCTCGAATGAAAATAAATTTTCCTGTGCGGCAGCTTTCAAATATTGGTATAGAAATAGCGAAAAAAGATGTGTACAAATTACTTAAAACATCATTCTATTTATTCATGAGGCCGTTTGAAAGCCTCGAAAAGCAATTTACACGAGTAATGTCGTAATTGTTTTTGACGGGAAAGATGGATGGTTTTTTGTACTGTAGTCAGTAGCACTAATTACAAAAACGTCGCAATTACTAGAAGGGCATAATCCATTCATTTTTTGCGTTCTACCACTTTATTTAACATTACTCCCTTGCTTAGCTGTTTTTTAAGCTAATTTTTCTGGCCAGGGATATTTTAGAAAAAGGTCGAGTCGGAAATGAAAAAAAAAACACAAGCTTAGGCCAATTAATATATTTAATATTGACAGAATTGTGAATGTTGTACCCTTTTCACACATATATAGAAATATTATATATTTTTTTATAACACTATTCAATGATATATTTCCATTTTATCACATCTATACATAAATACATAATTACATGATAATTTATTAATTATTTGAAAATTAGACATGCAAATCCACTGTGGGGGTGGCTGGAAAAAAGCCTACAGTGGGTATGCAGCTAATCCAGATTATACAAAAAGTATCAAGACTTTGACAGAAGTGCGTTTGTCATATTATCGATCTACAATTTTCATCCTTGTTACTTTTTATATATCCTTAAAAATTCAACCACTTCTTTATCGAATCGATGTTAAAATTTTCATGACAACTTTTAAAATTAAGTAAATACACACAGTTTTACAATAAAAGCAATAAAACTCTCCATTGTTCCCTCGATTTTTAAGAGAAACTCAAGAAGTTTGCTAGTATGGGACTTAGACGTTGTCTTTGAAGTTAACAAATAATTGCATGAACCAATTTCGCGCAGTGGTCGAGACCAAAAGTTTCAAACATTACTTCCGATAAATACAAAAATCAGTCCTTTTTTATCTAGAAAAAAATCAGTAGGGTTGAAAAGATACACTTGAAACTTTTGATCCTTTTCTTCGTCATCCCAGATCGATAACGAGACTCTTAAATTATAAGGGGAATGATTAAATTGTATTTAAAATAAATATTAGTTTGCAGCTTATAAACAGTTTGTCCCGTTATCGTTCCATTTTTAGAAAGTGCCAGTTTTTTTTTGCTTAACCCCATTTTTGGAAGAGACCTACTCGCTGGCATCTGCAATTCGACCCCCATAAGTTACACCTACAAGAACTGTTGTAGCAGCAGTCATTTGGTCGATAGTCACAATTTCCTCCTCTTCTAATACATGCTCGTCTGAAAAGGTAAATTAAGGAGGAACGTCTGGAATGAAAATTAGAAAGCACTTTACAACCACTTCCTTAAATTTTTTTGAAATAGCTCAAGCACTTTAGAGTTGAAATGAAGAAGGAGTTGGGAAACTAAGAATATAGAGGTCACAGCACCTGGAAGAAAAGGGGAATGTTTTGGGTATTCCAAGAAGAGGGAATTCAATAAATCAAATCAAGGCATGATAATGGTCGAAAACGACTGTTAAGTTTCTTGATACATGAAAACACAAAGCCTAAAGTGCCTGAGCTACCACACCGATAACAACGTAAACTTCTACTTTTGCAGGAAGCTGTTTTTATACGAAAATATGAAGAATTTTCGTCCAAAACTGGAGAAAGGTGATATTTTTAAAGAATGAATAAAAAAATCTGGATTATAACATCCAATAATTATGTATATAACATTATCACCAAATTTTTATATCTTTTTGTCTTTTTTTCTGGCATTTGGTATCAAACCACACTTCCCTTTTGTAAAATCAGAGATACACATAATTTTTTTTGCATTCCGAACATGTTTTCATAAAAATCTGCATATAAAATAGAATTTCTGTTCGGTATACCGCTCTAGTTGCACAGTTAGATTAATAAACAAAAAGCAGCGTGTATCATATTTTCGTACAAAATAGTCAGCTCGGTATTGTGGTCATATAGCGGCTTCTAATTTTTGTGGCATAATTTAAAACTCATACGTAAAAGAATCACAAATATAATATTCGCTCACTACAAATTTTATACGAGTCTTAATATTAAAATGAAGCCTGTGCAAGTTTCCACCAAGCTTCAAGAGTATATTTTTTGACAAAAAAACAAACAACATTGATAGATTTCTCTATAATACAGTCTGTCGTTAAATTTCGTATTTTTTTCTCAATATCTTTGTCATAATTACTCGTATAACTCTTTAAACTGAACCGAAACACATTTAATTAAATGAAACGATCTTATCAAATATTAAATCAACATAATTATACCATAGGGATTGGTAACAGCGAAGAATTCAAGACATTTCCACACAACTGTGTTATACGAAACTCTACTGGAATGCTGATGTTTATAAAAGCGAAATGACTCAATCCGTTCAAACAAGTTCCATAGTTCTATTTTCGTAAGCGGAGTATTAGAGCTGTTTAATATTTTCTTTTTATTTGCTCGGTTTGAAGTTTATTGGAATGGTCGTTTAAGATTTGTTCTAAAACCTGATTCAGTCGCTCTACTATTTGAGAATATATGTTGTAAATTGGTGAATTGTTGGGTATTTTAATAATCCCAGGAGGGATATTTAATTTTGATGTCGTAACTTAACTTTCTAATCCCTTGGTGGAATTGTAACTTTTTTGTGGGTTTGTTTCTCGCAAAATTAATCTAGATAAGCTGGAGATGTATTATAGCCGTGTAGTTTAGGGAGAGCCTTTGTCGACGTAGATGTAGTGATAGCTAGAAGGCTGTATATATCTTTGACAAACAAAGGATCGAGCAAAAATATCTTAATGGAACGAAGATTGGTCAGTGAATATGGTTATTGAGTCATCTCGCTCTTCTAAAATAATAAAAACAATAATATTGGCACACTAAACTCACTTTTGTACATTTTGGAGTAAACGGTCGATGGCATTGTCTGAGTAGTCATCTTCGCTGGGTGGGTAGTTTTCTTCTGAAATGAAAAAAATTGGTTTTTATCAATGGAAATATTAGTTTTGGAACAAACTAAACAGAATTTCATACAATATCAACTGATTAACAATCTAGAAAAAGTAAAAGGTCGAATAAACTTCCAAAACGTTGGCTTGCTACTTGACAAACATTTATTTTCATAAAAAAACAACTCACTTCTATGCTTATACCATCAATCAATAACCTACATCTTGTGGGTATAAAGTAGGGAATTTGTTGTAGATTTCGGAATCTAGGGATGTTTTGTATGTAGCTTGTTGATCCTCGTAGTATTAAACTGTCGGAAATAAATTCCCTATCTCATTCGCTGACGTGGAAATATGTTTTTGATTGATGGATTCCCTAACACTTTAATTTTCCACAAGTAGGGAAGATATAAAATGCCAATTAGGATAGCGGAATTGGATTTAAGATTTTCTTAAAGGTCACACGTTTCTCATCTCACATTTCAAAAATAGTTAATACTTGAGTTGACATTTTATAGCACTTCTTTGTGTATGACAGGACGTCTCTTTATCCTCATTCTGAAATTAGTATATCTAGTATCATAATTTGGTCAAAAGCACTTCCAAGTTCGTAAACTTTTGTCACATTCTCTGATTAAAATAGTTTCTGAACCATTTTTATTTATTTCGGTGATAAAATTATTCATATTTCAACAGAAAATGTATAAAAAGAGAAGTTTATCAGGCATTATCAGCTTATAACCGGTTTTTAAATAGAAAATGTCATACGTTGTAACTAGTAGTTAAACTTCAAAATCAATACATTAAATTCTCATTGGGATACGCTACTTCGTTTGAATATATCGAAGTGTCAGTTGTAGTTTGTCGGAAAATTGACTATTCCCTCGTCGATACACATAAATTTCAATTTGTGGGACATAAAAATCTTGAAATACACACCAAGTGCTTATATTTCTTGTAAAAAAGCTGTAACTAACCCACATTTATGTGTCGTGTATCGGATATCCGAAAAAAAAAGGTTTTCATAATTCATGAATAGAACTATTTATCACCTTTTGGTATTTATTTAATATTTTTTCAAATAAACATTTAAAATAACCTCAAATACCGACCCATTTTAAGTACATTCACCGTAAAGGAAACCTTAAAATATGTCGCAAGTTGATTCACCCATTGAATACAAACTCATATCCACTAATGTATTATTTCTTATCTATGGAATTGCTTTTAATCATTTTATACCATCACTGTCAGTAATCTATTAATATAAATCCACCTTTTAAAATCCTTCACGGGCTTTACGAGCACATATATCCTTTTTCCATTAACGCCATGAATGTCACGAAATAATGTATGCATCATCATGTCCTGGAGGAGATTGAAAATATACTTTTTGATTATAAATATAATCCCAAATTTTGCATAGACTGTAAGTAGCTTAGTGGGTTGAGAATCTGAGGGAAATTTTAAACAACTCATCAAAAATTACCTGTAGAAAAACTTACGTAGATTGGATATTCTATTTATTACAAAAAAAGTGTATTATATACCATATTGTACCTCCTGAATACCTTATCTTTTGCTTCTTCTTGCCCATATTGAATTCCTCTTTCATTTAAATCTCTCTCTGCGTACCTCGTTCTTGGCGATTCTCTCCTCTTTATCCTCATATCACTCTATTTATTATTATATTTAGACATTTTTGAGTTTCCAGCTCTCTCTGGCTCATTCCCTAGTTGCTTTAACTCTAGTTCTAGTTCTTCTCTTCCATCCAGTTTATTTCTAAGTGTCTTGAACTCTTGGTGATACTCTCTTTTTTATATTTTTTCTGTTTATTCTCAATTTTACGTAAAATGTATCAATTTTTATGTAGTCTGATGGAATTTAGATATATTTTAGGTTTTTTAAAATCGATAAAGTAAAATGCAAATAAAAACAATTTATCATTGAAAAAAAAATTGCTTTAATGTAAAATTATATGATTTTCTTTTTTCTAGATCTACAAGTGGATGTTTTATTTTTCTTTAAAAAAATTTCCTTGCTATAAATTTTTTTTATTTGAATAATACTCACCATCTTCGAGATACGGACCGGCGGTTGTTTCCGGCACCAGTTCTGCCAATACCAGCACTAAACTAGAAGCCAGCATCAACCAGGTGTACTTCATCTCGGCGCAAAGAACGCAAAACTGACACACTGCTCGTGATACCTACAAGAAGTGTACCGTGATGGAATGAGAATGTTTTAGCGTCGAAAAGCGAATATAACACGGAGACGCCTCCCTATCTAAAAGAGCATGCGTTCCATCAAAAGCGCCCACGGATTTAACACTTCTTTGACGTTTTTGAAAATTTCATTTGTCCATAGGGCAGCCCACCATTATTTGAGAAAAAATCGAAAAGTTTACACGTCTGCAATTATTTTTATTCATACTTTTTGGATAATTCCTCAATCATGCTTCTTAATAAAAAGTCCACACTTGGGTATATTTGTAGAGTGGTCTTGGTACTGATGCTGACGTTCCAAGAACTCTTCTGCTTTCCAGACAGTATTGAACTCTATCCTCCCTATCCTTTTTCTATATCTTAATGATAAGAAAGTGGAGAGATTGAGATATTATTATTAGAAATACTTACTATCCCAAAAACCTAGTACTCACATACTATCGTAACTTGACAAAGCAAAGATCACTTTTATTTGAGTTCCATAAAATTGAGAAATTTGAATAAAATTTGAATTGTATGGAGGAAGTTACAATGTATGAGCATTTTTATTAAACATTTTGAACAGCAAGTATTGGCCTTTTTTATTTTTATCTCAAAGTGGAGTTACATTTTGCGTTAGTTATTGAATTTGAAATTATCCTCGGTAGGATCATTTAATCTATAAATACAGGATTATTTTAATGACTATAAATCTAATTTTCATCACAATAGGAAACAAATAATGAGCTGGTTGAGTTGACCCAATAATATTGTTTCCTTTAATTCAACTTAATGAAACAAAATTGATTGGAATCATCCTATATTCGATATTTCTAGGCCATGTTACCAGTATATTGATCAAAACGTAATAGATGAATCTACTACAATTATTCTCAAGATTCGTTTTACTCTAATTCGTTGGAAATTATTAATTCTGTTAGCATAAGAGATTCCAACAAAATTTATCAAATACATATAAAGATATGAATTTCCATTGAACCTCTTGGGATTTTTATAACATTTAAGCTATCTGTGAAGTTCTAGAGCTAAGAAAAGAATCTGATGATCACGGAGGCTGGTAAGCAATGATAGGTGAACAAGAGAAAAATATTAGGCTTCATCTATTAATCCATAAAGTACATGAAAGAGTGAAAGAAATCGTGTAAGCGATTTCGAGATAATTGTGGTTTTGCATTATTAAAACTCACCCTGTATACACGTAGCTTACCAATTACATAAATTTCAAGCGTTCGTTATATATTTGAAGAAGTCTGTACACTGCTGACATCTTTATGGATCCATTTCTTGAACCAGTGAAAAAAAATTATTTTCCCGTGCGCTCCCACCAAATTTTTAAAAATTTCATATGGTCATATTACTATATACACGTTTTTAAGCAGAAATATTTGCATCTGATATTTATACCAGCTAATGGTTAAATTGATCAAAGAACCATGGTTTTGTTACATTCAACTTAAATTGGAAGAAATTTGAAATATTGCAAAAAGTTGTGTATCCCGTGCGCTCTCACCAAATTTTCAAAAATTTAATACAGTCGTACACAGTCATAACAGCGCAAGTTTTGAGATTTTGTTTTTTAAGCTAGGTCCTTTATTGGAACAGGTGAATATTTACCACAATTGAGCTAATGAATTTCGTAATAATACCGATAAACTTCTAAAGATTCCAACCCCTCAAAATCTTTTGTATAACATCTTTTTGTTGTCTATATGCTAAATCAACCTGATGTATTAGACTTCCATATTCCGCGACGAACAAAGACTTGTTTCTGATAAAAAAACTCTTTGTTGAATCTACTTCACAACAAAGACTGGCATCAGAAGCATTTAAAAGATTGTAAGTGGCAGCTTGTCACAAGAAAAAAAGTAATTAAATATAGAAAAGATGAAAAGTACCACGCTGAGGCATCTTTATTGATTAAATGGGTTGGCACAGAAACGTCGAGGATATTAAAATTAATTAAATAGCAAATATATTTAATTTTCGATGTGAAAGGTATAAGTATTTAAAAAATTCCTAGAGATGATATTTTACGTAAACGTTAGTTGAAATTGGAAATTATTGACTTTTGTTTATAGCCAGGTACGGCCTTGGCTGTGACAAGAATGTAACAAAATAATACAAAAAATACGAATTAATTAAAAATTTATTATTGCCAATAAAATTTACAATTTATATTTTTAGGTAATCTGGATTTATACTAATTTCAAAAGTGTTTAAATTTAATGCGACAGTATATAAATGGAAATAATATTTCATAAAACCATAATAATGTTTTTCTCGAGGTTTTTCTTTACAAAAAACTGATTTTTCCCTTTGTTCAACTTCTCATTCGATTTGAAAACAATAAAAATTTATTAATGCTTCCTAAGAAGGCTTGCATTGAGGCTTTGGCTTATATTTACTCAACAACTTATCAAGAATTTTCATATATTCATCTGCATTCTGTTTTTTGAATGGTACCCTCCACTGTTCCTCATCTTGTTGCGCTTGTTTTCTCTTAATGCCGGGCCAGTGAATTAAAAACGCCCCATCTAGAATGACAAACTTGTATTCCATAAGGCACATTTCCAACGTCTATAAAACAAAACAAAAATAATAAAAAAAATGTTTCTCTCCATATTTTATTTTTATTTTCACCTGCAGCATTTTATCCTGCAATCCTTCCCAAGATAGTATTTCATTGTAAAAAGGTTCATCTTTAGTTCCAATATAAATCGGCTCCCATCTGTGATAAGGCACTTGTCTACGAGCTGTTAGTAGTGGCTAAAAAACAGATCGTATAATCGCTTTTTTATATTATTGGTGAAATTTCTTACTTTTACTACATCTCCTGGATTGCTTCTCAACCAAGCTTCAATTCCAGGGAATTTCTGACAATGGCCACACACCAGTTTATGGAAGTATACTGATTTATTCACTTTTATTAATTCTAATAATTGAGATTTCGTCCTCGGAATTTCTTCAGTCGCTTCTACCTCAAATATTGGAAGGACATATACGCTTTTAGTGCAATCATTTAATTTGTACAAATCTAACATATCCAAGTACTTCCTGGCTAATCCTGTAATCACGGAAAAGTATGTAATGTCTATGAGAAGTGGATACTTTATTTACCTTCACTTGGCATTAGTTGAATGTCAGAGACCAAAACTTTTTCTGTCAACGAAGCAGTCCTAGCAGCATTTCGGCAAACGTTTATTGGATAAATTATTGTTTCATCAGCATGCCTGGAATATATAAAATATCTTGAGAACAAAGAAAAACAAAACATCCACTCTTTTCCTACATTAGCTCATAATTTTTACCTGTAGGTTTGTAATTTGGATGAATCAATAATATCACAAGTAGTTGGTATGGCAAAATAAACATCTTTTCGCGATGGTGACACTTTATTACTAAAAACAAAATGTAAGGACACTCTCGACATTCCTGGAAGACAATAACAATATTGGTGAATTTGTTCTGAAACTAAAGCTATATCTGTGTCCGGTACGAAGGCTGTGACGCTGATAAAACCATCCCAATATCTGAAACATACAAAATTAACAAATTTTTTCACTCTTGTGTGTATATTTATCAACATACCTGACTAGTTCTGGTATATAAAACATAAAATCAGCGGAAACGTGAGTGGCATACGTTACATCCGGTATTTCTGGAGACATTTTTGCTGTAATAACATTATAAACAATCCTATAAGGACTCTCCCTTCCAAGTTCAGGTCCGAAATCTATATCTTCGGCATTTAAAGCAAAATCGGTTGGAAATTGGTAATTGAAGTTACAATAGCTTTCGTTGGAAGGTTCTGGATGTATAAATTTAATAAAATCTCCTAAAATTAACAAAAACTGCTAAATGATATTTTAAAAATGGAGTTTTAAATATACCTGGTGTGTAATTTGCACCGGTCCTTATATCGGAGTTCAAGAGTCTTGAGGTTACGAAAAAATTTGGCGAAGGGTCATTTGATGATAGGATAACTAGAGCGACTGTAATGCTTGACAAAGCAACTGTTATTAGACATTTTGTAAAAGTGACTTTTGGGCAGATCATATTTCATTACATCATTCGCTGATTTGGAGGAAAAGACATGAGATAGAAGAGTCTACCTGGAAAAAAAAGAAAGTTCAGTTTATTAAATTCATTTTAGCTTTTTATCATGTCTTCACATTGACTTTAGAAAGGGTTTAACAATTCTACCAAAGCGTTTACGAAAATAAATTGGAAAATTTTAGAAAACTTCATTATCAATACAGTTTTCCAGCCAGGGAGATTTTGTTTATATAACAACCAATATTTATTATTAAAAGATTCCATTCAACAATTTTCTCAGTCCTAAAAAGCTTCACATCCCATCCTATTAATCTCACTTTACTTTTCATTGAACAATCCACAGTTTTGACCGACAATATACAGATTTCTACTTTTTTTTTATGCCATCTCTGTTGTTTGAATCACTTATTTATTATTAAGATCTATTCGATACTCACTTGCTTATCCATAGTTATCTATATTATCTACATGATATTTTTAATTCATATATTAAAATTTAATTACACTTTCATTCATTGTTTAAAAATTTGTTGTCAGCTGATACGCTCTATGTTTCCTTTCAAGCCCACAGGCTGCGCGGACTGATAGATGAAACGCCATGCGGAAAAGGACGAAGCGGAAAATCAATAGTCGCATTTTGATTATACAGGACGTACACGAAAATTTGGAAAACATGTTTTAAAATATATTTACTTCATTCACAGTTTCCTGCAAACAAATATATCATATTTTGTAAACACTATATCTCGAGAAAATAAGATATCAGTTTTAAGCAGCTTTTAGACTGAGGTTTTTGAAAAAAATATGCAACACAAAATTGTGGAGTATGTCTTTTAGTTCCAGATTATTGCTGTTTGAAATTTTAGAATAATAAATGTCTTTATTAAATGCCGCATAACATTTACGTGTTTCAAATTACACGGCATTGCAATGTCGTGACGTGTCGTTAGAAGGAATGTGTTATTCCTGTGTAAACTGCTAGGTGCTAAATTTCTACAAAATCTTTTCAAATAATTTTTTTCATCTAAAATGACTATTTTTTTTGTTTGTCTTTGTAATTTGGTGTCAAACATACTTCAATCTAAACTAAGTGACACTCAGACTATAGAATTTATTAAAATATTCACCTCGTATAGAGTTCTCGAGAAAAAACTTCCATTCAACCACAAAAAATCGAATATCTGGCAACATAACCTACGTGTCACTTGAAAGCTATTTTTGTACAGACTAATGTATCTATCCGTATTATTTTATTTTTTGTTTTGTTGATGGAAGGGTCAAAAAAAATTATGTACCACACCTTCTCTTCGTAACATTCGAATAATTTGTTTTAAACATTGATTAAAAATGTTTTAGAGCAAAAAATGTCAGACAATGATTAGCAAACTTTTTTAGAAAGTTTATTAAAATCAGCAACTACATGACAATTACTAAATTGCAATTTCGGATAGCGTATAATAGAAATAATACTTACTGTCAGTTTATGTATAAAAAACACGAAATGCTCAACACAAATGAATATAATCATAAGACAACGACAATCTTCGATGTTATCTAAATGCTGTTAATCTATTTGCAAATGCTGTTAAAATTTTATGTGCTATGTATATATTTCTTGCCGGAAATATGTTTAGATTATCTAAAGACAACAAAACGATTATTATGACGAAAAATTCGATACAGCATTAAGTCTATATCAAATAAAAAAGTATTTATCTCAAAAAGGATGATTTTTGTACAAGTTTATAGTAAAAAACATGTATCGGCTAAAAGATTATGGCAATATAGGTACACGAATGTGATTTTTTGTTAGTCGAATGTAAACGAAAATTCACGTAAATGCAAAAATAAATAAATAAGCTTTGATATCGCTTGTTTTTTTAATATACTTTGGTCAATAAATAGATTATTATTTTAAATACGCACCTACCAGTAGGTTATTTCTTGTATTAACTTTTAAAAATCTGTTCCATGTCATCTTTATTGTGTGAGTCAATTTATACTAAAGTGTTTATAAAAAAAATAATTTAGAACCGTTGTAAATATAAATTGATTAGATAAAAGATATACCTAACCTACATACCTTATCATGGAAATACTTCTAGCTAGAAAAGATATTTTAACGAATTGCATGATTCTACAGAGTGATTCAATGAAAACAAACACCAAAAGTAATCTTTATAATAGTGTATATGCTTTTAAATAACTTTTTTTCTGCTAAAAAGGGAAGAATGGAATTTGAAGAAAAAAAGGTGAATTTGAAAAATAATGTTCTCACTTAAAATATCCACAGTATCGATAGATACATTTTCAAAAAATCAAAACAAAGCTTTCGGCCACCTCTATATAAAAGCACGCGAGGCACTCCTCTTTGTCCTAGTTGAAATAGCGCCAGTTTCTTCAAATGCGTCGCGACGCTACGTCTGCTTCGTTAACGGCAATGCCGCTAATTTTCAACTCCAACGCGTACCTGGCAGCAATCGCGAAAATTACTTTTTGAACTTCTATCCAACAAAAATATTTTAAATTTCTTTTATTTTCAAGATAAATATTAACTTACCAATAGGTACCAATAAAAAATATTTTTCAAAAATAGATTACGGGGTTAGTATAGATACAAGATATTTAACATGGAACGTTTTAGCCCTGAAGGGCTATTTATCAGTTTTGATTTCAGTGTTTGTTAGCATTTTCAATGAGAAAAAGAAAATAATTGAGCCATCTCAGGCCTAAAAACATAAAAAGTTCTGATTTACATATTATGTGAAATTCACTAACTAATATATTATGGATTTTTTTTTCAGTATCCACAACATACCAAAATAGAATGGATTGGCTTAAATTTGCGTCTAGTCCTGACGTCAATTTGTACAATGTATAAGAATGAAAAAAAATCCTTCAGCGCCTGATCCGGTTTTAACTTTAAATAGAAATTCAGAAATTAACTATACTGCCTCCACAAGTTTCGAGTCGCTACACTCACTAGGTAATTATTAATAGATTTTTTTTAAATAATCACCTATAAATTATAACTACATTGTACATTTTCTAAAATTTGTATACAGGGTAAGCGAAGCCATGGACACGAGAAATCGAGTGGCTATTTCGAAATGGCAAAATACTTTGAACTCTCGTGTGGTACCTATTCGATAGATTATTTTTTGACGTTAGGTACTATCAAAATCACTTTTATTTCCATTTCCTTTTCTATTTAATAATTTTAAGAATTTCTTGACAGAATAATTCTCGCTGGAATAATGTAAGTCTATTATGCTCACTATAAAAATATTTTGATTGGTTAGAACGTATATGAGTTGCCGAAAGTTTCTATTGATTTCGAGAAACGTCAAAAAATAGTCTATACTTTACTTCAAAAATCGTTTAAATTCGACATCTAATGAAAACATTATTTGCAAGTGAATATTCGCGAGGATTTACAGTTATCAAAATATTTACAACAATGTATACTACCAAAACTTATTTCAGATCCTTTGTCTTGCAAAAAAGAAGATTTAAACAGAAATCACAGACATTTTCACAAACTACAAATATCACCAGATGTAATATTTGATTTTCATAGTGAATTAAAGGTTTGTATGTTTCAATTCCAACTATAAATGCGTCTTCAAATTTCACTCTTACAAATTGTGTGTGATTTCAGGTAATTAGGACGACTATGTATGAGCCTGTATTCGATCGATGTGTCACTACTACAATTATTCAACCGAACAGACGTTCAGCCGACGATTTTTCCGTTAATGAAAGCGCTGATAAAAATATCATGGAACAACCACCTGAAAAGCCACCCAGGAGACAAAATAAAATTGCGAAACAAATCTATTCTGTGGAATCAAACGAAAGTGAGTGTAATTACCTTCACAGACGTTATTTATCATTAACATTAGGATATTTAGAAAAAAACCTCGTTACGCAAAAAATTAACAATAAAATGGATTATATTCGAGTAGTACACCTTGTGAATCCTCTATACGTGCTGCGCTCCCACCTATTACACTCCGGATATAATTATTAAGTACAGAACAATTTAAAAAGTATGGAACGTTAAGAACAGTTTTCGATGTGGTCGGTGAATCACAATGAATTTGCGATTACTGTATCAAAAAATTCAGTTGTTCGATTAAAAAACTCAACAGTGTTAGATTCTCGTGTATGATTTCGATGACATTGACCAGAAATCCGATTAACACCTAGCAGAAGTTGATAATGAATCAATCAGATGATTTTTGATAGTGTAATGATGTATTTTGTTGTTACGTAATTGATTTATGTGATATATTAAACAATTTTTGTACAAAGGTGAGTTAATGTTGTTTATTATGTGTGGATTTTGTGAAAAAAAAACACAAATGTACTATATTGTCAGTAGCTTGGTACAAGACCTCCTTGGTGACAGAATCTGCACATGACTTCGTCTGCCAACCCCATTAGATTTGATCCTTTATTTTGGTCTTCAGTTTAGGCTCCTACAGCTTCCTCTGCCTTGAAGGAGTTTGTAAACCAGGTAGTTTTAGCCAATATCGGCACACCTTTCATTTTTGTTTTCTTCGCTCACTTACCAATTCCAAAATCTCATCGTTGACGATTTCCATCTGTTCTTCCATATGTTCTTTAGCTCGATTTTTGAGGGTATTAAATATCCATTTTAGAAAAACACTTTTTTTTGTTTTAATTTATAATGTATATCAATCAATATCCGCAGTTAGACTTCTATAACTGATTACGGTTCAAGTTCATTCAAATTAAAACACGAACATGTAAACTGTTTACATGCCGCTTATAATTATGGATTCAAAAATTTCTATTGGTAATTATTTTTTGCCTTACAATCGTGAGGTTTAGACATGCTTATCTATTTCAATATATATGATATATTTATTTTTTAGCAATTATCAACAATTTTTGTTATACACTGTATTAAGTTTATCATTATATTTTTAATTAAGACCAATTCGGACCATGCACGGTACCATCAGAGCTTTTTTGAGCAGCTACATAATTGAAGAGTATCCATTTGACCAACTTATTAATTAAAAAGATTATTCCCAAATGTTTATCTGTCTAAAAAGTCATTTGCTGCATTATTTAAATCTTATTTTTCAATGTAATTGTTTCTTTATTATAATTTTCATAAACTTTGCAATATACTTTGTTAACCTCGTTTATATAGATACTCCGGTTTCTTCATTTCCTATTACGCAGCCTGCTTTTGTTGCAAAATGATTAAATTAAGATTTCATCAATCTAGATTATAAAAATATATCCTCCTAACTTCATATACTTAGAAAATGTATTCAATTTTCAAAAAATCCATTTATCCATATATCTTTGAATGTTTAGTCGACCTGGATCAAGTCAGGAAGCATTTACATGCATAAGACTTTAACAACCCGTTACTGATTTTCCATTAACCAAAGTGAATTCTACAATCAATAAATCATGAATATTTAATAATGATGATACCAAGTCATTTACCTTTGGGATTCTTTTAAATTACCATAGCGAGGTTGTTTATTATCACATTTTCGACGAGCTGCACAAATTAAGATGTATTATTTTCAATATATAGACTCAATTCACATATTCACGGTACGCCTCTGCGTGACAGTAACTTGTGACGAAATTAGAGATGGGTTGTGGTTATGAAATAAAATAAATAAATAACAAACCCCACAACAGAAATATAACATACTCGAGCAATTCCATGAATTACATTTAAATCTTCAGGAGTTGATGTGTTTGTTGTGGAATTTGTTACCTATCGATTTTATTTGATGATTAAATTGAGCGTTCTTTTGGTTTAGACTTGGAACTTCGACGAGCCCATCTCTAATAGTAGGTTTAGTAAACAGAGGCGGATCGAGTACCATTTATTTTAAATAATGCTGTTAAATTTTTGTTAAAGATTCATCTCCAGTTAAAATGCGTACTGGAAATGGCGATAAAACGACAATAGACATAGATCAGAAGAACTTAGAAAATAGTAAAACCAAAAAAATAGACGCTTCCGTCCAAACTTTACATCTCGTACCTTACCGGCTACGATTTGTACCAGGAACAGATTGTGATGTTAAATTGAGTCCTTCCGAAACTAATTGCGTCCTAAAGTTAACATGCTGTTGTCGAATATTTAGTCAATGGATGTTATCCCAAGTAGGATTAAGTCTAATTGTGTTCACGTGGGCATTACTTGGAGCTTATGCTTTTTACAAAACAGAAGGTAGGTTATTTTTCTTTTGATCAACCATTATACAGTCCTGATTTTGCACCAAATGACAAAAATATTATAATAATATATGAAATTATCATTTTATTTTTGTACTCAGTTATATATGTATATGGTTTTATGACGTATGTTATGAAATTATACTTTAAAATATGATATATGATCTGATATGTCGAGTATGTATACACAATTAACAATTAAATTATTTCAAAATTGAAGGTTATATAAACGGAAGCACTGAATTGGACTCATAAAATTTGTTTATAGATGCAATTACATAGTTTTAAATCACAGCTGAACACAGAACAATTCAAAAAAATATTTTTCCATCAGTACCTATATAAGTAGGCAACCAAATATACACTACAACTTAGGTTGTACACATTTTTCACTAGGTAATATTTTGTGTGTCGATATGGGATTGTCCCCTTCGGTACACCCCTGAATATAAATGTTGTTTGTAATTTTAGGCCCCCGGGAGTTACGACAATCCGAAACATTAGCAAAAATTCAAAAAGATCTTTCAGTAGATTTATCTACTGAGCTAAAACAGACTGAAGACCATCAAGAAGTATGGTCGAACTTGATCCATAAGTATTTCGAAAAACACGAGAAAGTTTTCCTCGACGCTGTTGGAGCAGGTTTTGGAGAAGGAGGCGGGGGAAATATTTGGACATATCCAGGATGCGTACTTTTTGCCGTATCTTTACTAACAACGCTAGGTAAGTACCTATTTGTAAATTAAAACCAACAATTAGAATGATTATTTTTTAGGTTTTGGTGCTCCAGTACCACGAACGCCCTTAGGAAGAGGAGCTGCAGTATTATTCGCTGCTGTTGGAATTCCTCTACATTTCCTTTTAATTTTAAATATGGGTAATTTAGGTTCAATTAGACTTCAACAACTGGCATATCGTAGCTGTTTAACCGAAGTACCTTCAGCTCCCAAACCCAAGTGGCTGAAATACTTTCCCTTCTTTTCTATTGCCTTCTACTACTTACTTGGTAAGCCAACTATTAGCAGAAACTACACCAAGACTATTATTCTAATAAATATATTCAATTTCAGGTGTGATTCTGTTTGGTATCGTCAGGCAACGACCACCAATAGACTGTTTCATGTTTCCTTTAGATTTCACCGCTGCAGGAGGAGTAGCAACCGTTGAAGGTCGAGTCAGAATATTCTACGCCATCTACTTGGAATTGGCTGTGACATTGGCAGCTACCATTGTATCTTTATTGCAAGCTTCAGCTAGTCGTGGTATTGTCGATATAGGTTTAAAATTAGGCTTGCTCACGAATACTTGAAGATACTTAGTGTTTAAGTACAAAAGAAAATCTCGCACATATCCCAAGGATTAAATAGAGTTCAGTTTAAGGTTGGTATGGCCAACAAAAAGTGGCTTTTTCTGACAAGAATGACAGTTAAGGTATACTGTTCAAAACATAAGATTTTGCATGTTCTTTTATCATTTCGAATATCTACATTGCTTTATTAAAATAATGAATACACCCTCAAAGAGTATATCTTGAAATTTAAAATGACTTTTTAGCTGAATACTCACCATATCAGTGGCCAATAGTTCTATGAACTCTTGGCATGTCACCGTTTCATTTCTGTTATTCAGTCACTAGTTATGTCAAATGTCAGTTATATTCATTTTTATTGATATTCGTTTAATTGTGTAGGTCCATTTTCGATTAGATTTTTGTATCATTTATAATTAGCTGTATCTCTATTCTTCTAATTACTTTTTTCATTGACATTTGACAGAGCTAGTGACTGAATAACATAAATGAAACGGTGACGAAGAGTTCATAGAACTATTGGCCACTGATATGTTGGGTATTCAGCTAAAAAGTCATGTTGAATTTCAAGATATACTCTTTGGAGGTGTAATCATTATTTTAATAAAGCAAAGTAGATGTTCTCAATGATAAAAAACATGCAAAATCTTATGTTTTGACCTTAAATGTCATTCTTGTCAGAAAAAAACACTTTTTGTTGGCCATACTGACCTTAGGCTGAACTCCTTTGGCTTCGACGTTTGTTTGCACAAAATGATTGTTAATAAAAAAACAGCAGCAAAAAAATCCTTCAGTTTGAGATGGAAAAGTATTTTTAGTTGATAGGGTCGAAAAAAAAAAGTCAAAAAAACTTTGGTAACATGTATTACATAACATTTTAAATAACAAAAACATCACTAGCGAGAAAAAGGTAATTTTTTACAAAACTTATTTAAAAAAGAAAAGTTTCTACACCAAAACAAAAAAGAATGTACCGTGTTGCGAAATTAGATTTTATTTTTGATTTTAGCGGCTTTAACATCACTTTCTTCGATAACATCTTCAGTAGTATCTTGTTGCTTATTACCTCTAGTAGTAGTAGTAGTAGTTTTAATGTCTTTAACCGTAGTAGTCTTTACCTCTTGTTTCCTATTGTTGTTTAAATGAATATTAGTAGAATCTTTATCGTTAATGCCCTTACCTTCTAAAACTGAACGAATGGCATCTAAAAGCGCCAATTTTTCGTTTGTTGTGTAAGTTTTGTTACCTATAATTTCAAGAATAAGCAACAATCAATAAAGTGTCGATACATTCCATTGATATTGTTTATAATTACATTTATTATCACTCGTCGAAAATGAAATAAAATTTTATTAAACTACTTTTCTATCTTTATTTCTATCCTAACCGAAAACGGCTTTTTTTATTTTATTTAGAAAACTGGGCTCGTCTTCTGAACGTTTTGCTTGGGTTTGTTGCTCGGAGCCCGCTAATGGTATTTCAGCATCTTTTTTTCCTGTTAAATAAAAACCATTATGGACCAAAAAACTTTAAAATTAAACCCAAGATTTTATATAAATTCCGTTATAGGATCAATTTATACCAAAAAAGGACAGGAAACGGTTATTTAAGGATGCAAAAAATTCATAGTCATATTCTTTTTCGAGTTGTATCAAACACATAACCTCAATTTAACGATAATTGATGTTTAGACCGATCTGAGACAGTCTAAACATCAGTTATCATTAAACCGAGTTCATATGTTTGATACAACTCGCCCTAATACTAATACCAAATCAACCAGAACTGAAAAAATGACAGTTTAAAAAAAAACTCACCATCCTTTTTAAGTGTAATTCCCAATATTTGACCAGGAGTATCTTCTTCTAATTCAGCATACGCCATAATTACTGCTTTCTGCTTTTCATCCAAATGTTTGGGAGTTTTAATTTTAAATGTAACATAATGATCACCATGTCCGTAACCACTAACTTTCTTCATACCTTTTCCACTCAAACGAATTTTTGTATGCGAAGATGTTCCCGGCATAACCTAAAACATTTTTTACTTATTCAGGAGAAACAGAAACAGTTAAAGATCAAATCATAACAATATGGACAATAAATATCAACACAGAAACCCTGAGAAAAGAAAAATAATATATCTGGAAACATATTCTTGAACTAGAACTTCACTTCAGTTAAGTAAACAACAACAGGCAAAAAATATAAAAGTAACACTCGAGAGTAACTAACACTATCAATTTTGTTGAATTCCTACATATAATGGGGACACACAGTATGAAAAAAGATCAAAACACAACAAAACAACATCTTTTTTTACTTACTTGTATAGTATGATCCTCGTATAATCCCTGTATCCTAATAGTACCACCTAAAAGAGCTTGAGATACCGAAATTTCCGCCTCTGTATGAACATCTGACCCATCTCTTTTGAAATAATCAGACTTATCCACTCTAAATGTCACAAATAATTCCTTATTTCCTACAGACATTCTAACAGTTTGTCCATCTTCAATACCTAAATAAATTTTATTACATTTTTAAACAGTATGACTACCATGAACACAAAAAATAGACACTAACCTGCTGGTACTGGAATGCTGACTTTTCTCCTTTGCACAGTGGATCCTTTCCCTTCGCATTCTGTACATTTGTGTTTAATGTACATTCTGGATCCTTGGCAATACCTACAAGTTGATCTCATAACAAACGGACCTGTGGTGATACTTTCCATTCCGGTACCGTTACAAAATTGACACTTTGTAGCTTGTGTACCAGGTTCACATCGAGACCCTCTACATTTTGGACAATTATCAACTATGTTTATATTTACATCTTTATTGGTACCTCTGGCTGCTTGGGCAAATGATATTCTTAAAACAATCTAAAATACAACCAAATTAAAATGACTGATGTTATAATATTCGATACTGACCTCTTGTGCTTCTCCAAATCCATAATTTGATTCAGCAAAGTCATCAAAGGGTGTAGATCCTTTATTAAAAGCATCACCAAAAATTTTTCTGAATAATTCTTCTGGATCTATGGTTGATTGATATTGCCATTGTTGACTGAATCCTTGTGGGCCTGAAGCTCTACCACCACCACCTCCCATATTACCCATTTGTTCTGCTGTAGAGCCCCATGTGTCAAACTGCTTACGTTTAGTCTCATCTCCTAGAATCTAAATTGTGGAACATGATATTTTATTATCTATAGAAGAAAAATCAAACGTATAAAAATATTTACTTACTTCATAAGCTTCTGAAACTTCTTGGAATTTTTTTGAAGCTTCAGGATCATTTTTGTTTACATCGGGATGGTATTTTTTGGCAAGTTTGTAATAAGCTTTTTTAATTTCGGCAGTAGATGAGTTTCTACCTACTCCCAAAACTTCATAATAATCTTTTCTTACAGATCCAAAAACCGGCGTTGAATGGAACGTTCTTTTTTGAGGATCTTGTAAAGATGAAGAATCTGAAAGAAGGGAAAATAGGAAAATTATATGTATATATTACTCTAAAACTAAGAACCTGTTAACAAAATTAAATAAAAAATGTGTCTAACCAAGAACATGCACTTACTTAAAAATACATTACTATATGTCAAGGTCCTGGAAACTATTGATTTATTACACTGGAAACATTGATGAAAAAGTCTTTTTGAGATGTTGTTAACAATTTGTGAATTTGAATAAACTAATATATATTTTGTACTAAAAATTCCAAACAGACTTCTCGCATTAGCCATTTTCAAATGACAGAGAATGACATTTTAAATGACAACCATAAATCTTTGAGTTCAAACGTTACAAGTCCGCAGTCACCTTCTTATTTTGATGGTTCCAACCATAGATAAAAAGAAGTTGAAACTTTTTCAGGTTATATTATGATTGATAAAAATGTCTAGAAATAGGTATGTATTTAATATTTGAAGGGTTTTGATTAAAAGTTAGCTTTCAGCATTAAAATCATACCTGGTGCACTAGTCTGTGAAGATTGCAAATTACGAGGAGACATAACAGTTGGGTCTGGAACAATCATACATCCTGGAGCTGCTATTATTGCTGAAGCAGGACCAATTATTATAGGGGACAACTGCCTAATAGAGGAACAAGTCAAAATTATCCATAGGTAAAAAGAAAGTAACTACATTTTATTTGAACAGTGGAAAATACTTCTATATATTGTAGGTTACCATTTGATCAAAAAGATAAAGAAACTACAACACCCGTACTTATAATTGGTTCGTATAATGTATTTGAAGTTGATTGTACAGTAGAATCTCCGAAAATCGGCAACAACAATGTATTCGAATCAAAATGTTTTGTGGGAAACAAAGTTACTGTTTCTAATGGTTGTACAATTGGAGCGGGATGTAAAGTTACTGAAGAGCAACTTTTGAAAGATAATATAATCATTTATGGCTCCAGGTGTCAAATGAGGGAAGGGTTAGACAAACCAGTAGTAAGTTAAGACTTATCAAACGTTTTCAGTGTTTTAGATTATTTTTTTTTAGTTACAAACGCTTCAAATGGAAACTCTGGCTAAAATGCTCCCGAATTATCACCATCTTAAAAAAGCTAATACAAAAGCTTGAAATTTCACATGTTTCTCTGTATAAAATATGTATTTTAAATAATATTAGTTGTACTCACATATTTATAAGATCTATTTATAAAGTTAACATTCTAAGGCACAAATAAAAGTTTTGAGTGAAAGTTATGCTGTTTGTGTGTTATTTTCCCTTCACACTATCAAATTCGAAAAAATAGAGGATAAAAATCAGACAAATTGATAAGTTGCAACTTATTTCTATTTATTGAAGAAATAAAGATGTCTAGCATTGTTGTAGTCATGACAAGGTTAAAGCAAATAATACATTCGAAGTTTTACAGTAAATAAATAAAAATTAGTATCATTATACTCACTGATATGATATGATAATGTACCTGCTTGTATTACTCACATGCTGCATATTTCTTGTTGACTCAAACATGTTTCATCGTTTCTTTTAGTCGTAGCTTGAGGATGAATTTTATTTCCATATCAAGTATACGTTAATACTTTTTCTTCTAAGATGTAGGTACCTTGTGGTCTTTGTATTGCCCTCATTATATCAACTGCAAATGAGGAAGTTTTGTATATAACCAGAAATTGTAAAAACTCTACCTTGCTACCTGAAGAACAATTAATAAAAGTTTGATACCTCAGACTTTTATTTTAATTAAATAAGAAAATTGATCATAACTCACGTATAATTAATATAAATTATTTATTTTTTTATTGAAATGTACTCCAACCTTATCCACTATGTTTATGGTTAATGGAAATAACAATAACATTTATATTTATGATTTATCCCATTATTTTTAAAAACATAATTAAATTTTAATTTTTTACTGGTGGCGCACCTGGATTTCCAATATTGACAGCATACTAAAGAAACAAATTTTTTGGGCAAAAGAAAGTGTGCTTTGGATCAGAGCTTGGACACCGGCGTATGAAAAAGTGGATTCTGTTGCGAAATCCTTTTTGCTGTGTAGTGTGTGCCGGTATTACAATTTAAAATCGAGTGAAAATCAATTAAAATCAATGTAACAATAATAAAAATATGATATTTTAAGACTTTAGGTGTTAATAATGTAGTTTTGAATAGTGCAGAATTAGTTAATTATCGGTAAGTTCTTTTTTTATGCAATTTTATAAAATTCATTTCGGCCATTTTACCTACATAGATAATTAATGGATGCTAGCATAAAATAGTACCTATATTATTTGAAAGAAATTTGCAAAACTATATTATATTCTGAATTTTTTCACACTACATTTATTGAACAATGTTATATTTGAAGTAAATCTTGAACATTTGATACTTTTTAATTGTTTCACAACTGATTTAAGCAAGTAGGTGGAGTCTCCAGAATGTTCTATGATGGTATGATAGGTATTGTAGTTTTTGTAATTGTGGCTTAGTAAAAAATACGCAAAACAAAAGTTTATAAATTAGTAGGTTATAATAAGGTTTACCTGAATTATTTTACAAATTCATTTCCTTTCTATGGCTATAAAGGGTGTAGACATTATTAACTATATAACTTTATTCGGGTTGGGTTGACTTTATGTATGTAGAACTAGAAATCCAATTATTTGAAATATATGGGTAGCCATGATTCCTTCTTGATGGATTTGAATTCAAAATACTCTAGTGGAATTTCAGTAGACTATTTACAGATTTATAGGTTATCTCTCTTGTGGTAAGATAAATTTCTGTTAGAATTGAGTTAAAAATTGGATCCTAGATGGCGTAACAGATATTCTTATACATGTCTGCTTATTTTAGATTATGAAATACAGGGTGATTCAGCTGAAACTGACAAATTTTAAATGTATACTTGGAATTAATAGTGATGAATTCAAATCTGTTTCTTGTTTGTTTTTAAACAATATTAAATTATTTATATTATTTTCAATTTATTTTTTTTACAGATCGTTGAGGGTAAAAAAGCGATTGCCTAAAGGTAGGAGAGTGTTGTGTATGCTTGATATGTATTTGATATTTAATAATTTTATGAATATATATTGAATTTTGGAAACACCCCAGCAAGAGGATATTTTTATGTGGATTTCTTTTGTGTTTCTTTTTTTTCAGGTGAAGGTTTTTCAGCATAATAATGATTTGTGAGCATTTAATTCAAATAGTTTATTTTAATTTAATTTAGTTAAAGTTATCAAAATAAGATTAATAAGAGAATTACAAATATAAATATTATCAAATGTTTAATATAAAAAAATTTCTTGAAATAATAATTTTTTTCACAACTTTGCTTAGATTACCAACATTTTTTCCATAATTTCAAACATTTATTCTATTTCGGCATATTTTTAACCATTTTGTTAGGAAATTATAATTTTTTAAATTATTAAAATATTCTTAGGGCTTTTCAGGTAAAATTATTTGCTCTAGACAAATCAGAGGTGGCAAATTAAGAAGAGGATTTCTGGTGCAATGTTCTGGGGGCAAAAAAATCAATCACATAATTTCATTTTTTTTAAATTTAAATAGAAATTTATCAAAAGAAAAATACAAAAACTTTTTTATTAAAAATTAGCTTTATAAATTAATGATTTCAAAATAAATATATCACATTTTTTCATTAGTTTTGAGTTAGTCTAGCATATTAGTGAATAAATTAGAATAAAATTAGAAAATAACTTGATAAATGTTAAATATTTTCCCAAAATTTGGAACATTCATTGTGTCTATGAGATTAATAGTAATTTATTGAGAAAATTATTAGATTTTAAATAATCAGAGACTCCCGGAACGCACTATAGGTACCTACAACGAGATCTTCAAGACAACAATGATTTTGGGTGTTTCCTATTATTGCTTTTATTTAAATTTTTATCAACTGAGAAATTTTTTTGTGGTTACACAAATTTTCAAATTGATGTATGCCTGTATTCATTTATTTATTTATATTGTTGAGTATTATGAGATCACATGCTTTCCTCAGGGACATTATTAGACTTGTAGTTTTGAAAAATCTCTTTTTTTCAACTAAATCACTGCAAACTTATTTTCATATTTTTAATTTCTCTCTAACTTGTTTAGAAAGTTTAATGGTTCACTAAAGACACTTTTTGTGCCCAGATTACTTAGACTTCTCGCTTAATTTTTGTGGTACCTTGAATAACATGTTTTATCAAAATAATATTTATTAATTTAATCACTATAAATTAAAATTTTCATAAAATAATGCTTAATTTTATAAATGATTTTTGAATTCCCTAAATTTGAAAACTGCTCACTATAATATTAATCTTAATCTATTCTAAATTTTAAAATATTTTTTATTCTCAATATTTTTAAAATTAAAATTTTGATGAAACTTGTTAATTTTTGGTATTACTTAATAGAGAGTGTGGGTAATATGGTGAGATTTTTTGTAGCTGCTTGGACAGGCATCAGTTGGGTTACGCTCATCTTCCCTATACTAACCGAATTGTATTATTTATTTAATTTAGTAAATTACAATTATGAGATGTGTATTTAAACATACAGTACTCTAAAATGTAATCTATTTTGAATGATATGCAACCGGTTTTTATAGATAGTTGGGTTACTCTATCAACACGGGTACTGGCTCGAGGTTTAGCTCTAACGTAGTGGACTTAGAGGCTGTACCATGGGGAAAGTTATGTGATGTATGCCTTTGACTAAGAGATAAATGTGGTGGCAATCGCCGGTCGGTAAATGGAAATGGTCGATTTCGGTTTTTAGTGATGGATTAGTGATGGAAAAAATGGTGCAGTTCAAATGGTATTGGGTGAAGTTTACGCCGCAAATACATAAAATGTAAGTCTTACTTTTTGTCTTCAAATTTTCTTGCTAATCTTGCATGGTGTAGCTGATATTTTATTTTAGATGTATACAGGTTGTTACTGAAATTCTTTTTATGAAAATTATTGGCAAATTTATATGAATATATTTTGGTATTTGACATATCCTATTAATTTGTTTTGACTCTTGTAGTTACACGCTACTATTTGTGTAAAATATCAATTATATAATACAAATAGTTGATACAGATTTTGCATATAGGCCCGGATGAATATGAAAATGCATTATTTATAATATTTCCGTGAGTTGAACAATACATTCGACAGTCAACTAACAAAAAAAAGCTGCGTGTGGTTTTTTTTATTGCAGTGTTTCGATTTGTAGGTTTGAAAATTGTCGCCAACGATGCTGCTGCTTCCATAAAATTTCATTTTAAACCTTTTGTTACTTTTTTTTACCACCACTGGTGCTTTTATTTGCAAAGGTCGATAAAAATGGAATCATTAATAATAAAAATTATTGAATTAATATATAAAATATAAACAAAAACACCAGTAGGCTTTCTATACAGGTTGACATGAGTTTAAAATTCGCGCTCAACCAAAAATGACTGATGACATAAGAGGTGCGTTCATGATATATCGAAAACTGACAGTGTACTTGTCACTTATACGAAGTAAACGCTTTTCGTGGTACGCTTGGAAAGAATTCTATTGATGGATTTAAAAAGTGACAAGATTGGGGTAGTAGTTTTTTATTTGAAAAATTAAAATTGAATCGCTTGTGGTAATAATATCGAAAGTGAAGTGTTGGGCGTTCCATTCATCCTTGCCGTTGTGGTAAATGAAGTTTTCGACCACAAAATATCGAACGATCCCACAAATCATGAAAAATAATATCGAATCAGTTATAAATCCAGCGAAAATCAGAACATTAATCGGCAAGAGGCGATAGAAGCAGCAGGTTCTTTGGTGCATAGGGCTGGGCGGCGCATCCCGACGAATATACATCGACGCCGACGCAACAACTAGAAGGCGCCTCGACCCACAAAGCTGCGGACTAACATCATAGTGCGGTGAACTGAATAACAGCATCTACACGGTGGGAGAGTGTCGCTGTAACGCCGAACGCGTGCTATGCTAACTCGACATAAAAATAGACGGTTAGAGCGCATCGACCTATCTCACACTTAATGTTTTCTGTATTATGACAGTAAAAGTTTGTTAGTGCTTTAAAATTTTGTTTTTGAGAAAAAAAATGAAGTGTTTTGATGAAAGTTTATTATCAAGATGACGAGGAATGGCCACTATTTGTTTGCTAGTGTTTACCGTGGCGCTAGCCTTGGCGGCACCAGATTGGACGGACTGTCCGACACCCTGTCGTTGTACTTGGACTTCTGGAAAAAAAACGGCGTTATGCAAAAAAGCGGGTTTCACCGGGATCCCTCGCAGTTTGGACGAAGGCATGCAAGTGCTCGATCTCTCGGGTAATTTGCTTTCCAAATTACCCCAAGCGGCTTTTCAATCGGTCAACCTAATAAATCTTCAACGAATCTATCTTTCGGGTGCCGGTTTGAAAGAAATTCATCAAGACGCTTTCACGGATTTGATAATACTCGTTGAAATTGATTTGTCGAATAATGAGATAACTTCTTTACACCCGGAAACTTTCCACGGTAACGAACGGTTACGTGTACTTTATCTAAGCGGTAATCCTTTGAAAAAACTCGTCCGTGCTCAATTTCCACCGTTACCACATCTAAGGACTTTAGATTTGGAGGGCTGCTACTTAGAAATAATCAACAAAGAATCATTCATCCATTTAACTGCTCTAGAAACTATCAATTTGAAAAATAACCTCCTGCAGAACATCTCGGAAGCGACTTTCATGAATTTTGCTCATTTGAAAACTCTCGCTTTAGACGGTAACCCGTGGCGTTGTGATTGTGATTTACGAGGTTTCCGAGACTGGTTCTTAGCCAGTAAACTCCATTCCGATTTTTTAATTTGCTCCCAGCCGAGATCTTTAAGTGAACGATTGTGGGATGACGTACTCTCGGAGGAATTTGCATGTGTACCGCAAGTGTTCGCGTATCCGCAACAACAGGTGCAAGCGGAAGCGGGTGGAAACGTCAGTTTCGGTTGTCACGTCCTCGGAGACCCCGAGCCTCAAGTTATGTGGCTTTACGAAGGCCACCCCATCAATCATACTTGGTTGGTTGTTGAAGCGGAAGAAGGATTGTTAGATAAGTGGGCCAATATAAGCATTTATAATGTCAGTGATGCCGACGTTGGACGGTATACGTGCGTCGCTAAAAATATTTTAGATACGACTTCCGTAAATGTGAGTTTAGTGCTACCGGAAGTTGTTACGGCAACAACGCTGAGTAAATCGGACAAAAAAATGGTGTGGTGGGGTATAGTGATTGTGACCGTAGCGGTGGGATTTTCTGCGGTGATAACAGTGATCGCTGTGTGTTGTGTTAAAAACAGAAGTCAAAGACGGAACATCAAAGCGAGCGTCAGCTTCACCGACCAAGAAAAGAAGTTATTGGACGTTAGCATCGCTACCACGACTGACAGAGGAACAGGTAGTTGCGAAGCGCTAGGTCCCGATCAATTGGATATGATGGATCCTCCGGTACATATTACCATAGAAAGGGAACCACCTCTGCCTCCTCTAGCAGTGTATCCTCCGCCGCCTGAATTTTCTAGTAGTACACTACCAGCTGGAGCATATGGAAATATCTTCATCTCAGTGTCAGTCGGTCGAGATCCGTCTATCGATGTTTCTAGGTGCCCGGATCTTTTAGACTTACCTCACAGGCCCAAACCGATCTACCATGGTATGGCAACGTTGCCGCGACGACCGTACGCCATTCCACAGTACGACAACATGGGGCCCAGGGTGACTGCTGGGGGAAGTTCCACGCTGTCTCTTCCTGACGCCTCAGCTGAAATTGCTATTACTCCCTTAGTAACGGGGTTACCACCTCCCCCGCCACCTCCTTGCGTTCCGCTCACCCCAGAGTTTGTCTCTCTCTAACCTCCCTGTGGTTAATCTTCAATTAGTGCCTTTGCTCACATCAATATATTAATTTATATCTCTACATTTATCAGCGGGATATTGTCAACAAGGTAAATTTTATTAATATAGTAGCAAATGTGAAAACGATATATTTAAAATTGTGTCTGCTAAATTTTTAAATGCTTTGAGCTTGGTATTGGTCAAATATATATTTTCTTCTATTAGGTCAAAGATTCTTGAAGGTTTTTACCTTTTTAAACAATTTGAGACTTTTGGTAATATTAATCCAGTCTAAATTACATTCGCATCAAGTGAAATCAATCAATATAAATTTCTTGCTGATTCTAGTAGATAAAGAGAATATAAAGGTGGGAGCAGCCACTCGAAAGAATGAACAGCATTAAAGGCAGACGGGTTTCACTCCAATTTAAATGTTCGCCTTGGGCAACTAATCCATCTCGAATAAAATTTTTTGTTAAAGATAATATTATTTAGCTTCTCACAAATTTTTTATTTGGCAATAGGTTCAATCATTAAAATTAATCAAGAAACCTATTGAAGGAACGAGAATTTCGGAACAAAAAATGCGAACTTTAGATAAATAATAAATTAACAGTAATTAAAATATTTAATTACAAATTCTATTAATGTGGTGTTAATAATAGGAGAGTTTTTTTATGATATACTCACCTTTTTGTATGATATCGATTCATTTCATTCCATAGAAGCTTCATTAATTAATGAAGAGAGAAAGGGAGAGAGATAATGGTGAGGTAGCAGAAATCGTAGACTGTATCTGGTTAGTATTTTGAATGATAAAATTTGCCTTCGTCAACTGGTGGCTCTTTGAAAATCTTTTATATGCTCACTTAATTGAAGTGTCCTGTCAAATAGTGATACTTTGGATATATTTTCTATTGAAATCGGTACTAGTTATTGAATTTTTGATGATTTTTCACTTTAGTCGATATTCTGAGCTTCTATTAAATATAATAACATCTCGTTCTCTCTTGTAATAACTGAATCATCAGTTTTAAGGAAAGAAGAGTATGGGACAAAAAATCCCATTGAATTTTATGGTAATTGCTCGATTTTCCAGTTTCAGATTACGTGCAAAATCTACATGTTTGTTATGACTTTTACAGTAATTTTTAGACAAAGTATTACCAAGACTCTTTATGTACATCGATTATTCTAATCCACCCTCCTGAAAAATTCTTTTAGTTACTGCTGGTGTCAGAAAAACTTGAACTTTTTAAGGGTGTGTGGAATTTTCTTTTTTTTTACAGTCGTCGCATGAGATGTAGAATAATTTTTCAATTACTCTCCCCATAAATCGTCTTTAAAGCAATTCCCAACTAATTAAAATTTTTGTTTTCATTTCGCGGTGTGTGTGTGTGTGTAACCAATCAGGGACTTGACTAGCTGTACGTGATGCTTATTTATGTTCATCTGTCAGTCGGATAAACCCTCGGAGAGATTTGGGTTGGTTAAATACTCCCTAAGCTTAAAAGATCCGTCTCGGTTAAGGTATTTTCTAGAAGCTGACTTTATAGCGGATAACCATATAATATGAAAAGAATATCTAAGGAAATTTTATGTGAATTGTTTGTTATTTTCAATAAATTTATTTAATATGGGGAATACATTAGTCAGCTAGGTTTGAAGTGGTAGTTCAATATTGTATTTTTAAAGATCTATTGTGCCCCTTTAGTTCTAATTCCCTGCTGTGCAGTTGGAAAGTATGTGGATGGAGGTTTCTTCTTCTTCCATGCCACAAAATCTAAATCTTCCTCATTTTGAGCTTTTTCAGGTGCCCATTCAGGCGACAATGTCCCGTTAGGATCCCTGTTAAAACTCTTAGCGCAGTTTTACTTTGACTTATGCATTAATTTGATCTCAACAGGTTGTAGTCACCTAGAAGAATCTTTGATTGTATGTGCCCTACTAGATCTTTCCATTGGTCAGATCTTCCCTTTCTCTTGGCTTTATCTATTTTTTTCAATATTACTTTGGGGTTAATTCAGCAAAAGGGTCTAGACCCCCAGAAAGGTATTTCAGTTCCACTTTTTACTAGTCCATCTGCTATTTCACTTCCTTCTATTCCAGTGTGGCTTGGATATCAATTTTCTTGGTTTTCATTGTTATTTTGTATACATTTTTAAACAGTGTAACTTGACTCGTTGCCTCTCGTATAAAATGTATGATAATTACTATATTACAGCTGTAAATTCGTAATTCTTGGTTAATAACTCGTAACCGAACAAATTTTTACTCGATCTAGGAAGTTTTGTGGATTTTACCGTTAATTGTGATAGAAAATACTGAAATACGATACAAAAGTTATAACTGTCGTTAACGAAATAATGGGTTACAACTATTTTTAATAGTAAGGTTGCGGTATGGGAAGTAAACTTTTAATTAAAAGAGTTTTAATGGTTTATAGTTACTTGAATTGGATATAATGTAACAAAAGGGGGAAGTGTCTATTCGATGAGATATGTTGAGTATAGAAAATATTCGTGTTAAAGTCATTTAAGTACTCCACACTTCAATATTTTTCAATAAAATGAGCTTGTATTTATCATTTTAATTCAATATTTTTCTGTATTCTAGCCTGTAGAATCAATTCGCCCGGACTATGATGGTTCCTGTAGCATTTTTTTATCCCCTGACGCTATCGCAGTAATAAAAATTTTTCTTAATTGAGTCAATTCATTAATTAAAAGAGGGGAGATATGGTTACGTATTTTCCGTATTTTCCTCGTTTCGTGATAGAGTGATTATATAAAAATTCAATTTCCAACATTGCTTTCATTCCATTTTAATAAGGGCTCTTTTCCTAATGGTGTAAAAAGCATACATGTTTTTAAAGCGTAAAAAGAGGATTTTGCAGGTTAATGATATTTTGAAAAAAATGTTTTCTTATTATACTAAATCCGTCTTTTATACCAAAAATGTTTATAAAACAGTTTGGAAGATAGAAAATGAGCTTGATTTAAGCAACTACACCACTTAGGTAGATGTAATTAACAATATCACAAAGATCAGACTATACGAAACAATCATACAATCTTCTCTACATACGGAAGTGAAGACTAAAAGTAAACTACGGAGGTGGGAACGAAAGATTCTAGGAAAAAATCATGGATATACGAAGCAGTGGAGAAGCAGAACCAACAAAGATATTCAAAAGCACCAAGCATTACAAGTGAAAGTCAAGCACAGAGGCTTTGATGGTTAGCCCATGTGGGTGGGATGGGTGACGGAAGATAATGCTTTTTGGAGGTGAGAAAAAAGGGGATGACCTGGGAAGGAATGGATGGATGCTGTTAAAGAAGACTTGAATCATTTAGGAATAAAGGTCGGGAATAGGAACAGTGTCCAAGAGAGACCAAAATACTTGGACTCGATATACTCTCCGGAGAAGAGAGTACGACATTGTCTCTGTTATTTTCTTCCATTCCAGAATCGCTGTACGGATTATAATCTGTATGAGGCAATTCCACCAAATAACAAATGTGAACCTAAATTGTCTAAATTGTGTTGTTGGATTCGATTCTGGAAATATCCGTTTTTATCCTCCAAAGGACACTTTTTGCCCAGAGTATTTGATATCTAGAAATAGTGGATAGTGATGAGGGTAATATATTTTTTTTTCAGAAAAAATTATGAAGAAATATATTTTTATAACGTTTTCACATTTGCTGCATTTATACCTTTTTGTCATTATCCGTTTTTATTATCAACTGTCTTTTGGAAAGAGTATGTATTTATGTGTTGATCAAATTTAATTTATTTATTGTTGTGTGTTTTATATAAATGTATAGGTAAGTATTTGTTACTACCAATCAGATAACAATATTTTGTTAGCCAAATATACCTTCTTAGACTTTGTATGGCCGGTCTATATTATTTATTTGGAAATTCTATGAGCGTATGTACCTATGTAAATTTTAGATTCCAATTCTAAATTTAGGATACAAAACTAAAATGTATAATGTGTCTAGGGGAATCCAAAAAGAAACAGTCTTCACACTTCAATACTTACTCTTAACTTTGATCTTTTTTTTACTGAGAAATAATTAACATTTTGTTCTGTTTCATCCAGTAGTCGGATCCAATTACTTATTCTATACAAACTTTCCAATCAGGAAAGAGCTGAAGGTGAACTGCAATAATTAGTAGGAGTTTTTTTGTTGTTGTTTCACAGCTTCACAAGACGTGTTTCTTTGTAAGGATTCACTTAATAGAAGCACAATCCTTGGATAGAAAGTTTACAATTCTCTTTTTTTTTGACTCCCCTTGATACGTTTTTTCACTCGTTAATACCACTAGTGTTGAAATTATTTGCGGTAAATTTGTTCAAGGTCACGAATTTTGAGTAAGACCGGGAAAAAATTGATCTGAAATTAATTTTAACCCCTTCATTTGGATCTGTTCCTTGTACCGATTCGTCCAATCCTAAGTAAATCAATGTGACAGCGACAGCTGCTTTTTATCCGATGTCAGCTGTGGAATATGAATACTTTTAATGAGAAAGAAATACTATTGACACGATAATGAAATCTGTTCTAACAGCACTAATAGTTTGAAAGTTATCATGGAATGGATTGCGACGTTAACAATCTATATGGTAACTAAATGACCTTGAATTTTATTTTCGTATTGCTAACAATGGGATGGAAAAACAATTCGCTGTTCCATATACCACGTTATTTTGTTTTATTTCCTGTAATAAATCGATGGCTCCAAATTAAATTTCAATCTATAACCTGACCAGTTATTATTTCATTTCATGCATGTAAATAGGTGGGCAATTGCATAGTAACAGACTTCTACGACCTATTTGATTTTGTAAAGTATTAATTGCTGTTAACCGTAATAAAATTTGTTTTTTAAAAAATCTCATCTTATTATTTTAATCCCATTTTGAAGAGTAGACGTCTCAGTATCGGAGACGATTATTATAACAGAGCAAAAGCGTTGAGACAATTTGACTGATCAGGATCTGCAAACCCTGAAGAAATAAGCAATTTATTTTTGGTTTTATTTGGGAAAAAAGTGAAATTGCTCGCTATCAATTTGAAACACCAGAAACAAACAACATGGTAAAAAGAAAAAAATAACTTTTTTTTTTATTTCATTAAATATAATTGAGCTGATATTTCATTTGTGACAATGAGTTCAGAGAATTGAGGCTATGGTATATTTGTGGCGTTAAATTAACAGTGAATAGAGTGGATGCTGTTTACAAAAAAGATATTTATCACCGTTAAAACTGTCACATGACTTAGACTTAATTTATCAACTAGACTTTTAATTTTTGACTTTACAGTGTTCGACGTAGTTTTTATTGAAATATTTCGCAGTAATTTAGTATTGTTGAAAGGAGTATAGCTTTATGAATTGTCCAAACCTCGCCAACGAAATACTTTCTTTTCGCCTGGATCTGTTAAATTTCTTTTTCCTTTTTTTTCAAATCCAGTGCTCCATTTTAAGAGCATTATTTGCTTGAGCTTAAAAATAATCTTTCATTGTTTGGCAAAAAGTGTTTAAATAGCCCTTGTATAAAAAAAATGCTTTCTATTATTCCAAGAAAACACAATTTCACCAGAATGATCATCGGTTAAAACTGCATTGTCATTTTTAGATTATTTTCATATAATCGGATACTTTCAACTACAAAGGAATTCTATTTATCTAGCAAAGAACAAATACGTTGGAAGAATTAATTTTTATTCTTTGTATTTAAACCTGTAAAAGTCATAAAGCTCCAGTTTCCATTTCGAAAGAGTAAGTTTTGAAATACTGAATAATATTTTATACAAAAATATCGTTTTATACTAAAAGGGCGACTAAGAAGTTGTTTATAAATGAAATAGTGCTTTATGTAGCTTTTCATTTTATGGATATTTGAATTTAGAGTAGGTAGACTGTCAATCCTTTGTTTAAAAATCTGTATCTCAAAATGAACCAATGGTCCTTTTTATGAGTACTCAGCTTGTTTAAAGTAGAAAGGGATTTGTGAAATGTCGTTAAGTCAAAGCAGTTTGTTTTTAGGACATTAAAGACAATAAACTTAACAAAGAGGATGAGATTAACGTCCATCAAAATTTAATGATCAACTCGTTCGAATTTGCCCTCGATGTTCTACATTTTTTCGATCTATAAATACCTTTTAAAACTTCCTCTTTTGCTTCATAAATTCCGATATATTTAGCATTAAATACACAAATAATCATTCGTTTACATTTCTTTACTATTCATTTTAACATCTACAACAACAAAAATTATTATTGTGAGAACTCACATTGTTTTTTTTATAATTTGTTGACGACAAGCATATATATTTAACTATGGCGTGTGGATTTTATAAATAAAATAAACCTTCTTATTTATACCTGAAATTACTACTATTTCCATCTGTTGTAACGAAAATGTTCCATGTGTGCGTGGATTGAACCACTCACTATTATATACGAGTACATGACAAATCATTGTACTGGGATCCATTGTCGCCTGAATGGGCACCTGGAAAAGCTAAAAATAGTGGAGGAAGAATCCAGATATTGTGGGATGAAAGAAGAAACCTCCAACTACATACTTTCCAACTGCACAGCACTCCAATATCCTAGAGCACAGTACCTGGGTGATTACTGGATAGAAGAGGAACGTTAACTTGAGTTGAAGCCTGCAGATATCCTAAAATTCCTGCGGGAAGTAGGACTAAAGGAACTACTAGTTTCACAGACTTTCCTCAGAAACTAAGTAGAAGTAAGGGGGCATAATAGATCTTTTAGGTCACCCAATTATATGAATCTTCTCTGCTGGATGTTATGATTCATTAGAGCCAAAAAAGCTTTGGGTTTCTTCAAAAAGGACCTAGTGAAAAAATGTGCACAAAAAGCATGAAGTGCCGAGTACCCGAACAACCACAATTTATTTATTCATCAAAATTACTTTCTAAATTCGCAGCATAAAAGTCGAGCTCTCGACGTTTCAATGGCAGAAAATAATGTTTTATTTCATAATTCAATTTTTCTTTCACAGAGATCTTTTTCGTAACACCAAGAAAGAGTTTTATCTGAAAGAGTCCCTGTCTAGGCGAATTTAAATTGCTCTTTTCGAGTGCCTACCGCATTGAAAGTGTAGACAGGAAAAGATTGCTTTTAAAACAAAAGAAGTAGCCGTATTATTTCGTTTCAACAATGACAACGGTAGAAAATAAGGGTAATTTTTTACTAGAAGTGTTTTAATACAATAAAAATCGGTCTAACTGAAAATACCGAATCCTTACTTGTAACCAGTGTCCAGTTAAACGTTTTAAATTAGCCAATTTTCATTTATTCGGTTAAATATAAATGAGATAATATTCCCAGATTTAGAAGCTTTGTTCTGTTGTACAATTAATAGCCGAAAGCGTATTCAATTTGGACATTGATAAATTTCCCTTTGACTACTAATCAAAAACTTAATCAAATATCAAGAATTTTGCAAATAAATTGAATCATATTGGACGCACTCACTGAAGTTTGAATAATGTACGCTTTGTGGAACAGACACAACATTTCTCGAACGCCAAATCTGTAATTACAGTATTCCAGAGTATATGATTCTAACGTAATCATCCAACTGTTACGAATCTTGTCTTCCCAACTATAAGCCGATGCCAAATTAGTCTGTACCAGATTCTTGTCTTTAACGATAGTCAGAGAAAAGGCATAACCGCCCATTGCGATCGATATAAACCTGATAATTCTGTAATTACTTATAACTTTCGTTACACATTTTTTTATATATCTCCATCCTGACGCTTTATAATTATTAATAATTGTGACACACTCTCTCAGCTATTCACACGTGAGCCATAATTTATCTTGGTTAAATTCAAGTGTGTTGGTTTCATAAAATAAATTTACTTCACGAGTCCGCTTTACACTCGGTATCATGCAGTTTATTTGTTAATATATCTACTCTGAAATTAACAAAGGAACTGAAAATAGGTATGAGCAAGTTTCAGAGTCTGCGGTTTACTATACTGCGACTTAATGCTACATTAACACGTTCTAGTTTAATCTGAAGAGTTATAAATTTTTACCACTTCTTGTCATTTGCCGGCTTTTTAGCTTCCATCCAAGTAAAAGTGAAAATGATAATATACATTTTAAAAATTGTTACACATTAAACAAGGTCACAATTTTGTTTTAAAAGCAGCTTGGTTAATAAATTTTTAATTGGCACTTCGAAATTCGATATACCAAATTTAATTTTTACGAAATTGAAAGCCCTTTTAGCAGTGGCGTCTCGAAATTTTGAATAAAAAATAATTAATTAAGTAAGAATCAAGAAAACGTTTCACTCATGTCATACTCTTCGCCATTTACTTTATCAAAACTTTTATTGGGAACAAACAAAGCTCAGTAGTCTCAATCTAATGTTGAAAAACTCGCTCTAATATTGAAATATTGTGCTTGCTGGGTGCATTTTCTCGTAACGATCCAGTCTATCAATCTCGGAAAGTGTGGCACTTTTCCAGGACAACGAAAAATTATTTCAAGCATCCATAAACTCTAAAGCCTTCAAATATTTCATTTATAAATACGTTTTTCATGCCAAAACGGGTTGAAATATAAATCAGACAAGAAAAGGGATAACCGAAATTTCAGGAAGAGTTTTATAAAAATGATTATCTCGCAAATGTTTTTTATGTCAAAACGGCTTAAGCAATAATGAACAATTAGGGCAGAAATTTCTACCACTAGCCAAACTTTACACCCATGCTCAATCCCTTAAGTGATGGGATGAAATCAAAGGATCACTCTGGGAGACCCTGGGAAGTAATATCTGGCGATGACCATCAGGTAGGATTTCTAACTGGACATTTTCAACTAAGGAAACAACTCATGGGGAGGATGTACAATGGGTAACATGTGGCCAAGGTGCTATGAGCCTACACTCATCCTCCCTACTCTACATATACAGAAACAGATGGGGCAGGGATTGTAAATTGTTTAAAATGAATGGGATGAAGGTTCTGTGAACCTTTGAGCACCAAAACATCACAAACTTGGAATTAACTTGCTTTTAGATTGATCTTTGGAGTTTATCCACCAAATCAATCTGAAAATAATGGTTGTATCAGTTAACAATAATTCTTTTTCGTTTATAGAGTTGAACCATTAATTTTAAATGAAAATGTACATTTAAGTGCAGTTACCAACTACTTCACTCCACTTAACTCAGCTATAAAATTGGTTGGAACGCCGGAATGTTTCGAATTTTTTATTCATGTTAATAATATAAAAGCGTTTCGAAAATCGCTCAAGCAACGTTATGTTTTCAAGCTGTTCATCAATCAGTCACCACTTACTTAAGGCTGCTGTTTCTTGCGGATTTATGCCTTGAAGTAAATTTTCAATTTGATAATTTTTTACTTCTACACGGTGGATGTAATCACAGCAATGTTTCACCTCCTGAAAATCAATGTTTTCAAAGTAGTATTACTTTGTGTACATCGTAAACTAAGAGCTATTGATTTCCGGCTTCTTTCTCATTATTCAGGTATCACCTTTGCATGGCTTTGGTAATTTCATTTCTGAGGATTCATCTAGGAAATTGTTGGACATCCGAACTTTGAGATAGTTTTGAATGGTGAAATTGGTTGAGTTATATTATATATTCCAACAAGTTTGATAAGTTAGTCTTCTGTTCTAATGATTTGGTTTTGTGTGGACTTCAATCCCCGTTTAATATAAACCTCTTTCCCATAGACTCATCTAAAAGAAAAAGGACAGCAACGTTCCATTAAAGAGTCGACCGCAAAAGCAATTAGTTTAATTGAAAACAAAGAGCAAATTAAATGTAGTTATCTTGAAATAGATTCTCGAAGCAATATCGAAAAAAGGTTTTTAATAAAGAATTTAATTCTTGTAATTTCTTTACAAATTGATATTAATTTTCCACGTCGCTGTTTGTAATTGACAACACAGACGTGTTATAGTCCGGGAATCTTTTTTTATAAAATTACTTTTTAAATTGGCGTGTTTGTAACACTAATTTCTTCGACATTGGAAAAACTTGAAGGTATTTCCTGGTCTAGTGACATTAACTCTAATCGAACAATTTTAAAAACAAGGCACACGCTCCGATCTCTCTGAATCTGATCTATAATCTACTAATTAGTATTGTAGCTAATGGATTAAGGTGCAGCTTTTGTTTCACAGTTAATATCGATAATTGAATAGCACGAAATATGGGGGAGGGGTGTATATCAAAGAAGGGGTCAAAAGTCATTTTATAACCGAGAAGAAAATATGTTTCCATTTCTAGTCCTGATTTTTATTTTTTACATATTTGATGTCTTTTTCTGATCTTTTTACGTGGTATTCATCTCGTTATCTTCACTAATGGACCAATAAGTCTCAGGTGATTTTCCTTTTTATCCTTCCCTTTATTCAAAAATTATTGTTTGATGCTCCAAATTAATTTTTTGTTTTATCTACAAAGGTTTTTTTTTAATCCCATATCAAATATCTGACTCCCGTCAAAATCACTTGCTAATCTCGCTAGAATTTCACTCAGAACGTTGATATTCGCATTTTTTTGTCGGTTTTGCTTGTTTTGCGGCGATAGCATTTTTTAAAATGAGGTATCTTACCAACCAACACACGGATGATTAACACTTAATTGTTGTAATAGTTAAATACCGTGTGTATGTAATTCAGACATTTCCTAAATTTTGTTTTAATTTTGCAAATGAATAGATAACAAAGCTGGGAAAAATTTAAATTACCACTCGGGGAAAAATGTTTTAATACCTCACCTGGGAACTCTGAATATGATTATGATTATGGAAAATAGGCATATAGCTGGAAAATGTTTTGTTTTGTGACCCTAGCTACGCCACTGTTTTAAGCAGTGACGAGAAAAGTAATATTTGTAGGAAAACTATTAAAATAAAACTAAAAATACCTACTTCACAGAAACGATATATGAAAGAGCTAAAATGAAATGCATGTCGTAATTTTCAGGCTTTTCACTTTCATCTTCTGGCCTACCTTCCTTTCTTATTCTTGAGTGGAAAATGATAAATTACACCTCACAATTTTAACGCGTTTTCTCCCTCACGTTTACTTTTGTGATGTCCATGTTAGGATAAGGACTTTTTATCAAGACCGCTTCTTTTTTCACCGACTCTTACATGACGTCCGGATTAAAAAGTTGAAGTAAAACATTTAGTGATGATATGTGAGGCAAAGTCGTTCATCATTTTTTTATCTTTCGTATATTATTTGTTATTGTGTGAGTTTTACATTATGCAGAACATGAATTTACGAGCCAAGATTAGATTGAATGGAAGAAAAAAATACTACACTACACTACATAGTGCGGAGGATTACCTAAGTGTCTGTATATTGAGAATTCTCTGTAACAAATATTCAAAACCGAAACTCCCTTACTATTAGGTTGTTTATTAATCTCTGACCACTGAAACCTAATACGACCTCCAAATGAAAATACAATCTTTAGACTGAAAATCGATCATTGTTAATCATATTTTCCCTAAAGACTTATAAGGTCCCTGTGTAAGCCTTACAAAAACATAAGAAGATCAATGCTTCAATATTTAAAAAAAAGTTTTTAAATTGTTGGATTTTGAATCATGCGAAACACTATCATCTATCCATTCAACTCAGTGATAGCCACTTTATATTCTGATACGTTCATTATTTTCGACAAACAATACTACAATGTATAGAATACAATTTATTTTTGTCCACAAACAACAATTATCCACCTAATGTTTTTTGTTTCGGTAATGTAGGTATTCAAGCTTAATGGGATTTTTTTAACTAACCGAAAATAAAATAGATAGCGACAATAAACTCTACAAAAACGTTTTATGTTTGTAACAATAAAAATCTAACAAATTCTTTAATATCAAATAAACAGACATGTTTACACTGAATGATAATATGAATGCTCTAAAATATACGAACAAAGCAAAAATTCACGTCATATCATCCAAATATTCTTCCTGATGAACATTTTGGAGATATTTTATAAAATTTATACGAAAAATTTAAGCTCTTATCTAGGTTTATTCTCAGGGCATCTATCATTCTGAAGTCCTTGACTATAATAACCACGCCAAGTCTACTGAAGGCGGCGATCTTTGACAGTATAAAGCTTGCAGACCTAGCGGCGGTTTTGAAAAGTTTAGGATTATTCTGGTTTGTAAGCGACAACCATGACAAACTTTGAGAATTGTTTAAACAATGTTCCTCTGTTCTAAATACTAAATAATCTATGGTTTTCTTACAATGTTGAGAAAAAATGATAAAAATATTCAATTAATGATATTCGAGCAAATTTAAAATTCACTCATTTTCTTTGTCTGCTTCTTTTATTTCCGCATTGTCACCTGCTAGGGCATTCTCGGAGTTCAATAAAAACTTTTTAATAATTTAATAAGTGCTTGTCGCCATTGTTTGAAAAAATTAATTTTTGTTCGTCATTTTTAAGAAAAACTCCTTGAAACTTGGAAAATAAGTCGCAAGTTATGGAATTAAGTTTACTAAAAAGTAAGGTGAGTAAATAATCTAAAAGTCGCTCTAAAAGTGTTTTTCCTGGTTATAAAAAGGAGAGTTTTTAGTAAATCTGCCGAGTAAGGATATTAAAATTTTCTAAAAACCCATCATTTGGTATGGAAGTCTGTCTCTAGGTTATATAAACATATTTTGAAAGCTGGAAATGTGTAAACAGCAATATAGTGGTTCTACCACTAGAAAACAAATCCATAGCTATACTCTAGTTATAACAGCTCTAAAATTGGCTCAAAATCCGCAATAAATATCGATATATTCATTGACTGAGATAAAGTCCAATTGTGTGGGATTTTATTTAGGATTTTACCGAGATATCTTGTCTTGGAATCATTTTAGTTAGGAGATACTAACAATGTCAAATCCTACAATTTTGAACATAAGCTCGGCTCATACTTTATTGACTTATTTGCCAATGTAGAATCCAAATATCAATTTAGTTGGCAATAACATGTACACATACAATAGTTATTGGTTACGAAAATGGTTTGATAACGAAAATATTCCTCAAAACAGTGCCCTAAATTGGTGTTTAGAGGTATATTTATCAATATTGAGTCAGGAGGCAGAATATGTTTATGGACACTTCATTTAAATATTCAACTTTTCTTTCTGCTCATTATCATTCACACGAAACAATCTTTAAAAACTTTATTGTTCAAGAACTCTTCCTTTGTTCTACTCTACTTGGTCGCTCCTTTCAATAGGTACAACTTTTTGAAAGAATGCTCCTTTATGGCAATAATTTCCAGATTAAAAAGTTTTTTATTGTGTCTGCTATATTTTTCGCTGAGTGTTTTTGTTTGAAAATCATATTGTCGGAACAGAGTGTTCCAATCTTTTTACGAGACAAAACTTTTTGAAACTTAATCTTTGAAGTGACGAGGCCGACAGGTCTATCACTTCCCAAGAGAGGTAGGAATGACGCAGCTTCGGGTTAGAATAACTGGGGAAATATTGGTGAAATTTGGGGTGAAGATACCGCTTGAATACTTTTGTCAGGATAAAAAAGACAGAGAGTAGCTTTAAAGAAAAAAAGCTCACCAATTTTTGGTTGTAGACGTTCCCTTAACGAATAATGACGTATTCGTGTTCAGCACCCTCGAAAATATAAAGTTAGACTGTGTTTGAAGACTAGAATGAGGTTGATTGGTTTTTGATTCTCTGAAAAGTTAGTAAATATAGTTAATAAAACTTTTGTGATTTCCTAAAACTCAATACAGCTGTGGCCAAACAATCATCTAGTCTAGTATATCTCATCTTCATAATATTTAAGTTGAATAAGTTAAATGAAGTAAACAGCGAAGACCAAGTTTAATGTACTTCTGTTTTTTCGTTTATTATTTCAATATTAATTTTAACTGAAAGTATAAATATATTTGTTGTTTTAGGATAGAAAATGTAGAGTGTACTTTTTGTCTGACTGGAATTTCATGAAAGATTCTTGTATCTTTGGATGTAAATGTTTATTTATGGAATAAGCTGCGTATAAGATGTGAATATTCAAATATTGCTTGAACATTATATAAACATGTTGTGGATAGTTATATTTATTCCTTTCAGGAAACAATATTGATTTTAACGGTAAAAGCGATGTCTATCAATATTTAGAAGACATCTCAACGGATTCAGAGTGTGTTCTTACAAATGATTTGCTTTTATTGGATTTCCGGTATACGGAACCGAATTTTTTCTATGATTTCAAATGTGATTGATGTTTTTAAAATAAGTTAGATATCCAAATATTTTGGGAAATTGAAAAAAACTAAGGGTTTTCTTCTCTCCTATCATCAAATTGTAATCTAAAAAAAGCTTTTTTCTAGCACTTAAGAATGAACCCTTCTACATCTACAAATTTAATTAAAACCTTTTTCGATAAATGAAAGTATCAAAACCACGCTTAAACTTTTTACAGACGAAGTGCATTTAAAAGCCTGATGATTCTCCGGAATTACAGTCAAAAGTTGGAAAAGGAACTTAACTACAGTTACATTGTTGTTAATAAAAAGTTTCGATTGAACAATAATTCAATTATGAAGAAATAATATGTTTAACGATCTCTTCGTACACTCAAAGGAATGTAATTGATGTGGAAGTTACAGTTCGCTCTCTTGTCAAAAGTTTTGATGGAAAGTGGCTTCTCATACCGCTCAAATTTAAGTGATTTTTGCAGCTTTTTAATGGAAAATTATTCAAAATCACCCATTTTCTTTCGTCCCGGTCTCCGACAACCGTTTTCTATAAATTAACAGTGAGCGTTTATCTATAAAAAAATTTTATTCGTTTGGGGAATCATCAACGATAGTAATGAGTTTTTGTTTCGGTGTGAATGTTATTTTGCGTCAGTGGTTACCGTTTAATTGAGTTGGTAATTAGCGTGAGATCGGCTGGTCACAAAACGGGAAGTTATGATCAGTTAATTTCACAGGACGACGCAGTCACTACTCTCTGGACAATGTAATTTATCGTCCTTGGATATAATTAACTGTGCCTTCGCAATATGGTTTGTTAAATATGATACACATAAATATTAAAGGGAGATATAGGTAGATATCTGATGTCTTCTATTAGTAGGGCGGTTGAATTTCAATCGAGTCATTCATCAAATGGATATTTCTGCGTGGGTGGATTTATAACAATGTATAGAGTGAAAAAAGGGTGGTAAAAGGTGAGAAAAAATTATTAGAACAAAAAGTTTTATATCGACCTCAATTTTATAATTTAATCTCAAGCAATACACGTATACAGCCCCAGGTATGGCATTACAATCAAAGAGTATATTGGGAAGAACCTACCTTTGCAGTAACATCAATAGAAGTACAATATATCGAACTGACTCTGGAGGCGGTCATGTGTTCGCCGCCCGTAGTGTTCGAGGAAGTGTAAAGTCTTCCATAGTATTTGTCGGCTGGAATGCGTGGGTGGACTTTGTATGTTAGTTACGTTACGTTTCCTCTACCGTTAATTCCATTATTGAACATACACTTGAAACCAACACATTGTTCTTGAAGGGATTGTAATTTGTAATGGTTGGTTACGTTCTCTCCAACAAAAGGATTTGTAAATAGTTTACCAACTTTTCTCATTTTATGTTTTTGTTTACTTTTGTGTAGTAGATGACCTTTTGTCAATCTCCATTTGAATTGGTAGCAAGACGTTGCGGGATGAATTTATATCTCTTGATAATATTTTATACATATCTCGTTTATAATCTCACTCAGAAGCAATAAATTTAACAACGAAAAAGCTCGAAATATTTGTAAACTTTTTTTTTGTTGAATGCCAACGTGCGAGGATAACAGCCATTTTAGTAATGTTAAGCTCAACGTAAATCCGCGATGATTAAATTAATAGCTCAGTATACAAGGCATTTACTCGAAATCCTTCGTTCCTGATATGAATATTTTAAATTTTATTGTTGTTTTCCCGTAAATGAGAGAGAAAGTTGTCTTATTACTAATCAACAATAGTAATATTTAACTAATTAAACATTTAGAACGTTCTATAGTCTGGACAGTCGCAAGAAAAACCGTAAGTAAATAAAGGCCACGCGTGATCTATTCTAAGTGTGCATATTGGACGACTGGTATTTAAGTGTTAGCAGTAAGGGAACAAAATACGTCCCTACGCATCAACGGCAAGGCAAGAAGATGCCGAGGTCATTCAATATTCAGGTGATTATATTTTCGTGCAGTTTTTCTTTTTATTGAGAACAAACTGACCATTAATTTGACATATATTAGTGACTTCAAAGATATTTTCAAGGTAGTGAACAGGGAAATTTGAATCTTGGAATAAATGGGAAAAAGGACACATCTGATTGGTTTAAAATCGCAGGCATAACATTTTCAACAAAATTTCTCATTATAGATCAATAAGTACATATTAAAACCTATTTCTACAAAAAGAAATACAATGAAAAAAAGTTAAGACCAATAAAATTCGGCACTACAGAACATTCGAGAAATCTAATTGAAGCTAGACGTCTTATTTACGAGATCGTTACGACAAAATAGCATGACCCACCTACGTAGCCTCTTGAAAATAAAGTTTTTTATCGGTTTTACGTATTGACTTCAATATCACTGCTGCTAAGACGAAAATAAAGCACCTAATATCAGTCAAGAAGATCATTTGGTGAAACTAAAAGAAATGAACTATAGTATTACTTAACCTTGAATAATTTCGATCAGATAAATCTCTTTGTTTACCAATATATGTTATTTCCTGTGGAGACAATACGTTGTTTAATTATATCAGTAATTCGATATGCCACAGGAAATCTTACATCCCTCGTCAACAGTTTTGAATTTCATGTGAAGAAAACGATCCTGCTCATATCAAATCTCCGAGTTGAATTACTTCTTTGTTTCACCCAACGTATTATTTCTTCTTTGTTTCCTTTGTGGGTATAAAACGCATACACTTTAAATATTTAAATTTACATCTATGTATTTTTGGTTAGGTTAGGTTAGGCTTCAACTTAGGTGAATGTTTTTCTTCTATCCAGTAATCTGCCAGGAACTGTGCTCTTCCAAGCCACAAAATCTGAATTCTCCTTTCTCCACCATTTTGAGCTTTTTCAGATGCCCATTCAGGCGACAATGTCCCGTTAGGATGTCCTGGTATATTGTTCTCGCCTAGTTCATTGATTTACATTAAATGGTAATTGGATAAATCTATTCTAAAGATAATCAGAGAAAATTGAAAATCAATTCAAAATTGAACGTGGTAATTGAGAAAATAGCCCAATTTCCAGAAAATATTCATATTGACAGTAATTGACTATCATTTTAATACGATTTTTACAGCAGTACAGTGTGTCTCACCCATATCATTCATAAAGTTTTATTTTAACTAACAGATGAGAATAAAACGAAACAACAGACAAAAAATTAATTATTTAAAACAAAACGTGAGATGATAAATCTCGTATTGCAAAGTGTTTCGAAAGACAGGAGGATGGAAACGACAATCGTTGAGCAAGAAAATACTCAAATTTGATGTTTATGATACTTTTACATGAATCAATATCTGAAATAATGACTGAACAAAAGGTATTAATCGCGTTCGGGGTATTAACGAAAAATATATATGGAAACTTGAATGAATCATAAATTCGTACCTTGTATTCAGTTCAAAGTATTTTCAGATAATTTATTTTTAATGAAATATCACAAAAGAACGCTATTATGTATTATTCTTTCCATTTTATTTATTTCAAAGCAATTTGGAGCTAATATAAAGACTCCGTCGCAGTGTTTGTAGTATTCAATATCAATAAGATAAGATATTTTCTGCTAAACCTATTTTTTTGGTAAAAAGTAATGTTCACCCTATACTTTCAGTCGATGTCAAGGTTTCTTTTGAAGGATTTCACGAATTCTTCCATACAAATCGAAAACTCAGTTGATTACAGCTGGAAAACTTCATTTGGATATAAAACAAATTCAAATTATCACGTTTTCATTAAAAACTTTATGCCAAATCTTGAAAATGCGTGAATCAACTAACACAATCCAGTGGTGGAATTGTACATCTGAAAGGAAATAGAAAATGATGTCCTCTGTAAGCGATCCAACAGGTAGCAACCATTCTACCGATTAATGAAAAAAACTCTCACCAAAACAAGAAAATTTTTCTCGTTACATTTCCAAACAAAGGAATACAAGATTACACTCATCTATTATTCATAAGATGAGATAAAATACACATTTTCCGTTGCTTTACATCACTATGGCTCTCATTTATAGTACAAAGGACACTCAATGTACTCTGCTTAACAATTCAAACTATATCTATATATATATACACATAGCTCTGCAATTCTATTGTACAACAACGCATAACGGCATTATATAAGCTGAACTTGGTATGACAATAAAGCTAGGACCTCTCCGGTCTGCCAGCTATTTAGTTTGAATGAATATGTGCTTTAAATTCGATAACCTAATTAGGACTAGATTAATATTTAAATCGGTTTAACACCAATCATCGAAAAAGGGGAGAATTTCGCATACAATTTGAATAAACCAAATTAAATGTGTTCTAAATATTGTTTCTCAACTACAAACATAAATAATTATTAACTTAATCGCCTGTACTATTTTCACAATTTTCCGATTTTTCTTTTGATTTTATCTGTGTGCGTATTTACTGTACATCTGCGAATTATTCAATATTCTTAATAAAAAGTCAAGGGAGATAATTTTGCCAAAAGATCCAACTGGTTTATACAAATACGTCAAATTACTCACAAAGGTTGTAATTTGTAGCGAATACGTCAGTTAAAAAAAATTAGAAGGAATTTCTATAGGATTACATGGTTGTTTGTCAGCATTTGAACATTTTTTAGATCTTTTTGTTTTCAATTCCACAGTCACCACCAGCCAGTAGAAATATCTACATTGTCTGGATTCTTTACAGATTAGAAATTCTTCCATTTCAGGTATTTCAGTAGATCTTTGATGTACCATAAATAAATAAATCACAGCATTGATCAAACTACTCATACCAACATAGCTCAAAAATTTCTCGATCAGGCTCTCTAAGCAAAAAATTTTCGAAAAAGTTTGAAGCGAAAAATTGTGTTTTTGGGTTACATGTCTCACTTTTTTTGCAATACATACTATGCACTACAGTACTTTTAAATATTTGAATTTCCTGAAAACGTACTACACATTTTTTCAATAAAATAAGAATCCATGGGTTATCATTCAAAAATAGAATAAAAAAACATCTTTTGTCAGTATTCAATAAACAACCCTCCTGTGGTGTATCATTATTTCCTGTACAAATGATACCCTGAATTATATTCATTCCAATTTGAATTGAAAAAAAAAATAATTTGAAGTTGTTATCGCAATAATCGAGTGTACAACAGGAAAATTATCAGTAATTTATTGGTTTACACGAGAGGATGACAAAAGAAAACCTATATTGTTTCAATTAAAATATAATAGTTAATAATTAACATGGAAATACTCGAGTGAATAAGATGTCTATAAAAAATGGCATGCTGATTGAAAAAGGAAAAAATTAGAGATGATTTTGTCATCAAGCCAAACAGAAACGACCAAACAGTTTGCTCAAATTATTATCTTTTGTATTCAGTGTCCAACTGGTCACAAATTTACACGAGCTGGGGATATTTTGATGTAATTTACACTGTATTTGATTTAAAAACTTGCGTTCAATATTAAATGAGAAATTGGAAAGAAGCTGTAGCGTCCAGAATCTCTCTTTCTCACTCAATGTCCAGTAAAAAAAATCTGGCAGCACAAGAGTTTTTCAAGCAGCATTTCTGTAGATAGATGACTTCAAACAATAGAAATGTAGGAGCAATCACTGCAAAAGAATATCCTCAAGGGAGGTAGCATAAATTTTGCTTATACGGTCCTCAAAATCATATGAATAGATTAGAAACTTCCAGTTGCAATGCAAACAAAGAGATGCTAGTTACAAAGTGAACAACAAAAAAAGTTCTATATACGAGAACTCCATTCGAAATGGAACCACATTGAAATTTAAATAAGACAAAACATTCAAACCAACTCAGAGCAAACAAAACTATAAAATCTGGAACTTTTGAATAACGACCACGACCACAATCATAGAGATCGCTATAAAATGAAACTACCTACTAGAATAGGTAATGTATAAAACAACAAGTTATATGCAATTTGGTTTAATACAGTGAGAAACAAAAGTTTGAAGGCATTAAACACATTCTAAATGTGAATACTTTAAAAACCAAAAGAATAATTTTGAATTAAATTTTTCTTTTCAGACCCGTCAGTTAAAATTACATTCTCAATCATTTTTATTTCTTGGAGATTCCACTAAACCCAACCCAAAACGTAATAACGAGGTCTGCGTTATCATTATTTTTCTGTTCATACAGTTTATCTTTGGATGATTGGATTTTTGAGATAAATGGATTTTCTCTTTATTGATTGAGTTGGTCTTTGCATGTTTTTTTTCCGCAAAGAAAATAAATAAATGCAAAATTTCGTTCCAAGGAGTTGTTTTAAAAATGTTTGCCTAATTTTCGAAAATAAAGAACATTTTCGCGACTTCCTGATTGAATTCCAATAATGTTTCTTGTCTGAATAAACGTATGGAATGCAAACAACCCTTAAACAATGCGCGAGACACTCCCTGAAACCATTTCAGGTATCAACAGGGTAGATACAGCTAAAATGACTGTTTATCTCAACTAACGATCTGCCCTAACGCCGAAATGTTTTCATTTTACGTCAGATTCTCTGATCTTTCTTCACGATACTTGGTCTATCTGTTTGAATGTTTCATTTTTCGTACATAAATTTTCCAGATTAAATCCAATGTATGAGTAGTTATTCAAAAAATGATTCAAGGGTTGTTTTTTATGGAAGTACTTTGTGCAAATAGGGTAATTCCATCTTAATAGACCATGTAATGTTTTAAATGTTTTTCCGATAAAATTTCCTGTTTTTTTCTAGTAGAAGCGATTCCTTATAGTAAGTATTGGAATACTTTTTTTTTTCAATGACTAACGCTTTTCTTTCGCTAGACCTTTTAGGTATCTTTCAACATTCTAATCGGCTTTTCACTTTTTTGTATAAATCGTTTTCTGAATTTCAAATTTAACCAAGAAAAAATTTGAAATTCACACTCCAAGACTCACAAGCTTTAAGGACTTAGGACGCCTGGAAACACCCTTGAATTGTTGATATAGATAAGTCCCTTTTAGGGGTGCATATTCAAGTGGGCATTTCATAGTTACCCTTATATTTTGTAGTAAATCTGATTGAAAATATAAATGAGTTGAAATATAATGCTTTTAACATTTTTTATGTCAAAATAAACCGTTTCAAAGAAATTCATGGAAGCTGTATTCGTTAATTTTGTTATGATATCGTGAATTTTCCCTTTTTCTTTCATTCCATTTTGGGCTATCTGCATTGGTCTAGAAGTAATTGCCACTCAAAATAATGAAACAAGGGATTTTCTTTTGTATTTTCCAATTTATTTCATTCAACAATTTCTATGATAAAAAAAATAATACATTTTTTGTAAGCTTTTCTTTTTTTTTTCGAATTTAATATTGCTTGCTTAATAAACATTACATTCTGACAGGAATAAGGAATAAAACATTTTTCGATATAAATTTTTCTTTTCTCTTTATTTATCTCTTCCAAGTCACTGGTTCGGTTATCAATCAGTATTATCATTCATCATTTTCGGTAACTTTTCAGACATTTTCTTTCATGTGGAATATGGTGAGAAAACGTAAGGAGTCTCTAACAATTAACACTTACAAGTGCGACATAAACTGAAATAATATCAAGTATTATCCTAATAATTTTGGTCGATATTTACCCTCTTTCAAGTTGATTTTTCACAAAAAAAAATGTATTTATTGAGTGAAATTGGGAGCGGAAACTTTCCCGGTTCTGTAGCGCAGCACTACGGGCTACGGTAAACGCTTTACGCATTAAAATGAGTTTTTTTTCGGGTTATACTAGCATACAATCGACGATATCGTATTCCGATCAGATTTTTGAAAGTTCCGAATGAAATTAAACAAACATAAAGGACATTTTATGCGAGAATACGTTTTTCATTCGAGCGTATAAACGACAAGATTAAAAATAATAAAAGTTTCAGTCTTAACTTCAAATCAAAGTTTACTTTCCACTGCTTTTGTAAAATGTTGAAGCTTATAAATGAGAATTTCAAATAAAATCGAATAAGCTAAATAAAACCATTGAGAATTTCATCTATCAAAACCCTACTGCGTACGTCTATTTCAATTCCCATTTCTGTCTTTTATTTGCATGTACAAAAAGGCTTTCGGCCCGCTAACATGCGTTCTAAGATTTATATTTGGCTCTCAGAACAAAAGTTATGTGAAGACAGCTACAGTATTCGATAAAAGACATCCTGAAAAATATTTGAGTGGATGAGTTTAGAGGAATGGTGAAGTGGCAAATAGACTGTATCATCATTATAAAACATTAGAGTCCCATTAGAGAAATTTATCTGCTCATACCACTGCAATTGCTTTTTTATGGGAAAATATATCATCAAAGTAGTTATCGATATCCACATTAATTGCAAAAAGTTCTGTCGTTAAAAACCGCTTCGAACTCCTGTTCGTTACCATCACCCTATAAAAAATATCAGGAAATGGTGAATTGGAAACGAATGCATTATATTTCTGGCAACGCAAGTTCGAAATGGCCAATTTGGGGTCTGCGTCACGTTATCTCGAATTTCATTCATTATCTTCGCTTCTATCAATCATTCCCGAGCCCAAAAAGGGTGGAAAAAAAACCTTATAAAGACAAGAAAAGAAACGAAAAGTATGCAGTTTAAGTTCTCTTTTTTTATATAGGTCTGTAGTTCGTACTTAAATCAGTGAATATTTTTTCTTTGGAAGAAACTTTTCGATGCACGTCTACAACTCTTTGAAAAATATAACTTTCCAAAACCAAAACTGGATCATTTATTTAGATTTTTTTCGGTTATTGGCAACAAACCAAGCCATTACGTTTTCCTTATTTTACGTCAAAGATGGAAAAATAAGCCAGAAACTTCAAACAACTTCCTAACTACAAAACTGTATCCAAACTTTTGCTTTGGTTACTAATATGGAATCGAATACTCAAGAGGAATTTGCTTGATGTAAAGTGCAAGTTTGACCATAGCCGTAGACACATCATTTATTGATGGGTAATTATTTCCGTAGAAAATAATAACTTCACTGATGATTTTTGTTAGAAACTTTGAATGGGCATAAAATTGTATTCATTTCATTGTCATTGTTTGACCAAATTTCGTAATCTTCCATATTAATGTTCTGATCAAGATACAACAAAGTTAAAAGATGGATGCGGTTTTCTAAACTCTCTATTTATAAGAGTAATACTCTTTCCTACCAAGATACGGCTTTGCCAATTTTCGTCTGCATATGTATAAAATGAAAACAGTAAATCTACAGCTACCGAAAATCAGGTCATGCCTCACTACTTCCCAAGTTATTGGTTTTGTTGGTATCAAGGAGGAAAGGAACTTTTGTTTTCAATTTTGTGTATGTACCTATTTGATGTCTTTATTGAATTACAGAACAAGTTAATGCAACAAAAATAGTAGAAATGAATAATTGTTGTGTGATTGCGTTGCTTTTATAGACTCTTTATATCATCAGTCATTTTGGATAAGCGCGAATTTTAAACTAATGGCAATTTTACTCAAATAATTGGTAATTTTGAGCAGGAGATATGCTAAAAGCAATCCCCCCGGTATAAAAAAGTTTTCGTTAAACTGCTATCCCTAGATTTGAATTTACTTAACTTTAGATTGGAAAAACACTACTACTTCTTTATAGTCAAGGAAATATGACTATTTTAATCAGCATTTGTATCCTGAAAAGCTGAGACGCTGAGACGTATAGCGATAAGCATATCCAAAATACAACTTTCCGGAAACAGTCCTCGTGGAATGTCAGAGAGAAAGGTTAGTTTTTCTTTCTGTTGAGCAGCTAGTCTTTGAAGTTTCGATCTTATGGATATCTTTTATGTTTTGAAATAACTTCAACAAAGTCTGTGCATCAAAATTCTATTAGATGAATGTTGTAGAAAAACACTTGTCTTCTGCATAATATAAAGGCTGAATGTATATATGTGAAGGTGCAACAATCTGGTGCATGATATATTGAAAAATGTGGAATCGATATTATACAATAGGCTGGTAACTGAAGCACTTTGAAATAGAAATGTCGCACACAACTATTATCAAGTATCATCAACGTAGATTCCTTTTTAAATACTATTTTTTGCGAGGAAATTGTAACGGTTAGTCCTTAGTTTGCTGCGCTAGATGTACTAGTAGTTAACAAGCCCAGATGATAATTTAGCTTGTATTAGCTAGTGACGGTTGCAGCTATAGACATAACCCTTCAGTTGCCTAAACTATATTCATCTATTTTTGCCCTCATTCGACGAGGTTAGCAAACCTGTCACTTTTTTGTTCTTTTAATACCAAAAAGGATTGGTCTATCGTGCCGTTTAGCCTTAGACGTGACTTTTCTATAAATTTCAATAGTAAATCGACTAAATGTTATCCGAAGCATCAAAGATTTACTTTTTGAAATTTCATTCGTTTTTTGAATATTGGAAAATCAAATCTAAAAACAGCCTGAACAATTTAGTATTTGTTTGAAAAAAAAAACAATTGCTGACAGAAATCCATTACACAGCTGTTCTTTTAATTAATTGATAGATAAATTTCTCAACCACCTGGAGTCTCTGTCACGAATACTATTTCCTATAGTTAGAAGTCTTAAAATAAACCGAAAATAAGATAGATATACATAATACGCTCGCTTCAAAAGTGGATTACAGCTTCCTTGGTAACATTACCAAGAAAAATATGTTCAACATGAAATGTTTCGAACATAAATATATACAATAGACAATAATATCAATATTGAAATTTGTGTTGTGTTGGAAATAGATTTTTGTTTTATAAAATGATAAAAACAAAGAAGTTTCGTTTTGCTTTTAATGTTTGTGAAACAATGTTTCTGTTAGACATTGGAAGATGAATAGTTCTCAGCTGGAACAACAATTTCAAAGTTATTGAAGTTCCAAGTGAATTGAGTGATTTTAAAGACGACCACGTAACACCAAATGCCTAAAAGAAGGAGAAGTTAAATGGATTTTCAGAAAAATATAACAGTAGTACAAAAATATTTGGAGGTAGGGCACACGATGGAAGGAGACTATGAAAGGATGCCTACGTAAGAAAGTCATTAATGTACTCGCAGGACTGGACGAAGAAATGTCATTAATGACAATTTATGACTTCATTAATGTTTTCATCAGTCATACGGTGTAGCAAGTTATCTATACGGTTTTAATGCCTTCCTTCAAAATTTTTCATTTTTATTTTCTTCTTACTATCGAGGATCACAACTCGAAATAAATTTCTTATCCTGTCCTCGTTATAAGGAAAATAAAAGACGGAAAATACTCTTCTAACGAGGTCGAGTCACCAATATTTCAATTTAGAACACTTTAATTTTCGGAAATGGCGTCAAAATCACTGCCGTCAAAAGTTTATTGAATTCGATTGGGGTTTTTTAATGTTCGTTTTACATTGTCGTTCTTCATTATTTCACCACCGATAATAATGAAACCGCTTTCGGCTTCCAACATTCTTTCACATAATGGATCTAATGAAAAAAGTATTTAAAGAGCAACCATGAGCGTTACACTACGTTTTTTTATCGTTACATATTATGTCGTAAACAGGTAAATATTACACATTAGTCTATTAAATCGGGTATAAAAAAAGGAACATTTTATCAGTTAAAAACATTATTTTTTCACTCTTTATTTCATTAAAATTGTAGTGGAAGAGAACATCAAATGTAAACAACTAAACATACAATTTAAATAGAAATAATCAGGATTTGTAATCGAGAAAGCTTAATTGTGATTTTCCACCTGTCACCAGCGTCAAATATCATGTAAATCGTCCCATCATATTTTAATATACCCATTGAAACATCGAAAATGCGGTCAACCGAAACCCAAACCACAGGTGTTATAGTTTTTATCACTCCATTTTGACACTAAGCGTTCAATTCCAGCTGCGTTATGCTAGAAAATATCTCGGCAGGACATTTACCGGTTTTCGTTCACTACACACTTATTCGAGAATTTATTTTCTCTCTAGGGTGTTATAACTTCTATAAATTTACTGCAATGGATATTATTACGGTCTCCCTTATAGAAATCTATAGCTAATCAATGTTTACACTGAAATATGACATATTTTGGAAGAAGATTCGCTGTAATAAGAACGTAGTTCCTTCAAATTGGAAAACAAACTTTTTTGTGAGGAAATTCTCCTTTGTTAAGATTAATTAAAAGTCTGCCACTAAAAACTCGCATATTTCCGAATCCAAATATATTTGTGTCTGCTCAAAAAGAATTCTATATAAAGAAAGTTAATTATCCAGATCCCATGATCGTAAAAGGCAAATTAGTTTTGAGAGACTTTCTCCTACGCAGAAAATCAAGATATAAAGAAAATATGCACAGTCCAAAGAAACTCAAAAAGAATTTTTCGAGTGTGGGGATAAAAAGCTTTGTTTGTATTTCAAATCACAAATCAATGAGTTATTTTTTCAAGACAGGAACACACATTCTTTAAGCTGGGTGATATTTTAAATTAAATTCCTTTGATATTCTATAAGCAGAAAGATAAGGATTGAAGATTTTATTATATGATAATCATCATCAAAGGGATGGAGAGGAATTTACATAGCAAGAACATTGTATTGTCAAATTTAACTAATGAATTTTTGGGAGTAACTAAGTGTTAGAATACATTATGCAGCTCGTGGCGTGAAAACAAGAAAAACCTTGTCACTGTAATTTAAATTTAAAATGGAATACAAAACCACGCAAGTGTCAGCGAATCACTGATGAATGTTCTGTAATCAACACTTCGTCGGTAAATTTAGTATTTCCAATTCGATAAAACAAAATTAAAATAGGGAGAACCGAGTGAACATAAAAATAAAAGGAGAGTCAATGAGTGAATTTGTTTAGCTGGAAATAGACTGGATGTTGTATCGAAATAAACTACTTATCACCATTGAAATTAAGATTAATATCATTGCTGACATTAGTATATACTTGGAATAGAATAATTTCAATCGTGAGGCTTTAAAAAAGGTTCCAAAAAGTGTGAACAAGTATTTATTATGCTTATTTCTTTCTTGAAAAGGTGTCAAATTTTGTGGTTGACGGATTTTTTTTACGCTAAGACCTAACTCTTGTCTGGAAACTGATTATTTTCGGATGAAAGTAATTTTTTGCCACTTCATTTATATTTGACTGAAAAAAAAACATGTTTTATTGTAAATCGGAGAGTTTTTATTAAAAATTGAAAGCCACAAGTTCATTAACCAGAGTGAGGGATGTTTTTGCTTGAATCGAACAAAAAATAATTAACACGATTTCAACAAAATCATGAAATACGAAAATTAAATCTTTTTATAAAATGAGCATGAAAAGGAAAATAAACTTCAACGTACCAAATTCCAATTCAGGTACCGGACATTGCATCAAATCAATTCAATGGCGAGGATTCAAATAATTAACTTTTGACTGAATTAAATCTTAAATAAATTTTCCCTATCCAGAAAAAAAAGACCGACTTGAGAGCTAACTTTTACTCAATAAAATGTTTCGAAGCTCCTTAAAACTTCCAAATTACTTCTTGTTTTAACGAGTGTTGAACTGTATATATGTAGTTTCATTAAATGTCAGTCATCTATTTCCGCAGAGAAATGTAGTGATACAACGCCAATAAGTTTGCTCTTGTAATTTACCCTAAGTGGCGGTATGGAAACACTAAGTGGTGTAATCTCAGAGCTAGAGCCGCAATAGATTAACATAATTACTATTCCAAGCAACAGTGTTTCCTACCGATAACGGAAACATCCAAATTAGGGATGAATATTAAATTTTGATGGCCGTTTGGACCAGAGTCACCGCCCTCGAGCAATTTCGAATATTTTCTGACGTTAACTCGATTTGAATACATCTCGTGAGCTGTCGGATCGGAAAGTAAATTTCAGACGTCGAAGCGATGACATTCTACGTGCCAGTTTCAATATATTCGAATTGGTCCTTGCGGAGATATATTCACAATGAACATTTTGTGATATTAATATAAATCTCACTTAATGGTTTCTACTTAAGTGAAGTTTTCTTTTATCGGGGGTAAAAACTCCAAAAAAAGGTGCTGGTTATTTCAAAAAGGGTGTCAGATTAAGGGTAATACAGAAGCAAAACGGTAAAATTCACGTGAAATGTTTGAATTTTTTTTAAATGAAGTTATCGGAATTAATTTTCATATTGATTCATATCGCTAATGCAATTATCTATGTAATGTTGACATGATTGGGTGAAATTGTTGAATTTGTATTAACGAACGATAAATTCGTTGATGAAAATTCTCTAACAAGAAATTAAAATGCATTGCATTGTGGTAAAGGAACTAGCATTACTCGATTTGTTAAATAAACAATGCTTACACACATATACCGTTTTAATAAATAATCCAATTATTTTAACCAACTTAGTTAATGTGTTCATGAAAATTACACATAATACGTTTCCTATCCAGTTAGTACAGAATTTTTGGTAGCATTGGCGTACAGTATTATGATTTCATAATAAATTATTATTATTTTGACCTCACATAAGTCGGACACTGACCAAAAAGTTTTATTGAGCGATTATGCATGGGTTCTAGCTTTGTCGTAAACTCAAGAAAAGTAAGTGGCCAGCCCAGACAGAGCCATTCTCATATTTCATGAGTTTTTGAAAGCGTCGCATTGAAACGGAAAAAACAACAGAAAATCGGCGTCCATACGGGTTAAAGGACGTTTTTGTCTAATGAAGACGAATTTTAGAGACTCGCTGTCCTCATTAACAACAAGATAAAGTTTTTTAGAGATGAATAACTTCAGCAGCAACCTGTATATGTTAAGAAAGTTTTATTAATTATGCTCTTTCCTAATTGCATCTTGCCCGTAGGAGAGCATTACATGTAAATTTCTCATCTTCTTTGAGTTCCTAATGAGTTTGCGTTGAAAATTTATATCGATAGTGCTGCGACTTAATGAAAGGCAAACTACTAAAGGTACAATATTCTTAATTAATAGGTTCATTTAATTATTATATATATGATGGTCGTTGCAGAAATTTGACAAGATTTATAAGTTTCGTGAAGTAAGTTGAAGTTTTTTTGTAACGGAAAGTTTCATGGTTGGTATAGTTGGAGGCAGTTTAAATTTAAAATTACCTTTTCCTGCAACGATTGAAGATGTTAGTATATTACATAACTGACTTTTTATAAAAATTTCATGACACTGTACATTTTTTCAACAATTGAATATCAATAAAATATATTTTTCTATTTTTCAGCTATATTGCGGTTAAAACAAAATTGGTAAGTACTTCATTATCCTTAAGTCCACTGATCTAGCACAATCCTGCAATTTTAAATAATAACTTGGAAGTCTTGTTATTTTCTACGGGTTCGTTTAACGAAAAGCTACGATGGAGTTGACATACTTAAAATGATAAAATGCGTTCTACGAATGTAAATACATTTTATGAAAAATAACCAAGTTATGAAAATATGAAACTTGAATTTTTTGAATAACTCCAGTTCAGGAAAAACTAGAGTTATTCATATTATGAATCATACATATTTTTGAAATAATTTAATAGACTTTTGGGGTATTTTTTTATTTCAAAATAAGATTTGAAATTGAAAATACCAAGGTACTACTTTCCATTGAAATATATGACTTAAATAAATCATTTTTTGTAATTAAATTGAGAAAAATAACTAAGCTAGAGATTTGATTTAATAAACTGTCGTGGATTAGGGTAAATATATTATTTTCTGTCCTGGTGAAATTTCATAGATTTATGTACACACTATTAACGGTAACCCTTTGTATGATCTTCAGAAGGAAAGTGTTCAATTCAAGCCCCTGATCAAAATGTACTCCTTGGTACTTATTCAAATAGATTCACATGAAGGTCATCTACTAAGGTGTGGACATCCTATACCAGTTTTTGCCTTGGTGGTGGCTTACCCCAAAGAGGATATTAGTGACCAATTGTCCAGTCTTTATTCCTGTTTATTTATTACTTCAATCAATGAATTCGTAGTAACATTTTCAATTGCTCCCTCGATGTCTAAGAAAGTGGAAATCTCAATCTCCTTTTTTTTATATTAACTTTGAGAGAAATGTATGGTCATATGAGTATTAGAGGCGCATCTGTGAAGTCTGCAACTCCAATTTAATTATCAGAAATATGAACAAATCGTACTAAATCAGTTTATACTTTACCAGCTATACAGAAACTCTTATTTGAAACCATAAATAAACATACCAAACCAACGTAATCTTTCTATTGTTATATCGGACACTTTACGGTTTCGACGGCTTCTAACGGCTTTAAATGTTCTTCCCTTTTGCATTCGTCCTGTTGTATTCTAATATTATCGTCTGACGGAGGTTTTCCCTTTTGCCGCATTGTGAACGAAATTGAAATTGGAGGCTTTTGAATTGTTAGAATTTGTCAGAAATAGTGATAGAGAGAATTAAAAGTCACAATATAGGTACGTTTAGTTGCTTCATAAAGGTTTCGGGTCCAATGCTATTTGGAACACATTTCAAATGCACAGTGTTACCATAATGTTGCCAATGTATTTTCTAGTGATAATATCTCGATATATTATTCAGTATTAAATGTGACATGGCTCGGGCATGCATGGAGAGAATTGCTTGTTCAATGATACAGTGGGAACCAGGTAGTAGGAAAAGGAAAGGAAGACCCAGAACTAAGTGGGTGAAGAAAGGAAGAGGAGGACTTGAGGATAGGAATCGTTAGATGGATGAAAAAAACGAGGGATAGGATTCTATGGATAAAAATTAGCGAGAAAATATTGGAATGAAGGGTATTGATCCACCCCAGAAAGCGGATTTAGAAAGCATTTATGCGGCGCAGCCCCACAAGTGGTGTACATTAAATATGACATGTATTTCGTTTTATATTCATGCTTTCCTATCCGGTTTTATTTGTGTCAATAGTTTATGAGTGGTGACATTTGAACAAAAAAAAGTAGATACAAAACTGATGTTTTTTGAGTGCCACTTTATTCAATTCTTGCTATTGACAGGCATAAGCAATAAGTGTATGATGTGTTTCAATATTTTATTGACACTTGCAAAAAAGTGGGTGATATGAAAAAATATTATATTCTAACGGGGATTAAAGTAAGCCGACATTTCACAAAGGTAGTAATCGATTAAAATACCATTTTTTTCATGAAAATGTGATCTCTTGTAACAAATGTAATATTTAAGTATAATTCAATGTCCTTCGTGGCATATAGTCAGTAAAAGTATAAAATTTCCTTTGTATGTTGCAATATTCACTTGATTCACCAGCTTCTTTCTGGTAACTTTTCTTACCAGTTTCCTTGTAGCAACTTTTATCATTGAAAACATAAAAGTTGCCTACTTTCGATTAAGTAAGACTTGAAAGTATATCGCAGCAAGTTTACTTCTTGTTTAGTTCATTACATGTCGACTTTAACTCTCTATTTTTATCATCTTCAAAGTTTCATGTGAATTTTATTATTATAATTCCAGATTATAACGTATTTTGCAATAAATAAAGTTACAGATAAATTTCACAGTTACATATTGAAATTTTTACAAAAGGCATTAAAGTTTTTCATTCCTAACTCTGCATTTTCTTATTTATAAGAAATATATCACATTTTCTACACGTTTCATGTAGCATAATAGAAATGCTCAAAACACTGGAAATGTTTACGGCGTGTCTGAAATTTTAAGTTCATTCAAAAATCGTTCAAATATTTCCGAATCGAAGACCCGATTTCGTTTAAAGCATTTACATCCGATAGAAAATAAAATATTTCAGACAGATTCCAACGATTTGATGCATAGTATAGTCATAATTTTTTGATACTTCCCATCTAAAACAAAATAATAACATTTTTGTAATCAAGTTTTCATTGTTCTTTTAAAATCTTCATCTACTACTGAAAACAAATACCTTCTTTTATATTATATTTAACTTCTTGCGAACTTCTCAAGTTCTATAGTGTCAAGTAAATATTTACTCCATTTTCCGTGAACATCTGGCGACAACTTGAAAGAAAAGTCACTATACGGTCCAAGCAGTCCTTGTCGTTGTTATTCAATCCTCTCCTAAATTTAGTCCGATCTATGGTCTCCATTAAATAATTTTTTTTGAAGTCGGCTTCTTTAAGTTTAATATATTTTCTTCGATTCATAATATCTTCGATTTTTAACAGTAGCTCAATACAACTAAAATTTTTATATTATCGAAAGAAATTGAAACGAAAAATTGTTAAAAGACTGGCCTGTTACCTCCAACGACGTACAAAATGGATGGAATTAAATCTTGTCCAGCGTTTTTTGAGCTTTCTGGTTGAATACGTCGTTAGGTGGTGTACAGGAGAAAAAAGCATTCAACAGGTGGCTATTAGTCAAGACCTTCACGGTCAATAGGCAGCAAGACGAAGGGATTTAAGGGTTGGATATTTGAATAAAATCTTTTCCGATGTGAATTGATTTCAGCTGCATAATAGGAAAGTGATTTTTATTAAAATTTCATAGTGGATTTGATTGAGTTGGTTGATTTTACAAATAATGGATACTTCCTAATGGGCATTATCGATTCTTTTAAAGAGACTAATTTTCTCTCGTTATTGTGGCTTCAGTGTTTGTTACATATGAAACCACAGAAGTTATTCAGAAGTTATCCTGCTGGGAATTTCAATACCCTTTTTATACCTCATAGAGAAAGTAAATATTTTGTTGTACGGACTTTTCGATTTGATTTCCCTTTGTGTTGACGAATATTTACGACTCCATCAATACAGTAACAACCATAAAAGTAAATCGGTTGTGACTTATATACAATACCAATAATATTACTATTTTATTACTTTGCAGTTCGAAATTGAGTTTCGAAAAATAAAACAAACAACAGCTTTACGCTGAAGAGTTTTTATTATTATTCAAGACTAGTAATTACTTTTCTGTCACATTTGCACTTGTTTTTGAGAAAATTCAATATTTATTAAAGGAAAAGTCTCTGATAAACGTTGTTATACATTCTCCAGAAAATTAAAATTAGCATGGTAGTATTAATGTCACGCGATATGTGTGTACTAGGTCATTTTTTAATTATTTCCATACAATAACAGCTAAAAAATGAATATAAAGCAAGGAACGAGAAAAAGTACAGTTTAAACAGTTTACATATTGAAAAATAACACAAAGGATACCTCTTTACCTCTTTCAGTGTTGCCAATACTAAATTTATATGTTATTCTGGTAAGGAGATAAATTCTCAACACACTATACACTTTACATTTATGTTTATATATCCCAAAATATCTTAAAATGTTTCAATATATAATGATTATACTGTCTGCTAGCCATTTCCCATATTAGCAATTTAAATTTCCCGACTTTATCCAGAATTCTACTTAAAGTAAAAGAAACATTTGCTAAAATTAATTGGCAGTCAATAAGTGAATGCAGAAGATGCGGACATTAGCACACACTTAGCATATTAAGTTTGAAACATTTAGAATCAGCTGTCTGCAACTACTGCGGATACAAAAGAAAAACTTTTCAACGACGTTAAGCGAGATGAAAATTTTAAAACGGGGATAAGCTATTTGCCGTTCTTGATGCTTATAGTTATAAAACTTTCAATTTGGCCAATGATATCTGAGTCAACTTATATCTCGTAGACTTCCAATGGTGTTTGAACGTGTCTATCTGGCAGTTTCAAGCTCAGATTTACGCACCACATCAATCATCACTTTATGGTTGTTGGAAAACATTTCACTGAACGCAATAAAGGATTTAAAATTATATTTTTCGTACTTTATTGTAAAAAGATCTCGTTTTAGACAAAAAAGAAAGGATTCAATTCAAGAGGAATTAATCAAATGGATAATATTTATTCAAAGTTTTTTCAACCATTATTTATTTTAAAAAAAGGCTGCGGAAATAATTCTTTCAATCAGGATACGACTATTAATTATATGTCAAACATTTTTGATGATTTATTGTTATGGAATTATCCCACAATCATTCAACTCTTTTCAACTTTGATCAAAGAATAATTCCCGACTGGAAAATTCTTGCCCAGATCCAGTATTCCCTGAATACTTCAAAAGAGTAGCAGGTAATTTAGAATCGTTAAGCTCTTTGCAGTAAAGGAAATAAACCTACGTGAAAATGAAATTCTAATTAAGTACCTGGATTCGTTATGGTTTCGGTGATCAGATTAAGGTTGTTAGAGTGAAAAAGGTACACGTTCAATTTAAATGAATATGTTTGGCAACCCCGAAAGCATATATTTATTGATTCAATATTGTTTTGGTTTATTTAGTCTCATTTAAAGCTTGTCCAGCACTGTATTATGTATTGACATAAACAGTTGGCATATACTGTAATTAAATGATGAACATTTAATTGCACGAACGGTTTTCATTAGTCAATAGTAAAATTAACTAAATTAAAGCAATTAGGAAAAACATCAAGGCTGCACCATTTCAACAAAAATAATTAATTGAACCATCAAATATTCATTATTTGAAACATGCTCTCTCGTAGTCAGCATATTGTTTAATAAATTTATATTAGCAGTACTATAAATGTATATGTTGATTATTATGATATTTGTTTAAATAATACGCAGCCTGCTTTAGAATAGATTACGCGTGCATTTTTTCTTGGCATCGGCCGGACTATAGGGAAGAGACTTACTTAAACCATCCTTGAGGTATTTTTAAATTCCTTTATGAGCAACTAATAAAAATACCCGTCTCCATAAAGATATTAATAACTGAATTTCAAGTTTTTCACGCTTCAAAACTTCTACTTTAATAAAGAAGAGATTAAAGTCTGGACAATACAGTGTAAGTAGGTGAATTGTTTGGTAAAGAAACTGCTAACAACGTTTCTGATCCACGATCGTTGAACTTGCCAGGATTACAAATCTACAGTCTTGCAGTTTCATTGAAGTTGGCGATTTGATGGACTCAAGTACGGAATCGAGAGGATGTGCTCTCTTTGAGGACTCTCGTTTTTTTAATGAAACAGTATTAATCACAAAAGAGACGGCTTGTTTGAGATTTTTTAACACTTATTTTCATGTAGTCGTGTACCTACTTCATTTTTGCTGTGTCTTGAAAATCAACTTTAATTTTTTGGGAAAACTCGACTCTATTATCATTTAATTTCTGTTTATTTTATTCGAATCACATTGTTTTTAACCCATTTACGTTTCAATTACACATTTTAACTCCCTTAATTCCACTATTACTGACAACTATAACTATAATGGACATAATAGGCGTCATTAAAACTGTGTATGTATTTACCCTGAACTGGAACCGGCCAACGTGTTACTAAAGTCCCCCTGGATGTCGTTATTCACTTGATAACTGGATTTAATAGACTGTTATTGCAGTTTTGTTTGATTTAGGTTTTTTAATTAAATATGGTCGCGAATTACGTTTCACATTTTATGGTTTATAACATCATTATTGGTCAAAATTTAGCAATTTATGCTCAATTTTTGGTATGTATGTTTGTCTGTCGTTTTTCATATCCTGTTACACTGTCAAACACATACATTAGCGGATGTTAGAGGTCTAGGAATTTGGATAAACGTAATTGTGGAAGGATTTTCCATATTCTATATAATATTATTTATTACCTTCAAAAATAAATCTACTGAACCGGACCACCGAAGCAATTGCCGAATACACGATTTGACCCAACGGCATCGGTCCGGAGGTAACTTCCAATTGACTTCACAAAGTTCACTCCACCACCAGAGAAATTCTCTGGGAAAATAAAAATAAAAATCGCCGTTATGCTCGAAAACTTTCGGTTTGCACGTTCCAGTCTTTTTTTTTGGAGTATTTCGCTACATGCATGGAATGAAGAATGATGAACAATTGTAAAAGGAGAACGATATCGGAGAAATTGCACTATATGATCGAAAAAATAAAAGGTTTCCAGAAAATAGATGAAAAAAATTATTCTATTTTCCTCCTAATCTTCTGAAAAGTAACTCTTGTCATTAGACACTACTTATTACTTCGTCAAATGGACTAAGAGTATATTGCAGGATCAGGTAACAGACCAAAATGACTATTAGGCTCTCTCAGTAACTTGGATGTTCAGATACGTCTCATTTTTTCATTTGGTCCAAATTAACTGAAAGCTTTCCACCGTAGTAATATTTTTCTGATTCGAATTCTATCAAGCAACTAATACCAGTAAAAAAGTTATCACGAATGTGAAAAGAAAATCCACAAAATTCTCGCAACTTTATGTCGGAATAAAACGTTTACGAACAAAATTTCCCTATTGAAAAGTTTCTTATCGCCCAGAACGTAGTCATACATATACATTTCATTGAACAAGGTGAATAAGGACCTTCTAGAACGAGAAAGTATTGTACGAAGTTTGAATAGGGAATGGTGGTAATACATTTCCAATTTGTCAGTAACTTTGTCAATATCAAAGCTTCACTCTGACTTTGAAATAAAATGGAATCATGAGTATGTTTTTATGTAGAAAGTAATAACGAAAATAAAATATTTGTGGTATTGAAATTGGATGACGATTTTGGAAATATCAATTTAAAATTTCCTCGAACAATATTCAGCATCCATAGTTTATCTGTCCCACAAAATACGTTCAACAAAGTTAGTTACTTTTAGTGTCATGGCATTTATAGAGCGCTCTGAAGGTGAGAGGGATAAAAAACAGATACAGCACGTATAATACACAGCTCCTTTAGTCCTATTTCCCGAAGGAATTTTAGAATATCTGCAGGCTTCAACTTAAGTAAATGTTCCTCCCAGATGCTCTAGGATTCTGTAGTAGTACATTCTTCTTCCACTATTCCACTTTGACTTTTGCATTCATTTGATCTCAACCGGTTGTAGTCACCCAGAAGAATCTGTGATTTTATAAGCCCTACTAGATCTTTCCAATGGCCAGATCTTCTATTTCTTTTGGTTCCACCAATATTTCAATATTTCAAAATATACGGGTTTGATAAACGAAGGCCATTATTTTTTATTCTTTAAATCTATATCTTTCTGGAAAATAGCTCTTTAAATTGTAAGGCGTTGTTTTAATATACACACGAAGCATTGAACAATAGTTTTCAATATCAAAACTATGAAGTAAGAATCGATATAGCATGCAACTGTGATGTAAACCATAATATATAAACATATAGTTGAATGAGAGCATGAATAAAGACATTCAGATGGTATGAAAGTTCAGCGATGTGAATGTAGAGAGTGTAAAACTTTTCCATTGTGTTATTTGAATTTTCCAAATGGTTTTCTCGTTTTCACGAAAACACTGCAGACAAACAGTATACAGAGTCACGCTAGCTGTTTTTATTAATGATGATGTTTAAGGTATTTTTTTATTGTTGGTAAATATGTGCTTACTACATGAAAAGTTGATGTGCTCATTTTCTGCTCACTTTCTGATGGCGTCGAGATAAGTGTAAATGGAGTTTACATTATTTCTTTTCTCATATCTTATGTTGGTATAATGAGAGGTACATTTACGTCGGTTTTGAATGTTTGTTTAACCTGATCCAATGCTAAATATTTGAACATTAGTGCGAGCTTAACAAAACTCCCATGTTTATGATGTTTCGACTTATTTGGGATTCTGAATTAGCTAAACTAGTCTATAAAGCAAACATGAAGCATATCACAAAATATGCAGAGCTGCAAAAATAAAACAAGTTTCATTCCTTCCACATTTAATATGATAGCTAGAATGCCAACAATTCATGTTTAAAATGAAAACATTCCATCATAATTAAATATTCCGTCAGCAATTAACTAACAAAACTCTTTGGCCCTTTTGTGGTAGTTCACTATAAAGCAAATTTATATTATATTTTGCGCAGTTGTAAAAAATTGATTATAAATTTTGTCAAGATAATGTCGTGATTAACTAGAAGCATGCTATATATCACTTCAAGATATCTAAATTTTGTATAAAAAATCTCTCCTATACAGAATACCCATAAATTACTACTAAGAAGATTCGCGATTCAAGAATGCCATTACGTTGTTAACTTTAAAGTTCACAGAGGATTTAGTGCTGTTTTCTAAAGTTTTTCCTTCTGTGGTCGTATGTAAGCACCATCACTTTACTTATAAATTAATTACGCTCTTACTCCCTTTGCGAGTAAGATGGCCTTTTGTTTCTTAGGACATTTTATTTATTCACAACTTCAACACTAAACTCTCTTCTTAATCTCGCTTATACTAAATGCAGGACATTTATTCCAAAGCGAGGGCTATTGCCATCAACAAACAATATTTTTGAGTTACGTACCCCACTCTGTATATTTTTAGGAAATGAATCAACCAAAATATTTAATGTAAAATGCAATTTAAAAAAGAAGGTCGGTTTGTTAACCTTCTCGAACAAAAAATGTGAAATATTTCCTGTTCTTACTCCACTCCTAACATTAAATAGGATAAAAAGAAAATAAATTGTAGGTATAGCCTACAGAGTCTTGGAAACGTCAAGAAAAATTAATTCTACTACTTAGTGAATTCAGAAAAACATTTTCTTCACGATGAAATTTTCACTACAAAGAAAAATATACCAGTGCAGGAATGAGTGTGGTTTATAATGGAAAATGCCAATAATCTGTCAGGTGTTTATTTACATTTTAGGCATTATTATGATTGATGTTTTGCGCAGCTATATTTTTCATGAAAATTAATTTTTAATCGTCTATAAAATTCATATAATGTTTATTTTCATGGAAATATGTATTTTGGGAAATGTAAATAATGTAAAATTTCCAATTTCGATCGACCTATATCATGTATTTGTAAATAAAACATTATTAGTATATAAATATATGAAACAATAACATTGCATTGAGAAATTTCGGTAATAGTAAATTCTGCATCATTGTTTCGGTGTTTTAAAAATGTTACGAACAAATACATGGCGATAAAAAAAAACTCATAGTTCAATGACAAAGCAAAAGTAGCAATAATTATTACTAGAGAGTTTGTAACAGGTAATATTTATTATTGACATTTATTTGAATTATTGAATACACTCCTACATTTCATTTGAAAAGAGCTGCACAAATAATAACCATCATTTTTCAAGTGGCATACTTTAAAACCGAAATTTATCACTACTTCACCAGAAAACCACGGTAAAATATGGAAATCCATCCTAACGAATGAGAAAACGCTTCCCACATATCTTACCCGCGATTACAATGTATAAATTCGATGTTAGACTATCGAAAATCTTGCATAGAACCGAACTATCCAAGTTTAAGAGCATTATGTAACCGATATATTATTACTTCCTCGACACAACTTCTGGGGGTTATCTGGCGAGACCTTAGAGAACTATTTAGGTTGTTATATGATAGTTAAGACCAATTTTCGACCATATAATTTTCAATGGACAATTCCCTCGAGCCTTCTCCTTTGGCTACCGAAAGGGTGTTACAAACAAATGTTAATATTCATTATAAACGGATTTATCGCATCGGAATTCCATCATTATAAGGAACTTGGATAAAAACCGAAAAGGATTATGATTTAAGTTAGTCAGTTAGATTTTTGCAAGCCGGAAAACACACAAGACATTATCAATAAATTCTCCGTAATTGCATATATAGACCCTTGTATAAATGGTTTTAGTCAACTCCTTGTCGGTTTTATCGCAAAATTTAACAAACCGCAGTCCGATATGCAAATTAAATCCCTTAAAAAGGGCTTTATCAAATATTCCAAACGCAGCTAACGGACATAATAAATTAGTACATTTATGACTCGAAAAACGACTCTTTTACATACACATTATCTTTATTAGGGTGTGTTTGGCCACAAAGAGTTAAACACATTAGTCTGATTATTTTGCTGAGAGATGTTGTAATGCAATATTCTTGTCCCTGTGTGGATAAAAATTGAAAAGGTTAATGTTTGTGATAATGTAAAGCTTTCAGTTTGCAATTAAATTATGCCGATTCAAAAGAATATTCGAACAAAGAAGTGAAACTAAATTCTTAGTTAAACGTTAATTCTATATACATGGTTAACTAATTTAGAATTCCACTTTATTTAACTTGTGAAAAATGTTCAAAAGGATAATTTTCCTTTGAAGATTTCTTTAAATTTCATATTTAATTACTGGAGATCAGACTTAAAATCCGGTCGGATTCACTATTCAATTATCCCTTGACGTTAAGCTAAAATAAAAAAAAAAAAAAAAAAAAAATTATCCCTTGAGGACATTCGTATAATAAACGCATTAAAGTTTCCTCAATTTTATTGTGTTGAAACTAGTTAATGCCGCATAAGGCGCACACCACTGGAAAATTGAAAATCACACCCAGGTATTTAAATTTCCATTTCTCCTTATTTTATTTCTGCTTTTCCGAGTAACTTTGTATTAATTACCATAACTAATTTATGAATAATTAGGACGATTTCTGTCACGAATTATAAATATGCAAGAGAGAGTCCTTTTTGAAAAGGATCTGCCCAAAAATTAACAACCTCTTTTTAATTACGGCAATTCAACAGCGATTGTGACTCAAATTGAAATTGATATATTTATTTAAATATATATTTCAACTCTACCATCTTTTATAAAAATTCCGCACTAATATATCTTGGGATTTTCAATACGATTCCATCTCCTACAGTTTTTAATCAAAAACGTTCTCGCCAAGATCAATACATAATGTCTTCTGCTAAAATTTACAGTCAGCAGTATATTATCCATCGATCATCTTATTATAGAAATACGGTCCCAGAAACCTTCATTTTATGTCTTTTCTTATCTTTATTATTTCGAATTTTACTTCATTTTTATTATGGAAATGTGAAAAGAACCCCAAGATCAATTTTGCACTCACGATCGATGCAGTTGCGAATAATTTTTGTGTTCCACACTGTAATGTTTACTCTCAAATCGCATAATTCCTGAATATCGATCTGGGAATAACAGGACTTGAACGAAATCAGGTTATTGCTTCGCGTTAAATATTTTTTACCATTTACTTTGTTCGGTTCTCTCGTTTAATCTCCATCATTGTGTTTATGATTGTTTTTAGTGTTGCGGTATTTCTCATATAACGGTGTATAACCGACGGGATATTAACGTGAAATTATTTTCTTAATTGGAATCTTGAGTGAGCATTTTCTCGAGAAAATTACACTTATTCACCATTTAATAGGAAAAGCTTATAAGATTTAATTGGTGGGCTGGAGAACGAGCAAGAATGATTATTACCCACGCAACAAATACAATATATCCGATGGTGTTATATGTAAATCTGGTATTTAAAATGATTATATTATTATATCTACAATACCCTGCATAATTTCACAATTCGTGAAAGAACCGGCAGATGTCTTGAAGTTGTACTGAGACTTGTCCTTGCAATTGTCCTTCCAAGTCTGAAGTTTCAGTTAAAATGTTATTACAAGTGCATACAATAAAAAGTCCAATAACAAAGTGCACGGTTTTCCCAACCCTGAGTTTCCATTAACTCCTCCATTAAACTTGCTATTCACGAAATGAATTGGTATAAGAAGGATTTCGATATACACCAGTGTTACTTAAAAACTCGAAGAATTCAAATTGGGTGTTGAATAAATCAATGGCTATGAAAAATTCTGCTGTAAAATGAGACGTTGATTGGAGTTTGAAAATGAAAAACTTCAAATGAACACCCCATGAATTTTTATTGGTGATATCGGATTACGATTGTTACTTTCCAGGGAAAGCCAAAGTGGAAAATCTTATTATGTTCAAGTGGACAAAAAGATGAGATTTTTCAAGTTGGTTTATTCGGAATTTCAAATAATAAAAGAATATTTTAAATATTAAAATAATCATCAACACTTCCAAGTTTAACGGGGTCAAAATAAAAAATTTATTTTTTTTTGATATTCCGTGCCTTTATCCTGAACAAATGACAAAGAAATTGAGGAATTCGGAACAAAAATCATGCTAATGAGGGAATGGGAATCGAATAATGGCCATAATTGTTTCTACGCCTACCAAAACATTTTTTGTAACATTTCTGTCATCAATCTTATTCCACTGAAAATGTACATCGAATAATACGAAGTTCATGAATGGGGTATGCCAAAATGCTTCTCATTAATCATATTGATTCTGTGTCTGGAAAACGTAGAAACATATTATGGGCTGATATTGAATATAAAATATTTGGAAAGCTGGGAAAACCAAAATGGAAAAAGAAAAAAAAGGATTTCTAGTGATCACCCTGTAGATACTTTTCGACTTTGCGAACAACTGTATTACTCCTATAAAATACACTTACAGATTTTCATTCTTGTCTTGAGAAAATTATATTATGAATTTCTCTTGTTCGTCCAATTTTCAGAATTCATGTTAACCGCATTTTCTTCTCTACTAAATCAAAGGCCGTTCTTGCCACTTTTCCGCACACTTCGTGTCAAGAACATTCACCACATTAAATATTTAAATATGAGTTACGCCAAAAAGCTCTTCAAAGACTGCCACTATCAGCATTTCTTTACAAAAGAATATTTTCGCACCATATCGGTGTCATCTTTAGTCGTATATTTTAATGCGCGATAGTTGGAATGAGATATTAACAAAATTTCTTGGTATCGAGATCCAAATAAAATATGTGAAATAAAGCAGGTAAATTTGTGTTCCTCATAAACCCCCAACTCAAATTCTGAGATATTTATTTTGGAGGTTAGGAGTGGGTATTTTCTATAATATTCGTCATAGCTGCCTTTTGATCAACGCATATACTGGAATTGGACCTAGGAAGGTGATATTTTGATTTAATGTTCAGTGGAGAGTACTGGAGAGAATGAAAGCCTTCAATATATTATTCGTATAATATCATTTCGAAAAAAACAAAACTTAATTAGAAAAGTGTAAAACTTTAAAAAAATCCTAAGAAAAAATGAATAGAATTGTATTAAAGGTAAATAGTTCCATAAAAGTCATCGTTTTTCTTTTTTACACGATAAATTTAATTTACAAATTGTTTTCCGGTCATAATTTTACTTGTGAGCAGGTAGTTGTGGAGAAGAAAGGCTTTCACCGACGACGGAGAGAAAACACAACCATTAATTTACGTCTAGAGTTACACATTACCATGAAAATTGCATAGAGCTCCAGTTTCAAGGAAAACTTTTCGATTTTCGTTGTGATATGAAAGTAAAATAAAGGCTTTTCAATCTATTATGATCAATTTCCACTAAAAATTCGCACTTTGAAATTGGTACCTTAATTTTTTGCTAATGTCTTGCTCATTTTAAGTCATCATTATAGGAAAATTCATTGAATTCAATTATTTTATTCTGTTACACTTAGAGATTTTCTTGTATCTATATAGAAACGTTATGATTACTAAGAAATATTCTTTACATCATCTTCCAACAAATGAATTTCATTTTATTCGTCGGCCTAACTTATGTTGATGCTTGACAAGCATAAACCCCCGGGGGCCGAGTCGCTTTGATGTTGTATAAAGTGTTGGGAAGCTGTCCGAGCCTCTCATATCAAACTCAACAACTGGTGTTTTGTTTTGATATGAAATAATTGAGTTTTCCGTTTATCCGATCAATATTTTTCCATTAACGGAATAAATATCAATTTATTATCAGATGTATATTTCCTACAAGCAATAATTAACGATGAAAATTTTAGATAATTACTTTGCCTCTTCAATCGGATTAGTCTTTACCCTACGCATCCACCAAAATTTTAAAAATCTCGAATATGTGGACAGGAAAAGCATTTACATTATTAAAAATACTCCACCCAGAGTATGAAATTTCGACACGCGAGAGATAAATTTGTAGGCAAAGAAATGTTATATATTTATTTCAATACCACACTTTAAAATTTAATAGCAAGTATCGCTTTTTCATTTACAACATTGGAAATTTGTATGTCATTGCTGATAAATGTACCTCCTTCCAAAACTTCTTTAGAAATGTATAATTATCTTTCAACTTTATTACGTTTGCTGGTATAGTTATAATTACAACTTTCAGAATATACTGAGCAGTAGCTAGTGTCGTTAACGAAACTTCAGTGGTATATTTACTTCCTCAGTAGTTGCAGAATTAATTCTAGAATTTCAATTACCAATATGGTAAATTTAAGCAATATTTCTGAATGACTGTTTTTAATTTCCATTATGTTTATCCAATAATGTCGAAGTTTCGGGCCCCAATTTTTTTCATAAATTATTAACGACAATGACTACCGGCATCAAATTTGGAAACGTTTTTTGTTCCTTTTGAATTTATATTTACTGCACTTAGCCATTCATTCAATAGCCACGAGTTCATTTAAAATGAGTACCTATATTGGTACGTATTACATGATACATGAAAATTCTGTAGAGTAACGAATCATGAATCGACTCGTTACACTTCAAAAGAGTATATTTTCAAAAGATAAATCAGGTTCAAAAGAGCCGTTTTTCTATTTTAGAGATGCTGGTTAATGTTGGGTTTATTCAATGAATACATTACAGTTTGGCGCACGAATTGGAAGGTTTAAAAGTTTTTATCCTGGTTTGTAAGCTTTATGAATCGAAAGGGCTGGACGAGCAAGTATGCACACTTTACTTTATGAAAACCTTTAAATAAATCGACTTGATAAAAGTACATGATTAAAATGGACAGAATATTTCAACAAACAAAATAATAAGATACATATTTATCTGCCCACTTTCCTTTACGTTGGAAACTTTTGACAACTATGGAATTAAAATGAATAGACAATTCTTCGGCAGTTAAAGGGAATTGAAAGCCAACGTAGGGCTTATGATTGCGAACCTTGTAGTTTTGCCGCCGCATGGGAAATTTGACGTTCGTGCTTTTCCATCTGGAAACTTCCTGATAGGCCTGTTGCTTGTCAGTAAACTGATATTGTTCCATTTAACGATTGCATATAGTTTTATGTTTAATGAAGTTTTTATAGTTATTACTAGAAAGTATTTGTGATAAATTTAAGTTATCATGAAAGAGGGGTTGAAAGCAGGTTATCAAATTTAAATTGACGGTCTTTTGCCATCGAAAAAAAATTGTGTAGACGTATTTGGCAATAAAAAAAGCGTTCACCATGACGGCACTGCGTAAAAAAATTAATATGAGTCCCACCTATTCATGCTCATAACTATATCGACATAACTGAATCTAATATTAAGGTATGGAATTCATTTGCTTGGCGTAGCCGCGAGATGTCTCTATTTAACTAAATAAAAGGCGCATAATTGGCATAGAAGGATCGACATGGCAGCCGAACAATGCCGCTCGAAGGCTTAATTAGGTGAAGCCGTCGTCCCATGTTAATATTAACCCTTGGGGAAATTGCGAACGGACGTTTTGTGGAAAAGAAAAATCATCCCAATTTTCACTCATCGCAGTAAGTTGAAATAATTCTTGCATGTCAAGTCTGTGGAATGATTAGCACCATCAAATTGCCCGAAATTAATACTTTTGTTTTAAAAATAATATGGTCAGACTGCCGGAAAAAATTAATTTCGATGGAAACAAACTGTTATAATTGAGAATGAACAAGGGAACAAAACGATATTGATGGGTTACGCAGTTCTCCGCTGCTACTGTCTACGACCGCAGACCGAAACCCCAATTTTGGATAAATACCACAAACTTAACAAGTGCCAAGCTGAAAAGAGAAAATACAGAAAATGTATACGGTGACGAATTAGTTTACAGACTTGAACGTTTCTTTTAAAATATATACTGGTTTTGTTTACCTATTATAAGACAGTAACAACATTACGAAAACAACATTCTGCAGAGTAAACCTGAGCAAAACTTGCAACAAAAAGCCATTCTTGATATTTTTTATGAACGAACCTTATGCAATCATAGACGTGATCATGACGTTCATGCCTTTGTTGATTCCTTCACATAAATAACCTCCTAAAATAACGATGGAATGAGGAATCCAAATGGTCCACTGGTTTAAACTAACTGCCCATAAAACAACTGCTTGAACAGAATGGATAAACCATCGGAATTTATTTTTTATGCCCCGGTTAACCTCAAGAGATGTCACGTAAGACTCGAGACTTTCTTTCACCGTTTTTATATCGTTTTATACATCAGCTCACAGTAGTAATGAAAATTTGTATGCCACCAAACCTTATTTTCTTTATGACGTATATGGAATATGGAAACATTTTATATATCTTGGGGTACCGTGGTGGGAAAACATGGGAGAAGGTGAATCTAGTTTTGTTTGTGAGTGTTTCCATTGATGGGAATATTGTTGGCATATCGAACGAAAGGAATACTAGTTTTCACCAATCGTCGAAAAATTGCTTACACAGTGTATTGAGTCCATAATTCCGACCAGGAAAGAAGTTAGCACAATGCAGTTTACATTAAATATTTCCATACCTACCCCTTGCTTCAAAATTTTCGACAAAAAATACGTTTTTGGAATAAAAATTGCTCAAAATTCGTCTGGAGGGGTTTTTTGATGCGAAAAATCGACTGCCACAGTCTGTTTTTGTCTAAAGTCATTTTTTCTCCTTCAAATGAAGTCATGAAATTTTAGAAAATCCACTTTTCAAAACTAAAAGAGCTCATAACTCGACTAATATAATAGATAGAACGTTGTAGTCTTCGGCAATCGATTCAGCGGAAAATTTTACATAATCCAGTGTATTTTGAGTCCATAATTCCGACCAGGAAAGAAGTTAGCACAATGCAGTTTACATTAAATATTTCCATACCTACCCCTTGCTTCAAAATTTTCGACAAAAAATACGTTTTTGGAATAAAAATTGCTCAAAATTCGTCTGGAGGGGTTTTTTGATGCGAAAAATCGACTGCCACAGTCTGTTTTTGTCTAAAGTCATTTTTTCTCCTTCAAATGAAGTCATGAAATTTTCGAAAATCCACTTTTCAAAACTAAAAGTGCCTATAACTCGACTAATATAATAGATAGAATGTTCTAGTCTTCGGCAATCGATTCAGCGGAAAATTTTACATAATCCAGTGTATTTTGAGTCCATAATTCCGACCAGGAAAGAAGTTAGCACAATGCAGTTTACATTAAATATTTCCATACCTAACCCTTGCTTCAAAATTTTCGACAAAAAATACGTTTTTGGAATAAAAATTGCTCAAAATTCGTCTGGAGGGGTTTTTTGATGCGAAAAATCGACTGCCACAGTCTGTTTTTGTCTAAAGTCATTTTTTCTCCTTCAAATGAAGTCATGAAATTTTCGAAAATCCACTTTTCAAAACTAAAAGTGCCTATAACTCGACTAATATAATAGATAGAACGTTCTAGTCTTCGGCAATCGATTCAGCGGAAAATTTTACATAGTCCAGTGTATTTTGAGTCCATAATTTCGGAATTGCTCAAAATTCGTCTGGAGGGGTTTTTTGATGCGAAAAATCGACTGCCACAGTCTGTTTTTGTCTAGAGTCATTCTTTCTCCTTCAAATGAAGTCGTGAAATTTTCGAAAATCCACTTTTCAAAACTAAAAGTGCTCATAACTCGACTAATATAATAGATAGAACGTTCTAGTCTTCGGCAATCGATTCAGCGGAAAATTTTACATAATCCAGTGTATTTTGAGTCCATAATTCCGACCAGGAAAGAAGTTAGCACAATGCAGTTTGCATTAAATATTTCCATACCCTACCCCTTGCTTCAAAATTTTCGACAAAAAATACGTTTTTGGAATAAAAATTGCTCAAAATTCGTCTGGAGGGGTTTTTTGATGCGAAAAATCGACTGCCACAGTCTGTTTTTGTCTAAAGTCATTTTTTCTCCTTCAAATGAAGTCATGAAATTTTCGAAAATCCACTTTTCAAAACTAAAAGTGCTCATAACTCGACTAATATAATAGATAGAACGTTCTAGTCTTCGGCAATCGATTCAGCGGAAAATTTTACATAATCCAGTGTATTTTGAGTCCATAATTCCGACCAGGAAAGAAGTTAGCACAATGCAGTTTACATTAAATATTTCCATACCTACCCCTTGCTTCAAAATTTTCGACAAAAAATACGTTTTTGGAATAAAAATTGCTCAAAATTCGTCTGGAGGGGTTTTTTGATGCGAAAAATCGACTGCCACAGTCTGTTTTTGTCTAAAGTCATTTTTTCTCCTTCAAATGAAGTCATGAAATTTTCGAAAATCCACTTTTCAAAACTAAACGTGCTCATAACTCGACTAATATAATAGATAGACCGTTCTAGTCTTCGGCAATCGATTCAGCGGAAAATTTTACATAATCCAGTGTATTTTGAGTCCATAATTCCGACCAGGAAAGAAGTTAGCACAATGCAGTTTACATTAAATATTTCCATACCTACCCCTTGCTTCAAAATTTTCGACAAAAAATACGTTTTTGGAATAAAAATTGCTCAAAATTCGTCTGGAGGGGTTTTTTGATGCGAAAAATCGACTGCCACAGTCTGTTTTTGTCTAAAGTCATTTTTTCTCCTTCAAATGGAGTCATGAAATTTTCGAAAATCCACTTTTCAAAACTAAAAGTGTTCATAACTCGACTAATATAATAGATAGAACGTTCTAGTCTTCGGCAATCGATTCAGCGGAAAATTTTACATAATCCAGTGTATTTTGAGTCCATAATTCCGACCAAGAAAGAAGTTAGCACAATGCAGTTTACATTAAATATTTCCATACCTACCCCTTGCTTCAAAATTTTCGACAAAAAATACGTTTTTGGAATAAAAATGGCTCAAAATTCGTCTGGAGGGGTTTTTTGATGCGAAAAATCGACTGCCACAGTCTATTTTTGTCTAAAGTCATTTTTTCTCCTTCAAATGAAGTCATGAAATTTTCGAAAATCCACTTTTCAAAACTAAAAGTGCTCATAACTCGACTAATATAATAGATAGAACGTTCTAGTCTTCGGCAATCGATTCAGCGGAAAATTTTACATAATCCAGTGTATTTTGAGTCCATAATTCCGACCAGGAAAGAAGTTAGCACAATGCAGTTTACATTAAATATTTCCATACCTACCCCTTGCTTCAAAATTTTCGACAAAAAATACGTTTTTGGAATAAAAATTGCTCAAAATTCGTCTGGAGGGGTTTTTTGATGCGAAAAATCGACTGCCACAGTCTGTTTTTGTCTAAAGTCATTTTTTCTCCTTCAAATGAAGTCATGAAATTTTCGAAAATCCACTTTTCAAAACTAAAAGTGCTCATAACTCGACTAATATAATAGATAGAACGTTCTAGTCTTCGGAAATCGATTCAGCGGAAAATTTTACATAATCCAGTGTATTTTCAGTCCATAATTCCGACCAGGAAAGAAGTTAGCACAATGCAGTTTACATTAAATATTTCCATACCTACCCCTTGCTTCAAAATTTTCGACAAAAAATACGTTTTTGGAATAAAAATTGCTCAAAATTCGTCTGAAGGGGTTTTTTGATGCGAAAAATCGACTGCCACAGTCTGTTTTTGTCTAAAGTCATTTTTTCTCCTTCAAATGAAGTCATGAAATTTTCGAAAATCCACTTTTCAAAACTAAAAGTGCTCATAACTCGACTAATATAATAGATAGAACGTTCTAGTCTTCGGCAATCGATTCAGCGGAAAATTTTACATAATCCAGTGTATTTTGAGTCCATAATTCCGACCAGGAAAGAAGTTAGCACAATGCAGTTTACATTAAATATTTCCATACCTACCCCTTGCTTCAAAATTTTCGACAAAAAATACGTTTTTGGAATAAAAATTGCTCAAAATTCGTCTGGAGGGGTTTATTGATGCGAAAAATCGACTGCCACAGTCTGTTTTTGTCTAAAGTCATTTTTTCTCCTTCAAATGAAGTCATGAAATTTTCGAAAATCCACTTTTCAAAACTAAAAGTGCTCATAACTCGACTAATATAATAGATAGAACGTTCTAGTTTTCGGCAATCGATTCAGCGGAAAATTTTACATAATCCAGTGTATTTTGAGTCCATAATTCCGACCAGGAAAGAAGTTAGCACAATGCAGTTTACATTAAATATTTCCATACCTACCCCTTGCTTCAAAATTTTCGACAAAAAATACGTTTTTGGAATAAAAATTGCTCAAAATTCGTCTGGAGGGGTTTATTGATGCGAAAAATCGACTGCCACAGTCTGTTTTTGTCTAAAGTCATTTTTTCTCCTTCAAATGAAGTCATGAAATTTTCGAAAATCCACTTTTCAAAACTAAAAGTGCTCATAACTCGACTAATATAATAGATAGAACGTTCTAGTCTTCGGCAATCGATTCAGCGGAAAATTTAACATAATCCAGTGTATTTTGAGTCCATAATTCCGACCAGGAAAGAAGTTAGCACAATGCAGTTTACATTAAATATTTCCATACCTACCCCTTGCTTCAAAATTTTCGACAAAAAATACGTTTTTGGAATAAAAATTGCTCAAAATTCGTCTGGAGGGGTTTTTTGATGCGAAAAATCGACTGCCACAGTCTGTTTTTGTCTAAAGTCATTTTTTCTCCTTCAAATGAAGTCATGAAATTTTCGAAAATCCACTTTTCAAAACTAAAAGTGCTCATAACTCGACTAATATAATAGATAGAATGTTCTAGTCTTCGGCAATCGATTCAGCGGAAAATTTTACATAATCCAGTGTATTTTGAGTCCATAATTCCGACCAGGAAAGAAGTTAGCACAATGCAGTTTGCATTAAATATTTCCATACCTACCCCTTGCTTCAAAATTTTCGACAAAAAATACGTTTTTGGAATAAAAATTGCTCAAAATTCGTCTGGAGGGGTTTATTGATGCGAAAAATCGACTGCCACAGTCTGTTTTTGTCTAAAGTCATTTTTTCTCCTTCAAATGAAGTCATGAAATTTTAGAAAATCCACTTTTCAAAACTAAAAGTGCTCATAACTCGACTAATATAATAGATAGAACGTTCTAGTCTTCGGCAATCGATTCAGCGGAAAATTTTACATAATCCAGTGTATTTTGAGTCCATAATTCCGACCAGGAAAGAAGTTAGCACAATGCAGTTTACATTAAATATTTCCATACCTACCCCTTGCTTCAAAATTTTCGACAAAAAATACGTTTTTGGAATAAAAATTGCTCAAAATTCGTCTGGAGGGGTTTATTGATGCGAAAAATCGACTGCCACAGTCTGTTTTTGTCTAAAGTCATTTTTTCTCCTTCAAATGAAGTCATGAAATTTTCGAAAATCCACTTTTCAAAACTAAAAGTGCTCATAACTCGACTAATATAATAGATAGAACGTTCTAGTCTTCGGCAATCGATTCAGCGGAAAATTTTACATAATCCAGTGTATTTTGAGTCCATAATTCCGACCAGGAAAGAAGTTAGCACAATGCAGTTTACATTAAATATTTCCATACCTACCCCTTGCTTCAAAATTTTCGACAAAAAATACGTTTTTGGAATAAAAATTGCTCAAAATTCGTCTGGAGGGGTTTATTGATGCGAAAAATCGACTGCCACAGTCTGTTTTTGTCTAAAGTCATTTTTTCTCCTTCAAATGAAGTCATGAAATTTTCGAAAATCCACTTTTCAAAACTAATAGTGCTCATAACTCGACTAATATGATAGATAGAACGTTCTAGTCTTCGGCAATCGATTCAGCGGAAAATTTTACATAATCCAGTGTATTTTGAGTCCATAATTCCGACCAGGAAAGAAGTTAGCACAATGCAGTTTACATTAAATATTTCCATACCTACCCCTTGCTTCAAAATTTTCGACAAAAAATACGTTTTTGGAATAAAAATTGCTCAAAATTCGTCTGGAGGGGTTTTTTGATGCGAAAAATCGACTGCCACAGTCTGTTTTTGTCTAAAGTCATTTTTTCTCCTTCAAATGAAGTCATGAAATTTTCGAAAATCCACTTTTCAAAACTAAAAGTGCTCATAACTCGACTAATATAATAGATAGAACGTTCTAATCTTCGGCAATCGATTCAGCGGAAAATTTTACATAATCCAGTGTATTTTGAGTCCATAATTCCGACCAGGAAAGAAGTTAGCACAATGCAGTTTACATTAAATATTTCCATACCTACCCCTTGCTTCAAAATTTTCGACAAAAAATACGGTTTTGGAATAAAAATTGCTCAAAATTCGTCTGGAGGGGTTTTTTGATGCGAAAAATCGACTGCCTTAGTCTGTTTTTGTCTAAAGTCATTTTTTCTCCTTCAAATGAAGTCATGAAATTTTCGAAAATCCACTTTTCAAAACTAAAAGTGCTCATAACTCGACTAATATAATAGATAAAACGTTCTAGTCTTCGGCAATCGATTCAGCGGAAAATTTTACATAATCCAGTGTATTTTGAGTCCATAATTCCGACCAGGAAAGAAGTTAGCACAATGCAGTTTACATTAAATATTTCCATACCTACCCCTTGCTTCAAAATTTTCGACAAAAAATACGTTTTTGGAATAAAAATTGCTCAAAATTCGTCTGGAGGGGTTTTTTGATGCGAAAAATCGACTGCCACAGTCTGTTTTTGTCTAAAGTCATTTTTTCTCCTTCAAATGAAGTCATGAAATTTTCGAAAATCCACTTTTCAAAACTAAAAGTGCTCATAACTCGACTAATATAATAGATAGAACGTTCTAGTCTTCGGCAATCGATTCAACGGAAAATTTTACATAATCCAGTGTATTTTGAGTCCATAATTCCGACCAGGAAAGAAGTTAGCACAATGCAGTTTACATTAAATATTTCCATACCTACCCCTTGCTTCAAAATTTTCGACAAAAAATACGGTTTTGGAATAAAAATTGCTCAAAATTCGTCTGGAGGGGTTTTTTGATGCGAAAAATCGACTGCCACAGTCTGTTTTTGTCTAAAGTCATTTTTTCTCCTTCAAATGAAGTCATGAAATTTTCGAAAATCCACTTTTTAAAACTAAAAGTGCTCATAACTCGACTAATATAATAGATAGAACGTTCTAGTCTTCGGCAATCGATTCAGCGGAAAATTTTACATAATCCAGTGTATTTTCAGTCCATAATTCCGACCAGGAAAGAAGTTAGCACAATGCAGTTTACATTAAATATTTCCATACCTACCCCTTGCTTCAAAATTTTCGACAAAAAATACGTTTTTGGAATAAAAATTGCTCAAAATTCGTCTGGAGGGGTTTTTTGATGCGAAAAATCGACTGCCACAGTCTGTTTTTGTCTAAAGTCATTTTTTCTCCTTCAAATGAAGTCATGAAATTTTCGAAAATCCACTTTTCAAAACTAAAAGTGCTCATAACTCGACTAATATAATAGATAGAACGTTCTAGTCTTCGGCAATCGATTCAGCGGAAAATTTTACATAATCCAGTGTATTTTGAGTCCATAATTCCGACCAGGAAAGAAGTTAGCACAATGCAGTTTACATTAAATATTTCCATACCTACCCCTTGCTTCAAAATTTTCGACAAAAAATACGTTTTTGGAATAAAAATTGCTCAAAATTCGTCTGGAGGGGTTTTTTGATGCGAAAAATCGACTGCCACAGTCTGTTTTTGTCTAAAGTCATTTTTTCTCCTTCAAATGGAGTCATGAAATTTTCGAAAATCCACTTTTCAAAACTAAAAGTGCTCATAACTCGACTAATATAATAGATAGAACGTTCTAGTCTTCGGCAATCGATTCAGCGGAAAATTTTACATAATCCAGTGTATTTTCAGTCCATAATTCCGACCAGGAAAGAAGTTAGCACAATGCAGTTTACATTAAATATTTCCATACCTACCCCTTGCTTCAAAATTTTCGACAAAAAATACGTTTTTGGAATAAAAATTGCTCAAAATTCGTCTGGAGGGGTTTTTTGATGCGAAAAATCGACTGCCACAGTCTGTTTTTGTCTAAAGTCATTTTTTCTCCTTCAAATGAAGTCATGAAATTTTAGAAAATCCACTTTTCAAAACTAAAAGTGCTCATAACTCGACTAATATAATAGATAGAACGTTCTAGTCTTCGGCAATCGATTCAGCGGAAAATTTTACATAATCCAGTGTATTTTGAGTCCATAATTTCGACCAGGAAAGAAGTTAGCACAATGCAGTTTACATTAAATATTTCCATACCTACCCCTTGCTTCAAAATTTTCGACAAAAAATACGGTTTTGGAATAAAAATTGCTCAAAATTCGTCTGGAGGGGTTTTTTGATGCGAAAAATCGACTGCCACAGTCTGTTTTTGTCTAAAGTCATTTTTTCTCCTTCAAATGAAGTCATGAAATTTTCGAAAATCCACTTTTCAAAACTAAAAGTGCTCATAACTCGACTAATATAATAGATAGAACGTTCTAGTCTTCGGCAATCGATTCAGCGGAAAATTTTACATAATCCAGTGTATTTTCAGTCCATAATTCCGACCAGGAAAGAAGTTAGCACAATGCAGTTTACATTAAATATTTCCATACCTACCCCTTGCTTCAAAATTTTCGACAAAAAATACGGTTTTGGAATAAAAATTGCTCAAAATTCGTCTGGAGGGGTTTTTTGATGCGAAAAATCGACTGCCACAGTCTGTTTTTGTCTAAAGTCATTTTTTCTCCTTCAAATGAAGTCATGAAATTTTCGAAAATCCACTTTTCAAAACTAAAAGTGCTCATAACTCGACTAATATAATAGATAGAACGTTCTAGTCTTCGGCAATCGATTCAACGGAAAATTTTACATAATCCAGTGTATTTTGAGTCCATAATTCCGACCAGGAAAGAAGTTAGCACAATGCAGTTTACATTAAATATTTCCATACCTACCCCTTGCTTCAAAATTTTCGACAAAAAATACGGTTTTGGAATAAAAATTGCTCAAAATTCGTCTGGAGGGGTTTTTTGATGCGAAAAATCGACTGCCACAGTCTGTTTTTGTCTAAAGTCATTTTTTCTCCTTCAAATGAAGTCATGAAATTTTCGAAAATCCACTTTTTAAAACTAAAAGTGCTCGTAACTCGACTAATATAATAGATAGAACGTTCTAGTCTTCGGCAATCGATTCAGCGGAAAATTTTACATAATCCAGTGTATTTTCAGTCCATAATTCCGACCAGGAAAGAAGTTAGCACAATGCAGTTTACATTAAATATTTCCATACCTACCCCTTGCTTCAAAATTTTCGACAAAAAATACGTTTTTGGAATAAAAATTGCTCAAAATTCGTCTGGAGGGGTTTTTTGATGCGAAAAATCGACTGCCACAGTCTGTTTTTGTCTAAAGTCATTTTTTCTCCTTCAAATGAAGTCATGAAATTTTCGAAAATCCACTTTTCAAAACTAAAAGTGCTCATAACTCGACTAATATAATAGATAGAACGTTCTAGTCTTCGGCAATCGATTCAGCGGAAAATTTTACATAATCCAGTGTATTTTGAGTCCATAATTCCGACCAGGAAAGAAGTTAGCACAATGCAGTTTACATTAAATATTTCCATACCTACCCCTTGCTTCAAAATTTTCGACAAAAAATACGTTTTTGGAATAAAAATTGCTCAAAATTCGTCTGGAGGGGTTTTTTGATGCGAAAAATCGACTGCCACAGTCTGTTTTTGTCTAAAGTCATTTTTTCTCCTTCAAATGGAGTCATGAAATTTTCGAAAATCCACTTTTCAAAACTAAAAGTGCTCATAACTCGACTAATATAATAGATAGAACGTTCTAGTCTTCGGCAATCGATTCAGCGGAAAATTTTACATAATCCAGTGTATTTTCAGTCCATAATTCCGACCAGGAAAGAAGTTAGCACAATGCAGTTTACATTAAATATTTCCATACCTACCCCTTGCTTCAAAATTTTCGACAAAAAATACGTTTTTGGAATAAAAATTGCTCAAAATTCGTCTGGAGGGGTTTTTTGATGCGAAAAATCGACTGCCACAGTCTGTTTTTGTCTAAAGTCATTTTTTCTCCTTCAAATGAAGTCATGAAATTTTAGAAAATCCACTTTTCAAAACTAAAAGTGCTCATAACTCGACTAATATAATAGATAGAACGTTCTAGTCTTCGGCAATCGATTCAGCGGAAAATTTTACATAATCCAGTGTATTTTGAGTCCATAATTTCGACCAGGAAAGAAGTTAGCACAATGCAGTTTACATTAAATATTTCCATACCTACCCCTTGCTTCAAAATTTTCGACAAAAAATACGTTTTTGGAATAAAAATTGCTCAAAATTCGTCTGGAGGGGTTTTTTGATGCGAAAAATCGACTGCCACAGTCTGTTTTTGTCTAAAGTCATTTTTTCTCCTTCAAATGAAGTCATGAAATTTTCGAAAATCCACTTTTCAAAACTAAAAGTGCTCATAACTCGACTAATATAATAGATAGAACGTTCTAGTCTTCGGCAATCGATTCAGCGGAAAATTTTACATAATCCAGTGTATTTTCAGTCCATAATTCCGACCAGGAAAGAAGTTAGCACAATGCAGTTTACATTAAATATTTCCATACCTACCCCTTGCTTCAAAATTTTCGACAAAAAATACGGTTTTGGAATAAAAATTGCTCAAAATTCGTCTGGAGGGGTTTTTTGATGCGAAAAATCGACTGCCACAGTCTGTTTTTGTCTAAAGTCATTTTTTCTCCTTCAAATGAAGTCATGAAATTTTCGAAAATCCACTTTTCAAAACTAAAAGTGCTCATAACTCGACTAATATAATAGATAGAACGTTCTAGTCTTCGGCAATCGATTCAGCGGAAAATTTTACATAATCCAGTGTATTTTGAGTCCATAATTCCGACCAGGAAAGAAGTTAGCACAATGCAGTTTACATTAAATATTTCCATACCTACCCCTTGCTTCAAAATTTTCGACAAAAAATACGTTTTTGGAATAAAAATTGCTCAAAATTCGTCTGGAGGGGTTTTTTGATGCGAAAAATCGACTGCCACAGTCTGTTTTTGTCTAAAGTCATTTTTTCTCCTTCAAATGAAGTCATGAAATTTTCGAAAATCCACTTTTCAAAACTAAAAGTGCTCATAACTCGACTAATATAATAGATAGAACGTTCTAGTCTTCGGAAATCGATTCAGCGGAAAATTTTACATAATCCAGTGTATTTTCAGTCCATAATTCCGACCAGGAAAGAAGTTAGCACAATGCAGTTTACATTAAATATTTCCATACCTACCCCTTGCTTCAAAATTTTCGACAAAAAATACGTTTTTGGAATAAAAATTGCTCAAAATTCGTCTGAAGGGGTTTTTTGATGCGAAAAATCGACTGCCACAGTCTGTTTTTGTCTAAAGTCATTTTTTCTCCTTCAAATGAAGTCATGAAATTTTCGAAAATCCACTTTTCAAAACTAAAAGTGCTCATAACTCGACTAATATAATAGATAGAACGTTCTAGTCTTCGGCAATCGATTCAGCGGAAAATTTTACATAATCCAGTGTATTTTGAGTCCATAATTCCGACCAGGAAAGAAGTTAGCACAATGCAGTTTACATTAAATATTTCCATACCTACCCCTTGCTTCAAAATTTTCGACAAAAATACGTTTTTGGAATAAAATTGCTCAAAATTCGTCTGGAGGGGTTTATTGATGCGAAAAATCGACTGCCACAGTCTGTTTTTGTCTAAAGTCATTTTTTCTCCTTCAAATGAAGTCATGAAATTTTCGAAAATCCACTTTTCAAAACTAAAAGTGCTCATAACTCGACTAATATAATAGATAGAACGTTCTAGTTTTCGGCAATCGATTCAGCGGAAAATTTTACATAATCCAGTGTATTTTGAGTCCATAATTCCGACCAGGAAAGAAGTTAGCACAATGCAGTTTACATTAAATATTTCCATACCTACCCCTTGCTTCAAAATTTTCGACAAAAAATACGTTTTTGGAATAAAAATTGCTCAAAATTCGTCTGGAGGGGTTTTTTGATGCGAAAAATCGACTGCCACAGTCTGTTTTTGTCTAAAGTCATTTTTTCTCCTTCAAATGAAGTCATGAAATTTTCGAAAATCCACTTTTCAAAACTAGAAGTGCTCATAACTCGACTAATATAATAGATAGAACGTTCTAATCTTCGGCAATCGATTCAGCGGAAAATTTTACATAATCCAGTGTATTTTGAGTCCATAATTCCGACCAGGAAAGAAGTTAGCACAATGCAGTTTACATTAAATATTTCCATACCTACCCCTTGCTTCAAAATTTTCGACAAAAAATACGGTTTTGGAATAAAAATTGCTCAAAATTCGTCTGGAGGGGTTTTTTGATGCGAAAAATCGACTGCCTAGTCTGTTTTTGTCTAAAGTCATTTTTTCTCCTTCAAATGAAGTCATGAAATTTTCGAAAATCCACTTTTCAAAACTAAAAGTGCTCATAACTCGACTAATATAATAGATAAAACGTCTAGTCTTCGGCAATCGATTCAGCGGAAAATTTTACATAATCCAGTGTATTTTGAGTCCATAATTCCGACCAGGAAAGAAGTTAGCACAATGCAGTTTACATTAAATATTTCCATACCTACCCCTTGCTTCAAAATTTTCGACAAAAAATACGTTTTTGGAATAAAAATTGCTCAAAATTCGTCTGGAGGGGTTTTTTGATGCGAAAAATCGACTGCCACAGTCTGTTTTTGTCTAAAGTCATTTTTTCTCCTTCAAATGAAGTCATGAAATTTTCGAAATCCACTTTTCAAAACTAAAAGTGCTCATAACTCGACTAATATAATAGATAGAACGTTCTAGTCTTCGGCAATCGATTCAACGGAAAATTTTACATAATCCAGTGTATTTTGAGTCCATAATTCCGACCAGGAAAGAAGTTAGCACAATGCAGTTTACATTAAATATTTCCATACCTACCCCTTGCTTCAAAATTTTCGACAAAAAATACGGTTTTGGAATAAAAATTGCTCAAAATTCGTCTGGAGGGGTTTTTTGATGCGAAAAATCGACTGCCACAGTCTGTTTTTGTCTAAAGTCATTTTTTCTCCTTCAAATGAAGTCATGAAATTTTCGAAAATCCACTTTTTAAAACTAAAAGTGCTCATAACTCGACTAATATAATAGATAGAACGTTCTAGTCTTCGGCAATCGATTCAGCGGAAAATTTTACATAATCCAGTGTATTTTCAGTCCATAATTCCGACCAGGAAAGAAGTTAGCACAATGCAGTTTACATTAAATATTTCCATACCTACCCCTTGCTTCAAAATTTTCGACAAAAAATACGTTTTTGGAATAAAAATTGCTCAAAATTCGTCTGGAGGGGTTTTTTGATGCGAAAAATCGACTGCCACAGTCTGTTTTTGTCTAAAGTCATTTTTTCTCCTTCAAATGAAGTCATGAAATTTCGAAAATCACTTTTCAAAACTAAAAGTGCTCATAACTCGACTAATATAATAGATAGACCGTTCTAGTCTTCGGCAATCGATTCAGCGGAAAATTTTACATAATCCAGTGTATTTTGAGTCCATAATTCCGACCAGGAAAGAAGTTAGCACAATGCAGTTTACATTAAATATTTCCATACCTACCCCTTGCTTCAAAATTTTCGACAAAAATACGGTTTGGAATAAAAATTGCTCAAAATTCGTCTGGAGGGGTTTTTTGATGCGAAAAATCGACTGCCACAGTCTGTTTTGTCTAAAGTCATTTTTTCTCCTTCAAATGAAGTCATGAAATTTTCGAAAATCCACTTTTCAAAACTAAAAGTGCTCATAACTCGACTAATATAATAGATAGAACGTTCTAGTCTTCGGCAATCGATTCAGCGGAAAATTTTACATAATCCAGTGTATTTTCAGTCCATAATTCCGACCAGGAAAGAAGTTAGCACAATGCAGTTTACATTAAATATTTCCATACCTACCCCTTGCTTCAAAATTTTCGACAAAAAATACGTTTTTGGAATAAAAATTGCTCAAAATTCGTCTGGAGGGGTTTTTTGATGCGAAAAATCGACTGCCACAGTCTGTTTTTGTCTAAAGTCATTTTTTCTCCTTCAAATGAAGTCATGAAATTTTCGAAAATCCACTTTTCAAAACTAAAAGTGCTCATAACTCGACTAATATAATAGATAGAACGTTCTAGTCTTCGGCAATCGATTCAGCGGAAAATTTTACATAATCCAGTGTATTTTGAGTCCATAATTCCGACCAGGAAAGAAGTTAGCACAATGCAGTTTACATTAAATATTTCCATACCTACCCTTGCTTCAAAATTTTCGACAAAAAATACGTTTTTGGAATAAAAATTGCTCAAAATTCGTCTGGAGGGGTTTTTGATGCAAAAAATCGACTGACACAGTCTGTTTTTGTCTAAAGTCATTTTTTCTCCTTCAAATGAAGTCATGAAATTTTCGAAAATCACTTTTCAAAACTAAAAGTGCTCATAACTCGACTAATATAATAGATAAAACGTTCTAGTCTTCGGCAATCGATCAGCGGAAAATTTTACATAATCCAGTGTATTTTGAGTCCATAATTCCGACCAGGAAAGAAGTTAGCACAATGCAGTTTACATTAAATATTTCCATACCTACCCCTTGCTTCAAAATTTTCGACAAAAAATACGGTTTTGGAATAAAAATTGCTCAAAATTCGTCTGGAGGGGTTTTTTGATGCGAAAAATCGACTGCCACAGTCTGTTTTTGTCTAAAGTCATTTTTTCTCCTTCAAATGAAGTCATGAAATTTTCGAAAATCACTTTTAAAACTAAAAGTGCTCATAACTCGACTAATATAATAGATAGAACGTTCTAGTCTTCGGCAATCGATTCAGCGGAAAATTTTACATAATCCAGTGTATTTTCAGTCCATAATTCCGACCAGGAAAGAAGTTAGCACAATGCAGTTTACATTAAATATTTCCATACCTACCCCTTGCTTCAAAATTTTCGACAAAAAATACGTTTTTGGAATAAAAATTGCTCAAAATTCGTCTGGAGGGGTTTTTTGATGCGAAAAATCGACTGCCACAGTCTGTTTTTGTCTAAAGTCATTTTTTCTCCTTCAAATGAAGTCATGAAATTTTCGAAAATCCACTTTTCAAACTAAAGTGCTCATAACTCGACTAATATAATAGATAGAACGTTCTAGTCTTCGGCAATCGATTCAGCGGAAAATTTTACATAATCCAGTGTATTTTGAGTCCATAATTCCGACCAGGAAAGAAGTTAGCACAATGCAGTTTACATTAAATATTTCCATACCTACCCCTTGCTTCAAATTTTCGACAAAAAATACGTTTTTGGAATAAAAATTGCTCAAAATTCGTCTGGAGGGGTTTTTTGATGCGAAAAATCGACTGCCACAGTCTGTTTTTGTCTAAAGTCATTTTTCTCCTTCAAATGAAGTCATGAAATTTTCGAAAATCCACTTTTCAAAACTAAAAGTGCTCATAACTCGACTAATATAATAGATAGAACGTTCTAGTCTTCGGCAATCGATTCAGCGGAAAATTTTACATAATCCAGTGTATTTTGAGTCCATAATTCCGACCAGGAAAGAAGTTAGCACAATGCAGTTTACATTAAATATTTCCATACCTACCCCTTGCTTCAAAATTTTCGACAAAAAATACGGTTTTGGAATAAAAATTGCTCAAATTCGTCTGGAGGGTTTTTTGATGCGAAAAATCGACTGCCACAGTCTGTTTTTGTCTAAAGTCATTTTTTCTCCTTCAAATGAAGTCATGAAATTTTCGAAAATCCACTTTTCAAAACTAAAAGTGCTCATAACTCGACTAATATAATAGATAGAACGTTCTAGTCTTCGGCAATCGATTCAGCGGAAAATTTTACATAATACAGTGTATTTTCAGTCCATAATTCCGACCAGGAAAGAAGTTAGCACAATGCAGTTTACATTAAATATTTCCATACCTACCCCTTGCTTCAAAATTTTCGACAAAAATACGTTTTTGGAATAAAAATTGCTCAAAATTCGTCTGGAGGGGTTTTTTGATGCGAAAAATCGACTGCCACAGTCTGTTTTTGTCTAAAGTCATTTTTTCTCCTTCAAATGAAGTCATGAAATTTTCGAAAATCCACTTTTCAAAACTAAAAGTGCTCATAACTCGACTAATATAATAGATAGAACGTTCTAGTCTTCGGCAATCGATTCAGCGGAAAATTTTACATAACCAGTGTATTTTCAGTCCATAATTCCGACCAGGAAAGAAGTTAGCACAATGCAGTTTACATTAAATATTTCCATACCTACCCCTTGCTTCAAAATTTTCGACAAAAAATACGTTTTTGGAATAAAAATTGCTCAAAATTCGTCTGGAGGGGTTTTTTGATGCGAAAAATCGACTGCCACAGTCTGTTTTTGTCTAAAGTCATTTTTTCTCCTTCAAATGAAGTCATGAAATTTTCGAAAATCCACTTTTCAAAACTAAAAGTGCTCATAACTCGACTAATATAATAGATAGAACGTTCTAGTTTTCGGCAATCGATTCAGCGGAAAATTTTACATAATCCAGTGTATTTTGAGTCCATAATTCCGACCAGGAAAGAAGTTAGCACAATGCAGTTTACATTAAATATTTCCATACCTACCCCTTGCTTCAAAATTTTCGACAAAAAATACGTTTTTGGAATAAAAATTGCTCAAAATTCGTCTGGAGGGGTTTTTTTGATGCGAAAAATCGACTGCCACAGTCTGTTTTTGTCTAAAGTCATTTTTTCTCCTTCAAATGAAGTCATGAAATTTCGAAAATCCACTTTTCAAAACTAAAAGTGCTCATAACTCGACTAATATAATAGATAGAACGTTCTAGTCTTCGGCAATCGATTCAGCGGAAAATTTTACATAATCCAGTGTATTTTGAGTCCATAATTCCGACCAGGAAAGAAGTTAGCACAATGCAGTTTACATTAAATATTTCCATACCTACCCCTTGCTTCAAAATTTTCGACAAAAAATACGTTTTTGGATAAAAATTGCTCAAAATTCGTCTGGAGGGGTTTTTTGATGCGAAAAATCGACTGCCACAGTCTGTTTTTGTCTAAAGTCATTTTTTCTCCTTCAAATGAAGTCATGAATTTTCGAAAATCCACTTTTCAAAACTAAAAGTGCTCATAACTCGACTAATATAATAGATAGAACGTTCTAGTCTTCGGCAATCGATTCAGCGGAAAATTTTACATAATCCAGTGTATTTTGGGTCCATAATTCCGACCAGGAAAGAAGTTAGCACAATGCAGTTTACATTAAATATTTCCATACCTACCCCTTGCTTCAAAATTTTCGACAAAAAATACGTTTTTGGAATAAAAATTGCTCAAAATTCGTCTGGAGGGGTTTTTTGATGCGAAAAATCGACTGCCACAGTCTGTTTTGTCTAAAGTCATTTTTTCTCCTTCAATGAAGTCATGAAATTTTCGAAAATCCACTTTTCAAAACTAAAGTGCTCATAACTCGACTAATATAATAGATAGAACGTTCTAGTCTTCGGCAATCGATTCAGCGGAAAATTTTACATAATCCAGTGTATTTTGAGTCCATAATTCCGACCAGGAAAGAAGTTAGCACAATGCAGTTTACATTAAATATTTCCATACCTACCCCTTGCTTCAAAATTTTCGACAAAAAATACCGTTTTTGGAATAAAAATTGCTCAAATTCGTCTGGAGGGGTTTTTTTGATGCGAAAATCGACTGCCACAGTCTGTTTTTGTCTAAAGTCATTTTTTCTCCTTCAAATGAAGTCATGAAATTTTCGAAAATCCACTTTTCAAAACTAAAAGTGCTCATAACTCGACTAATATAATAGATAGAACGTTCTAGTCTTCGGCAATCGATTCAGCGGAAAATTTTACATAATCCAGTGTATTTTGAGTCCATAATTCCGACCAGGAAAGAAGTTAGCACAATGCAGTTTACATTAAATATTTCCAATACCTACCCCTTGCTTCAAAATTTTCGACAAAAATACGTTTTTGGAATAAAAATTGCTCAAAATTCGTCTGGAGGGGTTTTTTGATGCGAAAAATCGACTGCCACAGTCTGTTTTTGTCTAAAGTCATTTTTTCTCCTTCAAATGAAGTCATGAAATTTTAGAAAATCCACTTTTCAAAACTAAAAGTGCTCATAACTCGACTAATATAATAGATAGAACGTTCTAGTCTTCGGCAATCGATTCAGCGGAAAATTTTACATAATCCAGTGTATTTTGAGTCCATAATTCCGACCAGGAAAGAAAGTTAGCACAATGCAGTTTACATTAAATATTTCCATACCTACCCCCTTGCTTCAAATTTTCGACAAAAAATACGTTTTTGGAATAAAAATTGCTCAAAATTCGTCTGGAGGGGTTTTTTGATGCGAAAAATCGACTGCCACAGTCTGTTTTTGTCTAAAGTCATTTTTTCTCCTTCAAATGAAGTCATGAAATTTTCGAAAATCCACTTTTCAAAACTAAAAGTGCTCATAACTCGACTAATATAATAGATAGAACGTTCTAGTCTTCGGCAATCGATTCAGCGGAAAATTTTACATAATCCAGTGTATTTTGAGTCCATAATTCCGACCAGGAAAGAAGTTAGCACAATGCAGTTTACATTAAATATTTCCATACCTACCCCTTGCTTCAAAATTTTCGACAAAAAATACGTTTTTGGAATAAAAATTGCTCAAAATTCGTCTGGAGGGGTTTTTGATGCGAAAAATCGACTGCCACAGTCTGTTTTTGTCTAAAGTCATTTTTTCTCCTTCAAATGAAGTCATGAAATTTTCGAAAATCCACTTTCAAAACTAAAAGTGCTCATAACTCGACTAATATAATAGATAGAACGTTCTAGTCTTCGGCAATCGATTCAGCGGAAAATTTTACATAATCCAGTGTATTTTGAGTCCATAATTCCGACCAGGGAAGAAGTTAGCACAATGCAGTTTACATTAAATATTTCCATACCTACCCCTTGCTTCAAAATTTTCGACAAAAAATACGTTTTTTGGAATAAAAATTGCTCAAAATTCGTCTGGAGGGGTTTTTTGATGCGAAAAATCGACTGCCACAGTCTGTTTTTGTCTAAAGTCATTTTTTCTCCTTCAATGAAGTCATGAAATTTTCGAAAATCCACTTTTCAAAACTAAAAGTGCTCATAACTCGACTAATATAATAGATAGAACGTTCTAGTCTTCGGCAATCGATTCAGCGGAAAATTTTACATAATCCAGTGTATTTTGAGTCCCATAATTCCGACCAGGAAAGAAGTTAGCACAATGCAGTTTACATTAAATATTTCCATACCTACCCCTTGCTTCAAAATTTCGACAAAAAATACGTTTTTGGAATAAAAATTGCTCAAAATTCGTCTGGAGGGTTTTTTGATGCGAAAAATCGACTGCCACAGTCTGTTTTTGTCTAAAGTCTTTTTTTTCTCCTTCAAATGAAGTCATGAAATTTTCGAAAATCCACTTTTCAAACTAAAAGTGCTCATAACTCGACTAATATAATAGATAGAACGTTCTAGTCTTCGGCAATCGATTCAGCGGAAAATTTTACATAATCCAGTGTATTTTTGGGTCCATAATTCCGACCAGGAATGAAGTTAGCACAATGCAGTTTACATTAAAATATTTCCATACCTACCCCTTGCTTCAAAATTTTCGACAAAAAATTACGTTTTTGGAATAAAAATTGCTCAAAATTCGTCTGGAGGGGTTTTTTGATGCGAAAAATCGACTGCACAGTCTGTTTTTGTCTAAAGTCATTTTTTCTCCTTCAAATGAAGTCATGAAATTTTAGAAATCCACTTTTCAAAACTAAAAGTGCTCATAACTCGACTAATATAATAGATAGAACGTTCTAGTCTTCGGCAATCGATCAGCGGAAAATTTTACATAATCCAGTGTATTTTGAGTCCATAATTCCGACAGGAAAGAAGTTAGCACAATGCAGTTTACATTAAATATTTCCATACCTACCCTTGCTTCAAAATTTGCTTCAAAATTTTCGACAAAAAATACGTTTTTGGAATAAAAATTGCTCAAAATTCGTCTGGAGGGGTTTTTTGATGCGAAAAATCGACTGCCACAGTCTGTTTTTGTCTAAAGTCATTTTTTCTCCTTCAAATGAAGTCATGAAATTTTCGAAAATCCACTTTTCAAAACTAAAAGTGCTCATAACTCGACTAATATAATAGATAGAACGTTCTAGTCTTCGGCAATCGATTCAGCGGAGAATTTTACATAATCCAGTGTATTTTCAGTCCATAATTCCGACCAGGAAAGAAGTTAGCACAATGCAGTTTACATTAAATATTTCCATACCTACCCCTTGCTTCAAAATTTTCGACAAAAAATACGTTTTTGGAATAAAAATTGCTCAAAATTCGTCTGGAGGGGTTTTTTGATGCGAAAAATCGACTGCCACAGTCTGTTTTTGTCTAAAGTCATTTTTTCTCCTTCAAATGAAGTCATGAAATTTTCGAAAATCCACTTTTCAAAACTAAAAGTGCTCATAACTCGACTAATATAATAGATAGAACGTTCTAGTCTTCGGCAATCGATTCAGCGGAAAATTTTACATAATCCAGTGTATTTTGAGTTCATAATTCCGACCAGGAAAGAAGTTAGCACAATGCAGTTTACATTAAATATTTCCATACCTACCCCTTGCTTCAAAATTTTCGACAAAAAATACGTTTTTGGAATAAAAATTGCTCAAAATTCGTCTGGAGGGGTTTTTTGATGCGGAAAATCGACTGCCACAGTCTGTTTTTGTCTAAAGTCATTTTTTCTCCTTCAAATGAAGTCATGAAATTTTCGAAAATCCACTTTTCAAAACTAAAAGTGCTCATAACTCGACTAATATAATAGATAGAACGTTCTAGTCTTCGGCAATCGATTCAGCGGAAAATTTTACATAATCCAGTGTATTTTGAGTCCATAATTCCGACCAGGAAAGAAGTTAGCACAATGCAGTTTACATTAAATATTTCCATACCTACCCCTTGCTTCAAAATTTTCGACAAAAAATACGTTTTTGGAATAAAAATTGCTCAAAATTCGTCTGGAGGGGTTTTTTGATGCGAAAAATCGACTGCCACAGTCTGTTTTTGTCTAAAGTCATTTTTTCTCCTTCAAATGAAGTCATGAAATTTTCGAAAATCCACTTTTCAAAACTAAAAGTGCTCATAACTCGACTAATATAATAGATAGAACGTTCTAGTCTTCGGCAATCGATTCAGCGGAGAATTTTACATAATCCAGTGTATTTTCAGTCCATAATTCCGACCAGGAAAGAAGTTAGCATAATGCAGTTTACATTAAATATTTCCATACCTACCCCTTGCTTCAAAATTTTCGACAAAAAATACGTTTTTGGAATAAAAATTGCTCAAAATTCGTCTGGAGGGGTTTTTTGATGCGAAAAATCGACTGCCACAGTCTGTTTTTGTCTAAAGTCATTTTTTCTCCTTCAAATGAAGTCATGAAATTTTCGAAAATCCACTTTTCAAAACTAAAAGTGCTCATAACTCGACTAATATAATAGATAGAACGTTCTAGTCTTCGGCAATCGATTCAGCGGAAAATTTTACATAATCCAGTGTATTTTGAGTTCATAATTCCGACCAGGAAAGAAGTTAGCACAATGCAGTTTACATTAAATATTTCCATACCTACCCCTTGCTTCAAAATTTTCGACAAAAAATACGTTTTTGGAATAAAAATTGCTCAAAATTCGTCTGGAGGGGTTTTTTGATGCGAAAAATCGACTGCCACAGTCTGTTTTTGTCTAGAGTCATTTTTTCTCCTTCAAATGAAGTCATGAAATTTTCGAAAATCCACTTTTCAAAACTAAAAGTGCTCATAACTCGACTAATATAATGGATAGAACGTTCTAGTCTTCGGCAATCGATTCAGCGGAAAATTTTACATAATCCAGTGTATTTTGAGTCCATAATTCCGACCAGGAAAGAAGTTAGCACAATGCAGTTTACATTAAATATTTCCATACTTACCCCTTGCTTCAAAATTTTCGACAAAAAATACGTTTTTGGAATAAAAATTGCTCAAAATTCGTCTGGAGGGGTTTTTTGATGCGAAAAATCGACTGCCACAGTCTGTTTTTGTCTAAAGTCATTTTTTCTCCTTCAAATGAAGTCATGAAATTTTCGAAAATCCAGTTTTCAAAACTAAAAGTGCTCATAACTCGACTAATATAATAGATAGAACGTTCTAGTCTTCGGCAATCGATTTAGCGGAAAATTTTACATAATCCAATGTATTTTGAGTCCATAATTCCGACCAGGAAAGAAGTTAGCACAATGCAGTTTACATTAAATATTTCCATACTTACCCCTTGCTTCAAAATTTTCGACAAAAAATACGTTTTTGGAATAAAAATTGCTCAAAATTCGTCTGGAGGGTTTTTTTGATGCGAAAAATCGACTGCCACAGTCTGTTTTTGTCTAAAGTCATTTTTTCTCCTTCAAATGAAGTCATGAAATTTTCGAAAATCCACTTTTCAAAACTAAAAGTGCTCATAACTCGACTAATATAATAGATAGAACGTTCTAGTCTTCGGCAATCGATTCAGCGGAAAATTTTACATAATCCAGTGTATTTTGAGTCCATAATTCCGACCAGGAAAGAAGTGAGCACAATGCAGTTTACATTAAATATTTCCATACCTACCCCTTGCTTCAAAATTTTCGACAAAAAATACGTTTTTGGAATAAAAATTGCTCAAAATTCGTCTGGAGGGGTTTTTTGATGCGAAAAATCGACTGCCACAGTCTGTTTTTGTCTAAAGTCATTTTTTCTCCTTCAAATGAAGTCATGAAATTTTCGAAAATCTACTTTTCAAAACTAAAAGTGCTCATAACTCGACTAATATAATAGATAGAACGTTCTAGTCTTCGGCAATCGATTCAGCGAAAAATTTTACAAAATCCAGTGTATTTTCAGTCCATAATTCCGACCAGGAAAGAAGTTAGCACAATGCAGTTTACATTAAATATTTCCATACCTACCCCTTGCTTCAAAATTTTCGACAAAAAATACGTTTTTGGAATAAAAATTGCTCAAAATTTGTCTGGAGGGGTTTTTTGATGCGAAAAATCGACTGCCACAGTCTGTTTTTGTCTAAAGTCATTTTTTCTCCTTCAAATGAAGTCATGAAATTTTCGAAAATCCACTTTTCAAAACTAAAAGTGCTCATAACTCGACTAATATAATAGATAGAACGTTCTAGTCTTCGGCAATCGATTCAGCGGAAAATTTTACATAATCCAGTGTATTTTGAGTCCATAATTCCGACCAGGAAAGAAGTTAGCACAATGCAGTTTACATTAAATATTTCCATACCTACCCCTTGCTTCAAAATTTTCGACAAAAAATACGTTTTTGGAATAAAAATTGCTCAAAATTCGTCTGGAGGGGTTTTTTGATGCGAAAAATCGACTGCCACAGTCTGTTTTTGTTTAAAGTCATTTTTTCTCCTTCAAATGAAGTCATGAAATTTTCGAAAATCCAGTTTTCAAAACTAAAAGTATTCATAACTCGACTAATATAATAGATAGAACGTTCTAGTCTTCGGCAATCGATTCAGCGGAAAATTTTACATAATCCAGTGTATTTTGAGTCCATAATTCCGACCAGGAAAGAAGTTAGCACAATGCAGTTTACATTAAATATTTCCATACTTACCCCTTGCTTCAAAATTTTCGACAAAAAATACGTTTTTGGAATAAAAATTGCTCAAAATTCGTCTGGAGGGGTTTTTTGATGCGAAAAATCGACTGCCACAGTCTGTTTTTGTCTAAAGTCATTTTTTCTCCTTCAAATGAAGTCATGAAATTTTCGAAAATCCACTTTTCAAAACTAAAAGTGCTCATAACTCGACTAATATAATAGATAGAACGTTCTAGTCTTCGGCAATCGATTCAGCGGAAAATTTTACATAATCCAGTGTATTCTGAGTCCATAATTCCGACCAGGAAAGAAGTTAGCACAATGCAGTTTACATTAAATATTTCCATACCTACCCCTTGCTTCAAAATTTTCGACAAAAAATACGTTTTTGGAATAAAAATTGCTCAAAATTCGTCTGGAGGGGTTTTTTGATGCGAAAAATCGACTGCCACAGTCTGTTTTTGTTTAAAGTCATTTTTTCTCCTTCAAATGAAGTCATGAAATTTTCGAAAATCCAGTTTTCAAAACTAAAAGTATTCATAACTCGACTAATATAATAGATAGAACGTTCTAGTCTTCGGCAATCGATTCAGCGGAAAATTTTACATAATCCAGTGTATTTTGAGTCCATAATTCCGACCAGGAAAGAAGTTAGCACAATGCAGTTTACATTAAATATTTCCATACTTACCCCTTGCTTCAAAATTTTCGACAAAAAATACGTTTTTGGAATAAAAATTGCTCAAAATTCGTCTGGAGGGGTTTTTTGATGCGAAAAATCGACTGCCACAGTCTGTTTTTGTCTAAAGTCATTTTTTCTCCTTCAAATGAAGTCATGAAATTTTCGAAAATCCACTTTTCAAAACTAAAAGTGCTCATAACTCGACTAATATAATAGATAGAACGTTCTAGTCTTCGGCAATCGATTCAGCGGAAAATTTTACATAATCCAGTGTATTTTGAGTACATAATTCCGACCAGGAAAGAAGTTAGCACAATGCAGTTTACATTAAATATTTCCATACCTACCCCTTGCTTCAAAATTTTCGACAAAAAATACGTTTTTGGAATAAAAATTGCTCAAAATTCGTCTGGAGGGGTTTTTTGATGCGAAAAATCGACTGCCACAGTCTGTTTTTGTCTAAAGTCATTTTTTCTCCTTCAAATGAAGTCATGAAATTTTCGAAAATCCACTTTTCAAAACTAAAAGTGCTCATAACTCGACTAATATAATAGATAGAACGTTCTAGTCTTCGGCAATCGATTTAGCGGAAAATTTTACATAATCCAGTGTATTTTGAGTCCATAATTCCGACCAGGAAAGAAGTTAGCACAATGCAGTTTACATTAAATATTTCCATACTTACCCCTTGCTTCAAAATTTTCGACAAAAAATACGTTTTTGGAATAAAAATTGCTCAAAATTCGTCTGGAGGGGTTTTTTGATGCGAAAAATCGACTGCCACAGTCTGTTTTTGTCTAAAGACATTTTTTCTCCTTCAAATGAAGTCATGAAATTTTCGAAAATCCACTTTTCAAAACTAAAAGTGCTCATAACTCGACTAATATAATAGATAGAACGTTCTAGTCTTCGGCAATCGATTCAGCGGAGAATTTTACATAATCCAGTGTATTTTCAGTCCATAATTCCGACCAGGAAAGAAGTTAGCACAATGCAGTTTACATTAAATATTTCCATACCTACCCCTTGCTTCAAAATTTTCGACAAAAAATACGTTTTTGGAATAAAAATTGCTCAAAATTCGTCTGGAGGGGTTTTTTGATGCGAAAAATCGACTGCCACAGTCTGTTTTTGTCTAAAGTCATTTTTTCTCCTTCAAATGAAGTCATGAAATTTTCGAAAATCCACTTTTCAAAACTAAAAGTGCTCATAACTCGACTAATATAATAGATAGAACGTTCTAGTCTTCGGCAATCGATTCAGCGGAAAATTTTACATAATCCAGTGTATTTTGAGTTCATAATTCCGACCAGGAAAGAAGTTAGCACAATGCAGTTTACATTAAATATTTCCATACCTACCCCTTGCTTCAAAATTTTCGACAAAAAATACGTTTTTGGAATAAAAATTGCTCAAAATTCGTCTGGAGGGGTTTTTTGATGCGAAAAATCGACTGCCACAGTCTGTTTTTGTCTAGAGTCATTTTTTCTCCTTCAAATGAAGTCATGAAATTTTCGAAAATCCACTTTTCAAAACTAAAAGTGCTCATAACTCGACTAATATAATGGATAGAACGTTCTAGTCTTCGGCAATCGATTCAGCGGAAAATTTTACATAATCCAGTGTATTTTGAGTCCATAATTCCGACCAGGAAAGAAGTTAGCACAATGCAGTTTACATTAAATATTTCCATACTTACCCCTTGCTTCAAAATTTTCGACAAAAAATACGTTTTTGGAATAAAAATTGCTCAAAATTCGTCTGGAGGGGTTTTTTGATGCGAAAAATCGACTGCCACAGTCTGTTTTTGTCTAAAGTCATTTTTTCTCCTTCAAATGAAGTCATGAAATTTTCGAAAATCCAGTTTTCAAAACTAAAAGTGCTCATAACTCGACTAATATAATAGATAGAACGTTCTAGTCTTCGGCAATCGATTTAGCGGAAAATTTTACATAATCCAATGTATTTTGAGTCCATAATTCCGACCAGGAAAGAAGTTAGCACAATGCAGTTTACATTAAATATTTCCATACTTACCCCTTGCTTCAAAATTTTCGACAAAAAATACGTTTTTGGAATAAAAATTGCTCAAAATTCGTCTGGAGGGTTTTTTTGATGCGAAAAATCGACTGCCACAGTCTGTTTTTGTCTAAAGTCATTTTTTCTCCTTCAAATGAAGTCATGAAATTTTCGAAAATCCACTTTTCAAAACTAAAAGTGCTCATAACTCGACTAATATAATAGATAGAACGTTCTAGTCTTCGGCAATCGATTCAGCGGAAAATTTTACATAATCCAGTGTATTTTGAGTTCATAATTCCGACCAGGAAAGAAGTTAGCACAATGCAGTTTACATTAAATATTTCCATACCTACCCCTTGCTTCAAAATTTTCGACAAAAAATACGTTTTTGGAATAAAAATTGCTCAAAATTCGTCTGGAGGGGTTTTTTGATGCGAAAAATCGACTGCCACAGTCTGTTTTTGTCTAGAGTCATTTTTTCTCCTTCAAATGAAGTCATGAAATTTTCGAAAATCCACTTTTCAAAACTAAAAGTGCTCATAACTCGACTAATATAATGGATAGAACGTTCTAGTCTTCGGCAATCGATTCAGCGGAAAATTTTACATAATCCAGTGTATTTTGAGTCCATAATTCCGACCAGGAAAGAAGTTAGCACAATGCAGTTTACATTAAATATTTCCATACTTACCCCTTGCTTCAAAATTTTCGACAAAAAATACGTTTTTGGAATAAAAATTGCTCAAAATTCGTCTGGAGGGGTTTTTTGATGCGAAAAATCGACTGCCACAGTCTGTTTTTGTCTAAAGTCATTTTTTCTCCTTCAAATGAAGTCATGAAATTTTCGAAAATCCAGTTTTCAAAACTAAAAGTGCTCATAACTCGACTAATATAATAGATAGAACGTTCTAGTCTTCGGCAATCGATTTAGCGGAAAATTTTACATAATCCAATGTATTTTGAGTCCATAATTCCGACCAGGAAAGAAGTTAGCACAATGCAGTTTACATTAAATATTTCCATACTTACCCCTTGCTTCAAAATTTTCGACAAAAAATACGTTTTTGGAATAAAAATTGCTCAAAATTCGTCTGGAGGGTTTTTTTGATGCGAAAAATCGACTGCCACAGTCTGTTTTTGTCTAAAGTCATTTTTTCTCCTTCAAATGAAGTCATGAAATTTTCGAAAATCCACTTTTCAAAACTAAAAGTGCTCATAACTCGACTAATATAATAGATAGAACGTTCTAGTCTTCGGCAATCGATTCAGCGGAAAATTTTACATAATCCAGTGTATTTTGAGTCCATAATTCCGACCAGGAAAGAAGTTAGCACAATGCAGTTTACATTAAATATTTCCATACCTACCCCTTGCTTCAAAATTTTCGACAAAAAATACGTTTTTGGAATAAAAATTGCTCAAAATTCGTCTGGAGGGGTTTTTTGATGCGAAAAATCGACTGCCACAGTCTGTTTTTGTTTAAAGTCATTTTTTCTCCTTCAAATGAAGTCATGAAATTTTCGAAAATCCAGTTTTCTAAACTAAAAGTGCTCATAACTCGACTAATATAATAGATAGAACGTTCTAGTCTTCGGCAATCGATTTAGCGGAAAATTTTACATAATCCAATGTATTTTGAGTTCATAATTCCGAACAGGAAAGAAGTTAGCACAATGCAGTTTACATTAAATATTTCCATACCTACCCCTTGCTTCAAAATTTTCGACAAAAAATACGTTTTTGGAATAAAAATTGCTCAAAATTCGTCTGGAGGGGTTTTTTGATGCGAAAAATCGACTGCCACAGTCTGTTTTTGTCTAGAGTCATTTTTTCTCCTTCAAATGAAGTCATGAAATTTTCGAAAATCCACTTTTCAAAACTAAAAGTGCTCATAACTCGACTAATATAATGGATAGAACGTTCTAGTCTTCGGCAATCGATTCAGCGGAAAATTTTACATAATCCAGTGTATTTTGAGTCCATAATTCCGACCAGGAAAGAAGTTAGCACAATGCAGTTTACATTAAATATTTCCATACTTACCCCTTGCTTCAAAATTTTCGACAAAAAATACGTTTTTGGAATAAAAATTGCTCAAAATTCGTCTGGAGGGGTTTTTTGATGCGAAAAATCGACTGCCACAGTCTGTTTTTGTCTAAAGTCATTTTTTCTCCTTCAAATGAAGTCATGAAATTTTCGAAAATCCAGTTTTCAAAACTAAAAGTGCTCATAACTCGACTAATATAATAGATAGAACGTTCTAGTCTTCGGCAATCGATTTAGCGGAAAATTTTACATAATCCAATGTATTTTGAGTCCATAATTCCGACCAGGAAAGAAGTTAGCACAATGCAGTTTACATTAAATATTTCCATACTTACCCCTTGCTTCAAAATTTTCGACAAAAAATACGTTTTTGGAATAAAAATTGCTCAAAATTCGTCTGGAGGGTTTTTTTGATGCGAAAAATCGACTGCCACAGTCTGTTTTTGTCTAAAGTCATTTTTTCTCCTTCAAATGAAGTCATGAAATTTTCGAAAATCCACTTTTCAAAACTAAAAGTGCTCATAACTCGACTAATATAATAGATAGAACGTTCTAGTCTTCGGCAATCGATTCAGCGGAAAATTTTACATAATCCAGTGTATTTTGAGTTCATAATTCCGACCAGGAAAGAAGTTAGCACAATGCAGTTTACATTAAATATTTCCATACTTACCCCTTGCTTCAAAATTTTCGACAAAAAATACGTTTTTGGAATAAAAATTGCTCAAAATTCGTCTGGAGGGGTTTTTTGATGCGAAAAATCGACTGCCACAGTCTGTTTTTGTCTAAAGTCATTTTTTCTCCTTCAAATGAAGTCATGAAATTTTCGAAAATCCAGTTTTCAAAACTAAAAGTGCTCATAACTCGACTAATATAATAGATAGAACGTTCTAGTCTTCGGCAATCGATTTAGCGGAAAATTTTACATAATCCAATGTATTTTGAGTCCATAATTCCGACCAGGAAAGAAGTTAGCACAATGCAGTTTACATTAAATATTTCCATACTTACCCCTTGCTTCAAAATTTTCGACAAAAAATACGTTTTTGGAATAAAAATTGCTCAAAATTCGTCTGGAGGGTTTTTTTGATGCGAAAAATCGACTGCCACAGTCTGTTTTTGTCTAAAGTCATTTTTTCTCCTTCAAATGAAGTCATGAAATTTTCGAAAATCCACTTTTCAAAACTAAAAGTGCTCATAACTCGACTAATATAATAGATAGAACGTTCTAGTCTTCGGCAATCGATTCAGCGGAAAATTTTACATAATCCAGTGTATTTTGAGTCCATAATTCCGACCAGGAAAGAAGTTAGCACAATGCAGTTTACATTAAATATTTCCATACCTACCCCTTGCTTCAAAATTTTCGACAAAAAATACGTTTTTGGAATAAAAATTGCTCAAAATTCGTCTGGAGGGGTTTTTTGATGCGAAAAATCGACTGCCACAGTCTGTTTTTGTCTAAAGTCATTTTTTCTCCTTCAAATGAAGTCATGAAATTTTCGAAAATCCACTTTTCAAAACTAAAAGTGCTCATAACTCGACTAATATAATAGATAGAACGTTCTAGTCTTCGGCAATCGATTCAGCGGAGAATTTTACATAATCCAGTGTATTTTCAGTCCATAATTCCGACCAGGAAAGAAGTTAGCACAATGCAGTTTACATTAAATATTTCCATACCTACCCCTTGCTTCAAAATTTTCGACAAAAAATACGTTTTTGGAATAAAAATTGCTCAAAATTCGTCTGGAGGGGTTTTTTGATGCGAAAAATCGACTGCCACAGTCTGTTTTTGTCTAAAGTCATTTTTTCTCCTTCAAATGAAGTCATGAAATTTTCGAAAATCCACTTTTCAAAACTAAAAGTGCTCATAACTCGACTAATATAATAGATAGAACGTTCTAGTCTTCGGCAATCGATTCAGCGGAAAATTTTACATAATCCAGTGTATTTTGAGTTCATAATTCCGACCAGGAAAGAAGTTAGCACAATGCAGTTTACATTAAATATTTCCATACCTACCCCTTGCTTCAAAATTTTCGACAAAAAATACGTTTTTGGAATAAAAATTGCTCAAAATTCGTCTGGAGGGGTTTTTTGATGCGGAAAATCGACTGCCACAGTCTGTTTTTGTCTAAAGTCATTTTTTCTCCTTCAAATGAAGTCATGAAATTTTCGAAAATCCACTTTTCAAAACTAAAAGTGCTCATAACTCGACTAATATAATAGATAGAACGTTCTAGTCTTCGGCAATCGATTCAGCGGAAAATTTTACATAATCCAGTGTATTTTGAGTCCATAATTCCGACCAGGAAAGAAGTTAGCACAATGCAGTTTACATTAAATATTTCCATACCTACCCCTTGCTTCAAAATTTTCGACAAAAAATACGTTTTTGGAATAAAAATTGCTCAAAATTCGTCTGGAGGGGTTTTTTGATGCGAAAAATCGACTGCCACAGTCTGTTTTTGTCTAAAGTCATTTTTTCTCCTTCAAATGAAGTCATGAAATTTTCGAAAATCCACTTTTCAAAACTAAAAGTGCTCATAACTCGACTAATATAATAGATAGAACGTTCTAGTCTTCGGCAATCGATTCAGCGGAGAATTTTACATAATCCAGTGTATTTTCAGTCCATAATTCCGACCAGGAAAGAAGTTAGCACAATGCAGTTTACATTAAATATTTCCATACCTACCCCTTGCTTCAAAATTTTCGACAAAAAATACGTTTTTGGAATAAAAATTGCTCAAAATTCGTCTGGAGGGGTTTTTTGATGCGAAAAATCGACTGCCACAGTCTGTTTTTGTCTAAAGTCATTTTTTCTCCTTCAAATGAAGTCATGAAATTTTCGAAAATCCACTTTTCAAAACTAAAAGTGCTCATAACTCGACTAATATAATAGATAGAACGTTCTAGTCTTCGGCAATCGATTCAGCGGAAAATTTTACATAATCCAGTGTATTTTGAGTTCATAATTCCGACCAGGAAAGAAGTTAGCACAATGCAGTTTACATTAAATATTTCCATACCTACCCCTTGCTTCAAAATTTTCGACAAAAAATACGTTTTTGGAATAAAAATTGCTCAAAATTCGTCTGGAGGGGTTTTTTGATGCGAAAAATCGACTGCCACAGTCTGTTTTTGTCTAGAGTCATTTTTTCTCCTTCAAATGAAGTCATGAAATTTTCGAAAATCCACTTTTCAAAACTAAAAGTGCTCATAACTCGACTAATATAATGGATAGAACGTTCTAGTCTTCGGCAATCGATTCAGCGGAAAATTTTACATAATCCAGTGTATTTTGAGTCCATAATTCCGACCAGGAAAGAAGTTAGCACAATGCAGTTTACATTAAATATTTCCATACTTACCCCTTGCTTCAAAATTTTCGACAAAAAATACGTTTTTGGAATAAAAATTGCTCAAAATTCGTCTGGAGGGGTTTTTTGATGCGAAAAATCGACTGCCACAGTCTGTTTTTGTCTAAAGTCATTTTTTCTCCTTCAAATGAAGTCATGAAATTTTCGAAAATCCAGTTTTCAAAACTAAAAGTGCTCATAACTCGACTAATATAATAGATAGAACGTTCTAGTCTTCGGCAATCGATTTAGCGGAAAATTTTACATAATCCAATGTATTTTGAGTCCATAATTCCGACCAGGAAAGAAGTTAGCACAATGCAGTTTACATTAAATATTTCCATACTTACCCCTTGCTTCAAAATTTTCGACAAAAAATACGTTTTTGGAATAAAAATTGCTCAAAATTCGTCTGGAGGGTTTTTTTGATGCGAAAAATCGACTGCCACAGTCTGTTTTTGTCTAAAGTCATTTTTTCTCCTTCAAATGAAGTCATGAAATTTTCGAAAATCCACTTTTCAAAACTAAAAGTGCTCATAACTCGACTAATATAATAGATAGAACGTTCTAGTCTTCGGCAATCGATTCAGCGGAAAATTTTACATAATCCAGTGTATTTTGAGTCCATAATTCCGACCAGGAAAGAAGTTAGCACAATGCAGTTTACATTAAATATTTCCATACCTACCCCTTGCTTCAAAATTTTCGACAAAAAATACGTTTTTGGAATAAAAATTGCTCAAAATTCGTCTGGAGGGGTTTTTTGATGCGAAAAATCGACTGCCACAGTCTGTTTTTGTCTAAAGTCATTTTTTCTCCTTCAAATGAAGTCATGAAATTTTCGAAAATCTACTTTTCAAAACTAAAAGTGCTCATAACTCGACTAATATAATAGATAGAACGTTCTAGTCTTCGGCAATCGATTCAGCGAAAAATTTTACAAAATCCAGTGTATTTTCAGTCCATAATTCCGACCAGGAAAGAAGTTAGCACAATGCAGTTTACATTAAATATTTCCATACCTACCCCTTGCTTCAAAATTTTCGACAAAAAATACGTTTTTGGAATAAAAATTGCTCAAAATTTGTCTGGAGGGGTTTTTTGATGCGAAAAATCGACTGCCACAGTCTGTTTTTGTCTAAAGTCATTTTTTCTCCTTCAAATGAAGTCATGAAATTTTCGAAAATCCACTTTTCAAAACTAAAAGTGCTCATAACTCGACTAATATAATAGATAGAACGTTCTAGTCTTCGGCAATCGATTCAGCGGAAAATTTTACATAATCCAGTGTATTTTGAGTCCATAATTCCGACCAGGAAAGAAGTTAGCACAATGCAGTTTACATTAAATATTTCCATACCTACCCCTTGCTTCAAAATTTTCGACAAAAAATACGTTTTTGGAATAAAAATTGCTCAAAATTCGTCTGGAGGGGTTTTTTGATGCGAAAAATCGACTGCCACAGTCTGTTTTTGTTTAAAGTCATTTTTTCTCCTTCAAATGAAGTCATGAAATTTTCGAAAATCCAGTTTTCAAAACTAAAAGTATTCATAACTCGACTAATATAATAGATAGAACGTTCTAGTCTTCGGCAATCGATTCAGCGGAAAATTTTACATAATCCAGTGTATTTTGAGTTCATAATTCCGACCAGGAAAGAAGTTAGCACAATGCAGTTTACATTAAATATTTCCATACCTACCCCTTGCTTCAAAATTTTCGACAAAAAATACGTTTTTGGAATAAAAATTGCTCAAAATTCGTCTGGAGGGGTTTTTTGATGCGAAAAATCGACTGCCACAGTCTGTTTTTGTCTAGAGTCATTTTTTCTCCTTCAAATGAAGTCATGAAATTTTCGAAAATCCACTTTTCAAAACTAAAAGTGCTCATAACTCGACTAATATAATGGATAGAACGTTCTAGTCTTCGGCAATCGATTCAGCGGAAAATTTTACATAATCCAGTGTATTTTGAGTCCATAATTCCGACCAGGAAAGAAGTTAGCACAATGCAGTTTACATTAAATATTTCCATACTTACCCCTTGCTTCAAAATTTTCGACAAAAAATACGTTTTTGGAATAAAAATTGCTCAAAATTCGTCTGGAGGGGTTTTTTGATGCGAAAAATCGACTGCCACAGTCTGTTTTTGTCTAAAGTCATTTTTTCTCCTTCAAATGAAGTCATGAAATTTTCGAAAATCCAGTTTTCAAAACTAAAAGTGCTCATAACTCGACTAATATAATAGATAGAACGTTCTAGTCTTCGGCAATCGATTTAGCGGAAAATTTTACATAATCCAATGTATTTTGAGTCCATAATTCCGACCAGGAAAGAAGTTAGCACAATGCAGTTTACATTAAATATTTCCATACTTACCCCTTGCTTCAAAATTTTCGACAAAAAATACGTTTTTGGAATAAAAATTGCTCAAAATTCGTCTGGAGGGTTTTTTTGATGCGAAAAATCGACTGCCACAGTCTGTTTTTGTCTAAAGTCATTTTTTCTCCTTCAAATGAAGTCATGAAATTTTCGAAAATCCACTTTTCAAAACTAAAAGTGCTCATAACTCGACTAATATAATAGATAGAACGTTCTAGTCTTCGGCAATCGATTCAGCGGAAAATTTTACATAATCCAGTGTATTTTGAGTCCATAATTCCGACCAGGAAAGAAGTTAGCACAATGCAGTTTACATTAAATATTTCCATACCTACCCCTTGCTTCAAAATTTTCGACAAAAAATACGTTTTTGGAATAAAAATTGCTCAAAATTCGTCTGGAGGGGTTTTTTGATGCGAAAAATCGACTGCCACAGTCTGTTTTTGTCTAAAGTCATTTTTTCTCCTTCAAATGAAGTCATGAAATTTTCGAAAATCTACTTTTCAAAACTAAAAGTGCTCATAACTCGACTAATATAATAGATAGAACGTTCTAGTCTTCGGCAATCGATTCAGCGAAAAATTTTACAAAATCCAGTGTATTTTCAGTCCATAATTCCGACCAGGAAAGAAGTTAGCACAATGCAGTTTACATTAAATATTTCCATACCTACCCCTTGCTTCAAAATTTTCGACAAAAAATACGTTTTTGGAATAAAAATTGCTCAAAATTTGTCTGGAGGGGTTTTTTGATGCGAAAAATCGACTGCCACAGTCTGTTTTTGTCTAAAGTCATTTTTTCTCCTTCAAATGAAGTCATGAAATTTTCGAAAATCCACTTTTCAAAACTAAAAGTGCTCATAACTCGACTAATATAATAGATAGAACGTTCTAGTCTTCGGCAATCGATTCAGCGGAAAATTTTACATAATCCAGTGTATTTTGAGTCCATAATTCCGACCAGGAAAGAAGTTAGCACAATGCAGTTTACATTAAATATTTCCATACCTACCCCTTGCTTCAAAATTTTCGACAAAAAATACGTTTTTGGAATAAAAATTGCTCAAAATTCGTCTGGAGGGGTTTTTTGATGCGAAAAATCGACTGCCACAGTCTGTTTTTGTTTAAAGTCATTTTTTCTCCTTCAAATGAAGTCATGAAATTTTCGAAAATCCAGTTTTCAAAACTAAAAGTATTCATAACTCGACTAATATAATAGATAGAACGTTCTAGTCTTCGGCAATCGATTCAGCGGAAAATTTTACATAATCCAGTGTATTTTGAGTCCATAATTCCGACCAGGAAAGAAGTTAGCACAATGCAGTTTACATTAAATATTTCCATACTTACCCCTTGCTTCAAAATTTTCGACAAAAAATACGTTTTTGGAATAAAAATTGCTCAAAATTCGTCTGGAGGGGTTTTTTGATGCGAAAAATCGACTGCCACAGTCTGTTTTTGTCTAAAGTCATTTTTTCTCCTTCAAATGAAGTCATGAAATTTTCGAAAATCCACTTTTCAAAACTAAAAGTGCTCATAACTCGACTAATATAATAGATAGAACGTTCTAGTCTTCGGCAATCGATTCAGCGGAAAATTTTACATAATCCAGTGTATTCTGAGTCCATAATTCCGACCAGGAAAGAAGTTAGCACAATGCAGTTTACATTAAATATTTCCATACCTACCCCTTGCTTCAAAATTTTCGACAAAAAATACGTTTTTGGAATAAAAATTGCTCAAAATTCGTCTGGAGGGGTTTTTTGATGCGAAAAATCGACTGCCACAGTCTGTTTTTGTTTAAAGTCATTTTTTCTCCTTCAAATGAAGTCATGAAATTTTCGAAAATCCAGTTTTCAAAACTAAAAGTATTCATAACTCGACTAATATAATAGATAGAACGTTCTAGTCTTCGGCAATCGATTCAGCGGAAAATTTTACATAATCCAGTGTATTTTGAGTCCATAATTCCGACCAGGAAAGAAGTTAGCACAATGCAGTTTACATTAAATATTTCCATACTTACCCCTTGCTTCAAAATTTTCGACAAAAAATACGTTTTTGGAATAAAAATTGCTCAAAATTCGTCTGGAGGGGTTTTTTGATGCGAAAAATCGACTGCCACAGTCTGTTTTTGTCTAAAGTCATTTTTTCTCCTTCAAATGAAGTCATGAAATTTTCGAAAATCCACTTTTCAAAACTAAAAGTGCTCATAACTCGACTAATATAATAGATAGAACGTTCTAGTCTTCGGCAATCGATTCAGCGGAAAATTTTACATAATCCAGTGTATTTTGAGTACATAATTCCGACCAGGAAAGAAGTTAGCACAATGCAGTTTACATTAAATATTTCCATACCTACCCCTTGCTTCAAAATTTTCGACAAAAAATACGTTTTTGGAATAAAAATTGCTCAAAATTCGTCTGGAGGGGTTTTTTGATGCGAAAAATCGACTGCCACAGTCTGTTTTTGTCTAAAGTCATTTTTTCTCCTTCAAATGAAGTCATGAAATTTTCGAAAATCCACTTTTCAAAACTAAAAGTGCTCATAACTCGACTAATATAATAGATAGAACGTTCTAGTCTTCGGCAATCGATTTAGCGGAAAATTTTACATAATCCAGTGTATTTTGAGTCCATAATTCCGACCAGGAAAGAAGTTAGCACAATGCAGTTTACATTAAATATTTCCATACTTACCCCTTGCTTCAAAATTTTCGACAAAAAATACGTTTTTGGAATAAAAATTGCTCAAAATTCGTCTGGAGGGGTTTTTTGATGCGAAAAATCGACTGCCACAGTCTGTTTTTGTCTAAAGACATTTTTTCTCCTTCAAATGAAGTCATGAAATTTTCGAAAATCCACTTTTCAAAACTAAAAGTGCTCATAACTCGACTAATATAATAGATAGAACGTTCTAGTCTTCGGCAATCGATTCAGCGGAAAATTTTACATAATCCAGTGTATTTTGAGTCCATAATTCCGACCAGGAAAGAAGTTAGCACAATGCAGTTTACATTAAATATTTCCATACTTACCCCTTGCTTCAAAATTTTCGACAAAAAATACGTTTTTGGAATAAAAATTGCTCAAAATTCGTCTGGAGGGGTTTTTTGATGCGAAAAATCGACTGCCACAGTCTGTTTTTGTCTAAAGACATTTTTTCTCCTTCAAATGAAGTCATGAAATTTTCGAAAATCCACTTTTCAAAACTAAAAGTGCTCATAACTCGACTAATATAATAGATAAAACGTTCTAGTTTTCGGCAATCGATTCAGCGGAAAATTTTACATAATCCAGTGTATTTTGAGTCCATAATTCCGACCAGGAAAGAAGTTAGCACAATGCAGTTTACATTAAATATTTCCATACTTACCCCTTGCTTCAAAATTTTCGACAAAAAATACGTTTTTGGAATAAAAATTGCTCAAAATTCGTCTGGAGGGGTTTTTTGATGCGAAAAATCGATTGCCACAGTCTGTTTTTGTCTAAAGTCATTTTTTCTCCTTCAAATGAAGTCATGAAATTTTCGAAAATCCACTTTTCAAAACTAAAAGTGCTCATAACTCGACTAATATAATAGATAGAACGTTCTAGTCTTCGGCAATCGATTCAGCGGAAAATTTTACATAATCCAGTGTATTTTGAGTCCATAATTCCGACCAGGAAAGAAATTAGCACAATGCAGTTTACATTAAATATTTCCATACCTACCCCTTGCTTCAAAATTTTCGACAAAAAATACGTTTTTGGAATAAAAATTGCTCAAAATTCGTCTGGAGGGGTTTTTTGATGCGAAAAATCGACTGCCACAGTCTGTTTTTGTTTAAAGTCATTTTTTCTCCTTCAAATGAAGTCATGAAATTTTCGAAAATCCAGTTTTCAAAACTAAAAGTGTTCATAACTCGACTAATATAATAGATAGAACGTTCTAGTCTTCGGCAATCGATTCAGCGGAAAATTTTACATAATCCAGTGTATTTTGAGTCCATAATTCCGACCAGGAAAGAAGTTAGCACAATGCAGTTTACATTAAATATTTCCATACTTACCCCTTGCTTCAAAATTTTCGACAAAAAATACGTTTTTGGAATAAAAATTGCTCAAAATTCGTCTGGAGGGGTTTTTTGATGCGAAAAATCGACTGCCACAGTCTGTTTTTGTCTAAAGTCATTTTTTCTCCTTCAAATGAAGTCATGAAATTTTCGAAAATCCAGTTTTCAAAACTAAAAGTGCTCATAACTCGACTAATATAATAGATAGAACGTTCTAGTCTTCGGCAATCGATTTAGCGGAAAATTTTACATAATCCAATGTATTTTGAGTCCATAATTCCGACCAGGAAAGAAGTTAGCACAATGCAGTTTACATTAAATATTTCCATACTTACCCCTTGCTTCAAAATTTTCAAAGGTAATACCACGAGTGCTTCAAATTTTATCGATAATTTTTTCTTTTCCACGAAAACTTGTTTATTTGGCAAAAATATGAAAACAAACCGATTTGATAAAATCACGACTCCGTTAGGAGGAGTGATTTTATCTAAATTCGGTTTGTTTGAATGTTTTTGCCTCAAATAAACAAGTTTGAGTGATGAAAATAAAAAATTATGTGATAAAATTTGAAGAGCGAGTTGTATTTGGGAAGATTATTTTTTTCAACAATTTAAAAGGATTTTTGAAAGCGCTTTTAGTTGTCAATAATGACAAATTCAAAGTAAAATTTTGACGTTTCGATGTAAACAAGGTTTTATCGATGAGGAAGCATAATTATCAGTATAATACCGAATGATTGGCTAGAATAATGTATTGCTATTGGTTAAAACCACCAAAATGTCAGATTTTGACAAGTGAAAAAAATAATCGACAAAAAATACGTTTTTGGAATAAAAATTGCTCAAAATTCGTCTGGAGGGTTTTTTTGATGCGAAAAATCGACTGCCACAGTCTGTTTTTGTCTAAAGTCATTTTTTCTCCTTCAAATGAAGTCATGAAATTTTCGAAAATCCACTTTTCAAAACTAAAAGTGCTCATAACTCGACTAATATAATAGATAGAACGTTCTAGTCTTCGGCAATCGATTCAGCGGAAAATTTTACATAATCCAGTGTATTTTGAGTCCATAATTCCGACCAGGAAAGAAGTTAGCACAATGCAGTTTACATTAAATATTTCCATACCTACCCCTTGCTTCAAAATTTTCGACAAAAAATACGTTTTTGGAATAAAAATTGCTCAAAATTCGTCTGGAGGGGTTTTTTGATGCGAAAAATCGACTGCCACAGTCTGTTTTTGTCTAAAGTCATTTTTTCTCCTTCAAATGAAGTCATGAAATTTTCGAAAATCTACTTTTCAAAACTAAAAGTGCTCATAACTCGACTAATATAATAGATAGAACGTTCTAGTCTTCGGCAATCGATTCAGCGAAAAATTTTACATAATCCAGTGTATTTTCAGTCCATAATTCCGACCAGGAAAGAAGTTAGCACAATGCAGTTTACATTAAATATTTCCATACCTACCCCTTGCTTCAAAATTTTCGACAAAAAATACGTTTTTGGAATAAAAATTGCTCAAAATTTGTCTGGAGGGGTTTTTTGATGCGAAAAATCGACTGCCACAGTCTGTTTTTGTCTAAAGTCATTTTTTCTCCTTCAAATGAAGTCATGAAATTTTCGAAAATCCACTTTTCAAAACTAAAAGTGCTCATAACTCGACTAATATAATAGATAGAACGTTCTAGTCTTCGGCAATCGATTCAGCGGAAAATTTTACATAATCCAGTGTATTTTGAGTCCATAATTCCGACCAGGAAAGAAGTTAGCACAATGCAGTTTACATTAAATATTTCCATACCTACCCCTTGCTTCAAAATTTTCGACAAAAAATACGTTTTTGGAATAAAAATTGCTCAAAATTCGTCTGGAGGGGTTTTTTGATGCGAAAAATCGACTGCCACAGTCTGTTTTTGTTTAAAGTCATTTTTTCTCCTTCAAATGAAGTCATGAAATTTTCGAAAATCCAGTTTTCAAAACTAAAAGTATTCATAACTCGACTAATATAATAGATAGAACGTTCTAGTCTTCGGCAATCGATTCAGCGGAAAATTTTACATAATCCAGTGTATTTTGAGTCCATAATTCCGACCAGGAAAGAAGTTAGCACAATGCAGTTTACATTAAATATTTCCATACTTACCCCTTGCTTCAAAATTTTCGACAAAAAATACGTTTTTGGAATAAAAATTGCTCAAAATTCGTCTGGAGGGGTTTTTTGATGCGAAAAATCGACTGCCACAGTCTGTTTTTGTCTAAAGTCATTTTTTCTCCTTCAAATGAAGTCATGAAATTTTCGAAAATCCACTTTTCAAAACTAAAAGTGCTCATAACTCGACTAATATAATAGATAGAACGTTCTAGTCTTCGGCAATCGATTCAGCGGAAAATTTTACATAATCCAGTGTATTTTGAGTACATAATTCCGACCAGGAAAGAAGTTAGCACAATGCAGTTTACATTAAATATTTCCATACCTACCCCTTGCTTCAAAATTTTCGACAAAAAATACGTTTTTGGAATAAAAATTGCTCAAAATTCGTCTGGAGGGGTTTTTTGATGCGAAAAATCGACTGCCACAGTCTGTTTTTGTCTAAAGTCATTTTTTCTCCTTCAAATGAAGTCATGAAATTTTCGAAAATCCACTTTTCAAAACTAAAAGTGCTCATAACTCGACTAATATAATAGATAGAACGTTCTAGTCTTCGGCAATCGATTTAGCGGAAAATTTTACATAATCCAGTGTATTTTGAGTCCATAATTCCGACCAGGAAAGAAGTTAGCACAATGCAGTTTACATTAAATATTTCCATACTTACCCCTTGCTTCAAAATTTTCGACAAAAAATACGTTTTTGGAATAAAAATTGCTTAAAATTCGTCTGGAGGGGTTTTTTGATGCGAAAAATCGACTGCCACAGTCTGTTTTTGTCTAAAGACATTTTTTCTCCTTCAAATGAAGTCATGAAATTTTCGAAAATCCACTTTTCAAAACTAAAAGTGCTCATAACTCGACTAATATAATAGATAGAACGTTCTAGTCTTCGGCAATCGATTCAGCGGAAAATTTCACATAATCCAGTGTATTTTGAGTCCATAATTCCGACCAGGAAAGAAGTTAGCACAATGCAGTTTACATTAAATATTTCCATACTTACCCCTTGCTTCAAAATTTTCGACAAAAAATACGTTTTTGGAATAAAAATTGCTCAAAATTCGTCTGGAGGGGTTTTTTGATGCGAAAAATCGACTGCCACAGTCTGTTTTTGTCTAAAGACATTTTTTCTCCTTCAAATGAAGTCATGAAATTTTCGAAAATCCACTTTTCAAAACTAAAAGTGCTCATAACTCGACTAATATAATAGATAGAACGTTCTAGTCTTCGGCAATCGATTTAGCGGAAAATTTTACATAATCCAATGTATTTTGAGTCCATAATTCCGACCAGGAAAGAAGTTAGCACAATGCAGTTTACATTAAATATTTCCATACTTACCCCTTGCTTCAAAATTTTCGACAAAAAATACGTTTTTGGAATAAAAATTGCTCAAAATTCGTCTGGAGGGTTTTTTTGATGCGAAAAATCGACTGCCACAGTCTGTTTTTGTCTAAAGTCATTTTTTCTCCTTCAAATGAAGTCATGAAATTTTCGAAAATCCACTTTTCAAAACTAAAAGTGCTCATAACTCGACTAATATAATAGATAGAACGTTCTAGTCTTCGGCAATCGATTCAGCGGAAAATTTTACATAATCCAGTGTATTTTGAGTCCATAATTCCGACCAGGAAAGAAGTTAGCACAATGCAGTTTACATTAAATATTTCCATACCTACCCCTTGCTTCAAAATTTTCGACAAAAAATACGTTTTTGGAATAAAAATTGCTCAAAATTCGTCTGGAGGGGTTTTTTGATGCGAAAAATCGACTGCCACAGTCTGTTTTTGTCTAAAGTCATTTTTTCTCCTTCAAATGAAGTCATGAAATTTTCGAAAATCTACTTTTCAAAACTAAAAGTGCTCATAACTCGACTAATATAATAGATAGAACGTTCTAGTCTTCGGCAATCGATTTAGCGGAAAATTTTACATAATCCAATGTATTTTGAGTCCATAATTCCGACCAGGAAAGAAGTTAGCACAATGCAGTTTACATTAAATATTTCCATACTTACCCCTTGCTTCAAAATTTTCAAAGGTAATACCACGAGTGCTTCAAATTTTATCGATAATTTTTTCTTTTCCACGAAAACTTGTTTATTTGGCAAAAATATGAAAACAAACCGATTTGATAAAATCACGACTCCGTTAGGAGGAGTGATTTTATCTAAATTCGGTTTGTTTGAATGTTTTTGCCTCAAATAAACAAGTTTGAGTGATGAAAATAAAAAATTATGTGATAAAATTTGAAGAGCGAGTTGTATTTGGGAAGATTATTTTTTTCAACAATTTAAAAGGATTTTTGAAAGCGCTTTTAGTTGTCAATAATGACAAATTCAAAGTAAAATTTTGACGTTTCGATGTAAACAAGGTTTTATCGATGAGGAAGCATAATTATCAGTATAATACCGAATGATTGGCTAGAATAATGTATTGCTATTGGTTAAAACCACCAAAATGTCAGATTTTGACAAGTGAAAAAAATAATCGACAAAAAATACGTTTTTGGAATAAAAATTGCTCAAAATTCGTCTGGAGGGTTTTTTTGATGCGAAAAATCGACTGCCACAGTCTGTTTTTGTCTAAAGTCATTTTTTCTCCTTCAAATGAAGTCATGAAATTTTCGAAAATCCACTTTTCAAAACTAAAAGTGCTCATAACTCGACTAATATAATAGATAGAACGTTCTAGTCTTCGGCAATCGATTCAGCGGAAAATTTTACATAATCCAGTGTATTTTGAGTCCATAATTCCGACCAGGAAAGAAGTTAGCACAATGCAGTTTACATTAAATATTTCCATACCTACCCCTTGCTTCAAAATTTTCGACAAAAAATACGTTTTTGGAATAAAAATTGCTCAAAATTCGTCTGGAGGGGTTTTTTGATGCGAAAAATCGACTGCCACAGTCTGTTTTTGTCTAAAGTCATTTTTTCTCCTTCAAATGAAGTCATGAAATTTTCGAAAATCTACTTTTCAAAACTAAAAGTGCTCATAACTCGACTAATATAATAGATAGAACGTTCTAGTCTTCGGCAATCGATTCAGCGAAAAATTTTACATAATCCAGTGTATTTTCAGTCCATAATTCCGACCAGGAAAGAAGTTAGCACAATGCAGTTTACATTAAATATTTCCATACCTACCCCTTGCTTCAAAATTTTCGACAAAAAATACGTTTTTGGAATAAAAATTGCTCAAAATTTGTCTGGAGGGGTTTTTTGATGCGAAAAATCGACTGCCACAGTCTGTTTTTGTCTAAAGTCATTTTTTCTCCTTCAAATGAAGTCATGAAATTTTCGAAAATCCACTTTTCAAAACTAAAAGTGCTCATAACTCGACTAATATAATAGATAGAACGTTCTAGTCTTCGGCAATCGATTCAGCGGAAAATTTTACATAATCCAGTGTATTTTGAGTCCATAATTCCGACCAGGAAAGAAGTTAGCACAATGCAGTTTACATTAAATATTTCCATACCTACCCCTTGCTTCAAAATTTTCGACAAAAAATACGTTTTTGGAATAAAAATTGCTCAAAATTCGTCTGGAGGGGTTTTTTGATGCGAAAAATCGACTGCCACAGTCTGTTTTTGTTTAAAGTCATTTTTTCTCCTTCAAATGAAGTCATGAAATTTTCGAAAATCCAGTTTTCAAAACTAAAAGTATTCATAACTCGACTAATATAATAGATAGAACGTTCTAGTCTTCGGCAATCGATTCAGCGGAAAATTTTACATAATCCAGTGTATTTTGAGTCCATAATTCCGACCAGGAAAGAAGTTAGCACAATGCAGTTTACATTAAATATTTCCATACTTACCCCTTGCTTCAAAATTTTCGACAAAAAATACGTTTTTGGAATAAAAATTGCTCAAAATTCGTCTGGAGGGGTTTTTTGATGCGAAAAATCGACTGCCACAGTCTGTTTTTGTCTAAAGTCATTTTTTCTCCTTCAAATGAAGTCATGAAATTTTCGAAAATCCACTTTTCAAAACTAAAAGTGCTCATAACTCGACTAATATAATAGATAGAACGTTCTAGTCTTCGGCAATCGATTCAGCGGAAAATTTTACATAATCCAGTGTATTTTGAGTACATAATTCCGACCAGGAAAGAAGTTAGCACAATGCAGTTTACATTAAATATTTCCATACCTACCCCTTGCTTCAAAATTTTCGACAAAAAATACGTTTTTGGAATAAAAATTGCTCAAAATTCGTCTGGAGGGGTTTTTTGATGCGAAAAATCGACTGCCACAGTCTGTTTTTGTCTAAAGTCATTTTTTCTCCTTCAAATGAAGTCATGAAATTTTCGAAAATCCACTTTTCAAAACTAAAAGTGCTCATAACTCGACTAATATAATAGATAGAACGTTCTAGTCTTCGGCAATCGATTTAGCGGAAAATTTTACATAATCCAGTGTATTTTGAGTCCATAATTCCGACCAGGAAAGAAGTTAGCACAATGCAGTTTACATTAAATATTTCCATACTTACCCCTTGCTTCAAAATTTTCGACAAAAAATACGTTTTTGGAATAAAAATTGCTTAAAATTCGTCTGGAGGGGTTTTTTGATGCGAAAAATCGACTGCCACAGTCTGTTTTTGTCTAAAGACATTTTTTCTCCTTCAAATGAAGTCATGAAATTTTCGAAAATCCACTTTTCAAAACTAAAAGTGCTCATAACTCGACTAATATAATAGATAGAACGTTCTAGTCTTCGGCAATCGATTCAGCGGAAAATTTCACATAATCCAGTGTATTTTGAGTCCATAATTCCGACCAGGAAAGAAGTTAGCACAATGCAGTTTACATTAAATATTTCCATACTTACCCCTTGCTTCAAAATTTTCGACAAAAAATACGTTTTTGGAATAAAAATTGCTCAAAATTCGTCTGGAGGGGTTTTTTGATGCGAAAAATCGACTGCCACAGTCTGTTTTTGTCTAAAGACATTTTTTCTCCTTCAAATGAAGTCATGAAATTTTCGAAAATCCACTTTTCAAAACTAAAAGTGCTCATAACTCGACTAATATAATAGATAGAACGTTCTAGTCTTCGGCAATCGATTTAGCGGAAAATTTTACATAATCCAATGTATTTTGAGTCCATAATTCCGACCAGGAAAGAAGTTAGCACAATGCAGTTTACATTAAATATTTCCATACTTACCCCTTGCTTCAAAATTTTCGACAAAAAATACGTTTTTGGAATAAAAATTGCTCAAAATTCGTCTGGAGGGTTTTTTTGATGCGAAAAATCGACTGCCACAGTCTGTTTTTGTCTAAAGTCATTTTTTCTCCTTCAAATGAAGTCATGAAATTTTCGAAAATCCACTTTTCAAAACTAAAAGTGCTCATAACTCGACTAATATAATAGATAGAACGTTCTAGTCTTCGGCAATCGATTCAGCGGAAAATTTTACATAATCCAGTGTATTTTGAGTCCATAATTCCGACCAGGAAAGAAGTTAGCACAATGCAGTTTACATTAAATATTTCCATACCTACCCCTTGCTTCAAAATTTTCGACAAAAAATACGTTTTTGGAATAAAAATTGCTCAAAATTCGTCTGGAGGGGTTTTTTGATGCGAAAAATCGACTGCCACAGTCTGTTTTTGTCTAAAGTCATTTTTTCTCCTTCAAATGAAGTCATGAAATTTTCGAAAATCTACTTTTCAAAACTAAAAGTGCTCATAACTCGACTAATATAATAGATAGAACGTTCTAGTCTTCGGCAATCGATTCAGCGAAAAATTTTACATAATCCAGTGTATTTTCAGTCCATAATTCCGACCAGGAAAGAAGTTAGCACAATGCAGTTTACATTAAATATTTCCATACCTACCCCTTGCTTCAAAATTTTCGACAAAAAATACGTTTTTGGAATAAAAATTGCTCAAAATTTGTCTGGAGGGGTTTTTTGATGCGAAAAATCGACTGCCACAGTCTGTTTTTGTCTAAAGTCATTTTTTCTCCTTCAAATGAAGTCATGAAATTTTCGAAAATCCACTTTTCAAAACTAAAAGTGCTCATAACTCGACTAATATAATAGATAGAACGTTCTAGTCTTCGGCAATCGATTCAGCGGAAAATTTTACATAATCCAGTGTATTTTGAGTCCATAATTCCGACCAGGAAAGAAGTTAGCACAATGCAGTTTACATTAAATATTTCCATACCTACCCCTTGCTTCAAAATTTTCGACAAAAAATACGTTTTTGGAATAAAAATTGCTCAAAATTCGTCTGGAGGGGTTTTTTGATGCGAAAAATCGACTGCCACAGTCTGTTTTTGTTTAAAGTCATTTTTTCTCCTTCAAATGAAGTCATGAAATTTTCGAAAATCCAGTTTTCAAAACTAAAAGTATTCATAACTCGACTAATATAATAGATAGAACGTTCTAGTCTTCGGCAATCGATTCAGCGGAAAATTTTACATAATCCAGTGTATTTTGAGTCCATAATTCCGACCAGGAAAGAAGTTAGCACAATGCAGTTTACATTAAATATTTCCATACTTACCCCTTGCTTCAAAATTTTCGACAAAAAATACGTTTTTGGAATAAAAATTGCTCAAAATTCGTCTGGAGGGGTTTTTTGATGCGAAAAATCGACTGCCACAGTCTGTTTTTGTCTAAAGTCATTTTTTCTCCTTCAAATGAAGTCATGAAATTTTCGAAAATCCACTTTTCAAAACTAAAAGTGCTCATAACTCGACTAATATAATAGATAGAACGTTCTAGTCTTCGGCAATCGATTCAGCGGAAAATTTTACATAATCCAGTGTATTTTGAGTACATAATTCCGACCAGGAAAGAAGTTAGCACAATGCAGTTTACATTAAATATTTCCATACCTACCCCTTGCTTCAAAATTTTCGACAAAAAATACGTTTTTGGAATAAAAATTGCTCAAAATTCGTCTGGAGGGGTTTTTTGATGCGAAAAATCGACTGCCACAGTCTGTTTTTGTCTAAAGTCATTTTTTCTCCTTCAAATGAAGTCATGAAATTTTCGAAAATCCACTTTTCAAAACTAAAAGTGCTCATAACTCGACTAATATAATAGATAGAACGTTCTAGTCTTCGGCAATCGATTTAGCGGAAAATTTTACATAATCCAGTGTATTTTGAGTCCATAATTCCGACCAGGAAAGAAGTTAGCACAATGCAGTTTACATTAAATATTTCCATACTTACCCCTTGCTTCAAAATTTTCGACAAAAAATACGTTTTTGGAATAAAAATTGCTTAAAATTCGTCTGGAGGGGTTTTTTTGATGCGAAAAATCGACTGCCACAGTCTGTTTTTGTCTAAAGACATTTTTTCTCCTTCAAATGAAGTCATGAAATTTTCGAAAATCCACTTTTCAAAACTAAAAGTGCTCATAACTCGACTAATATAATAGATAGAACGTTCTAGTCTTCGGCAATCGATTCAGCGGAAAATTTCACATAATCCAGTGTATTTTGAGTCCATAATTCCGACCAGGAAAGAAGTTAGCACAATGCAGTTTACATTAAATATTTCCATACTTACCCCTTGCTTCAAAATTTTCGACAAAAAATACGTTTTTGGAATAAAAATTGCTCAAAATTCGTCTGGAGGGGTTTTTTGATGCGAAAAATCGACTGCCACAGTCTGTTTTTGTCTAAAGACATTTTTTCTCCTTCAAATGAAGTCATGAAATTTTCGAAAATCCACTTTTCAAAACTAAAAGTGCTCATAACTCGACTAATATAATAGATAGAACGTTCTAGTCTTCGGCAATCGATTTAGCGGAAAATTTTACATAATCCAATGTATTTTGAGTCCATAATTCCGACCAGGAAAGAAGTTAGCACAATGCAGTTTACATTAAATATTTCCATACTTACCCCTTGCTTCAAAATTTTCGACAAAAAATACGTTTTTGGAATAAAAATTGCTCAAAATTCGTCTGGAGGGTTTTTTTGATGCGAAAAATCGACTGCCACAGTCTGTTTTTGTCTAAAGTCATTTTTTCTCCTTCAAATGAAGTCATGAAATTTTCGAAAATCCACTTTTCAAAACTAAAAGTGCTCATAACTCGACTAATATAATAGATAGAACGTTCTAGTCTTCGGCAATCGATTCAGCGGAAAATTTTACATAATCCAGTGTATTTTGAGTCCATAATTCCGACCAGGAAAGAAGTTAGCACAATGCAGTTTACATTAAATATTTCCATACCTACCCCTTGCTTCAAAATTTTCGACAAAAAATACGTTTTTGGAATAAAAATTGCTCAAAATTCGTCTGGAGGGGTTTTTTGATGCGAAAAATCGACTGCCACAGTCTGTTTTTGTCTAAAGTCATTTTTTCTCCTTCAAATGAAGTCATGAAATTTTCGAAAATCTACTTTTCAAAACTAAAAGTGCTCATAACTCGACTAATATAATAGATAGAACGTTCTAGTCTTCGGCAATCGATTCAGCGAAAAATTTTACATAATCCAGTGTATTTTCAGTCCATAATTCCGACCAGGAAAGAAGTTAGCACAATGCAGTTTACATTAAATATTTCCATACCTACCCCTTGCTTCAAAATTTTCGACAAAAAATACGTTTTTGGAATAAAAATTGCTCAAAATTTGTCTGGAGGGGTTTTTTGATGCGAAAAATCGACTGCCACAGTCTGTTTTTGTCTAAAGTCATTTTTTCTCCTTCAAATGAAGTCATGAAATTTTCGAAAATCCACTTTTCAAAACTAAAAGTGCTCATAACTCGACTAATATAATAGATAGAACGTTCTAGTCTTCGGCAATCGATTCAGCGGAAAATTTTACATAATCCAGTGTATTTTGAGTCCATAATTCCGACCAGGAAAGAAGTTAGCACAATGCAGTTTACATTAAATATTTCCATACCTACCCCTTGCTTCAAAATTTTCGACAAAAAATACGTTTTTGGAATAAAAATTGCTCAAAATTCGTCTGGAGGGGTTTTTTGATGCGAAAAATCGACTGCCACAGTCTGTTTTTGTTTAAAGTCATTTTTTCTCCTTCAAATGAAGTCATGAAATTTTCGAAAATCCAGTTTTCAAAACTAAAAGTATTCATAACTCGACTAATATAATAGATAGAACGTTCTAGTCTTCGGCAATCGATTCAGCGGAAAATTTTACATAATCCAGTGTATTTTGAGTCCATAATTCCGACCAGGAAAGAAGTTAGCTCAATGCAGTTTACATTAAATATTTCCATACTTACCCCTTGCTTCAAAATTTTCGACAAAAAATACGTTTTTGGAATAAAAATTGCTCAAAATTCGTCTGGAGGGGTTTTTTGATGCGAAAAATCGACTGCCACAGTCTGTTTTTGTCTAAAGTCATTTTTTCTCCTTCAAATGAAGTCATGAAATTTTCGAAAATCCACTTTTCAAAACTAAAAGTGCTCATAACTCGACTAATATAATAGATAGAACGTTCTAGTCTTCGGCAATCGATTCAGCGGAAAATTTTACATAATCCAGTGTATTTTGAGTACATAATTCCGACCAGGAAAGAAGTTAGCACAATGCAGTTTACATTAAATATTTCCATACCTACCCCTTGCTTCAAAATTTTCGACAAAAAATACGTTTTTGGAATAAAAATTGCTCAAAATTCGTCTGGAGGGGTTTTTTGATGCGAAAAATCGACTGCCACAGTCTGTTTTTGTCTAAAGTCATTTTTTCTCCTTCAAATGAAGTCATGAAATTTTCGAAAATCCACTTTTCAAAACTAAAAGTGCTCATAACTCGACTAATATAATAGATAGAACGTTCTAGTCTTCGGCAATCGATTTAGCGGAAAATTTTACATAATCCAGTGTATTTTGAGTCCATAATTCCGACCAGGAAAGAAGTTAGCACAATGCAGTTTACATTAAATATTTCCATACTTACCCCTTGCTTCAAAATTTTCGACAAAAAATACGTTTTTGGAATAAAAATTGCTCAAAATTCGTCTGGAGGGGTTTTTTGATGCGAAAAATCGACTGCCACAGTCTGTTTTTGTCTAAAGACATTTTTTCTCCTTCAAATGAAGTCATGAAATTTTCGAAAATCCACTTTTCAAAACTAAAAGTGCTCATAACTCGACTAATATAATAGATAGAACGTTCTAGTCTTCGGCAATCGATTCAGCGGAAAATTTTACATAATCCAGTGTATTTTGAGTCCATAATTCCGACCAGGAAAGAAGTTAGCACAATGCAGTTTACATTAAATATTTCCATACTTACCCCTTGCTTCAAAATTTTCGACAAAAAATACGTTTTTGGAATAAAAATTGCTCAAAATTCGTCTGGAGGGGTTTTTTGATGCGAAAAATCGACTGCCACAGTCTGTTTTTGTCTAAAGACATTTTTTCTCCTTCAAATGAAGTCATGAAATTTTCGAAAATCCACTTTTCAAAACTAAAAGTGCTCATAACTCGACTAATATAATAGATAGAACGTTCTAGTTTTCGGCAATCGATTCAGCGGAAAATTTTACATAATCCAGTGTATTTTGAGTCCATAATTCCGACCAGGAAAGAAGTTAGCACAATGCAGTTTACATTAAATATTTCCATACTTACCCCTTGCTTCAAAATTTTCGACAAAAAATACGTTTTTGGAATAAAAATTGCTCAAAATTCGTCTGGAGGGGTTTTTTGATGCGAAAAATCGATTGCCACAGTCTGTTTTTGTCTAAAGTCATTTTTTCTCCTTCAAATGAAGTCATGAAATTTTCGAAAATCCACTTTTCAAAACTAAAAGTGCTCATAACTCGACTAATATAATAGATAGAACGTTCTAGTCTTCGGCAATCGATTCAGCGGAAAATTTTACATAATCCAGTGTATTTTGAGTCCATAATTCCGACCAGGAAAGAAATTAGCACAATGCAGTTTACATTAAATATTTCCATACCTACCCCTTGCTTCAAAATTTTCGACAAAAAATACGTTTTTGGAATAAAAATTGCTCAAAATTCGTCTGGAGGGGTTTTTTGATGCGAAAAATCGACTGCCACAGTCTGTTTTTGTTTAAAGTCATTTTTTCTCCTTCAAATGAAGTCATGAAATTTTCGAAAATCCAGTTTTCAAAACTAAAAGTGTTCATAACTCGACTAATATAATAGATAGAACGTTCTAGTCTTCAGCAATCGATTCAGCGGAAAATTTTACATAATCCAGTGTATTTTGAGTCCATAATTCCGACCAGGAAAGAAGTTAGCACAATGCAGTTTACATTAAATATTTCCATACTTACCCCTTGCTTCAAAATTTTCGACAAAAAATACGTTTTTGGAATAAAAATTGCTCAAAATTCGTCTGGAGGGGTTTTTTGATGCGAAAAATCGACTGCCACAGTCTGTTTTTGTTTAAAGTCATTTTTTCTCCTTCAAATGAAGTCATGAAATTTTCGAAAATCCAGTTTTCAAAACTAAAAGTGCTCATAACTCGACTAATATAATAGATAGAACGTTCTAGTCTTCGGCAATCGATTTAGCGGAAAATTTTACATAATCCAATGTATTTTGAGTCCATAATTCCGACCAGGAAAGAAGTTAGCACAATGCAGTTTACATTAAATATTTCCATACTTACCCCTTGCTTCAAAATTTTCGACAAAAAATACGTTTTTGGAATAAAAATTGCTCAAAATTCGTCTGGAGGGTTTTTTTGATGCGAAAAATCGACTGCCACAGTCTGTTTTTGTCTAAAGTCATTTTTTCTCCTTCAAATGAAGTCATGAAATTTTCGAAAATCCACTTTTCAAAACTAAAAGTGCTCATAACTCGACTAATATAATAGATAGAACGTTCTAGTCTTCGGCAATCGATTCAGCGGAAAATTTTACATAATCCAGTGTATTTTGAGTCCATAATTCCGACCAGGAAAGAAGTTAGCACAATGCAGTTTACATTAAATATTTCCATACCTACCCCTTGCTTCAAAATTTTCGACAAAAAATACGTTTTTGGAATAAAAATTGCTCAAAATTCGTCTGGAGGGGTTTTTTGATGCGAAAAATCGACTGCCACAGTCTGTTTTTGTCTAAAGTCATTTTTTCTCCTTCAAATGAAGTCATGAAATTTTCGAAAATCCACTTTTCAAAACTAAAAGTGCTCATAACTCGACTAATATAATAGATAGAACGTTCTAGTCTTCGGCAATCGATTCAGCGAAAAATTTTACATAATCCAGTGTATTTTCAGTCCATAATTCCGACCAGGAAAGAAGTTAGCACAATGCAGTTTACATTAAATATTTACATACCTACCCCTTGCTTCAAAATTTTCGACAAAAAATACGTTTTTGGAATAAAAATTGCTCAAAATTTGTCTGGAGGGGTTTTTTGATGCGAAAAATCGACTGCCACAGTCTGTTTTTGTCTAAAGTCATTTTTTCTCCTTCAAATGAAGTCATGAAATTTTCGAAAATCCACTTTTCAAAACTAAAAGTGCTCATAACTCGACTAATATAATAGATAGAACGTTCTAGTCTTCGGCAATCGATTCAGCGGAAAATTTTACATAATCCAGTGTATTTTGAGTCCATAATTCCGACCAGGAAAGAAGTTAGCACAATGCAGTTTACATTAAATATTTCCATACCTACCCCTTGCTTCAAAATTTTCGACAAAAAATACGTTTTTGGAATAAAAATTGCTCAAAATTCGTCTGGAGGGGTTTTTTGATGCGAAAAATCGACTGCCACAGTCTGTTTTTGTTTAAAGTCATTTTTTCTCCTTCAAATGAAGTCATGAAATTTTCGAAAATCCAGTTTTCAAAACTAAAAGTATTCATAGCTCGACTAATATAATAGATAGAACGTTCTAGTCTTCGGCAATCGATTCAGCGGAAAATTTTACATAATCCAGTGTATTTTGAGTCCATAATTCCGACCAGGAAAGAAGTTAGCACAATGCAGTTTACATTAAATATTTCCATACTTACCCCTTGCTTCAAAATTTCGACAAAAAATACGTTTTTGGAATAAAAATTGCTCAAAATTCGTCTGGAGGGGTTTTTTGATGCGAAAAATCGACTGCCACAGTCTGTTTTTGTCTAAAGTCATTTTTTCTCCTTCAAATGAAGTCATGAAATTTTCGAAAATCCACTTTTCAAAACTAAAAGTGCTCATAACTCGACTAATATAATAGATAGAACGTTCTAGTCTTCGGCAATCGATTCAGCGGAAAATTTTACATAATCCAGTGTATTTTGAGTACATAATTCCGACCAGGAAAGAAGTTAGCACAATGCAGTTTACATTAAATATTTCCATACCTACCCCTTGCTTCAAAATTTTCGACAAAAAATACGTTTTTGGAATAAAAATTGCTCAAAATTCGTCTGGAGGGGTTTTTTGATGCGAAAAATCGACTGCCACAGTCTGTTTTTGTCTAAAGTCATTTTTTCTCCTTCAAATGAAGTCATGAAATTTTCGAAAATCCACTTTTCAAAACTAAAAGTGCTCATAACTCGACTAATATAATAGATAGAACGTTCTAGTCTTCGGCAATCGATTTAGCGGAAAATTTTACATAATCCAGTGTATTTTGAGTCCATAATTCCGACCAGGAAAGAAGTTAGCACAATGCAGTTTACATTAAATATTTCCATACTTACCCCTTGCTTCAAAATTTTCGACAAAAAATACGTTTTTGGAATAAAAATTGCTCAAAATTCGTCTGGAGGGGGTTTTTTGATGCGAAAAATCGACTGCCACAGTCTGTTTTTGTCTAAAGACATTTTTTCTCCTTCAAATGAAGTCATGAAATTTTCGAAAATCCACTTTTCAAAACTAAAAGTGCTCATAACTCGACTAATATAATAGATAGAACGTTCTAGTCTTCGGCAATCGATTCAGCGGAAAATTTCACATAATCCAGTGTATTTTGAGTCCATAATTCCGACCAGGAAAGAAGTTAGCACAATGCAGTTTACATTAAATATTTCCATACTTACCCCTTGCTTCAAAATTTTCGACAAAAAATACGTTTTTGGAATAAAAATTGCTCAAAATTCGTCTGGAGGGGTTTTTTGATGCGAAAAATCGACTGCCACAGTCTGTTTTTGTCTAAAGACATTTTTTCTCCTTCAAATGAAGTCATGAAATTTTCGAAAATCCACTTTTCAAAACTAAAAGTGCTCATAACTCGACTAATATAATAGATAGAACGTTCTAGTCTTCGGCAATCGATTCAGCGGAAAATTTTACATAATCCAGTGTATTTTGAGTCCATAATTCCGACCAGGAAAGAAGTTAGCACAATGCAGTTTACATTAAATATTTCCATACTTACCCCTTGCTTCAAAATTTTCGACAAAAAATACGTTTTTGGAATAAAAATTGCTCAAAATTCGTCTGGAGGGGTTTTTTGATGCGAAAAATCGATTGCCACAGTCTGTTTTTGTCTAAAGTCATTTTTGCTCCTTCAAATGAAGTCATGAAATTTTCGAAAATCCACTTTTCAAAACTAAAAGTGCTCATAACTCGACTAATATAATAGATAGAACGTTCTAGTCTTCGGCAATCGATTCAGCGGAAAATTTTACATAATCCAGTGTATTTTGAGTCCATAATTCCGACCAGGAAAGAAATTAGCACAATGCAGTTTACATTAAATATTTCCATACCTACCCCTTGCTTCAAAATTTTCGACAAAAAATACGTTTTTGGAATAAAAATTGCTCAAAATTCGTCTGGAGGGGTTTTTTTGATGCGAAAAATCGACTGCCACAGTCTGTTTTTGTTTAAAGTCATTTTTTCTCCTTCAAATGAAGTCATGAAATTTTCGAAAATCCAGTTTTCAAAACTAAAAGTGTTCATAACTCGACTAATATAATAGATAGAACGTTCTAGTCTTCGGCAATCGATTCAGCGGAAAATTTTACATAATCCAGTGTATTTTGAGTCCATAATTCCGACCAGGAAAGAAGTTAGCACAATGCAGTTTACATTAAATATTTCCATACTTACCCCTTGCTTCAAAATTTTCGACAAAAAATACGTTTTTGGAATAAAAATTGCTCAAAATTCGTCTGGAGGGGTTTTTTTGATGCGAAAAATCGACTGCCACAGTCTGTTTTTGTCTAAAGTCATTTTTTCTCCTTCAAATGAAGTCATGAAATTTTCGAAAATCCACTTTTCAAAACTAAAAGTGCTCATAACTCGACTAATATGATAGATAGAACGTTCTAGTCTTCGGCAATCGATTCAGCGGAAAATTTTACATAATCCAGTGTATTTTCAGTCCATAATTCCGACCAGGAAAGAAGTTAGCACAATGCAGTTTACATTAAATATTTCCATACCTACCCCTTGCTTCAAAATTTTCGACAAAAAATACGTTTTTGGAATAAAAATTGCTCAAAATTCGTCTGGAGGGGTTTTTTGATGCGGAAAATCGACTGCCACAGTCTGTTTTTGTCTGAAGTCATTTTTTCTCCTTCAAATGAAGTCATGAAATTTTCGAAAATCCACTTTTCAAAACTAAAAGTGCTCATAACTCGACTAATATAATAGATAGAACGTTCTAGTCTTCGGCAATCGATTCAGCGGAAAATTTTACATAATCCAGTGTATTTTGAGTCCATAATTCCGACCAGGAAAGAAGTTAGCACAATGCAGTTTACATTAAATATTTCCATACTTACCCCTTGCTTCAAAATTTTCGACAAAAAATACGTTTTTGGAATAAAAATTGCTCAAAATTCGTCTGGAGGGGTTTTTTGATGCGAAAAATCGACTGCCACAGTCTGTTTTTGTCTAAAGTCATTTTTTCTCCTTCAAATGAAGTCATGAAATTTTCGAAAATCCACTTTTCAAAACTAAAAGTGCTCATAACTCGACTAATATAATAGATAGAACGTTCTAGTCTTCGGCAATCGATTCAGCGGAAAATTTTACATAATCCAGTGTATTTTCAGTCCATAATTCCGACCAGGAAAGAGTTAGCACAATGCAGTTTACATTAAATATTTCTATACCTACCCCTTGCTTCAAAATTTTCGACAAAAAATACGTTTTTGAATAAAAATTGCTCAAAATTCGTCTGGAGGGGGTTTTTTGATGCGAAAAATCGACTGCCACAGTCTGTTTTTGTCTAAAGTCATTTTTTCTCCTTCAAATGAAGTCATGAAATTTTCGAAAATCCACTTTTCAAAACTAAAAGTGCTCATAACTCGACTAATATAATAGATAGAACGTTCTAGTCTTCGGCAATCGATTCAGCGGAAAATTTTACATAATCCAGTGTATTTTGAGTCCATAATTCCGACCAGGAAAGAAGTTAGCACAATGCAGTTTACATTAAATATTTCCATACTTACCCCTTGCTTCAAAATTTTCGACAAAAAATACGTTTTTGGAATAAAAATTGCTCAAAATTCGTCTGGAGGGGTTTTTTTGATGCGAAAAATCGACTGCCACAGTCTGTTTTTGTTTAAAGTCATTTTTTTCTCCTTCAAATGAAGTCATGAAATTTTCGAAAATCCAGTTTTCAAAACTAAAAGTGTTCATAACTCGACTAATATAATAGATAGAACGTTCTAGTCTTCGGCAATCGATTCAGCGGAAAATTTTACATAATCCAGTGTATTTTGAGTCCATAATTCCGACCAGGAAAGAAGTTAGCACAATGCAGTTTACATTAAATATTTCCATACCTACCCCTTGCTTCAAAATTTTCGACAAAAAATACGTTTTTGGAATAAAAATTGCTCAAAATTCGTCTGGAGGGGTTTTTTGATGCGAAAAATCGACTGCCACAGTCTGTTTTTGTCTAAAGTCATTTTTTCTCCTTCAAATGAAGTCATGAAATTTTCGAAAATCCACTTTTCAAAACTAAAAGTGCTCATAACTCGACTAATATAATAGATAGAACGTTCTAGTCTCCGGCAATCGATTCAGCGGAAAATTTTACATAATCCAGTGTATTTTCAGTCCATAATTCCGACCAGGAAAGAAGTTAGCACAATGCAGTTTACATTAAATATTTCCATACCTACCCCTTGCTTCAAAATTTTCGACAAAAAATACGTTTTTGGAATAAAAATTGCTCAAAATTCGTCTGGAGGGGTTTTTTGATGCGGAAAATCGACTGCCACAGTCTGTTTTTGTCTAAAGTCATTTTTTCTCCTTCAAATGAAGTCATGAAATTTTCGAAAATCCACTTTTCAAAACTAAAAGTGCTCATAACTCGACTAATATAATAGATAGAACGTTCTAGTCTTCGGCAATCGATTCAGCGGAAAATTTTACATAATCCAGTGTATTTTGAGTCCATAATTCCGACCAGGAAAGAAGTTAGCACAATGCAGTTTACATTAAATATTTCCATACCTACCCCTTGCTTCAAAATTTTCGACAAAAAATACGTTTTTGGAATAAAAATTGCTCAAAATTCGTCTGGAGGGGTTTTTTGATGCGGAAAATCGACTGCCACAGTCTGTTTTTGTCTAAAGTCATTTTTTCTCCTTCAAATGAAGTCATGAAATTTTCGAAAATCCACTTTTCAAAACTAAAAGTGCTCATAACTCGACTAATATAATAGATAGAACGTTCTAGTCTTCGGCAATCGATTCAGCGGAAAATTTTACATAATCCAGTATATTTTGAGCGCATAATTCCGACCAGGAAAGAAGTTAGCACAATGCAGTTTACATTAAATATTTCCATACCTACCCCTTGCTTCAAAATTTTCGACAAAAAATACGTTTTTGGAATAAAAATTGCTCAAAATTCGTCTGGAGGGGTTTTTTGATGCGAAAAATCGACTGCCACAGTCTGTTTTTGTCTAAAGTCATTTTTTCTCCTCCAAATGAAGTCATGAAATTTTCGAAAATCCACTTTTCAAAACTAAAAGTGCTCATAACTCGACTAATATAATAGATAGAACGTTCTAGTCTTCGGCAATCGATTCAGCGGAAAATTTTACATAATCCAGTGTATTTTGAGTCCATAATTCCGACCAGGAAAGAAGTTAGCACAATGCAGTTTACATTAAATATTTCCATACCTACCCCTTGCTTCAAAATTTTCGACAAAAAATACGTTTTTGGAATAAAAATTGCTCAAAATTCGTCTGGAGGGGTTTTTTGATGCGAAAAATCGACTGCCACAGTCTGTTTTTGTTTAAAGTCATTTTTTCTCCTTCAAATGAAGTCATGAAATTTTCGAAAATCCAGTTTTCTAAACTAAAAGTGCTCATAACTCGACTAATATAATAGATAGAACGTTCTAGTCTTCGGCAATCGATTCAGCGGAAAATTTTACATAATCCAGTGTATTTTGAGTCCATAATTCCGACCAGGAAAGAAGTTAGCACAATGCAGTTTACATTAAATATTTCCATACTTACCGCTTGCTTCAAAATTTTCGACAAAAAATACGTTTTTGGAATAAAAATTGCTCAAAATTCGTCTGGAGGGGTTTTTTGATGCGAAAAATCGACTGCCACAGTCTGTTTTTGTCTAAAGTCATTTTTTCTCCTTCAAATGAAGTCATGAAATTTTCGAAAATCCACTTTTCAAAACTAAAAGTGCTCATAACTCGACTAATATAATAGATAGAACGTTCTAGTCTTCAGCAATCGATTCAGCGGAAAATTTTACATAATCCAGTGTATTTTGAGTCCATAATTCCGACCAGGAAAGAAGTTAGCACAATGCAGTTTACATTAAATATTTCCATACCTACCCCTTGCTTCAAAATTTTCGACAAAAAATACGTTTTTGGAATAAAAATTGCTGAAAATTCGTCTGGAGGGGTTTTTTGATGCGAAAAATCGACTGCCACAGTCTGTTTTTGTCTAAAGTCATTTTTTCTCCTTCAAATGAAGTCATGAAATTTTCGAAAATCCACTTTTCAAAACTAAAAGTGCTCATAACTCGACTAATATAATAGATAGAACGTTCTAGTCTTCGGCAATCGATTCAGCGGAAAATTTTACATAATCCAGTGTATTTTCAGTCCATAATTCCGACCAGGAAAGAAGTTAGCACAATGCAGTTTACATTAAATATTTCCATACCTACCCCTTGCTTCAAAATTTTCGACAAAAAATACGTTTTTGGAATAAAAATTGCTCAAAATTCGTCTGGAGGGGTTTTTTGATGCGAAAAATCGACTGCCACAGTCTGTTTTTGTCTAAAGTCATTTTTTCTCCTTCAAATGAAGTCATGAAATTTTCGAAAATCCACTTTTCAAAACTAAAAGTGCTCATAACTCGACTAATATGATAGATAAAACGTTCTAGTCTTCGGCAATCGATTCAGCGGAAAATTTTACATAATCCAGTGTATTTTGAGTCCATAATTCCGACCAGGAAAGAAGTTAGCACAATGCAGTTTACATTAAATATTTCCATACCTACCCCTTGCTTCAAGATTTTCGACAAAAAATACGTTTTTGGAATAAAAATTGCTCAAAATTCGTCTGGAGGGGTTTTTTGATGCGAAAAATCGACTGCCACAGTCTGTTTTTGTCTAAAGTCATTTTTTCTCCTTCAAATGAAGTCATGAAATTTTCGAAAATCCACTTTTCAAAACTAAAAGTGCTCATAACTCGACTAATATAATAGATAGAACGTTCTAGTCTTCGGCAATCGATTCAGCGGAAAATTTTACATAATCCAGTGTATTTTGAGTCCATAATCCCGACCAGGAAAGAAGTTAGCACAATGCAGTTTACATTAAATATTTCCATACCTACCCCTTGCTTCAAAATTTTCGACAAAAAATACGTTTTTGGAATAAAAATTGCTCAAAATTCGTCTGGAGGGGTTTTTTGATGCGAAAAATCGACCGCCACAGTCTGTTTTTGTCTAAAGTCATTTTTTCTCCTTCAAATGAAGTCATGAAATTTTCGAAAATCCACTTTTCAAAACTAAAAGTGCTCATAACTCGACTAATATAATAGATAGAACGATCTAGTCTTCGGCAATCGATTCAGCGGAAAATTTTACATAATCCAGTGTATTTTGAGTCCATAATTCCGACCAGGAAAGAAGTTAGCACAATGCAGTTTACATTAAATATTTCCATACCTACCCCTTGCTTCAAGATTTTCGACAAAAAATACGTTTTTGGAATAAAAATTGCTCAAAATTCGTCTGGAGGGGTTTTTTGATGCGAAAAATCGACTGCCACAGTCTGTTTTTGTCTAAAGTCATTTTTTCTCCTTCAAATGAAGTCATGAAATTTTCGAAAATCCACTTTTCAAAACTAAAAGTGCTCATAACTCGACTAATATAATAGATAGAACGTTCTAGTCTTCGGCAATCGATTCAGCGGAAAATTTTACATAATCCAGTGTATTTTGAGTCCATAATCCCGACCAGGAAAGAAGTTAGCACAATGCAGTTTACATTAAATATTTCCATACCTACCCCTTGCTTCAAAATTTTCGACAAAAAATACGTTTTTGGAATAAAAATTGCTCAAAATTCGTTTGGAGGGGTTTTTTGATGCGAAAAATCGACTGCCACAGTCTGTTTTTGTCTAAAGTCATTTTTTCTCCTTCAAATGAAGTCATGAAATTTTCGAAAATCCACTTTTCAAAACTAAAAGTGCTCATAACTCGACTAATATAATAGATAGAACGTTCTAGTCTTCGGCAATCGATTCAGCGGAAAATTTTACATAATCCAGTGTATTTTCAGTCCATAATTCCGACCAGGAAAGAAGTTAGCACAATGCAGTTTACATTAAATATTTCCATACCTACCCCTTGCTTCAAAATTTTCGACAAAAAATACGTTTTTGGAATAAAAATTGCTCAAAATTCGTCTGGAGGGGTTTTTTGATGCGAAAAATCGACCGCCACAGTCTGTTTTTGTCTAAAGTCATTTTTTCTCCTTCAAATGAAGTCATGAAATTTTCGAAAATCCACTTTTCAAAACTAAAAGTGCTCATAACTCGACTAATATAATAGATAGAACGTTCTAGTCTTCGGCAATCGATTCAGCGGAAAATTTTACATAATCCAGTGTATTTTGAGTCCATAATTCCGACCAGGAGAGAAGTTAGCACAATGCAGTTTACATTAAATATTTCCATACCTACCCCTTGCTTCAAAATTTTCGACAAAAAATACGTTTTTGGAATAAAAATTGCTCAAAATTCGTCTGGAGGGTATTTTTGATGCGAAAAATCGACTGCCACAGTCTGTTTTTGTCTAAAGTCATTTTTTCTCCTTCAAATGAAGTCATGAAATTTTCGAAAATCCACTTTTCAAAACTAAAAGTGCTCATAACTCGACTAATATAATAGATAGAACGTTCTAGTCTTCGGCAATCGATTCAGCGGAGAATTTTACATAATCCAGTGTATTTTGAGTCCATAATCCCGACCAGGAAAGAAGTTAGCACAATGCAGTTTACATTAAATATTTCCATACCTACCCCTTGCTTCAAAATTTTCGACAAAAAATACGTTTTTGGAATAAAAATTGCTCAAAATTCGTCTGGAGGGGTTTTTTGATGCGAAAAATCGACCGCCACAGTCTGTTTTTGTCTAAAGTCATTTTTTCTCCTTCAAATGAAGTCATGAAATTTTCGAAAATCCACTTTTCAAAACTAAAAGTGCTCATAACTCGACTAATATAATAGATAGAACGATCTAGTCTTCGGCAATCGATTCAGCGGAAAATTTTACATAATCCAGTGTATTTTGAGTCCATAATTCCGACCAGGAAAGAAGTTAGCACAATGCAGTTTACATTAAATATTTCCATACCTACCCCTTGCTTCAAGATTTTCGACAAAAAATACGTTTTTGGAATAAAAATTGCTCAAAATTCGTCTGGAGGGGTTTTTCGATGCGAAAAATCGACTGCCACAGTCTGTTTTTGTCTAAAGTCATTTTTTCTCCTTCAAATGAAGTCATGAAATTTTCGAAAATCCACTTTTCAAAACTAAAAGTGCTCATAACTCAACTAATATAATAGATAGAACGTTCTAGTCTTCGGCAATCGATTCAGCGGAAAATTTTACATAATCCAGTGTATTTTGAGTCCATAATTCCGACCAGGAAAGAAGTTAGCACAATGCAGTTTACATTAAATATTTCCATACCTACCCCTTGCTTCAAAATTTTCGACAAAAAATACGTTTTTGGAATAAAAATTGCTCAAAATTCGTCTGGAGGGGTTTTTTGATGCGAAAAATCGACTGCCACAGTCTGTTTTTGTCTAAAGTCATTTTTTCTCCTTCAAATGAAGTCATGAAATTTTCGAAAATCCACTTTTCAAAACTAAAAGTGCTCATAACTCGACTAATATAATAGATAGAACGTTCTAGTCTTCGGCAATCGATTCAGCGGAAAATTTTACATAATCCAGTGTATTTTCAGTCCATAATTCCGACCAGGAAAGAAGTTAGCACAATGCAGTTTACATTAAATATTTCCATACCTACCCCTTGCTTCAAAATTTTCGACAAAAAATACGTTTTTGGAATAAAAATTGCTCAAAATTCGTCTGGAGGGGTTTTTTGATGCGAAAAATCGACTGCCACAGTCTGTTTTTGTCTAAAGTCATTTTTTCTCCTTCAAATGAAGTCATGAAATTTTCGAAAATCCACTTTTCAAAACTAAAAGTGCTCATAACTCGACTAATATAATAGATAGAACGTTCTAGTCTTCGGCAATCGATTCAGCGGAAAATTTTACATAATCCAGTGTATTTTGAGTCCATAATTCCGACCAGGAGAGAAGTTAGCACAATGCAGTTTACATTAAATATTTCCATACCTACCCCTTGCTTCAAAATTTTCGACAAAAAATACGTTTTTGGAATAAAAATTGCTCAAAATTCGTCTGGAGGGTATTTTTGATGCGAAAAATCGACTGCCACAGTCTGTTTTTGTCTAAAGTCATTTTTTCTCCTTCAAATGAAGTCATGAAATTTTCGAAAATCCACTTTTCAAAACTAAAAGTGCTCATAACTCGACTAATATGATAGATAGAACGTTCTAGTCTTCGGCAATCGATTCAGCGGAAAATTTCACATAATCCAGTGTATTTTGAGTCCATAATTCCGACCAGGAAAGAAGTTAGCACAATGCAGTTTACATTAAATATTTCCATACCTACCCCTTGCTTCAAAATTTTCGACAAAAAATACGTTTTTGGAATAAAAATTGCTCAAAATTCGTCTGGAGGGGTTTTTTGATGCGAAAAATCGACTGCCACAGTCTGTTTTTGTCTAAAGTCATTTTTTCTCCTTCAAATGAAGTCATGAAATTTTCGAAAATCCACTTTTCAAAACTAAAAGTGCTCATAACTCGACTAATATAATAGATAGAACGTTCTAGTCTTCGGCAATCGATTCAGCGGAAAATTTTACATAATCCAGTGTATTTTCAGTCCATAATTCCGACCAGGAAAGAAGTTAGCACAATGCAGTTTACATTAAATATTTCCATACCTACCCCTTGCTTCAAAATTTTCGACAAAAAATACGTTTTTGGAATAAAAATTGCTCAAAATTCGTCTGGAGGGGTTTTTTGATGCGAAAAATCGACTGCCACAGTCTGTTTTTGTCTAAAGTCATTTTTTCTCCTTCAAATGAAATCATGAAATTTTCGAAAATCTACTTTTCAAAACTAAAAGTGCTCATAACTCGACTAATATAATAGATAGAACGTTCTAGTCTTCGGCAATCGATTCAGCGGAAAATTTTACATAATCCAGTGTATTTTAAGTCCATAATTCCGACCAGGAAAGAAGTTAGCACAATGCAGTTTACATTAAATATTTCCATACCTACCCCTTGCTTCAAAATTTTCGACAAAAAATACGTTTTTGGAATAAAAATTGCTCAAAATTTGTCTGGAGGGGTTTTTTGATGCGAAAAATCGACTGCCACAGTCTGTTTTTGTCTAAAGTCATTTTTTCTCCTTCAAATGAAGTCATGAAATTTTCGAAAATCCACTTTTCAAAACTAAAAGTGCTCATAACTCGACTAATATAATAGATAGAACGTTCTAGTCTTCGGCAATCGATTCAGCGGAAAATTTTACATAATCCAGTGTATTTTGAGTACATAATTCCGACCAGGAAAGAAGTTAGCACAATGCAGTTTACATTAAATATTTCCATACCTACCTACCCCTTGCTTCAAAATTTTCGACAAAAAATACGTTTTTGGAATAAAAATTGCTCAAAATTCGTCTGGAGGGGTTTTTTGATGCGAAAAATCGACTGCCACAGTCTGTTTTTGTCTAAAGTCATTTTTTCTCCTTCAAATGAAGTCATGAAATTTTCGAAAATCCACTTTTCAAAACTAAAAGTGCTCATAACTCGACTAATATGATAGATAGAACGTTCTAGTCTTCGGCAATCGATTCAGCGGAAAATTTTACATAATCCAGTGTATTTTGAGTCCATAATTCCGACCAGGAAAGAAGTTAGCACAATGCAGTTTACATTAAATATTTCCATACCTACCCCTTGCTTCAAAATTTTCGACAAAAAATACGTTTTTGGAATAAAAATTGCTCAAAATTCGTCTGGAGGGGTTTTTTGATGCGAAAAATCGACTGCCACAGTCTGTTTTTGTCTAAAGTCATTTTTTCTCCTTCAAATGAAGTCAAAAATTTTCGAAAATCCACTTTTCAAAACTAAAAGTGCTCATAACTCGACTAATATAATAGATAGAACGTTCTAGTCTTCGGCAGTCGATTCAGCGGAAAATTTTACATAATCCAGTGTATTTTGAGTCCATAATTCCGACCAGGAAAGAAGTTAGCACAATGCAGTTTACATTAAATATTTCCATACCTACCCCTTGCTTCAAAATTTTCGACAAAAAATACGTTTTTGGAATAAAAATTGCTCAAAATTCGTCTGGAGGGGTTTTTTGATGCGAAAAATCGACTGCCACAGTCTGTTTTTGTCTAAAGTCATTTTTTCTCCTTCAAATGAAGTCATGAAATTTTCGAAAATCCACTTTTCAAAACTAAAAGTGCTCATAACTCGACTAATATAATAGATAGAACGTTCTAGTCTTCGGCAATCGATTCAGCGGAAAATTTTACATAATCCAGTGTATTTTGAGTCCATAATTCCGACCAGGAAAGAAGTTAGCACAATGCAGTTTACATTAAATATTTCCATACCTACCCCTTGCTTCAAAATTTTCGACAAAAAATACGTTTTTGGAATAAAAATTGCTCAAAATTTGTCTGGAGGGGTTTTTTGATGCGAAAAATCGACTGCCACAGTCTGTTTTTGTTTAAAGTCATTTTTTCTCCTTCAAATGAAGTCATGAAATTTTCGAAAATCCAGTTTTCAAAACTAAAAGTGTTCATAACTCGACTAATATAATAGATAGAACGTTCTAGTCTTCGGCAATCGATTCAGCGGAAAATTTTACATAATCCAGTGTATTTTGAGTCCATGATTCCGACCAGGAAAGAAGTTAGCACAATGCAGTTTACATTAAATATTTCCATACCTACCCCTTGCTTCAAAATTTTCGACAAAAAATACGTTTTTGGAATAAAAATTGCTCAAAATTCGTCTGGAGGGGTTTTTTGATGCGAAAAATCGACTGCCACAGTCTGTTTTTGTCTAAAGTCATTTTTTCTCCTTCAAATGAAGTCATGAAATTTTCGAAAATCCACTTTTCAAAACTAAAAGTGCTCATAACTCGACTAATATAATAGATAGAACGTTCTAGTCTTCGGCAATCGATTCAGCGGAAAATTTTACATAATCCAGTGTATCTTGAGTCCATAATTCCGACCAGGAAAGAAGTTAGCACAATGCAGTTTACATTAAATATTTCCATACCTACCCCTTGCTTCAAAATTTTCGACAAAAAATACGTTTTTGGAATAAAAATTGCTCAAAATTCGTCTGGAGGGGTTTTTTGATGCGAAAAATCGACTGCCACAGTCTGTTTTTGTCTAAAGTCATTTTTTCTCCTTCAAATGAAGTCATGAAATTTTCGAAAATCCACTTTTCAAAACTAAAAGTGCTCATAACTCGACTAATATAATAGATAGAACGTTCTAGTCTTCGGCAATCGATTCAGCGGAAAATTTTACATAATCCAGTGTATTTTGAGTCCATAATTCCGACCAGGAAAGAAGTTAGCACAATGCAGTTTACATTAAATATTTCCATACCTACCCCTTGCTTCAAAATTTTCGACAAAAAATACGTTTTTGGAATAAAAATTGCTCAAAATTCGTCTGGAGGGGTTTTTTGATGCGAAAAATCGACTGCCACAGTCTGTTTTTGTCTAAAGTCATTTTTTCTCCTTCAAATGAAGTCATGAAATTTTCGAAAATCCACTTTTCAAAACTAAAAGTGCTCATAACTCGACTAATATAATAGATAGAACGTTCTAGTCTTCGGCAATCGATTCAGCGGAAAATTTTACATAATCCAGTGTATTTTGAGTCCATGATTCCGACCAGGAAAGAAGTTAGCACAATGCAGTTTACATTAAATATTTCCATACCTACCCCTTGCTTCAAAATTTTCGACAAAAAATACGTTTTTGGAATAAAAATTGCTCAAAATTCGTCTGGAGGGGTTTTTTGATGCGAAAAATCGACTGCCACAGTCTGTTTTTGTCTAAAGTCATTTTTTCTCCTTCAAATGAAGTCATGAAATTTTCGAAAATCCACTTTTCAAAACTAAAAGTGCTCATAACTCGACTAATATAATAGATAGAACGTTCTAGTCTTCGGCAATCGATTCAGCGGAAAATTTTACATAATCCAGTGTATTTTGAGTCCATAATTCCGACCAGGTAAGAAGTTAGCACAATGCAGTTTACATTAAATATTTCCATACCTACCCCTTGCTTCAAAATTTTCGACAAAAAATACGTTTTTGGAATAAAAATTGCTCAAAATTCGTCTGGAGGGGTTTTTTGATGCGAAAAATCGACTGCCACAGTCTGTTTTTGTCTAAAGTCATTTTTTCTCCTTCAAATGAAGTCATGAAATTTTCGAAAATCCACTTTTCAAAACTAAAAGTGCTCATAACTCGACTAATATAATAGATAGAACGTTCTAGTCTTCGGCAATCGATTCAGCGGAAAATTTTACATAATCCAGTGTATTTTGAGTCCATAATTCCGACCAGGAAAGAAGTTAGCACAATGCAGTTTACATTAAATATTTCCATACCTACCCCTTGCTTCAAAATTTTCGACAAAAAATACGTTTTTGGAATAAAAATTGCTCAAAATTCGTCTGGAGGGGTTTTTTGATGCGAAAAATCGACTGCCACAGTCTGTTTTTTTCTTAAGTCATTTTTTCTCCTTCAAATGAAGTCATGAAATTTTCGAAAATCCACTTTTCAAAACTAAAAGTGCTCATAACTCGACTAATATAATAAATAGAACGTTCTAGTCTTCGGCAATCGATTCAGCGGAAAATTTTACATAATCCAGTGTATTTTGAGTCCATAATTCCGACCAGGAAAGAAGTTAGCACAATGCAGTTTACATTAAATATTTCCATACCTACCCCTTGCTTCAAAATTTTCGACAAAAAATACGTTTTTGGAATAAAAATTGCTCAAAATTCGTCTGGAGGGGTTTTTTGATGCGAAAAATCGACTGCCACAGTCTGTTTTTGTCTAAAGTCATTTTTTCTCCTTCAAATGAAGTCATGAAATTTTCGAAAATCCACTTTTCAAAACTAAAAGTGCTCATAACTCGACTAATATAATAGATAGAACGTTCTAGTCTTCGGCAATCGATTCAGCGGAAAATTTTACATAATCCAGTGTATTTTGAGTCCATAATTCCGACCAGGAAAGAAGTTAGCACAATGCAGTTTACATTAAATATTTCCATACCTACCCCTTGCTTCAAAATTTTCGACAAAAAATACGTTTTTGGAATAAAAATTGCTCAAAATTCGTCTGGAGGGGTTTTTTGATGCGAAAAATCGACTGCCACAGTCTGTTTTTTTCTTAAGTCATTTTTTCTCCTTCAAATGAAGTCATGAAATTTTCGAAAATCCACTTTTTAAAACTAAAAGTGCTCATAACTCGACTAATATAATAAATAGAACGTTCTAGTCTTCGGCAATCGATTCAGCGGAAAATTTTACATAATCCAGTGTATTTTGAGTCCATAATTCCGACTAGGAAAGAAGTTAGCACAATGCAGTTTACATTAAATATTTCCATACCTACCCCTTGCTTCAAAATTTTCGACAAAAAATACGTTTTTGGAATAAAAGTTGCTCAAAATTCGTCTGGAGGGGTTTTTTGATGCGAAAAATCGACTGCCACAGTCTGTTTTTGTCTTAAGTCATTTTTTCTCCTTCAAATGAAGTCATGAAATTTTCGAAAATCCACTTTTCAAAACTAAAAGTGCTCATAATTCGACTAATATAATAGATAGAACGTTCTAGTCTTCGGCAATCGATTCAGCGGAAAATTTTACATAATCCAGTGTATTTTGAGTCCATAATTCCGACCAGGAAAGAAGTTAGCACAATGCAGTTTACATTAAATATCTCCATACCTACCCCTTGCTTCAAAATTTTCGACAAAAAATACGTTTTTGGAATAAAAATTGCTCAAAATTCGTCTGGAGGGTTTTTTTGATGCGAAAAATCGACTGCCACAGTCTGTTTTTGTATAAATTCATTTTTTCTCCTCCAAATGAAGTAGTGAAGACAGTAACAAACTTAGAAAATGTTATTCATTTGTCCATAGCTTTGCATCAAATTGTTACCATGAATCCCAACACATTTCCATAAATATAATTCACATTCACATCACCTTTTCCATTTACGGTGTTCATAAACAACTCACTTAATTTATTCCTTTGTAATTGAGCTATAACAAACAAACCACGAAGGTCCAATATAATTGATTAAATTATAACGCAACTGATGTTCTTCAGGCGAATTTTGTTATCACACACTTTTCCGTATTTTCTTTTAATACTACGTTATAAAACATTTCCGTAATTTTCAAATTTATTACTTCCTTGCGTTGTAGAAACAATAACTTGGAGTTTTATTGGAATTAAACCTAAGAATTTCTTCCAAGATATTGCCTAATTAAATTAAACTCAAGTATTTAAATGAATTGTTTTCTTAACTGTGGCTGATGTGATTAAAAATGTGATTTGATTTCACTTCATTACAATTCAACAGGGCCGTACTCCTGTACAGATATTCAGGTGAGATAATCGTGGAAAATATTTCAACTCCACACCTGAGCACATTTATATAAAGTTCTTATTACCAGTGTTTTATGTCGTAACGTACAGTGAGCTACAGGACATTGTTAATTGTTGAAGTACAATTGATTATTCTGAGCGTTAAAACATTTTTTATTCCGGCAGGAATACATAACCACAAAATGTATATTATATTACACGAAATTTGTACCGATTACTACTGTGGTATAGGCGAACTTCATTCCGCTTTATTTTATGAAATTTCCCCCAAGAGTGCTATGCGAGACGTCAACTCTACGTTTCCGGTAATATGAATTACTGTATGCCTATATTTGGAGGGTTTTTATGGCTGCTTATCTACCGAGGGCAATTTAATACTTAAAAACAGGAGTAAGGAAATGATAAACTTTCTCAAATATTATTCAACTGTATCTCAAAAAAAGCAGTCTTCAGAAAGCGGTAACAATAAATTGGACATAATGTTAATCAACCAATCTATTTGATAGTCTCAATTAAATAAACCACATTCTTGCCAATATCTTTAAAAAGTTCCAATTTTCAACTAACTACAAAATTTCTCCTTGGACGATGAAATGACTTTATCTACACTCCTTTAGAAAACTTTATCAGCTTTATATATCTTTTCGTATCAACCAAAAAAATCTCTCAGTGGAGCGACATGTATATTCCCCAGTCAAATCTATATAAAGTAACATTTTTCGAGCATTTTCTTTTTACGAAGCAGGTCACAGTTACGTCCCTAGAATGTTGTAACTTACGTCGTCTTGTAGTACTCTTCGTGGTATCTAATACTGCTATTGGGGAATATAACAATTTTATTATGGAACATCATGTATAAACGTTATATGGATATGTTCCCATTTGGAATTTATATTGGATAAGATCATCACGAGCTTGTCAGTTTCAGAAATAACTGTCAACAGAACCAAAGTTTCTGTAAATCACCACTTCCGGCAGCACTGACAACGTAGGGGAGAAAAGGATTTGATCCCTGCCAGGCATATTTTCCCTTCATGTATGTGTAGCTATTAATTGTCTGTTATTTCAAGTGAACATGGAATTACTTTGTTATGTAGATGATAAAGACTAATATTGTAATGATACAGAGAATTTATATATAAATTGCTACCAGACTAATAATGTTCTCCTTTAATTGGGTTAGTCAGTAACACTGTGAAACGGTTAAAAAAACTTTGCGTGTATTCCGCAGTGCGCTTGTTTTAAAGTGAGATGTCATTGGAGACTTTGATTTCATTTTATTCCGAACCACTACGCAAGCAAACTTTTTTCCTACGAATATTTAAAACTAGCAATAAAAGAGGCGAGAGTGATTTGATTATAAAAAGTTGGGATAGAGAGTTCAGTAGAACATTGCCCAAAGTTTTTATTCGAGGTTACTTTTATGTTATCAAAGTCTAGATGCTTATATTGATCGAAAAATAATTTTTAATATTAATTCTGTGCTATAAGCGATGAGAAAGTTTTAAAACTCCACAGTGTGGAACTTAATATAATATTTTTAAAAATATATGCTTGTTTTCTATAAACATTCTATTTCCTGAGTTATTGAAGTCAAAGTGAACAATTATTTATTCAGGGCTCTGATTATTTTTCTGTACAGTCTTGGAAAAAAAAGGTGCAAATTTTTTTTCTTGCGGAGTCTTATTTAGCCGGTACATTTTAAATTCAACTCTCCAATATCCGAATCCCTAGAGAATCTCCGAACTGTACAGACAAAATTACATCTTGTTAAATATTTCCATCTAGTGAAGGTCTACCAAGTTCACTTCCAGATGTAAAGAAACATTTATTACAGCTACTCTTCTTTGCTCTGCCTAAATTTTACATACAACTCATTTACGGTTATACTGGTAAATTGACAACACCGAAGCTTATCAAGCGTTGCTGAATATATTGTCAATAAACGGTGCACTGACAGCATGTCAAGGTACTTTTGGATCTACAAACATCTCTTTGTGATGCGGCCGTAGAAAATACCGAGGTAGCGCTGCATATTGAGTTGGAATAAATTGAAAGCATATTTGTTACACAATTCCGCATCTCTATAAGAAAACGGAATGCTCCAGATACCTTCGTGAGTTATTCACGAGTAAAAAGAATGATTTATACTTCTATTTAAATGTTTGAGATTGTTTAGACCCATGTTGCTGTCCTCATCTGATGTGCAAAAATTTTCTATACATTTCAACCATTTCAGTTTGTGGTATTGGGGCACCCATAATCTTCTAGGTGATAGTCTGTAACTTTGCAATTTGGAGCAATACGGATCTGGTTCTTTAATTCTGGCGCTGTATACTCGGTTTGTAGAATTTCATAATTCCAGAAATTCTCAAGAGGTTTGTTTGTTCACACAAAACATAATAATATCACAATCTTGTATGGGGCTCAAAACAATGTATCTTTTATTTAACTAACCCTTAATTCACTTTGGGTGTTTAAAATTTAATTCACATTCAGTCGAATGGATTTCTGTGAAACATGGTCTACTCAACTCAACAACATTATAATTTTATATTATATAATCCATAAAAGTAATTATAAAATTGTAATAGTGTTCTATTTGGCAGTAGAAGAATTTTTTAAGCACTGTGTTAACTTTGACCAAAGATACTGTTTCTACCATTAAAAAATATTCAAAATAAATTGAAACTCTTTCAAATTTGCAGCTCTTTGACTGGAATTTAAAATAATTATCCTACCCAAAACAAACCTCAAGGGATAACTCTTGATAAAAGCGTTTGATCCATCTTTTGAATAGATTCAAGTGTCTTTGATTTACTTTCAGATCATATTTTGAAGGAAGTCTTTTGATTATGGAATTCTAAAATTATAATTGGTGCCAAAAGGAAAAAAATATTAAAATAATGACAGGATTTGCCAGCAGTATTTTCAATTGATTTAATTCACAGCTTTTGTTATGTTAGCGAATGATAAAATCAAAATTATTCCTTTTCATTTGTGACAGAACAAATTTTAAATAATGCACTTGTCATATTTCCGGATATAAATTGCATTTTGTTGAAGCTGGACAAAACAATTTCATTTTCAAAACGGAAATTTCGAATTTTTAAATATCACTTTACAAATGAAGCACGACATAAAAATCGATGTTTGCTTGTTCGACCTATTTCTCTTTGAACACAATAACATTTTCATTGGAATCAACAATTTTCTTTACAAGATAAAAATAAATCAACCGATTCTTATTCTCAAAGAACTGAAAACATTTTCAATCTACTCCAGAGACTGATATTAAATAATTCAATTTTTGGAATTCATGGTTGGGATAAAAAGTTTAGATTTCAATTAGAAATGTCTCAAGATATTTATATCTTTTTGTTTTTTTTTATATTTAATCTTTATCTACATTATAATTTTAGATTTTCGGACAGTTATCTGGAACTACGGTTCCAGAATTCATTGATTTGGGATGTAAAAAATGAAAATATATTTTCGTGTTTGTTTATGACATCCATTGTGTAATATTTCTCTGATTCAATCCCATTTTTCACATTTTATGTTGTGTTCAATAACTGAACAAACATAATGATATCTATGATGTCTTCTTTCGTTTCCGCCTCCATACTTCAACTTCTTTTCCGAAAACTCATGATTGATTGACAGGAAAAAATGATTATTTTCGCATGGTTTAATCTTGAGAAAATGGGCGCATTTTACTTCATTTTTCCTCCTCCCATATTCGTATTTTAAAAATGAAATCTGTAAAGTAAATTTCGCACCATGTGTTTTTGAATGTAAAAAATAATCGAGTAGAATACAAACTTTTATTGACAAAATGAATGTAAATTTTATTGTGACAATAATATTGTCCCTTATATGAATAAATACATAGACTATGTATATTCCAAGGGAAAATGTACAAACAAAACAATACGTCACATGTGAAGCGTCCTTATTCTGCTAGTTCACACTGGACATTACAGTTTAAGCATATCTCCGAGTAGAAATGTTGTCAACCATAGATTACGTGAATGATTTAATAGTAAGGAACTTTGTAAACCTAAGCAGCATCCCTTAACTAATACAAATAGGACAGTGGCTTTAGTTATAGTGGATATTATTTGTGGAATGAAATGGGTTGTTGTGTCCTATTAATAACATGGTTCTTCCGCTTCGTCGATTCTCTACTCCTGCCTGGACAGTGAATTCCTCCAATAGATAAACTTCCATTTGTGACATATTCAGTTGATGGAAATGTGGGTTATATTAAATTTTGTATTCTCTTGATCATCATAACATTTGAAAAAAATTTTAGTTCAGTCTATAACAATTTCAAATAATATTTTTATCATTATCCATTGCAAGAGCCTAATTTGATACAGCATGTAAAAAATATTATAGCAGTCACTCAATAACATCATCTATATTAACTTCCGTGGAAAAAGTCTCAAAAATTTACCATTTTCAACAATGTCGTTTCATCCCTAAAGATATCTACATATAAAATGAAATCCTCTATTCTCCAAAGCAAAAGAAACCATTGTGTTTCAACCTTTCAAAATTCAATCACTCTAATAATGTGTCTTTTCTACACCTACAAAAAACTTATTTACAAACAGAGGCGTCACAAAGGGGAGATATTCCTCAAATTCTACAAAATCCTAATATCTCGGATTTCGACAGTCTTAGAAGTCTTTTACTGCTTGAAAAATAGGAAAATGAATTAAAGTACCTTGAAATTCTAGTTGTATATTTATATAGAGCTATTTTCGCAGCTAGTGTCTGGCACATTTTCAATGAATCGAAATAGTTTCATCCCTTTAATTCGAAAAATGAGAAGATGAAACGGAGATTAATGTTACGAGAGACACAAAGCTTTCGAGTTGCATATTGAGATAGCTTAATCATCATTTAGTAAAAGTTTGCAGTTGATTTAATGTCCAAATCCTGGAACTATCCTCTTTTATTACTCACCACTGGTGTTGAAAAGCCTTTTTGTCAACGACAATGTTTGTAGTAAAAAAAACACGTGAGAAATTCGAGAAACAGTCTCTAAATTTGTATTCAGTCGCATGTAAAAGATTTCTGAAAATCCCCCAGAGCTAAATCAATACAGGTACGCTTGTGATGCAAATTGGAGAGTTTTCTGTAATAGTTGTGGCTAAGGATGCGCCCGAGGACAATCGATTAGTTCGCTGAATGTTGTGCTTTTTATTTTGTCTATTCAGGATGTTTTTCAAAGGTATATTTTTCAAATTGAATTAAATTTAATTTAAAATATCTTCCAATGCAATCAGGATTAAACAAAAAGAAAATGGTAAATCGTTTCAATTTGTAATATTTTTTTGTAGTTGTAAACTTTTCAGTTGAACTTGGAAAGTAATGTCTTTTAAGTCGAACGTATTGCGGTGTCAAAAAGGCGCGAATGAAACGTGTTTGGAATATAAACGTAACGTTTCCGATGATTAATGGTATATTCCAGTTGAAATTAGTTTAAGATTTTACAGCATTCAAATACATACTCTTCCTCAATGCTAATGGAAAATATCAAGCAACGTCTGTATAAATTGCCATTTTACAATTTTTCAATGTCCTTTAGATTTCCCGTACATTTTTCATTCTTTATGTTCGATGTTTAGGAGCTGAAGAAAATTGAATATGGCGAATTGTAACTTTCTATTCGAATGATTTACGGACTCAAGTGAAAAAAGTAATTACAGAACCAATTTGTATGATTAATACCAGGTTCAAAGTATTTAGGGGTCTAATAAATTTGGAATAAAAGTTATAGTGAATAACTATATACATATTTTGTTCTCAAATTGTGTAAATAAGTGCTCTACAAACATATTCTTCCTTTTATATTTCGGGTTGGTATATTTCAATATAAAAAAAAAGTAGCAGCACAAAATTTTAATAACAGATACACGGGTCAACATTGTCGATAATATTAATAGAGAAGGGATAACATATAAATACGAAAGCAATAACAACTTAATCAAAAATATCGTATCGCTTATATGATGAAAATCGTGGTGTTCTTGGTGTTATTGGTTACTGGTAAGTTAGTTATTATTTCCTCACCTTTCTTGTGTTATAGTGAATAATATTTTCAAAATAAAATCTTTATTGTTCTTCAGGTTATTGCCAAGCTGAGTACTATGCTCTTGAAAAGAGAAGTAGTAAGTTGATTATATGTTTAATAAAAAATAAACATTTATTCATATTTAAGCTCATCTAAGATTCGTAAGAAGCCTTGATCCGAGTGGATTTATGGTATCTCTTCGACATAATTTCATAAAGGCATGTGAATCTAACGGAATGGACAGCAAAGAAGAAGATAAATTACGTGTTAGTAAGCTCTTGAAGTAAGATAAAAATTTCTCATTGATTTATTGTTATAGATATCCTTTGATGAATTAGAAAAATGTATATCGAAGAAACCAATATATAGTGTACCAGAAGAAGAATATACTAAAAATATTGCCGATTGTAGTGAAGATCTTGTGAAACAATTAAAAGCTTGTTTGCAAGAAGGTTCTAGATTTTTCCCTGATTACATTCTACAGCTTCGGAATTCTATGACTGTATTTTTTTATAGAATTAGGGATCTTATAAAATGTACGTACTTCAAATATGATCTATTATGTTGTTTACATTTTATTTTATAGCTGAAGATTTACAAACATGCTTGAAAGCAATGGACAAACCTTCTAGTAGTGCAATAACCTGTATTGGAAATATTGCGAATGAAATACATCCTCTTAACCTTCCTAGAAATAAAGAAGAAGTTTGCACGTGAGTAACTGTATTGAATATTGGAATTTTTCTTTTAATAATACACTTTTATTGTATTTAGGACTATGGAAAAAATTGGTTTATGTTATGTACAAAGAGCTGCTCTATGTCAGAATAGCTCCAATATAGATATGTTTGTTCGAGGATACACTGCCGCTTTAAATCAACCTTGTAAGACTTGAGAGTGTCAATAAATTATGTTTTCTATTATAGTTGGAAAAAAAATGAAACTTTAGTTTTACTGAGTTTGAAAATATCGACACAGTTCGTTTCATCTCCTTATACTAATCTTGTTTTAATTAATTTTGAACTTCCTTTATGATCATGTAGAAAGAAAACTTGTTGACTGAGAATAACAGCAAAACATCAGTTAAATAAACTAGCTATATATTGGCAAACTATTTATCTTCATTTTAATATTTTCTATTCATATGTTTATTAGATATTTTTGGAAATTTTTTTATCTTCAATTGGTGCAATGAGGAATATACTTCAGGTCAAGGATCATCTTCCATGAACATGTAATCATTTATTAAATAAAACAAAAATATTTTCAAACTCGAGCAGTTTATTGTGCTTAAGGTTTTTGCCAGGCTGAATATGTCCTAGAAAAAAAGAGTATAGCATGTGTCGTTTTTGTTCGCTATTTGGTGTTGAATAAATGGAAGAACCAAAGAAACTTAGAACTCATGTATCTTATTCAGAATTTCCTGAAAGTAAACCAAAAGGTAGTACCTGAGTGATTTCATGGAAAATTTCATCCCAAATCTTATTCTTCAGAGTTTTCATTTTGGTCTATGGATGAATTGAGCTCCTGTTTATATATTTTTTAAACTGAAAGGAGCTTCTTAACTCCAAGAAGTTTTATTTTGAAGAATAATAATTTTATGCTAGAACAAGGACGATCTTTTTTTTCTGGAAGCATTACTAAATACATTTGCTGCTACACCTACAACATCCAATCCTCACATCTTATTTCCCTTTAACAAACAAGAGATAGCTCGATTTAAAGTCGGGTATCAGATGATATATCCCTGCTCTTTCCCATATAAGTCGAATACACGGTTAGCATAGTGACAATTGATAGATTCTGATCTGGATACGAGTTGGGACAGCAATGTAGATAGGGTTACGTAGTATATGAATTATTCACGAGACAAGATGGTATAACAAAAGTATCTAAAGTACTCTTTCAACTCTCATATTACTTTTATTGAAAATATACCGATCTATGAGAATAAATTTTAAATCCTGGTAATTTATACACCCTTAAATATATGTTTATGTTTATAACTCGCAGGTATAATCTTCGATAAATTTATAGCTGCTATTTGTAGCTATAAATCAATCAAAGTGGTGTCATAATAATAAAGGGTAGATAGTTATTCATTGTTTCAATAATCACACACCGTTCATTATTACATTATAAATTTACAGATAGCCATGGGATTTAGCATACAAAATTTATCAATCAATATATTAAGGCAAATTAATATTTTCACTACGTTAAGCTGATTGAAAAGCCATTCTATGAACAGTTTGTCTCTCCACATAAACGATACAACCAAAAGGTGTCGACGATTCGAAACCTCTAACTGGATTTATTGAACTGGCAAGAACTCTTGATCCTACTCACTACTATTTCATTTATCTTCCGTTCTTTATCCGCATAATGGAAATTTAAGAAACATTATTGGTGAAATTGCGATACCTAAATAGAAGATCTACCTTAACATCGTCATAAACAAACAATAGCTTTGACACTTTTCCCAACGAAAGTATTCATCAAACGTTTGTAGCACTTCAACCAACTAAACACTTTAACGTATATTCTATTTTAGTCTGTAATCAAGCTTCCTTCAAAGCATTTCTGTGCTCCAGAAAATCTTATCAACAATGAAATCGGTGGAAAACGCAATTGCTAGACAAGGCGCCTTACAGCAACCATTCAGTTGATGTTCTGTGTTTATATTATATTGCAAACTGTTTATGAACGTGGTGCGGGATATGAAAGAACAATGCCGTTATGATAAAGTGGCATAGGCGTCGTTAATTATAGTCGAAACAAGATTAATATTAATTAACAAAGTTGATATTTATTTTTTGATACATTTTTGAAGGAAGGAAGATATAGAAAAACGTAGAAACAATGTATAGCTAAGTGAGGGGGAGTATACTGCTCTCTTTTGGACATATACAATTCAATTTGTAGTGCTCCTATATGAAATTCTACATACGGAAGATAAACATTTGCCAAATCTGTATATTGTTGAGCCTACAAAGCAAAGAGGACATAGATATGCAAATTCAACAAAACCCAAATGAACACACTCTGCATTATTGTTGCATTTGATGTCGTTTATCACCCAATGTGGATAATTAGTAAAGATTTTATCTGTCATATGACTCAGTAGCTAATTATTTCAGCATCAGTTTCATTCATAGATAACAGGCGCGAGTTGAAAATTGAACTGACACTAATTATTAATAATAAAGTTTGGAATTTCCCTATCAACGTTGATCCTATAAATCTTTGCAAAACGTATTAATTGACTGTTTAGTATTTAATCGAACCTACATAAATAGCGAAAAGTGATTAGGGTAAATTGAACATGCTATCGTCACTTGGTGTGTTGGACATTGGTAATTTGGATGTTTTCACCTGGAAGATCTACTGGGCGAATAGAATGTTATTGAGGATGTCTTTATTATTTTAAAATAGTTTAATACTGAATGAAATGAATTTTAATTAGAATTTACTTTTCATCTAGTAAAAGATAATTAAAATTCAACTGATTAGCATTTTCAATTTATTACCCTGCAAACGCTGACAAAAAGGCATTTGTCTTATACAAAAAATACCACGCAGAAAATCTTTTAAAGAAGAACGCGAAATTTCCTCTCCAAAAATGACCTGATATGATTAATAGCAGAATAAACAGTCAGACAGCTCAAATTTCTTGAGCACCAATATATATCTACTTGACATGAAAAGATCCAAGAGATATTCTTGCCGCTGAAAAATTCTTTCCTTGTAACTGATTGCTTTGGTCGGATGTATCGCCTGAAAATTTGTTGAACTTTGTGGGAAAATTTCTGGGTGGCGACGAGGGATCGTGAAATATCGATAAATGAAACCAAAAATAGAACGTATCTTGAAACCAGACAATTTTTAACTAAAATTTTCCTGTATTATTCAATATCATCTGAAAATAACATTGAAGAAGATAAAGCAGAGATCGACCCGTCCTACATACGAAAGACAATTCCCTAAATCTTTAAAGATCCGAATTTGTTGAGAAAAACCTCACGGAAACTGCAATATCTCCTATATATATCCAAACCTGAAACAACTGTCGCCTTAGTTTGACCCCCTTACGCCATCCTGTCGGACCCTTAACTTAAGCCCATCTGCCGGTCCCAACCATCAACGTATGATCCCCAAGCTGTAGTTGTAACTTCATGAAATTCGAAATAATGGATAGAACGGACTTAACTTTGTAATATAGAAACACAATGGGAATGTCGAATAAACCTGGATAATGGTGAAATAAGAAGGGAAGTTTGCAGTTGTAGGGCTGTTTTCTAAAATACTTACAGTTACGCTAGGTGAAATTTGTTTTGCTCTCCTTTGGTAAGCGGAATGGGGGATAGGAAATCAGGAGAGCAAACAACTATTGTTGTTTCCATTTGACGATAAAATCGGACTTGAATCTAAGTAAAACACATTTTAAGTTGAGTAGTTTCTGTGATTGTCCATTTTCATTTAATTTATCTACAATTTTTTCTAAGCTATTATGTGTAAACTACACTTTTAATTTAGATTTTTATAGCATCTATCAAGTTCACTATAATAAATTTCATTCTACATTCCAATGTATAGGTCAATTTTGAGCATTTAGAGCTTTCTTTTGCTCGCCGATTCATTATACCCTCATCTCCCGACACCCATAAAGACACTGTGATGACGTTTTCAGCATGTCGCATAAATATTTACATTTTTTTACTAGTCTAGACTTAGTGGTGGGATTGCTGATGGCTTTAAGCAGATCTTGGTTGTCCTTGAAATTATTATTGTTTTGTTCGGTATATTTTTTTCTGATTTATCAATAATTATATCTGGAAATAATGAAAGACCGTTCACGGTAGCGACAGGAAGTTTGATATAATTCAAAGATCCATTTTTACTTCATTAAAATCGCATTAAGAATCGAACTGCAATACTTTTCAAAAATATTATCGTTCATTATGTACGTCAGCATCCGCTCTATAGAATATAAAAGATAACAACTATATCTACTTCACTAGGAAACTCGTTTGTAATATTTTTATTTTGCTTTTCTCAATCTATTGAAGTTTTAAAGCGCGCACTATCTAAGTTCAAATATGAAACTCACGAACTAAAGTTCGTTCTACTTTTTCAAGTTTATTAAATTTATAAATTAGGCCGGTTAGACAAAATTCTCACTTTTTCCAATAGAACAAGCCTATGAATTTATGATTTTTTATTAATTTTATAAACAAATTGCGAAATAAAATTTACACTACGCCTCCAGCAATCAAATTTACTTCCATTAGTCGGTAAATTATAAAAAAATATATTTTTAATGCCTTACGGCTGCTGAAATTTGATCTTCACGAGAGAATTCATATTTAAATAAAATACTTTTAAAACATTACATGTGGATATTCCGTGCTATGAAAATGTTCATATATTTTTGTTTATATGTCTTCTATTTTCAACCGGACTATTCATTTCATAATATCGGACAACATTAACAACAGAAGATATGGAACACTACAAAATTTATGTTCTTTTAAATGCCATATAAAATGAACTTATCAAATTTTTGCGATATCAATTGGAACATTTTAAACGTCATCAGCAGAAGTAATGAAAGCATACAATGTTATAAGTGATCTTTTAGTTATTGATAATGGATGAGTATCATAATTTCCATTTTAGAAGGTAGATTAGAGGTCTGGGAGTTGTTGAGACGTTTTGGGAAAGTTATCTCAGCAGATGTATGACTTAAACATATAGGTATATGTTTAAATGTGTAACCTTCTCATCTGTGGTAAATATCTTCTGGCACAATTCCTATCCAAACTTAAATTCCTAAAAGCAAAAGCAAATTCTGTGCTTCAGAGTAGATGAAAATTGATTGGGTGAAAAGAAATATTTTGTCTATTGGACATGAAATGAAAAATACTTTTCACTTTCCTTTCATGTTTATAGATTTTGACTTCTTATGTTGAGAAAATTTATGAATTATTCATTATTTTCCAAATAAAGCAAAGTCAACATTGTTTAGAACTAAAAAAAAAATACCGAAAAAAAAATGCGGATAAAAGAATGTTTTTGTTTGATCTCGTTATAAATGGCCTAAAGAGGAAAAGAAATTTTCATTCAACTGAATTCCTTATTAGAGATAAGAAGATTCCAAAAAATTGAGGTTTAATATTTCTGTTCCAAGATAAACACCGATCAGAGGATGAAAAAAAGAAAAATATTGAATAACTGGTTTGCTTTGATTAGATTAAAATGTATTTTCATCATTTTCAATCGTTCTAATACTTGATACTGTCCAGATTAAAACGTTACATTATCTTTGTGAAACGTTGAGACACAAAACCGATCCAACTAATCTTCGTTGAACTGTTAACGGAATTGGAAAGAAAGAGACGAATTAAACTGAGCATTATCTCTAACAAAAAACTAGTTCTTATACAAAAGGAAAGTGCTGAGAGGAGGTTACGATAAGGATATAAAATATTGTTGTTAGCTATCGAGATGCTAAAAGTTTTGAATGTTTGTTGTACTTTTTATTTTACAAAGGCAAATTTATTTCATAATGAACTTTAACTGGATAAATGCGATTTATAATTAGAGCTCTTGAATTGTATCGCCTGCAGTGTATATCGAGTGAAAATGTGATTAGGAAAATTCCTCACGATAATTGCTTTTTAATTGGAAAATGATCAAACAGTTAATATGCATTTATTGCGAAAATCGATCGATGTATCGTTTACCGCAACGCGTTACGAAGAAAAACGATAAATTATTGGTCTCGAAAGTACAGTCTGACCCTTATTTTTCACATTTCTCTATCCCGCATAATGAAATTATCGATTCAACCTCTAGGATTGAGCTAAAAGGGGAGTGTCGGCTTAGAGAAAACACAAAAAATATCTAAATACAATGGAAACGAACTGAATTAGTCACAGATTTCTTCTTATAGCAACTTGTGTCGCCAAATCTTGACTGAATATTGATTGAGGACATTTCAATTGAGATTTTAATAACTGAATGAAAGAAAATGGAATTCCAAAAATACAAAAAAGAGAAATATTCTTACCTTTTTGTTGGGAATTTAGAGCGAAATCGGTTTTGAGCTATTCAGGATTAATTTGAATTTATTGTTTCGGGCTTTGCTACTTTAAGCGCTCAATGGGAAATAATCTATTGGAACTCGATTTTTGTGGCTGGGAGAAATAAATTCCCGATTCAAAAGAGGGTTTCGTTCAAAAAACCCCTCAACAATAAGGATTGTGTTGAATACCGAATTGAAGATAATGGGTATATGAATACAAAATTTCAGTTTAAAGCTCCATTATTTCAAATACCGTAAAAAATGGTATATTGTAATAAATGTCAATCCGAAGATATTTATAAGAATTCAATCCACATTTGCGGTTGAATCACTTTGTAAAACATGATAAGCCTCTCCTGAAAATCGAAAATTCATTTTTTTCATCGCAAAATTGAGTATTAGGACGACCTTTTTCACAGCGGGATCGGTATCAATCACGTCCTGCATGGTGCTACAAAAAATTTTAACAATGTCACGTCAATGCAATAAAATTCAATGACGACGTGGTTTGGCCTTTTTTTTTATAAATCTCGCATAGGTGATGAATTATGTTATAACCGTTGACGATGTTTCAACGCAATGCGTCGAATTTTTCGACGGCCATGATAAATAATTGAACTAGTGTTCAAATCTATATAAGTTTTCCCATTATTCATTTAATAGATCTCAAATTTGAAAGGTTTCGTCACACCAGAGTTTCTGAATTCTCTTTGATATTTTATTATTTTATTATTTTTAATAAAAAATTCAAGTCACAAAAATGATATGGTTTATTGATAAGGTTTTTTCATTTTTTAATCAGTTTCCATAGTTTATAAGCCTTTTTTTTAATGAATGAAATGAGTTCATCTCCCAAACACATTCCACCAAAATAAACAAACTAGAATCAACTTTGTAAAACAACAAAAGTTAGCAAAGTATCACTTAGTAGAACATATAACGTTGTAGTAATTCCAAGGAGAATGTCAACGTCGAAAACTATTTGCAGTAATACACGAAAGCTTTTCTATTCTAGCACAAAGTGGATATACCATAAAAAGCTTTGTTTAACTTCAAGAATTTCATTTTGACGCATTGCGTTCAGTGAATGCCAGAAGCTATAACATAATTTATCACTTACGATGAGTTTTATATCTACCAATACCCAAACCACCATATCGCTGATTTTTATTACTTTGACGTGACACTGGTGAATTTTATGTTGCAATACAGTGAACGTTATTGTTACTGATCTTGATCATTTTCCCACTTGTCTATATCTATTAATTTTTTTACACAACAACTACACTGACAACGAAACGTGAATAGAATTATATACAAAAAATCCAGGAATTTCAATCCTTTGGTTTTATACAGAGAACAATAGCCAACTTTAAAAATACACAGCATAAATCCGAATACAAAACGTCGATGTAAAACCGTAAACTATTGTAACATTTCCTTCTGTAATAGTTTAGTATTATAGGCGGAAATTGATTTTTTGCAAATGATTATATTCTCTACATACTGAATCACCAATGCGTTGGTATATTGAGTTTTGGTACACCTGTTTGGACGTTTGATTGATTGCAGCAACGAAATGGAAATGAAATATTCAATCTCATTGGATTTGTTAAAAATGAAAATTATATACGCGACATTTGACGTGATGGATGAAATAAAAAAGTATACGAAAAATTGAGAAATGTAAATCAATTTATTTTTCAACAAAATTATTCGTGTTATCTGCGGATAATTCTTAATACTGCTACTAATAATTTTCAAAACTGCAATCCCATTGACTGCGCCAGTTTTGCAATTTTCTTATAGAAAATGGAAATATAGCCAATCTTTTCCTTTTTCTAGATTTCGTAGTCTACAAACAAACAGCTCCGAAACATTGAGAAAGTTGCTTTTTGACAAATTATAAGGAACAATAACAAAGTTCAATCTACTTTCCCTAAAAGCAAAAAGTTCGGAACCCTCAGACATTATTGTCTTGGGTAAAACAATAGTCCATTGAATTTACCAGCTCAAAACTAGTAAATAAAAAGTAATGATAGATTAATAGCAGAAGTTGTAAAAGGAATTTTAAATTTGACTTGTATCTACTTAAACTTGAAAGCTTTTAAGAAACTCATGTCGCTACTTGGAAGTATAAAAACATGGGATTTGCAGAGTTAAAGTTGATAATAATCCTTGAGAATATTTTTAAATATAAATTACTTTCCGCATAGAAACTTTTTGAACTGTTCTTTATTTTAATATAGTCATATACATTATGACAAACTACGTATCAAATTTATACTTTTTAATTGATTAAAACAATTAAATTCATAATAAAAATTCACACTTTTATTTATTTTATCTGAAATAAATCTTGATAATTACTTGCTTAAAACGTCTGAATGTTGTGTGAAATTTTTACTTCTGTTTCATAGTAATTTACCAACTTTTCATTCTACTCGTTTAAAGAGTCAAGAGGAGTGAGCTTGAAAATACATTGACATAAGTTTATACATAGAAAAACACCGGAAATTTTAATTAAAAGAAAACTTTAATTAAAAATCTGGAAAATAAAGTCAGTACTGAAATAAGCTCACTGTTTTTCCTATCCGAGTGAAACAATTTCAATGTCCAACGAAAATAGATGTTTTTACCTCTGATCTATTCAATGTTTTTTCATTTATAAATACAATTAAAATCAAAACACTTAAGCCAATTGTATACGCACCGGTGGTTTGCCGGTGGAAATATGTTATTTGAAAATTTAAGATGTGATTGAGTTTGAAAAGAAATGTCTATACCTGGCTAAGTATATCGATAAATTGATGGTTTTAGCGTGGGTTTAAGCAAACGAAACCACATTATGAAACTAATAACAGCTTACGATTCATTTGGTAAGCTGAATCACTCTCCAGTGTCTGTTAAACAGGCAAAAACAAAAAAAAGAAACCGGAGAAATAAAATTGTTATCTGCATTCAGGGAATTGAAATAAGATGCTCGCGAACCGCAGTCCATGGGGAGCAACAATTCTGGAAGCGGCCCAGGAACCAATTACAAATGTTTGGACGGAGTCGTAAGAAACAAACGGTCGCATAAATACATGGCTTCTGTGATAGAGGGCGCTCCCGGACGTTATCTCCGGTTTCTGAAACAATTACATCGAGTTGGTTTTTATTCTCTTACCATGAAAAAGTCTGGAAAAAATTGAATGAAAATGAGATGAATTGAATATTTGGATAAGTTTTTGATAAATAAGTCAAAATGTTATGAAAAAAAAGTCAAAAATTGAAATATTTCCCAAGCCAACGTCGAGTTAGTTTTGGATGAAAATCCCGTTCTACATTTTCCTCCACTGCCTCATTTCTCGTAATATTATTCAAGCGGTTTGTAGGGAATATATTGTTTTCTTTGGCTTCGAACTTTGCTAAATACAATTTGTCGTATTATTTTTAATATTAATTGAAATTATACCTGTCTCTTCTTCGTAATTCTAATTATGTATATATACAAAAACAGCTCATGATAAATTTAATTTGTCCCTAATAGGCTATTAAAATGGAATTCAGACCGAAATTACAACATTGAGTTGATGAAATTGTTATAATTTTATAGAACTGAATCCATATTTCACGAAATAAATCCTTTCCAGGTAAAAAGAATGAACTTCCTTTCCGCAAGTTGCATTTAGATATTGCGCATTACATGAATCCACTACCCGATAACTGATAGATTAATCACTGCTTGCTCTTTAAGTAATTAACATCAGAATCTTTGGAAGAAAAAAACACGAAAACATTAAAAAGTTAACCGGTGGCCTTATTATGAAGAGTACTTACTCAGATTAAAAATTGTGTAATTGCATTTTTTGTGGTAAACCATTTAAACGATTAAATGAAAATTGGATTAGGAAAATTTTTTTTTAAATAAGTATTATTTTCCTTAGTCCAAGATTTTTGCTTACGCTTAACAGAATCAATTAGCTGACAAAAATAGAACACGTGATACGACATATATCTGCAGTATCTACAAACATGTATTAGAAATAAGCTTGATACAGTGGCGTACTTTTTCTTCGTGAAAATTTATCTGCATTTGAAAGATGAATATTCGTTTTAGATTGAATTATCCTAGCCAAAGAGCCTAGGTTGAATAATTTCCAGCTTCCCATATTAATTTGAACACTTAGTTTTTGATTTGAGCTGATCTGTAGGTCCTTGCTGCCCTAACTGATACTGTTCCAGAAACTACAGCACCAGGAATGAAAGAGTAGATGCTAAAATCTCTAGCTTAATTATATTGTTGCCCTAGATTAGTCCTAAGATACTAAATATGAAAATGTTGTGAGACTGCCCAATTTTATTTTTATGGATTTGGAAGAAATTCGGTAAAATTTATTAGACGCGCCACTGTGTTTAGGTCAATATCTACTCAGCACAAGCTCGCTGTTCTCAATGAGATTTTATGCATTATTTATATACTTTAATGGGATAAAATTGAAGCTCTTATGAAGCCACGAATATACGGATCTCGAACAAAAGGGATTTTGCAAGAGAAACTAGTTAAATAAAAATTTATGTAGCAAAAGCCGAATTTTTTAATAAAGAAATTCTTGTCAACTAATTACGGTACAAAGAAAAAATATTTTTATTATGAAATACCGTTATATTAGACTTTGAAAGAGTTAATTTATTTTTTATTAACTCCGTTAATAATCCATATAGGAACGCTGGGTAATTAACATTTTCTTTTTTTTCATACAAATCTAGCTGTGTGAGAATAAAGATTTTTTGTCCTATTTCCTCGCGGTTTTTGCATGTCGATTTTATATGCAGCAGTTATTATACAAATACCATGAGTTACAGGTATTAAATCGTTATAATAGTTGTAAAAAAAATATCCTAAAATATTGGTAAAATTTTTCATTTCGCATTGCTATTGAAATTGATGCTTTATCCGATTTGTTGGATTTAAGAGTAAACAAATGTTTGGAATGCATTGAAATTGCGTGTTTCTCTAAAAATTTATGGTTTTTTTCAATGACTATGCATGTATAAAAATACTATTCGGTATATATGTTTGATATTAAACGTGCGGTTTTTTTTGTGCAGAAATTCAACTATAAATTGTAAAAAATCGAATCATTTACAGCGGTAGATTGGTGAAAATGCGCTAGTGAGAATCAGGGAATTTCTAAGATATATTGGTAAATAGTTGGACAAAAATTACGAAACTTACAAAGTTATGACATCGTAAATTCGGAGGTTTAAGAAGAAAGTTTTATATTGAGCTCTTTTGCAATATTTCTTGGTCATTTATCGATTGTTCTTTATTTTTATTATGACAAAATTTATCTACCTCACGAGAGCTATAGTTTGAACAACCAATTCAACCTAGATAACAATTTTATTTCGATCAATTTTATCCTGAAATGTGTGTTATTCATTTTTGTTTTAATATTTCTATAATTCATTATTTATTTTGTACAAATGATTCCGCACCCGCGATATTGCATAATTTTAATGCGTTAATGACACTATCCAAAATCAATAAATCAGTTAAAATGCATTATGCTCGAATGATGAATTATTTAGTATACTATTATGATAAAAAATATAAAATATTACATTTGAAATATATTTCATTAACTTGGAATCAAATAACATAAATATTTGCCAAGTTGACAGATATATACTACTGTAGGGCATTTTTTTATTTCGAGCAAAAATATTTAAATGCGTATTCTGAAGGAGGGTTGTTTGGGATTTTTTTTTGTAACGGCATAGGCTTATATGAAACGATATAAAGAAAAAGTCTGACTGATTTATTACCAACCCAAACATTACTCGTTATTAGAAAGGCGTATATATATATTTTATTTTGTTCACTAGATTTGATTTTTTCTCTCCTGAATATAGCGCTCGATAATTTCAAGATTTTTTCTTGTTTTAATAAACTTCCACGCGTATTTTATATAATTGAACGGACTCGAGAGCTCCGCAGTCCGCATGTATTTCTAATCATACATATATTTAAAATCGACAAAGAATCTATATTCTTGAAAGAAAAATTTCAGTTTATCGATCAAGTTGTGCAAGGGAATAGCTGTAGAGCACATGCTTTATTATACTCCTCAATGTGAGCAAACAAAATAATGTTCTGCTCTTCGACGAAAACAAACCTTTGCCTTTCGAATATACCGAAAGAACCGAGACTAACCAACTCGATTTACCTAAAATAATATTTGTTGTATGAATATGCGGCAGTGTTTTGAAAGTTGAGTTGATTGTTTTTTGGTCAACTAGTCAACGGAGCATTCCATGTGTTAGTTTTTAGTTTTGGAGTGATAAGCTTTTAAAGTAGAATTGAAAGACAAAAATATTTGGATTTTAGAGTGAATGATGGAAGAGTTTCTTTAAAAGGTTAAACTCTTAATGCATAGTTGATTATAAATATTCAGTTTGTCAATATTTGATAACAATTTCTCTTGTATACAATAAGAAATAGACAGATTAACACAGCTGTAACCTTGACGGTTTAAATAGCCTGATTTACATAACAAAAGTTTTTTCCTCCGAAATCGTATATCTAAGCTTTCCTTTTCCTCTTTTTTTGCCGGTCTACTACACCCTTCAAGTTCCAAGTTTAAATTCCACAAGCATTTTGTAAATGTATATATTGAGAAATGGGTCCTTTTCGACATTCGTATAGTCGTCACGAACAGGTAATCATTTTCTGTATCATATTCACTCACTTTGCGATGCTCATGGTTCGAAAGCACGTAATGCTGATTTAAATTCTTCCCTGTATGCCTTTTACCGGGCTGTAACTTGATATTACTTGCTTTATTGATAGGTATTGTTTCGTTCTTCGTTTTCCATTTTTACTAATAATCTTCAAGTCGTTGAATTCTTATGAATATGTCTAAGCATTTTAATCCATTGTTTGAGTCTTGTCAACCTCCTCACTACATCCCATTCTTACTTTTAATTATTTGCATCATCTTCTATCGGGCTTTTCTCTATTTCAATATTATATGATCCAGTAATATATTTTCAACCATCTCTTCATTCTGCCCATTAATCCTTCTGTATCTTCCTCTACAATTTTATATGTTCTCCTTCAAGCTGCACCTTTCTCTATTCCTTCACTTTTCACTATTTTTTTCTTGGTTCAATATGTAATAAGAAAAACAGGAAAACAGTGGAAAGTATTTTAATTTCACAAACAATTTTCAATTACACTGAATATAAAAAGAAGACAATAAAAATATAGCATCAGTTCATTTTTTGTCGACTCTAAAAATGTAATTATCAAGCAAACTTCCATTATATTTTTTGTCAACTTTTACGGAGCTATCCACATTATTAGGGATATCATTGTCGAAACTTTCTACATTAATTTGAGTTTAGCGAATAGTATATTTCTAGTTTTAGAATTTCTCATGTTCCCGTTAAAGCCATTGTTTTTAAAAAACAAAACAGGCATTCTATTTTTTTCTTTATTGAGAGTTCAATAATGGAGAATAAAAAATCGAGCGAATAGTTTAAAGTTTAAACTTTATTTAAAAGCTTTTTTTCAACTTCCCCATTTTTTCCAGTCTTAGAAATTTAACTGGCATGAAATTTAGTGGAAGTTCTTAATAATGCGTGAAGTTCAAGCAGGATTAAATTTTACAAGATGCCTTATACACGATCGTGTTTGATTAAAGAAGTTGGAGTAACGACACAAACAGAACTGTTCGCCAATTAGAGTCTACAGAGTTTGCTCACGACGTGGAAATTATTATTGTAAAAAGTTTTTACTTCGACCTGGAAACATTATTGGAAAAATTTATAATTGTACTTTCAGAAAATCTATGTAACAAAGACTCCAACCAAACATAAATCAATAAAAGTAGTTCCCTTTAATTGAATACATATCGCCCCACGGCACGCTGGGGAGTTTTGAAGGTAAGTGTTCTTCTAATATGATAGAACATCTCTCTAGAGCACCTTAAAATTTATTCTGTTATTAACTCATTGCTGATGCCCCTTTTAAAGTTTTATGGAAGTGGAAAATTATAATTTATCACTTAAGTTCGCTCATCTATCGCACCCCTTTTACGGAATATGTGAGCGAGTCGTTATAGTAGAGAGACCTTTCGGTAGGTTACTTCTCCTTTTAAATCATATTTCTAGATACTTGGCTTTATATTAATGATAAGAGATGGTGAATGAAAAGTAGGATTTTATGGAATTTTCCTTGTTGGTTATTATTTTTAAAAGTCAAGTATTATAATGTACAAACAATAAAACTTTTGAAAACGTTTTTTGCCGACGAGCTGAGCAATTTCTCTTTTTTTTTGACATAATTACGTCGACAAAGCTTACTATTATGTCGAAATAAATCTTAACTCAAGAAGAGAGACTTATAAATCTTTTAGACTCAACAAATCAGGAAATTAAGGAAGATTTGCGCAACACCTGGATTCTCCTCAGGGACCATAAATTTCTATGAGCCAAGATAACTTTTAGAAAAGTACACATGGAAAAGAAGGTACACTTATAAAAAATTCATGGAGGTGTTTAATATAAATACCAATTTATATTTATATTGATAAGTTTAAAGATAAAGTAGATAATGTACTTCCAGCTTGACTTCATATGTGTGTGTATCTAATATAAAATTAATTTCCAGCATAACTAGATTAATTTGTATTGATATTAACATAATCGATTACCCGTTGTCCAAATTTATTGCTGTTAATTTATTTATGCTGCATAGTTGAACATTATTTAAAGAGACAGACAGAAAGTATCACAAAGTAAACTAAAATCGTGTCCTGCTTCTATTCTATATATAAGTTTGTTATGTAATTTTATTTTTCCAATTCAACACTTTTGCAATACTAACAAGACCGGATCAATTTTCTCTTAAAATCGGAAACTGCAATTGCCGGCTCTATCACGTCTGGCTAGATACAATTATATATTTATGGTTTACCTGCATTCGATTGTTATTGGATTGCCGTTCAACTTAAATTGATATTAATGCTCATATCTCGAATCCGAGCCAATGGAGGTCATCGATAATGTAGCATAGATTCGGTTTACATCAGAAAACGGATTAGAGTTATGGAAATCAAATCATACGGTTTAAAAGCTGAATGTAATAATGTAAATAAACAAGAATTTCAAACTTGTATATAAGATTTAGTTATTCAGTTGGAGTTTGGATAATACTTACATACTGATAATAGTTTATGAATGTATGAATCGATAGCTTGGTGCACTTTGAACTGGATAAGTAGTGTTTTCAATTATATCCATCATTTTAACAGATTGTTTCGAAACTGATTTGAAAAAAATTAAGATTCCAAATGAATTCAGATGTAAAAAGTTCTCAAATTAATACTGAATTTGAAAATTTCACATCAATCATGAGTTATTAGTGAAGAATACAAAATTGACAGAAAAATTGAGGTTGTATAGTGGAATTTACATTTCAAAGCATTGTGATAAATGAAAGGATCTGCAAAATTCCATTGACGTTATTTTGGTTAATTTTCTGGACAACAATGACATTTAATATTAACACAAGACAAAAAGAATGAGCTTTTTAAATACTTTGTCGAGTATAACGAGCAATTAATCTTTTTGAATGAATTAGAGACACCAACGTCCAACAATGATATATTTAATATTCCGTAAACATGTGTACAGAAATAAAGTATACATTGTAGAATAAATAGATTTCATCAAAGGATTGAGCATAAAACATCTACATTTAGCACTAAACTTCTAATTTTATCACCAATAAACTCATTTATGTCTTCACTTTATCTGTACCTCAGCTTTTGTGATACCTTCATCTTTCCAGTTACTCCGAACTCTCTTTCTGAATTACCTGTTAATGTTCTTTAAAGTTATTTTATGGGTGTTGATGTAGGCCAATTCTTATAGATTATTATGATATGCGGAAAATCATAAAAACAATTAAAAAGTTTTATTAAATCAATCCCAATTTTCATTGTCGTTTGTTTAAATATTCTGTGATATTTCAGTTGTAGCTTTTTAATAATAACACGACCGACCTACTTTCGTGTCAGAAAACCAATTAACAAACGTCACGTGGTAATGTCAGAGAGAAAAAGTGGCCTACAACTGAAACTCTAATAAAGTGTTTATAACATTTTCGGAAGTATGCAATGTTTAATTTAAGCTTTGGAACTAATTTCCCAGTGTAAATAATGGAATATCTCTTATGGCCACGAACAAATGAATTTTTGAATTTTTCATGAAGGTTTCTTGATTTTCTTCGTGTTTTTACGTTTTTGTTGTCTCGCAGACAGGGATCAACAATGTTTGATTACATTTAGATTTTTGTTCATCAAGTAGAATTTTCCACGAAAACAATTATTATTTATCAATTTGGATCGCTCAGCCAGCTGGAAATCAGGAAGTTATCATTTCTTGATTGGTTAGGAAATTCGATAGGAAGTAGTACCAGAATTTCGTTTATGGACTCTTCCAAGTGCACTGACAAAGAGATGAGGATGTAAATGTTTTTGGGTAGACAATTATTATAAAAGGAAATATGTGCTCTTAGCTTGTAGTGACGAGTTAGCAGTATTTTGGACAAGGATTCTCTCAAAAAATTATAAAGGTCCTAGATCTATGTATTGAAAGAAGGCATGGGCGAGCACGTAGCATGATTTTCCAGAAAGTATATGAATGACGAAAAGAATTGGATGGTTTGATTCAGATATGAATGTCTTCAATCATATATTGGATAAATTGGGAGCACGTATTCGAAAATTCGAAGACATATACCAGTTCCTACCACATTTCAGGAGCTGGAGGAATTGTTTTCGTTGCATTATCCAAATTTTTCTTTTAGGAACAGACTATTTCCCAACATTCAACATAATTTTTCTGTTTTTCTGTATATAAGATATTTTCTTTACAAGATTATATAAATACAAAAAAAAAGTGAAACAGAGAGGTGTATTTTCTTTACACAGTTGTGTCTCACTTAACCGTGACAGATGAATCCGTTCAACAAACACCAGTTGATGATTCAGAATTCCATTCAAGTCGTGCGTCTTTTGTTATCTCGGCCATATTATGTCTTGAATCCGTTTCCCGGGATAAGCACTATAATCTAAGATGGCGAAATTCTGAGTTAGTTGGTCATTAGGAAAATCTTGTTATTAAGGAAAACGTTGTTTTCCCGAAGTGTTTACGTTACATTGATTAAATGCGGTTATTAAGGAGGACATTACATTTGCATAACAGAAAATATTGCCTCATTTGCTATACACAATTATCGTTTCAACAATCTTTTAACATTATTACTGACATTATTACTCAGCCCATGTATTAATACTTTTTGAACTTCTAAAATCAATTTTTTTACCGTATTTATGTTTAAAAATATACAATTCTTTATTCGTCCCTTCCAAAAGACAGGCTCGCTCTTGATACAAATCTTTATAAGAGTATTTAGGGATTTTCCGAAGAGACAATGAGACAAAAGCAATTGTTTTGGAAGAATCGTTGTAAAAGTTTGCTTTTTGTCATTCTAAGCGATTACCTACTAAGCTTTACAATAAAAGCTAAGATTATACTTGTTGAAAGCTGCTTCATATAAAAGGTAGAGCTAATTTTTCTTTTATTTCACTTGAAGTGGTCTATTGGGATTATAGTATATGATCTCGTTCTTGAAATGTACTTGAGAGGATTTGTTCTGCTTTCTTCAGCATTATTAGTTTAAATTTCTGGGTAGAGAGGGAGAGAGAATACCGTTTACTCTAAATTGTTTTTAGGGGTTGACAATGACAATCCACCTACAGCTAACTTTGTAACGGAGAAGTGTAGCTCCAACTTACGTATATATTTCAGGATTTGTGGTGAATGAAATAACATTTTTTTTTTTTATTCATTCAAACCCTTGTGGAGTAAAGCTTTCAACATCCATATCAGAAAGAGGAAAATTAATTAAAATTTACCAACAAATTCAAAAAACGGCGGAAATAAACACCGCTTATTTTTTTGTGTAATTTTTAAGGTCAAAGATAATAAAAATTTCGAATTATCAGCTGGTTATTGTATGCCAAAGAAAAATATTCCAAATATCGTGAGATGGTTAATATTTATTGAATTTAAATTGAAATTTTAATAAAAAAAGTCATTATTCAAAAAAGACAGTTCTATCTTTTGCTTCTAGCAATTCCCACATACCTATACCTGTGAATAATACCATGGGAATCGACAAACCTGGCTATTAATTAAAAGCAATTAATTTTCACCAACCGAGTTTCCAGCGGGACCTTTTACGTTGTTACAAATTTCTCGTATTTGATCTGGTTCATGTTTGTCGAGTAATAAACTGGTTTCCCCAATGGTACGGTATGTGCCAAATTGATGAATTCATGGCTCACAGCTTCAAATTCTTCATTTGATAATAATTTTGGTAACAATATAAAAAATTCACTAGACGTGGATAAGATCGAAGATATTTATATGTAAAAGTGAGTCCTGAGAGTTTTAGAATAAAGTCCACATCCATATTTAGTCGCGACAATTAGAAATCACATGTTTGAAATTCACTAAATGAAACCAATTCAATAAATTGATATTTATGTAACTCACCAGACAACTATAATAACTTCCAAGTATTGATAACGTATTCAGATGATATAAATTAGAGAAGTTCGCCTCTGTTAAATGGTGGATGTTTTCTGGGAAAATCCGAATAACAAATTGATGTAAAAACTTGGAATTCGGACTGGTATATTTGTCAAGAGACGTAAGAATATGAAACTAAGAATAATATCAAGAAATTAATTAATTAGAATAAGAGAAATAAGACGTACGATCGTTAACGATGGTAAATAGGAAGAAGTGTAACGGTAAATTAGAAATAAACTTTTAATGCTCGTAATTCCAGCCTAGTAAATGAAGAATAATTACAGTCGGCGGCAGACCAAGTTAAACGAAAGCGTCGAATTCCGAGATTGTATAGGGAAGAGTTGTTTTCATCACGCGAAGATAGCACAGCAATAAAATTGCGGATTTATTCAAAGATTTTTTTTCTTAAAACATGATATAACCAAGTAACTTGAAAGTTGTATGAAAACAACAATTTTGCTCAATATAAACATATTAACCCTCGGGAAAACTTGCAAATGAAAGTAGTGAAACTTTCTTGAATTTCAATTAACTTTAAGCGGTTCAATATTAGATTTAAAGCGCAAATAGTAAAACATCAAAAGTTAGGTATGATGAACTCAAATCAACTTGTGGCCCAGAAATTCAATAAATAAAGAAGAAATATAAATTAAAAGTTACTTACATCACACCTAAATTTCGATTCATACCTTCAAACGAACCACTACAGTTCTAAGTTTGACGTAATCTTAATGGACCACCCTAACCACATCACTTTATATACAACAAATCCATAACCCCGGCTACTGTTTAAGAACTAGACGAGAACTTTTGGGTTACGTTTTGTTAAAATTTCACGAGCAACTTGAAACTTTAGTTTTGTAATAAATGGGTTAGATTTATGGGAGATTTATACATAGATGAATGTTTCAGAGTGCTGGTGATAATTGTTAAAATTGAATAAGAGATACTGCAGCGTAGATAATTAGGTCGTTAATTAAACTGATGAATGTGAAATATTGAGAATATGTTTTAAAGCACTACAACTTCAAATATTTCTTTTCTTATTCGTTAATTTGTTTGAAATCCTTAGAGTTGTAGCTTAATTTATGTTAACAAACCTGCGCCTTTTAAAAGCTATTCGACACTTTTATTTATTCATTTGAACTTTAATAGGATATAGCAAAGAATTTAAAGATGGAAAATATGTTTGGAAAGAATGAAATATTCTCTCTCACAGGAGACTGAATTGGAGTATAAAGAAGCCGAATAAGCAGGAAAAAAAAAAGCGCAAATTGTGATATATGGCGGCAAGTGGATTCCACTTTATTTTCATTGACACTCTCCAGTGAGTATGACAGGTTTGAACATTGGTATTTCCTAATGGGACATAACTTAACCCGATAGGAATAAATATTCTATACAAAACAATCCATAAGTCAATGTTGTCACTTCCAGCCGGGAGTTTATTGAACAGATCCCTGCGAGATTTTTGCAGAAAATCACGTTTTCCGGATAGGATGAATAAAACTCAGGATACGCTGCGGTGAGTTCAAAATATTATGAAAAAGGTCTTTGACTGGTGTGTTTTTTTCACACAGTGACTTAATTTTTTATTTATAGAAATCCGCAAGGGATATACAATGATAGAGAACGATAGAAAAAATTATTAGCTGTTTCAATGTGGATCAGTGATTCGACAAATTCACCAATCTATTTTTCAAAAGCCATTTTTTGGTATTTCATGTAAAACCAATACTCGATTAGATATCTACATTTTTTATTCGAAATGTTTTTTTTTCAATCTATACATCATCGTTACACAAAACGACTCGTTAGTTTCCATTTGAAATGACACATATATAGATTCCACTTTTGTTTATTTTTCGTAACGTTTTCATCATCAAATGAAGGGTATTCGTCAAATAGATAAAGTACATAAAGAATGTCCCAAACATTTTCAGGTTAACAATAAAGTCAATAATTATTTAATTAAAGCTTTACGAAAAAAAATTGCAACAAATAGAAAACAAAGAAATTCCAGACCATTTGGTAGCAATTATAATGCTGACAGTCGATAGCAAATTAAAATGATGTGAGATCTTTGTAGAGATGATGTTTAGTTTCTTCTTTATTATTCAACAATCTGCAACCAATTCTTAACCTCCTGAAGTATTATAGCATCTACATAATGTATTTTTGCATTCTTTTACAAAGGTTTAATTCTGTAGAGTGTAGATTGAAATGTTCCAGCTAGTCTTAGCTTCTAGTATTATATTTTGGGAGGACATTCTGTAAAATACTCTGTGGCGTTTACTGTTACAGTTTTTTGTTGTTTCAACTGGTGAAACACAAAAATCACATGAGCGTGACAGAGTTGAATCAAATTGTTGTTATTTGTGGACAAACAGGAGGCTTAATGTCGTTTCCCATACTACTATTACTCCAAAATAACAAGCTGTAATTTATCTCCTGATGGTTGAATAAGTCGTTATTTTGCGCTACGTTTTTGGAAATGTTTCAACTGGATATTTTTAAAAAAATCCTGTTCGTTTTAGCAAAGAGTTGAAGATTTTCGAGCATCCAGTCACCAAAGACTTGATGTCAATCTAAATACAGCTGTATTATGAATTAAATTCAATCAAAATTATAATATTAAATTCGTGTACGATTCACACTTAACCTTATCGTCCTCGTTGGCGTCGTTAGGATCTTTTCATTTTCAATTTTCTTTTGCAGCGACCCTTTGTGAATAAATAATGACTTACTTAAAATGATTCCCTGTCTCCTGCAAAGTGTAATCGGGATTACATCGTTACAAACGAGCAAAAAAGAAAGCGTAGCTATTTATCACTGGTTTTGTCCTTTATTGGGCACAACCGCAAAACACGGAACCGAAAATTTTGTATTATGTAGACGCTGTTAATGGGTTCGGGAAAGGTATTTTGCATCACCTCAAGTCAAATACGAAATTTGATGTTAATGAGTAGGCTAGAGGATTAAGTTAAGTTAGAAATTATATTCGAGAACTAATTCAAATCAAAACTTTCATACATCCTTTATATTGAATATTATATTGAACCTTCTATGTTTGTCTGCCGAGATTTTTGCGCTCCCCATTTTCTTGTGACTGTGGTTATTGTCTCAGACCTAAAAGAACATCATCTTAACCTTTTAACCTTGGCCAGGTTAACCGAAAAGTAAATTATTCTATTCAAATGTCTGGCTGGAGTTTTGGGCTTTATGGAATTTAAGACGATTTACAAACAAAAATCAATCTCATAACTGTTCTAAGAAGTCTCTTTCCCTCGCGACTGAAACTTTTTCAGTACTTTTAACTCGAAAAGTAAACATTGAATCGTAATCAATTGTTTTCCCAGAATATTTGATTTAAAAGTTTCGAGATCAGATTTCGGGCTGTTTGAAATGTTCAATTTAACTTCAGCTGCGAAAAAAGTTCTTTGCGGATTGTTTGGACTTTCCATATTTTTGTATTTTTCACGCAATAAAAATATAAGTGTTGTTTTAACTACAAACGGGAATAGATTTTATAGTGTAAGGTAGATCTTCGTACTATTTCATGTATCATACTGTAGACAGTGCGTCCCTATTAGATAAATAAATAATAATATTAAAAATAAGGAAATGGAATCAATAACCGAGCAAATAATGGAATAAAACGTTACTTTATGTACAGGCTGTCTATTTTTCTTTAAATTGGATAACATTTTCTTATGATTAGATGTAACAGCCTATTAATCCACTAAATAATAATTGGGAAATTTACTAGGAAACTTCCAAAAACCTGATTTATTAGGAATGTGTGTAGCATAACAGCACCACCACTAACTTGAATGGATTTCATCTCGTTGGTTTTCTAATATTTCATTATTTTTCCCTTGAGGTGAAAGTTTTAGGTTATGATCTTGATTTATACCTAAAAGCGAAAGTTATGAAAAAAGTTGTAACGAGAAATGAAGGTAGATTGTTAACTTTCCGGAATCTTTTCGTCTCACATAAACTTTGTACGTGGATAATTATAACTAATCATTTAATAAAGTATGGAGTCTTTTGAGCAAAATTTTTGGAAAGTTACAAATTGAGTGATATTGTAATTTAGTGAAGTTCAGTTTTACCGTTACTCAGCATTTTTAGTAGGTACACAAAAAGGAAAAAAAAATTCTTATGAACGACGAAAAGTGTAGTTTTGAATTCTTTATGTCGCTCGTTTACAGAAAGTGAGATAGATCACATCAGATTATACCAACAATCTAAATCTCGTTTTCCTACCATGAATAAATAACGTTTTTGAAATGGAGCTTTCTTTTAAAATACACAAAAGTAGATTTATATAAACTACAGTCATAAACAGATAGGCAGCTTAAGGATCGTTTGTGTTTGTATGTCTTGAGATGATCTTTTTTTTTTCATTGTAAGAAATAGTGATAGCATTGTTGAAAAAATATGACATTGTAGCTTACACTTAACCTACATCTGATTATTTTATGTTTAATATGGAAAATAGAAATTACTTTTGTTCCAAGAACAAATGAGATGAGCGCGAGGATTTTGAGAGACGTTTTCAGCTAATTTAAACTTCTATTAATCCAATTCCCGTATGCAGTGACTCAAATGAAGTATATTACTAAAGTTATTAGTTAACATACTGTTTGGAAAATTAAGCTCACTCACTGCATTATTGCTATAACTGAAACAATGATATTGAACAAAGCGCTTAGTTTTTTCATTTCCCTGGAAAGCTTTTTGGTTTGCACCTGAAAATGTTTGACGATCTTCTCTACTGTCGTTAAGACCGTTCTTTGAAAAGTTAATAAAAGTTTCATTAACCAGAAGTAGGCAATGTGCGGTGCCCAATAAAATTGAAATATTACAAAAAAATGTTTGTGTGTTCCTTCTTTGGGAGGACAATAAATGTCCGAAATGAATTAAATCAGACAAACTTCTAGCTTTATGATAAAAAAAAACTTTTCGTGATATTTAGTTTAGTTAGTTTTACTTTCTTGAGAAACTTTTTATCAAGAATGACATTTTTCACTGAAACTACAGATGAAAATATTCAGGTACTCTTGGATATGCGTTTTGTGAACACACTGTGTATGTGGAACAATTTCTCTTAAAACATAAAGCCTTTGAACCGTTTTATTGCATATCCAATAAATTTACACATGGGTTAAAATTTTCACAGAACCATATCGATTTCCACTGAAAGCATAATAAAAGCAATATTGAATCGGCCAGATTTACTACGATATTGGAATGTATCCAATTTACATTTGGCTCATACCTATGTAGATCTGTTCCTTGAAATGTTGATAATATCAAAAAATATGTCACAAAGTTTATTATCTTAACATTCCATACCTAAGACAAAAACCCACAGAAAAGAAGTTCCAATTTAAGGGAATATTGATAGAAGCAGATCATTGGACAGCTCTACGCTGACCTATCCAAATTTCCAGTTGCTAGACTCTTACCCAGTGTTATCACTTCTTTTTTCCTACTAAATACTTTTTGATAAAACTCTATAGTATAGTTTTTCTAGGTTTTCCGAATTCAACGATGTGTTTCATCAACATTTTTTCAACTTTTAAACATACTTACTGACCGGCCTACATATTCATGTTCAATTTAATACTTGAATAACGTCCTGAGCAGGAAGGGATGGCTGTAAAGTATTGTTTTAATGCAGCAGCATTTTGTACTAATTCAATTTACATTAAACGGCGAAATAGACACGGCAAAAATTTATTGTTGAGATTTTGTGAGTGTGCAATGATTCCTTTGGGTGACATTCACTGAAACTCAAAAGATCTATTGTGTTCCCTTAATTCTATTTAGTTTCTGAAGAGAGTCTCAATATAATTAGCTATAAATCCCTCATATAAATTAAAATATTCAGCAACAAGTGGTGAGATAACAATAAATCAGAAGACATGGATACATACAATACAGTAGGGTATTATTGACGGCTCTATCCGTGTGTATTTGTATTTAGGGTCTGCTTAGAGAACAAGAGATACGTCTCTCGCGATCTTATATGCTAATTAACAGACGGTTGCAGCAGGAAGCTGCAAAGCTGTTAACCAGAAACAATTTACATAAACATAAGCGTCAATACAACATTTGCATCTAAGGGATCTGTTATTTATTGTATGTTGTATGGAAATTAGGTCAGAATATAATATTGGGCGTAATATAAAATAAATAAAATGCTTGTGAAGAATTGTGTTTATTTTCGTAATTGGAATATACAATAAAAGTATACTCACTCTGTGAAGTATTAGTGACCGATGCTTCTAATTGTTGTGGACGTACAAATATGTGATTCATTTTTTATTTCTCACATTAATAAATACAGCTGTTGCTTGATACGCTACCCTAAGCCACTGAACAAAGATATTTCGATTCATCTGTATATCATTGGGATTTGACAATCATAGTTTTTACTCACAGTTAAAATAAATGGATAGTCGAATTTAATGGAATTAGCTATTCGCATTCCCTTCATGGGTTCCATGTTGTACTGCAGCATTATTAATAAAGCTTTTTTATTACTTTCATTCCAATAGTACCAATCTGTATTACAGAGTGAATTGTAAAACTCCAAACACTACAAAAATATCATGTTAAAATTGAATAGTCGTGGTTGATGTGTTTTAATTTAAGTAGATACCGTATCCACTCTGTATTGATCAATTACACAATTTGCGATTAAAATTAGAGTTGCAAAAAATAATCTCAGCTCAACTCTTATGTCATGTTTGGAATATGTCTCCTGCAATAATTAATAGACATATAATAGTTTTTCACTCCAGCTTTTGTATGAAATGTGAATTTACCTCGCCTAATAAACAATATCCACACATTAATGTGTATGAGAATCCTCCAGACAGCATGCCAAGTGTTAAATAAACGGAATACTTGTTTTCTGTTGAAATACAAACAAATCTAAAAAATGAAAATATAGAAATTCATTGTTTCTGAAAGGTTGACTTGAAAAGCCACTCACTTCCTGATTGTAACTTGATGTTCTACGCTTTTTATTAACGTTCTTTGGATTTCTAGTTGATATACTTCATCTTGAATGCTATTATCATTTGTTTGATATTTTTTGAGATTATTTACATATGCAGCCATCAATATATTTTGGAAACCAGCTTCGAATGTAATGTAAGCAATAAAAGAGCACCACCAAACAGAAGGGTATCCCAGCAAGCAAAAGTATATAGTAACAATTACAAATGGCACTATATAAAATTTTCCAAAAACTGTCTTTATTAAAAGAAAGACGTAGTCATTCTCTTCTACTTCGAATGATATATTAAAAGTGAATAGATTCATTAGTACGATGAGAATGAAATTGGAAATAATGCAATAATAAAGCCATTTCGAAACTTTTTTAATTCTATTTGTTGTAATATTATCAAATTGATTTGTGGACCATCCATTATGAAAATTTGGTGTGTTGTCTAACGACAAATTCAAGAAAACTACCACTATTGAATTACTAATTCCCTGAAATGAACATCAAAATTATTGGTGTCAAAAAGTGATGGTAAAGTTTAGAATTTTATATACTCACAGGTGATACCATCAGAATTGTTACCAGAGTATCATGAAGGTTTGGTTTCTGATAATATAAATAAAAAACTGTTAGCATTATCCCAAGCACTATCAATGTTTTAATAAGAAATAGGAATAATTTTTTATTTTTGACCATCACATCTAGCAGTAGGAATCTTTTAAGGTCTTCCAGTGGATCTTCTAAAAAAAACCGAAAATAGTTTGGGACTGAAAATCTACTTGAATAAAAAGTCATTTCATTATACAGGTAAAATGGAATTCTATTTATTTATATTATTCCAACTTATTGTCTCACCTGTCATAAGAATAGGCTCCGTCAAATCACTCATATTTCTCTTCACTTTTATCGAAGGATTTAGGGAGAAATGAGTCTCAAATGCTTGTTAACGTATTTTATTGAAAAGGTTAATTTGGAATACTCGATAGCAAATAAGTTAATGATAGAAAATCATGATTAAAAATACATTTATATCCAATTTTGACTATTAAGTACGTCGTTTAAATTGACCAACCGAATCACAATATTATAAGTCGCTCTACATCTCAATTTATATTTAATGGTTGTTGATTTTCATTAACCATTATTGTTATTGATAATATTCTCCATTATTATTCTCTAAATTGTACATACTTCAATCAATTGCGAATTATTCGATATTACGATCCCACTCATTTCCATTATCTCCTCCAATTTTTTTTATTCTCTTCTAGTTAAAATTTAATTATGTTCCCAGAAATAATTTATTCACTAATTCGGCAACGTTGTCGGGTTCCAGACTCATTTAGAACGTACCGTGAACACTTAACGAACGTGTTAACGCCTTTTGTAAAAACTCTTGCATAATCAACTTTAATTAACAGTCGCTAAAAATTTTTCTTTAACTCGTACTCGGCACATAAATCTACAAAATTAAAACAAGAGAATTCACATTTTTTTCATCCTTTTTTTTATTTTCGTAAAAGTATTCTTTTAATTAAGTTTATAGGATGTAACATAAGTTATAAGGGTTGAAAATATACCCGATAATCTTATGGTGAAGTGAATGAAGTGATGCCAAGCTACGCGGTCCAATGTGAAATACATACAAAAAATAAGTGTATGTAGATTTTACCCAAATAAGGTTCAGGTTTAACAGCTTTCCATCCGTGTTTCTTCAGACAAATAATGTTGAATTGAAAACTTTACTCGATCGCTCGATGAACAAACTTTAATTACTTCCCAACCAATTACTATGCCATGAATACACTTGTTCCAATAGTTGAGCAATTGATTTGAACAAGTTTAAATCAAGTAAAACAACTAAACGAAGTTGTGTGTCTACTGACCCTCGAAATAGGTACACGTGAATTTCGGGAAAGTGTGACTGAATACAGAATTCCAATCACGTCACCTAGTCGAATAGGCAATCTGTGAGTACAAAGCTTGCAAGTAATACGTTTAGAGAATCTTCACAGGGACCATTGAATAAGATTTGTACAATACTCTGGTGTTCATGATGTTTCTAAAATGTATTATCCTGCAGTGCACTCGAGGGGTGCGATAAAATTCAATCTTTAGATATCGACGCTGTTCCGCAGAGACTCAATTTTCGTTTTCGAAATAACATTCTCCATTTGAATCCGGTTCTTCTTTTAAATAATAGTTTTCCGGTCATGAAATGTAAGATTTGTTCTTATATTGATTAAATAAATCCCGTGTTATAATTTGGTGTAAGTTATATCTTGGTAAAAAACTTGCACACTATTCAGTGAAAATTTTAACTCTTCAGCATAAAAGTTCGTTTAAATCGGATTAGTTGGAATCTACTTATTCGAAAAATAATGAAATAATCCCGCTTCCGCAAGCTGATGAATTTTTTTGAAATTTATATTCATCTCTGACGAAAGTGTTGAGTTGCGTTGAATCCTCTTTAGTAAATTTAGTAAAAGCACTATAAAATTTCCACAGTCGTCAGCTGAAGTTGGTAAAAACATGAGTACGTTTACAGCGTTCCATATTCTTTCAAATATCTACAAAGTTTAAACTTTGTAGATAGCGGTGTTTTTGGGATATGCTTGAAAATCTGCATCATCTCCAAAATGTTTCTTTTTTATTCGTTCAATGATAGCGCCTCTCTCGTTATGTATCGTATAACAGAACTAACTTCCATATTTTATCTAGTTCTATACGTAAATATAACTGACCTTCACCAAACAAGTAAACAAAAAACACCAGTTAATGAAATTAGCTTCTGCTTTAACTAATATATTCAGTGAAAATGTGTAGGAAGCTTTCAAGTTTCATGCTGCCCCCAAAGACCTACTTTAAGTAAAGTTCGAATTCGAAAAACCGCAAGAGGTTCTCCAAAGATTACTTACTTTGAGATTGAACTGAGAATATTCTCGTTTCAATAACTAACAATATTCAATGTGGAGCAATGTATCCATATTTGTGCGTTTTTTTACAAATGAAATTGAAAACGTATCATCGGCTACACATTTCATTATTGTTCCAGGTGTGTGACAAATTGTCTAGTTAGCATCTATTGAAACTGTATGCAATATGAGGTTGTAAGAAATTAGAAAAAAGTTGGGTAAGTCAAGATATTGGGAAATATTCAGCATATAAATATGAAATTATTATTTCAGTGCTATAAAGTTAGAAAATTTTAATGTTGCTATAAACGCTCCATAAAAATTCTCATAAATCTTATCAAGCAGACGTGTTACATCTAGAATAACTTTACGGGTAGGTATTTTATGATGTTTGATATTTTATTAAGTCAAAATAGTTACAATTTTTATGGCGATTTAAAGTTTAAATAACAAAAAGAGAATATTCTGTTATGAAAAATCATAATTTCTTGGCAATATTTAGAAAAAACAGTAAGCACGAATAATTATATAAAACTCAATATTTGTGAGCGAAGGCGGACTCTTTTTACGTTAAAAATGTGCCAAATAATCTTTGCAAGTGTCTTTTGTCGAATTGAAAATCTGCTTTTTTCTTGGCAGCATTTTAATTGTACGGTCGTCAAAATTACAATAATTACCCAAAGGAGCTGTCTGTTCATAATATTATTTTAAATTGCTTTTATCAACTTCTGACAAAATTTTCTTTACGAAATTCAAAACATAGCGTAAACATCCGATAAAAATGAAAGAAAGCAAAGAGCGGAAAGCGGAAGATAAAGAATTTCGCATCGCCCGGGTCCATTTTTATATTTTAGTTGAGGAACTGGATCTATATGCGGGTAAAAACTACCATGCAGTTTGTAACTTGGGAACAAAGGCCCTGATAGTGAGAATCTATCATCATTAAAGTGAAGTTTACGCGCTAAGTTTCTTGAAAGTGATGAACTACCTTCAATGGATGAATATAAATCGTTAAGAGAATGCTGGAATAAAAAATTGTACCTTAATAGTTTATTATAAAAATAATTATGTTTTTATTAGAACTGCTTGCAAATGAACCGAATACTGTCTTCATTTCTATTAAAGTAAAGAAGCACGCGTATAAAATCAGCTCTCTAGCTAATAGGTTGAAACTGAAGGCATATTTCATGTTGATTGGCACATGATCAACATTGTCTTGTTATTATGGAAAATCATAAAACTCACCATCATGATGGATTAGTTGGAGAAAGAAGTTAATATTAAAATTTTGACAAAGCATAATGAAAATTTGGTCTAATATTATATAAAATCAACGTAGATCCTTTCCCTAAACTTGTCGAAAGAACTTAATCAAAAGCTTAATAAAATAAGCCTATGCAGGCAGCGAAAAAATTAACGAATGTAACTGAACAATAACGTAACATAAATATGAAAAGATGATAACCGTTTCTTTAGCGAATGAAATACAGCTCACTATATAAATGCAAATTCAGTTCGATTCTTGTTTAAACTCGACAGCGCAAATAACACGAAAACATGTATATAGAAATTTTACAATGCACATACAAAATTTATGTATAACATTTTTTTTGTTTGCCTTATATCATTTCTGCATGACATGAAAACTGTGCTTAACAAAACTAAAATAAATTAAAAAATCTCTATTCTACAACACAACGAGATTTTACTTATTCACTTCCACCGTTCCTGAAATAAAAATGACTTCGAGGACGACTTTTAATTGCATCAAGTTATTGTTTAAACCTGTTCTTTGTGAAATCAGTCTAATATAATGAAAACTAGATTCCACTTTATTAAAATACTAGCTGGAAATATAATATTGTTTGTTAGCACAAGACAAACAATTATTTCACAAAAGTAGGATCAAAGATATTTTTTATACAACTACAACAGTCACTGCACAAATTAAACCTTTCTACACAGTGAACATCTTGATTTCAGTGTATAATTTTCACACAATAATAATAAATATTTCAAGGTGATGTATGCGACTGCATTTAAGGCGAATTACGATTTAATCTTTGCTCAGGGACTCGAAGGATCATCTCACAGCCCATAAAGCTGTGATGGTAGAGAAAAGCAATCGAATTAATGGTCCAGTTATCGACATGGATGGAATAAGAGGAAAGCTCGATACATATGTATACGGTAATCAGTCGGAAAGAGCCAGGAGATGGTCCCTGTTTAGTATCACACACAATTTCCGGGCTGCGGTAAACCGGAAGAGAGTGTGACGTCGATTCAATAGAATTCTTTGTTGCGTATCGGTTTTAGCTGTATTGAATAGATTCCATATATAAATATAAAAATGTTTCAATGAACTTACTCTGCTAGCGTCATTTTCGTATGTATTGGGCACAGGAAAAATTCGCTTATAATATTTCTGTTGGTACGAGCTGAGCTGGCCAAGTATTAAGGACGTTTTTGGTTACCTCCCCGGTATAAGAGATGCCAATAATTACATCCCCTTTGCATCCAGTTCAATCAATATTGGTAATTGTCCAGGATGTACAATTAATATTGATATTGCAAATAGGTGATTTCGATTAATATCAACATTACAAACAGATAGTTTACATTGCTCTATTATTTATGAGTTAATTATTATTTACTTGCGTAGTGTCACAGTATATTTGAAAATGATGAAAAATTTCATTGCTGACATTTGCAATTATTGTGTTTTATGTAATATACAACATCTCTTTCGATGTGCTGATTATGAACACATTTTTGATAAAAATGAGAATACTTCCATACTCACTTTTTATCATTATTATTTTGGCAAGTGCTTTCAGGAAGTAGTGTCAGAGAATTTATTTCAATTATGGTGTAAAAAAGAGTGAGAGGAAGAAGATATTAATGTCTGCGCCAAGAAACATTTTACTTTACTTTCAACATATTCATTCACAGATTCTTCAAATCTTCAGCAAACACTTATAATTTCATCCATTGAAAACCATCTATTAATACGAATTATAGGCGACAGGTTTCCAATTTAAATGTCATTAATTGTACTCTGAAAATGAAAATCGATATCGTCAGGTAATTTAAATCTTTACTCGCTCCTTTATACTCTACCTATATCTCTTCCTGCGGTCGTTTCCATTTTCTGCAATGCGCAAATACCAGGGTGATATGAAATATTCCATATGGTTCATAAAAATAACAAGTCTTACGTTTAATTCACAAAAAATCGTAAACGAAATGACCAAACAACTTTAAGTGATGAGTCGTCATGAAATTCCGTGAATAATTTTTCCGTCCATGCCATTGGCTTCCTTTAATTTCCTCTATTTTAATTAATATTGAGTTTGCTTGAACGTAAACTTCTCGACTTCCTCTTATATTTATATATTCGCGGTTAGGCTCCTTGCAATGAGAAATATTTGTCTAAGGGAGTGAAATTTTGGGGATCATAGACCGTGCAATTTTAGAAGAGGCGAGGAATTTATCTCGAAAATGAGATCCTTTGGGGTCCAATTTTCTCTTCACACCTCACTAACTCTTAATTATAAATGTTGATAAATCGAAGCTCTTTGATGGTACAACTCCTTCTAAGTGCAAGAATAACGCTTAATTTCTTCCTATAAAATCGGAAGATTTGCAATATTGTCATCTCATATTCCTTTTATTTTCATTTCCCGGAATTATTAGATTTTCCTATACACTTACGATATTACAGTTTCAGGTCACTGAATCATTGCTCGATAAACTAAAAAGTTTATTCCTTTATTAGTTTGTATTAAGCGAAATGCTATTACTATGAATAATAATTGCACATTTTTTTATGGCTCTAGACAAGATATAGTGTAAAACACGCGATAAAAGCATTTGAAGCTCCTAGCGATTAGGTGAATTTGGATTAAAATATTGTAGAAGGATCTATTAAGAAATTTCTATTCAACTTGAAAAGTTTCCCCATCAACCGTTTTAACTCAATGAAAGAGATGGAGTATCCTGAAACATTGAATACTCTTTCATTCAACTCATTATAAAATGCTGCCTCTCAAATTGGCCTGTTTGTTTAAAGACTGTTTTTGAAGGAGCTTCTTATTGCTGTTGATTAGGTTCTAATTGAATTTTCCACTTTGCTTACCCACTTTTCTGTTTCCGTTTAATAGAATTTTGTCGATCAATTCATACAAAGAAGGAAAAGTATAGTTACTTTGAATTTAAATCATAAAGTTACTCATATCTTCAATAACATTGCTTTGATAAAAAATAATTACCGATTCTCATAACATCACACGATCTTGTTTCATGAGAAAGTCTATTAAATCAAAGAATATCGAGAGGAGAGCTTGGATATGTAGAAAACTGGGAAAAACTTTAACTTTAACCTTGGTGCTAGAAAAATAACTGAAAGTTCTATGCTATCGAAAGATTCTCCTCTTTTGGATATAACTAGACAACGACAACCAACCAAATAGGGTTCTCTATGGGCTCAAGAAAAAAAAAGGTTATAAACTAGGTTTAGCAAAAAAAATTGGACGTGCTACCAGTACACTTTTCTTCAAATTGCTAATGAAAATGTAAATAAAACAGAAATGTAAGAATGTAATGATTGTGAAAATAAAAATTTATTTTGAAGGAATTTGCTCCATTTGGTATACCTGTATATTTTATGAGCCTTTCGGTGATTAAAAAAGCCTGAGCGAAGGGAGGCTTTTATTATTTTTTCACCGAGTAAAACACATCAAATTTGATTGATACGTTTGGGTTGGATAATCCACAATGAATTCATTGATCGTATTAAAATTTACAAACAAAAATTGAATGGAAATCTCCTTTATATTAGCTCACAAATTATGCGAACATTTTCAATACAACAACCTAACCAGTGATATTTATTGCAAATCCCATACACAGGGTGTGATACGACTTCATATGAATCTGTGAATATTCAAAACTTTTCGAATACAACTCGTTTTTTTTTAAATAATACTGACTGATTTCACGGAACGTCAGACTGAGCATCCTTTTCATGTAACGAGCACACATTTATAAGCTGGTAAATACATAGTCACAACAAGAGACACTAACAATCGAAGCACTCTACCCGTAATTAATAGGCTAAGCGACGTCAAATATGATTCTGTAATCGAATCGTCAATAGCATCCAAAACGTCGATTAGAAATTCTGTATGATCGAATGCTTTTGATTGGTAATAAGACCATTCAACCAATCTCATATCTATAACATTCAACGTACTACGATATCGTCTATGGGCGTTTAGGTTAATATTTTAAATGGTTAATACATAATTGATGGCCAGTTGTTGAACAAGACTTGCATATCGATACTGCTAAACGATTATCTCAATTGAACATTTCATTTTAAACAAACAGAATTGGAGAACTCTGTCTTTAAAAAAGACAGGTGGATAACATTCAGAGAAAAAATGGAAATGAAGAGAGAATGGAAAAAAGCAAAATCCTCAATGTTTGAAAGAGAAGAATGGTGAAATATGGAAAAATGAAGGAAGCAATACCAAGATCTATCAAAGACCCAACAATTTCATTGTATTACACAAAAAGGATGTAGAATAAATCTTTTAGATTCTTCTGGTTACCAGTGATGTTTCTAATGTCTTCATTCAGACAATGTCAAGTATTCTAATTGATTTAAGAGTATTCGTTTGCAATTTCATTGATGGTTGAATCTCAAAAGTGGATTGTACATTACTGGTTTCATTATATAATTATAGTTAATGTTGAATAGTTAACATTCTCTCGACAACTGACTCTAGATTAAACCATCGTGACCGAAGTACGAGGAAAACTTTAAAGCTGATCTTCTACTAGGAAAACACGTTCTCAAAACTAGCAACTTACCCAAAGAGTACGTAACGAACATTTGTCTTTCTCGCCTAATACTAATGGAAATGAGGAGAGTGTCGCATTCTCTGTAGTAATCTTATTTAATGGCAGGTGAGTTTGAACGCCATATTCGCAGCAGGAACATTCGAGTAGTCGTTGAGAATTTCTAATTAGTTTTATAATAAAAGATATCGACAATTTATTTGACTTATTTCATGTAGGACTTTGTATTTATCAGCTTTATGAATAAGAAGCAGAATAATAAACAAGGGATGTTGGTCGAACTATTATTAAAGCAATGCGGAATAGGCGAGCGGCAACCACCCCTAAAATGACATGGTAGTGACCAGATCACTTCTAATCGCTAAAAACCATGTTACTTTATGTTTTCGAGGGTGCTGAATACGAATATGACGTTTGTTTTTCTCTAAAATTGGGGGAACATTGTTAAAATCTAAAATTAAGTGAAAAATGAGAAAAATTTTTTTTCGCGAATATCGAACTTCAACTCGCTGCCATTCACGGAATAATCAATATTTTTCCATAAAAATTTCATCACACATTTTTGAACTCATTTGCAAGGCAGTAAAACATACCCGAAATTTCTAAAGCAATTTCCCACCGCTCGGGAAATTTTGGAAAATTTTTTACTACTCTTTCTTACTTTGTACATACTTTTGCAAAAGTTGAGTGACGAAGTTTTTAATTTTAAATTTCTACATATGTAGTCTCCAAGTGCAATAGACAAAGAAGTTTTTCAGGAAATTTCAAATTTTTATTTGCAGAAATAAAAATTATACAGCATCTTAAACTTCAGCGTTCTAGTCGCTCGACGCTTGCACTGGGCGCGTTTCTCTTGAATTTCATGCAGTGAGTGAATAATGAATCTAAAATTTTCTAATAATAATTTTTTTTATAATCAATGATACAAAGAATAATAGTAAAAACCATGTATAAATATAAAAATGTATTCACTATGTACATTCATCATCAACTACATTTACAGTATTAGTACATGAATCTCGGCAACTACATAAATCACAGCATTCCAAACTAGATTTTTTACAAGGGCACACGTCGGTAGAACAAGAAGATTTTTGAGCACAAGAACAGAAAAAATTTTGTAAATATTCCATTGCCGATAATCCATTGTAAAAATCAGGTAACACATTCCCCTCGTCGATCAACCATCCATATTCTTCCAAGTTTTTTGTCAAAATCGTGGAAAATGTCGCCTGATTCCATTCATTGGTTTGCCAAATGCATCTCAATACGTGTTTTTCCAATGCAGGCTTAGAAGGTGGTAACTTATCAATACATGAATTTTTCAATAAAGTCAAATTATATCTTAGTAAGTTAATATCTGTTTTCCTCTAAAATTGGGGGAACATTGTTAAAATCTACAATTACGTCGAAAAATAGAAATTTTTTTTTTTCGAATATTCGAACTTCAACTTGCTGCCTTTCACGGAATAATCAATATTTTTTATCGGTAAGAAGACTGCATACGTAGCGTTAAAAAAGATGTCAGATGAAGAATTGAGTGATCTTGCCAATCTATGCAACGTTCCAGTTGGAAAGGCCATCGAGATTGTTAGTAATTTTTTATCTGTGTTGTACGATTCACGTAACAAGTTTAAAGCTATTCGCACAGATATTAACTTATTGAGATATAATTTGGCTTTAATGAAAAATTCATGTATTGATAAGTTACCACCTTCTAAGCCTGCATTGGAAAAACACGTATTCAGATGCATTTGGAAATCAATGAATGGAATCAGCCGACATTTTCCGCGATTTTGACAGAAAACTTGGAAGAATATGGATGGTTGATCGACGAGGGGAATGTGTTACCTGAATTTTACAATGGATTATCAGCAATGGAATATTTACAAAATTTCTTCTGTTCTTGTGCTCAAAAATCTTCTTGTTCTACCGACGTGTGCCCTTGTAAAAAATCTAGTTTGGAATGCTGTGATTTATGTAGTTGCCGAGATTCATGTACTAATATTGTAAATGTAGTTGATGATGAATGTACATAGTGAATACATTTTTATATTTATACATGGTTTTCTACTATTATTCTTTGTATCATTGTTTATAAAAAAAAATTAATATTAGAAAATTTTAGATTCATTATTCACTCACTGCATGAAATTCAAGAGAAACGCGCCCAGTGCGAGCGTCGACCGACTAGAACGCTAGGTTTAAGACGCTGTATAATTTTTATTTTTGCAAATAAAAATTTGAAATTTTCTGAAAAACTTTCTTGTCTATTGCACTTGGAGACTACATATGTAGAAATTTAAAATTAAAAACTTCGTCACTCAACTTTTGCAAAAGTATGTACAAAGTAAGAAAGAGTAGTAAAAAATTTTCCAAAATTTCCCGAGCGGTGGGAAATTGCTTTAGAAATTTCGGGTATGTTTTACTGCCTTGCAAATGAGTTCAAAAATGTGTGATAAAATTTTTATGGAAAAATATTGATTATTCCGTGAATGGCAGCGAGTTGAAGTTCGATATTCGCGAAAAAAAGTTTTTCTCATTTTTCACTTAATTTTAGATTTTAACAATGTTCCCCCAATTTTAGAGAAAAATAAACGTCATATTCGTATTCAGCACCCTCGAAAACATAAAGTAACATGGTTTTTAGCGATTAGAAGTGATCTGGTCACTTTTTCGTTTTCTAAACGACTTTTTGGGGGTATGCCGCTCGCCTAGAATATTTGTACAGCTCTGGAAACCTTAGCTGCAGTTACAACAAACATAATATACGGGCTGCAGTGTTTATTTATAATTATCTTGTTAATCCACTCATATAATCCGCATTAAACTTCCATATGCCATGAGCCTAGATATTCCAGATAAATGTATTGTCCTTTTGCCAAACTAAAGTCCCAGTTATCTGTGTACAGAAAAAATGCCGTTGAAAATGGTAATGGATGTTTCATTTTATTTATTTTGATACCGTTTCAATTAAAATTGGCGATGTTATGACAGAGCATTGATTAGAAGAATTTTAATTTAAAAGCTTTCGAATCGATGTTCATATACTACTTTGGTGCTTCGGATATTTGCAAATAAAAACAATTAAATAGAGGATAAGCTTTGCTAGTTCATAATCCAGTGGATTCTTCATCAAACTTGACACGAGTTTCGAAAGATTTCATTTTCTCTATTGCAAATTCTACTAAACCTTTGATGGAACCTTGTTTCTTGCCTCTATAATTTCGACATGTACTGTCTTTACACGAATTGCTTAGTGTATCTTGGTTCTGGTTAGCTAACCTAACAGAGAGGATTTTGTAGGTTTCTATCACTGTTTTTGAAACTCTGCACAATAGTTTGAAGCCAATCCACATCACCTCTGGACTTCCCTTGCCTTCTTCAAGCAGGACACACACTGACTCAAACATTTTCGAGTTCATAGCAAAAGTATTGGAAGCTCCTCGTAAATATTTATTCTCATATTAATATCATTATCGCAATATTAAGGTTTGCTCTACTGGTAACTACGGTTTAAACAAGTGACCCTCATACGGTTGACGTGACTACATGTAGTTTAAACAATCCTCAGAGATAAATCTATGCATGAAACCAACGCTGTGTCACATGTTATTATTGCCTATTGGAAAATCGGTATAACAGCCTCATATCCTCGCTCTACTTGTTCCAATTACAGAGCGTTTACCAACTGTACGACACTAATGCAGGAGTTACTTACTTCATTAATTTGCCGGTCTAATTGAGCAACGGCTTGGAATAAATATCAACCTAAAATCAACGTCATGTTAAGTCAATTAACAGTATTTGCCCCTTTAACGGCGAAGCATCATCTTAAGTAGACAAGGTTCTGAATTGGGCTCGATCTGTGAGGTCACGCAAATCTGTATAGATTTCAAGGATTCACTTTTTTTGAATGGAGGATTTTTTTAATGTATAGCCTCCTTGGTGGCTATCCAGTTATCCCACTTTGATGTTTCCCAACATTCCACTAAACTTTTCTTTACTATTAAAATATCTTTGGTTATCTTCTCCTTCCAGAACTTCCCTAACGGATACTTTCTGACACTTTTGGAAACATAAATTTTGGAGAGAAAATTGAAAAATGACTAGAGCTGCTCAGTGAATACTGTAAATTTCGTTCATACGTCTTGATTTGCGTCACCTGTCATCGTGGTTTTTCCCGATACAGTACAGTTAACTGTAACTATCGTACACGCAATCTAGTGAAGGTATCAGAGAAGGAAACAACCAACTATCACGTGTCCTAAGTCTCTACGGTTTTACTAACAAAATTTAACGGCACGAATCTAATTTGCATCCCGAATGGTCGACCGGATCGTTTTAAGAAAGAGAATTGCCGGGAAAAGCTGAGGAGTGAAGGATGATCCTTATAATAGCGGTTTAATCTTCAGAACCATGTCATAAATTTATTAAAATGTTTCAAAGAAAATTATGTTGAGGCTGCAATGTTATGGATCGACGGAAAGCTTTAAATTTATGCAGTTAGTTTTTTAATTAGCTAGAACAACCAACATATATATTGCAAATTTTAATAAACTGGTGAGAGGTGGAAATTTATGGAAAATATGTTCAGTTTTTTGCTTAGGATAAGGGTGGAACTGAAAGTGTATTTAGTGTATTGGGAAGTGAAGTGATGATGATATATTTTGGAAATATTGACAATAACAATATGATGAATTTGCCTTATACCTTGAATTTCCATTTAAAATCAGGAAGATATAGTTAATGAGGGAATTAGGATTTGTGGACAGTTTGATGAAATGCGAAAGGTTCAATTAACAAAAGGCAAAATTTTAATAACGCTATAGAAAACGGCGAATGGAAGTTTAAATGGGATAATACATTTGGAAGAGGCTGAAAGTTAAGGAACATTTTGATGTAATTGTCCCATATTATATAATGGTCTCTTCGCAAATTTGAAAGAGAAGTCTGGTATGGAAGTTTTTATTAATAAGGATTATTAAATTGAGTAGCAAACGATCCTTTGATTCCATTCCATCTCTTAGAGGATTGAGCATGGGTGTAACGTTTGGCTAATCCCGCAATTGTCGAAGTCTTCAGGCCGTAAGTGCATAATGTTCCATATAAACTTTATTTTATATTAATCCAAGGGTCAAAGCTTTCCTCTGCTTTGGTAAGCATGTAATGCATCATTATTTAGCGTGATTTTCCGTTGGATAAACAAACGACACAAACACAAATTGGGTAGAATCGGATGGATTTTACGAAAACAAACTTTGCAGTCTTGTTTACGAGACTTTTAAAGGTTATCCGCTGCTTCATTATCTAACAGATAAACATCAAATACAGTACCTTCAGTATTTGATCAACATGCAACGGTTTTGGAATAGTAATATGTTCAAACTGCAGTTTTTGTAGTGTATTTTTGAACAGCGTCTTTATATTATATAAGCTTACTAACTTTATTGACCTTCTTCCTGACGTTTTCCTAGAAAACATCAAAATCTTGTACTTAACGATAGAGTAATAGTTGCCTTCGTCATGTTTCATACGACAGCTTCCTCTGCTTTTGCATATATACGGACGAGAATTATTAATGATGCCCAGTTTCCGTGTAGATAGCTACCCGTGAGATATACCGCAATCATTAGACGACACCGAAAGGTGTTTTTAGGTGGAAACCCTACTGGAATACAACACATTAGAGAGATAAATAAGAAAATATAGCCTGGAAACCGCAAGATGTATGTTCCAGATGGTGAGACCGAGAAAAAAAAACGATAAAAAAGTTGGAATTGGAAGAGAAATACGTAAAGGGTCAACAAGCTGTTTTTCTTTTGTAACTATTCTATAAGGTGGTTCAAATAAAATAAAAACGGTCCCAGGTCTTGAAAAATGTCCAAGTTTTTTGAATAAGTCTATAACGTACGTCCAAAAGGTAATTGCCATAGCTCCATATAGAGCTCCTTTTGGAAGATATTATATGCTTCCTGTCCTTACTTGTTCCTTGAATATGCCTGCAGCTCACAGTAGGGTAGATCAGAGCCCTCATCCCGGAAACCAGATTGTAATTTGAGTGAATTGTGAAAATATGAGAAAAAAGGGTGTTAATCAAACTTGCGAATGCTGTAGATACCGTATTTTTCAAAAATCTGATTATAGCACTATAGTTTGTTCAAGTAATATTAAAGCTAAGATCAAGCATCACATTAACATATTGTAACAATTTAAGGTTTAAAAAGAATCTTATATATCCCGAACATCGTTCAATGTATCCGAAACTCAAACAAAATTTCCATATTATATCGATAAAATGTCAACAACCTTGTTACCACTAAGTGCACTTTATTGTTTCTGCAGCAGTTGCGGAAAATCCTTGATTTCTTAATGTTTTTCTCTAGATCGTCTATATTACTTTTATTGGATATTTTTAGAAAACAATGATGCTTTAAAGCAAATGATATGGTAATTTTTTCCACCCTCCATTGTACATTTTCTTGGACTCTAATGTTTTTTCGAAATGCAGCTACTTGAGATATGGATAAAAACTTAACTGAACCAGTTGAGTTGAATCAAGAAAATGTCATTTTATCACATTCCTTTCCTGGTCTAATTTCAACTTATTTGATGCACCTCAATTTGGCAGTCAGGTTAGGTTATAACCACCGCGACCATCGAGGGTAAATAGCAAAGTGTTCTCAAGAGAGAGCTCGATTCTTTTGCACAGTGTTCTCCCTTTTCACGGGCTACTTCAATAGAAAACAGTCAGCACTTTTACCCCATTTCGAGTGATTGATTTGATAAGGGCGTTATTCAGCCAAATTTCAAAAGCTCACACCCTCATATACAAGCCTTACTGTTTATGTGGAGATACTTCGCTATGAATGCGAGCATTCCGACACCACCTCTGTAATTATAGACCAGGATGTGGATAAGCAATTTTTAACAGACCCTAGGACGGACAAGAATATTATGAGCAAAATTTAAATTTCTCCCATAGTTTTATCAAACATTTTAAAAATCTGTATCGCTAGTCCTAAGGTGGCATTATTCTCATTTTAATCTCGCATTAAATTCTTTGTATATAATTAAGTAGATTCTTTGTTGTCCCTTATTAAAGCACGCAACCTTTTTGGGAAGATCGCATACCGAACTTGATGTTATTTCTGGAGGAATGTGTTGTTGGCCAGAATGTTAGTTAATTAAGTGTAGTAGGTACATCTCTCTGGGTGAGATGCATAATTTAATATTTGCATTATTCGAGTTACACGAGTTTCTAATTATAATTAAAATGTTAACATTAGGCGGCTTCTGTTTATATCATGTGATTTGATGAGTTTTTCCACAATATGGAAAAGTTAAAATTAGTAAAAGTTCTATCAAGTCCACCCTAAAACAATAGTGATAAAATGATTATAATTCCATCAAAACAAATTGCAGCTTGTCATGTTCTCGATTCAAGAGATAACGAAAATCCCCTTTTATTATTTCGACCGAACCTTCATTTTCCCTTCTCAGGAAATGGTTGGTATGTAGATTGATTTTTCTCAGTCATTTCCGAAACACAAATTTACAAATACGATTTGGAAATAGTAGGAAATAACAACGGCCTGTCACGGTATGTCGGCTAAAAACATCCCTTACTATCAAAAGGACAATACCGTGTTGTATTTGAGGGGTGAGATACACTCTAACTAATGAAAGTAAAATGGTACTTAGTGATGTTTCCACATTTATCAGCCAAATACAGTTAACCAGATGTTGAGAAAACAAGGCGTGGGATGAAAAGCATTGGAGCCATTGAGTTTTTTTTGTGTGGTCGGTTTTCCACATCAAACGATATGGGATGCATTTTCGAATAAAATCGTTTTTTTTTCATTTTCTTCAACTACAGCAATCGTGAAAGAAAAAGCTTTTGATGTCCCTAAATCTACAACTGATCGTTTTTAGTGTTTAGTTGAGGGTGAAAGGACAGGTTTATTTTGTTCCGAAAAGTTGAAAATTTAATTTTATGGCGAAAAATGTGTATGGAACTATGCGGTAATTTTTAAATAAAATAACCATGAAATGAATGAAATAGAGTGTATTGTTTACGTCATGAAACGTTATTAATGCACACGGTTTGAGCCTTTAAAATTGAATTGATATTTGACAAAGGAATCGTCTGAATTACTGATAACTCGCGGTTGGTTTGAATGTTTGTTACTTGCTAAGGTAAATTTATGGAGAATTGTTTCCAACATAAATGATACATGAGTGTATACAGGGCTTGGCATTGCTAATCAGCTTTTGGGGTTTGCAACGGTAAACGTTGACAGAAGTAACTTAACAATTGGATGGAAATATTAACGAGACAATAGCATAATTTCATAATGCAAATGAAGGTGTTATAGAATCAATTTTGGAATCTAGAATCTAACTAGAATTCTTCCTTCTTTATCCCTGTTTTCTACGAAAAAACAAACAATTATTCGTGCCATTTTTCAACGATATCAATTCCAGCTCATGTTAAATAAAAATAAAGGATTATTGTCGAATACATTTTAGATTTTCAGTCTCGTAGTTGTTTCTCATGTTTTTATATTGTTTTTCCTATAATAATAGGAAAAGTTTTCGAATTTTCGAACGACCTTACTATATTTCGATCTATACAACTTTTTCCAGCTCAAAATAAAACATAGTGGAAACTATAACCACCTACAGAAAATGCTCTGGAGTATCATACATTTTCAGCTGGAGGAAAGTATTGATAAAAATTATTTTTCGCTATATTCCATCTGAAGTACTTAACTTATTCGGAAACTTCCAATAAAAAATACGAATACGATCTGATTATCTCTCTTACAAAAAAATCTCCTTAGCCCTAAATCGTTACCATTACGAACCTCAGAAAGAGGTGAATTTATGGGCTTTCAGTGAAAAAATACGATTTGTTATCAATAGTATGTCTTATTCCTCTCTTTGCCATTCTCTCGACGTTCTCAAAACTTTTGTGGTCATCGAAAATAAATTACATGATAATAGGAACGTTAATTCTACTACAAATCTTGAAATAATCGGTACCTATTAGCTGCAGAAAGAAGTTTAAAAGGAAGTAGAAATTGATAAATGAATAAAGTGTAGATGAAAACTATAACATTTCAATTTAGACAGTTCTATGTAGTAGGTTCATTATCATCGTTGACCACAGTTTGCATTGAAATAGTGTGTGTCAATTTGCAGAAATTTGAATCAGGAGAATTGGTAAACGATTTGATTAACTGTCAGATTTTGACAAACGCTTTCATAAACATTAAGTATTGAATGTAAGCGCACCACAATTGAAAATCGTTATTTGGTATGGTTATGATGTTTCAATTATAATCGTTGCTGTTAGTGAATACCAAGAAGGATTATGGAGTTTGGACATTATATTTCCAGGGAAGGATTTTCTTAAATATTTTTATTAGCCCAATTCTCACTCTATAAATAATGGAATAAGTGGTAAAACTTACTTTTACTAATTTCTTAAAAAGTGCCCACAACTTTCCAAAGATGAATTGGCACTAAGGAAGGATAATAGAAGTTGGGAAAACGCATCAAGAAAATGCAAATTATTGGTAAAAAAAATTTACAGGGTCTACTGGAAGAAGGAAAAAGTGGGCGGACAGATTACGTTTGCAGCTGTAATTGAAGCTGAAGATGTAGATGTAACAAAGCATAATAATGGAAAGAGGAGCGAAAGGGAAAAATAAACTTCATAGAATAGATAATTATTATTGAACTGTTGAATGTATTATTCACTCCATACCTATTCACATTGTCTGTAAATTAGTACTTCCTTAGTGAATAACTTTTGGTCCTGTTCCAACTCTGTTCCACGTAAAATATTTACAGTAACACAAATGTGTATCTGATAGATCATCGATGTCGTTCGTTCTGGACTGCCGGATATTGGACATAAATCGAAACGTTTAAATTCACGTCAATATAGATGAAAGGTTCATTGAGTCAAAATATCTATTGGAGCTTGAGTCAATTATTTATTAATGTATTGGCTATAAATTACTAAATTGATCATACTAAGAATAGTTATTGTTAATAGGGAAACCTCCAATAAGAAAGGTAGAGACCGCTTTTTAATTTGGAAGGAGTAAAGGATATAGTATTGTTCCAGGCTATGGCTTGCAAGTACAAAGAAAACTTCCACTGCAGCGACTTTTGAGTTGGAACAGATATTGAAACAGAACTTGTGAATTCAAACTACAGGAATCAGTATTAATCAAGCAAATTAGCTCAACAACCGAACAAACGTCATAGATAGTATAGTTTAGTTAATATGATACTATTTGATACTCTCCAACAGAAACTTTCCACTCTCAATCCCTCAGAGGTTTAGCAACGATGACAAAACTTATATTAGCGACCAAAACCAAGGCTTTACTTTACTATTATTAGTGCGGTCGGGAGAACTCACACGGAGTTTCAAACAACAGGCATTGCGCCAAATCCATAAACACCGGTATACAGAATCTGAATAAACTCTCATTTCAACTAGGCAGACCGATTTTGTACGAGCCACAGATCCTGTTTTACTTCTTTTTACCTTTGCCGAACTCGGGATCATACTAGATATCCGGAGGCGTATTTTATTTAGATGTGAAACTGCAAATCTTTATGTACAATGCGAACGTAAAAACTAACAATTAGTTATGTTTACGGAGGGTGTTTGTGTGTTTAGATAAACGGAGTATCAAATATAGCGGGTGGAGAAAATATTTACGGTATAAAGCTAAGGTCAGCAACCAAAAATGTCAGGAAAATGATCCCAGATATAGAAAGCAAACGATTATTATTGTATTGGATAGTCAAGCAGTCATTACTTCACTGAATTCATGCTTAATTATTTTTAAAATGGTTAAGACGCACTGTATATTTCTTGCTTACTATGGTTTTTATTTGATCCAATATCTTCAAGAGTTTTGGTGAATAAGTCTTCCGATTGGCTTTCACAAGGAATTATATTACTCCATCTTTTTGAATAGTAATACTCCTATTCTTATAATAATTCTATTCTGAGATAGCTTCTCCTTATTATCCTGACAATTTCTCCAGTTACTCACCGCTTACATTTATGCGGCTGCTTGTGTACTACAATATGCCCGGTTTGTGCCTCAGAAAGTTTAATTACCCTCACTTCCGCAATTTGACCATATTTATTACACAATCCATTATATGTTGTCCCATGTATACCACAAGTTTTCTTCGGTTGTTTTTGTATCGGATTTGATTTACATTTAATTAAGTGGTTTAATATCATTTCATATACCATTTTATATTGTAAAATATGACATTTTAAAAATAATTTTATTGTTGTATCAACGGGATCCAAGCGAGAAGGCAGCAAGTAGTAAAGACGACACACGCTGCGAAATTTTTCGTCTCATCTGGAATATTTGTGACATGTGTAATTATCCTGCTTTGACAAAACGGACAAATTGTAATTATCTGTTCTCTTCCTTTTATTTTAAAACAATTTTTTTGATTTGGTATTTCTTCGTAATTTATCAGTTTCTTGTACAATTTCTTCAATGCATCGAGCTTCATGAATGGGAAAAATGGAAATTTTGTAAGATATAACATTCCTCTGTTTTGATTTATGTTGAATAAACTGATATTTAATAAATTTTGTTAAGCTAATGACATTTTTGACAGTTTAAATGAAATATATATGTCGAATATAACCGTTCAAAAATTGTACCTGTGCAAATGCAATGAAATTCCTAAGGGAACGGCTTCCCAATCAACAAAATGATGGATTTCTTTATTTTTTTCAGGTTTTTCTGGTTTGGAATATGGGAAAGGATTGGTTCTGGATTCAAAATGGTAAATGGAATATGGATAAAAGGCTGCGCCGTGGATAATGGAATGTAAGCATCAATTTTTTCTATATATATTCAGTTTTTTTCGAAAACTTTGTGGCACTTTTCGAAGTTTCTCATATTATGTTTTGCATTGTTATGATTTTTTAACAATAGGGTATGGAAATATCTCACAATTCACTAGGTGGAGTAATACTTAATATTCGCAAACATATTTAATCTTATTATTGATCATTGTACAAATAGTATAACCCTCGTAAGGAGAAGAAATATATATTATATCACCAGAGGGGAAAAATATCTCGTGAACAATATTTATTTGAAATCAAAATAGCCGAACGCAAACAAAACGAAAAAGTGGCATCACATGTTTCGGTGGAGATGCCATAGTAAACATTGCTATGTCGGTTGGAGAATCGTAACAACTTATTAGAAAAAAAAAAGAGAAGACGAGATCTGTAAATATTTATTCTGAGTTTCAAGCACGTGATAAAATTGTATCTGGTTGTTATTATACAAAAGTTTGTTTTTGTGTTGTCGATGAATACGGAAATTTGATACTTTCAGATGTGTTTTCCAATTTTCTTTCTATTCGATTAGATTGGAAGGGAAATACTTATTGAAAAAAATATCTAGTTAAAGTTTGTCTCTTGTCACGTAATTCGAAACACGCTCCCATTTTAGTGGCTTTTATAGTGGCATGATTCAGGTTTCTTGAACTGCTCCTCAAACTTAAAAACAAGGTTTATAGGGTCATGTGTTTTTTTTCTCTGAGAGTTATTTATGACTCCTTCATACTGGCACACATTTTTTTATTCTAAATTCCTTTTGTTTCTATTCTTCTATTAATATTATTCAAAACACATTATGGAAATTGATAATATTAAATAATAATATTGGATTTATATGGCATGATAATGAAATTTTTTATGTTTATATTAATTAATTGTACTTTGAATTATAAAATTTCATGACTTGTATTGCTATCAAATATTAATTATATTTACTGAAATCAAATTTGATAAAATCAGGTTATGAAGTATACAAAATTTCATCTCGTATGAAATACTCAGTTGGAAATTATGATTATTTTCAAAAACTCTATTAACTGTAAGAAGCAAAATTACGTTTTTTGTTCTTATTTGTCGTATTTCAGGATTTTCTTCCAATCCTAAAAAATTTGCTTAATATTTTTAGTTTCATTTTGCATTTTTTGATTACAAGAATACAAAGAGGCTCGTTCGTGAGAATATAAAAGTGAATTGAGAAAATTTTCGAGGAAATTGCTATGCAAATTTTTATTTAAATTGAAAATTCACGTGATAATTTTTATTTAATGTGTTTTATAATATAATTCCAGATGAAACTGAGTCGTCGGATTTTAATCTTCTATTTCATAAATTATAGTTAGTGTGGAAACTTAGATGAAACCATTCCACGAAAAATGTTTTAAGCCTGTATGGAAACTGTATGTAAGGTATATGATATTCTATTTCTGAATTTATTCATGGACTCTTATGTATAATCAGGTGGTTTCCCGTCGCGCACATGCTTGGCAATTGCTCTAGTTCTGCAGTTTCTTCCTTTAGGTGACAACATTTTCAAATACCTTCACCTACAAGTACTTTTAGTTAATCATATCCACTTAGACTTTGACAGTTTTTCTATCTTCGCTTACTAGCAATTTGGCGAATGTTTGACCTATCTTAGTCCGAGATCTTGATACTTATGTGCCACCCACTCTGATTTAATGCGTACAAGAGGTTAAACATTGTTCTTTGGAGGAACCCCATTAATTTTTGTTAATTTACATCATACAACTCCAATCTAACTGTCTTGGGAATCATCTTCAGCGTTGTATCTTGACACTCTGTCTTAATGAATTTTAAATGAGTGAAATACTACTTCCCAATCATCAGTGCTTAATTAATAATTTCCACTGGAAGTATCAAGTCTAATTTAAGAAATCCGAAGCTCTTGATATATTTTATGTTGGAATATTTCTCTAGACAGGCTGTCGTCTTTTTCTCTGGATTTGTTGAAAATAAAAATTTTTTATAAAATATATTCAAAAAGTAAATACTCTATCAAATTTCTTGAACTTGAAAATATTTTCTCAACAAGATTTTTCACCTCTCGTTGATTTTAGCCGAGAGAACAATTTAATTAAAAATAGCTGTTGAAAAAGTATACAAACCATAATTGATAAAACAAATGGTACTGTGAAACAGACTACGAGAAAAAAAGACATTTTTTCACGAGTGTTCGTCAAGTGAAGCTGGATAATTCTCATTAAATGTAATTAACATAATTAATTTTTTGTTCCCTAATAAACTAGATAAAATTTTCACTAAGGGTTTTATGAAAAAGGAGTGTTGATACTTTTCCTTTCATTGAAGAAAAGTTAGATATCTCTTTGTAGAAAATGTATTTAGTGAAATTAAAATATTTCTCTTTCACTACTGAAAGAAATACTATCATTTAATCATCAAAAGGAATCACGGTGTTTGTGACATCTAAAATTAATCATCCAACATATAAACATGCATTTTTATGAGTCCTGTCCGTTCGTCCGTCACCAGGCTGTATTTCATGAAGTGTTACAGTTAGACAGTTGAAATTTTCACAGTACTTATGTTACCACGAGTTCGAAGAGACCGAACCTCTCTGCTGCCTAATAGTTTTTTGTTCTCTCAATTAATTCTACACATACTATTGTCCTACCGTGAGCTTTTCCGATGTTTTTCGTTATTTAAAGTTAGTCTATTTAAACTGCTCTTCGCAAAATCTGATGAAAAAACATTTCGAAAGTTAAGCCTCAAAATTTGAAAATCATCTTGGCTTAAAAAGTGCAAATACACCAAGAATATAGGGCAGATTGTGAAACATTAAAAAGCAGAATCCGAAGCAAATGGTATAAGAACTGAAACGTCAACAAAGTTTTCGCGGTTTTTGCTCCTTTTCTCCTAACAATATTTTAAATCAGGATATTCTTTTATGGCCATTTTTTTTTAAATTAAGTCTCGGGTGAACAATCGAAAAGATTAACGCCAAAACACGAAAATTCCAAGTGGAAAAGTATAGAAATAGTTAGATTTTTTATTCGATATCCGGTGTGATTGGAAATTAAATTTTACGGTTTTCGCGATGCTATTAAATTTAAACTTGTTTTTCCAAATCGCACTGTTTGCTTTTTTGTTCTTCTATCGGTTTTGTCACACCCTCCTCAACAAATTTCAATTTACTTTAAATGGCTGCCATTATTTTCGAACTAACTACCCCACAATTCACCTCCTCGACTTGATTAATCAAATATGTCTTCAAATTACATTATGAAAGTGAAATTTAACAGTTTCCTTTCACGCCTAGTTTCACTTTCTATTAAAAATGGGTCTTTTATGAAAACACTCCCCGATTATACCAGACTGAAAGAAATGTATAAATCAACTTGTCAGTGTTCACTCACCGTGAAGAGTTCACGGTAAGAATGAAGTATCGAAGAATATTTTTCTGATAATCCCTGGAAAAACTGGGGCCAACAACTTCTGTGACACTTTTGAAAGAGTAAAGAGTGTGAAATATAAGTCTGGAATCAGCTTGACGCTTTAGATTTATTTTCTGCCATCCGAAAACCGGATGAGTTATTCTTAATATTTATAATAAATCTGGACATACAGAGTCAGTCACTATGAACTGTTCATAATTCAAAAATATTTCATAAAATTCCTCTATTTATGGTAGAAGTATGTAAAGTTCCTCTTGACTCACTTCATTCCGCACAGTTATAGAGTTAACTTCATAATTACTAAAGTGCAAATTAAATCTGTGATGTGTATTTTTGCGTTGTACGTCGCAATGCGGAAACACTCGATTTTTCTTGAATTTTCCTTTGAGTTTTCAGTTGAGTACGGCTATTTTTCCTCTAGGCCAGTCCAAGCTGGTGGTTAAATTAAACAAAAAGTATTATGAACGTGTTCTCCATTATTTTTGTCATTCACTAACGTTCGTACACTATCGACCATTCTACAGCAAAGTAAATCACCACAAAGTTGGCCATGAAGAAGTAAGCCTCTTATCAAAATTCTTATTCCTTACTAGACTGTCTTTTTGTATTAATTATAGTTGTCAGTAGAATGGTCTATAAACTCTTCAATGCGAACATCAACATTGACTGCAGCGATCCTAAGAAATATTGTTATTGTTAATTTTTAATGACAGCTCTTTAGTTAGAAAGAGTATTATTATTTCCAATATTAAAATATCTAGTGTGATAATTCCAACAAGACATTTTCCCTGACACGTGAAATACTCTGTTAAACTTTAATAATGGTCATTAAATTTTCATTCACCATTAAAAGCTTAGTTGTTTTAACTCTGATTAAATTCAACAAAGCATGAATTTTAAAATTATTGTAATATACGGTACCTATATATAAATTTTTTCAATGCAGTTAATTCAAAAGTTGGAAAAGGAGCTTAAAACAATTAAATACAACTACTGCTCTAGAAAGTAACTCTTTCTCAAAGTATCATCAAATACATTAACGTTGGACGTAATTAGAAGCTTGAAAGTAAAATAATGAAGCACAGTGGCGAAAATTACAGAAGTTGTGAGAGCACGAAGCGTAATCGACAAAGTGCATTTTAGAATATTAAATAAAACAAAATCTGTTGGATGCTTTGTACACAAAATACTTTGACAAGAAATATAGTAAAACCTACTCAAGGGCGGCGCCAAGCGATCTACAAAAAAAAAGGCGACTGGCATAAATATTTATGTGATTGTTTTTTGAAGTAAGAGGTCTATATTTACTGAGGATTTTGTGAATTGAACTATTCACTGAAAATTAACTTCGCGGGTATAAATCATAAACATAATTTGAAGGAGAAATATTGTAAACTTCGCTCAACTTTATGTTTACTACGAATGAATGAATAAGAGAGGTCAGTAACTCCAAGAGAATTGTTTTGGACCATATCCAACTTAGTTTAACACGAGAGAATGTTTACACAACAATAAGATTATCGAGGAATCTACTAGTTTAAAATTTTGACCAAGAATTAGATTTGTCTAAATCGAAAGAAAATTTGTTGCATTTTCATCCGCAACGAATGAAACTTTTCCAGTTATATGTTATGAGAGTGCAAACACATATTCGTTTTCCTTCACAGAGTAGAATTTTAATGGCAAAGAAAACTTTAAAGGTCCTGTGAGCATTTTAATAATAATAAAAAGTAATATATGTGGATGTTTTCGTTCCATAGGAAACTCAGTTAATAGGTTCTTTTTCAAAACTAAAAGGAAAGTGTGTCGTTGTTTGTTATTTAAAAGGAAATGCATTTTCAAGAAAATGCGTTTCGGTTTTATGTGTTTTCGCTTGCACATATTTCACAAGATTTTACTGCTCATGCTTTTTGCTGGATGTTTTTAAATTTGTTCGTATTTTCTAACTATCTGAATGTATAAAATCTACACCATTGCGAACGCAAACAACTAATAAATAAATATTATTAGTCCTGGTATCAAATTTTTCCAACAAATTGGATTCAACACGTTGATTTAAGAAAAAAATTAACTTGCTTTGTAGATGTGAAATATGAAATTGAGAAACTACTTAGTGTAATTATGTGCTCATATTTCACGTGAAATATTCATTCTAATTAAGAGAAATAACTTAAAACTTCAACTTCCACTCCGCTAGACTCTTACCCACGACAATATAAGTTTCCAAATTTTGATATAATTAACAAGAAAGTTTGTCTTGTGAATGTACAAATACCTCTAAATAGTTCGCTTTTACTGTAATAAAACATTCCTTAATTCGGCAGAGAAACCATCAGGCAACAAGCTAGAGCATTGTTTTTATAATGATGAAATTCACCACCAAAACTCGGTGGATGTTATTTCAAAATTGTTTAGGTGTTTGCCTACAGTGTTTTCTACTTTTACTACCTCAATAATATATCGCTTAAAACAATTAAAAAGTTCGCCACTAAAAATATAATAGAAGCAAAAACTAAGCAATTTCACACCCTCTTACATTCAAAGTCTTCTCCGCACTAATGTCTACAAAGGACATTATTTGCCTGATCAAATTTATATAGTTCTCCCGGGATCTTATTATGTATACGGTACACCGAGTTCAAAACAATTTGCAATACCTCTAACAGGTAACACTAAAATTAGTAATTTGCTAGAGGAATTCACTACCGAATGAAAGACTGACTTAATATTGTGGATACTGTTACTGATGGGACCTGGTAATGGCTTACATAACACACGTTAGAATCTTGTTCGATGTTCAATAGAAAGAGGATTTCATAGTAATTGGAGAAACTGATTTATATTTCTCGATAAAATAATAGAGACAAGGCTATAGAATTTACTCGCTTTGACAACTGTTTCTCTGGGATGCTGGTTACCTTTATTCATACACTGAACCTTCAAATTCTGGCTATCATTAATTGAGAATATAGAGCTAATAATTGGTATCACCACAATGCCTAATAAACGATATGAAAAATATATTTGAATTAATGGACGAGTGTGAATGTCAATCATGAGTGGATCACACTGTGGATGACGGAAACAACATTATTATTTGTTTTCGAACATTTCTTTTATAGAGCTTCTCTTTTATTCTGAATTTTGATGAGTTATTTGTCTATCAAAAGAGAGACAGCTCGTGACATCGTTCTAGAGCTGAAGGCGTATATCTGCTATATCCCGCAAAATAGACCTTTCGTTCTTCCGTTTATCGACACTTTTTCTTGTGTCGTGTTTTGTACGTTTTATATGAAAAAGCAGTGGTGTAGGAACAAAATTTTCCAATTTATCTCAATACAAGAGGAAAAATTTCAACTAAGGGATGCTATTCTGTTTTTTTATTTTCCAAATGGATATTTATCTTTTAATCCATAAAATTGAAATATTATAACCTCTCTGTGGTTGCAAATGGAATTCTCTGATGCGTCATCAAAGAGGTCGTAGCCAATTTGAGTGGGGCTCGATTTGGTGCCATATTTTTACGATTCAAGCGATTTATAAACGACCTCGGTTCGTATCGTTTCCGGTACAAGAGCGACTCTGATTACTTACCGCTGTTACGCTGAGTATGACAAATAGATCGTAGTTAATTATTTCAAAGTACCAGAGGTCAAATATTAAAAATTAGAGCCGGTGTAAGAAATGCTCAGGTTTATCCTGCATCTATTTTTAACGTAAGTTAAACTGGGTCAAATTTTAGATTACCCACCTTACAGTGAGTATGGATATTTTATTTGCAACAGATTCGGGAAGTTTGTTGCTGTTGAATTGAATTCGTGCTTGGTACAAGGCGGTGGGCTTTCTTCTTTTCTTATCGGTATTTTTGTTACAGAATAAAACACCTAAACCAATTTTATCATAAAATAAATTTTCAAGTAACAGAAATAGTAAATTTTACTCGCAAAAGCTCTGTAAATATAACGAAATAATTTATGTCTGACATTTTAAATCATTTTCTTAATTGATTGGTGTTTCGAGTGCTCTGTTCTGGAACTTCAGTTCAATATTCATAGTTTTTAAGTTTTATATTGAAAATATCTTTTTCTCGAGAATTTCATGACTTTTTAAAAGTGAAACTACTGTAGAGAATTATAAAATAACATTTAAATTTGGTTAAGATCAGTTGAATGAGGTTTGTTTTATGCTTTAGGGTACAATTTCATAATGTTTCATCCCTTAAAAGTCAACTCTCATCAGAGGTGAGTGTGAAAAATACATTTTTCCCAAAAAATATGAATTCAAGAACTCTATTGCTTGAAATATGTATTGAGCTCATTAAAAACAACGTTTCAACCCATAGGCAGATGTTTCTTCAGGTTATGTAGATAATGAATTGATTTTTTAACATTTTAACTCAATTTTCAGTGATAGAAAATTTTTTCAATCAACAGTACTTTTCTTATCCTGATTAATGACACAGTTCCCATATTTTTTTTTCTCTAATCCTCATTAAGCAATCGATAGCTGAAATGGAATAGTTCGTTTTTTTTGTGTGGAAGTTTTGAATGGATGCTGCGAAGAGAGTTTGCAGAATTTTTTTCGAGAACTTCTCCCGGATTCTAATTACACAAAACTTTTGAAAAAAATTAACGTCTCTTTTGTTGAAATTAATGACTTGTTTGTTTAATGATGTAGATTGAATAACTGTAAAACCTATCAGTGATACTACTACAATCATTTTCTTGTTTACTGAATATAAATTCATTATTTTGTGGTAATTTAATCACCAGCAACAACTCATGTGTCTTAAAAGTCACTAGAAAATATTAATCTTTCATCCAAAAAATAATTTCCAACATTAACTAATGAAATTTTTCACAATCAGTTGATAAAAAAAAACTTAATTCCTAGCACGGGAACAAAGAACTGCAAGCTACTAATCCTCAATATTAGAAAATATCACCACGAACTTTTTAATACAATTTTTTCTCGTTAATTTATTACTGACTCTGACACCGCATCCTCTATTTTAATTATCCTTGATTGGCAGCTCGACGTAAAAGCCATTTATTTCCTTTAGATCCACATAAGAGACATGATTTTTCAACAGGAACGCAGAATAGGAGTTCAAAATTTAATATAATAGCGACCATGTACTTATATAAAAAACTTTTCCATCTCTAGGGATGCGTTGGATGGTAATAATTATTAATCTTGCTTCTCTCAAGGGGGAAAATATAACCGTGCCCTGCTAAGGGCTCTATATTAGTGAATGCGGCTCTTTCTTGGCCTTCCGCATGCATGTTAAAATATCACCTGCGTACATATTTTCCACCAGTACCGTAGAAAGATTTTTTTCTCCGATTGGCAGCAAATATTAATTTTGCTGACTGATATCAATCAGCAAAGTATTACTTTACCTGCCCAGGCAGCAAAGGCACGAAAGTGATTACTTTGCTGTCTGTGATTATACATTTCCATAGCAACCAACTAAAATAAAGTGATTGTGGGAATTTTAATAATTTGCAAATACAATATCCTCATGAACAATCGGAGGAAAAATTATATGTTCAGCTTGGCAACAAAGTAGATTGACTGCCTAGTTAAACAAATAACTATTATACGACGAAATATCACGAACAGCTGTATTTCGTGATACGTAGTTGTCAAAATGACGTAAGGAGTAAAGAATAAATGCGCCAATCCTTGCAACAGTACTCAAATGAGCCTCTTTTGAATGCATTTTTTGAAAAATATGTAAACCTCCTAAACTGGCTACACCACTGGATAAAATCCTTGTGGTGAGTTACATTTTGGCACTTAAAAGGAACAAAATGAAACCAGTTGGGGTCGTTTTTCGTCCTTAGTCTAGAATATTTCAATTTCAACGTTAGGGAAAAAACAAGGATGTGATAATCAACATAAAAAAAATTGAAATTTATTAGGAATAAAATAAACAAACGTTAAAAATAATGAAGAATTTTTGAATAACTTATCGGTAATCAGAAAGTATCTCAATTTAAACTATTTTAATAATAGATAACTACTAAATGATAATATCGTACTTTATGTTTCCAACGAAGTGAAAAGCCAATTAAAGTTGTGTAATAAGCTCGGCATGATCTGTTCGTTGACCAATACAGTACAGAAACGTGAGGAATAGTTGGATAATCCGTTTGACTTCGTCTAACTTCATGCATGAAATAGAATTGATCAGCTCCACCAATACAAATTTTAACGTCATATATTGATATACATAACTCGAATATTTTCAAAGTTAGCAGTAACATCCAAAGTTGTCTTGAATCAAAATAAAATGACTGTAAAACATTCTGTGGTATTCCAATAAGACTCATTGAGCACGAAGACTGAAAATGGGAGCAATAACCTAGAGCAGCACACTAGAGAAATAGATTTGTTTCTCCAATTGCATGGTTATTGTCCGCCAACGCCTTAAATAGACTTAAATAGGCTGTCTAACATTTAGATACAGATTGATGTGGTAATAAAGTCAATCTAGGTCCAATCTAATTTAACCAGTATTGTAGACAGTAGTAGATAATACTATAGAAAAAAAATGAGACATATTTCGAATTATTCTAGCTCTAGAGGATTCAATAAACCTTAAACCTAACAGGAATGTAATATTGGTCTATCTGATACCTCTTAGTTATCTTCAACTTGAAGTAAATTCCAAATTCTTTGGTATTGTCTCTAGATATACAAATAGAAGTCCAGCTAGCTTGTTTTTGGAGGAGTTTATTATTGTCAATTTTAGAAAGTGATATAACGCGTGGGCAATCTCAAACACATACGCCGCGTCATCTATCTTCGTTAGATTTCGATGCTCTACCTCTCGTCCAAAAAATTACTAGGAATCCCTTCCGACACTTTTTGTCTCCCGGTGAAAAATGACAAGGTTGTCAGGTTATTGTTATAAAAAAATGCGCGCGGCTGGAAAGTAACGTGACGACATTATGCAAATGGAGGAGAGAGGATTCCACGTGCGAAATTAAATGGAACTCTCGTAAAAAAACTTGGAGTGTTATTAATGAAGCTATAAAATTTCCAAAATGGCTTTATCAGATACAAAAGGATATCAGGGTAAAAGTACAGAGTTGGGTTTTTTTTCATATTGATCGTTATCGAGATTAAAATCGGAGCAATATGTTGAAAGGACAAGGAGATATATTGTTGAACCACTTTTTACATTCAAATATATGGAATTGTATGAAATTGTTTGTGCTTTTACAGGTTAAAATTTATAATTAATCTAGTCCTAATCTTTACAGAAACCTCATTCGATTCACTTTTCGATATTGCACTCGAGAGAAATGACCTCTCGAGGATATCTGACCGTACTTTCCAAATAAAATTTTCCCAGATTTTCGCCTGAATATTTCCTTTTTTTTATCCTTCTCAAGAGAGAAGTAATCAGTTCATTTCTTAATATAGTTCTACAAATCATCTTAAATATACATGCATCATGACAACTAGTTGCTGTAAGGAATATTTTCCTTCCTTTTTGAGTTTCCTTTTTCAATTATACATTTCATAAATTGTCCTGCGTCCAAGCCTGTAATTTTGGCGTAATCAGATAGAAGGGTTGGTATTTTTTTTTTCGATGTGATTTTTAATTTTCCATCTAAGCGCGGAGATTTTGATTTATCACTATAATATTCAATACGCTTTATGGTAGAAGGGTCCGGTATAGCCAAACCCGAACAATAATAGCACACTCGCTTTTAATAACCAGCCCATACAGGTTTGTTTTCCATTAGAGTTGTTTATACCTCCATCCTTGGTATTCATGTAAGTTCCATTAATCGTGGCACTGCGCCATAGGTCGTTGACACTGATAAATGCCTCGGATTCGGGAGCTTTGTCAGATGGAATAACCAAAACCGCAATTTCAAAACGTGGAAAATGCATTCGGAGAGTAGAAGTGTACTTGTTCACTAACTAATAATACAATTATTTCGTGTGTTAACCACTTCAGGAAATGGCCAATCAAATCAATCGTTTGCAAGAATTATTTGACAAGGTCAGATTGTTTTGAAATAACGGAAACGCTTCCAAAAGGGCATTAAGTGTGAAATTTATACTAAAATAGATGAAGACAATTACAAGAAAAGGCTTCCAATTAACAATTTATATATTATGACGATTATCCTCGTAAATATATATTTTTTATTAGTTCTTAGTAATTGCTGATATAAAAAACTCACTATTCAAAATTTCCCGACGATTCCAAACTGTAACTTTTGCCGTTAATGTCGACTCTAAATTAAATTAATGAAAATGAATGTAATGTGGACGATGCTGCTTCTCGTGTAAGGTAACATTTTTGGTGTGTCGTACTTTACACAGCCAATGCTATCTCTATGCAGGTATGTACATAACATTACCCTAACTTCATGTAACTTCATGCGAAAGTTTTAGTTCTAAACAGTGATGGAGTTTGAATATTTTTATACTGGAAAAGGATGGGAAAATATTGTTCTTCGAATAGGAGCTGTCCCATAACAACAGCCTGACCATTTTCAATTTTCTTTGTAGTTGAATATTGTAGCACCCTGTATATAAAGATAAGTTATAAATTTATGACACTCAAGAGCTCAAACTAGTTCTAATGTTATAGAAACATCTACTCTCTAGTTAATCAAATAATTGATCATCCGATTTCTCATTTAACTTCCCTTCTCTTTGGCTTTTATTCTCTATTAGCACATCTTTAAAGAAAAACACAGGCATCGGAAGGGACACATACACACAACATAAATCTCCAAATGTCATTATACTGGATATTCCGCACTAAAGTTTCGTATTAAGGACTCTTTTTCCCTTTTAGGATCAATGCCAAAGCGTAAAATTAGACAGCTTTGTTTTCTACCCAGAAATGTTTTTTTTTTGTTGAAGAACAAATAATGGGTAATTGGGTTGGGCAGAGTTGATCAAACTTCAAGCGAAAAAACAAATAGCAGAAATAGCAGTTTGCGCAGTTTCTTTGAACAATGAGATTGAATTGGAATGATCGTTAATTTCCCTTAAAATCCATAAAACTTCCCAAAAATGACAGATTATTCGTTGTGGACAGGATTTTTTCTTTTTACACATTTTTCAGAATTGACCTGGGGTGTTTCTTTGTATATAACATGCAATTTCATCAACATTATCCACAATGTTCCACTGATATTTCCACATTTCCATAGAAATCAATCATGAAATTCGGATTGAATTTGACATCAATAGGTAGACATGAATAAATGATTTATATTGTCAATTTCCTCAGTTTCTGTTTTTAATTCTTTGTCCAGTTTCCAGTATTCATCACGGATTACAGATCAATCGTGTGAAAATCCTCCTTTTAAATGGGTTTCCATGGATTCGGGAACTTTTAACCTGTGACACATCAGTCTTTTCGACGACTTCATGGGACATTTATGCCATCATCAACTGTTTAATCCAATCGTTTGTCGACTAAAAAAAGATTAGAGATGGTTTGATGTAAAACAAAAATTGCCAAACAATAATTCACAATATCAATTTAGCCCCAATAAAAAATTACCTACCCCTATTTTCCACCGACAAATTTTATTCATTAGGTCGTGTATGACTCTTAAAATCAATTTCAATAATGATTTCCAAAGCCGTCTTCATTATCTAGCCACCGACGCTAAGCTAAGATAATCCGATTTAGACCCGTCTTGATTCTTCAAAGCTTCATATCTAAAGAGCTTTTGAAGAAATTAAGATCCGCTACCCCGACATTTTAAAAAAGTTACCTTCATCTCAAAAAAAGTCGCTCTTTATTGTGTTTTCCAGGAGCTAGTTGAAAGTATATGTTTTCATTAAGAAAAACAGCTTGAAAGGAAGAAAAAGGGAAAGAATAATAATTGTGCGCGGTTATCGAGGCGTGTACTTAGTTCCAGATGCCAGAGGCCGAATGTTGATTCCCCCTCTTTTAACCACCGCTGCCAGAAAATCTTCAATCATAACCTTGAACTTGGAGCTTAACAACCCACCATTTCAAAGTATTTTAATTTCGTCATTTTTCGACTCTAACATCCAATTCACCAAATACTTGTATTATTGTTGATCGATTCCATTTTAGTAATGAACAGGCTAGTAGAGAGTCGGATCGATAATTAATTATTTGCTAGACAAAGCAATGAAGTTTGTTCATTTTCAAATACGACGTTTATTAGTCATGTCCACGTAATACAAAACTTGAGCACGACGTAGTGAACACGTCGATATGAAGTATTTCCAGCTCAATATAACAGGTACTTGTTGAAATGCTTCTGTGAAATATTGAATGAAGAAATCCCAAATTCGATATATGAAATTAGCAATTAAAAAAAATGTCATTGTCAAAGTATCAAAATTTTCTTAGAGAATAACGGAACTAATAATAATGACCACCTATGTAATCTTCGGTGCGGATCCTGTTATAACTACATGTCCTTATTGCGGGAACAATATTGTAACGGTTGTTACAAACGTTCCAAACTTATTAACATATATGGTGTCTTCGCTTTTGTGCTGCCTATGCTGTCCACTTTTTTGGTTACCTTGCTGCTTTCGCGGATGTATGTCTCAACAACATTTTTGTCCGATTTGTGGCTCATTTCTTGGTTCATTCTAATAACTATGGATTATTCGAAATGAAAATAAGGAAAATATAAATTCAAGCAATGTTTTGTATCTGTCAAAATCAATTAAACGTCATTTGTCGAAAATATTTTCTTCTTTTTGTTAATTAGCTGTGTAAATGAAAGTGGACAGTTAGGATACCTTATGGTTAGTTCACTACATCGAAGAGAACATCCTCTCTCCTTGATGAACTTTTTTTACTCACTTGGGAGTTGAAATAAAGTGAAGGGAAGACAAGGAACTGCATTTGATAAGCACTGGGTTGGAGCACTGCACATCAGGCAGTGGAACAAGTCTTTGGAAATAAGCAAAAATCATCTGTTTAAAAATTCAGTTAAATATCTGGGCTATTGAGCAGAAACGAACAAAGAATCGTATTTTTTTTATGATAAACGTTCAACTTTTTAGTCTGCTACTTACATTAATTTTAGATAGCATAGGAATATAAATTCGGTCTGTCCTTAAAATTATACCAAAGAGACTAATTTTCGGTCTTTAGGGTAAACTTAATGAATCTTGGAAAAGAGTTAATCAATTTGAATTATTAGTGCAGAAACTTACCAAATTAATTATACAAATACAAAGAAACTCGACGAAATTGTGCATTCAAAAATATTATAATTAATTAATTGGGAGTTTTCCACTTTTTTCGAAATATAAATAAAAATAATAACGCTTAAATAATATACACTTTCCAGCCTATTATATACACGTTGTAGTTGTCAGTCAAATCTAATTCCTACAGTATCACACAATTAACATCTTACACAATTTCACCCGTTCCTTAGACAGCTTGCTGTATATACATATATACTGAATATGACAGCATCAAGCTTCATGACGATCTAATTATTTAGTAAATATTAAACAGGAAAACGGAACGAGTGCAAAACAATATTCTATTAAACATTCGGTATGTCTGACAACAAAGAAGCCTTTACGGTTAGCAATAACGAAATTTCATTAATAACAGCGTTCGCTATAAAGAATGAGAAAATGAATTATTCAAGTTGATTAACTTAGTTTATAGAACCAATGTATAGGGCGAGGGATTAAACACCGCTTTTATTATCTTATGACGGATACAGCTATAGACAAAAGTTTGTCATTCAAGCTGAAATTCGAACGCAGGTAATTACAATCAGCTTTTGTACGTGTACAAAGCGTTCAAAATTAGACAACTATAAACAATGTTATTAGTTTTTCAATGAATTTTTTTACCAAGACCAGACATTTCATTTAAAAACATAATCTAGTGGGTGACGTTTACAACGTGAGTACTTGGATCTTTTGTTTGTTTGTAACTTTTTGACTTTAAATAAAATCTTCATGTAATTGAGGGTGTTCGCTAGAGCATCGTCTTCTTAATTCTCCTAATGCCTTTTCTCCTTCTTTTCACTTCTCACCGACTTGTTATCCAGCACATTCTGAGGATTTTATTACATGCCATTTCTGTAATCAACCACTTTTCAAGTTACTTGCATCCAGAAGTTTTCTCTCGCTTAAAATAGTTTCCAAAATATGCATTTCCAAAAATCATTTGATCTGTCCGAAACTTGTCAAAGATCCAGCGAAGTATTTTATTCGAAATACTTTCTAAGGTACATTTCAATGAAGAACGTTATCGTTGTACGCGCCAGCGATCACAAACAGAAACCTTAACGACCCAGACATTTATCCTTTAAGGGTAGTCTGACTTCTTGGTGAAGAGATTGATATATTTCTGGCGAACTATAAATCATACTTACTTTTACTTGTCAGGTTTCAATAATTATTGATGTATTTTGTAGGTCCACAGACATTGGTTAATGAACTAAATTTTTATTCAACACAAAGATTAGGTGTTTAACATCTCGAACGCAAAGTGCATAATGAGAATAGGAAAATTTGGACTTAGGTACATGCTTTTTTTTCTATACAAAATAACATTGGGCACAAATTTAGTCGAGCTAGAGGGAGGTGTAAAGAGCAGTAGAATAATTTGTCTTCAGTCATTTCATTTTGGATTATCCAGATATTACACTACCTTGGAAAAAGAGTTTTTTCAGAAATTCCGTCAACTCTATAGATTCTGTAAAAGTTGAACGCTACATAACAAAATTTTAACGATATATAGCACAATAATAACACCCATGAATAAAAGATCACACTTGAAACAAATTTTAACGTGTATATATAAATTCTGACAACTGACTAGCTTTAGCGGAAACTATACTCTCTAATGTTAGCTCAATATTATAAATTCAAGAGATGTTATGTAGTGTGTTTAAGTTCCAATTTAGCACGTAACTTCCGATATTCCTAGATTTTGCCTTGACGCATTGCAGTTGTATATTCCCTCATTTCTAGACTGACTGACAATATTTGGCAGGTAAAGACTTAATCAATTTTGAATTAGTAGCTTATTGTGGATTCGGTAGTCGATTTAAATATGGATTCGATAGTTGAATTCGTGATCTTAATTTCAACTAATTGTTCCCTACACGAATAAAAATGTTCAAAATAAAGTCATTTACGCTTTATGAATATTATAGCTGGTGGAAAAATCATTCTTTTTGCTGATTAATTAAAAACCGAGACTTTTTGCCAGGACTGCACAAATGTTTGACTTTTATAAAGTAAATTTTCTTGTTGATTCAAAATTAATCGCAAGCCCCGAAGATTAGAAATACAATTTAAAATTAGTTGATGTTTTACCAACCGATCGATTGATTACTTAAATTGTAATTCAAGCAAAAACTCCGATAATTATTCCTTGATGCTGAAATAATTATGCAATTAGGGATAAAAGAAGAGGTAATTGGTAATAAATACATAAAGATTGGCCTTGCTCAGTCCAAAAACAAAATTACCAAAACTGCAAATGATTTGCAACAAATTCTCAACAAATGGTGACTAACAGCAGTTGATAGTTTAGATTCCGGACTCAATGGGTTGTTAAAAACCCATTTGTATTGTCTTCCAAATAACGAAAATGAGTGCATTTGTACCTATAGATCGATTTCTTCAACTTTCAGTCACGTATCGAAACTTTAACACCACTAATTATACATTTAACGGTGTATTCACATGCAGAAACAACATTAATATCATTAAAGTGCGATTTGTAGAAGTTAATTAACAAAGGAGTAGTAGAATGAGTTTTGTAGGACAAAAAGAAAAGTATTATCCAACGTTTCCTAAAATACCTACTATTGAATGATGGATTTGCTTCAAAGTACACCGAAGGGAAGGATCAAAGAGACATGTGAATGTTATCTATAAAATGTAAGGAATGGATATGAAAAACAGACATGAACAATGCAAAATAAAACACAGGCAAACCGTTGGGTGTAATAAAAATACGCGAGATCATACTATGTTATCCAGGAATTGTGAAAGCAAAACGGAAAATAGGAAAACAAATTTCTTCCAGTCCCATTTATATAAATACACAGTAAACATTTACAAAAACAAACAAATCATTTACCCACAAACAACGACACACAATAGTTATTTATGCAACAAGTGCAAAAAGTGAGTGTTTTTTGCACGCGACGTGAAATTGTCCAACGAGGTCTTTAGGCCGAGTTGGACAACACGTCAAGTGCAAAAAACACGTTTTGCAAGAGTTGCATACAATATTTTTTCTAAATTCATGCAAAAACTGGAAAATTACAATATAAATATGTCAAGAGCCTATCCTACCTAATCAAAGTCAACCCGTTCTTCTTTTTTTGTATCTTTATGGCCTCCACCTTGTCAGCACTCAATCATAGCTGGTTTTCGCCTTGACCATTTAAATTTTAAATAATTAAAGATTTTTGCAATAATTGTAACTCGTTGATACTAAGTAGTAAGATATACATATATTATTGTTGTATTAAAGCAGGATCAGATACTTGCTATGGATTTTCATTTAATTTAAATGTTTATGTTTGTCATTAATCATCACAAAACTGACACAAGAATGACAGATGAGTGCAATAAAATATTTTATTGCACTAGTGCAATAAAGTACCACTTTTTCCATTAAATGTGGTTCACAAAAGTGTTGTTTTTTGCATGAATGTAGAAAAAAAAATGTATTAACCTTGATCTGGATGAATTTAATAATTTTTTTGTAAACTAAACTCTTTACTATGGCTTCTAAGAATTGCCCTTTTTTTGTATAGCGCCAACGAGGTTTCCGTAGATATTAATTTTCTCGTTATTTGTCATTTTATTATTTTTGAAGCATTTCCCATTATTTTCCAAAAGCTCAAACGACGCAAATCCGGATTTCGGTTTTTCGAGATAGCAAGGATCTTGTTATCATTTTCACTTCCTGGATAATAATCATGACGACCCTTCAGGCAAAAACCATTTATTTCAAGCTGTTTATAAGTCTCCGATGTTGATATTTCATTTAGTATTATTATAAGTCCTTTATCGATTATTATTGTCAGCTACCATCGTATGTATAGTATAGCCCGCATCTTCAATAGGCTGAGGTTGAATTTGGATCCAAAAATACAATTCGGGATTAGGGATTTATTGTATATGAGAAGAAAATTTGACTACCAATGTATTTTTCGTCTAAAGCTGTTGAAAAAATCATAAAATAACATGATAATATTGTTTTCCTCTTAAATACTTCGTCATAAACAAACGATAAACTTTGACTTCATACATTCATTTATCTCCTCTAGACCTAATTATTTAAATTGATTAAAATTAGTTGTTATACAACTTAAAATTAAATGGACATTGAAAGCAAACTACTTTGTAAGTCAATTTCTGTCCTTTCTATGCACTTCTCAGTATTTTGACTTTCTTAACAACAATATTAGGTATATAACTCCAATAATCTCATTCACCCCTCAAAAAAAAATATAGTGAAGAGTATTATAGTGTAGTCGATTACTTCAATATATTTATATAAATGGTCAACATTGTAAAACTTACATAATTAAAGTACAATTGGAGTGAAGTTTTTTTTTTGAGTTTTTTTTCAATAAAATTCCACATTTTTCGAAAAATATTTATTGAAGAAATAATCTTTTTGGAAACAATCAACAAATTGTTTATAAATAGTCTCAAGCATCTAACTTATTTGACAGAACATCTTCATAAGCTTTGTCGTCTGTTCTACAAGGATACACCATAGCGTTAGTGAAATCTCCTAAGAACTTGTCGTTTTTCTCGTTTTTCTGACAACTTTTCTTCAAAGTATTCGGGAAACATTCCGTAGCAGGTACAAAACGTCTGAAGATAAACAAATTAATACAAAGTTAACGTAGTTGCTAGCTATACTCACTTGCAGAATTCTTCTTGAGATCCTGGAATGTTTTGGTCGTCGTGTGTCTTAGCAGAGGTTGTTTTCAAACAATCTATGTATTCTAGAAGAACAGAGTATCTTCCCAGGCTGCTCATACAGGTGGTAACAGAGTAATCTGGAATAAAAGGTTATTTTTCTGAGTAAGGTGAATACAAGCCTCTTTAAACCTGATATCTATGGCTCAACAATCATCAATATGTCTAATAGTTGCAGCTTAGAAGAAGTAGAAAGCATATTTTGTAATAATAATTAACTTACCAGTGAATAAGGGTTTGTCGTCATATAAGAAACGAACCATGGATTTGGATAGACTTAGGATAAAATCTGGGAAGTATTGTTGATCACTGGCCAAGCAATTTTTCACTTTTTTTATGGAATCCCGACTGCAGTCGTCTATTTTATTGAGAAATTCTTGCTTTTCGGTAATGAAAATTTGGGAATTTTTCAAACATTCCTTAAGATCGCTAAATGAATTCTAAAAAAAACAAAATATTTATATTAATCATAAGTACAGCTTGAAAGAGTGAAGATGAAATCTATTTTTGGGAAAATTCAGAAAACAGATTTGTTTTCCAAAGAAAATGCAGGAAAATTTTTATAAAATACATAGTAACAATATGTATCAAATATTTTTGACAGAATCACAAGTATCCAGAAGATAATTGGTAACTTCTCTTGCTTCACTGAAATAAAAAATAGTAGTTTGTGCAACTAGTGTGGATATGATGGCCATATCGCACGAGGACGAAGTTTGAGCACGACGCCGTAGGCGGAGTGCTCAATCGTTCGAGTGCGATATGGACAATCCACACGAGTCGAACAGTATATTTTTTCTACGACCCACTTGAAAAATCTAGAAAATAAAAATTTTAATAAACTGTAATCTCTACTGTAATACAACTTCAATCTCAAAATTTTTAACAATTTTCATAATTTTACCAATCAATATCAAGCGGAATAATTATTTAAAAATAAAATTAAAAAAAAAAAATTTCTACTTTGAGAATCGAACCCTGTACCTAGCGCGCAAAAACCTAATATGCTAACAACTCGACCACCTAGGAATGTTTATGTTGATATCTATAACGTCACATGAATTACAAAATTTTATAAAAGCTGACGTCTATCAAAAGTCCTCTTAAATACCCATTTTATTCTGTTTTCAGTATTTGTCGTTAATTTATATGGATTATTTTATTTATGTTTATTATTGTTAATAAATATTCTTGATCCAGTGCTTCTAGGGAAGCCTTTTTTTAGATAAGTTATTTTGACGTTTCTTTGAAATTCAAAGAAGGGGAGTTGACAAATACTAATCGTGAATGCTGATTGGTGGATTTCATATACGTTCTAGGATGTATATGAATATATACGTTCAGTTAACTGGTATGGCCTACATTTCCATTCTGTAAACTGTGCAAAAAATGGATAATATACATGTGGGTGTAGAAAAAAATATTTAATACTTAATCTATCCATACCTTTAAATCCAGTTCTTCGGAATACGTCAGAGTCTTATGTTTGTTACAGTTATTGATTATGTTACGTTCTGTCTGTTGCATGAATGTACTGGACATTGAATTTATTGACTGCCTTACAACCCTTTTGAGTACTGAAATTGGAAGATATTATTTTTAGTTTTTTTTTTTCAATATATTTTTATAAAAAAAACTTACCTCCTCTTTTCTCTTGAACATCTTCTGCATTTGTTAAATCTAAAATAAAGAATTAAATACAAATAGAAAGCCAATCAAATTTTTGATAATCTTCAATACACAAACTTACATATAACTAAGAAAAGTGTTATCAGAGACCACTTCATTTCCAATAATAATATTTATTCTCTTGGTCGTTGAAAAATAATGCAAATAAATATATATTGTGCTTACTTATATACACGATTCATTCAACATATTCATGAAATTATTAAGATACAAAAAACCACTGATAGCAGCTGCTTGTACGAGGTACATTGAAACATTTCTGCCGTTCTCAGACTTATGTAATCAAAATTAAATTGTATCTCAGTGCTAACACTTCGGCAGATAACAATATTATCCTGAGGTGGGTTAAAGGACACGACAGGAGTAAAGGTAATCGCATCGCCGATTCTTTAGCCAAGGAAGCCGCTGTACTAAAAATTCTTCGACCCAGTGACACCTAAGGCCTAACGACCTCGACAATTGCGGAACTAGCCAATCGTTACACCCATCCTCAATCCCTTAAGAGATGGGATGGAATCAAAGGATGCAGTTTTGCCAGGATCACCCTGGACGACTCTGGGAGGCTGGCGCCGAAGAAATATTTAACGATGACCAGGATAAACCTACGTATAACAGTAGGATTTTTGACTGGCCACTGGCAACTAAGGAAACACCTCCGTACTATGGGGCTAGTGGACACATCCTCTATGCAAGATGTGTGAACAGGAAGATGAAACTGTCTTATGCGAGTGTCCGGAGTTATCGTCAATAAGAGAGAGTGTGTGGTCGGTGAGTCTTGGCCTGCACCTGCCGATATAAAGGAGATGTTTCCTAGTGTCTACCTTCCTGAGAAGGACAGGATGGACGATGACCTAGGAGGACAACTCTTCGGAAGTATGTACAATGGGTCACTTGTGGCTTAAGTGCTGTGAACCTACACTCACCCTCCCTACTCTACAGATACAGATTAACCTTTTCTACTTTATATTTTCTTAAACAAAATTGGTTAAAGCCTCAACTTGAATCAAATTTAGAATTTTTCTCACTGAAAAACTAGCTATTTTTTGAAGTGACCAACATACACATAAAGAGAGGTCCTGATTTGATTAGGAACATTATATCTTAAAGGTGCTAAATTCTCTGTGCATCAAGCATGAATAGTTCGACTTGAATTAGCAGAGTTACTATGAAAGATGAAAATAATTTTTTCCTCCTACCCCTATAGAAAGTACACACTTTCCTCCCTCAAATCAGGGAGGAAACTCATACTTTTTCTCCCAGGGAGGAAAAGTACTTTCCTCCCTCTCATTTGAAGTAAGTTGTAAACGATGAAACTTGCGAATTCATTATATTCATATTGTTTACATAATTTCTATAACATCCTGTATATCCTGTTTTTTGGTAAAAATCAAACATTAATGGTACTTCAACGTAGTTCTTCAATACAAATTTCAACTTCAGGAATCTTAGATAGGTATACGTTTGAGTTCAGAATAAGAAAAGCATAGTATGCTGTGGCTCACTGACAGTAAACACGGCGATTGACTTTTGAGGTGCAAAGTCGCTACATTCATTACTTAGTTGAATTTTTGGAAAATGGAGAGCGATTCAAGTGATTTTGAATTTCCAAATACCCCACCTAATATTAAGGCACATGCTAACATAGCGTCATTAACCTTACTACCACAAAAATCTAAAGATAGGTATGAAAAACAATATACACAATATAAGTAATGGGCTGAATTATATTCGTTACCTCTTTGTGTCGTAAATAAATTTTCAAAAAAGTGGGTAGGAGGAAAAATCATATGTATCACATGGGAGTAAAGTGCCTTTTCCTCCCTTGGATGTTTACTGCCCTCCGCTTCGCGTCGGGCAGTAAACTACATCCTGCGGGAGGAAAAGTGGCACTTTCCTCCCTAGTAATACAAATAGCTATTATCCATCTACATTGTACAATTTTATATATTTTTCACCAACTTTCATATTATGTTCAATTCTATTGAGACAGCTGATAACCTTTGACATCTAACCAAAATATGCGAAAACGGATGATTGATAAACAATACAAAATAAATTGTTATTGTCAAATTACTTCCATGACCTTGAAATATTTTCTTTGTAACAACAATTTACGTATTTCTATTAATTTCCAACTTAAATTGAATAGTGAGATAATAGCATTTAGGGAAAACCAATCACGCAATTGATTTAACTTATGGGATAGAATGGAATTTTCAGTATAATTAGCTTAGTTTTGTTATACGAGGTGATGGTGGATTGAGGAGAATTAAAAAATGTATATCGATCGTAGTTTCAATAACTTTACTGTAAAGACAATTTGTTTTACGTTTGAAAACATGAAAATATGGCTCACACTGTTACAGTGTCTACAACTTTACATGTTGTCTGGAAAACTTCTCTATATCTCCTGGTGATATTACCAATCAACTCTGAGTTTTTACAGCTATAATCTACTGCATCCATTACACAGCCTTGTATCGAGTTAACGTTTCTGAAATAAAAAAAGGAAAATATTACAGATAAATAGATAGTTTGGGAAGAGATGGGAAATTCTCATCTCACGGTAGTGGTATTGTTCTTACCACTATTCTGAAACTCACCTGCAAAATTCTCCTTCAGATCGAGTGAAAGATGGTGGAATTTTGTTTGTTATTATAATATTCCGTAAACAATTCCCATAAAACTGTTGGTAATCTTTATTATTCTGAAGACTTTGAATGCAACCGAGAAATTCTGTACCTGCAAAAACAAATGTTCTAAATTCCAAATTTATGCTTGATCAAGAAGAATCTACTACAAACAACTCACTTTTCATGGTCGCCTCGTTGTCATAAAAAAAGTTTATCAAGGCAGTCGTGAGTTTTAAATCCATAGCGGGTATAAATTTCGCATCATTTGGTAAACAGTTTTTTATTTTTTCATAAACATCTTTCGTGCATTCATTAGTTTTATCAACATATTCTTGTCTAGGGACAGTAAGGTTTTTTATCTTCGACAAGCATTCCTCTAATTTCGGGAAACTTTCCTGTATCCATAACATGGGGAAATAATCGAAACATATTTTTGAATCTATATGAAGCAGGCTGATAAGAAAATTGAAACTAAACTCACATGTGTATCTTTTAACGTAGACAAAGATGCTCCATTCTCCTGACATTTTGATAATATATCGTCTCTCAAAGATGGTAGCAAAGTGGTTGTTATGGTGGATAAAGCTTGTCTGGCAGTTCTTCTCAATACTGAAATTTTGAATTTTGTCACAACGGTAAACAATAAACTTTAGCAGCCTAAGACTATTAGATAAACGAACAAAAGGGGCTGCTACAGCGTTTCCTACATGTGTAGCACACAAATGTTTTTTGTCTACCAAAAAATAGAAAAATATAACAAAAAGTTTGACATTTACTGACGTTTTATGATCGTTTTAGGCGGAAAAAAGTTATATAGTGGGCTTCTACCATCAAAATTGACATGACTTGATCTTTAGTCAGTTAATATCTTCAATCTTCAATAACGTTGAATTTGTTGTAAAAACTTATTATAATACAAATTGTCCAGGACCTCCCTTGGTTAGGTCTGAAAGTCGGGTCCACATTTTTAAGGAAAACTGTGGAATACAGAACATAAAATTCCGTAGGTATCTGGGATTGGTTCAAACATAGACTATCACGTTTTGGATTAATTTAATTTTCCACGCAGAGATGGCGATGATAATTTGAAGTATCAAACTATATGGAGGAAACTTTCTATTTCATTCTGTAAATTATTGATTTGAAATCAAGAGAAAACTGAAAGTAGTTGAACAGTTTCTTAAGAGATGGCGTAAAAATATAAGTAATCGATTTATTTCTAAATAGGTCACAAGTAGGGTGTTCCAAATATTTTTCATTAGTAAGATATTTTAATACATTTTTAGAAGAAAAAAAAACGTACCTCCTCTTTTTTCTTGAACAACTTTTGCATTTGTTAAATCTAAAATAAAAAATTGAATACTTATAGAAAGCTTGATATTATTAAGTAAATCAAATTTTTGATAACCTTCAATTCACAAACTTACATATTATAACTAAGAAAAATGTTATCAGAGACCACTTCATTTCCAGTAACAATACTTATTCTCTTGGTCGTAGAAAAATAATGATAGCAGCTGCTTGTACATGGTACATTTCTACCGTCTCAGTCTTACGTAATCAAAATGAAATTGTATCTCAGTGTAATTAACCTTTCCTAATTTGTTTTTTTAAAGCAAAATCGAGACAGACTGATAAACTTTGACATATAACCAGAACATAAGAAAACGGATGATTGATAAATAATACAGAATAATTGTTATTGCCCTTGGTTACCTCTAAAACTCGACAATACATTTTTGAGGTAAACTGTGAACTACAGAGCGTGTAGCAAGCGGAACAAAATTTCGTAGGTATCTGGGATTTATTCAAACATAGGCTGAAATTGCTTTAGCAAACTCATTATATTTGTCGGTAATTGGAAAGGGGTTGCCACATCGACTTAATAAAGCGCGCCTTTCGCAAACTTAAATGAAACTTCAGGTAAAAATACCTTAAGCCATGCAAATAAGCGTAAATATCCAATTTAGATCAAGGAAAACGTTTTCCTTTGAATTATTACATATAATGTATATGACAAGATTCTTAAAATGCTATTCTACAAGATATATATCTTTTAATATATTTTAGACATATTATATCTTCCAATTAAGGTATTCCTGTTAATTAGGTGACCCTACTCACATGATTTAAACAGAAACAATCATAGTTTTTAATTGGTAGAATTATACTTGACTACCTAATTATTATTACAATGTTTGCTCAACCAAATATTTTGAAATAATCAAAAACATTCAAATATTTAAACTTTTCTTACGCCGTACCTGATTTTCCTAGTTGTCAGAAAAATTTTAAACGAAAAACATAGAGTCCGCTGGACGTGCTTTGATAACATTACTCAGAGTTTAACTAGTTCAAACTAGTTTGTCAACACCAGTTTTTTTAACAATTCAATGAACTTTAATGTTACAATGAGAAATAAAGTGAAAAACAATTAAAGTATGTGTAATAAAAGTAGTGCTTTTTAAGGAATGTGTAGTTTTGAATATTGCTTTGATGATTATGGTAAGTTAATATTTTTCTTAAAATGTTATGGATTTATATGTAGGCTACTATGCGGTAGCTGATTTTTATTTGAATAAGTTTTATAATAAAAACCTACCTTTATAAAAAGGATTCTGAAAATGATTAACTATAAAAAATATTGAAATAAATCATGTGTTATAGAGTGTTTGAAGTACGTGAGGTGATAAATGTGGTCAAAATTAATGGAATTAGGAAATGGAACTGGATTTAAAATGGGAACTGGTGCAGTTCAAATGGACGTCGTGGATGAAACATGTGAGTGTAAATTTTCTTGAATATATTTCTTTTTATATTATGATGGTCTCAAAAATATATCTTGTTAGGGACGGTTTCTGCGAAGTGATTCAAATAAATAAAACAAATAAATGTATACGACAACTGGTTTTATTATAAAATGTGTATATTTTTTGGGGTAACAACATTAGAAAAATTTTGAAAGAAAAAACACGAAAAACTCAGTCATAGGATAAATATACCTTTTCACATTAGATTTACTTATATAATAACTATGAACAGTTTGACAACATAGAAAAATATTTATATTCTATAATACAAAATTATCTGCCTTAATTAAGATTTTCCAAGGCACCTTCACACAATACAAAATAAACTAACTATCCACGGTAGCAAAATAATTTTCTATTCATTTTTTTCTCTTTTTAAAGGATTCCACACGAGATTCTAAAGTATTTTGGCCACCTGGATTGCCTAAACTAATGGCTAAAAAGCCATACATCGATACATTCATTATTTTTATATAATACATTTTTAAACAGTAACAAATGATGAGAAAAAAGTTACAAACTTAGTCAGCACTGACTTCTTAAAGACAAAACTATATTCTAATATGTCCATCACAAACAATTGGTTAGAATTTCAAAAAATTTTGTTCTGAAAAACAATTAAAATTTCTAAATTATCTAAAGAAAATCTGGAAATTATTAATAATTAATTGTATTATTGTCGTTGAGATGAATTCATTTTTAGTGTCAGTCCAGTCCACCCCTTGTCCCCTCTCTAAAAAAAATTTTGGATTCGCCCTTGATCCCACAGGATGTTTCAAATTTCGGGTAACAAACATTTGTATATCCAGTACACATTCCCTTCTTTATTTTTATATTAAAATCTCACAAATCTTTAAGGAGTCATGCTGTTTTTTTTTGTTTATCGGGTCTTTCTATGAGGAAATGTATTGATAATACTTCAAGCATAGTTATCAGCATAAAAATAAAATCTATCAGCTTTTAAGCTATATTATACAATCCACAAAATATCTCGTGATGATGTTGAGCTCTTGACTCGAGTAGAATTTATTTTGCATATTTTTGGGTAACGCGAGCATATAGTTTGTATGTTCAAAGAGATAATTTGTGAATTGTGGAAATAATAAGTTAGCTGCAAATAAATCAGCTCAAATCACAAAGATAGCGATCACAAAAATTAGTTTGTCGAAACATGAGTGAGTTGTTTGAGAATTTTAATTCAATCTAATGGATTTCAAGCTTTTTAAATTGACTCTTATTAATAGTCCTGAACCTCTTCAAGGATGTGTGTTTTAGAATATGGATAGAGTGAATGAAAACTAAAGTGTTATCAACTTCTTCAGTGATATAAGAGTTGTTCTTCTATCAATATTATTTACTTGTTAGTTATGGCTTCCAATTGTCGGCCTTTACTTCATTAAATATAATAATTGACATTCTGTTTATTAATTAACTTACTTTTGTTTCGACCCACGTAGATAAATAGTTGTATAATATATAATATATACAATTAAAAACATTCAATTCTAATACAACTTGATTTTCAACGACAATTTATCACATTTTTTTTAAATTTTACCAATAATTGTTTAATGTCCTTCTGCTGTTTGGACAGCTATTCTCAGTTTCTTCTTATATACAGGGTGTTTCGACATTCAACCGATAGTGCTCCACCACCGAGAGCTTTCTTTGATTTATTTATTTTGATTCAACAACATAGACCCTTAAAGGACAGGGAGTTTCAAGTTTTAAACTGAAAATTGATATTATTTCGAATTTAAAAGGGAGATTTAATGAGATATCATCTGATTTCTCCATTCAAAAATAGTTTAACTGTCATTGTTAATCAAGTAGTATAACATATAACCTATAATAGAAATGAGAATGATTGTGATTGTGAACCTTAAGTCACATTAGGGTAGTTTCTCATGTTTCTTGTCTTTAATAAACTATTTTTAGTTTTGAAGTCAAAATGTTTGAAGTGTAATAATATATTTTAGGGTAAAATATAGCTATAAACGATTATTCTGAGTATCACAGAATTAACACTACATCTAATGGCTCGTATAAAAGTTCATAGATACGAATTCTTTTTTTTTAAATAGAATTTTTCAAGATGTACAAAGAAGAATCGATTCATACAAATATTCATTTGCTAAATACAATCAAGTAGGAGATATAAATGTGAAAGGGGCAATAGTAAATCAGTAGCTTACTGGTCTTATAGACACTAGACAGGATCCAGAATTTACCACTCCTGTTTCATATAAAAATAAGCAAATTCTACTAGCTTGTTGAACTTATTTACTATTGTCCATCAATTCTATTATCTCCAAATTATGTTAAAAACCTTTACATTTTTTGTAGAAAATCCAGACTTAACTCTTTCTCAAAATATATTTTAAGACATTCCCGAAGAAGGGTCGTCTTTATCGTTCCCAACATCATTCCAACTATTTTTATTTTCGTGTTTTTCCGTAAAACCCTCATCATTTATACGAAAATCCTCAAACTCATCTTTATTGTCCACATTTTTGACGAACATTGGTTCAGTATTCACCACTCTACTGCTATACCTCTGCTCTTCAGAATCTCCAGATACCATTGGCTTCGTATTCTTATCAGTTTCATCTATGCTTTTATTAGACACAACTTTGCTTTTTTCTTTAGGATTTTCTTCAGCTTCACCCATTTCGTGTTGGTTGAGGTGAAGCTTAGCTATCCTATTTTGAACAATCTGGAGATGTCGTAACACGTAGTCTTCACCTGGTGCTAGTCTGTGGGCTTCTTGGAGACACGACTGAGCTTCTAAGAGTTTTCCACGCTCTACATGAACAACACAAAGGTTGTGAAGACCTTGAATGTTTTCGGGTTCAAGCTCGAGAATACGTCTGTAACACTGCAACAAAAATATATAATTAGAACCAGAAAAATTTCAACATTTTCAAAACGTTATTGCTGCTCGCATTAACCAATCTTAATTCTATCGATAATCCAATGGTTTCATAAAATATTCATAATAGGTATATGGGCATAGGAATTCCGAAAGTTCTCCCCCAATGTCTTTTATTATTTCGTATGTAAATGATGGAGAAACACTCGCAACGGCTTGAATCACCAAACACCTTAATTTCTCAGACCTTACTCGATCAATACGTCGCAAGCTGTATCCTGCATTCCTCGGCTTTATATCTTCTTGATACAAAATATACGGAATTTACGATAGAGTCAAGGAACCGATAAATAGGAATGGAAAATTCCGTACCCAGAGAGAAAATAAAATTGGTGTAAAAAGGATAGAATATCCTTGGGATTTTATGTTCAGTTAACTATGAATATGCGTTTTTGAAATGTTCCGAAACGTATAGTTTGTTCTCCCGGAAGTACGAAAGCTTTTATCCAAAAAAAATTATGTTCAAATAACCGAAAACAAACATGTTATAAAAACATTCTTAATTATCATTTCCTCACGGTCACTATTTTATTTCGAACAAAGCGACCATTTATTATTTTTGAATGACATTCCGATTATCCATTTTCAATAAAAATATTTTTCAATAACGTACAGAAAAAGTTTATTAAAAATTTTCAGTAGGATGGAATCCATTTTATGACAACAATAACGATGGCATGGTATAGTGTTATAAAAAAAAATGAACGACAAATTCCATTATTAAACTTTTCCCACGATATTTCTTGAGATTACGGTATAGGACCGGCTCTATCTTCCTCATTATTTCAAAATATTTTCTACTTGACTGTTTCTCTCCAATATTATCCTACCATTTAGAGTGACACTTATACCTCAGGAGAGATGTGATTTTGTTGAATCCAGCAATCTGGCTCTTTTGGTTTTTTGATAAACTCTTTGGCCTGTCTCAATCCGCACTAGTCTGTGGTTAATTCTCCCTTGTTACTCCCGTATTAGGTCCTGCTCTGGTTTTTATGTTTGATGATATTTATGGTACGAACAAAAAACAAGGGAAACTCGGGAATTTATACGATCCTATGGAGGATATCATCTTATTTTCTTTAATGGGTGGCATAGCCGAAGATAACCGAGAAAATGTATATAATAGAATATTAAATGTTTGGTTATTAAACGAAAGAAAAGAACACTAAATTATTCTAGAATCACGAACAAGATGTTTTTTTCAGGATAACAAAGAAATGCTGCAATTAACGTGATTCGCTTATTAGGGCTGTTGGCTTTGAAAATTTGATGATCAATTATTTGGGAAAGTAGAGTCTTAGTAGCCACTACCTTTGGATAAGAATAAAACTAGGTGGTTAATAATCATGTAGATGTGAAATTTTTACACTGAATCTTGAAAAAAGGATTAGTTCAACAATAAGCACTTTTTATACATTCATCAGTAAAAAAATATCCTACTTCTTTTAGAGAAAGATTTTTTTTATGAAAGACAATTTGTCGAGGCATTAAATGGAATCTTCATTATATTGCTCCCGTATCGGAAGAATTGATCAATTATTCAGCAAAAGTTAAAGCCGTACGTACATTCAGAGACGTCGTGACGCCAACGCAATTTCAACTGACGCCTTCTTTTTCGGTAAAATCGATCAAGATAGAAAATTCGGAAAACTCTCAAATCAAGTTATTTCCTACAAATTCGATAAATTCTTAATTAAGTTTCTTTTGACATTTTGCTGCTTTTCAGATCAACAACACTCCAATCTTTTATGAAAAGTTGAGATTTTATTTACTTTAAATTTAGAAATTATTCCTGCCTGACTGTCATTCACTACCTTCGACAAATAACTAATGGAGTTAAGCTCAAATTTTTACATGTTTTACCATTGAAAAAATAACATGTGAAACACGCCTGCAAGTGGTCAATAATTACACTTTTACAACACCATTCTCGTTTAATGGTGGTTGTGGTGAACGCGTTCGCAGGCAATTTCGACGGTATTATGTCATCATGGCCTTGTTGTAAATCACCAGCAACACCAGTAACCTAGTAAGAGAGTAGTCGGGGTGAGATACTGTTATACACTGTAAAAAAAAATAGCGCATAAACTGTAATTCCCAAAGAGTCTTCTATTTCTTCGTCTTCGTCTTCGTTTTCTTTACCTTCTCCCTCAATAAGTTCATTCACATCATTCAAACTAGACGGAGCAAGTTCAATGTTGAATATATTTTGATTGGATCAAACAAAAGCTTACCTATTCCTTACGCAAAATAATAAATGTTTCAGTCTGGAGCAGACAGCATGTATATAACTTCAACAAGATTTGGTTAGACCGAAAATGTATTTTAACCACTTGCCAACTTCAGGCTCTTTGTTTTTGAATTCGACGCAATTTCAAAGTTTCAACTTTTTGAAACTATGCTTAATGTATACATCAAAGAGACAACCATTTAATATCATCCGAGATAATGTTTTACCAACTTTTACATCAATACATCTTGGGAAATATCAAAGAAGTTATTATATTGAAGCAGGAAGTATTGAATATATTCTTTCTATGATAATAACACTTTATTTTTTTCTTGGAAAATTTTTAAAGTGTAGTTTTAGATCAGCCTCAGCCGGTACAAGAGTTTGAGCTACTGGCCGAACTCCCGCATTACCAGAGAAAATGTAGTTGGGAGGCGTCCGGTTTCATTGATCTGTTTTCGGAGTTCTTTGGCCCTAAAACCTACATTATAGATGCACTGCGAGCGGAAAAGTGTGAGGTCACGGAGGAATTGAAAAAAAATGTAAACTAAAAGGTCGTTCTAGCATTGGTTACTGTTTTATAATACAATATTCGCAAAAGACAGTCTTAGTTTTTTTTTCAAACAGTTTCGCTGTACACAGAAAAGATATAAATATACACTTTTTATTTGTGTAAAAAATAGAGAACCAAAAAAAATTCCGTGCACGTTTTGAATCCAATTTCGAAGAGGGTCAACAGGATACATGCGAGTATTTTGTAAATCACAAAACAAAAGAGCCATTTATGGTTCCATCCCGTCCTTCGTAATAAAAGGGTTTTAACACGAAGTAAATATCAAATATACGGGTACTCTGATTTTTTCCTTGTTATCTCCTCATTATCAAATACTAAAAAATATTTTTGAACCCACTTCCAAAAGTGGAAGAATATAGGCCCGTTAGAAATTGAGTCTTGGTAATCGAAGTCAGTGGGATAATGCGTGGTTTTATAATACCGCAACCGAATATCAAAATGTTCACCGGAACCTTGATAAAATATAATAATTTTGAAGGCGATTCGTTTTCCCTACTATTTCCCACAGGAAAAAAGCCGACTAACGTATGTGTGTGTGTCTGGGGTGAAGTGTTTCGGCGTGAAATAAAATAGCTACCATAAAACTTAACGGTTTATGGGAAGTGCTTTCTGGCATATCATTATCTTTTATTCGTCTAATTCTAAAGGAGAAAGTGGCAGCCGCAGTATTAAAATTCTTTATTTTGGAATGGTATTTTTTCTCACTATTTAGTTATAACGTTGATTGAGGATTTGGGAAGATACGCAACCTTACGAGCCAAAATGTAGCGCGAAAAGTGCCCGAGAATGGGATGGCGACACTATCGTCGAGCCCGAGAATTTTGTCAGGCGAGCTGTGATCAGTAGACAGGGTAGTTTTTGAACGTTCACTTCGATATTTATAATCGGTTTTGCATTTGTTTGAGTCGGCAGTTGATCGGTACCAGCAGTATAAGTATTTTTTATTTTTGAATTTCGTTGTGCTTCTTAAATTTATTGAATTATGGAGATGAAAAAACAAAATACCTGTTGTTATAGGGGATGTTGTAATAAAAAGAAAAATAAAGACAATATAATCAGTTTTTTTAAATTCCCAGTGTCTAAATCAAATTTAATTTCTGAGTGGATACAGAACTGTGGAAATATGGATCTTTTTATGATGGAGGAGACATCGCTAAAAAATCTTCGTGTATGCGAAAATCATTTTTCAAAAAATGATGTTTACCTCAGTGGCAAAAGAAAATTACTAAGAAAAGATGCAGTACCCGTTTCTTGGAAAGGTATGTAGGTTAATTATATTTTTGTCTGCTAATTTTGACTTAAATTAAATGAAAGTTATTAAATAATTAGATATCAATTAATAGGCATGATGACTGATTTTGAAAAACTGCTCTACGATGTTTGTTCGCATAAGTTTAATTTAATATTTCTAGTATGCGGACGTCACTTTTACACAATGACAATGAGATAATTATTGTTGTTGTTCATCGATATATTCTGTCGTTAATTTATCTTGCCAAAAAACACTCGAGCTTTTCTTTTATCCAGATAAATTTCTCTTCAACTCAAAGTTTTGCCAATCACTAAATTTGCTGGAAAAATTGACATTAGATAAAATTATTGATTGGCTAAACTGTTTCGTTGCAAAGAGAAATTTATCCAATAAAAAAAGAGCTCTTGTGTTTTTACTGTTGATAAATTAACTCCAATGTTAAAATGTCATATACCTGGAAATGTTATTGTCACTTTGACATCGATAAAAAAGGTGCATCCTTTTTTATCGCGATAAAAACCTCTCTTCCTCAATTTCTAGTAAGCGGACGTCACTTCTTTTACACAATGACAATGAGATAATTATTGTTGTTGTTCATCGATATAATTATTCTGTCGTTAATTTATCTTGCCAAAAAACACTCGAGCTTTTCTTTTATTAGATAAATAAAAGATGGCAAAGAAAATGTTTGTCATTTTCTTTGCCATCAGTTCGTACTATCCAGTCTTGGCTTCGAGTAATCAATTTAAAAACTGGTTTGGAGAACAGCTTAACAAAAAAACTTGAATTAAAAGTCAAAACTATGCCTGAAAGAGAACGAGCTTGTGTGGTTCTATTTGATGAAATTCATTTAGAATCCAAATTACAGTATAATCAGTTTTATGACTGTATTGAAGGTTACGAGGATTTAGGATTTCTTGGTCGAAAAAACAAAGCCGCCAATTCAGCTCTAGTATTTTATATTAGAGGCATTTTTGATAACTGGAAAATGCCTTTATGCTATTTTACCTCAAATGGGTCCATAAAAGGAGATATCTTGGCACAGATAATAACATACGTTATTCAAGGTTTGGATAAGATACAACTTATTCCAGTAGCTCTAGTTTGTGATCAGGGCACCTGTAATAGAAGTGCTTTCAAAATTTTAGGTGCAACAGAAAAGTATCCATTAATTTCTATTAATAGTTGTAAATTATTTACCATATTTGACGTTCCACACCTATTAAAAAGCCTAAGAAATAACTTTATGAATCCGAAATTATATTTTCGAATTAATGGAAATCCCGTATCTTGGCAAGATTTAGTCAAAACATATTCGCGAGATAAAGAAAGCAAAACCACTAGGGCATTGCCAAAAATTACGGATACCCACTTACATCCAAATACATGGCAAAAAATGAGAGTCAAATTTGCAGCTCAGATTTTCTCAAATTCTTTTAGTGCTGCAATAAGGACATGTTCCCAAATTAATGCCTTTCAAAGTGCAACAGCCGAAAATACTGCAGACTTCCTAAAGAAAATAAATGTTTTGTTTGATTCTCTCAACAGCAGAACTCTATTTGATCCAAATCCTGATAGACGACCCCTTTCTCTTAAAAATCCCACCTCATTGAATCACTTAAAATTTGGACTTGATTATTTTAATTCAATTGAGATTTTTGAAAATGATATCAAAAGAAATAATATCCACTGTATTAACGGTTTCATTTGGACACTTAATTCAGTTCTTGGTTTATTTGAACATTTGAGAAATACCTTCAACTGTAATTATATGATAACTAGCCATCTGAATCAGGATCCATTAGAAAATCTATTTTCTGTAATTAGGAATAGGTGTGGATACAATGCAAAACCAAGTGTCCAACAATTTCGAATATCTTTGCAGTGCAACATAAACATTAGATTACAAAAAGCATTAGATAGTGGAAATTGCGAAGAAGATTTGCAAGAGTTTTTAGAATTAGACGACAATCAGTCAAATAAAACTGACCTTCCAGTCATGGAAGCTAATAACTATGCAACTAATTCTTCGGAAAATATATTATCGCAAACTGATATCAGCGGCTTTATTTCTACTGATTTGGACATTCTTAATGAGACTAACAAAATTATTAATTTAGAAACTTGTTCTAATGTTTATGTTGCCGGATATTTCGCCAAAATGTTGGTAGAAAAAACAAAATGTGAAAACGATTGTTATAATTTTTTAATAAAAGATCAAATTGATATAAATGACAAGAAAGAAATTTTGTTAATTAATAAAAGCTTTGCTACAAAAAATAACGTATCTTCTCTTAAGAACCCGACAAACAGTTTTGTGAGTCTATGCCAAAAAATGATAAAATCTTTTAATGAAATTTACCAGATATTAAAAGTTAGTGATAATCTATCCAAATCAATTTATAATAAACTATTAGAAATAATTCACTTACATAAGACAAACTTATGTCCTCTGCATATCGAAAAATATTTAAAATTATTAATTAAGACTATGATTTATAACAACTTGAAATGGGAAAGTCAAAATCTGAAATCAAATTTAATGAAAACTGGTAAACCTCACCGAAAGATATGTATTTTATCTAAAAAAACAAACACAAGTCAGCAGCATATGTAGATACTTTGTAGATATTTTGGTTTTGGATACTTTTCTTTGGTAACGTTGCAACAGTATTTAGATATAAGATATTTTATTTGTACTACTTGTATTTCTAGTTGATACTTTTTTTATTTCAAATTGTAAATATGTAGGTATTTATAAATCTTTACTTAATTATTTTTCTTGGGCATGGTTGATATTTGAAACGTAGACATATACATGTGTATACCTACATTGTATCCCTATTTTTGTATGATTTCATTTTGATCATATTTATTGTACCTACCGAAGTAAATTTCCTTTATTCCAGTATTTTCGACTTAATAGATAAGTATTATGTTAAGTTAATCAAGATAGGCATACTAATAATAATAATAATAATAATAATTAAATAAAGATAATACTAATATATGAACAGATTTTTGTTTTTTTTAATTTTTTAAGGTGGTAGGTACCTACTTTACTCCTTCTACCATTTGCATTAGATGAAACAGTTGATTGAACGGTAAAATGTTATTTTTCAGCGGATATACATGAATTCATTTCATAATACTGGAAATTATGATTTGGTGTTTAGTGCGATTTTTACATACGGTTTTCATACATAAATCGACGACAAATAGTTCCTTCAAACATTATCCTAACGTCATTATCTCAATAAACGCTAAGCGCCGAGTACGAATCCCGTATTGTTGCCCATTTCATAGAAATTAATACTTATTTATTTATTTTAAACCTTCTGTTATGCTGCATCTGGCGAGACGTGAGATAAAATGAGAGTTTCCTTGTTGGGCCACCAGAGGCTCCACCTTACAAATGTCGTGACTAGGGCCAGGGGTCAATCGGCGTAAGGAGAATGAAAAACGTCGTCTGCTACAAATAAATGTATTGCATTGCGTATCTTCCCAAATCCTCAATCAACGGTTATAATCAGTTTTTGTTTCAAAACACAATCATAGAAAAATATTTGTGAAAAAAAAACTTTCAACAATCTCATCTTTCATAATAAATATTAGCTCCCCTTTCGAAATCGATTTCTTATTACACAAAAGGCATACAATAATGCTATTATCGTTCCAATAGAACATTTGAAATATTTTTAATAACACTATCATTACCTTGACAATAAACCTTCCATTTTTCAGTGTAACTATAGTAAGTAAGTACAGTTTATTGTTCCAGAATGTTATAAACTATTTTAATCAAACGTTTACCGAATCACAGTCATATTCCTATTGAATGTCAGTACACATAAAAGAGATTTCACTGTTCTTTCAATATATTCCACAATTTTCTTTGAATATACTTGGAATTATTATATTCATTCATCCTTTTGCAAGTATTAAACTTACTTAATGCTTTTCAATGCATTAGGCACGTCTCACATGTTCCAGTATGCCGGCGCGGTGCCGCTACTGCCTAAACTACACAGAATTTAAGGCGAGTAGACCGATTTTTCACCGACGTTTTAAGTATGAATGCTAAAAGGCATCATCCTGTATCTTTTGTGATTTAGCTTGTTCCTGTCAGTTTGCAAAGTAGAAAGTGCAACAGTAAACAAAAGTAAGCCAAGAATAAACATAAACACTTCAAAATCCGTACGGAAGAAGGTCTTAAGTTTTCCAAAGGAAGCTAGTATATAGATATATTTTATTCTTTATCATCTTCCAATTTTTCCTCTTTCTTACAAAAATAAACTTTACATTTTATTGAACCTTAAAAGCGAAAAAAGAAAAGGTGAACATTCAACACGAGGTCGATATACCGTATAAAGATTTAAAAGTGTTGGAAAGAAACATAGGAAGTGTCAAATAATTGGAAAACATTGTTTGGTTCTTGTTTACAAAGAAAACAATGGCTATAAATTTTGAAGTGTATTTTGTTGTCAATAAAGATAAACCAAACTTCCATTAGGAAGCTAAAAATACTCACAAAAAAGATGAGATTAGTTTTAGTTTTAAATTCTTCAGTACAATACTCACATTTTCTGCAGCATCCAAATCTTTGATATTATTAATATAAATATCTCCCAGTAATATCAGTCCTTTGACATGATCTGGATGATACTTGACGAGTTGGTTTAAAAACGGAGCTGCCTCTAGAGGTCGTTGGTCGTCGGCCAATAGAAGAGCCAAGTTGAATAAAGCGCTACGGAAATCGGCTTTTAAATGAACTGCTCGACGAAACCTTGAAAAAATCATAATTATTAACCTTACAAAAATATTTATCAAAGGGCCCAAAAAGATTTTGAATAAAATTCTGAGAGAATCGATAATATGCATGTTGATTGTAAACAAAGTGTGTTTTTATTCGTCTAGTGTATCAGTTCTATCAGTTTCTGTTGTCAATTAGTTCTATTCGACTCTGGAATGGGGTTTTTCACGGATTTATTGACAATTTCCGATGATTTTATGTATCGAAATGCACGAATGCAATCCATTTATGTTGTCAATTAAGTTTCAAATTTAATTTGGAATGACGTTACGAGTTCACAATATATTTATACTTATTTTCAAACAATTCAAATGAATTTCATATCATGATATACAAAAAAGCTTCAATTAAATAGAAACTCTACTCACCAATTCTCTGCTTCCTCGATGTTTTTGTCGTCCATAGCCAACATTCCTAGATTAAAATGTACCCTCTCATTGTTAGGATCTTTACTTAGAAGAATGAGTAGACGTTCTCTGGCAATTTTACGTAGGTCAGCTCGACCAAATTCCTGAAGTAGTATCGCTGAATTTAACAGGGCTTGTTCGTGTTCCGGATCGAATTCGAGGGCCTTGTCTAGGTAAGCCAAGGCTTGAGAAGCTTTTCCCTGCTCTAGAAATACCACTCCCAACTGAAATGGGAAATTTATTTCAAGCACCACATTTCAATAAATAAGGAATTTATTTATTTTGTTCGATAGTTTCACTTTAAATTTATTTAATTATTTCAGTAGGTATGTCTTAGAAAACGCATTCATTGAATTTGTGATAATCTCACGGAATTCTCTTTTCTTTCATTACCAAATATCGGCAAAAGTGTTCTGGATATTACTCTGACTTGTGCATTGCGCATAAAGGTCAACCACCAGATTTTATTCAACAATAATGATTAAAGTTTAAATCTGTGGCATTGCCGTTACTAAAATGCAAAAGATTGAATCGTCTCGAAACTGCTGTGATTGCAAATTGATTTTCGCGTCGTGGAATAATGTTTTGTATTAGAATATTTCGTTTTGCCCCTTTCAGTGGTAAATAACTTTTTTTATTTGGTTTTTATTTCGATTATTTTTCATTTAACAGGATTTTAAGACACTTTATTGGGAACAATTCAACGAAAAATCTAAAACTTCGGATTTTTATAGGTTTCGATTTAGCATATTTTCAAATCACAAACGGGTTAAATTGTTTCGAAATTGATTTTATCGCCTGGGAATGATGTCCATCGCGTTGGGATGATTTCGTTTCACTTTTTTCTACGTAATTTCCGTTAAAAAGTGCGAATAATTCTTGATATTCCATAACAATGGAATGGAACTCGATTTTTGATGTGTTTTATTGTGATGGGATCCAATAATAAGTTTTCAAATGAAATTTCACGATAAGAATTTCATTAAATTTCAATAAACTGTTCACTAAGAAGTATTGATGTGATTTTAGCGTTATCTCATAGATACTTCCAAAGAATTTAAATAGGTGGCACCAATGTATCCATACTGCTTTTCTATACTGATTTTTTGTATTTCAATGTAAATTCCATATTTACAATACAAATTGATTCATTTCACATAACACAACAATAGTTGCTACCAACAGAACTCATTAAAAGTAAAATTTGGTGACATTTATTGTTTATTCGTTCTAAAAGTAATTTGATTACGTGGAAAATAGATTTTCAGATCAAAGTAAAAACAAATCAATTCCGATATTACATGACACAATGACAATTTGGATGCACTGACCATAAATAGACTGAAACAGATGTGATACAATACACAGAGAAGAAAATGTCCTGGATTTGATTCGTGTAATTTATTATCCAGGATGAAATAGAATCGCCTTTTTGTTAAAATAATCAAAATCTTTTTGGATGATGATAGGGGAAGGTGGAACAAAAGTAAATGAGAAAACGGTAAAGGAGAAATATCCTGTAAACTAAGGACTTTGTGAATCATCGACCCAGTATTTTTAATCTTCAAAATGTTGTTCCACTGTGTATTTTTCGTTCTTAAATTCCATAAGGCGTAAAATATATCCAGCAAAAAAGCCTCTGCTGATTGCTGATTGCGATACCCACTTGGAATCGCTTTTATCACCAAATACAATATTTTTCCCGCAACGCGACGTAAGCACATTCATCTCGGAACAAGTGATAATGTTACCCGAGAAGAAGAAGAAAAAAACCGGCATCCTTAATAACAAACATCAGAGATGTTGTGATACAAAGAAGTCTTTTTTATAAAGGACTTACATCCCTATTCAGTTTTATCAATACATCTACGCGCTTTTTTGTAATCTTTGTTTACTTTGAAAAAGGGCTCCGATGCAGATATCAATATGGGCTTTATATTCATGAAGTTTATCACAATATGGAAGGAAACCCCACTATATATCTTCACCAAAGGAAATATTACGATTTAATAATTATTTTTGGTACTTTTTACTTTACGAGGGACGTTTCAAAATAAGTGAAAAAAATTGTCCCACTTTATATAAAATTATATTATAATAAATACCAAATAACAAATTTATATTTTTTTGATATAAAGTCCTTTTGTGAAACAAACTGTTAAGCTACTTACATTGTAGTATATATCAGGATTGTTGCTGTCATATAGAAGAGCCCTCTCGTATACTTCCTGTGCTTCTTTGGTTCTATTCAACTTTATCAATATATCTCCCCTATTAATGTAAGCTTGCGTATAATCCGCTCTCATGCTTATTGCCTGCCTATACAGCATGTCAGCTTCTTCCAATCTCGTCGAATTTTTGGATATCAAGTTGGCTAGATTCAAGAATACGTTCAAATGATTCGGCGCTATTCTCGCTTGATAGCTTTCACCCGGTTTGGCTTTAGGTAGTAGAGATTTCGCCTTCAAGTAGGCCTCTTCGGCCTCTTTAAACATCTTGAGATGATTGTACGTTCGACCTACATTAATGTGAGCACCTGAAAAGCGATTATCGATAAAATTAAACTGGTACGTTCGAATGGAAAAATGGTTTCCGAGAGATTTATTTCATATAACTCACCCACGTCATCTTCTTGAACTCTAACAGCGGTCTTGAAAAACTTGAGAGCATCTTCGAAATTCCCTTGACTTTCCAACGCATGACCGACATTGTTGAAAAGTTTGGCATTTCTTTGATTCACTTTCAATCCACTCATAAAAATCGAGTGTTCGCTTTCCCAGTCCCAATTTCTCAGATAAGTCTTTCCACCATGGGAAGCCAATAATAAACAAAGAAACAAGTGAGCTAGTTTGCTCTGGTTTTTCTGGGATAAGACATGGAAACCATATCCGACTAACATGCAAAAACCCATAGATGGCATGTAGAGCACTCGTTCTGCAACCACGAAACCAACAGGAAAGAACAAATTTGAGGCTGGTATGAAAGGAAATACCATCAGTGAGATTCCCTGTAACAAAATAATATATTCTCAAACATTTGGCTAAGTAGATGGCACTTTTCTATATGTATGTATGAATTACTAAATTAGAACGCTGTAAGATGTGAGTAAGTATTGCGAGTTGCTGTCCTACTAGTACACGATACAGGGAATGGCAAGGAGAATATTTCCAGCTTTAAAGTGGTTTTAAGGAATAAAAAGGACTTTTGTTAAATATTAATGGGGAGAGTTCCAATGATATAAAAGTCTTGGAACACAAATTAATCCGACTGAAGATTATTTTAATGATAAAAGAAGCTTTAGAAATAGCAATAAATACTTTTATAGCAGTCATTGCAACTAATTAATTCAATAATCTTTGTAATGGGACGTTAAAGTGAAATGTTAGAGCTAGAAAGTCGAATTGTGATGTTTGAAGGTCCTTGAATTCTTATTGATGCACAGAAATATTTTTATAGATAGTGGAAAGTTTTTTTCAACAATTTGAAGATGATTTTATGAAAGTTTCCTTATTATGGTATTAAGTATACTTGTTAAGTATCGATCCCGGCCATTTTCAGCATCGAAAAATTATAAAAAGTTCAAATATTGATCCTGCAACAATTTCATGAAAATTAAAATTGAATGGAAAGCAAAAAAAAACATTAAGAAACATGGCAGCCGTTTGAGCAGCCTCGTTTTAGGATGGACGGGAAAGAAAGGAGTTACAAGGCAAATAGTATTTTCTGTTGTGTAGGTTTTATCATGTGGAGACTGGACACGATGCTATTGTACAGTGTGAGGATCTATATATAATGGAATTTAAAAAAAATCTGAAGCACGTTTCACATTTCACATCAAAATTTTATTATATTGAGTGAAAATTTACAAATTTTTAGGTTAACAATCGCGTTTTTTATACTTTAAAATGTTCATTTTATATCTCACTGTAAAAATTTAATTTTTTGTGTCATTCGATAAATGGAATTCAATTCTGTTGGAAAATATATATGAAAATTACTAATTCGAATTTCTAGTTTAAGAAAATCTTGGGTAATGATAATTTAATAAATTACTTGCTATTATCCAGAATCGACGTAGCTTTAAACGGGAGAATTTATAAGTTGAAAATATCTGTAACGATACTTAGAGGTGAAATATTAATATGGTAATGTTACAATTGCGTGAGAGCAGCGACAGCCTACGTTTTTGTTAAACACAGTATATGAATTATAATCATAGATTCGTTTTCAAATGTATAACTACCTACAATTTGTTTGGAAATGTCGATTGGTGCTAGTTTCGCCACTGAAAACACGATAATTTCAATAAATAAACGACATTTTTTAATCTGTAGTTTCTTCAGCGTTTGTGATAACAATATTTCTCTAATTTGTGACACACTGTATTTGAGACTGAAGTAATTAAAACTTTGGATCAAGAAAGACTTTTAAATGCTTTTGACCCAGTTGAATTATCCAGTTAAACACAAAACGGAGACAGCGACTGATATTTATCACCAACACCCCAATTAGCTTATCGGCTTTTTCCTTAAAAACATTAGAAATAATGGTTGATAAGCAATTAAATATAGCCTTACAGCAAACAAAGAGAACGCAAACGATCTCTTTAGTGAATATCAACCACTAAATTATTTATATTTTTTTATCTTTCCTATTACAAATAAAACGTAAATGAGTGTTTGTATAAATAAAAGTTCTTTCTATTAACAATACTTTTACGGAATTACTTTTACATCGATTATTTTTCTACCGGGGGTTTCGTAAAACGAATATCGATACTTTAATGAACGCGAACAAATTACTAAATATCGTGTCAATGGATTAAACGAGAATAAATTATGGAAAAAGTTCTTAACTAATTAAAGCATAACATAATGATTGATGAATGTTTATGATGTTGATATTGAGGCAAAACTGAATTGAAAAATGTTATTCACTTTATGATAATAATAATAATAAGTAGCACAGTATATACAGAGTTAGTTTCAATTATGGAAAAATAATTGATGGAAACATTGTTACTAAAATAAAAGAAGTCACCCAGCAGTATACTTACCATTATCAATACAGTACTCTGCAATTTATTCTCCGTGGTAAAAGCAGTCACCAGAATAGCTGCCAAAAACGCATAAGCGGCAACGGTGCCCAAATTTCTAATATCAAAAATCGACTCTACCAATGGTATTGTTCCCATAGTCCAGTCGCAACATAAATCACAAGGAAATAATAGCAGCCACAAATTAACGCTAATTAAATAGTGGTAGGTCAGTTGCCTGGCGGGTGTCGCCGCAACTGATGCGGGGTTGTCAAATCTAGTGAAAACCGGCAACTGGGATCCCATTATTTGAAGTCTGGCTAAGAGGAGACATAGTGTGGTTGAAGCTAGAACTGCGAGTCTTTTTGTAGCTTTGCCAGACCACGGGTAAGGCGATTTTGAGATAATTGCGGTCTTTAACATGTATTTGAGTTCGGGAAGGCGGATCTGAAACCAAAATATCTCGTATACATTATCCATATCATTTCAAATTTTCATTAAATATATTTAGAAGAATGTAAGCTACAGAAAATGTTTTAAAACCGATGCTGCATTCAGTTTGAAAAACGTTCTGAATATGTGGAAGGTAACAGAGGTGATTTATCAAAGAGTTAATCTCGAAAAATGTTTAAGACTCCGAAAGTAAATTGTCAAGTCAAAAGAAAAATGGTTTTTTTTTTTTTCGTGAAATTCTATATATTTAAAAAAAAATCTTCCTCTTTTGATGATGGAATTGTGTAAGAACCTTCAAATATTGATAAATGAGAATGGAATCAAATTAAAATGCACATTATACTCGGAATTGACATACCTACCACCTAAAATCAATGAAATTATTAATGATGAAGTTGTACATATTCACAATTCGTAACAATTCAAATTTACTGGATGTATAATCTTGTTAGTCGACATCCAATTTTGCGGTCGAATGTATGCGACTGTGACTGACAATGTAATTCGTGTACTTGTAATTTTGCAACAGCGTATATTGACTACAATTCAATTCTCCTTTCAAAGGACAGAGATATTGAAAACGATTAACGTGAAAACCTTCTCAATTTGACCGCCCAAAAATATTCTGTCCTCTCTATTGAACGAGCTTACAAGGTTGTGGACCAAAAATACCGAGCAGTCTACTCCAGTCTTGTTTTTGGAAGTTTCAGTATAAAGTGTAGCGTTGCTTGCTTATCATTTCTAGTCAAAAAGTTCGGTTTCATTGGAGATTTTGTGTTGATTGTAGGTGGTAGTTGAAGGGGCTATATACCCCGACAGAAATTAAATCACACTTCTAAATTTTCTATATATTCCAAAATATAAAATGTTCAATTCACATTTTTACAGTGACATCCTCATTAACAGGCCTATTTTCATTTACGGAAGATACACTATCTCTTTACGAGACACATTTTGAAAGCAAAACGCAATTAAGAGAAACTCACCTTTTGAGCAACGAAAATTTCATATGCTGCACAAATTCCAGCCACCGTAATCCCTTGTTCTTTGCAGAACATCGCCATCGCCATGGAAACCATTGAAGTTATAAGATATTTCCATCCTAGAAATGAAAGGCAACACGTGAACCATATATAATACAGTCATTATGCTCGATAAAGTTTCATAGTTGAGCCGACTATGATTTTACGGAATAAACATAAAATAAAGACATCAAATTTTATATATTTTTCACCAGAAAATGACATATCTATATACAGGCAGTCCACAATACGCAATAATTCACTTATCAGCGGTATTATATTGATTTTTTACCAGAAGATGCCTTTTAAAAACTCTTATAATTCAATAAGTAACTTCAACAAAGACTATTTTCCTCATCAAAATCGTTTACGCTGTTCCTCTTAACGTTCATCGAATAGAATATCGATTCTTTATTTTATATAATCAATCATAATTTCACGCAAAGAACGCTCTCTCACTCACTCTATCGCCACGATAATGAGGAAAGTTTATTTGTTCCTTTATTTGAGGTAATCAATCATCTTCGACTTTTTTCTTTCACAATTGCAGTCTATTGGAGTGTTAAGCAGTTCTTCAGATGTGAAACGTGGTGATCAAGACGTGGATACAGACTAAGGCAAAATAAATTTCAATTTCCACTTTTTGGACTTAAAATTAATTAGTTGATATTTATTTGAGGTTGCATCGATGAACAAATGTCATTGTTAGGGTAATTTTTTTGACGCATTGTCAATAACCCTCTCTATATTACTTCGCGATACTCTTCCAATCCCTGTGCAGTTTTTATTGACATCAATATTCGTCCTATTTTGACCAACGTTTCACTTCTAGCACTCAGATATATAACAGTTTCCGATAGACTATTTTATTTTTACATTTTGAAAAGCATCAAAGCGCAAAATATAAAATTCACACACGTGAAGATTTCACTCCTTTTACAATATTTTTGTTTATTTTTCATGTCGAAATCGATAGGAACGTATCCGTAACGTATTTTCCGGAACAGATAAGCGGAGTAGCAGACGTTTTACTTATTTTCGTTGCCTCGGATTTTCACCCTGGAAACGTCAAGACCTTTCAAATTTGATAAAACTCTCTTAAATATGCGTGCTGTGGTATATTCACTATTATACTGGATATCTTTATATTCCTACATAAAGATGTGATGAAAAGTGTAAGAATAATTTTTGCTTTTGGCAAGGAAGAGAATTTTATTTCAAACAAGTAACTAGGAAACCAATTGCCCAACTCCCTAGCAAAACTAAGGCCTGAAATTGCAATCACTGGTCTTGATCCAGCATTCGTAATAGTCATTGTACCCTGTAGCGTTTCTACAACGTCTATTTTAATGGTCAAACGTAACATTGGTTCATATCCGGCTCGAAGGACCAGTTTCACTTAATTTTATATACGTCGCATTCCATAGAAACGTGTATCCGATTTAATTGAATCATATTGTAACAAAAATAGACAAAATATAGAGAGAAAATCCTACCTGTATATTTTTTATTCCGCGTCGCCTTGGTGTATGAAATGAAAGATGCCAAAAAGAAGACTGATGAAAGTGTCTCGGCTCTTCCCACGACGCCTGCGACCTGAAAAACAAACACGCATAATGGGATTTCTAATATAATGTCGTTATATAGATTTATTCATTCGTATTTATTATTTTGACTGACTGACTGATGCTGAAAAATGTAATTCTCATAATCGGCTTAACAGACACCCATTGAAATTTTTGCATTATTTATGATTTTTAAAAAATTTGAAATGTAATTTTACTGATTAATTTGAGCTAGGTTGTTTGAATTCAGATTACTGTCACGTCACGTGTATTATTTTTCAGAAAACTTACACATACTGTTACCAAGTTGAAATTTTGTGGACAGTTTTTGGACAAGGGTTTGGAAGTGTTCGTGACTTGATTAATATATAGTGAATTAGTGGAAAAATATTCACCAGCTACCAGCTTGTAGAATTTTCGATTATTCACAATATTCACAAAATTTTAAGAAAAATTTCCCTCTGATATGGAATTACGGTAAGAAATTTAGAAAGAGGTTTGTTTGTTTTCACTTTTTTGTCTTCAGTCCCCATGGCTGATGCCTATTTCCTTTATTTTTCAAACCGAAATGAATTAGGAATTCTAGATTGGCTCTCAGTCTCCTTGCCTTATTGATCCTTTCAATTAGTTTATGCAAAGGATGAAAGAATTTATGAAAGAGGTTTAATAATAGACGGAATTTATTTATTCGAGTTTCAAGTGAATTGTGCCGTAACCTTTAATTAATTTTCAGCGATCCCTTTTCAGTACATAAAACATTAAACAAAACACCAACAATTAAACATGGTATACAAAAGGAACCGTTTCAAATTTTCGACAAACGAAACGGCAGGATTTAACGGTGACTGAAAAACCTTTTCAGACACACCACAAATATTCAGATTTGCTGGATTTCACAATAGGCTATTTTCTGTTTCATTCAATCCGAATGGAAAAAAAATCGAGTAAGGGTAGAACCTAAATATTTCAAAAATGTCAAGTTCAATAAGTCCATTAGCTCCGTCGACAAGAGATATAGAAATTGGAAGTTAAATAGAAATATATGGTTTGGAAGTAAGGTCCTTTCAGTTTCAACCTGAAACAGAAATTCTATTTCGAGATGTTGTAAAGATCGATGTTCTGAATCACTGGATTTTAATTTGAGTTTTTTCAGATTTACTCACAATAAAAAAAAAGGAGAATGCAATATAAGACTAATTTCAGAAACTACATAAAGACAATTTTCTCTATGTATATTGAAAAGCTTTATCAAATTTCCATAATACAAAACTCGTTCAATTACCCTGAAGTAATTTTGCAACAGATGAAACAGTATTACATCATATACTATAGCTCGTATTTAATAATATTTGTGAACTTCACCCTTTCTATTCCTTTGACAAGCTTGCTGCATATCAGTATCTAAGTTCATAGCGTGCGCAAACTAAAATAAAGCTTTTCCTTCCAAGTAGACGTTGAGATCATCTTGTTTGGAAATACATACACTATGAAATTTCCATTAACCAGTTGATTATAAATATCTTGAAAATATCTTTGAAATTTCAAAGCGACTACTCAAGGTCAGTACATTAGGACGACAGCATTCCTTGGTTGAAGCAGCAAACAACAATAGAGTCATGGTATGTCTATCCACAGCTGGTTGGAACTCCCAGAACGATCTGAATAATTTAAATGAAACCTATAAGGAAATCGCTTTCTGCTAATATCCTCTGTCTAGTTCATAAATTAAACTTGTTGCTTGTTATTTCTCTCGAGTTTGTTCTTTGTCTTTCTTCAACTTCTCCGTAATGTTTCCGAAAATATACTCAATATTTTGAAGGTTCATTAAAGTATTACCTGACCTGGAAAATCTCGTCGTAACAATGTCAAAACTAAATGAAATTTTCCAAAGAAAAAGGCAGTTTCCAAAGACTTAATTGAAAATAAACGAATATTCTTGAGGAAACTACACGATTAACTTCTTATAAGTGATGTTTAATATGGGGAATATTGCTCCGACAAGTTCTTAAATTATGTATGATGTTTATATTTCAAATTCGTTGGGTAAATTGAGATTTTATTGAAATGGAACAAAATGCCAGAAGGTAGAGTCATTTGGTTCATAAGATAGTGTTTTAAAAATACTATAAATATAAGAAATATTAAAAAAAGCACAAATTCCCTACATCTGCCTTAAAATATAAAACATCGATAGAGGCTTCAATTTAGAACGTTAATTAGTGTACTTTGCTTTTGGAAAAAAGGAGGTATAAAACATTGATCGCTCAAAAATTCAGTAATTTTCTTTGCTTTTATTAGTTTCTCTTCCAAGGTTTTCTTCATCATCTCTGTATGAGCTACAACTGAACAAGAAAGTCAGATTCCATTTGGAGAGGTATTTCTATTTATTTCCTTCCTTCCCCAAACTTATATCTCCAACATAATTAATTATTTACGCATTGGTTGAATTGGGAATAATATAATAGTTATTAATATAGGTAAATACCATGTTTGTTTCGCTTCGCTAACAGGCTAAGCCGCGAGAGGCGGTAATTGTGGTTGTGCAGCTACCACATAATATTTTTGTTTTCTCGCTCGTCGGTATGTTTCTTCCTACTAATGGTTTTCCATTATCCATTATCTATTTTCATTGATAATCACAACGCTCCACAAAATTCCAACCTCAACATTTAATAGTAAAAGTTTGGGATTTGGAAATTAGTCAGGGTGGCAAAAATAAATCCCTTTTTTTATGTTTCGTTGAAGTAATCAAGTTCTATGAGAGGTATTTATTCTCCCAAACGTGGTAATGATAACTTTACAGATTCTTAGGACTGGTAAAAGCTTTCTTCCCTTTTTTTCTTCCAATGCAATCTATTTTTCATTATATACACTAATTTTTTTAAAATGATATAAAAATTAACTAGATTCCATACATTTTGAATCGTTTTATACCAAACTAATCACCAATTTATTAGTTATCTTCTCTGAAAAAACTTCTTGTCTTTTAAATGTCGCGTCGGTCATTAATTTCTGAAAGTAATGATCAGACAAGGGACAATTAGTGGTCTAACAATTCGTTCCCTGTCAATTTGAACCAAAACGTAATTTCGAAAAAATAAAAATGTCGGCTACTAATTGTACTTGGACGAGCTGATCTGCGACCTAATCTATCAACCAATAAGCGAGTTTGACGACAAAACTAAATTGCCTTCATTAGTATTCTGTTGTCACATAAAGTTTCGTTGAAAAAATGAGTTTTAGTTATTAAATTTTAGTTTCAATTCACTGGCTCGATGTTTACAATGTTTGCTTTGAACTTGAATCGAAATAAAAATTAAGTATTATTAATAATTAATTAAAATTATTGAATGCTGCAAATTTAACAGAACTTGAAAAACAATTCTAGTACTAGTACTAATTCTTAAAGCTATACTATATACTATATTGAAGGGTTATAACTTACTGCTTCTGTGTGGATTGGATGAACAGTAAACAGCATGGCTGCCACAAAACTCGACAATTCAGGAAGAAACATAGAGCACATCCTGAAAAGAAAAACATAGTAATAATATTTTATTTAGTAGATTAGTTAGTTTCAAATCAAAGGAGTTCTAAGCTGAGCAAAAGTAGGATAAAAACTACCTGCATTATACTAATGAAGTTTGAGATATTATTAAATGTAACTCTCGCCCCTTGTCAGGTGTCTATAATAATTACAAAGGTACACAGAAACAGTTGTTTGCAGAGTAGTTACATTTTAGGGCGAGACGTTTTCGGTCGGATGAATTCATTAATAGAAACTGAGACTAAGTTCACGTAAGACATATATACCTTAACGTCGTTAGGGCAAGTTTCTAGTACGGAATATTTATAATGAAATCACGTTCTCGTGTTGAAATCATTATCCGATTTCCAATTGAATTGAGAAGTTCAATGAATAATGTACATTCAGGTAAATTGATTACACCAATTGATACATAAGTATGTATAAATATATTGATCATGCCAATATTTTTTATAACCCAACTTCCTGCAGGCCGTAGAACACATTTTGCAATCATGACTATTAAACTAACAATACATTAGTTCCAATTTACATATTCCATTATTAATCTCTGTTTCGTTATAAACCATTGTAGGTGCATTAGCAAATATTGATTCCCAGAGCTGAGAAGAAAGCAAATACACAAATTCTATGTATTCCGCTATAATAGTACCTATATCTAATTGATTGGAGTAGTAAGGACCGAGTAGATATTATTATTTTATGATAATATACTAATTGAAAATGTTGATGGAGGATTCAACATCAAAAGTATAATTAATTATTCTAAATATATAGAGATGAGAACCTATGTTCCTCCAAATTATATTTGAATATTTTTTCCAACGTACAATTGGCAGCATCCTAATTAATGCGATTTAGGTATTGGTCCGCGATCACTGATCCAATTAGGTAGATTGGTCTCTCAAACAGGAGGATTAGCCACAGCTGTCTGTACTCTAATTAGAGTCTTACAATAATTGAACTAAAAAGGATAACAATCTCCTGTCTAATAGGATAAAGGAAAATGAAGCTCAGCTTTGAATGAAAAAAACTAATTAAAATCAAACTCCACATCAAATAAAAAAAAGTCTTACAGTTGCAGTATAAAATAGACAAGGATACCTTTCAAGTAAATATGCACGAGATATAATGTTTGATGCCTCCATGTCGGAAAATTTAATTAGTTGAGGAACTGGATCAGCGTAAAGTCAACAGACAACCGACTAATTAAATTCCTATTGCCTACATTAATACTAAATCTACGATATCATAAACCAAATCGAATTAGAGTCAACTCTATAAAGACTTAACGTACTGATTGAGGTGAAGACTTAATAGATCGATGTAGTATTAAACACACAATGTGACATGGGACGGAATTATGACACTCGGTATATTATAATGGATAGGGAGGATAAGGTGTTTTGTGTTCTATTACTAACTATCAAAGCAAAGACAAGACCCCCTAAAGTGCTCGGCCTTATTATGAAGTAAACATTCAGTGACAGGTATCACGTCGAAGTATAAACTTGCACCACCTGAAATTCCTCCAATTAGTAAACTATCGTTAAAACTTTCCAAAAATGTAAATTCCCCACAAACATTAAATTAGTTACGGTCGGACCCGTCCCAATTTCTGGAGCTTCTCCACTCAACACATCCTTTGAACCCTTTAAGGGCTTATGACCACCAATTCCCTATTGTCCTTACTCACTTATCCCTTAGTTAATACTTGATATCAATAATTCACCCAACAGATGCTGAAGTACCATCAGCGTGTAACGCATTTTATGATTTACTCAGCCACTTTTAAAAACTACTTTATGAGTTTTTCTCAATTTACTCAGTCTGAGTAGTGGACTGAGTAGTGGACTGGGGTTGGAAGCTCACAGATAAAGACGTGTTCCATCTCATACAGATAAAGACCCTGCATTACTAAAATTTTATTATTTTGCTGTAAAACATACTAGGACTCTGCAAAAGTCTTTGGCATTTTTTACAATCATGTCGTAATGCTTTTGCTGATAATTTGGAGGACAATGTCGAAGATGAGGCTATGGATGTTACTATTGACATCAGTCAGTCAGTAATTCTCACTTTTCTAACGGATGTGTATGAAATAATAAATTTCCCATAAATTATCTGGAGTGAACCAAAAAAATACTTGGTGCGGTCCAAGTTGTTTGTTTACCTAGAAAAAATAACATGTGATACCATCTATATTTGATGTGAATACACATGAATGAAACAAAACAGTTCGTTTTGATTCAGTAAAATAAACAAATGGTTTCGATCAAAAACATAATGAACTTAATATATTTTTCAATTGGCATGTAGTTTATCACAATTTTGTATTTTTGAAATATGTACATTTGTATTTATCAGTAAATTAATTTTATGGTTAAAATCCAGTTTGGAATCTATTTTTGGAAATAGTCACTTTAATACATTACACGTTGAAAAAAAAATCATCTATATCTAAATACGATCAAGATAAAAAAAGCGAAACAATATATTTATTGTTATTCTCCTTTATTCAATTTTAATCCGCACGTCTATGTTCCTTCCTATTACTGATGAATAAAAATTAAAATATATAATTTTTTTTATGTATTACAAGTTAAAGTATTCACTTAACATGCTTGTGCCTCGCTAGAATACGAATAAAATCGGTTATCAGCTGACTAATTTTTTTTTTTGGACAAAAAACTATGAGTAACATACATGAAGCGCTATAACTGCTTGCGTTTTGTTATTAGAGAGAGAATTTATTTTTAATTTGAATTTCACGGGCGATGGTTTATTTTATACTATATCGGGAGTGATATTTTTATTTTGCGGTTTTCGGTACTTTTATAATCGTGATGGTTGAATGGAAAACATGGTAAAATTGCTGCACGGAGGATGTTTGTTTTGTAAGTATTTGTATTTCTTCCCAAAACGTCTTTTTTAACTGTGGCTATGTTTGTTACATAATTTTCATAACTGATATTGCAAAAAATTGATAAAAATCATCTATTTTGGGGATTATACCACGTATAATTTGCGGTAGATTCAGAATTTTCAGGGAAAAGATCACCAAATGATTATTGAATTATTATCCTTTGAACTGTATTTTAACACCAAAACCAACTAACATGTTTATTGTAACTCACTAAGATTGTTCCTTAACCTCAAAAGAAAACTAGTTTAAGACAACATTTCCGCTAAAAAAGTCAATCAACTTCCATTCTCGCCAGTTCACTTCTTCCATTACGGCAATATATTATTTTACGGCGTAGGCTATAACTGTTAAGGATATATCCAAGGGCAATATTTATCCTGTAGGTTCTGTTACAAAAACGTATGATGGCTATTTTCGTTCTCGAAATTTTCTTCTTCTCTCCGCAATCAATAACATTTCGAGGGTGGTTAATTTCGTGCTTTTATATTCCTAACAATGAATACAAAAGGAAAAGGAAAAAATAATATTGGTTTTTGCTTTTCTCATTAAGTAATTTCAACTGATTAAAAATACATATGAATCGATACTCGTAGCGCAATATCCACCAGATCTGCGCCAAGACGAGAATTGCTGGGTAAAAAACGTTACTTTTTTGAAGTTTTTATTATTTTTTTCCCAAGTTTTATCTAACAAGAGGCACCTCTTAACTTTTAATAAGTCTTGTCAAAAGTTTTCCGCCCTCTTTATTGGTACATTGTCGCATTTAGGTTGAGTCCTGTAATATTTGACATATATTGCACACAATTTATGTCAAATATGATAGAACCTAGCCTTGAAACGTTAAAATTTTGCTTGGTTTTCACTTTATTTGGAGACACCAACTTCCACAGCTCTAGCGCTAAGCTTTTTCCATTTTTATTTATTTATTTTATTTTCAAACTCCGTTACTGAAAAATACCTTTTATTTTCCCTCGTATATTATACAAATATAAATCTGTTTGCAGCAAATTTTTGAAATGTAAACATATGTAAATAATTAGGAAATATGGATATAAACAGTTTTTGGAATGTTTTTAAGCCAACGTATAACGCAGGCAAAACTACTATTTATAACTAAAGTGATGAAAGTTGGATAAGACAGCATACTTTATATCCAAATCCATCTTAAATGTTTCATGGTACTCTCAAGTTCAATTTTGGAGTCAAACATTTTGTATTTTCACATATCTTTGTTCGAATATTTATAACATTAAAAAAAATTCAAAACTATGGCAATACTAGTGAAATTATATTTTTGGGGATTTTTAGGAGTTTCTAGCTTATACCAATGGTATGTTCAAAGTTGATTGGAATTAATCCAAGTTTACTTTACATGTATTTATAACTAGCAATCTGTTTATAATTGTTCTAAATTTCACAGATACTTAAACATCAAAAATAAAAATTTAACCGAGATTTTTGTGATATATTCCTAAAGTTGTTTTAAAATTAACATGATGGAAGCCTTAAAACCAATAATTCACCCTCACTTTCGGATACTCCTGTATACAAAATATCGTAGATACGACTTTGCTGATTTTTCATATTTTTTCATCATTTTGGAAAGTGTATCTAAATTTTCAGCTGAAAATTCCTATTATTTTGGGTGCTACACTGTACTACTTGAGTAAAAGAGATGCCTAGAATTTTTTTTTGGAATTTGATGAATAAATTGACTAAATCTGGAAATTTATCTTGATAATTATGACTGTTGTAAAGAGAAAAGGTTAATAGAGTGATAACAATTGCTTCAACGTAACACACAGTCATAGAAGGGTCGTGCAAATTTATGTTATCCTAGCAGGACCTTCCATTTCACTGACAATTTTCTCTGCGTATAGGTACGAAGCGTAAAAGGAAAAGCACACCTGTTTTTATTTGATTCCTAATCGGGTTTTGATAAGGGTCTTTGAATATCAAATATTCAGTGGTAAAATGTTATTTTAGGTGTTTTGGAAATCGTTAATGGTGTTTATTGAGGATTGACGGTAGGGCCTTTTAGTTGTTAATACCTTAACGAATTTTTTAAACTGTTAATAAAGGTTTTATTAGTGCGATGATTGTTGTAACGCCACCTGGTATACATTTTTAAAATGTATTAATCAATATTAATGGGAGTTTTCTTTCTTTTCCAACGCTGATCATGCAAAAATTGGAGTAACTCATACAGCAAACACATGAGCAACAACAGACTTAATTGCAGTCGGTTAAAGAGTAAAACTTTTTTGATATATTCATAGTTTCATAGTTTCCGCAGTCATAAATTCCATTACAATGTGAATAAATAACAAACGGCCTTAATCGTCAACAAGAGCGTGGAGAGTAAACATTGATATGCTCTTTTTTTAACCCACGTAAAAACTTTTGCAACTACTTCAATATGGGAGACTTTAAAAATACATCATGAGAGGTTTTGCATGTTGAGTTTAAATAAATAACTTGCTGGCGCAGTCATAAAATTTTTCAATTACATTTTCGTCAATATAATATTCATGGCATCAAAATAGGATATTATGTTGTATTTTTCAATGGAGAAAAAACATTGGAAAGTTTGTTAAATCAGTTTATAGTTTCAAATGAATTGAAACATATTTTTAAATGACCAATTCCATTATTTTTAATTGTGGTCATTCTCAAAGTTCAGGTGTTTATTCCAACCCTGTTCCAGTTGAATTTACTTCAAGATAAAATAAATGAATACCTACTCCTTCTTGTCAAAGCTTTATAGTTGGTTTGTGTTGTATGGTTTGTCTCAAAGTTTATCGTCTTCTTTTTTGACGACAATAATCCAAATACGAACTTCTTAAAAGACCAATTCGTAGTTTCTATTGGCTAATTTTATCATGAATTGTATAATCAATATAAAATTACTCAAAATATTCATTAAAACTCGACATTTATATACATTCTGTTCTAATGTAATACATTTTGACAGATTAGATTGAGTTAAAATGTACCAGATTGTATGTTTTAAGTTTTTATGAGCGAGTTGAAATTCGGACATCTCTAAACTAGAAGTGACAGGAAACAAGAGAGAAAAATTAAATTAGCGTGAAACATAGGCTGCATATATACAGGTCATTCAAAGTTGATTTGTTTTATTATCCTGTAATTCTTTGAAATTAATGTCAATTAACATCAGTTTTTTGGTTTGAAATTTCAATTTGTTTTTGTATAAACTATGTATTGTTATTTTTAATACCTACACTGCATACGTGTGAATGCTGTGGAAACACTCAAAAAATATGTAAATTTCACAAGCAACAGAAAAATATAATAATTTCGTTAATTAAGTCAAAACTGTTCTACGTGCCGCTAGTTAATTCAGATTCCACTACAATTTCCATTTTGTTAGCCAGAGTTGGGGAATTATTCTACACTTTGGTTTGTTTTCCTTTTTTCACTTTTTCTTTTTGTCTAATCTTCATTAAACCGTCCAAAGTAATCCTCGAAAACGTGATGCTGAAAAATTCGTTGCATACAAATATCTTGATTTTGAGTTTTCACAACTTTATACTTCCGGAGTAACTGCAAGACATTTGTTGTCATTAAAAAATAGTTTCCTGAACGTAACTTTGGATATTCCATATTCCAAGATAATTATCAACATAAAAAAAAATGTATAAACTAGAGTACACAATGACTAAATCCAGGAGTTGTTCATTTAATGTCACTTGTTTTACTTTACAAGAAAGCTGCTTCAAGATATATCAGTGGAAGATTTTTATTTGCTCTATTTTCAAGTTAAACTTTTCTGCAGTAGTAAATATAAAGTCAGACTTTTCTGAACGTTTTCTTTGTATTCTACAAATCTATTTGTGTTTTGCATACATTTTCGATCGTTTGATTGCTTTTCAGATTGAATAATCTCAATCGCTTTCAAATTATTCATCAATCGATTTATTTTCAATTCGATGAGTTCTACTTCCTACAGTCGTCATCCTATTTTGTTACAGGCTGCTGTAGAGCGTCGAGATTTCATTGTATTCCCTTTTTAAACTTTCAGACAATTATTTTCACTTTGTCTGTATTTTATTTCGTTAATTTTAGTTGTTTTATGTGAAACAATATACAGATTTGGTAAATAGAACTAAAGAAAGATATAAAACAACAACGTCACGTTCCCTCTTCAAAGTGTATCGAGACCAATCGATTCAAGAGTGTGTTTTTTTTCCGAAATTCTGTGTGTATGTCGAGAATAAATTTCTCCGTATAGCATTCAAACAAAAGTAACAATAATAATGAAAAAAGAAATCCTCGAGTTGTATAGAAAACTCGTGTTTCTCGTGAATGCCGCAACAGCTTTAGTTTCAATGCCTTTGTTTGCAATAGTGCATATACCTAGGGGTGTGTCTATTATAAAAGGAAACCCAAAAACACAAAATACGTACCTGAAATAAATGAGACACACAACAGAATGTAGAAGCATATTTACGAGATGATACCCCATGGGCTCTAATTGCCAGAGTAAATAGTTCCAACGAAACGTTAGAACGCAAAGAGGCCGAAAGGATTTGTGGCTTTGTTCCTGAAACAATAGAAAATTAGGTATTAGAGGCGTATACAAATTTTTCTTAAGGCTATCGCCAATATTAACGAGATATACTTTGTTCAAATTAATTAGATAATAATGAATTTTTTGATTAAAAGTTTTTTCATTTTCTACTTTTCTCAAATTTGGTTTTCCCTCAACAGATTCCGGTTCTTTGAGTGCTTTTTAAAATATCTGTTAATTTCAATTGAACAAGATTGTATGAATTTTTTTTTAATTAATTTTTCAAACCACACAAGAACAAAAAAAAGGTAGACTCAATAACAAATGCAAACATTGTATTCAAACGCATATAGCTCCCCACGGCAAACCGCTTTGAATAAAATACAATAAAAATGGGATTTGAAATTGTGAGCGTATTATAAAAATTTCACCCAGCGGCATCCGAAGCAAAAATATCCTTTAATCGATTGTTTCTACGCTTCGTATGTATCGAAATCGACCAATTCCATTTTCCATTTCACTTCCATTTCCTATGTTTGGATTACTTCCCTTTGCAATGGACTCGTATCTACCTAAATTTATTTCGAAGGAAGTAACGGATATTTCTTATTGGTTTTCAATTAGTCAATCTTCATAATTACTTATAATTTAATGCCTTCACTCATATCACAAGTTTCTTTCTATCTTCAAGCTAAGTCAAGCCTTCTTTTAGGCTCTTTCTATGAGTTCCATCCATTTTTCATTTAAGTTTTGAATAACAATTCGAATCGCTCTTATTTGTGATAGAAACAAACCATGTATAAATTAGCTTGTTGACAGATAAGGGTCGTGTCTAAATACAGAGAATAATACCGAGCGTTACTTGGTCTTTTAGCACTGTACCTTCCAATCAATAAAGGAGTTAATTTAGGAACACGATCAATTTTAATGCGTCTGTAGTTTTATAAATAGATCATCATAAATAAACCATCGAATATTCTATGAATTATTAGTTTGGAGATAGCAGGTATTTAATTTTAGCTGTGTTCAACTATTTTGAACTGAAATTGAAGGTACTGCTTCTATGGTATTCACGATAATAACTTTTTAAACAGGTAGTTTTATATTTTATACTGAATATTCACAAACTTGTGCCAACTATTGATCAAATTCACAATTATTATTCATTCAATAAACTTCTCTTTTTTTTTTAAGAATTATCCAGAATATTGTTATCGGATCCTTTCTAATGGCCTAAAGTCCGAAATGGAACTCTTGGGTAATCTAATTGCCGTTTGATTGTATTTTCTCTATATCTTGTTTTACGACTGATGACCTTTAAAAGGTTTAAGACTTTACAAGGTTTCTATTCGCTGCAGCTGCATTTACTGTTTGCAGACCATCTAACTAGTCAACGATACAAAAATGTTTCCTAAACATTTACCAACAAAATCCAAGGAAAAATATGAATTTTTCGAAAATTATTTAAAAAAAGTTCAAATTCAGCGATTTTTGTAATATACTAAGCAGAGCTCATTCGAAATCCCAATAGAAACAAAAGGGCAGTTCTTTTCGAATGTAAATGATAAACCTGCCAAAATAAATTGTCTTTTGTTCGAAATAGTACGCAACAAACGTCATGATGAATGTTTTCTGCTATCAATTACTTTCGGGATTAGGCGTGGTTAGTTGTTACGGCAATGCGAAGTCAAAATAATGTAATTGAATTGGTTAGTGGGATTTTTCATTTGGGTTTGACCGAACTTAAATAGTGATCGATGACTATCTAACGAACCTTAAAATATATGAAAATGCGGCAACTGATGCCAATCCTATTGGGAACGTATGCTTTTAGAGTTGATGGGTAAATTTTATAGTTCATTTGAAAGATTATGTATCGGTAAAAGAAGCCAATCAAAAAGAGAAAACGAAAGTACCTAGAAGAAAACAGCGATACTCTCCAATTGAAATGTTCGCCAGGAGCAGGGGATTCTTTGTACGTAAAATGAAATTAATACGATGTATGAAAATATTAGTAGTAGCTTAATTGATGTTCTTCAAGGACATTGAGCGTCATTTATATGATACAAATCCTTTTTGTAATTACGGGAAACATAATATAAGGTGGAGAAATAGTTCCATGTTTTCCGTTTATCCAAAGATCGTAAAAATGGATTTATATAAGCAGGTGAAGTATGAGAGATATTAAATGTTATCGACAACCGAGCTGGAAGAAAAATGGGAAACCTGACCAGTCACTTCATCATCACGTCCAGACATATTTCTTTTATGAGTACTTTAACGTTGAAAACTGAAGTCTAGACAAATAGTTATTCAAAAGCATTTCTCCTTCTTTTATAAGGTCGTTCGGCATTTAGCTGACAGTTTGCTAAAACAGCAGGGATGTTTATACCTTCAATAAATACTCCATAAATAAGTGCCATTAGTGAAAATGTCGTTCAAATTAACACTCAATTTAATGCTTGAAAAGTTATATTTCCACGTAATTGTGGAGAGAAACATGTCATCGATGATGCCACTTAATCTGTTTGCTTACGGAAGTGGCATGTTCGCAATTCATACAGGGTAAATGTTTATATTTGGCATAGATTTCTTTGTATATTACATTCGAATAACGCTTCGATTTTTTTTCGTTACAGGTATGGTTCTTCATTCTACACAAAATGAATTGGTGAGTCCACATGTTTTTAATAATTCTTAATACTTTATCATTATCAGCATAAAACTTGTTTCGATTCAATAATATATTGAGTTCTGATGAATAATTGAACAATTATTCTAGCACTTTGTAATTTATGAAATTTTCTTCTCAAAAACAGCTAAGAAGCAGCCACTTCCCGGGCTAATAGGCATCGGCAGCTATTGAATTACACTTCAAAGTCAAACGGGATTTGCATATTCACAAGTCTCTGCCAATTTCAAACCAGAATGTTTGGTGTTAAATATCTTGTAGATATTCCAACCCCGTTTGTCTTTGAAGTGTAACTTAATAGACGTCGGTGCTTATAGCCCAAGAAGTAGTTGTTTCTTCTTAGTTACACTGTTTTCATAAAGCGAATGATTACTATTCTGCGATATCTATTGGCAGCATGCTTTATTAAAGAAGACAATATTGCAGGAAACTGTAATAATACTTAATTATTTTAAACTATTTATAATTAAATTTATAATAACATATTGATTGCAACACTAAAAACTACATACAAGTGTATATATCACGAATTAATTCTGTAATCAGTTGTTGAAAGCGAATATTCCAATAATTATAATGGAATTCAAATAATTCAACAGTATTGTATACTATACCAATATGGAAATTCATTGTTGCGTGCTTGTCGTGACATGCTTTGTTTTCAAAACACAAACAATTTCATTTTTAAGTTAGAATCATATTTCATCTCTTAACAATTGTGTTCACGCTTCTAGTTTGCAAGCCACTTGAAATTGTGCTTTCAGCAGCACTCGCTCAGATGTCACAAATATCCATAAAATTCTGGCTGTGTTGAGGCAATCTCCCGACTAACCAACAGACAAAGCTTTCCGTGAATTCTTGACGAGCGATTTCATATCGAAAAACCAATTGATCACATATATACACTAGGAAACTTTGAAAACATTGATTAACGTGGATCTAAATATCCACGGGCATATGTTGAGCTATCGTCTACATCAGCGTCTGTTGTTATGATGAATTTCAATCAATCAACGCTATCAAAATCATAACCGCAGCAGACATGCCTTAAATTATTATTAACCAGAGCACGGCAAACCGCACACAACAGACATACCGATGATGGTGACAACCGCAGTTTTGTTGAGTTTGGTCAGTTTTTGTTACTCTGCCAACATCCTTATTAATGTTTTCAGTTGATTCAATTTTAGGCCTATCAATACATATTATAAATTACCTCACTCGATATACATGTTCTTTCAATCAATATATTTCATCTGGTGTTGGGTACTATTTCGTTATCCTTAGTATTACCTTGGACTATGATATTATATTAGGCTAATCCTATAGGATCCGATTTAATAAGAAAGGAAATTGGATGGGCTTAGTATAATTAAATTAAGGGAATCTATTTCAATCATGATATCATTGTTTGTAGGTTATTCAAATTTCCTTTGCAATATTAATATCTTGTACCTCTATTGGGCAATTTGGTGTTGTGTGGTCCACAAAGTTTTCTGTGAAGAAACTTTTGAACGCTCTCTACATTTAAATGAATCATATCACAAAGTTCTTGTCAGAGATCCTAGTTGTTTCCTAGTTGTTTTTATTTAATTTATTATCAATGAATCCAACTCATTCCTCACTGAATTCACAGCCAATTTTATGTGTATATTTTAATTATTAAGCTTTTACCATGTTCCTATGCAACAGCCTGATGATGGCATTGTACCTTAACTAGCTGCATTTGGATGACTTTCAAAGAAATTTTGCTACATTGTGTTTCATTACACTTCATAAATAAATTAATTCCAAGAATAATTCAACTTAAATAGATGTGCATTCTTGCAATGTTTATTATGTTGATTGTGAAATAGTAACTTATATACAGAAGCAGTAATATTATTATTGTTTGTAAACGTAGGTTACGTTTTGCCGTATTTGGTTATCGTTCTATCTCATCACACTCACTATACTTGCACGCGAATTTTCAAGAATTTTCTTTATATTATAATCGTATAAAAAATATAACCTCATTTTCCATTGTGAATTTGCATTTCTTCATGCAATAAAGTGATTAAAATATTTCATAACAAAATTTAAGTACCTATTAATATTAAATATCAAATGTTTACATTGAATAGTTTCAACTACACTTCACCAAATTGCATTAAAGATAATGAAAAATTCAGTCTTTTTCTTTGGAATTGAAGCAGAGAATACTCCACTTTTTTTCGATATATTATGTTATAACTCTCTAGACTGGTTCCCTAGGTAGTTTTACATTGTATACACGGACAAAGACAAAAGGAGCTACTCTTGGGGTGTTCCTTATTTTCTTGGGAGATAAAACTATCCCTTACAAGCACTGTTTGCAACTAATTAAGAAATGTTTTAAACTTTACAAAAGTAATTTGAAGAAAATTCTATTTAATTCACATCCGGAAGCGTCTCAAATCGAAATAATTTTAAAAAAAGTTACGTAGAACCAGCTGAGTGTAAAAACGACAAAGGAATTCAATTATAAACTTAACAGGGTTTCGAACTGTGCATTTGACATGTTGTTGTGGTTATGCAGCGTTTTTGTGATAATGACATTTTAATCAACTGCACTAAATGATGTTACAATCCCAAATTGGCTACTTCATAATGAAAAAAAATTACGAATTGACTTTTAAAATTAGTTTATTATTTTCAAATTGGCAGTTATAAGTTATATCAACAATCGATCTTTAGTTTTAAAAACCATTCATCACATTCCTCAGTTCCTCTGGTTGGTAAAACAAACCTTACTAAGCTATTATTCAGCAAAACACCTCAGAAGCTCATGTGGTTTGATTCTCGATCATATTCCGTTGTATAAAACATATCAACGACATTTAAGAACATATTAGATGGAAAGTAGAGTATACATTCATATTCTATCTGGCTAGAGTCAATTTCTATTCAAAAAATTTTACATTTTTAGTTATCGAGGCTTTTTTTCAGCAGTTTAAAGTTGAATTCCAGTTTTGAGAGCATCAATTTGCACTTTATTTGGCTGAATTTATTGATGTACTAGACTGTTGCAATATCTTACTTTTCGTTCAGCACCTGGAGTCCAACCTAGATTATTTTAAATATGAGGGGTCCCTCTTTGGAGATCAAGATTTCTTTCACAGGTCAGGTATGATTTACATCTTCTCGTTTGAAGTTTTCGTAAGATTGCTCGCAGCTTTTATTAAAGTGGATGAAGAATCCAGAATTTTGTAATGTAAAAGCTTTCAAAAGCTTTGCGTAAACAGGTGGAAAATGGCCTTACCTGTTCTCTTCTTGTTATAAGCATTTTTAAAAGTTCAAAAGCACTTTTATAATTTTATATTCCAACTTTAAAATTGTTGAGTCGTGATAAATTTGTAATTTATTGATTGTAACCCGACATATTTGTTATAAACATAGTTGGGTTTCATCTTTGCACACCTGCGTTCGCATATTCGCTGCAATTCCAGCTTTATTCCTCCAAATAATGGTATCAATTATATATGTAAACATATTCTCCACAATTCTGATTAAAAGCTAACATTGTAATTGAAATTTGACCTACATTGTTTACCCACAGTGCACCACCTTCCAGAATTTTATGTCCATTTTAATACCATTGAATGTTTCAATAGATTTAGAGGATTGTCAGATCTAGCACATGCGTTTTTAACGTTTTCGACTAATAATGCCTCTTTTAAATGATACTTTTGTCAAAAAGCAACAATTAATGACTTTTTAGGACGAAAAGCCTTCAATTATACTATCGTATTGATTAAGTTGTTAATATTTAATTCCGTTCCATTATACAAATTGATGTATTCGATAATGATAGTATTTAAAGGTTTTCCTAGTATTGGTACCTATATCATCATTTTCCATAGCAAACAATATGTAATTTCAAGAACATTTTTTTATAGAAGCATTACAAATATTTCGAACATCCTTTCTACCATTATGACTGACTTCCAAGGACAACATTGCTAATACCTTCATACTTTTTTTCGGACACATTCGTAAGGACACATTCGTAACTGATTGATTGAATTCTTTGATACGCCACAAAATTTTTAGCACCCGAGACAAAGACCGGTTTCTTGTTATACTCAACAGATTCACCCAATGCATACCTCTCTCGGCTGCTGGTCATTGTTACCCGAAATTTATTAAATCCATGCTTGATTGAGTTTCGCATTTCTTTATACCATCATCAATAGTCTCTATTCCATCTGCGAGACTACCTGATATTTAAAAGCGATCACTAAAGTCCAATTAGTTAAGTTATAATGTAAATAGAAGATCTTTTTATAAATCTTCCATATGACAAGCCCAATAATCCTTATTCCTGTAATTAATATTGTTTCAAATAAATAATTAGAGCGTTCTTCATTTCGCAGTGAAACTAGACTCGAGACTGGGATTGTTCCATTCTTCTTCGCACACCTTTATGCAACTTTATTTATTATTCAAAAATGATCAAACAGGTGATTTTTATTTTTTATGTTCGTGAACCTTACCTTGTGCATGGGAGTTCCCCAGAAATCGTTGAAAAATATATTAATTAATGGTGAGTGGGGCCTTAAATCTCGGTTTTCCTTAATAGCACTAATATCATCGAACACGAAACCACAGTAACAACTGTTATAGTAACATAATATGCTAGTTAGTGCTATAACAGCACACAGTGCGTGATTCAAAGCCATTTTCTCACTCTATTTAACTCATTACTGGACCACTAGTTCATCGGTCTTATTATTGATATACCTACACACTTTCATATTAAGGATTGTTTATTTAAATCTCAAGTACATACAAAACACGCTTTATTATGTTTTCCCTTAAATCACTCGCCGAATTGGTTGGATGTTGAAACAACTGATAGAAACATATCAATTGAAGAATTTACACTCAATTTTAATTCATATATACACTCAGGAGTAAGTCTTCCGTGAGTTTTATTTGCAACTGTTTGTACCGTTATAAAACATCTACACCCCTATACCGTTAGATGAGAACTAAAATGTCTTGCTGGTTTTCCGTTCGACTGGTTAACGGAGCAGCCATACTGCGTCTGCATATCACGTGATCCATGTGTCTGGTCCTCTAAAGCCCAGGCGCAACGTTTGAGTTGATTCGAGATATCGGAATGGAAATATTTAGAATGTGTATAAACTGATATGGTTTTTTCCTGTTTTTCGAGTGAATGTTTTGGTCGAGATATTGCAGTAACACATGCAAAACTGATATTTTTTCGTCCAAACAATTGGACGATTCATTAAAAAGCGGGAAAATTATTTTTCCTCCAAATTAATTGCCAAAGATAGAAGTGACACAGGATTAACAAGGGTGATACAGTTTGTTAAATAATGATTGATGTATGAAAATGTTAAAATCATCATCTCGATGACCTTCTAAGTAGATTCAGTTGAATTGTAATTTCCATCTTTGATAGTTTCCAGTTATTTTTCATAAATTCCTGTCTTGATGTGATGGTGATGATACTGACCTAGCTTGAGTTTCCTCAGCCCCTAGCCTTAAATGGAGGCTGCCACAAGGACACCCCCATATTATACCAAGAGTCTACTGCATAAGTTAGACAAGAAACTCTCGTCCAGGCTGCTAAAACTGGGTAAAACAAAGTTATCGATTGGCTGCTAGTGACCCTGAGAAAGCGTCTTCACAGCATAGGCAAAGTAAGTGAGAACTTACAAGGACTCAGACAGAAGCACATTGGAGTGGAAATAATACATTACAGCTACTCTGAAGATCCCTCCTGATGAACTAGTGGCCTATATAGAAGACATGGTGCAAAGATTCTGCCCAAATGCCTAGGCTGTTGAGCCCAATCCAAACGTATGAATAAATGAATGAATCCTTGCCATTTTCTATTCAATTTCGTGAAAAATTTTCATACATTTTCGATGAGAGCATACTATTCCTCTTACTCTCCCTATAAAAAAACAGAACGTCAGTATGGTTGACTGTTGACACCTGACAACTGATTTAATTGAGCTTCCAGCTCCATTTGGTATAATAGTCATTATTTTAATTATTACAGAACAAACTATAAAAGCAGAGATAAAACTGTTTTATTAACAAATATGCACAAATTAGTTAGCAAACTTTATGTTTACCAATAAAATTAAGTACCTACGTAGCATTATAAAGCGGATTTATATTTATATACAAAAAGATGGCAAACGTTAAAAAATAAAAAAATATTTCTTTCTGAACCTTTGGGTAAATAAAAGATGAAACAGTACAATATTCATAGCTTACTATAGACCTTTTTTAATATTCCCGTAAATAGTCCAAACAGACACAATAGCATAGTACTAGCTAGTCTTTTTTTATTCAGACAAATCTTTTTTGATGGTGCTTTGTTGTCGTCTCTGTGTAAAGCGTATATATAAAATTTAGTTGTAAAATTGCAAGTTTTACTACCAGTGGCGCTATAAAAATAAAACTCGGAAAATGCTAATCAGAAAGTAAGTTAAGAATTTTATAAAAAAAAAGTAGGCAATCTTAAAGTATCTGTATTTTCTTGGAAAGTTTCTTATGATCCATGAATCTTTTTATGTATACCTGTAAACTAATTTTTAAAAATAGGGTTGTCTCGAAATCAAAATTTACATTTCTGTACACATGTTTTAGTTTAGTATAAAGTGTAGAAATGTTTGTCTTTCCATAAACTCCTGTACGATTCGTGGGAATGAAACAGTCGTTTTCGTGCTGGTTTCTGATGAATCAACCGATTAGAGATTGTACAATGTACACCATTAAACAGATTTATGATTTCTTTTTCGAAATGCGAGAAAATTTCAATGAAAATGAGTGGCGTAAAGCCGGAGTGAAAGCTATTGTAAACAATAGCGCGTACCAGTTTCTGCATAATATGAAGGATTACGAACACATTTCTAAAAATCCCAACCTAAACCTTTCCACCGGAATCCATTCTACATAAGCGGGCACTTCCAATCTTTCCTGCGCGAGATACTTTGTGTAATGGAAAATTCATTTTTTGCGTTTGTCTGTATGTGTGTGGTTTTAGTTGAAACGGATTTTGGTAATTCAATCAAGAAAACACGTTTCTTTTGGGCTGAAAACAGATAAAACAAGATATTTCTCATCACATTTCTCGTATGGCATGGAAAATTGGGCTTAAAATTCACAAACTGTGTAGAAAAGAAGAATATAAGGATTTAATATTAACATGGTATTTCTAAAGATCAGTTGGTATAGGAAAAACCAAAACTCACACTTGAATTTTAAGAATCTTGCTTCAGAAAACAGGTTTTCCACTTCCTTTTCGGTATATTCCTTGTTTTTTTGAAATTTTACAAAAAATAAATTGATTTCAACTGCCAAATTGGATTTTTTGGGAATTCGTATTACTTGGATTACACAACAAACTGGAAAATAATGATTAGTTGTTTATAACGAAAGCTTTCGGAATATCAGAAAATATCGTTGTTTACTACGAAATCTTAGGCGATAAAATACGAAGGCATTTTGAATTGGATCCCAGCAATGGTTCGTTCAATAAGTCGTAAAGTTCATATATCGTATTGCATTTCCTCGCTGTATATATTCTCTTGCATTTCATTCGAGCTCTGTGCTGTTTTCCTTTTTCAAGAGATAAGTATTTTTATAGGTGTTCGTTTCGGAATGTCATAATTTATTTGTTATTCGAAAAGTTTTTGAATTTTTTGATCAATCGCTAAAAACTTACATAGGTACTTTCATAAAAAAGGGATTGAAAGACTCTTAAACCATAAAGACATTGAATACTTCATTAGAATTATCTGCTCATTTTTTTCCCAGAAGATAAAGCCTTAAAGTTTTTAATTCAGAAGGGACGGATCCTTTGAAAAAAATTCACAAACACTATTGCTGCTTAAAAATTAAAATATTATTTTTGCCTACATCCCCCATATATAAAATATCTCCATATCTAAATAACTTGTAATACAAACTCATTAAGCTTTGCTAAATTTTCCATAATTACTCACCTATTCTCATAAAGGATCGTTGCTTCCGCGTTTAAAAATATTTTACAACAGAAATTTCGCATTTATCTCATTAACGTCATACTTTTGGAGTATTCAAACTTCTTCGGAGAAAACTTCAACTAAGTAACTTACAAATACCATAAAGGAAACCCAATCTTTGAGTTGAGCTGCTTAATCCTTCCGTAAACTTTTCAAAGTAATTGTTAAATGATTAATGGAAGAGTTTTAGTCGCTTTGAGAAAACCCGTTTTGCAAATATTCGGTATATATTGATAATTAGTTGTTGTCATTTTTAACCCATTAATGAAAACTTCCGAAAATTATGTCTTGAATCTTGAGTAGTTGATAGGGTGCTTAGCACGTCGATGGAACAACATTTTTCTTACTGTTTCTTTATCTTTATACTAATCTATAATCAATATTTTTCCAATGTTATTATCACGATGAAGCTCTCTAAAGAGCCGGTGAGAATTTAATTTCCAAATTCTCCACCCCTAAAACGAGAATTGAAAATGAGAAGAATATTCTTCGAATGCTAGTCATTCCCCGAAGTAACAAGCAACTCCTTACCCACTCAAGATTACATTTGTTGCCTACAGCACGGCGAGCGTACGTACAGCCACAGATATTTATGAGAATTTAGGTGATAAGGCAGCCACCGCTCGCAGGGCCACCCGCTTGTAATTTGATTTATATGTGTTCGAACCGAACTCATTTATTTCTAGTTATAGGGTTGGAATTACAAATAGGACTGTCAAGTTTGGTGTGTAAATTTTCTGTTTATATCTCCATTAACGCTAGCTTGGCACCGGTGTACCTTTATGATCTTTGAATTCGGTGAATTATTCAGGCGATCAATAAACTTCTTCATAAACAACTTCAATTCAAAGGTTATTGTTATCTTGTCTTTATATGAATTTTTTTTATTCATTCACTTGAAAGCTCAAAACGGCAGTATAGACATATTTTTGACTGTAGCATTGCAAATGTAGTTTGCTCCTTCTCTACATTGTCCAGCTTCCCTATCTTATGGAGTAAGGATATCCAAATTCTCAAATTTTCTCTATCTAAGTTTTTGGAGCTGGCTACATAGCTAGAATAACCAATTACGATATTCAAGACTCACTTAATGATGCAAAACAATATTTTATGACTGCTTGGTTCATTTTAGGGTGCTACAACCCCTGTGAAAACTACACGACATAATTATGTGATCGAAGCACCCTATGATTATAAGGGTAACTAAACAAAAGTCTTGTTTGTTCACTCTAAACAAATTATTATCTCGAATTCACAAGTGAATCATGAGCGTTATATTAGGTGAACAACGAATATCCAAGTTACTTCCTTCTCTCGGTAATAATTTCTAATTGGATTGGATAAATAAGTCTGCGGAACCAATAAATTTCAGACAAATTTGATATATATGCAGTTACTCTGGAAAATACAGTGCAGAATTTGTATTAATAGTTTATGCAGTCGTAAGGTATAAATATTATGGTTGTAGCAGAGTACACAATATGTTGCTAGAGTAAGATATACCTACACAATAACGAGAGACACTAAAACCTAATGGAAAATACAAATTTTTTGTTTCTAAATTTATCGGAAACCTAACCTGAAACGTTTTTGTTTTATAATTATATGTATTGTAAATTTTACTGACACATTCGCCTTTTCTATTAATAAAAATATACATTTAATCCAGTTAGTATCATATTTATCAATTTTAAATGCACATTTTCATGCGACAAATTTACATTTACCATTTCGAAATGATATTAGTGCACTGATTACGAAATGCATTGAAACTAGAAACAGTAATGGATAAATATTGTACCTACAAAACAGATATGATTGTTAAACATGCTAAAATTACTTGAAACTATGGATATTGAGATTCAATTTTTAGATTCACGTTCATCCTAAAAATACTTGCATTCGCTGGAGGTTTATTTTTGATGAAAGCTTAGGTTATAACAAACTTCACAATTGGTTTATTTTGTTAGAGTCCACTCTCAACCTTATAATTTGTTTACCAAAGTACCTAACTACTAACATATCGACGCAAAAATTCGGGCTTTAGTTTTTTCAATCTGTTAACTTTCAAGGAACTCTCACAGCAATCCAGTATGAAACTTTGGTGCACAAAATAATGAATCAATATCAAAAATTATCCTGTTTCTTCATATATTTGTTCCAACAATAAACGCCGGGTCTAATTATTGTTCTCGAAAAAATAGCGTCTAAAACCACTTATATTTCTTGAAAAAAAAAATGATTAATGTAACGTTTTCCGCATTCTCTGAAAATCCCCGCAATACATTATACTGCTTTAATAAAACACTGCAGATTAGGAATTCCAAGCACAACATTTTAAATCAGCTATATTCAATTCGGGTAATAAATTGTAGGTCAATTCTGAATCCTATTGGCTAAACTACATCTGTATTTCTGTTAAGGGAGTACAATAGCAAGACCATAATTTATTTCCCTTATCATACACCCAGCATCTTATATTTACAATTCGGCTTCGTGCATTGGAGGAAGAAGTTAACGGGAAGATAACAAAAATATTAATAGAGAAAATATTCGATATTACATTTTATATTCATGGGAAAATATACTAAACTTATCGATTTTTTATAAATTCTATATAGATTCCAGCTTGAGTTAACATTCTGCTCTGATTGCCTCTTATATTCACATTTGATGAACGTTATTTTTAAAACTATGTGGGTATAACGGAAGAATAAGCTTTTATTTACGGTTTCTGGAATATTAGTTTCCTGAAAGATTAATTTTTTGTGCTTAGCTGGATTTTTAATGTTAATCATAATAATCAACAAATATAAAAGTACTCTTAGCTAAACTATGGAAACAATTTGTGTATGGTGGTCTGCCTTCTCCTCCAAATGTTATTCAGACCCTACCGAATATAAGAATTGTTAAAGAGAAAAGGATAAAGTATCCACCACGTGTTAAGTCATTTTTTTTTGTAGAGGTCGTCGGAAAAATAAATTGTGTTCACAATTTCATCCTCGGTTGCTTGCCGATATAAAGTTCATCCCCATTATTTCGCAACATGACCAATTTTACATTTCGTCAAGTCATTGTCACTTTATGTATTCCATGCATACGATTTTGAGCCGCGTACGTGTAGTGGATGTCCACAGGAGTAGGTTCATGTGAGACTCAATTTACATAATAATTGTCTCTTTGGAAAATAGCCAAGGTGGGTTATTTGTGTATAAAATTGCTATAAAAAAGGGTGACGGTTACGGGTTTGTATTATCCAGCATATTGGAAAAGATCTTATATGTTGTATTTAATTGATATAAAATTCTCCACTATGCTTTTTCAAGGTAGGTTTCCATTGATATGGGCGATTACCTGCTTTAATTAAGATTAAACTCACTCACCTGAAACTTCTTTCTTTTTCCACTCAATTCCATCTTGAAAGTCTGGTATTTTCTTTAATTCTACTTTTAATATGTCAGCAAGACTTCCACTATTTACCTGGTTTCGTCCTTCTCCACAATTTCCTGAAGCGTTAATTTCCACTCGAAATAAATGCAATCCTTCATTTTAAACCGACTTCCTTGGCAATTTTCTCTTTTATTTACTTAAATTATAGAAGGAAGAATGTTTCTTAATTCCAAGGTGTTCCTGTATTATCGTTGGTAATATCAAATAGTGATTTATTACCATACTGGCTACATTTCCTTTCAACTTTATTAACTACGCAACATCAAGGACATTCATTACGGAAGTTTTAGGTGAGCACTGTTTTCTCACATGAAAGCCCTCCAAGGTAAAACAATTGTAAAGTTAGTCTTAAGTATATGTATGCAACTATTTACATATACCTATCGTGTTGAGTATTCCTTGCAGCTATCACAAACTGACTAGTTTAAATTATTGCACATGCAAAGATAATGAAGCGGGTGTATTTTGAAAGCAACTAGTTCGAATAAGACATGTTTTCGTATTTAAATCGACTTGAGTCAATTTTCTTGAGTTATCCGTTTTACCTCAAAGCCTATTATGTCTATTTAAGTTAAAACTGAAGCATTTTACTAATTTTATTTGCTCCTAACTAGTTGTCTGTAGACATACAGCATTAGAATTTGTTCAAAGTTAAAGTTTGACTAGATAATGTCAAATACTATAAGCTATTGAACTTTTTCTTCACCACAAATCTTCAGTGTGACGAATGAAATAACAATTTATCGTATTTGATTATTGAAAGTCGAGTAGTTGAGAAAGTTAGCAAAGAGCGTGTGAACGGGATATAAAACTTGAAATCTAACCAGCAAAGATCTTTATAGAAATACTTTTAAAAATGTATCAACAAAACATGCATGCATTCTCTCATTTTTCACTGTTATCGACTGACACGCTTGGCTGGAAATTCAGACAGTTATTATACACTTAAAATTAATTATTTGTGACAAAACTCCGCATCCAAGTAATGGCGGTACAATGGGGAAGTGTTTGGGGAAAAGTTGTTCGATGTTGATTGTTGAAACTCACGCAACTCAACGAATGATATCAGTTGAAGGACTCGCTGGTTAGTACCTACTCCAGATGCAATAATTTTTAAAATATGTTTATGAGAATAGGGGAGAAAACTATTTGCATTGATAGGTATCGTTTACTATTGTTTTCTTGTAATAAAAGCTGCTCAAGCTCACCCTTATTTGTGCTGTAATTTATTTCAGTTAAAATAATAATGATCTATAAGTGAACCACCCCTTTCTACTCGGGTTAAAACCGATTTTAACTCTTCCGTGTTTCACCTGACCAAAACCATGATTTATATTTGTTTTTATCTCAAAGTTACACCTGTCACCATGTATGATTACTTTGAAAGTAATTTCGCTGCTAGCCGCAACACGGACGAGCCTATAAAGATATCAAAAACGGCATCAACAAATATATATATATATTCCACGATGGTGGTTGGTTTTTAGGTTTTGATAACTTCCATTTGTTTTGTTCCGACATTTACAAATTGTAGAAGAGTTTTTTGTAATCCGGAGAATACAAATTTAACAACTATGGAACTGGAACTATGAGGAAATCATAGAGTTCACTCCAACTTAGTTCTTACTTAGGGGTATCTGGTTTCGAATAGCTATAGCTTTATTTTTGATAAACTTTTTATTACTTTGGTAGTTGGAGAGATTCTTAGATATAGTGTGGAATGTTTTGTTTTGAGAAAAGCTTTCTACACTATCGATTTCAGCGCTTTTAGCTCTTCTTCTTTCAGTTCCTTGCTGATTTTTTAACCCTTGTCTATCTCCAAGTCAACTAACTAGAAATGCTGCTACTCAGAAAGGTTGCAAAATTGTCTTGGTGGCTATAAAACTCTCTAAATATTGTTATAAGCTGGTTTGAGCTGATGAATTTGACATAACTGTCCAAAAATCTTTAAAAACTGATAATTTTTTCCAATTTTTTTCGCCAATAAATTGGAAGGTAGAAAAGGTGATTCGATTAGATGAAATTTAGCATCTTTATTTCATCTTCTAACAATAATGGCAATGAAATAATTCTAGTTATTCAGGAAACTGTTTGGAATTTGTTTATGTTGCTTTAGGCTAACTAAGGAGAGAGCAAAGTGGAAATATATCAACTTTTGTCCACTAAAACTGGAAATAAAAAATTCAGTTGTTAGTTTGTGAATAGGAGAGTTTTTTTAGAATAAAATGTACTACAGTACATGAAAAAGAACGACGGAAAAACCATAAATGATGAAGTTTTAGAATAATCTTTCATATCCAAAAAGAAAAATCATACTTTCAGATGAACCAAAAAATAAATATATCCGTTCCCATTTTGGAAGCGGTGGGTGTATAGCGCTTTGAAGCGAACCTGACACTAATGTATATATGAAACCAAAAACCAACCACACTTCCGCCTTTGAATAGAGGCGCATTTACATCTTTTCGATATTATGATAGAAATTGCGAAACTCGGGTCAGCAGGCAAACGATGGTTATATTTGATCTCAACTTTACGAATCTTCCTCCATTTTTCACTTAATACAATTTTATTGCAGCTTTTTTTATCTCACTAGTAAAAATTACGCCACAGATCTATAAGGCTGCTTACGTTTATGTGAATATATATATCAGGTCGATATTTTTTTCTCAATTCTATGATCTAAATCCAAGCTTTGGTTAAAACATTTTGCATGAATTAGCATATTATTTATGCTAAAAGCTTCATATAAAAAATTAACCAGTACTTAGTGAGTTAACAAATCTGCAGTTTCAGGATAAATTTACCCATGAAATCCATGCTTACGGATCGAAACTTAATGTAACCTAACCGAAAGAAAAATATTTAAATTCACGGAAAAAAAATTTCATCTGAATAATCAGTTTGGAAAACAGATACTTCAAAGCTTTCAATAATCTGGGAAATCTCCGGTATTTCTTGAATATAAACTTTCCATTCATTTGGTAAAATTTGGAAAGCGGATTAAAACTTCGTTTTACAAAATCGTAAAAACGTATCGGTCAGCGTCCAGTTTAAGTATCACATTGGTCTGTATCTTCGAGGACAATTCCCAGGTAATTACTTTTTATGTTAACATAAAAATAAACTCAATAAAAAGAGCGAATACAAAGGAAAATCTTCTCTAGACGAAAATAATGTTATACGAAACGGGAAAGGCTAGATGAAAGAACTCAAATACAAACAAATATCCAATTCTCTGGATCTGGGCATTCTAATAAATTGCAAGTCAATTGCTATGTTTTCGTCTTTGTCTTTACAGTGAAGGACAAGCTAATTTTATTAAGTGAATGGGAATGAATAAACAAATCAAGTAAAAACCCAAATTAATCTATTATGGAATAAATTGAATATAATTTAATGGTCTATATTCAACCAACAAAAAAGATAGAAGGGCCATCGTGAGTCAAAAATTCGTGCGGAACTTCATCAATGTTATATAAAAAATACAAACTGTTAATCCAAATTCATTACAATTATTAACATCTCATACTAAAAGTAAAACGACTCTTTTAAAGATAGATGTCACAGTTTTTCAATATTTCATACGTGGGCTTCTTCCGTTCGTTCTGAAATTTTCACAAAATAATAGGGTCTTTGGAAAAATCGACCCCTTGGCAATATTTCCAAAGTTTGCGTCCTTTATCCTCTGCCATCTACTTTATTATTATACGAGATTCTCAAGAACAGTGAAGAACTCAGCATATTGTAATCTTATTCCGCATAAAGTTTTATTAAAAAAATGGAAAAGGACAGATCGTTTCCGACATTAGGTCAAAATTTGAACGAAAAAGTTGAATGGGGTGTTTTCAGGGGAATTAAAATTGACACTAACAAATTCTCTACTTGACATTTCAATATTTCATGACGAGTAATTTAATTACATGAAATTATAATTTCAAATTACTGCTTAAATTAACAAACAAAACTTTTAGCATGACAAACTATTAATGTCTTTGTCCCAACATTGTTTGAAATTATTTAACCGAAACTTTAGACATTTCATTATAACCCTCCATTCGGTATCTAGTAATACTTTGATAAGTAACAGTCAGGCTGTTTCTAGGTAATTTTGTAATTGCAAATTCCACTGAAATATCAGCCAACTTTCAAAAACAACTATTGAATCATCCGATGGAAATACTGCGTCACTAGCACGGCCCTAATCGAATTTGGTTAACCGTTGTCGCTTTTAACTCAATAGTAACGTTAACAAGCAATTAGATCGGGAAAATCTCCGTAGCCGACTAATCGAAATCGATAGTCCAGAGATACTATCGCTCGATGTCCAATACAATTGGCGTATCGTTAAAAAAATGTTTTAAACTTTCATAAAAACTATTCTTACAATTTTTAATCTATGTTCAATATATTAACTTAGAATCATCTGTATCTCTGTATCTGTAGAGTAGGGAGGGTGAGTGTAGGCTCACAGCACTTAGGCCACATATGACCCATTGTACATCCTCCCGAGGAGTTGTCCTCCTAGGTCATCGTCCATCCTGTCCTTCTCAGGAAGGTGAACAGGTCACCAGGAGACATCTCCTTTATATCGGCAGGTGTAGGCCAAGACTCACCGAACACACACTCTCTTATCGACGATAACTCCGGACACTCGCATAGGACATGCCTGACAGTCTCATCTTCCTGTTCACACATCCTGCATAGAGGTGTGTCCACTAGCCCCATAGTATGGAGGTGTTTTCTTAGTTGACAGTGGCCAGTCAGGAATCCCACTGTTATACGTAGGTTTCTTCTGGTCATCGCCAAGTATTTTTTCGGCGCCATCTTCCCAGGGTCGCCCAGGGTGATCCTGGCAAAACTGCATCCTTTGATTGCCTCCCATCTCTCAAGGGATTGAGCATGGGTGTAACGTTTGGCTAGTTCCGCAATTGTCGAAGTCGTCAGGCCGTAGGTGTCACTGGGTCCAAGAATTTTCAGTCCAGCGGCTTCCCTGGCTAAAGAATCAGCAATGCGATTTCCTTTACTCCTGTCGTGCCCTTTAACCCACCTCAGGATAATATTGTTATCTGCCGAGGCGTTAGCTAAATCTTGGTGGCACTCTAGTACTAGTCTTGATATAACACGTTGTCTGTTCAAGGCTAATAGGGCTTGTCTACTATCAGTGCAGATTATTATGTTTTTGTCAGAAATTCCTTTTCTGGTTAGTTCTTTTGTGGCAATTGAGATACCAGCCAGTTCTGTTTGAACTACGCTGGTATTGTTTCCCATTCCCCACTTGATCCTTAGGCTTAGTGCTCTCGAGTAAACTCCACATCCTGAGCCTTCATTCATTTTTGAACCATCTGTATAAATGCGTATTGCATCTGCCGCATCTGGCTCTGTGTTGTGTTTTATTTGTATTTTGTAGGGTTTATTAAACAAAAACCTGGGTTTAATTGCATCATTGGCTGCCTGCAGCAGAGGTAGCGCAGTAAGCGCTTCCTGCCATAGGCTTAACCGCAATTGGCCCACTCCTACTTCGGGGTTTACACCAGCCGTGCGCAATCGTACCATGGCCATCAACGCAACCTCCTTGACATACAGGTCCAGAGGGGTCAGACCAGTAATAAGCTCCATTGCTGCGGTTGGTGTTGTTCTCATGGCTCCTGTGATGTTTAAACAGGCCATTCGCTGTATTTGATATAGTTTTTGAATGGCCGTTGCTTGTAGAACCTTCGGTCCCCATGCAATTGCTCCATACGTTAACATAGGTCTTATTATTGCAGTGTAGATCCAGGAGACCACTCGGGGTGACAGCCCCCATGTGCGTCCCACTGTTCTCCGACACTGTTCATAAGCCACATATGCTCTTTTTGCTCTGCTGTGTAGATGAGAGTTCCATGTTAGTTTCCTGTCGAGGGTAATACCAAGGTATTTCACCTCTTCAGAAAAGTTCAGTTTGCTTTTGAAGATTTCGGGGGATTTTAAACCCGATAAACTCCTTTTCCTGGTAAAAAGGACCATCTCAGTCTTCCTGGGATTGATCGAAAGTGAGTGTTCCTTACACCATGTTTCAATTAATTTGAGCCCATCCTGCGCTCTATCGCACAGTGTGCTCACAAAATTGCCTGTCTGCAAAATAACTATGTCATCTGCGTATGCAATTGTGTAGATTCCATTGTTGTTGAGGTGATTAATCAGGGTGTCCAGGACTATGTTCCACAGGAGGGGCGATAAGACTCCTCCTTGCGGACATCCCCTCATGACCAGTCCTCTTACTGTGATGTCTTCTACATTGATACTTATTGCTCTACTAGAGAGCATCTTGAGTATCCATTCTCCTACTACCAGAGGTACATTCCTGGAGTTGAGTTGCTGGGTAATTGTTGGAAAGGTTGTTTTATCAAACGCTCCCTCGATGTCTATGAATATACCCAGGGTGGATTCTTTGTTGTCCAATGATCTTTCGATTCTGCCAACCACTTGGTGAAGGGCCGAATCAGTGGACCTTCCCGGAGTATATGCATGCTGATTTGGATGAAGTGGGTGGTGAACTAGCACTTCATCTCTTATGTACCGCTCGCATAACCTCTCCATTGTTTTTAAAAAGAACGATGTGAGACTAATTGGTCGGAATGCTTTTGGTAAGGTGTAATCCATCCTACCTGGTTTTGGTATGAATACCACTCGTACTTCTCTCCACTTACGAGGAATATACCTCAGAGCCAAAGAGGCTCTGAAAATTCCAACCAGGTGCGGCATAAGAATATCCATTCCCCATTGAAGTAGGGCTGGTCTTATTCCGTCAGGTCCTGGTGACTTGAAGGGGGAAAAGCCCGATATGGCCCACCTTATCTTGTCCTCGTCAATTACTGAACTAGCAAATTGCCAGTCGTATTGTGAGGGTGTTGTTGGTACTTCCATCCAGTTTGACGTTCCGGGAGAGACAGAACCTGGGAAGTGAGTTTCCATAAGAATCTCAGCGCTCTCTTGAAGGTTGGCGGCCTTGTCGCCATTTTCCCTTGTAAGGATGCCGATACTCTTATGTTGGTCGTTTGAGAGCGCCTTTTGTAGCCTAGAAACTTGTGGGAAGTCTTCGACTGCCTCACAATAGGCTCTCCAAGCTTCTCTTTGCTTTTGTCTGCAGACTTTTTTGAACTCTTTGAGGTTGGCTTTGTATATTCCCCAGTCCTCTTTGAGTGTTGTTCGTTTTGCCTTGTTAAAGGTCGTTCTCGCTGTCTTTCTGAGGTGTTCCAGTTCAGGGCACCACCAGCTATTGGTCGTGCCACCTGTCTGAACCATCCTCATCGGACAGGATTCCTTATAGGCAATGTCCATTTTGTTTTGGATAGATACTGTGTACCTTTCCAGTTCCTCATTATTGCTAGGAGTCAGGACCTCTGTTTCCCGCAGAGCACCTTTTAAGAGTCGATTGTAGAGAGCTACATCCGTCCTCTTCGGGTCGCGAGATTTTACAGTGGTCCTGAGATCCTGGCTTACCGTGTAGGTCAGCCAGCGGTGGTCTGACATAGAGATATGATCTGACACTTGCCAGTCCTTAATTTGGTTTGATATTTTGGTTGTCGCCAGCGTAATATCTATTAATGTTTGGCTACGGGCGTTAATGAATGTCGGCTCCGTGCCTCTGTTTAAGATTGTTAGATCTTTCTTAATTATATATTCATAAAGAGACTTACCTCGGGCGTTGATATCCTTGCTGCCCCAGCTCAAGTGGTGGGAGTTTGAGTCACAACCCAATATCAGCTCCACTTTTTGGTTGAGGCAGTGATCCACTAGTACCTCCGTCTCTTTAGTCGGTGGTAGGGTGGCTGCATCTGAAGGTAGGTACACCGATGCAAGTACCAACGCCGTATATTTGCCTCTTCCATCTGGACATTCCACTTTAACCGCAGTGAGGTCTGAGGTGCAGAATTGTGCCATTGGAGAAGCTCTGTATTTCCTTGGGACGTAAACTGCTGTCCTAGGTTGCTGATTGCTTGGTAGGCTGAAAATTTGACCCTTTAGACTACTAAAACCAGTAATTTTGGTCTTTATTATCCAGGGCTCCTGGATCAAAGCTATTGCATCCTCCAATACATCAAGGTGCCGACATAGTGTTGCCGTTGCTGCCTTATTGTGTTGGAGGTTGCATTGTATGATATTTACCTTTTTTCCAACGTCCTTGCCCATGAGTAGGTTGGTTAGATTAGGTTTTCTTTAGAGGTCCATCCGCTCCTCCGCTAGGGGAGAGGTGACCTCGCTATTTTCGGGTACCTCCTCCGTCAGGTCATCGACTGATTCGACGTCCTTTCCGGAACCCGTGGTGGCCTTGGAGTCAGTATCCACTTTGGGTGGCTCGTCTACCAAGGACCTCGGGTCTTCAGAGGTACCCCCTGTTTCCTTTCTTGAAACCCTGATGGTCAATGAGGTGAACGCATAGCTCATCCTCATCGACTTCTTCTTGAGGACCGCCATATCTTTGTCTCCGATCCCGAAGACGAAGAGGTGTCCTCCTGGGTTCACCTTAACCTCATGGTGGAAAGTGCACCATCTCGCCACCGTCAGATCAGGGTTCTGCGCCCTAAGCCGACCAAGCACCCTCTCCTTTTCACCGGATGTCGTCTTGTGGACGTCCTCCGGGATCCAGAGCGAGGCCTTGGTCAGCTTAGGGAGCCCATCCACGCTGACGACCGCCAGTGATGCTTCCTCCCACGGCTTGAGGTTTTTTGTGGCTTTTTGCAGCCACTCTAACGTCCCGTCATCATCGCAGACCACTCTGATGATTTCACCAGAGTATGTCCACGATTTAAACGTGGGCGTTTTGCTGTTGCTGCTGGAGGCGGAGAAGATGATCTTGTCCAGTTCCTCTAGCAGTTGGTTTTTGATGATTCTTTCCCGTTCTGAGGTAATCTTACCGTACGGGTTAGTTTCATCTATGATAGCAACCTTGAGGTGTCTCAAGGCGGCATCCGCAAAGGTCTTAGAAGACGCGGCGACATTTCTGTCGGTACGCGGCTTCTTCAGTCTTCGCGGAGTCCCCTCCGTGGAGGTGCTCTGGTGAAGGCGCTTTCCTGCAGGGGCTGCCGGTTCCTTGCCTTTATTCAAGGCGGAGCTCTTGGCGCCCGCCGCAGGAAGTGCCTTTGCTTTTGGAGGTGGAGTGACGGAGGAGGGGGGAGCACTTGTAGTTGCTGCCGCCCCTGATTCCCTCGCTCTCTTCCTCCTTTTGGCTTCGGCGCCGCAAATGCGCTTCCGCCTTTGTGTTCTATCACGAGGTGATCTTCCATGTCCAGCCTCGTTCTGTGCAGTATTTTGGGGTGGACATTTCTGTTCATCCCCAGTTACTGCTTTTGATCGAGGTGAGCACTTCTGTCCAGCCTCGGGATTTGTTTTTGTTTTCGTGTTTGTGTGCATGTGTGTTCCCACGAGTAGCAAGGGAAGGGTTGGTCACCTCTGGCAGAGCCCCGCATTACCAGAGGAAGGCTAATTACAATGGGGTTCCGCCCGGTTCCCCAAGGGGATCGTTCGTGACCGCATAACACCCTGCGGCCATTCAGCTGTCGGCACGATTCCTTACACCTTAGCTTGGGTAGGCTGGTCCGCGGTGGCATATTCAGCAAAGGCTTTTGGGGAGGTTTAGCTCCCCTCACCCTACTTATTCTGCCACTGACCAAGGGACCGGCGACAGTCCCTTGGCCGTTCCCCTATCCGCCACCTGGGGACGCGCCCGATAGATAGCCCAGTCCACGGGAACTTAGAATCATAATTGGGGGATCAAAATTATTTGTCTGTAGTATTATATTTCTGCTTTTATATACACCCATGCTCTTCTATAAGGTTTCTTCTTCTATACATCAAAATCCTTTTCCTTCTTGCTCCCCCAATTTGGGTTATTTGAAGTCCCCATTCAAGCTCAGTGTCTTCCTTACAAGATTCCAAACTAGTTTCAAATACATTTCACAAGTCTTCCATATAAATAATTATTCCATTAATATATTGAGCTTTTTAGCTCTTGTGTTTTTTGAAGGAATAATTTTCTTTTAAATTGTCTGTTCTCAATTCTGGATCTAAATTTAATTTAACTGGTCGTAAAACTTTCGCAAATGAAGTAACTTTTTTTTGGCTCTCTTCCAAGGTCAACAATTGGTTTGGAACAAACGATTTAAACGTGGGCGTTTTGCTGTTGCTGCTGGAGGCGGAGAAGATGATCTTGTCCAGTTCCTCTAGCAGTTGGTTTTTGATGATTCTTTCCCGTTCTGAGGTAATCTTACCGTACGGGTTAGTTTCATCTATGATAGCAACCTTGAGGTGTCTCAAGGCGGCATCCGCAAAGGTCTTAGAAGACGCGGCGACATTTCTGTCGGTACGCGGCTTCTTCAGTCTTCGCGGAGTCCCCTCCGTGGAGGTGCTCTGGTGAAGGCGCTTTCCTGCAGGGGCTGCCGGTTCCTTGCCTTTATTCAAGGCGGAGCTCTTGGCGCCCGCCGCAGGAAGTGCCTTTGCTTTTGGAGGTGGAGTGACGGAGGAGGGGGGAGCACTTGTAGTTGCTGCCGCCCCTGATTCCCTCGCTCTCTTCCTCCTTTTGGCTTCGGCGCCGCAAATGCGCTTCCGCCTTTGTGTTCTATCACGAGGTGATCTTCCATGTCCAGCCTCGTTCTGTGCAGTATTTTGGGGTGGACATTTCTGTTCATCCCCAGTTACTGCTTTTGATCGAGGTGAGCACTTCTGTCCAGCCTCGGGATTTGTTTTTGTTTTCGTGTTTGTGTGCATGTGTGTTCCCACGAGTAGCAAGGGAAGGGTTGGTCACCTCTGGCAGAGCCCCGCATTACCAGAGGAAGGCTAATTACAATGGGGTTCCGCCCGGTTCCCCAAGGGGATCGTTCGTGACCGCATAACACCCTGCGGCCATTCAGCTGTCGGCACGATTCCTTACACCTTAGCTTGGGTAGGCTGGTCCGCGGTGGCATATTCAGCAAAGGCTTTTGGGGAGGTTTAGCTCCCCTCACCCTACTTATTCTGCCACTGACCAAGGGACCGGCGACAGTCCCTTGGCCGTTCCCCTATCCGCCACCTGGGGACGCGCCCGATAGATAGCCCAGTCCACGGGAACTTAGAATCATAATTGGGGGATCAAAATTATTTGTCTGTAGTATTATATTTCTGCTTTTATATACACCCATGCTCTTCTATAAGGTTTCTTCTTCTATACATCAAAATCCTTTTCCTTCTTGCTCCCCCAATTTGGGTTATTTGAAGTCCCCATTCAAGCTCAGTGTCTTCCTTACAAGATTCCAAACTAGTTTCAAATACATTTCACAAGTCTTCCATATAAATAATTATTCCATTAATATATTGAGCTTTTTAGCTCTTGTGTTTTTTGAAGGAATAATTTTCTTTTAAATTGTCTGTTCTCAATTCTGGATCTAAATTTAATTTAACTGGTCGTAAAACTTTCGCAAATGAAGTAACTTTTTTTTGGCTCTCTTCCAAGGTCAACAATTGGTTTGGAACAAAAGTAATTTTTTGTTGAACAAAAAATATGTTTGAAGCAACAGTTTGACCGGGTTTTATATTTCTCAATTATAACATTTTCAACTTGTGACACGCCCAAAAGAGTGAGAGATACGCGAATAATAATTGTCTCTTTTTCTTGGGAATAAAAGAGATTTAGCATGATAATAATTAATGCAAGTCAAGATAACGTCTGGAAATTGCTAAATATTTCAGAGTTTCTAATTGAATTTTGCGAGACCAATTAATAAGTTGCCAGAAAATTTGTATGTAATGTTCATTTAAAGTTGATTAAAATCACGCTTTGTTCCCATTTTCTAATAATTTATTTTGTAAAGTATATTTTCATTATATTAACATTTTAATTAGTTCATTTTCAAATAAAATTACAGTTATTCTGGAGAAAATTATATACAATTAGCCAAAACTGATTTTAAATACAGGTACCTATAGATTATTCTATGCAAAAACAAGAAAATTTGTACAGGTGATTCGATTGAACCTCCCCAGTTATCGCAAATGAAAGAGTCTGAATTCGGTGGTTCTTTGGATAATTTTGAACCCTCAGCCACACACATACCTAATCATACTGATGTGATTTACGTAATGAAATTGGTCAAAAATGCTCGACCATAAAACGTGAGCTTTTAGTGAATTGGTATTGAACAATAGAATATATTTTCGTTTACAAAATTTGCTTTTGCATATATATTTGTTTTATTTACACGTTAATATTGGGTATTTGTCCTACGTTACATTGTCCGTGATACGTGTTACATTTTGAATCAAGCTGATTAACATTATTTTGTGTTTTGGATTGAAATGTTGGATTGTAGTAACAATTTTTTTAGTAGTCTCGCCGATTTTTTAGAAGGGACAATGTTTATGATGTGATTTAACACAATTTCACAACTTTATAGATCCCTATTCCAGGATGCCACTGGAGTTTTTCTTTCCTAATTGTTGAAATTCAATCATAAAACTTCTCTTTCATAATTACTTTGAAGTTATACATTCAGCTAACTGCAATTCTCCTTTTTAGAAGTTCTGTAACTGCCGCTTTTGGATAAAAAGAACCCACATTAATTTCTCTCCTCAATCTATTTCCGTCACGCTATCTTTTACTTCTTTTCAGGCCTTGTAAAGTGGCCATATGTTTGGAGATATTAAATTTCTCCTAGATAAAAACCACTTCAGAAAAAAATTGCCATAACATACTCGGTTACCTTTGATATTATTACTTGAGAGAATGGTAGCGCAGTTATGTAACATAAATCAATTTTTTTGGTACATCCAGTATGTTTATGTTAATATATTCACCAAGAGAATCCTATCGCATTTCAAAAGGATAACAGTGAACATTGAAATTTCCTCAACCACTATAATAATAAACAACAAAACTAATGGTTTGCATTCCCTCCATAAATATGGCTCAAAGCTTCGAAGAATCCATCCTAAAGAAGGGCTGATATTAATAAATATCGTGGGAGTTTTTATTTGATTTCTCCCTGGTCTATTGCGACCCATTAGATACAATATACCAGCGGTATTGTAAATTCCAATAACCCAGCTTTCCTCAACGACTGAAATGACCTTTTGTTTTATGTGGAATGAGACTTCTTATACGTTTCCGGTGGAATTAAAACCACCAAAAGGAATAAATCAAGTTTATCTTAAACCGTGAGTGCAGCATTTTGCATGTTTATTACCGACGGTTCGGTCCCAGAAAAAAAAAATACGCATTTTTATTAGATGTTGAATATATTGTGATTTATTCGTTTAGATAATTTGTTGAGGTTGTTTTAGAACCTTGATTTATGTATGCCGCGGTGGATATTTGTCGCACATTTGTCTAAAGGATTATGAAACATTTTTATTTACACAACTTAGGGGAAAAATAAATATTATTCTATTATTCATTAGGATTATACTTGATTCAAATTTATCATTATCAGTTACAACTGGCAAATTAGACGAGTTTGTTATGTAACTCTTTCTACTTGGAAAATGTAATACACTGGGGAAACGAACAATGAAAATAGTCTACACGGATACGAGTGTGTAGCCCTTCGGCTTTTATGAGGTCGCCCTTATTTTAACATGTCTGGGAACACAGAGAGAGAGGCATCAGCCAGCAGCCCTCAAAACTTCGCATAAAGGACGAGCCGATGGACAATGGAAAAGCAGAACGTGAGTGAATCTGTTTTGCCCATAGTAATATTGAGTTTGGAAGTTTCTACCCAATATCCTCATTCAGTACTCTTGTTGGAAAAGTTTTTGATTCTTGGACGTTCAATTGGAAAAGTTGTTATTCACATTAATATTATAAATTTATATTACATCTATTTTTAACAATAAGTTGAAATTATGATGAGCAATTATCATCCAGCTTCAAAACTATATATTCTAGCTTGTAAATTCCCTAAGTGGATTTCACATTTATTGCATACATTAAAGTTTCACCCCACATTTTTTACTGTCGCAGTAAGTGAAGGTAGATTTCCTGTTGAATTTATTGCGTCCATAAAAACGTTATAAAGTAATGAAACTAGAGTTTCAAATACGACTGAATAGTAGAAATGTGTTCAAAATATGATGTAATCGTAAGACTGATTCGACTTGATCGAAATGTTCTTGGAACGAATGGGAGATAAAAAAAAGTCACTCACATTTTTTGATATTTCATGTCTTTGATTGGTACAAGAAAGTGCAGCACAATTTAAATTACAGACTGTCTTCATTACCATTCAATGCTGGCTGTCATATTTAATAGTTGACTGTTCTCTAATTTTAAGAATAAGTAAAAATTGCAGATAACTGTTAGTTTATTCCTCACTGATTTTCAGTATTTTTATAGGGATTAAGTTTATTTAAAAAACGTATTATCCTTAAAATATATATTTAATAAAAAATTAGAAGTACATGAATTCCATTAAAAATAACAAGTTGATGGAATCAAATAGAAAATAATAACTGTTACAACGGTATGCATAACTTTTGGAATTTATAAAATAAATTTGCAAATAAGAACTGTACATTTACTATATAAAATAATTTGTTAAAATACTATATACTATTTTTGTAATCACTCAATTAAATAAGATTTTTTATGAATGTATCTAAAATAATATAATCGATTAACAATGGAAACTAAATCTATTTTGAGAGAAAGAAATTTTTTTCTTCTATTTTCTGTAGGCGTCAGACGCTTCTTCTTCTTTTTTCAAAGCTTGAATCAGGATTGTAGAAAGAACGATATTTAGTACCTGAAATCAAAAAAATTAATAATGTTTATTTGTATCTTTCCAAAAGGCTATGGGAATTGTTATAACTTTGACGTTGGTGGCAGCCATCGTGTAAATACGTGTCCAACGGGGCCATTTATTCTATTTTTCCCTTTATTACACAAATAGTTTTTCCAAATACTTTGTATTTTTCAGTGAAACGGCAAAATCGACAATAAAAACTTGTCATTACTGACGCGACATTTAAACACATCGATGCACGTTATTCTACTAACAATGAACTCATTAATGATCCTACCCGTTTCCAACAAATTTAACTATACGATAATTTTTACAGTTCATTTAATTCCGGATCAATTAAAGCTCTATTCAATCAACTACAGTGACATGTTCGTTACCTATTCAATGATTTCATACGAAATTATCTAAATAACTTTGATAAATGATTTTTATTGAAATTAATGGAGAATATTAATCACCAACGTTACGATAATATTTTTTTGCTTGAATATCATTTATTTGTGAGAAAAAATTAGACCTATGAACTTCGGGACTGCTCCATGTCTAATTGTGACAGTTTGAGGTGAAAATTCGGTCAATAAGTGGCAAATTATTAAAATTTAATTTTGAACTTTTTCCAAAAACTTGTAAATTAATATTGAAAGTATATATTTCTTCATAATAAATTTGAGTCAAAAACATATTCAGTCCTATCGGAATTCCATCAAAATCACTATTTAATTATTTATATTTGACACACATCGACATAAATTTTAATTACGTAAAATCCCATATTGTTGCTAAACGAGACGGTTTTGTTTCAATAATAATTTGCTGGCGTTGTTTTAAAACGTGAACCTGGCACATTATTAATCTATGATTTAATTTATCGTTTGTCGTTAATAACTCAAACAGGAGGTACATTTTAATTACGAGTTTGATTATTAATTACAAATTTGATTACATCTCCCAACTAATAGTTTTATGGAGTCATTAAAAATATATATTCATAGGGAAATTTATTTCTTGGAACTTGTGGTAATCTCAGATGAGAAGGAAAGGGGGAGAGAAAAAGGGATAACGTAAATGAAGAGTGGAATAAAAAGGCGGAAGGGGTAAGAAATGGATAAAGAAAGAAAAAGTTAGAGAAAAAGGGTGACAAGGGCAAAGGGTGATGGTGAACAAACATACAGAAAATGGGAAAACAGTAAAGTAGATAAATACAGAATTTTCTCTGATAAATCGGATTGGACAAAATTCCTAGACATATATTTAGATCCCATCTGGTGTATACTTCATAAATAAATGGTAATTATCTGAAGTTACAACAAAGAGACACTCTATCCCTATGAAAACCATCAACAAGTTTTCATAAAACTTCAGTTCTCGATGTTTTTGTTTGAAAAAAAATTGCTAAACAACGCCGATGATAAGTAGAACGTCAACTTTTTCGAATGGTGAATTAAAGTTCTGAAACTTTTATCATTAACTCTTCTGATGTAGATTATTTCTCACTTTTGTGTCGGTCCTAGCTGTTTTGGAATAACTTCAAGGCGCCGAAAGTCCGCTTTCATCGACTTTCAAAATTTTAAAAGATAGTTTTCGGCAAATTTATTAATCCACAGCTTATACAAGAAACGTTAGCTTCTGTGATCTTTTTGGCTTTGAATAGTAATGTTTGAATAATAGAGATTAATTCTTTGGTTCATTATTAGAGATTTTAACAAGTCAAGGAAATTTTTGAGTTTTTCACTTTCTATCACTTGATAACTTTGATATTCTGCTCCATATTCAAATCGCAATGATATGGTGTTGTTATCATCTACTTTACTAACTACAATAATCTAACGCGTTTTCCAGATAACCGTGGAATATTTTATCATAAATTTGTAATTCATGACTCGTAGAACACATAAATTTCATATATTTACTTAGCCATGAAGACAATTGTTCTATATAGGTCATTTCTAAAGATTCAGTTACAACACAGCATCTTTGTTATATTAAATGTATATTCTATACGTGATTTAATCAACTTTGGTCTAGATACACACACAAAAACGAAAACAACATAGATTTACTTCAGGAGAAATAACAGAGGATGATATATGCGATGCAAATTGTATGCTAGAAGACATACCAAATTGGTTCAATTTGGGTGGAAGGCTCATACAAGAATTTTTAGAGAATTTGGTATAAAAATCATTCTAAAAATAAAAAGTTTTCTTGTATAATACTTCAATAGTTCCACCTTCCAAGGAATTTGACCCATTGCTGTAGGTGTTCAACGTTTGAATATAATTTTGTTATTATTTTGAGTTTTTCCTCAAAACTTTGTCTTTGAAACAATATTCTACATTGATTGTCTATCACACAAAATTATCGCTTTTGGAAAAGGGTTTTTTTAAAACTCAATGAAATCTGTCATTTTTTTTCCATTCAACTTTATCAGTTCTCCAAGAAGTTATTCTACATTTCAAAGTAATGTGTGCCAGCAATTTTCTCAGTGTATACTCGTTTTATTACTTTGAAGATACAGTTGGTTTTATGAAGTTTTGATAGAGTCACATTGGTTTTGTGAATGCATTTAATAGGAAGCTTTTTTATGACGAGCTTTTTATTCAGATGTATCTTTATTCTGTGTATCGAATGCAGATTTTAATTAAAGCTGGAAATTCTATGTCGATATTAAAATACGATGAAAACATGATACTCATTTGAGCACATCATTCCGGAATATATTGCACATTGTATTTCAAGTCGTTAGTTGATATTTTTTAATAATTATCAAGTCATAATTTGAATATGGAGAAAAATGGAGATAATTTCATTTATAAGATCCGTTTTGAATCAAAGGTGGATAAACAAAAATGTTCCTCAATAAAGAGATTTTACGGCGAAGAGAGTAATAAAAAAAACTCACTGTGAGGATTTGCATTTTTACTGGAAGAAGTCGCAGAACTTAATTACTTAGTCAAGTAAACACAAAAGTCTTCGGTGGAGATTTTTAATTCCACTATTATTCTTGCCGTTGGATGTTTTGATTAGTCCGAATGGAGACTTTTTCTGACACAAAGTTTATTAAAATCAACCGAAAATTTAATGGATGTTTTCATGAAACGATTTTAATTAAAAATTTGTTTCAAAAACTTAGATAGAATGGAAATAATTATATCAATTTTTATGAAATTTTTCCTTACCACCTTCGTTATTAAAATCTACTTAAGAATTGTGTTTTATTTCCCATTATGGCATGATTTATTGAAAAAGTATTATTTTAACAAAACAATTTACTTTTAAGCGCTATTTTTCCCAACCAAACTAAACTTTTTTTTGTTATCTGCAGATATAATAAAATTCAATAACTTTTTGCAGCAACAGTTCCAACCTCCCATAAAACTTTTTCCACCTAGAGCACGCTTCTTTCGAAAATTTATCATTTTCTTCTAAATTCTCTTCCTAAAACATTGGAGTCTGATATTGCCAAGCAAGCACTTCTTATAAGTAATCCCAAAAGGCTCCGTTATTCATTTAACGTCGAACTTCAAATTTGTTTTCTTTGAATATCCTCAAATTTATGACGCTAAAACGTTGGATTATTGGCCATAACTTAGGTAGTATGAAAGTTCAATATTATTGTCTTGGTTTGGGTTGCGCGGTTAGTTTCATAAATTTTCCTCAACCATGGCGGGAGACGAGGAGGATTCAAAAATTCAAACGCGCTTACAAATTCAATACTTTAAGAATATGTTAGTTATTTTGAAATGGTTCTTTGACTATTAAATTCCAAGCTTTGCAATTTTGTACAATACCCACAATTATTTCAAATGTCTCCTTGGATATTCCTTTGGAACTTTAATTTAAAATAAGTCCACCACTGCCACCTTTATTGATTTAATATAGAACTCCGGTTATGTAGACAATTTCATCAAGTAATATCCGGCATTTGAGATCATAGGAATCTTCTTATTAAGGCACGTCTGAGATATATTGACGTTCGGATATGATTTGATTGCTTAGTATACTGTGTGTTGTAGTCGATGTCATATACTCTTGTGAAGTTGTATTTTGTTGAATTATTGTTCTATGTACCTACTTACATTTATGAAACATATGGTCATTGCCAAACCCGCTATCCATCCGCATTTTTCTTCGAAAAACCAGGTTAGTTCGTCAACGCATCCATGGAAATAAGGATTTCCAGTTACTGTGTCTCTGCATTGAGACGGTAGAGGCTGCTGGAGATTTAAATAATCTAGAGAACCATCTGCACCACAGCATCCAATCTGGAATAAATATTTCAAGATTACTTTCATTCAAAAAAGTCCTGCTTTGAATGTCTTAATGACTCACAGTCAATGGAAATTGAAAAACATAAACTTTGGCTAATGTCCTCTATAAATCCCGATTTACTTACCATATTAAAACAAACCCCCCTGGAAATATTCATTGTTGTTAAGACAAAAACAATACTAAGCTTGTATAAATCGAAACTTTCCTTCCAAAAATAGCGATAAAAGGAGACCATAAAAGCACAATTTCTGTGTTTCAAACCTTGCGAAATAATTTTTTTTAGAAACACAATATCAAAGTCAATATTTCATCGAAGCTTATTAGAGCCCTGACACTTTTAGATATGTCAAATGGCTTGTTTTTTGTGTAACAACCTCTGCGACCTTTTCCAATGAAGTCCGTATCTCGAAGATGAGAAAAATTTCAATAATGATATAGGAGGTGGAAAAAATGGATGTGCGAGGTCGCCACTAATGCTCAATTTATTGCAGAGAGCCCATAGGCAGTATTTTTCCGGTATGGAAATAAAATTTATGGTGCAATATAAAAGAGGAGTGCTTTTTTCAAAGGCGATAAAAATAATTTAAAGTTTTGTTGTTTAACGTTTCTTGTCGGGGGTAATTATTTATAAAGCCATTTTCTAAGGCTTCTTCACTTTGTTTTAGGAAATATTTTTTCTATTTAAGCTCTAATTATATCAATAATAATATATATTCATCTTTCACTGGAATAGTCACATAGGGTTCTTCTAAATTATTTTTAAAAAGGCTGAGCGGTATCCAACAAATATCTTAAAGGATCAAGGAACTATTAGTCCTTGAAGCTGAAAAATTTCAAAATGAAATCGTTTATTTGGATGAATTTATAGATGAACATAAAATACATTGATTAAAATCGACGATATTGCTCGTCCACAATAACATGGTTGTTAGTCTCAGGAGCATTCTATACGAATTTGTCGTTATATGATCATCTACCTTATCAGCACTCCTCGCAGTGATTTAGTCTCAAGGGTTTATTATCGTTCCAATCCTGTTGAATTAGTGGGGGAAATATTACGAAGCTGTGCTGTTAAAATGCTTCTCGTCGAGCACTGAAGTTAATGGAAAAATTTTAATTGCTATTCTTGCAATATCAGCAACTGAAATAAATTGATTCAAAAAAATGTTTGCTATAATTGTTACTAGAATAGATTGAAAATTACGAGTATTTTCGATTTTTTACTTTCTAGTTTCACTTGTTTTTTCAATTGGCCAACAACTGTCCATTTGTTGGAGGAAAAAAGGGGATCCTAGAAACGATTCATCGTTTGCAAAAAAGACTTTGAGGCAGTGGCCTTAATTGAACGTTTTATTTGAGTCATACTGCAATTAGAGTGTTGTGTTATGCCAGCAACTGAATAAGATCTTTGATATTGAAAAAAAAGCGAAGTGAAAAAGCGATTCTACAGCTTTACAATTTATATATATTGATTCAATTTGTGTAATAAGTTCCATTCTCGTATAAAATGTTCGTCATTTTGACATTTAAATTGCTTGTTATTCCATAAATATGTACTTGAAAGGTAATATTACTTTGAAAACTACATTGGGAAGAAAATAATTGGAACGCTTTCAGAAGCTGAACAGACACTGAATCTTTCATTGCTTCTCTAACGAAATATCGGGCATGATTATATGCATTGATAGTAAAGTTGAGGTGGTGTATTTTTATTTGAAAACTTTTATTCATAAATGAATGCAATTGCAAATTTCTTAAAATTCCAATCTCACGGTATTGAAATTTCTTCGTATCAGGTTGTCCTTAAGATTCAGTCAGCAAAATAGTTTCTTCGATCAATTGAATATTCTTTTTCTTTCAATCTTGTATAGGTTAGAATAATACCCGTCAACAACTGTTTCGACATCTCAACGACAAAGCTATTGTACCTGGCATCGTTGACAAATCAGTAGTGCTGGCATGAATACTTCCAAGCTGAAGACAGATATATACTGATAAGTAGAAAAGCGTCTTATATTTATATGGAAAACCGTTCCAATAGCTCAACATTTTCTGAAGGAATTTGCGATCCATTCCAGAAATATTATAGGAATGAAGTCGAATGAAAATATTGATATTTTTGTGTTAAAAGGCGATAGAATGTTTCAATTTGATCACAAATACCCAAAAATCTCTCAAATTAATAATTTAACTACAGAATCTTCACAATATATTTTTTCTACACCCACATGTATATTATCCATTTTTCGCACAGTTTGCAGAATGGAAATGTAGGCCATATCAGTTAACTGAACGTATATATTCATATACATCCTAGAACGTATATGAAATCCACCAATCAGCATTCGCGTTTAGTATTCGTCAACTCCCCTTCTTTGAATTTCAAAGAAACGTCAAAATAACTTATCGAAAAAAAGGCTTCCCTAGAAGCACTGGATCAAGAATATTTATTAACAATAATAAACATAAATAAAATAATCCGTATAAATTAACAACAAATACTGAAAACAGAATAAAATGGGTATTTAAGAGGACTTTTGATAGACGTCAGCTTTTATAAAATTTTGTAATTCATGTGACGTTATAGATACCAGTGAAAACATTCTTCGGTGGTTGAGTTGTTAGCATATTAGATTTTTGCGCACTAGGTACAGGGTTCGATTCCCAATGAAGAAATTTTTTTTTTTTTTTATTTCTAAATAATTATTCCGCTTGATATTGATTGGTAAAATTATGAAAATTGTTAGAAATTTTGAGATTGAAGTTATATTACAGTCGAGATTACAGTTTATTAAAATGTTTATTTTCTAGATTTTTCAAGTGGGTCGTAGAAAAAATATACTGTTCGACTCGTGTGGATTGTCCATATCGCACTCTAACGATTGAGCACTCCGCCTACGGCGTCGTGCTCAAACTTCGTCCTCGTGCGATATGGCCATCATATCCACACTAGTTGCACAAACTACTAATTCCAGTGTATTTTGAGTTTATTATCTCAAGAAATAAGGAAGTTAGCATGAACCAAAATTGTTTCCGGAATGAAAAATTCTCAAAATTCGTCTAAAGGGGTTTTTTGGGTTGGGAAATCGAATGGAACAGTCCGTTTTTGGATGAAATAATTTTTTCGGCTCCAAATAGAGTTATGAAATTTTCGAAAATCCACTTTTCGAAGCAGTTTACATTAAATGTTTCCATACCTACCCCTTGCTTCAAAATTTTCGACAGAAAAATCATTTTTGACATAAAAGTTGCTCAAAATTTGTATGGAGGGGTTTTTGATTTTGTATAAAAACGTCCTCAACGCTCTTACCACTCCAAATGGAACATTTTATATATAATTATTCCCGAAGAAGCTTGTTTATTTCAAAATATTGATATATATTGATAGGTAGGTATAATCAATAAAATCAGTTCAGATTCACTACATCAAGAAATCCTCCGAATTGAAGTGAGCACGTCAAAGGATGTCATAGTAAATTTCAAGAGGATAGGTCATTTATGGTGAGTGTAGATATCCACATGAGAAATTTCGTTAGCTAGCTACATATTCTATACGTCTAAAATAATTATTTCTCCATGAATTCTTTATTGAATATCAAAGGACAGTTGAACATCGAACAATAATTTTTTGTATCGAAACAAATTTCAAAACTTTTCCCAACCAATCTACAATCACCGAATGACAAAACATTTATCAAACACTCTTGAAAACGCTTGTACAAAGTCACTCAATCGTGAGTTATTTTGGCTTTTGTCCAACAAACAAATTGAAACTGAATTCGCTCATTGGAAAAAAAACAACAAACTGAAATGGAATATTTTTATAATAATAATAATCAACTGTATAAGTGAATCCGGCAATCCATTTCTGAATTTCCAGAGATTTTGACTCCTTGGAAATTGAATACCTCGTTTTGCATGACCGAATAGTGTGAATAAAAAAAAAAGAAAACCTCAAATTGAATTCCACCCGAATGCAAGAAAAACAGGAAAAACCAAAAAATAAATGACACTTACATTTTCCTGAATCATGGCGAGTGTTTGTTTGGATTCTTCGTGATGAGCGTTCATGATAAGTCGTCGCATACTTTCTCGAATCCGCGGCTGGAAGTGGGAATCTCTGGCGCTGTTATCCAGAAGAACTGCCGAACCGGATAAACCGAATATAAAACCAACCACTTGAGTGCCGATGTACTGGAACAAAGATAAAAATTTTATTTGGATTCAATAATGTGTATAGTCCTCAATCAGTTATCCTAATAATATATTCCAGACACTAAAAAAAAATATTGATTTATAATGAACTAAAGTTCTATTTATAGAAGTTTTCTTATGCCTGTAGTGATACAGGCTAAAATTGTAGCACATTTAAACATACCATTCCTATCAATAATGAAATAGGTTATCCAATTATTTTGTGTCGGGCTTTCACAGATATCCCTTAGGGGTTAAATAATCTACGGTTCGCAGATAACATGGTTTTAATCACGGATGATCTGTATTAAACACAAGACATGTTTAAAATCATCTGGGAGATGGATGGTTGGCTCAACCAACAAAACTACTCAAAATTCAAACAATAATTCAATTCATTTCACATTTAAAAAGGGAAAATATTACTCAACACTCCTTTCGTCTACCTAAGATATTATTTCTTTTGAATGGACTATAATTTTATTTCAAAATTTGTTCAACTACTGCACTCTACCAATTTCAACTTTTGATATCTGAACTTTGAAATTTAAACTTTGGTCGGATAAATTCGATTGCGCTGCAATGGAAATTTAAATGTAAATCTCGTTTTCGTTAAGTTAGTTTGCTAATTTTAGCTTGGTGTCCTTTGTCTATGGAGACAATAAAACGATGATATTAACGTTGCAGCCATTAGTCGAGTGTACAAAATGAAACGTTCTTCAAATAAAGGGCCCATTAGGCAACGTATACTGAAGTTCAACAACGACATCCAATATGTGTGTCGTGAGTACAGGTCCGCACAGATCTAAAATTTGAAAGAATATCTACTTGTACGTTTGTCAAGGTCATTTGGTCTTCTGTCATCTCGTGTAAAATTATATCAACAACTATAGCTTATGCCTATTTTAAGACTAAAACTTTTCCATTCTCCACAACATCCTTTTATGTTGATTCATATGAAAACTTTTCACTGTAGTAATCTAAAATTATTGTTTAAACTTTTCGCGGGAATGTTTGTACCTGTTAATATTTAAAGCCCAATCTACGTTTTGTATTTTAGTCGAGCACTTATTTTATACTGCTTGAAATTATTCAACAGCCTGCGTCTAGCTAACATACACAAAGTTTGGAGTAAATTGATGTGCATGTACCAAAAAGAAACAATTTAATTTTTGGACAAAATTAGATATGTTAATATTATAGAGGAATACGAATTAAATATTGAAATATGGTGTTTAACCAAACGAAGAGTAGAAAAACACCTTAAAAATGTCGGCTTGGTAAAATTTACAAGTTCAAATTCATTCGATTCATCGCAAAATCCTTTTTCAAACAGTATTAAACAGAACAATAAATTCAATGAAAATCAATACACTCGAATTACATCCGATATAACTTTGAATGGCATTGAAAAGATCCAAAAAAGGGCCAAACGTGACGTACTGAATAAATGAAACTCCATTGAAACTTCTTCACGAGTATTAATTAATGACTTGTATTATGAAACTTTTCACTTCCTTTGAATGAATATCGAGCCAATGTTGTTAAGTTAACCAAAGTAACATATATCATGCAAAAATTGATATTGAGCAACAGTTTCAAATATACACCACTCAGAATAATTGATGGTATCTCAAGCAATCAATAATGGCCACATCAGTGCTTTACTGTAACAAAATTTTATCATTTTCTTCACAAAACTTCTAGCCTGTATCCTCGTCAATAATACTATGTAACTTTTCCTAAAGTGTCTGTAATAAAAATAGAAATCTGATACTTTATTGATGGGGAACCACCAAAACACGTTTATCCATCCAGCCAAAGTTGTAATCGTAAACTTTTTAACTTATGTTGTTTACATCTGAGACTATAAAATAGAAAACTCCATATTGTAGTCAAAAGACTTCTCTATGCTGTATTTTCTTAATGATGTTTTGCACTTGAAGATATACATACCATTTTCTTCAACAAATCCAGAGATTTACCCGCTTACGACATGAAATTAACTGCAAACCGAAGTATGAATGTATTTCGTTTCGTCCCAAACAAAGAGTATCCTTCTGGAAAATTTCCCTGTCACAAATCCATTAGTGAAAAGCTGGCAATGTTTCTTTTGATTACCTATACACAAAATTCTTATATCGTGATTATCTCTGGGGTAATTGTAAAAATATATTAGAATTTTTATGTCTTTCGTAGTCAGCTCGCCTTAAAAATACTTGTTTCCTATGGTATAATTTTGTTTTATTCATGCGTCTGGAATTCTAAAGTGCCATTCAAACAATAGAACACGTCTGTCATGATGTTTACGATGCTTTCAAGAGCATAAAATTCCTCCATAAATACCACACTTAAATTTCACGTAATTAGAACATACAAGTACTTATCTTTTCCGTTTTTTTATTTATGTATTTTTATTGGTGTACAAACAAAATTATGCAGCGTTTCGCTAACTACATGCCTTAGGCGGTCGTACGTTCATGTGAGGCCGTTCGTATCCAGATGATAGATGGGTCAAACGACCATCCATCTCTAAAACGCATTTGTACGGCATTGTCAGTAACAGCTCGAGGTAGACATGGCCATACACGCCCCGACCGTAACGTATGCATACCCTACTCTACGGGCGATAAATATTTACCCCCAATTTATTTCCGGGATAGAGAAAGGCCTACGGATATTTACTTTTATTTGACTTCCAATTCCGAATCTTGTTATTAAATTGCTAGTATACAATAGTTTTGATAAGCCCTGTAAGTAGAATAAGAATACGAATATAAGATACAGCAAACACTCTGACGTATAGCTATCGCATAACAGTCAACTCAGCTTCACATCTTCAAGCCACTAAATCCCACGGGATATTTGTGAGACTCTGGAATACGCTTTCAACTACTTTATATTCCCAGCTTTTTCTCTTCAACCACAAGGTAAGTCGAACAAAACAAAATTTGGAAATCGCTCGCAATAATTAACTCACAAACGTACATCTTTCATCCAAGGCTAACGAAATATTGAACCAGATTAGGAAATGTTTCATTTGAAATTTCGACGCACTGGAACGTTCATGGGAAGATCTCTCCAAGAAGAACTTTTGAAAAGCACAAGAGTTGAGGTGCTGCCTGGGGTGTTTTTTTTTTGAAGATTATAGCTTTGAAACACTCGACAAACAAACATATCTGTTAATAAATTTGTGCTTCATTGTTAGACGTAACAAATGAAAAATTATATATGTAAAATGATAGGCGAAATCTCTAGAAATTATGATAATAAATTGTTGTCTATTTCATGCAAAACCATCGTGATATTCCAACAGAATAATAGGGTAACAACCATAATAACGTCCTTTTGAGGGTGAGATTCCTTACGTTGCAAACGAGTTTACATATTTATTAGCAGAATAGGGTGTTTCGTATTCTGTTCACAACCCCTGACATGATACTCGATCCAAAATTGTCTTAAAACAACTTCTATAATCAAATGGTTACGAAACAAGTTTAATTTGGTTCTTTAAGTATCAATATTGATGAAAAATGTGGAGGGTTTTATTTTATTTTATTTGATTTCCCTTTATCATAGACTTGACATTGTCATGTAATTCGGGTAGTTTGTTCCTCATTATACATATTTTAGTCCCGTTTCTAGACGAGAAAATACAAAGAACTGAATTTATCTTCGTTTGTTTCTATTGTATGCAAAAGGACATTTAGTTATTTCGCGAACAACGCATCATATATTTCCCGTGAAATAAGTAGACGCCAAAAGTGTATGAGCGTCTACGCTTACGAATGTTGCACATTTTCTTGGGTTATTCCTTTATACCTAGCGGAAAGGAAACGGATGTACCGGGTGGTCCAATAAGCCGATCTCTCGGCTATATATAAGAAACTATTCATGTTATAACTTCAGGAGAAAAAATTCCTTGGTAAAAGTGGCCAAGAGAAATTGCTGGAAATTACTTTCAAGTTTCTAGGTTAACCGCTAGGGGGCGTAGCCTGTAAAGAAAAATTTAAAAGCCAGTTTTCTGTGGAATGTGCCCAATTAAACCAAGTGTTAAATAAGAAAAATAGAAAGAGGACTGAATTCCGCACAAATCTGTTCAAGTGCTTTTTTCTCAATTTTTCCAAATATAGGGTGGGGGAAAGTGTTTTTGGATAAATACATATAACTTTGGTTTGGATCAACCGATTTTAACGAAATTAGTGTCATTAGAAAGAGGGTGGATGCATTAATAACATCTACTATAAAACAATTGCAATTCGTTTCAATTGTCATAGGTATAGGGTAATTTCGAATGAAAAAAATTGAAATTTGTTTTTCTTGAAAATGTTTAATGGAAACACCTAATTATTGTGAATTATAATGAAACTGTATTAAATTCTCAACAAAAGGGCGCAAACCGCATGTTGATAGCTTTTGTCGAAATCGAGATATAAATAAAAACGCATAAACATAAGTATCTAAGTATAGTATTGACTCACCCTGTATTATAACTTGAATTAAATAATAAGTCAGTACTTTCAAATGTTTTCATAGCTAAAGAATCTTAGTGTCGATATCCATTTTGACCATTGTTATTTCATACTATTCAAAATAGTTTTTTTCCAAGATAAATAGGCCACGACAATAAATTTGACGGGACTTCATATTATTTATTTGTTGACTGCAATCAAAACATTACATTCTATTTAAGTAGTATTATATTAAAATTCAAATTGAAGGCTGCACTTTTCTCAATAGAAATTGATATTGCTAATATTGGTACTCGATTCATGATGAGTATATCGAATGCAGAATTGTATGATATGATTGGAGACGAGGAGGACGAGGCAACGTTTAATAGTGCGGGTAGTGTTAATATGCATAATACGCATTATTGGACTGAAGAAAATCCGCACTGGATGGAGGAAGTGCAGCTACAAGGTAGATAGAGTATCAATGTTTGGTGTGGTATAGTTGATGGAAAGATCGTAGGTCCATATTTCTTTGATGGAACTTTAAATGGCAATACATATTTGGTTTTTCTGGAAAATCAGTTGCCCGTTTTATTAGAAGATATTTCCTTACAAACAAGAAGATGTGTATGATATTTCAACATGACGGGTGACCCGCGCATTTCTCCAGACAAGTTGTAGACTATTTAAATGTAAATTATCCAAATAAATATATTGGAAGGGGTAGTATATTTCAATGGCCAGCTAGATCTCCAGATTTAACATGTCTGGACTTATATCTGTGGGGATGATTGAAGGATTTAGTGTACCAAACTCGACCAACCACGAGAGACGACATGAAACAGCGCATAAGAAACGCAATAAATACTATATGAACAGCTGAGATTGAAGCAGCTGTTATGTCTAAGCGAGATAGATTGCAGCTTTGTGTAGACAACGATGGAAACAAGTTGGAACATTTAATTGGACATTGAGTTTTAATGATGAATATATCTGTATGGTCTTCCTTTCACATATCTAATTTTAAGTTACAATACAGGGTGAGTCAATACTATACTTAGGTATTTATGTTTGTGCGTTTTTATTTATATCTCGATTTCGACAAAAGCTATCAACATGCGGTTTGCACTATTTTGTTGAGAATTTAATACAGTTTTATTATAATTCACAATAATTAGGTCTTTTCATTAAACATTTTCAAGAAAAACAAATTTTAATTTTTTTCATTCGAAAGTACCCTATACCTATGACAATTAAAACGAATTACAATTGTTTTATAGTAGATGTAATTAATGCATCCACCCTCTTTCTAATGACACTAATTTCGTTAAAATCGGTTCATTCAAACCAAAGTTATATGTGTTTATCCAAAAACACTTTCCCACTTTCCCCCACCCTTAATTTGGAAAAATTGAGAAAAAAGCACTAAAACATATTTGTGCGGAATTCAGCCCTCTTTCTTTTTTTCTTATTTAACACTTGGTTTAATTTGGCACATTCCACAAAAAACTGGTTTTTAAATTTTTCTTTACAGGCTACGCCCCCTAGCGGTTAACCTAGAAACTTGAAAGTAATTTCCAGCAATTTCTCTTGGCCACTTTTACCGAGGAATTTTTTCTCCCGAAGTTATAACATGAATAGTTTCTGATATATAGCCGAGAGATCGGCTTATTGGACCACCCGGTACATTCTTCGAGGTGACAACGCTGTTGTCGTAAAAAACGCCTTATTCTTTGGGTAGGTAATTAATTCACACGCGACGACAATCGCTTTCCACCGAGAAAGAATATAAAACCGGATAAAATTTATTTTCAAAATTTTATTAAAAAAAAAAGAATAACCATACTAAATATTTGGAGAAAATTGCCAGAAAAAAAGCTGTTTGTGGCTTGGAACTAAAGAAACATTTTCATTGGCAGAATCGTAAATTTTTGTTGTAAACAAGTTAGATGACATGAAGAAGGATTTACTAGAGAAAAGAGACGACTCTGTATATAAATTTATTCCGCAATCCTGTCAACATACTCCTTATAAAAGCAATAAAAGAAGAATGAAATACAGTTGGCAACAGCAGTGACTAACGTTACCTTCAACTGAGTGCAATTATTATTGGTTACATAAAATCATATAAATTCATTAAATATTTCTGAGCAGAAATAAATTTTGCCACATCACGTTTTTGATAAAATCATTTTATGGTCGCTACAGAACTGTGATCTATAACAGGTCACAAATTATAAAGCTTAATTTCCAACGAAATTACCTTCACGACCACATAAACTTTTTATGGCTTTCCACATATCGAAATTTAGTTGACGTGGACATAAGAAATAAATTCAAATCATGCTGCATCTAATCTAATAGAAAAGCAACTTTTTTGCAATTACTGCACATATTAAGTCTTGCTATTTGGCTACATCTTCCCAAATTAATGCACGTCTATATATGTCCTAATGGTGAGGTTTAAGTGCAAATGAGAGAATTGTCAGAATGAACTTACAAGTTCAAGTAGGGATAAAGGGTAACATTTTATTTTTCGGTGCTTAACCCTTCGTAGAATTAAAATACAGTCATAGGGGTTGAAAAGTTTGCGTTGACACAGATTTGAACATTTCCTACGAAATTTCCGCTTAAATATTTTCACAAGACTTGACAGTTTTTGTTAAATTAATTTGGGTAGGGAATAATAAACTTGAGAAGGATGAAGACGAGAATTTTAATGTTAACGGGATCGAACTTTTTGACTTAATTTGAGATCTGTGGTGAGAATAAATTTTATCTGATGTTTGTTATTATTTAATTTGACACATTACAAACTAAATCTTCGAAAAAATGGATGGAATATTTTTTGTTGAGAGTCTGGGAGCACCTGAAGTTAGTCTTGTCATAATTATGTGAGCGCTCGCTCCTCCAATCTATCAAAGAAGTGTGTGGAAATTATTAGGCTTTCTAGGTTTGCGGTTTGCGGCCTAATAAAGAATTATTTAGTGGGTAGGAGCAAATTCACTTGTTCCTCTGATATATTCTAGTTAAAATTGTTGACAATAATGTCAATTAGCATTGCCTATTGTTTTCCTGAAGTGTGTTTGTTTCAAAACTACAAGATTCGCATTATAGAAACTTTGTTCATAAATTCTAATAACAACTATCAAAATCTATGAAAGTAATGCCGTTTCAAGTTTCTGCTCGAAATGCATTTACGTAATAAAATAGTTAGTGGTTGAATATGACAGGAAATTTTCAGGGAAATTTAATCGCTTCAACTTTGTTGCGCATTAGGCGTTCCGTTAAAAACAGACTATGGGATACGTCACATGCTGTTAACTTCTTACATTCACCAAACTTGTTAGAATCAGCTCGGTTAATATGTATAAACCATGAGCGTAGCACCCAACGGGATAATTGACCCAAATGGGACGATGGCAATATCTTCACACAGTAACAGACAATAGCAAACAAAACACGGATCATAGTCTACATTGAGCGGGCAATTTACTGGAAAATTTTAACCATTTGAAATTGGAAATAATAGAGTAGAAAATATTGTGCTCAATTCTTTAAGGAATCTTATCTATCACTTTTCATCTCCTTTAAAACCTGCCAAGACACGTTGGCGAATAATTTAAACATAAACTAATTATCTCCAACAATATATTGCAAATTAATAACAGCTTGCTCTAATATGCTATTGGGTACTTGTCGTTAGACATTTTGTACCCGTTTCCATGCCAATGAATGTGGATGAAAGATGAGTGCTCTATTTCGGAGTTTCTGGATAATGTTCGTTTTAGGTGGGAACGTTATGCGCATCTTAAACTCCACAACGTAGCTATAAGGATCTTCTAATTAGTGTTTTCTCGGTATATATGCATACACGAGAAAAGCTAACGAGAAAATATCTTGCATAAACTTAGCGGTGACAAGTGCAGTAAGTCATAGAAAATGAACCATTTACACTATAAATAAGGGGTGTCATTTACGGTAAGACTTGTATATTGATTATTAAGAACAAATAGAGTGGGGTTGTATTATTCGCAATTCTGGCTGACGAAAAACTCAACTGACGGATAATCTGAATAGTCATCGACCAGTTATCAAAAAATTTTCATTTTATAGGGAAGAACGAACCAATATTAAAGTGGATAGATTCAATTCAATTTCTTTACCATTCTTTCCATCACCAGAAGCCTCCTGGGTTTAACCCTCATAGCGGTCATCTACTTAATATACATGACACACCGAGCCCAGCACTATCACACGAGTTCATACATCTTATATAACGTCCAAGGCACTGCACCCAACATTGATTAACTGTAAGGGTAGATGGGGTGAAAAGGGGTTTGTGATCGTAGTAGCACGCAATGAAAAAGTTTCTCATCGGTCAACAATTTTTTTTTGATCGTATTTTTCACTCTATAGGAATTGATCGAGATTATAGGTATTCTTTTTTCGTAGCCGAACAAATTACAACTAAAAGTGAGATTGTCGATATGATAATAGCAGTGATTTTTCGAATAGGTACTCTATCTTTTCTTTACTAACGTGAAACTAAAGAAGAAAAAGTATGTTAAGCTGCAGGGACAGGTTCGAATTCGGAAATTTCTTTCTATGCCGAGGACACGTTCTCAATTTATGTTCCCGTTTATAGTGCTCCCCAGAGCAGAAAAATCAATTTATCTTATTGAACAAAGAGGGAGAAGTGTTCCAAATCAAATAGAGAAACAGCTGAATGAACATTTCAGAGCTCAGAGAGGAATTAGATAATCACGGTTAGTTTTCCAATTACTCGGGAATTCGAATGTTATTAAAAAGTTTCAGCAAATTTTTCTACGGCATTTGTCGAAGGGAAGTGTACTGAAAAACATCGCATTCAATTCGATAAATGCATAGATTAAAAGGAGGAGTTTTCCGGGAAATGAATTAAATTCAAACATACAATTATCAAACTTGTGGATCACAACAAATCATACTGTTCAAATTGGAAAAATCCGTTTGAGTGCAACTGTGGATACATTGATTTAAAAAGCTGGAAAATATAGTTGAAGATAATTTAACTATCTATTTGACTGTCGAAAACCAACGTTCCACTTTTCCAATTACTTTGAAATCGGAATATAACCATTAAACATTTAAAAACTTCTTTAATAAATCGAACTTTTATGATATAAAACCATTAATAATTTGAAAACTCATGTTATCAAAAGAGTGCATTTGGAATAATTATAACTGAAATCCGATATTGATATTGAGGGAGACGAAATAGCAGATACTATTGCTATGAAACTTTTGATTACTGAAGCCTTTTGCTTATTATGTTTTAATTGTTAAATCCGAAAGAAAAACCGTATGGTTTGACGTTGAAAGCATTTATTGTATGTTGCATACAAAGCATCATTGATGCAATTTCTGTCAAAACTGAATCTAATGTCGGTTGTATTCTCTAAATCAAAATTTCAATAGTCATAAACAAGTCGTAACAAGTAAAATAGTGTAAGCTATGTCAGTAACCATTAAGTCGTTAAAACAATGATATGTTTTCGTTATCACGACCCAACAGTAACTAATTGTTCTGGTCATGGTTATGTAATCATGACTAAAATATGGTTGTTTGTGAAACTTGGGGTTAGTTATAATAGAGTGGCTCTAAAATTTATATGAAGATAGGTCGATTTAATGATACTGTTGGAAAAGAAATATTTCATTTCATATGTAAAACAGTATTTTGGTTTAAAAAATGAAAAGTATAAGGAAAAGACAGAAGATTGTGTAAAAGTATACAAAAATAGGGAAATGGTAAAATATAGTAGGTTTTCAAAGATTTTTCACATACTTTTACTAAGTTTTAACAATCTAAAATCAGTCACTAGCTAGATACTTAATGGAAATTCTTGGTCTGTTTCCAATTATTCCAATTCCGTTCTTTCTCATAAACATTTTCACTGACGGATATTTTAACACTCCATTTTATGATAAGCAGAAGTGTCCCAAACTATCAAACTACTCTATACCTCAATACATTTTACAGTTTAGTATGGAATATATAAATTTAAACTGAGGAAGGTTAACATATTCAATTTTACTTTATTAGAGTGGATGTTCGCTTTTACTGCAGCATAAAATGAATGATGTTAAATTGAAATATAAATAATGTATCAAATTTACAACATAATTGGTTAATATTTTAACTTTCTCTATAGCTTTTTTATGTGATCGTTAGGGATTGTTACTTTATGTTTTTCAAGTTAAAATAAATGTATTAGTCTCACCCCAGCCATTACGTCTTTAATTGTCAAAGTTGTTATAGTGTGCATTGAAGTAGTGTTACCAATTTGCATTAAAAATTCACTGAATTAATTTACTGCTCATACATGCCTATTCTGCAATTACTGTATGTACTTTAGGCCAGATGGTGAAGGCAGTTGTCGACCCTAAATTACGAGCAATAGCAACAAAAATACAATAGTAAATTTTATCATTTTATGAATTAATTCGATGTTATCTTTGATGTTTTTATCATTATTATATGTTAGAAGTTTTTTTAGGAATCTTTTAACTCTCATTTTAAGAGAATTTTTAGGGTTTGCATTTCAATGATCAATACCTAAGGTTTTTTCAAACTTCACTACTATTTTTTCTTTCTGCCGCTTTGACGTGATGCCTTCAGCATAGCTTCTATCAAGAGTAATATCCAGATATTTTGATGTGCTTGTTCAGTATTCAAATTTGTATATTTATGATGTTTTTATCTGGAGATCAATAATTCCTTCTTTTTGTATTTCTCCTACTGCTAATATTAATTTTTGATTAAAAAATCATTCGTTATTATTGAGGATCAATTCAAATATCCAGCATCAGTCCTATTCGCTAAATGCGCTTTATACCGACGACGTCGTGAGATACATTTACAGGGAAATTCAATTAGCAACCAATAAATAGGACAAAATTGTAGAACGTTGCTCGCACATATGTTTTTAATGAAATTTGGAATATATTTATGTTGTCTGCATCCAGCTTTAAATACACCGAGCACCATTTAATGAACGATCCTTGAGTTTTGTTATTTATTGCTTTTTAATGGTCTAATCATATTCTACGTCATCATTGTAAACAAATTGGTGATTTATCAGCTATAATCTTTATATGGAATAAGTGAGTCATCAACTGTACATGTTATAAAGCTTCATATTTTCCTGTACACCACATTTCCAACTAACTGAAAATATTGGCTTATCTGTAAAGGTGTGACCGTTCCATGAATAGTTTAGTGTCTGGACAAGTCGTTTGGCCACCTTGCTGTTCTTATTTCAATCCTATGAGGTTTCATTGGGATCATCTTCAGAGAGGTATTCGTCTTTTAAAAGGTCCATGTTCGATGTAGCGCAGAAAGAAGAACTTCATATGTAGATTTTATACTAAAATAAGTAGCATCCGTTACGTTTCTTTCTTATTTATAGTATTTTTCCAATTTCTTCTTGTTTAATCTATACAATTCCTTTTTTCTTGATAAGCCATCATCGAAGTATCAAAGCTTTATTCCTTTTTTAATGAAATTGTTCCTTTGACTAGACAATTTTTCCCATTCCAAGAAAATATTGGTATTAATTTCTGTCTCCAATTTACTCGGAATAATTCTAGTGATGTTAGTTACCCTCCACTGAGTTTTTCTTTCTGGATCGGAGGCGTTCGGCTTCTGGTTGTTCTCAATTGGATCTTTCTCGAAAAAGAGAGAAATTTTCAATTATATAAACTGCGCACCCAGTTTTATATTTCTCCATCACTTCCAATGCTGAAAAAATTTCATTCGCTTATCTAACCTTTAAGAATTTCGAAAGTGACTTTCAAGTAAACTGATTTTCTTTTGCTTTGTAGAAGTTTTGTATGATCTGTACGATCTCAGCTCGATCATATCACAGACATTCTAACGGAGTCAAATTCTGGAGCTCTTGTTTAATTTTGTTTATAAGGAAGACATTATAATTGGCAATTCATGCACATTGGAAAAAATATAGAAAGGAGCCAATTAACATTTATAAATTCGTCTAAGCTTGAAGATCTTGCCGAACTACAATTCAAAATGAAATATATCGTGTAAATCCTGGCAATAAATCTTCCTAAATCTAACTGATGTTTGACAAAAATATAAAGCTGAAACGTTGAAAAATAATGACACTTTTGAGTTCTAAATTGTCGGTAAGAAAAGTTTAAGTGGCAAGGCGTCAAGAGAAATCGATTACACCGAAATGTTTTTAGCTTTGAAGACTGGAGGGTTTTCAAAAGCGGCTCGGAGCTCGCAATTAAATGTTCGGAGTTGCTAGAGGTGAGATGGATGAAAGGAGAAGGGGGAAAAATTCAAGTTTAGGGTTTTTCTGAAACTTCATTTATAGGTTATTATTCGATTTAACTGGTTTTTAAATTTATTAAGAATTTAAATCAATTAGGACGAAAGAGGAACATCCGGTACATTTAATATTTTATTGAATAGGATATGTTTCAACCCACTTGATAAAAACAAGTCAGAGATCTAATATTTCCAAAATATTATGTGTTCTATGGCGAGCTGTAGGGTGGAGCAGTGTATTTATAGATAATTTACCTGTTTAGTTTCAACCTAGAAACATTTTTGACAAACTGGATGGAATACTATGTTTATATCATTCAAATTTCATTTAATTCAGTATTATTTAAAGTGTACACTCAAAATTCTGTCTCCACTTGACCCCGTAAGTATACGGATGACAAGAAAAGATAATCAGAAACGTCGAGCCGTTTGTTCCCAGGAGTCATGTCAACATTTTAGTGTAATTGGATCCGAACATCTCAGTGACCGTTCTAGATGTCCTTTATGTACTGAAAAGTTTCCTATCTATTTCTCTGCCTCGCATAACTGCCTTTCTGGGGATATCACATAACTACTTTCCGGGATATATTCATAATCCCCGAATAGAGGAAATAAAATGGAAAATGGAAGAAAAAAGTATCAGCTTAATACCGAACAGCTTTTCCAAAACATTTGTTTGAGTCGCATGGGATACGAATCTATTATTGGTGTTGGAAGAATAATTGAAAATGTTTCACTTTAATCATCTCTGATTCCTAATTTTCCCCAAATTGAATTTTTTGCGAATAACCACGGACTGAACGGCAGAAATTAAAAATAATTATTTCTCCAAGAAAAAAATTGTATGGAAGTTTTCACTAAATATCTTTGTCACTGAAAGTTTAAGCATAGTTCTCCATTCTTTTCACCGACCATCTCTAAGGGGGCTTTCAGACGAAACACTTTGTGGTCGGCTCCTAGTAATTGAAAAGAATCGCGCGACTAAAAATGTCTTTTCAGACACTTGAAGCCGGCTACAAAATATCTCGTCTGGGAGCTTTCTGAATGTATTTTTAGCAACCCGACTCCTTTCAGACACTAGTAGCCAGCCACAGAGTGTCTCGTCTGAAAGTTATGCCAAGAGACATAGTCGTGACCGAAAAGACACGAAGAAAATGAATAATCCCAACAAATTTTTAATGCGTTCTGAAATTTAACGGTCCAAATTGTATAGCCATGTTATTTTGGTAGTTTTCCTGACTCAATTATATGATTTTATTGTCCAAAAATACTTTCAACACCGTTAAATAGACCTTTCATTATTTTTGGTATCTCATGGGATATTTTGAGAATGAGTAATAAAACGGAATTATGATAATTTAATATTCTGGTATCTATCAGAAATGGGTTTGAGGAAAAAAGGAATATGTGCTTGAAATTTGAGAGGGAAAGGCGCTGAGGTCTGACGTAATTTACCTAACGACGGACACTTTAATGAAAAATTTGAATAAGGGCTTTTGGGTCTTTTGTTTAATAACTTTCAGCGGAATATTGAACAAATTCTCAGTGATCGGTTAAAAGAAGTAACGAATAGAAATGGATGAAAAAATTGTCAAAAATAAATCACTTAATAATAAAATAGCGTAGTATGAAGAAAAGTGTATAATACCTCTCTTATAATAAATTAAATTGGATTATATCATGCTTTAACGTCTTGGCTGCTTTATCAAAAAAAATTTTCGACTTGGTTGTTCGAGAGTTTCAAAGAGTCTTTTCGTATCTTCATGTTTCCAAATTAATATAATCTCCTTAAACTCAAACTTAATCATTTTGATGCCATTAATTATAATTTCGGGATCAGAGAGATGAACCTTTATTTGAGATCAAAAACCAACATATAATGGGAAACTCTACTAAAATTGGTTGAAAACTAATCCAAGTGTTAATGTTTGCAACAACCGAGCTCAGAGCCGGTGCAGTCGGGAAAGTTTGAATACAGAGCTTATTAGGAGTTTATTCGACAATGTTTGGATCGAAAATTGTAAACTTGGGAGTCAGTTATTCTAATATACCAATACAATAAATGTTTCTATACAAATGGCGATTACCAATAATTTAGTTAAGTATATTCTTGGATTTTATTTACAAAATATTTATGGCTACTGTTTTTTAAAATCCAGTACGTTTCATTAAATTACATTTTAACAATTCTAGCTCGTTATCCTTTATTTTATCTAAATCGATTGTGTTCAGTGAATGGCAAATGTGTGGAACAAAGTAAATATCTCTGGAGTTTTCCGAGATATTTTAATGAAATTTGCTTGGTAGATATTACAGCAAATTGTATATTTGCTTTAAACAATTTCAACAATTTCGAGGTTTTGTTCTGACCGGAAGTAGAATAAACTAGACGGAAATGAATTTGTCTTCATTTCTATAATAATAAAACGTTCAAATATATATTGAAATTGTGGCAGATTCTTGCAAATAATTTGCCTATTTTCATATAAAATTAATATAAACCAAAACTAAGGAGAAAAACTCTTATTTTCATTTGTTGATCTCTATCATTTCACTCTTTAAATACCTCTAGTTCAGAATCAACATTCTGCACGCGATATGGTATTTTTTTCTTCAGTATTGCGTGATGGTTTTGAAGTTGACAGTAGATAAATGGGACTTAAAACAATTAACCTGGAATTAAATGAAAAAGTTATTTTATCGAAAGATAACAACGTTCATTATGAAATTGCTGGGCGTTAGAGTGTAAATTTATGGTTACCAATTTCACATATTGTTAATTACATTATGTGTCTTCGCTCCTCACCCAATCCATAGATTATGAACGCACTCCTTATATCATCAGTCATAGAATGAAACTATCGAATAATTTTGTTACATCTGCTACTGGTAGATAATATAATTAAGCAGTAACCACCGAGGAACGGCCTCTGGGATGATACTTTAACTAGTCCCGGTAGCAATAACCGTTACTTTGATTATTTTTTACAGTGGGCTACTACAACTTAAAGTCATTTTACCCGCCTCCATCTACATGGACCGATACTTCGGTTTCAATTACATCTAATTCCGCTCAAACCGTTTTGTTTAAGTTTTATTGTTACTATTATTTCCTTTTGATGCTGTTAACGTTTTTGGATGATGGTAGTAATAACAATAAAGTAAAGTAAAGTTTCCTTATACTTGGTGATTACAAAAGTACTTTTAAACTGCAATATCCTACAACGATGGACCGTACTAACAGATTCCTCAATGTTTTCAGTTCAATTCAATCAGGAAATTGTTTCATTTCTCTTTAAAAGTGTATAATCATTTCCATGGCTTCTAATGGTACATCAATATCTTGTACTACACCAAAAAAAGACTGTAATTAACAGTTTTTCCAATTTTCCCGTGAACTGGAAACATTTGAAAAAATATCCTGTATTTTTCTGTTGAGAATATTTTAAATTATTCCTAATCCTCACCTGCTCCCTTTTCGTTTTGGAACAAGAAACAAAGCTTGCTACAAACTTCCACTTACTTGTTTGAGATTTGATGGCGCATTTGATAATTATGAAAACGTATAAAAGTGGAAGTTTTAATTCCTGAATATTCAGTATTCAAGGTCACTGTTTTTCTCATCTTGAAACGCAAATAACATTTGATGTGTGCGGGTTTTTGTAGGTACGCTTGAAAGATGTATACAAAAGTATATTTTTCAGGATTTCAGGTGGATTTATTGAAGATGGTGCTTTTGATCTAGTTTAAAAAAAACCGAAAGCGATGTGAAATTTCCTTTGCGATAAAACCAGACAAGCTACAAACAAAAGAAACATATTTTTCTGCTTTCCTGTAAACCCATAGATATTTCGTAACATAAGCAGGAGAATCGAGCTTTTAGATCCATTTTTCTTTTATTATCTACTTTCATCTGTATAACTATAATCCTTCTCAACTTTTTTCGAAGGTTTTCAATAAAAATCATGTTTTTCTTCAACTTTTCACGTAATAAAAACTTCAACTACCATGAAAAACCGTTAAACCGAAGTAGCAATACTCTTTTTTAATAGTTTTCTAAGTACATTAATAAGCTTTCTTGGACGAAGATCTTAATTAAATTATAAACTTTAATCAAAAATTACAGCTCAAGATTTTATACTATAATTCGTTAATTTTTTACAGGAGGAAGAAAAGAACGATAGATTTAGCTGAACCAAGAAATAAATCAGGTGAGTTTTTTTTAAATAATAAAATGTATGCAGAAAATGCTTTTTAGAAACTTGGACACACATCAAACTTCACCTTAAAATCAAAAAAACTTGTATTCCATGCTTAGTGTTGAATTTAATTTAGAACTATTGAAATTTCCAACGGTACATTCGATATCGATCTATCGTAGTTAATTATAAAAACGTTTGCGATCGTGTATCTCAATAAATAACAAAAGCCCGAACTGTTTTATTTAGTTCGTAGCTTTATCAACGACCCAGCAGTCCTAATTAATCCAAAGAGGCTTTTCTAATTGATGCCCGGCTTATTTTATTAACTGTAGTCGTACGAGCGAATGATCCGACAAAAAAAATTAAGAGCCAATTTGAAAAGTTGTTGGACAAAAGTGTATTGTTCTGTCGTTGCGGGAAAGTCCCTCTCATGATACAACGTTCTTCACTCAACTCTAGCCGCACCAGGGTTTCACAAGAATTCCCTAGCTTCAGTTTAATCTCCCTTTCTCTTGTATTTTAATACACCTCTAACTATTCTGTGGTGAAAACTTTCATTCTCCGTGAGAATTTCCGAAAAATGTCACGTATTGCTGTAAAAAGCTTTTGATAATCACATAAAAATGACCATTTGTAGTGTTTAAAAAGATATTCAACTTTTACCACCTCTTTTTTGAACTAGAAGACGCGTTGTTTATGTCGTATATTTTTTAAGACACCTAGCAATCGAAAAAATATCATATTCTTTCCATGTTCAAAGCACTTTTCAATTTGAACGAAGAGTAGATAAAAGATTGTGTACCGAAAACAATATTTCCTACACACCGAAGCCTTTTACGAAAAGTAATGTTATTGGACCCAGTAGACCTTACAGCTTGAATATTTATCAAAATCTCCTGAGGGACTTTTTCATGATTTCGTTATTTGCCTAAAACATCACGAAAAGCCGTATGAAAAAAAAAGATGGAAATTTATGTGATCAGCATGATCTGAATAAATTCACAACAATAAAATTTATTAAATACTTTCATTTTACTCGATTCATACTTTTTCCACCTTTTCTTGTTTTATAACAATGTGTTGCCATAAAAATAACAAATCTGCCTCAATAATGGAGTTCAGGAAAAAGTCTTAAGAACTAATAGTTCCTTTAAACCTATTTCCCGGAGGAATTTCAGGATATCCGCAGGTTTAAGAATAGCTGAGTCTTCCTCTTCTATCCAGTCATCTTCTAGGTGTTGTCCTCTAGCATTCTATCATGCTATGCTTCCCACAAGTGTGTGAAAGGATGCTTCTTCCCAATCTCACGAAATTTACTCCCTGTGTCACTCAGCTTGTTGAGGTGCCCAGCCAGTCGTACTCCATCTCATCCATAGTTTCTTCTTCCTTGCTTGAAGCTTCAGTTCTAGTCTTACTCTTTTATCCAGAAGACGCTATAATGGAGATGTGCCCTAGCATTTTGTAGAGCACTCTACGAGTATGTAGAAGCCTCTATTTCACAGAATATACACTCTTCCGCTGCTTCAGCTTCTTTTTGCTGTTTGTCTAGTCATTTGGATATGATTATCTCCCAGCTGATACTAGTATTTCATTGTGAATTATTATTAGTGATGTCGATTGAGTATTTGAACAAAAGCATACCGTGTCCAGTGAACTCGAGTTGATTTTAAAACGATTTGGCAAAACCCTGTTATGATAGATATTACTAATTTATTGAGGATATAGAACGATGGGATCTAAACGCAACCAATGTAGTGTAATTTGTGATAATTAATTTATACGTAAACATTTGGATCTGATTTCACTGCTATCTCCGTTATGTGATATTATGGTGATACCGATATTTAACCAGCGTGATCATTAAATTTATTGCTATGCAATTTGTTAAGGGCAATTATTATTATTAATTGTATACATTCATCATCGGTTTCGGTCAATGATAGATTCAATTTGCGCTTCAAATTTAATTTATAAATCAACAGCTAAATCTGATAGTGAATTTTCAAGTACATTATTTATTACAAAAAATAGTTGATGCATCCCCAAATGCTAATACCAGCGCTTTGGTGATGAAAATTCACGTTCGTTTCGGAAATATGAACCTGATGTCATCAGCGAATCTAATTATATGAAATATTTTTCTTATTATTATTTTATTCACACTTTCGTTCCACTTCGCTCTTTTCAGATCGCCCGTACAAAAGATTTTTTGAGCATCTTCATCTTTTCACTCGTAGCATCTTACTGGTTCTATTTTTCGGGGTCTATGTTCGAATACATTTATTCAAGAATCCACTTTGTGAAAAATATGCGAGTATAGAAAAGTGCCTGCCGAGCAGAAACAAATTAGGCGAATATAACGTTACAGGTAGCTTTTTCCTGCAAACCAGAGAATATAAAATAAAATCATCATTTCCTTTTGGAATTTTCTTTTTTAAATGCGCCTGTACATAATCTATTCACAGAATTTTCTATTATTCACATATAATATATACACTAACCATCACTCAGTTATTCAAGTAGATATGTGTCTTCACGTCTGATTTCCGACACATACAAAAAAACCACAAAATACATTATTTTGTTCGGTCTATTACTCTCGCGAACAATCACATTTCACATAAAGTGAACAGTCAGGCGACGCCAACTTAGATGTTTGTCTTGTTTGCTCTATCCGGTCGGTGCAAAGTTTTGATACATTTTGCAGCGCTTTTTCGCTTTTTCTTTTGTTAAGATAAGAAATTCTGAGCAAATCGGAATATTTCTCTTCGTCTGGCGAACGAGATGTTGCGGTAACAGAGACATTTAGACTAATTGAATTATTGTACTTCCTGTAATAAGAAAAATTTACATTTTTCAATAATTATACCGAGCTAAATTGATAAATGTGTCCACATCCACAAACTATCTTCCAAAAACGACAGCTAATACTTTGTTTGGCCAAGAAAACTCTTATAATTTATTACTCGACCGTGAACGTTTGAAAAATATTTTTTATTATTCCGAAATTAATGGTTGTAAGAATCGGAATCCATTTCTTTCCTGATAAATCTTGTGTCTAGATTGCAATCAGCAATTTCCTTGGATCGTATCTGATATATTAAATAGATTTTTCTTGAAGACTGCAAATTTATGACGTGAATAGCACGCCAGAATTTAGATTGCAAACATCCAGATGATATTTTCAAATTGGCTGAATTTGGAATTTGATCGTATTGTTTCCCCAAGGTGAAATAAGAAGATAATTATTGTTAAAGGTTATTAGTTATGAGCTATTGGAGGTATTGGTGACTTTTTCCTATCTGCATCCTCAAGAGTACTTTCAGTTTCAAGTAGCAAGTTTGTGATGACAATTATTACACTCTGTGCAAAGCAAAAGGTCCAAAACAGACTCCAGCTCCAGAGATGGTCAATAGAGTCATAAATTTTGGAAAAATTTTCATGAAATTAATTAGGGATGTTATAGCAATCCATGGATATTTCTACTTTTAACAATAAACAATTATTTATTTATCAAGTCAAATATTTGATAAATAAGTAGTACCTACACATTTTAATGTGGGATTGGAAAGTTTTCTCACAAAATCGATGAAAACAAATCTATCGAACCAAATAACAACGGTCTATTCCAAAGTTGTGGAATAAGTTTATCAAAAGTTCTCTAATCATTAGTCAAAAGACTGACAGGTTTCGAAATTAGTTTTTTGCCTTGTTTCACTCGATTTTTCCTTATTTCGGTTCCTTTACTTTTTGTTACTGTTTTTAAAGCTATTGAAATGAGTTTCAGTTTGCTATATAATGTAGTTGTTTGTTAATCAAAACTGAAAGTTGAAGATTTATCAAAAAAAAGGGGGAACGAGCACTCGGAGAGGATTATTGTGGAAGTACACGAAAGATTGAAGACATATTGAGAAAGCAAAATATCAACTTTAGGGAGCTTTCCAGTGACAGATTCCTTCTGTTTTACAGAATCGAAAGCAAGAGAATCGAATATATACCACTCGAAAACCAGTATCACAGGGTATAACACCTAATCTTGCTGCCAGAGAAGCCTGCAATATGAATTTCGCCCATATCCTGAAGGAAGTCATTAGAACATTTCCCAAGAAATGCTTTGAAAAAAAAATGGTCTTGAAAGGTCTTGGAGAATATTCCACCTTGTAGAGATAGAATGTTCTTCAACACCATATAAAATTCATTATAACTCGAATTTTAGGAGTTAGTGATACTCAAAGGGTGAAAAGAGTTCATTATCGTAAATAATTTATTATATACTAATGTACATATATCACTGTTATCACATAAAAGGTCATCAAAAAAAGAAAATTGTATTATCCCCTTTACGAGTCCATAAAAACTAATCATAAAAATGTCCATTAAGTTTCTTTGATGCTCGTGAAAGCATTATTCCATGCGCAGCGATATGTGACGAAAAGAACATTTTGTGACAAACAATAAAACTTGGTTAATAACCACTGACAATACGAATATAACGATGACAACTCCTATTGAATGTTTCGTGATAAATTCCTTATTTTGGAGACCGAATGTCCGAGCTTTACAACATAATAAACAATTTTTTTATAATCAACCGCTCTGTGCACAGATATTCTTACTCATATAGCACCTAAGAATAAATTACTGTATAAAGGCTTTGAGTTGATATCCTAAAACCAATACGTTTTACAAATAATATCCCACAACGGTATTAAATTCATTCTACTGCAATAATCCCACAACGTTTACAACGACACAACACCAATAACAATAAAGATTTACAATGACAGTGTGCTCACCAACAAAATTGCCACGGTACTCTCCTGCAGGGCACTAATACATCCTATAAAGGACACAATCATGATGATCAGCGAAGCGATTATAAGTACATAAACTCCGCTGTAAAATTGTAGAGAATCCAATTTCTGCAGCCATTCTTGAATGCCCGGTTCGAATCTTAGCCAGAGGCAAAGGGCGAAGATTGCGGCACCAATCACCTGAAAAGAATAGGCAATATATTTAATGTCAATTGTCAAAAACAAATATCTGTAGAATCAAATGCACTCATAGTATCCTTTATGTCGACGAAATTTTGAAAAAAATATATATCATGTAGCTGTTAACATTTGGCTTCGAAAGGATACGCTCTCTAAATAATTCTAGGGATTTTAATTAGGTATATCTTGCATTTATTTGGGTTACACCGTTATTTTCAGCTTACGAACTCGAAAATAAAACAAGCCGCATTGCACACTACTGCAGAGCAAATTCGTTTCTCACTATTCGTATATAATTGCAACAAAGCTAATTGGACACAGTTACGTATGAAATTGAAACATCATCTCTTATAAAGTGCAGAAACGAAAGCCGAGTAAATAAATAACGAAGCGGTTAATGAAAAAGATCGTTGAGACAGACAAATTTAAAAAGAATCTCTCTATGATTCTATAGACCAGTCGCTGGAATTTTCAGGATGTTTCATCTAACTCTAGCAGTATCTCTATCATCATCATAATAAGCAAAATATCATATATCTACAAATAATTTACTGAACCAAACTGAATTTTTAAGATAAATATTAATTTCGCCTTTAATACCAACGTTGTGGCTTTTATATTACTCAAGGGCAAAGCAAAGGGTGCTTTTAAAACATACTCTCAACTCCGCGTTTCAAAACAATTTAATTATCACGCTGTTCGATCCAAAATTAATTTGCATTGTATTGAGTTGGGAAAACATACATTTACACAGTTACTAAGCAATGATGTTGTTAACAGTCAGGAACTTCCAAAGTGGTCCAGGTGGTGTCTAAATATTTGTATAAAGAAATAGGTAGCGATGGTTGTCAGAGCAATCCTCTGGCTTTTGATTCTCCGGAAGTCGAGCGACCCTACAAAGGTGGTAGATACGTAACATTTTCGTTTTGAGGTTTCATTTTCCTTTCTCATTTGCGTTATAACAATTTACCAGACCCCGTACTATCCAAGGTCAAAATTTTGTATCTGCATAAAGTAATTGCATCTAAGCTACAACACATATTGAATAATATCCAATTAGTGTTATTTGGAGCACGTTTCGGCAGGGTATTGTTTTCGAGATTCGCTAGAGACGTTTGTTACTGAAATTGTTCCTCTCAAGTGGCTAGATTAGTAGCCAGTATGGTCAGTTCTCTTAACAATAAAGGCGCTTTGGCTTCGGCATAGAATAATCGATTGCTCTTCTGTAATACTCTTTACTATTGTAGAAGCGGAAACCTAATTTATCCCCTTAGCAATAGTAGTCTTACACTAGGGAGAATTTGGAAAGATGAGTGTAACTTTACGGTGACCTCACTCAATTGGTCACATTAATATTTTCCAGCTGAATTACTGAACAATATTTCTTCAAATAAAGGATTGGCTGCAATTCAATTGGAAAATAAATAGAACACTAAAATTTTTCACTTCCTTCCAATTTTTAAAAATGTCGCTACAATTATTTCAATTATTTTTTGACCCAAGCACAATGGCTTTATACACAATTCTTCGATTTCTTTCATCAAACCTTCGGTACGTTTTTATTTTTAACAAGAAAAAAAATAAGCTTCGTTAAATTCCTTAAAATTGAATCCGCTCCGATTTCTGATATAACTTTTGGACATAATTGACGTATCAAATTTTTTTGTCATAAAAGCCTTCGTATTGCTTACATTGCTTTTACTAAAAGTAAGTTGAGACCTTTTGCGATATTTGAGAAGTAATTTAAAAAATAACCCACATCAGCGGTTGCGACGTTCATTGTTGATGGGTCATTGGCGTATCGAAAATTTTTCACTTTGATTGATTAAATTTTTATGAAATCACGGTTCACTAAAAATGTGTATTATTTTTTCCAACAAATACTGCAAAAAGAAAAAATCTGTGATGGAAATCATAAACTGCTCACGCGGGAGATTCGGTGTCTTGGTGTCTTGAGGTTCTATACTTCCATCTATTTTGCAAGTGTTTGAATGAAGAAATCTTCTTCCAGCTCCACTGGTTTCAATTCATGGTGGTTGTTCATGTTATCCCTACTAGATATTTTTCAACGCTCCAATCTTCCAATATACATACATATTTTTTTCAATATAATTTTTCCTAGTTTTGCTATCGAACGGCAATGTTTGTAACTTCATCCGCTCCATATACTTTTAAGTAAGGTTTATTGAAAAACGGTCTCTTGCAAATATTCTGTCCCGAGGCGATTTAGTGCAACAGGCTGTGATGACGGCTAACAAGGTTAGAAATGGGTTAGTATTAGGGAATTGCTAAGGTCATCCAACCGATCAGCGCTCTAACCGTTTCCATTATGTTATATGCTTATACTCACATTGGAATAGATTATTCAGTCTAAAATAGTGAAATAAATATGGTCACAAAACTACAACAAATGTGAAAAATGATTCATCAACCACCAACGTCTCATACCTCATTTTTTTCAACTGGAATATAAAATGTTAGCCATATAGTACATATAAAAAGAAAAATAATGACAATGAAACAAGTCCTCGAAAAGTAATCAACACGTATCGGCTTCCATCTTAGATAAAGTCCATTCTGGAAAGCACCGGAGTCATTCCGCAGTAGAGTAGGCGATTACTGGCTCAATTACTGTGCGGCAATAATAAAGTGCGGTCATTGAGAACTTAATGGACCAAACTATCACGACATCAGTACAGTGAGCCGCAACATCCATCAGCTGCGATGGGTTTTGAAGTAAGAGGGAAGTATCAATGCTTTGTGGTTAGGTTCAATTCAACCGAGACAGAATAGATTACGATGAAATGGAATACTATAATCGGTCGAGATGTAACAAAAAGTAGTGTTTTGTTACCTTAATGGTAATAGTCTGACCCTCACAATATACAGGGTTCTTCGAAAAGAAAATTTATCATACTTTTCTAGAGATGGAACATGTAGACTGTGCTGGAAAGTTTTAAGGAACTTAGGCTTTCATTTTTCATTGAGTCATCTGTAAACCAATCGTTTTTGGTGATATCCCTGTATATATTCCTTCCTATTTGGAGAAAATAATATGGAATTTCTTTTCAGTTCATTCACCAAAAGAAACTTCATTTTTGGTAGATATATTCTCTAGTGTAAAGTCAATAAAATATGTTTTCGGAAATTTTTAAAACAAGTTTCGAATTTAACTGCGTGGCACGTATATTGTAAGCATACACTTCTAAATACGATCTCGTATCAATACCAAGGGATATCAGACATCATCCCATATATCCATAAAACTCGATTCAGTCTTGACGTTTACCTCTCATCCAGTCTCATTTGGGAAAAGCCAACAACAACAGAACAGATCCGTAGCGAAATTATTTTGTGAAAGTCTATTCAGCTACCCGTGAATGTATTTATTTATGATGATGTGCTAAGGACTAGAACTATCATTATTTTTCAAATTGGTAATATAATATCTCCCACAGCTTCTTAATATTCTTATTAACCTATAATTTTATTCGATACATTTTCGTGCCACAAGTTATCCATAAAAGCATCAATTCTGGACAACAAACATATAGAAAATTCAAAAACTTCCAGGAAAATCATTATGCCATAATCATTTCGAATTGGAAACAGAAATAACATAAAATAAAAAAAACATTTCTAGCTGATGGATTTCAATATTGGTTCGTAGAATTTACAGACGCTTGTCTATCAATCATAAAACTTTTCATCAGAAAAGAAATCCGAAAAATGAACTGAAAAGTTAGTCCCATTATTTGTAATATAAGGCACACAGTTCCGCTGGTTTTGAGAGAGTCCAGAAGTTTTTTATTACTGCAGCCTGTGAAATTTATCAAAACATTCTGTAAATTATCAACTGTATTTCTTACAACGATTTTCCACTCTACATGGGTGGAAATATTCCGTTACACACATGCGGTTCGAGCTGAAAAAAAATCTGAGAAGACAAAATAAATAATGTCCCAGCTTAGAAGCTTGACAAAGTGATTCGGGTTCAGTAGCGTGGATAAGTTTGTAGAAGAGACATACTACAGTGGTTTCAGAATCCACTGAATATCGAGTTTTTGCAATAAGGACAATTTCTTCAACCTTATTTTCGTATCAATGAGTTTTATACAGAGTGAATATATTTGAAGTTCCACTTAATCTTTGTTTGAACGCTACCGGTCGAATTCGCAACACCCTGTCTATTAACAATTAATTTTTCGAAGTGGCAAAATAAAAATCCAATCATCATTCATAGCCCTAAGACTACCCCAAGGGACTTGTTGTATGAATAAAACATTGATTCAAAAACAAGAATTTGATGCTTATAGCTAGTCGAATTGCTAAGTAGCTATTTTTTATGCACCCTTTTTAATTCAATATTATTTTCGAGCATGTGCACAAGTGTGCTTACAACCGATTAAGGGTGCGTTTACCGAATTCTTCGTTTGAAAAACATTACATGAACTTTCAAGTATGAATATCAGAAATTGTTGGTGCCCTTTTCCAGGCTTTGATGAAAATATCCTAAAGGTATTATTTTAATAATTAAAAATTAATTACATTTGAATTTAAATCAAAAATATATTATCGATATATCAATTAATTGGTGCGATGAATGAAATTTAAATTCCATACGAGCCGTTATTTAAATTGATATTATCAAAATCGTACGACTGTTTACTTTCCACAATTTCCATGACTGCGTTATTTCCTCTTAATTATAGTTTAATGTTTTTGGCGAAAGATAGAAAATAATTAAAATAACTGCAGTAAAAATGGCTTGGTGGTAAAGTTAATGTGCCTTGAAATTCAAATTAATGACTAAATGTAATTGTGGTTGCTTCGTTAATTAGGAAATCTTGTGATTCTCAAGGGGTTCTCTCTAATTTATCTAGAGTAAAATATCTCATTTAAGTACCGGAAGATAAAGGATTTAGTGATTTTAACTGATGTCCACAAACTACCATTTTAATTCAATAAAAACGACGACAAATTTCACCTGTTTTTCTAATCACTGACCTCAAAACAGTAATCAGCATGTAGAAAGGAACCGTACTTACTTGTGACATCTATTAGATCCGAAATTGATAAAATAAGGCTCTACAAAGTTGGTTTTGGAAGATGGCTTAAATAATGAGTCGGCTGTAAAGGCAGTTGGCGTTGACCAAAGACTACTAGATCCCGAATGGCTTAAGGAGGACCGGCAAGAAAAACGAAGGACGTACACAATTCCGACACGTATCCAACATTAAAGTCCGTAGTCAACGGAGCACAGAAATGGAAATATTAGTGTGGTAGCAAAAAGAATGATTTTTGTGGATGAACTGGGGTGGATGTCAGATTATCATGATTACTTTGGGTATTATTACATTGGAATTTATTCAATTAACACGTTTGGCTACGCCACTATCCTATGAACCCATTGGAATTGAATTTAAAAGAGCTTCAACTACAAAAGAGTATGTTTTCGGTGGAACAGCAAGAAAAGAGTGACTTCTTCCACTTTATTACTTCATTTTCAATCCAATTGACGTGCTTTATCCTGAAGGTTTTGTGCATATTCGTTATTATGAAAATAATTATTCCATGATGCTTTTTTCAACATTTTCGCACAGACTATAACTCGTGTAAACTGGGAAGTATCAATTCAACTTTGTATCCTAGCTTCGTAATAAGAGAGGGATAGAGTTACATCTCAGGATGTATAAATTATGTTTAGGGCACTAAGAATTACTTGATTTTGCAATTAACAAGGCATCACGAACACGTTTTACTGGTGCTTACAATTTAAACACAGAGTTATTCACTTAATAAACGCTGGAAGATAATATTAAGGAAGCTCTCGGAGATGCTTAATTTATTCTAATTTAAAAGAATTGTAATAATGGAAGCTATAAACATGTCCTGGAAGGGAAATGATAAATGATTACATGCCATACAAACGTCTGGTTTTCATGTTGAGTCTATTCCAACAATTGAGATCAAAATGTAAGAATTATTTTACATGTAATTTATATTGCTTGCAATTAAGGCTGTAACGTAAGATTTGTTCAATGGAATATCCTACTTAGTGATATATTTTTCAAAGTACTATACTTGAAATTTTCAAAAAATCCTGTAATTTTGTTGGAAATTTATATTTCATTAAAATATATTCTTGTTACTCATCACACGTAAATTAACCGCATTTAAAAATCATGTTTTTCCAACTATTAACTAATAGGACGGCCGGTATATACTCATTAGAGATACGATAGTTATTTGTATATCCACCGGGTGACTAATATGAAATAAAAATTACATCGGGTAGATATTTCTTAGTAGTGATTGAATTTGCAAATCGATCGGTTCGTGCGGTGTATAAGTTTTCGGTAGTGTGTGTTGTATGGTAATAGCATGGATTATAAGTTTTTATATACCGTGAGTTTTGAGGTTATATTATTATATTTTGTTGAATAAATACACTGAATTTTTTGTGTACTTAATTGTAGTTTGTACTAGTGCGCAAAGCGTCACTTTTCTCACGAGCGCAGAAGTTTGCGGAACGATCCGTGAGGCGAGTGGCACAAATCTAGCGTGTGGGGAATTTGCGAACAAGCTGTACACAATATCTTTTCTACAACCTTATTTCTAAATGAGAAAAATACAGTAATTTATATAGCTATTTTATTTAAACTTTGAACAGATAAAGAACTTTCAATATGAAAATAAATAGAAAAATCAGTTGAATGTATTAGTTTATTGTGAAATTTGAACAATTTTGTGCGTAGTCAGTGTCCAAACTATTTGATATTAGAAATGAAGGGAAAAATATTAAAGTTTATGGTTAAGAAAATTTAGTTTTCCAAAAATTGCGCATTAATATTTTTGATTACAGGAAAATTAGGTATGAAAAATGAATTTTAAAAACAAATTTTCTAAAAATTCCTTATTATTAATATGGATCTCTTTTTTTTGCAGGTTCCATACGATTATTCCGGTTTGGTTATGAAAATGGTCTGGTTCGATCTTGGGATGGAAACTGGAGCAGACCAAATGGACTATGGATAAAAAGGCTACACCGCGAGTCATATAAATGTAAGTCTTTATTTTTATTTTTATAAATCTATTGATTGAAGCACCTTTTTTATTCTTTGGGTATTTGTTCATTATTTATGGAGGAGATGAGGGAAAAAAAGTCAAAAAGTGTTAATTCTCTAACACAAACAAAACGTTCGCTTCCATATTTTGTTTCAATGGTAAGCCACCCCTGCATGAAAACCCGATTTCCTAACAAGAATAAACCAGTACACCGCATCTCCACTTAGCCCTCTATCAAAGTAGGCGTCCGTAAATCTAATCTTCTCAAAACAGATACAGCCGGGTCGTTCGACTGTTCAACTCGCTATCCTCTTGGGCAATGTATCATTGGCATCACATTACTTTTGGGTAACGCTATTCAAACATTTTTTTTCAAATTTCTTATGAAGCAAAATTTTCGATATTCTATTCATCTACGCTCATGATTTCCAGAGTATGACATGATTAACTAAAATCCATTTTTTTCTGATAGAAACTGTTAAATCACGTGCCAGTTATTCACAGATTTTCGAATATCCACTGTCCATTTTACAATAACCCAGGTCCAATCGATCGACATGATACATAAATAATTTTTATTGATTCTGTTTTCCGACAGTTGTAAACAATAGGAAAAATGGAATATTTGAATAACAGTTTGCTGTTTTCGTTTTACACTACATAGAATTTTTAAAGATAATTTTATACGAAAAACTGTTGCCTACACGACAAACTGTCAACAATTTTCCAAAAGATTTCAGAAAATTTTGACTGAATTAAAAAAAACACACAACCTCATAATAGATATTAAGTAAATACAGCTTCTCTCGGAATCTTAGTTGAAACAGTTTCCAAGAATAAAAGTAAATAAATTCAATTACAAAGCTTTACGCAACTTTACAAATAAATGCTCACAATATATCTAGCTTTTTTTGGAGGATCTGTACAACTTTTTTCTCGTTTAATTTGATCAGGTGTTTTCTTCAGGCCAATTTGCTACGAAGTAAAGTTTCTTAAATCTTTAAAAAAGCATAATACTTGCAACTGCAACGCGCTGAATATTTCTATTGCTTCAAAAGTTTCAAAGTTTTTAATAAATTATTCTTATGAGTAAAGTGTGTTGTTCTCTATGAGCAAATTATCAATTAATAATGCCCATAACGAGGAGGAAAGTCAATGGAGAATCATCTAGAAATTATTTTCATTTATAAAAACAACAATGTAATCTATATCAATATAATGCAGCAATTAAGTGAGTTAATGTCAGAAAACATTGTCACACTTCAAATTCACCTTGTCTACATCTAACTGAATAAAAGCAAAGCATAAATCACCTGGAAAAAAGAAAAGATTGGGCGTCGGAAGAAAAAACGAAAAAATATTTCTTTATTGGGTCACGGCAATCGTTACCACTTATCTTCATCATATTGTTGAACCGAAAGAGAATTCAGCTGTCAAGCTATCGATTCAATCAGTAGAAATATCTAATTTATCATCTAATAGCTCAAATATATCACACATTTTCGTTTCTCTTCCTACATCCAAGTGGAGATTTATGGCACTAGTCAACGTATCTGCGGTTGAAACAAAAATATAGCAACCATGAAGCAAAAAATAGTTTTATACACGAAGAGCGTTCTTTAATATAGAAAAACTGAGACGCCGTCATGTTATTAATCTTATACTTTCCAACACATACCAAAGATTTATACCACATATTTGTTTTCGGTAAAAACGTCTCGAGCAATTTCAGTTTTTACTTTCATATTTTTGTGTGTGTGAGCGTTGATTTTCTATGCAGAATGGTTTTTTCTTGCGAACAATACCAACAATAAGAGAGTAAACTTACAAACCTTTTCTCCCACATACCAGAGATTATTCACGAGATACAAAACAACCTGCAAAGTAGTCATTTTTTATATACTTTTGGTTATTTGAACACATTTTCTCAGAAAGTTTCAACTCACTACTTCCATGATAAACATCTTCTGGAGAAGCATTTTCCAAAGGATATACTCTACAGTCCACAAAAACTGCTTAACTCAAACTTTGAATACCATCTCATCCTGCAACTGAGTCCTGTAGCATAGAAATGCACTAACATAGAGATACAAGAACCACTTCTGTTGACGAACTAGCAACTGTGACTGCCCAAATATCCCAAGAAATCAGTCAATTCCCACCAAACCAGAAGGGTCCATCTCTTTCCCCAACCAACTACTTCTTGTTTAGTCTTTCTAAAGTTTTAAGTCTCTGTATATCTCTATATCTTATACTTTGATTTGTCTAGCCTCTTCTTACTATTTTTTGATAACTACACCTACTATTAATTATTTCTGTTTAAATTAACTTGCACTACATAGTTACAAAATCCCACCTTTAATCTTAATCTCAGGTCTACATCTATTATCTCCTCATAATTAATATATCAACAATATTTCATAACAGCCAATTAAAGTCAGTAGAAAATCTTCACCTCAAGCAAACCCGCAAAAGCTTTTTAAATATTTCATATTCTGTAGAAATATAACGACAAAATCCTGTCTCCAGTCGAGCTGAAACCAACAGTGAACTTAATGAGAAGAAATGAGAAGAGAATACGTAGTATTAAGATATAGTAGAAGACAAGGACGGAACTACAATTTAATCAATGGGGGGATAGAGTACAGTAAAGTTACAGTAGATAATATATGAAAGATAAGCTGATGTAGAGAGTTCAATAAGCATTCTAGCAAGTGCAGTCGTTAAGACAATTAGCGGATCTAATTTTAGATCTAATCTCAATTAATACAAAATTGTACCAAGATGTATATTTGGGAAAAGGAGAAATATCAATAGAACATCACAGAAGAGCAGTTATAGTAAAATTTACTTGAGATGGAATCTTTTAAACGGGATGCGGAATTAAAATTCATTGATAAAAATAATTTTTTATGAAAAATTGTATGGTTCGCCACTGTGAGGAAGTATTAGGATGAAGTAGGGAATACAGAACCTACACAGGAGATATACTTTGAAACAACGAAAACCATTCGAAAGAGATCCGGAAGAAAGAAGAAGGAAATATGAAAGAGAACCTGTCTCGTTTGTAGCGACTACGAATATAATCCAATGCCTCAACTTTTCCAGCGGTGTATTGTTAAGAAAACTTGTCAAAAATATATCAAATCTGAAAATACAATGCTCCATAAAAATTAAGGAAGATCATAAGGTTTTTATCCTTTCCCTAAGTCAGTTCTTAAATCAATATAAGTTATTGCTTAGCATGTAGAGAACTTCACTGAAATTTATATTAATATTCCTACTTTTGTGACTGTATAATGGTTTATTTGAACTTTATGTTTAAGTTTTAATTATAAAGAAAAGAAACGCAATTATGCCTCACAGCGCTGCAGCACTTTCGAATGCATTATCCTTTGTCAGAGTTTCTCCGGTTTCTATAAAATAATCTCACAATATGCCAGAGTCAGTTTTCCATAAAAAAACGTATTGCGGGGTATATTTTCAGTCTCTTTCAACTATACTTTGATATTTAGCTTTGTGGCTTTTATAACTAAAATAGATTCCGTTGTCTTAATCGAATGAAGTTCTTAGATCTTGAAATAAAAATGATATGAATGGTTGGTTTTATTTAGACAATCATGATGATGAACAAACAAATATGGGACAATTCCTTTTTTGTTTGTTTCTCAAATCTTACTACTATGTAAACAGTCAGCTTAGTCAATATTTTATTTAAAGTGACCCGGTTTTTTGTGTGTTAATAATGATGATAAAATTATGTTTAACCGACAAGAAATACTTTTTACTTTGAGAAGCATTTATAGGGTGTCCTAATAACTCATACTTTCGTACAATATAACATACACAAGCTCAACTATTTATTTTTCGATATCCGCAAATTTTTTTACTTCCTATTTTCACCAAGCGACTCTCATAAATCCTAACATACATACATATATACAGTTGGTTCGTTGGATCTTTTCCCATGCGTCATCATTAATATACAAACGCAATACATCAATACATTAAATAACACGTAGGTCGTAGTTGTAAGCAAAGCCTTTGGTCTGTCAACGACGTCTAGCGTACAGATTCGCGTTAAACCCATCGCCGACAATCATCATATGGCTATCTCTGTTTGTTATATTACGCTGTAATGGGACTAACGGTTTCATTTCGGGGGTTAAGATTCTGTGAGTAGGAAAGAGACGTAATACAAAAAGTAGTATGTGAATCATTTCATACATGGGAAAAGATTCAGCGAACAGACTGTATATATCTAAGTTTGGACTTCGAATCTATTTTAATAAATATGCCATTGGGTTCTCACACTTACTATTCAATATGCGATTGGTATTTTTGTCGGCCATGGATATTTTTACTATGGAAAATGAAAAACAGATTTCTCAAAGGAAATACTTTCCCGAAACGAATCTGAATCAAAAAGAATATGTTGTCCATATACATATATAAAGGGCGTCTCAGGAACTAGTCCCAAAACTTTTTTTTTTTAATTTCCATGGATAATTTCAATCGACTTACATCAAAGAATTTTGTCGAAGTTTGATACATAAAGAAGCACTTTTAAAATTGAAACTGTAAAGAAAGAACCAATACCTATAATTAATTTTAATTCACCACGTAAAGTGAAGCAAAGTAATTTGGATTGCAGATTAGATCTGATTGATATTGAGAGTATAACGAACTTTGCATACAAAAATTACCATCGTGATTTTGTCTATTTTCCAATTCCATTTATCCCATTGATTCGATTAGGTGTACAGCCAAATCGATTTTGAGGATTTTCAAGCATCCAATTTAGCTAAATTTTCGCGTGGGTCGGATAATCGGATTTTATTAACACAATAATCAGTCCATCAAGTTGATTTCGGGTGGATTTATTGAAATTAATATCGCAATTAACTTTTATAAAGTGATAAATCATTTTTAAACGATTCTGGATATATAAATAAATATTGGAATCAATCAGCAAACAGCATTTTAAAGAGAATAAATTTCCATGTTTGATTCGAGTCTTGATTACAACTTTTTTTGCAAAATAAATACCAAAGCAGAAACACGATCTCTACTGCCACTTATTCTAAATGGGAACATTTTTTAGCTGAATTTGGGTGGGGAAAAAATGTTAATCTGAAATCGACGATGGCAACATGTGTGTAAGTAGTGATAAAATTTTTCGCAAATTGAAACAGCTGAAAGTAATTATTGGGAATTAAAAAATATATGAACAGGGTAGGAAATTATAATCATTGCATCAACTTTTAGTAGAGCGTTTTCTTTCTCAATTCCCACAATTGCCACAATTGGCAAGAATACTAAATTCAGTTCTTTATTTATCCATTTTAAGCAAAAAATGTTATATATTTCTCTCACTGCTAACATTGCAAATCCTTTTAAATGCAAGAAATGATTTACGGACGGTGTACACCAGCATTAAGAGCAATTAAGTTAATGTACAATGGGCTTAAGAGCGAATTTTCAACTCTTACCGAACTCTACTCGTTTTATAGTCAGTGGGGCGAAAGTTTTATGGAAAACAAAAAAAATTACAGCTCGTTAACAAAAATTCTTAAAGAGTTTGTGGATATACGATCCCTCTGTACCTATAAACTCATTTACTAACTTCATAGTTTGCTACAAGACATGTAAATATCCCCATTTTTAAAGGGGTCTCGTTTATACAAAGATTGCATAAGTTTTGTGTTGTTTTCTTGGTAACTACCTTGCATGCTTATTATCGCGTTTACCAGATAATTTATTTTTATTTATGGAATTTAATTATGCCCGAGAATATAACGGCTCTAACACCGGTGTATTAGCCACATAATTTATGCCAAGGGCTGGGCTTCGTTGTCGGAGAAAAACAATTTTCAGTAATGCTCTTTCTCACGTTTAAGTTTAATAGAAACTAAGCGCCTAATTAACTCCTCTTGCATATTTTAATTCAATTTATCAAAATTTACTGAAAAAAAATATTTTTAAAAATTGTGGTGGCAATTATAATGGAGAAATATATTATTGCCCCTAGTAGTAGAGCTTCAGACTCCGAATTAACACATTGTCTTATACAGTATGTCCTTATATCATATTAAAAAATTGAACTGCGACATTTATAGAATTTTCATTTTTGACGCTACCCTAAAAAATACATCTGAATAAAGGAACCTACTTTCTTAGCTATAACGTATGAAAATAAAGAAAAACGCACCCAGAACGCCGTTGTCATATGTCAACAGAGGGCGCACCCGATTTATCTTTCCTATATTTCACCCTTGGGGTTGCGTTTGTGACATTCAACGTCTGTGAACCATATTCTGACTTGATGACATCCATACTGTTGGGAATTCCGCTTAATGTCCCCGTTGATAACTTTTGATGATTTCTAATATCACATGGGTAGCGGAAAATGTAATATTTAAATTTTCCGTAGGAAAATATTTCTTAATGTAGGAATGTTACAATGAAAATTCACGAGTTATAATAAATGGATCGAATTTTTTGCACCTGAGTCTAATTTCACAATTGATTCCGTAGAGATAAGTTAGTATCAGCCATATAATTTCTAGGTAATATAATGAGACAGGTTGTTATCGGTGACGCGTTTAAATAAACATTACCAATATTTTTTGTGATGGTGAAAACAGTTTTTACGACGTTCTATACTAAAATATTTCTATTTTATTGTCAACAATTATTATTACTCAGATAAAAAAATTTTATCAAAATACTTTACGGTATCATGATAATTTTATATAAAGTCTCGTTACAAAAATACTGAGTTTTAACTTGAAAAAAAACTGAACATACTTAAATTTTTCAATAAAACTCTTAATTTTACTCTAGTACAAAATTTTGGCTCACTTGATACTACGTTTTAAGGTGTATATTAATAATTTGACTCACTTTCAAAATTAATTTTGCAAACAAAGTGAATAGGAACTCATTTATGTACCTAACCCTCTCACGCAATCCAACCAACCCTATAACGCCTCGAGAGTATCTACGAAAGTATATTACGAAGGTATACACTTACCCATTGCAAGACGTTAGTGAACAGTAGAACGTATTTGATGACAGCAATCTGATTTTCCAATTTAAGGATACTTCCCTCACCCTCTCCATCTCCTTTTCCAGCCATTTTCCACAACAAAGCGAACTAATATTCAGACCTCGCGAAGGCGATATATACACACAGAAGTAAAATGAAACCGTACTTTGTAACAAAGCTCACTGAACGATGTAAGATCTGGGAAATTAATTTTGCCTCACCTATTTACGGCTGATAAGATAATAATTTTATCATTCAATAAACATTAGTTTCTACATAGTGATTCACCTGCCTGGTACTCGATGAATTCATAGAAAGTGGATTTTACATCTCATGCTGAAAAAATGAGATTCAAAAACTATTCTTAATATGCCGTCGACTTAGAATAGATCACGCGTGGCCTTTGCTTACATTCTTGGGACCGAACATATTAAAAGATCATTCACTAACACAACTAACTTCCTTCTACATCGACTTTCCCAAAACTTCCGAACACAAACAACGTTCTAGAGTTGTATCCTTCCTAGAAAACTAATCTTCCGGAGTTGCATATGAAGTAGTTAGTATTTCTTTCACAAAGCTCTCTCGTATTTCGTCTGTGTAGATTTATTTTAATTCGAAGTTAACGAGAACTACTAACACCAATACAAAGCAGAAATCTAGTCCGGTATACGTGAAAAGGATATTTTAAATGTAATTTGCTGTAAAAATGACAATGGTAGTGAAGGAATTCTGGTTAATAATGAGGAAAATGCTAGAAGATCAATGGATTTGAATTCTTTTCTTCAGTAATATTCATAGCACATATAATTGATAAAATGTGAAAAACACACAATTTAAGAAGAGTAGATATAATGACTTTGATAAATGAATTAGGATCTGGCCTATTAGACCGATCCAGAAAGGCACTAGTTTGTTCGTAGGTGTGTGCTTTGAATATTTATAACCTTGGGCACAGTTCTTGGACGTTTGTTTTGGACAAGAAAACTTTTTAATTGAGTTATTTTTGAAAATAAAGCAAAACGAATTAATAGAGAATGGCGAACAATGAACTTTATTTCAACAACGGCAGTTGTCGTTGAATTTAAAGTTGTGGAATGAAACGAGAAAATAAATATTTGTGGTTTAAAAATAAAGCCAGATAAATAAGTTGAGAACTTCCAGTTTAAAATGAATGCAAGAATAAAAATGTTTCAGGAGTTGGTTTAGGGATCTAAATTGAACTAAATAAATACAAAATAGTTTACAAAAAATAGGAGTTCATACGAGATTTGCGAGATCACTTTTTCACTTCCGACGCTGGTGAAAAGTGTCAATAAGTCAGTGGTCAACAAAATAACAATGGGTTATCTTTCCATCTTGTTATGTTATTTACTATAATTACTATTGCATTTCTCAACAATATGTTTTTGTTTCAGGAATATGATTGCAGAAGAATTTGGTGAGTACCTTTCATATTAAAAATTGTCTTTTGAAAAATTTCCAGGTTTCCTATGTATAATATTTCTAGTACCTCTTATTGATATCAAATGCGTCTTATAAATGGCCCTTTGTACAAGATTCAAATTTTTATTAGTAACTGAAATTTTTTAATTTATTGCAATTAAATCACACTGATAATTTGTTAATAGCAAATTACAGCGATTATTTTTTTCACTTGTCAAAATCTGACATTTTGGTGGTTTTAACCAATAGCAATACATTATTCTAGCCAATCATTCGGTATTATACTGATAATTATGCTTCCTCATCGATAAAACCTTGTTTACATCGAAACGTCAAAATTTTACTTTGAATTTGTCATTATTGACAACTAAAAGCGCTTTCAAAAATCCTTTTAAATTGTTGAAAAAAATAATCTTCCCAAATACAACTCGCTCTTCAAATTTTATCACATAATTTTTTATTTTCATCACTCAAACTTGTTTATTTGAGGCAAAAACATTCAAACAAACCGAATTTAGATAAAATCACTCCTCCTAACGGAGTCGTGATTTTATCAAATCGGTTTGTTTTCATATTTTTGCCAAATAAACAAGTTTTCGTGGAAAAGAAAAAATTATCGATAAAATTTGAAGCACTCGTGGTATTACCTTTGATAACTTCTTCACATTGTTTGATTGGATCTTCGTATGAAGATTAGTAATTAATATTGAAAACATTGACAACACCACATTTTTAATATTTGTCAAAAAAAATTAGTTCCAATCCACAGTTGACACAGTCTCACTCATATCGAATTGAATGCAAACTATGAAATACGTTGTGGTAACGGAAAAAAGCGATCCTATTATGAATCTATTGACGGTGAAAAATCCAGCAGCGGTACATTTCGGAGATATCTTCTCCACATAAGTAGCAAGATAGCACAGCTCGTCGCGTAAATTACATTTAGACATTTTTTCTTGAATCAAATAACAAGAACGGATGAAATCAGCATTGCACTTTTCTATTTTATCGCATCCATCGATCATTCTTATCAAGTTGATCTAAAAAAAATATATGTACAAGTGGAAATAGGAAAATAAGTGTAGCCTATTAGAGAAGTACTCCAGGCCAAAATCCTCCTAGTCCTCCAAAAATAATTATTGAAATTTCCAAACTTTCTCTGCCAGTTGAAAGTAGATTTTTGATAATATCCTCCAATTTTGTCATTAGCAGAGTTTTCTCAGAAATCCAGTCTTAAATCTAAATTAACGTTTAGTTTGATGTTACATTGTGACATAAATTCCAATACGATTGAGTTGAAATAAACCAGTACAGCTGACAAAAATATCACGTTTAACACGGGAAATCGCTTAGACCAAACAGATTCAATCAATTTCAAATTCAATTAAATGCACTAAGCAAATTCAACAGCCCACAACATCTGTTGTAACATGTTTGAGCAATGGTAATGCACAACTTCTGTACATAATTAATCAAGGAAAAGAAGTTTGTAGAAGTATTGAATTTTTAGCATCTTTTAGAAGAAGGTTTGTTTCAAAAACTCATGACACGAGTGTAACCTGGAGTAATTCAGTAAGGGAAACAAAAAGTCATTACTTACCACAAATAATGCAGATCTAGCCATATCGTTGAACAATATATAAAAGTTGCTTAAAAATGGATTTGTACTTATAATGAGAACAAGCATAAAAAGAGCAGAAACAACAACTTGCAAAAACAAAACAAGTATATGCCAACCAAAAAGCTTATTAAAATAAACCACTAGTTCCATCAAAAACGTATACTGATTTTTTATTTTTTCTATTTCATTATATTGAGTTATATCCATAAAAATCGGTTTCTTCCCAACATTAATTTTCAAGGTTTCTTCCAAATTCCTGAGGTTGTTGATAATTTTGTAGCTAATCTCATAAATAAACAAACATATGATCGAATGATAAAAATCATATAAAGGTGATAACCAATTGGGAATTGTTTTTTCCTTGATCCAAAACTGGTACATATCCATACCATCAAATACCAGTATTGCAATCAACAATAATAACATAATCAGTGAACCCATATTCCCTTTCTTTGTACAGATCGTATTTGAAAGCATGTTTAATTTGAAAAAAAATACCTTCCAGTGCTGATAATAAATGATATTTACTACGTACATCACAATTATCATTGCAACTCCAACAATTTTATATAAACCAATTATTATTAGTTTCAAATTTCAATTGTCCTCCGGAAATGACATTCCCTTCCAACGTAAATAAGTCATTAATACCGATAATATTATAGCGTACGATATGGAAAGTATCTTGGTATAAACATGTTCTGATTGTGTTAATTTGAAAGGGATACAACCAGCTAGTCTTATAACCAGCAATAATTTTTGTAACATTCTAGAACCGTAGTGCAAACAACATTGAATACCAATATAACTGATGAACGCAATTTATTGAAGTAAAGCTTATCTTTACCTCTATCTCTATTTACCAACCTTTCATAGAAATTGTCATGCATTATACAGAAAAAGTTATCATAAATTCATAGAACTCTTTTGTTTGTGTTATACTGTGTGGAAACATTATTTTTAATGTTCATTTCAAGCCCCATTCCGTCTGAACGTCAAATCGGGAAGCTTTATTGAGTCGACTTGCTAAAGTCAGAACGCAGTGCGGCTAGAATGGATTCCGGCCCACTCTGGTTTTGAAGGCAACGAGATGACGGTTGCACTGGCTGCGGAAGGGGCGGCAGTTCCTTTCTGTATCCCGGGCCCGACCCTGGGTCTAACAAAACCAGCACCTCGCTCATTGGAATGCTCTGCTGGGTCCTAGACAATCCCAACTTCTACTAAAGGTATGGACTAATGGACACGCTAGGGAACTACCAAGAAGTGAGCTGAGGAAGATAGCAGGACTCCTAACAGGGCACAAATGTATGAGGAAGCACAACCTAGGAGTAGAGGAAAATTTCCTATGTAGGGGTTGCGGCATGACTGACGAAACGTCAGTTCATGTTCTTTTAGAGTGTCCACACTGGGCTGTATTACACAGGCGAATATTCGGAGTCCCTGTTATGGCCCCTGAAGATACAAGCAGGCATCCACTGAAAAAGGTTGTGGCCTTTATTACACTTTTTTGTATGAATATTTTTTTTATAATGTTCGGAACAAAAACCGGTCATTCTCATTGGTTCATATTTTTCTCTAAAAATAAAACTACGGTTTGAAATCGTTCTCCATTCGCATAACATTATTAACGTCGGCCATATTTTGTGTAAAGTTGACATAACAAGTATCGGATATCTCCAAACTTTTCTCTGCCCACATATTTCGTTTATGGCCTCCCAAGTTTGTGGACCTGAAGTAAACACGAATTTATTTATAAAATATGGTCGACGTGGAGGTCAGCCTTATTTGAAACAAATTACGTTACCAGATGGTGATCATATTTCAAAAATTTTAGTATAAAATATGGATGAAACGAACGAAAATTTTCGGGATATGCTGCGCAAATTAAAAATATATCTCCAATTGAGAACGGGAAAATACAATAAAGAACGAATAACTTGAATCTATATAAACAAAATGATAAAAATGTTTTAAAGTCGAAAAATTATCTTTTGAATATTTTGGAAAAAATAAGAATAAGAAAAAAAGTCGTTGTTTGGTATATGTTACCAAAGAAAACTCGCGAAGTTGTCGGAAGTATTCAAATGCTTTGTTACTTGCGGCAAACACAAGTAAACTAGAAGTTTTTCAAAACTTTACAATCTCAATGTTAAGATAAAACTCCAATGGAGTCATAAATAAAAATCCAAAGTTTTCGACGAGTATGTACGAGTAAAGGTGCTTCAGAAAAATGGTTTTATGAAAACTTAGTTGGGGGAATCAATAATTTCAAAAATATTTTCATTATAAAGCTTACATAATAGGCCAAGAAATAGAGGATACAAGTATAGTAATTTTGTCCATTTTTGTGCCTACCACACGATATTCTCAAATATACCATTTATAATGGCGTCTGAAGACTGCTGTGTGAAAAGTCTTTAGATTTCAAGAAAACTTTTTCTTTGCCATACAGTTAATATTCTTCGCGATTCGACAACTGTCTTTTTGTTTAGTTTTCGTGAGACAAACTAATATTTATGAGCTAAACTTCCTGGAAAATTCACACCGACTACTTCGTTTTTCCTTTTCAGTTCTTGCACTCCCCACAAATTGGAAAATTGGAAACTTTTGAAACTTCTCGTTGATACTGAATAATGAACTTTCAAATTCCAGTAATTTGTGGAGTTTTAAATCGTCTTTAATTTCCTCACTTCGAATTCATTCTTTTTATTCACCTAACAAGACAATTAAATATCTATCAAATTGGAAAACTTTATTTCCTGCCACAAAATAAGTAAAAAATGTGATTGAATTCATCATTGCACAGAAATATAAGTTTCAAAATTATAAATATTCTTAACAATCTATATTTTAATGAAAGAAACGTTTTCTCCTCAAACTTAAAACAAAGTTTAATTCAAAAATAAAAAATATGTTTTATCGATATTCGATTTTATTAGCAGTATTTTCATAAAAATACGGTAGAAAGCAATTTGGAACGTGTTTTTATCGCCTTTTTATGTGTTATTAACTTGAAAATATTCTTTTATCAAGTCGACTCAGACTTCACTCTTAACTTTGGCAGAATAAAATCCACCTTAATTGCAAATATAGAAGAACCTTATTTCTTTTATCTACATACAAACGGTATATTGATTGGGTAGGGGAACGGGAGAAAAAGAATTCTCAAACGGTAGGAGATATCATTATTTGACAAAGAGATGATCTAATTCTCCCTTTATTTTATCTCTCCTCTTCGATAAATAGTTTTCTCGATCATTTGTTTCAATTTTGTGAAAAGCATTTCGAGATCCGCCCTACCGGTTTTTCCTATGCCAATCTTGCATTTTAAAATCAATTCCCATATACAAAATGTTTTATTTATTTCCTTCTATGCCATTATAAATACCATCCAACTCGGATCAATACTGTTTTAGCAAATCCGTGTTCTTCTCGTGTATACAATTTTTGGGAAGATCATAATTCCTTCACTACTATAAAGATTTCACTAAAAAATTATCCCAATTTGTAATTTGGAAGTTTCAGCGTAGATAAATAATGTTTACTATAGCCCGGAGGTTTTTCCGATATGTCTGAAACTCCATTTCTAAATGGATAAAGTTCTTTATATCACCTAAAGCGTCTTTCACATCAGCGCTAATAAAACTTTCTCTGAAAGTTAATTTGGCAGTAGAACTCTTAATATTATTGTATAAGTTGAAGGATAGGTACATAAGAACAGAAATTCTCTAGGCTGGAGAAAATCCAAGGTTAATAAAGAAAGGAAAATCCAGCTGCCGACATTTTTAACAATGTAAACATATTAATTTTTTTGAAATAATATAAATTCTCCAACACTGTCCTACAAAAAATTATTTTTATTACTAAGATTCATTTACATAAAATTTTGTTTATTTTCTCATGCTTTACATAATTATTTCATCCGTATTAGCTTTTACTTGGTAAATTTCACCCTCAGTAAATAATACTATAACTTCTTATAAAGTAAATATTTTTGTTTCCAACACTTGTGTCTATATTTTTATTTTGATCCCATGCTGTTGGTGAAGATAGAACAAGGTAGAGATGGAATGGAAGTTCAGGGAACGCTATTGATAATTTTAATGATTATAAAGGGAGTACTTTGTATCTAGAAGCTCAAAGGGATCAATATAACCGTCTTTACAACTTGTGGAATGAATGGCTCTGGTTGTGAACATAGTAATCTGTCTACATAGAAAATATCCAACAGACTCACCACCATAGAAATTCGGAAAGTGATCTGGGTACTGAATAGATGTTGTAGCTTGTTGTTCACTTTACCACTCTTAAAAATTCACTGAATCTTTTCTTAAGTATTCTATACCTAGTAGTAACAATTTACCTCACCTTAGTAATGCCTACTCTTTGCAGTGATGGATTTTGTAAGAGGGCAGCAAGCTAGAACACTCTTTTCACCTTTGTTATGTTCTGATATACAGTAGTTTTTTAAGTGTAGTTTCAACTCCACAAGCCTAGCTGATCCTCGAGGCATATCTACAATCTCAGTCATTCCTGTACAAACTAGTTTGCACCAAGTGTGTTCGTTTACCTGGATATGACCTCTTTAGAGCTGAGAATTCCATTGATATATTTTGTGCACACTTTCATTGGTGACTTTTGTTCTATGTTTTATTTTCGTATAAATTCAGTCGTTCCAACGATCTTACTTGTACAAACCTGTTTGTCCAAGAGGACAGATTGTTGGAAGCGCCACTTGGAGACTCGTCAGCTTCACAGTTTAAGGGTTGCGCGACGTTTATAGAAGGTCGTTCAAGTCGCGCCTCAGTTTGTTGATGTCTTGTCACGGAAAACCTGTAAAATTTGCACAGGTCTATTTTGACAACCTCTTGGAGAAGGGTGTAGTTCAGAGCACGCTTGCTCCTTTCATATATCATTTTTGTGAACCTGAGCGTGTAAATGGGGGTTTTTAGATGACAGGGGAGTTTTTTATTATCCCGGAATATCTGAACCTATTTATAGCTGTAACGATTTTCTCATTTCCTTGTCCTAATTTGAAACGTCAGATGGTGTTGAGTTGAAATAAAAGACGAACTTATTTATTATAACTTTATTTTACAATGGAAATGCCTTATATAAAAATTATTCAAATCTAATAATGTACATGTGACTTATGAGATAATATTTGCAATAAATTAAATTCTAATATCAGTACAAAATTAACCTAATATATTATAATCTAACTATACAAATTAATTGGAAAAATTTACATTTTTTATGAAAAAAATAATTCTGTTGTCTCCAAAAGTAACTAATTCTAATTACCTATATATACATACATGAAAAAAAAGTGATCTTACACTACTAATTTCCAAAAATAATGATCATTTAAACTGTCATGGTAACTTCCTTTCATATATGGTACTTTATTTAGTGTCTCGATCATAAAATTAGACCAGAACGATTTCAATCGCTCAGATTTTGATCGCGCGACAAAAATCGCAAACAAGTCACAATTTCAATCCAAACTGTCAGTGGTGGAGAAAGAAGTGGTCGAAGTTGATGGAGCTGTGGGATTATCAGGAGATTAAAGAAAGGATATAAAAGAGGAAGGAAACAGAAATGACAACTCAGCATCTCGTCTCGACGATATATTGGATTAAATTACATATGTATTCCAACTTTATTTACTGATTGTCAGATACACGATACGGTTTTTCTGCCGTGTAGTCAATGCTGACGGCCCGCTCTGTGTGAAATGACACTAACTATGATTGTCCAAAAAAAGAGTGCTTTAGTTTTAATTCGTTCACTACTACTTCAACGGTGTGTATACTAAAAATACTTGCAAGTGAATCAATTGAAAATTGCTCTGATTTATGATTATGATGAAAGTTTATGAAGAATTTATAATAGATTGAGTTAAAGTTGCTGTTTTCATATATTCGATTTTTATAACCCGTCCATTAAAAATCACTGAACTGTTAAAAAATTCAGGATTTTCCCCTGTGCGTTTTATTTACATTCCATTTAACTGGACTGATCACAGTCAGTGATTTATTGAAAACAATTTATATGGACAATGTGTTTTTTAACATTCAGCCTAGCTCAGAGTAAAATATGAATATTTTTAACAAACTAATTGTTGAAACTACGTGGAATATTTACATAGTTATCAAATTGAATAAATTTTAGATTTCTCAAAATTAAAAAAAAATAACACTTGAATTGAGTGGGGGCTTTTTCCAAATTTATTTTCATTTATTTTGTATTAATTTTTTTCAGTAATATTTGGAATGAAACTTGGAAAAAATAATTTAAATAAAATAATATAATTAAAAATAATTTAATGTTAAGGAGTTCGTTCAAATAATTGAAAATAAAAAATTAATGAATCATGAATTATCAACTTAATTTGATAATTTCCCAAATTTTCACCTCTCCCCCCTCCCATTCAACTGAATAAAACTAATATAAATATTAAGAGAATAATATCAGGAAATTAGAAAAATCCTGAACCATCGTTAATTATTATTTTTAAACAAACAATAATAGAAAACATACTCTAATGTTTATCAATTATTTGACTAGTTTCCTACCTAGGTATCTTCTCATTTTACCCTACATAAGGATAACCTGGATAAGGAGCTGGGAAATATCCAGGATAAGCCGCCGTAGGTACAGGAATAGACGCTGTTATAAACGAAGTTGTAAAAGTGGGTATAATTGTAGTAGAATAAATAGTAGTGTGAGCTGTCCTAGCACCAAAAGTCAATTTAAGAACTTTACTATTAGTCTGAGTAATCATAGTACTTTGAACGACAGGAGAAGATGTTATTACCAGTTGAGGTTGTGGTTGTGGTAGGAAAGGATTTAGTTGTGGTAACTGAGGTATTTGTGGTGGCAGTTGAGGTATCTGTGGAAAAGCTGGAGGAATGGTACTCGTTCCAAATTCATAGTCTGTTTTGGTAATAGTACCTTTTAATCTAGAAATGGTACTTTGGATAGTATTATGGCCTTGAGTGACGGGCAAGATGAATGTTTCATATAAAGTTTCAACTTTAACAACCGGCTTCGACGTGGTAATCACTTGACCACCAGCCGCAGCTTGCGGATTCAAAAATTTGTACAAAGCTAATTGCTGCAATTGATCCGGACTTACAGGTAGTTGTTGATTAGGTAACTCATTAACAGGAGGTTTTATAGGAGATTGTGCTTTCTTAGGTCTTATGTGAGCTTCTAATATTCTTGATTTGTCAACATCCGACAAATCGAAATTAGATCCGATATTGGCTAAATCCAAATCTGCTGGAAGTGATACTTTTCTAACTAACCCTTCGTCTTGATCGTTTTGATCGCCGAATTCCAGTTCTAGATGTAATTCGGAACCAGCTTCGTCAAGATGACTATTGAATTCGTTCAATACTTTGCTTGGGATGAAGTGGTAGGCGTCCATAGGTGGTAGGGTTTTTGTAGCTGTCACCAATCTAAAACAAATCATTATTTTTTCAACAATATACCATGTGACCAATTTCTTAACTGAGAGAGTGAAGCTTCTCGAGGTAACACATATTTTGTCTTCATCTTTCACGTTTATTTCGTTAGTGCCGTAACGAAGACAAGCTTTACTCATTCAGTGAAGAATTTGGTCTCTGGTGAGCTTGGACCTGGCTATGGTTGAGTTGCATTCAGGCTGAATTTTGACTCAAAAATGCTTCAACTCGACCTTATATAAATTTCTGTAGCATGATCATTGAAAATTTTAAATTTAAAATCATAAATAGAATAAATTTCCAATTTTTCCTGAAAACAGCTTTTTAATAACATTGATTTTCATATTAATCGTACAAGCAGAATTTTATAATATCATCTCCATAAATTCGGAATAACCGTTGTCGTTTTATATTAAATTCCGTAACACAATACCTACCAGCGACAATATAGTATAGTCTAGCTTCTAGTTCCTGAATTCCCCTTTGAATTAAAGCCGGAACATTTGCTAGCTCGCTGCAATTAAGTACGTTTCGCAATTCATTCAAATGAATCGCTTTAATCATCATCACCACTCTGATAATAGTAATTTAATATTTCAACGTTACATCGAGGATCATAGATTTGTCAAAAACAATTTCATGAAGATTAGTTCCGATAGTATATTTTCTAAGATGAGTTTAAAGTAACAATATCCACCAATTAACAACAATATTATTGTCTCCTGCTTTATATCCAGGATTAAAGCAAGGATACGTTCCAGCAATTAAGTCCGCTCCCCAATTAACAACCAACGCTCGTCATTAAGACTTACCTCGTTACTAGATAGGTCTGCACCAGTGTCGAGCTACTGGTGTCATTTCCATGGCGAACAACTGGCAAAATGTGTGTTTTTAACATCGTCTGTGTCGTGCTAAAAGTTTCCGTGAGAGTTTCAAGAGGTGGAGTTTCCATATCGGATGCAAGATATAGAGGTGGTAATGTCGCTATGCTGGAATCTAAGAAATTATTGTCTTTGGCGTAATTGCTGGATGTCGCTAGAATATTTTCTGTTAGGGGTTCGGTTGCCTTCTGGGTCGGATCCACTGAACGTTCGAAATTCTTTTCGAAAGTCGAGGTTACTGTAACGTACCGAGTGTTTTTCACATTACCGACCTGAAACAAACGTTAAAAATACTTGTAGATTTTGAATTGAATCAACAGTTTCCTAAGAATTGGGGAATAATCTGATTCTTTTTTCAAAATGTTAATCTTGATTTAATATTCACTGAATGTTCATTCATTACCATCGATTTCTCAGCCAATATACCTCTTCATCTAAAATTCACTTTGAAGGGGAATAACCTACTCGCTTCATACTTGAAATTAGGAATAAATGGAATTTTTCCTCAAAAGTGATGACACTGTAATCCGATTTGCTCTCCTTAAAATGCTGGAGTAAATTTTTCACGGTAAAAGGGACGGTTCTTTTTTTTTATTCGTGGAGATAATAACTGATTACTAAAAAATGATAAATTTTTAAGGAGAATGGAAATAAGCACTTTCAAAAAGTGTAGATTTTTGAAGCTGAATAATAAAGCAAGTTTTATGTATTTCGAATGTTTTAGATAAAAAAAAATGTTAATGGTTGGTTGCAGAGGTTCTCTTTTATTTTTAATTTCACAAACAAAGCTTCTGCTTTATACCGGGGGTGGAAAACACTTTGAAACTTATCAAGGTATGCTTCAAAAAAATTATGAAATTTTCAAAGTTGACTAGAGAGTTAAGAAAAAACTGCACATCCCAAATTTTCAAACGTTGTTCGAAACAAGTGAGTTTTCTTCACCTCATGAACCATATTCTTAGGTAAATTCAAAGAAAATCTTTTTTTTATATTTATCCAACACACCGCAAATAAAAAATTCATGCTGATGTTATTGAAAAATATATTTGATTTTCCGTATACGCTGGTCAGAAACACGGAACAATTTCATAACGGCTTGTCAATAACCCTATTAAATCACCAAAAATATCCCCCTAACAAGCTCATCCTAGCGAAAGTTAAAGGACTCATGAGCTCGGAAAATTTGACACGAGTAATCTGATGTGACTTTTCAGTCCTGAACATTTTATTAAAAATTGGAAGGTAAAATCATCCCTCTTTGTGGTTTTGTAGCGATACCCACCGAAGCACGAACTCAAGATATACAGGGTGTAATTTTTAAAACCCACGTAGCTCAAAAAAGTTTCAAAATCGTTTCCAGGGCATAGAGTGGGAACTAAAATCACAACAAACATAACATACCATCTCATTTAAAATTCCTTAACAAAAAAAGGCCTGAAACTTCCGTTTTTCATTTCCATAGCTTTTTCGTGAATAAAAAGTTGCTACATATTTCAAAAATCTGTCAAGAATAGAGGCTTAACACCGGTGCATGTCTGTCTCTAGGTAAGGTAGGTGCCGACTAAATTTTACAGGAAAAAAGTTGTAGCAGAAGCCACAAAACATATATAAGTGTTGCCATAAATATATATCAAGTCGATTTAAAAAAAAAAGTAGAAGGGAAGATATTATTGTGTGGGTTTAAATAATACTAAAAAATGAGCATGTTTTAAGAAAACATAAACGTAATTTAGTAAAAATAAGTTACCTGGAAAGTATATGGCGTCTTGATTGTCGCAATTTCATAATAAACATCCCCGAAATCGGAAGGAGTTGAAATTTCGACTTTAATAGTTTCCACAGGAAAAGCCGGGGAAATAGCATCGAGTTTATTCGCTGTAGCGCTTTCGTCATCAATTATTGAAGCGATTGATTCAGATTCTTCAAGACTATCTACGTCGTCGGATCGGGCTTGGGATGTAACGACATCGTTGATTGGAGAGCGGGGAACTTCCTGCCCTGTTGGCGGCATAGGAGAAGAAGATATCCCCGGCGTTTCGTTATTGTTTGTCGTTTCGTCGTTGTTTTGTTTTCGGATAGTTACCCGGGGCTTCGAAGTGGTTTTGTACTGCCATCTGCCTGGAGATCTGTAATATAGATAGATGCCAAGAATATGTAATGAGATTCGTTTCCCTCAAGGCGAAATTACGGGCAAATAAGATGGAACACAAAGTAAGATTAAAAGGATCAAAGATGCTTTTTGAGAGCTTATTTATAACACGATAGAACCACCAAGAGATTCTTACTAGTCAGTAACTCTTTATATACATTTAATATGAAAAATAATCATTATTATTATAGATTTTCCTATTTTTGACAATATAGTGCGTGAATATAAAGATTTCACCTCAATCGTTTTTTGTATCTTTTAAAACTTCAGCTCTTCAGTCTCTCCAAAAAATTCCAAAAATAAAGGTAGTTAGAGAAAATTATTACGAAGAAAAGGGAAGATTAGAATCAAAAGAAATAGTGGCTACCAAAGCTCCAAACATTTAAGAGAACTGGTTGTAGTCAAAGCACACTTCTTCAAAGATTCTGAGCTTGAAATACTGGACTATCACGAATTTTTGAGGAGTTTTTGCAATCTAATACTGTTATCCGACTCGATTAGAAAACTTTGATTTCCTCTATCAATAGTTATTAGTTGTAGATAGTGATGTCTTACCGCCATCTCTTAAATACAGATGAATAAGTTGGAACTTCTGAGACAGAATGGGCCATTTGTAAACACAAGACTTTCCTGTACGATGAAGCGTTAGAATGAATGAGATCGGAGATACGGAGGTTAGAGGTTCATGTTACAAACTTGAGCTTTTGTTCTGATATTTCAAGTGTTACAAGCTGTTAACAATGTAAAGAGCGGACAACAAATGGATGGGATTTTAGGAAGTTTTCAAGTAGAACAATTTAGATAGTTATTCAAATTAGCCAGAACAAGATTGATATTCACACATTCAATAGATATTAGTCATCGAATAGATTATCGAGAGAAACATTTCTCTGAACTCAAAATAAGAATAAAAAATTGATTGAAGGTGGAAAGTAAAACATTTGAACGGATTTTTTTCTTGTTATTATACGCACCTGTTGAGTTTAAACTTGTACAAGCTGGACGAGCTGCTTCCTCCATTATCCACGCTGGACGCTTGCACTTTTGGTTTGAAAGTGCGTCTGGAAAACCCGTTGCTATTGGCTGTCGTAGTTTCACTGCTAGCGGCAACTTTACCAGTCTTCGTTCTTCGATTGGAAGAAAATCTTTTTCCCGCTACGCTGATCTGCGGTTCTTCGCTATTTACAGACGGTTTTGGTGTAGTAGTAGTTGTTGTTATTTTTCGGTTGCGATTTCTTGGTTTTTGTTGTTGACTGTTTGTGGTTGTGTGTTGTCTGAATATTTACAAGTGTTAGTGCATGGTGTAAGAACATGCTTGTTTTAGGTGACATGCTGATCGAATCATTCAGTACAAAAAAAAATATAGTTTTTGGAAGAAGTGACATGCAGGAAAATATATTTTTGTCCAATAATTTATACGTATAAACGATACCTAAATGTGTATAAAGACTGGTAACATGCATTAAACATTAATTTTCTCTTCCCACTATCGATTATCTTGACCTCAAGACCTTCTTGAAACATGTATATCAACCTAACCTGTTTGGAGAGTCTTCTCCTCGTTTTCTTATTATTTTTTCCTGTCTCCTAACGACTGCCTGAACCCCAAGAGCAAACTTTTCTCATCCAGTGTCTTTAGGCAAGACCTACGAATCCAATTTTCATAACCATGACCATTCATATCTCAAATAAACTCTCAAAAAACATGCAGGAATCTTTAACCCATATCATGCTTAAGGCTCATGCTTTATGTGTAAGTTTAGAAATATTTTCCAAGCTTTATAGAATAAAAGTTTGTTTTTAAAAAATATTTCGAATGTGTTTTTTCCAACCACATACAGCACAAATAAAACAGTCGAATATAAATTTCAGTGAAAATGTTCAATTATGAAAAATCGGTTTAAATTATCAAATTTTAACAAGAAATTTCCACTTTTTTTCAAGTGGTTTTTTGGTAAAAAAATACCAAACTTTATCAATATGGATGCTGGGGCGAGCTAGTCTTCTTAGACCAATCAATAGAGCATAAAAATAGTTTACTCTCTGACAAAAACACTAGTGGAGAACGAACTGTGCCATCTGATAAAAGACACTTGGTGGTGCGCTGCTAATTATCCAAACATTTGGCCAATTTGGCGAATATAATGGCATGGTCCTTCTTCTACTAGGATTTTTATCACAAAAATGTTGGTAGTAACTTAAGTACTTCAAAATAATGAGGTTATACATCGATAACTTATTGCATAATTACAAAGAGTGTCAAATTGACATGATTTCTAATCATACAGGAAGTTTGAGAAAGAATGACTGATGTAGACCTTTATATGGATAATTTTATGTGAATATTCATATTACCAAATAAGAAACATCTCATCGTGAATGCTGTGTATAAGTGTGAAATAGATTATTTCCAAAGCCTATCGTCATTTCTTTCCAATGCAAATATTCACTGTAACTAGTTATTTCATATTTTTTCCAACTAATGACTTTCTCAGAATCATCCATCTTTTATTCATTCCATAACAAAATACGAGATGAACTTTGAATAAAAGGGCATGTCGCCAATTAAAACTAATTGCTGCCTAAAAAAAATACTCACTTTGAGTTTCTTGCGTTTTGTGATTGACTTCTATTTTTATGGGATTTTTTATAATTGGGCTGCGAGGTGGTGGCATCCGGACGCTCCTTCTCCTCCGCAGACCCAGCGACGGATTCCTTGTGCCTGTTTTTAAATCTTTTGTGAGCGCTTCCGGCGCTGGAGGACTTCCTAGAGGATTTAATGGCGTTTTCGGCCGGTAAAGCAGACGTCGCTTCATTAACGCTAGCAGCTGGCGTGGGATCTATTTGCCTCTGCTTGTTTCCTTTTCCCAACGAAGGTGCGGCGGTTTTTAAAATTCGAAGGCTTTGCGTAGGACTGATTTTTCTCGAGGTGCTTTGTAATACTTGAGCATATTTACCTGGAATTTAAAAAGGATTCATAGAAATGAGGAATTATTGAAATATCTTCCTCCGCAATTTCCAGTGGAAAAATAAACACTCTCATACCTAGCAGACGTCAACGTAGAGGCGCTATCGGTTAACATTAATGAAGGGGCTTTCAGGCGCCTTCTCGTTCAAAAATCTAATGATGCGGAGTAAATTTGTGGTGGAAAAATATTTAAGAGAAAATGTTAACGATCCAGCAAATCGATGCCACACTGATAACACTCGATGAATTTTGGTATAGGGAATGGTTACCGAGATACAGGGTGTTAGATATATATTTGAATTTGAAAATAAAAAATGACCATTTCTGTTCTCAAATTATGAAAAAATTTTTTCTACTGGATTTTATTTTCATCATAATCATAATTCTCCCCTTAACCGATTTCGCGAGATTTTTATTTTCAAATCGATTATATTTCTCGAACAACTTTCCATGGCGCTAAGGAGCAGAGTTAAGTGATATTTCCAGGAAAATTGTCTTGGAAATTCTAATGAAAAGTAGTAAACAACATTTTTCCCCAATGTAGAGTACTCCTTTCGAAGGAATTTAATGAGGAGTGTTCGATTGCAGCTTTATTTCTATGCAATCAATTAATTTCTATATTTTAACTAGAATTCATACACTTTTCCATAAAACTATCGAACAAAGACAACTTTCACTCACCTGAAATGTATGTACCGATAACACTAGTTTCAATCACCGTTGTAACTCCATCTTTCACCACAGTCCCTCCCAATGTCGTTACCAAACCCGTTGGGTGCTCCCCTTTTTTGGAAGCACCAATTTTCCTTGTTTCTGTAGCTGGTTTGTGTTTCAATAAAAACTTCGAACTTGGCTTGAGATTTATCACTTTGAACGTTTCTTCTACTACCTCGGAAGGTTGTCGAGATAGAAAATCATATTCAGGCTCACCTGAAAATAATTTTTTATGTAAAAAATGATATTTGAGTCCAATATTCACTCACCGATATTATTGCCGTCTACAAACGCGGCTTCACTATCTGATTTAACTTGAACAATACTGGATACTTTACTGGATTCCGGCTCTTTGCTTGGTATTATCGGCTGTGCTAACTTAGTAGATCCGCCAAGAAGCTCTACTTTTGTTATAACGTTCTCAGTTGCAGATAGTTCAGTGGACGCAGCTCCGTTTACAATCTATAACGTAATAGTTTCACGAAAGATTAATTTCCTAGTTGGTTCTTGCAGTTAAAGGTTTTAAAAGGTGATAAAAAGAGAGAAAAACCTGTAAAATCACTCACCATTACCTTGCTACTTGAAATATCTGGTGCATTAGATACTTTGCTAGTTGCCTTTGACTGGTCCTCTGATTTGGTGATTGCTGGAGGTTTAACTTCTAGTTTGGTTGTCACTGGTGGTGGATCCGACTTCACTTGAACAACTGAGAATACTTTTTCCGTGGTTTTCTTGTTTTTACTTACCTGCGTTTTGGTTGGCTTTATTTCTATGCTCTTTTTCGTTACATCTGGTTTCGTTTCGATGACAGTTTTGGAGGTTATCTCGTTAGATGATTTAATTTCTAAAATTGCACAAATATTGAAACATTTTGATAGTGCTTCTCATCAACTGCACTGTTCAAAAATAGGCTTATCATAATTAATACAATATAATTCGATCAAGTCTGATTATGATGTGTTTAATTTATTATTATTAATACACAAATTATTTCACTAATTTGTATTTATATATTTATTCATTCTATTTTGATGTTATTTCCAATAATGATTCGTTTTTACGTTGAATACGTTTGGTAATAAATTTTATAGATATTTATGTACATAGCGGAAATCCATTTATTGAATATCTACCACCACAACCATCAATAATACCGAAAATATATTAGGATATTTATTTTATCCTCTGCAACTACATTATCACATTGAAGGTCGCTTTTACTTCTTAGGACAGTCTTATACTGGATGGGAGTACGTGCAGTTGCAGACTATATATTTTGTGAAGATACTTATATAATATGATCACAACATATTAACTGTCGCAGCTAGAAATGTCCAGCTGTAAAATTATCTGTAAAACTATTGAATTAGCTTTAGTGCAAGTAACTAAACTAATTGACCTGGTCCCAAGTTACCGTTGCCGTTACGAAATCAAATTATATGTTTTATTTCTGTGTATTTTCCTCTATTTCGAGCGATAATTACCTGGTGAAACGACCGAAGCGCTCTGTGGCGAGAAAACCATGACTGTGTTACCAATTGTCGTGGTAAAATCCAGGAAGCCATAGACTGTTTGAGTGACGTGATTTCCCTGGTTCCCTGATGCCGTCTGGCTTTCTACCGCTTCGGAATTTGCATTATCTGGATTGATAAATACAGGTCCTTGTGAACTTTTGACGAGATTTGCTGAAACAAAATATTCGTGATAAGAAATTTATTCGACAAGGTTTTAATATAAGTTTAATATTGATTATTCCCAATGTTGTTATTTCTTAAAAGCTTCTGTATGTTCCGGAATCTTTAGTGAGGAACTTTACGAAATACGACCATTTTCTCTATGCTACTTCATAAGAACACCCATTTAAAAAACTTTTTATTTTTGCTGATGAGCTTTTATCGGAACTCGTAATGGAAGTGGAGAACAAGTGGCTGAATTTAATTATACATGTTCGTTTTGGATATTAAAAGAAATTGAATAGAATATTTAAAAATAATTTATGAACATTTTCTCTGGGAGCAGTTTTCTAGTTGGAAATCTGATCAGTATTCCTCTACTGAATACACTGTATATTATGATTTTTTTTCATCTTTGAGACAAATATATACGGTTTCTTCAGATTCTATCATATCTACTTTCTGCTATCGACTTTTATAAACATATTTTCACATTTCTCGCTTTATATTTTTCTTAAAATATAATCCTGAATTTCATTTCGTCTTATTTAGTTCGAAAAGTTCAAATGGCTTCAATAATATTAATTCTGCTTTACTAGTGAAAATACGGAGTTAACGTTTATTCTGAATAAAGGCACAAATTCAAAGCTTTCAGTTATAATTCTATTTATACTGCCGTATACGTTGTTTAAATTGACTCTAAACAACGAAAAACTAATATAGGGAATGTGAAAGGAAAGTAAATAGAAAAAATTTCCATACTCTTCGTATTAGGACTCTTCTTCACGCCGTTTGAGTTTGAATACTGTGAAATTGTAAGCGGAACTTCAATTTTTTTGAAAATTCTATCAATTATGCTACCTAATATTTGAGTAGGGTTTTCTTTTTAATATTTCCGTCGTTATGATCAGAATTGACAGTATTAGATTTAAAAATAATTTCGAAAATTGGACAAGCAGACGTAGACGATACAAAATTAGAAGATTCTGTTGTCTATTACACCCTCATCAATCAAAGTCGATCAAACGTAATAACATTGTCGGTCCTACGGGATCCATAAAATGTTTTGATATTTATAAGACAAAAAAATGGAGACCTTCGATTGAAAGAGTTTCCTTCAAAAGGGAAAATATATAATGCATGATTATGGAATATTTAAGTTCACGAGAATGTACAAATCGACATTCCAGAACTCCAAATTTAACAAATTTTTGTTTATTCATAATATAATTTCCGGATATTACAGATATTAATCAAACTTTTATCACGTTTTACAAATATCAGTTCTTATACTTTATAAAAGTGTTCCTTAGTGGATTGCTTGGAAAAACACTTAAAAAGTTCGAAACAGAAACAATAGATCACGAGAACATTTGACAACAAACTTTAATAAAGTTCTTGATGTACTACTCAAAAAATATATTCATGCATTCTAAAAGTTTTCGGTTGTCAAAAGGAAAATTGAATTTCATATTTAATCCTACCACATCCATTTTGTTAAAGCAAGTTGCTCGGCTATTTTATCTGGAAAACTTTCTAGTTTTTATTATACATGAATTTCAGGAAATCTACTCACTAAATTCAAATTCTAATCCAAAACTTTGTTAATTTATTAACTGTAGGATAATCTTGGGAGATTTTATGTAATAAATCAAGATCCTTTTTATTTCTGTTCTTTAAACGACATAGCCAAATAATTTTTATAGCTCTTACTTTGAAGACTCGTTATTTTTTCTAATTCCTGAAACTCTAGACCACTAAGCTCCGTATATGGAAAGCAATCAAATCTTTAACACTCGATTTTCTCTGTGCTAAAAGGTATTTATGATGAAAAATGGAATAAGCGATTTACAAATCGAAGCAAATAAGAAATGAATAAAAAAGTCTCGGAGTCATTCTACTACCTACTCAATTTCAAACATTGATTTGAAAAGGAGAAGAGAAAAAAAATCCGACTCAACTACACGTATATTTCTTTGTAAATACGAACAATTTTATTTGCGGTCCAATTTCCCCCATTTTGAATTTTCTCGAGTGCCATCTAACAATGCCCTCGGGTATTAAAGTTTGGGTAAAAAATACATTTTCGTCCACAAATTGTAGACTTTCTCTATGGCTGTTAACAAAGGACATAACAAGATATACTGTGTGTACCGGACAAAAATCATATTAGCTTTATTAGGTTGGTTGAATTTTGAATAAAATTTTCATTCTTCCAAACCCTGTCTCGAAAAACAGATTTGATATTAAATAAAGTAAGAATTGATAATTCCAACTACTCAGGCTAACGAGACCCTCAACCTTCCGGAATTCTTTCGCAAGAATAGAAAAACATTCTGTATATAATAAAATATACTTTATCTGGAAAAATAATCCACTTCCATATTGCTCTAATTAAATTTATCCTGTATTTCCTTTTGATAAGTACGCTCGACAACGTTTAACGTTTAACGAAACATACACCGATAATATTTGAATTGGAAACAGTATCAAACAAAAAAATTGTATGGTTGCCAGGTTATGTTTATTGTTCATACTATTTTCTCAGTATCTTACACAGGATTCCCAGGATAGTTCCTTGTGTTACTGTGATGAAGGTTGTTTTTGTACCCAAAGCTGCGACACCGAATATTCAATAAGGTGATTATTTTCTTTAGAATTATTTATTTTTCAAAAGCAAATCAAAGTTTGATTTCATGATAACATCTTCTAATAGGTCTAAGGATATTCAGCTTTGTTCTAACAACTTGGTATGCTGTCTCAAGCTCAATTATCCTGAACCTGAAGAATTGAATTTGGATCATGATTCATCGGTTGTCTACAAAGAAAATTTACTTCTAGTAGCACAGGACGTGAAAAATGAAGCTCTAGAAATAGCTGAGATAATTAAAAACTATCAACAATACATGTTTGATGAATAAAATGTTTAAACTGAGATCTGCGTGGTTTTCATAATAAAAAGCGTAACAAAAAATCTATAAATAACAATTATTGTTTCGAAATTGAAAACTTTTTTAACTTTGTTAAATCCAAAGCTAGAACTTCCTTTCATTTGTCTGTCTAATTGGACGGGAACCAACTTAATGAATTAAAGAAGGTAGCCGTTGCCACTCACATTAAAGGAAACATTTTTTAAAGGGCCCTTGTCGCATCTGAAAGTTTTTTCATTTTTATCTCGAGATAAAACGGTCGTAATTGGAATTTATGATTGTTTTTGTTAGCAGGAACGGAAATTGACAATTTAATTTTTTTTCTTTTTGATTGAATGTTGGAAAAACTTAATATAACATTTCTATTTCCACGTTTGATAGTTTACGGGAAAAGCACAATTTTCTTGTAAATTGATATGCTGTATTTACTTTCGAGTATTTGTGAGGCACTTTCAATTATTGATGCTCTGGAAATTTCATCGTCTGCATCAGGAACTTTTTAAAAGTGTAATTTTGCTCGTTAGTTGTGTTTACATGTCACAGTTTGTTAGATAAAATAATGTTTATTTTTGAATATAAACTTATTCAACAATATGTTTCATGTCTAAGAATTTTCCCATCTTAAATTTCTGCTCATGTTCAACCAGCAAGATATGGAAAATAATGAAGAAACTGGAGACAACAGCGATAAAGACAATAACAAATAACAAACAGAAATGAACTAAGTTTGTTTTTGTAGATATTGTAAATGTTGTCAACTGTATTGAGGAAAGTTTGCCACTTCAAACAGGTTGTTCATTTGAGTTTTAATATTCCACACTTCATTTTCTAAATCTTAAAAAAAACTGGAAAAGTTCACGACAGTGGCAAAAAAGTTTCAATAGCAAAATAAGGTAATCGCGTATGTGCTTTTGAATTTATCAATAGGGAAATTTACATAAGAGCAATATAGGAACTGTGCTTATCAAAATTTCCACAGTTTATGAAAGAAATTTTGATTCAGGATATGAAAGTTGAATATAAAAGATCCCAGTGTTGAGGAGTTTTATGAGTTTGTAAAGGAAAAAAAAGGTGATTTTATAGTGAACAATAATGATATGGAGTATATCTATCTTAATGAGTGAATTGTTCCAAATTTCCTTCCATTAAAAACGAGCAACAATTGTTGAATTTGAATTCCAGACACGGTGAGCATCGTTTTTGAAATATTTAACGAAAGTCTATTCAGTTGGAAGGTAATAATTAAAATCCTGAATCTATTTCACTTTGAAAACGTGACTGAAGTTTCAAAATGTTGTGTATTCCTTAATACCGAACTATTTATGAAAAGCTGGATCATGAAAAGGCATTCATATAGATTTAATAGAATTATACGTGGCTGAGGAATTTTCCAGACTTCGAAATTTAAATGAGAGCTCCATTCAAACGAAATGTGAAATGGTGGGTTTTTGGATGAGGAACGTAATTTTATCAATGAAGCAATGCTCTTTTCATATACGTATTGAAAAATTGAAGTTGTTTGAAAAAGTAGTTGAGTTTTCACTAACAGAAAATGAAAAAATGGAGGAGCTGGAAAAAAACTGTACCTTTAACAACTTCTAATTGGTATTTCTTCTCAACATTAATTTGGTTACTAATTATACAAAATGGATGTTTCGAAAGATATACCAATTTACGAAGTTTATAAGTTGACGACTTCTGAATGAATTCCCGTTTCTTCGAAAGTAATGTTTCTCGAAAAGTCTGTTTTAATTGAAATAAATAATTCCTCGGAAAATAATTTCAACAAAATGCAAATGAAAGAGGAAAAGAAACGAGAAGTGTAAAAAGTTACGTTATAATATCACTCTCAAGAGCTTCTCTCAACTAAAATCTAAAAATAAATCACTATATTATTTTGCATAATATTTTCATCGACTTTTGTTTACTTTTGAAATAAAAATACAGTTCTGGATTTCTCCTTTTATGCAATTATTTGCAGCACGGTTCCTTGAGCCTTGAGAGCTAACAACTAAAGACACTGTCCTGTCTCTTGGCGACCTTTAAGTAATTCCTTATACTTTCTCACCAGTCCAGACACGGTTCTTGGATTGCTGATAGCTTCAAGCACAGTCTGGCTGTCAGTTAATATTTGGAATTTGACAGTATATCCTCTTTTGATGCTTTTATCGATACAGGCTAGGGCTATAGCGAGTTTCCACTCAAAATACTTGTGAAAAATTGAAAAACAATAACGTAGAACTATTATTGAAGAAATAAAATATTTCTTTCAATAAATCTTGAACTAAACCAAAAGATATATCGCACTACAAGGAATTATTACTTCTTTATTTGACGTTATTTCTATAAAAATGTATAGCGAATTTATGTTACCACAGCAATTTCAATCTAGCAAGCTGCACATGTAACTTTGTTACCAGTGCAGAAATACCAACTCATTGTTCTGGCGATTATTAAAACCATTTCTCTTCGCTGAAGTCGTAGCAGGCGGTAGGCAGGTCTCTACATATCATTTGTCACTGCCTCAGTTTGCTTGATGTAATATTCCAAGCTGTTCTAGTTTGCGCTTTTTACGTGGCCCTTAAGGGTTTCCTCGACGTACGATGACGACAAAATCTACCACTATATCCTAGATATGAAGCGGAAAATGTAACTTGTAATCAGAATTTTTTTACTTTTTCATCAGCAATCATTTTTCTTCCTCCTTTCAATTGATTAACTTTATTTTTATCCAATTCATACCATGTTAATTATATTCAGTTTAATTTAAGATTGTTGCCTACCCTAACTAAGTGCTGTGAGTCTTACCTATGAAAGATTGGAAAATTCTGTCGTAACCCATCGCATTGACTTCTCTTAAAAAGGCCAAAGGTTTTCTAAGAGCATTGTGTTAGGGGGTTTAATACCTTTGCAGAGGTTATTTCCTGGAAAACGGCTCTTGGACTTAGCGAAGAGGCGATGTCTGCATAACTCGATAAACTATCGAAGAAGGAATGTCCGTAACTTGGGGATGTTACCGGTGAGAAATATTCCGAAAATTTCGATAAAAATGCCACTTTGGAATGTTTGGATAGGTAGGAGATTATTAATGATCAGATTTTTTTTGTCACGAGGTATTTTGCATTGTAACAAGCTAATTATATACTATGTATATTGATATCCATGGAATTATAATTCCAAAATCAACTATCTTATAGTATTTGTGTTAGGGGTGTCAGAAATATGAATAGGAATACTTTGGAGAGATCACATTGAAAAATAGCCATAAGGTTGACGACCATAAAAAAGAAGGAACATAGTTGAAGGATTCAGAGGAAGGCTTGACCTGGTACTAATGAAAAAAAGGGAAGGAAATATGTATTAGTCTTATTATAATTAAGTGGATTTTAAATATTCAAACTGTTTATTTTAGAAATTTCGGAGGGGACGTGGAAGTTGTATCAATAAGAAAATTGAATTTAAATTACTTTAAAATCAATAAATCTTGTTTAAAATCACAGGCAACTTCAAATAGTGAATTCAATCAACTTAAAATGGAATAAATAACTTAGTTTCTTCCAAGATCAAAGGGAAATATAAATGATGTGGTTGCCTTTATGTCAATTTGAAACCGTAACACTCTGTTGATTCGTAAAGTATTTTAGAAAAAGTGTTTCCAGAAAATTGGTGGTTTGTGTACGTTGTGTTGCTTTCTATGTTCCAGGATCTAGTACCTAGCATAGACTTACAATCTTCTTGAAATAATTTTAATATGTGTAGCTCAAATCAAAGGAGGTTGTCTATCCAAGTGCGGTGTGTTCATATGATATACCACCACTCTTACTGTGAGACCCCCTGAACTAAATTTTAATGGCGGCTAATGATTATAATATTTGAATGGAATCAATCAATGCTTTGATTACGCCTACTTATGAATACATGTGTTTTTGATCATGTAACTTCGCGTGTGTATGAAATAAGTTGGGGTACGAAAATCTTTGGTGATTAAAAATAGATTCGGTTTTGATGTGCGTGTCTCTGTAAGCTGTTAGTATTGTGTTTTTATTTTTCATAAGTCCTAAACCAATTTGGATTGCCACAATTTCCATAACCAGTCAATTAATTAAAAAAATGAGAATAATTTAGCGTCTCAAGTCTTAAATAATTTACCATTTCTCATACCTTCGTAGGTATCCCCACTCATGTATTGTTGATTTTTCTCTGAATTTAATTAACCTAATTCTATATTTAATTAAATAATGAACTTTAGAAAATAAATAAATAAATCCCATCTTTGTATTCGCCAAATCCAAGCGAAGTATATACTTTAGATAATTAACATGTTTTTTCCAGTATCATTTTCGTTAATACAGAGACGCCATCAAATAATTATGATATAAAAAATGCCAAGAACTCGTAAAATGGAAGTTTTGACACACAAAAAAACTCTACAATTCAACAGTTGGAATAAATTATAATTTTTTCATACTATTTTTGGTGAAAATATTATTGAGACCAATCCTGTGTGTTCGAGCTTATAGTACCGCATAGTTTATGTTGTCGTGAGAATGTATATGCATAACACAATTTATTTTCTTTGTCATAAGGGACAGACACGGGTTAGTATTATGTCTCCTAGGAATTTCTGGATGAGAGAACGTAAAACGGTGTGATAATTATTGTTTCCGTATAGGGAGTTGATAAATGTCGGGTATATTTCATGAAACAAAGGCCAGTTTTTACTAGAATTCCGAAAGGGAATACACAAAAGATTGATGCTAATTTTTATAAAATTAATAGGTGGTTTTTTTCAAAGAAATTTTCACTTTTTCACTTACAATTTTTTCGATGAAAGGTTTTTAATAGGAACTCTTGAAACACCCTGTATAGACGGCCATTGTATTCAGCACACAAATCCAAACTAACATAAATTTCAAAGATCTGATGTTAATTACATTTCATATTATTAGCCGGCATTCATTCACATGTGAACAATTATTAACGAGGGTAAATTTTCCCATCCTGACGCAAATTTTCCCGATTTTATCCTTTGTGGTGTAAATAACATTTTCAACATCATTGGTTGGTCGACACATAATTGGATTTCAAATGTTAAATTGTGTAGTTGTTGCGTTCATTTGTTTAGTTATTTCCAAAACAGACATTATAAAGAGAATTTATTGGAGATGGTTTGGTAAAAATTGACATTCAACGTATCTCTTCTCCCGTTCGAATAAGCTATGATCATCAACTGAATATTTGCTGGTTAATGGAAGAACCAGATTCCACTGCATTCACACATTTTATTGCTTGTCTCCAAATTCAATAACTCGAAAAGATTATCTTCAGATCTTACAACATGACCAAAACAATGAACAGAATGATTGAATTATCGATTTTTTAACAAACTTTCATGCATTTTTCTCTTTTTTGTGCTGTTTCTTCCAATTTTACTCCACTTCACTTCCTTTTTTCCATGAATTTATCATGAAAAAGAGAATTTCCATTATAGAACTTTTTTTTTTACTCTAAATAACCATTCGAGATAATTGCTATGAATCCAACTGATCGATCAATTATTATCAGTTTAAACTTTGTTGTTAAACTTGTAATAGCAATCGGGGTTACATAGGTAATTACACCATTTGAAACAACAATTGAAAATCTGTGTTGATTACTTCGAATGGGAATTAGTAGTTAAAAAGTGAGTTCATTGGAATACCAACACGTCCGTAATCTCCAGTTAAGATTCGTTTTATTTTTATTTTATTTAGCAGAATAGCAGTAATTATTCCAATGTTTCGTATGGTGCGTCCTTTTAGGAGATTAAAATTTAGTGCAAAAAACTGTAATATTATCAGTTCAATAATTTGAGTTTTTTTTTGGTATACAATCCTTTTATCTATAAATAAGTGATTAAAGTTATCAAGAAAGTCCTGAATAAAGTCGACAGTATATTTTGTAATGAAATGATACTCCATAAAAGAGAGTATATACCGAGATGTACGTGCTTCCTGGAAATGACATCGAACTCATGCTTTATCTGATCCTCCTAATCCTTATTTTTCGTCTAGAAAAATCTAGAAAACTTCTGAAAACGATACAATCGAGTCGTTTCGACAAATCCATGTGTGTAATGGTAGAAGGATAAAGTTTTTGGTTGCACAATACTGATCAATTACTATCTGATCATGCGATTAACTTTAATCTGGCCTTTCCAATACAGACGTCGGACCCATGTCAGCAGAATGGTTTTTATCGGAAGATTCTTGCTATTTCTCCGGTCAAATATTTGAAACTTTCTCAATATGTGTTCGCAAACAAACAAATCTTTTCCAGAACGAATAAATGCTACCCGTGGAACGTGACAGAATTTCAATGAAATTTTTTTGGTTCGAAAAGTTTTTCATCAACAATAAATCATACTGAGACGTACATACAGGTTATAGGTACATACAACATTTGAAATATTGATAAACAGTTACTTTGGAAACACCCTGTCTTTGTTGATTAAGAAAGTGTGTCTGGACCATTTGATTTATCTGTGGAAAATCGTCAGTTTCCTCTTATCAGATACAGTCTGTCTGAAAACATCGTGCGACACATACAACACACCAAAGTATATAATAGTTTGAAAGACGGAACAATTTCAACAATCCACCTTCTAAACTAACTTCAGCGATTCAACTTAGTTCATGCACCTTCTCTAACTCGCGTTACGTTAGTATTTTATGACAGCAATAAAATACTTTCCATTGCCTCGAAGTTAATTTTCTTCAGCAAAGATAAATCTTAACTGTAACTTGATCCATCAAAAAACCGGAAAAGCTTACCGAATAAGCATTATTACAACTGGAGGCATAGCGTGCTGACTTTTTGCAGACATTAGTCTAGCTGATGAATCGGTTTTTGCACCTATAATGAAACGAAAATCGTTATTCATGTTCCCCTTTCACATTTAACAACGATAGGAAGCAGGAAAACGTAATAATAGACGGCTGAAATAGAGTTGAGCCTTAAATAATACTACAGTTTTTACAGCTTTGGATTTTTTATGATTAACAGTGGATTTTCTGCAATTGCTCAAGTTAAACTTAAGCTTATTGATGATATGAATTTAGTACGTCTATTATTATTCTAGTTGTAAATGTCATTCTTTGTTAAATTTATAACTTTGGAGGATCAAATCATTGAAAACTATCTTACAAAGGAGGTACAATTCATAGTTGAAAGGTACTTTGAAAAAATTTCCGAGCATTTTCTAGTCTATTTATTTCCTTTCAAGATAAAGGAAACACAACGGAAACTTGTGAGGGATGCTTTATAAATTAAGCACGGGACAGAGAACGTGAGATTTTTTTCATGCCACCGTGCGGCGAGATTCTACATAATATATCATTTTTTCCTGTCTCCTGCCAAAAGGGAAACCGACAAAAAAAACGTGTCAAAGATCTCTTTTCCTTTTCGCTCCTTCCTTAATTAACATTTGATAAAAAAAATTAGTAAGATCCACACGTACTGCTCGTTTATCATTTTCATCCGATTTTAATAAATCTTCAGATAAATACAAAAAATTTTTTATTCACTGTAACTATATTCTGGATATTTGGTCATTCTTTATACCTACTTGGTATTGGAATACCGTAAGAGAAATTCTTAATGAACTTATGTACCACCAAGCCTCTTCGTGGGTGTGGTAACTAGATATTATACTGCAATGTCCTCGATTAACGGTTATTATCGTAGATTACAAGGATCCAAGGTTAAGCGTGTTTACTAACGTGATTTTCACATAAAATGTGCATCAGGGGTATCATATCGGTTTTGTTACAAGGTAAAATATATACAAGGTTAATCTTATGGATTGGGATGTGTTTATACAATGATAATAGCGAACTGTTGGCTTTAAAGCTTAATTAATATGATCAAATAATAGAAGCTTCAAAACGAAAATTTGAAATGTTATCTCAAAACTGTTCAATTTTTCATAGTAATAATAGAGACTATTCAGGTTATTGACATTTATATTTGCACCAGAGGATTGCATTACACCGTAAGGTTACAGTATCCAATGGCCAGGTCGGTAAATATCTTCAAAGCCTAGTTGGAAGATATTTTGTCTGTTTGGTGACCTTCTGTCAATCTCCACTTGAATTGGTTCCTTATTTATCTAGCTAGTTTTGTACAGGAATCCCTATATCGCATCTTATAAATAACACAGTGTATATTGAACTTGGAGTACTCTATTATGTAAAGTAACAAATAATCATCCAATCCAGTATTGATGACTTTCATTATTTAACAACTCACGTTCGAGGCAAATTGAATAAACGACTTTATCAAAAGCCAATACCGACTTAAATAAGTTCATTTATATTGTAGGTGCAAAACAAAAGAGTCGTTCATTTTCATTATCTGTTGCCAGTCGGTAGCTTTGACTACTGCTTGGAGATTATCGTTTATACGGGGATCACTTCAGGAGTTCATAAACACTGAGAATGAAAAAAAAGTGCTTTCTTATTATTATGAAGAAGTTTCCAAAAATTCGGGGCTACAGATCCAGTATAAAATGAAAAAGAAGATGATAATTGAAATATCAATTCAAGACAAATATTATCATATTTCGAAAATATGATTCTGAAGATCTAGTTGTTTAAATTTTCTCAATTGTGTTTTCTTTTACTTTCCCATTAGAGAACCCAAATACTCTTCGGGTATACATTATCTTCCTTTCAATTGCCGCAATTTTATTCAACTCCAAAATTCCTGGATAATCCATGTAGTTTCGTAGCCGACCTACTCTTCAGGATTATAGCGTACATATACGGGCTCGGCAAATATTTATTTTCCGTATGTAGAATCCCATATAGGAACAACAGTGCGAGCAGTATAAATTAAATTATATATCTCCAAGAGAGAACAACTTATTTCCCCTCACGAAACGCCCTCTACGCTGGACATTGTATTCTATAGCTTCATCTCTTCCACTCACAGAATGGCTATACGGTACATAATCATTTGCCGAATCTGTATATGTATACACCTATATCTGTATTCAGTGCAATGCGCTACTGTGTAGACTCTTTCTGTTTGAAGAGATTAGAGGACAAACGGGCAGGTATCGGACGTTACGCATCGAAGAACAAATTTCTATCGGGAAATGGAAAATTTGAATTGATTCTCGCGCACGTAATATTAATCGCTTTAAACCATGTGAGAGTACGAATTGTGAATGGGAAATGGAAATGGGAAATTAGAGTTTCCTGACTACATTTGTGCTTAAAACTATGTCCTATAATTTAGATCTAAAATCCTCCAATGAAGCTTTTCTCTACATCTTCGTCATACCTTCGAAAAATATTCTACGCGCAGAAGATATAAATATTTAAGACCAAGTAATTGTATCAACAATAATATAAGTACTAACAAACATTGACTTACTGAGCAATAACTCACACACAATGTCAATATTACCATTTAAGAGTGTTTTATTGGATAATAACGATAAATTGAGTTTTTGCTGTTCCGTGATTTTTCTAACATATTCCAATGTTGATAGAAATGAATTGGTTTATTGCAAGTTTTTTCTATTGCCAAGAAATATAAACGACTTGTTGATCGTCGTATATCTAGTTCCCAAATGGATATTTGTCATGATTGACTCACTTCCACTTTTTCAGTACCACTTGAGGTTCTTTATATGGGATAAATATACGTTTGTGTGCACTGATTTCAACATCACTTCTAACATTAGTTATTCCCACATATGGTCCAGATGGAAATGAAAACATTTAAATTTGGATTGTTATGAAAATGATAACGCTAATTACCCACACTTTCACTAGTACCAAAGAATACAACAACAATAAGCGAAGCCAGAGTTAGCTGTTAACCTGTTACCTTCAAGGTTTATTTTTGTCTCTTCAACATCAAAAAATGTTCGTCGAGCTTCACCTCTTGTTGTGTCAGTCAGAAAAAGTGCAAGTACTCGAACTAGAAAATGCCTAGAGACTGATTCTGACTAAATCTTCGATACCAGGTGATAAAATTACAAATTTTGAGATACTAAGAGATAGAGCAGCTTATTCTTTAAAAATACTCACATCTTCTGTGTTCAGGAGACAGCGAAGATCGCAATAGACTCCCTTTCACAGGTATTAATACTAGCACAACAGTCCTGGTAACCTAACCAGGGCAATCCATCAATTTGATAGTTGACGGAATGAAGGAGTCTACTATTTCGACAGGAGCTGAAACTGCTCAAGATAAAGCAGCTCAAATGGTTGAGAAAAAATATCACGGGAGACTACTTAATTGCAAATAAACCTGTGAGTGGTCGTTTGCTTGGTATTGCTACAACAAACCCTCCAGAAACTGGTTGGAAGCAGAGTAAGTCTCTGATGTGCATCAAATGGATTGAGAAGTCAGATAGCAGGTCATATGGAGGAGTGTCAGTCAAGCACCACAGATTATACTAGTGTTTGTTGATAAATGTGTAGATTTATCATTATTTTAGCAGGAGGAACTGAGATTCCAAGTGAAGTTGGGATTTTAGTAAATTAGAGCAAGAGATAATTTTATCTTAATAAATTTCTTTATTTTCCATAAAAATAATTGATTGTTATAACACATAGTTTGCTTGGGGCATGAGTATACGGAAACACATTTTAAGATTCCAGTAATTTATTTGCAAACAAGTTACTCGCAGTCTTGAAACATTCGAAGAAGATTTCATTTCTTACAAGTCTTGACTGGTGAAAATGCTATGAAATATTATATTCAACGGCATTCAGTTCTTCAAGAAATTCACTTCTTGTACATAATGGATGTGTGTTCAATCTCGAAGTATCTTGTCGGTATAATCTTCCGTTATTTCTTTGAATAATATTATTTCTTTTCAATAAAATGTGGATTTTTCTTAATATCTGTGGAGAAGATGATGAATTATAAAACGCTGTATCGTTCAATAAAATAATAACTTTGTTCGATCCACCTTGTTTGAAATTTGCATACAACATTTTATCACTTGATCAAGTTCATGAAGACAGACTATATGGTAGGCTGTATTTAGAAAATAGTTTATCTTCAACTTTATCGAGATAATAAAGTTGAATTACGAGTTCAACTCAGACTGTTGTAAATTAAATAATACTCTTATATCTTAAAGTTTTAAGACTGTGGAATATTAAATGTATCAAGTGTTGAATGTCTATTATTATCAGTAGCAGCAAGGATTATAGAGGGTGTTTTATTTTATGAGATTATTTTCCGAATTATTTATTAACCAATAAATGAATATTTTTTAATTATTAAAGGTGTTACCTATATTTAGGTGTTGTAATTAAAGAAGACGTGATTTTATTCGTGAAGGAAGAAGGCTGAATAATCGAATATCCTGAAAATTTCGTTATTCATCATCATCATGAAAATTTAATATATTTTCAAATTAATATTAAATTGCTTTTAAGGGCCTTATTTATAAGAATCGTTTGATGTTAAATTAAATCAAAAAATTTTCAGATATACAATGAAATATTTTCAACAAATAATTGTTATATGAATAATTTTTCTTTTCAATTAAACATAACTCACCTGTGAAAAGTAGACAGAATGTGATGAATAGAGGATGTCCTTTGAATGCCATATTAATCTCCTGATGAACGTATAAAAGTTTTAATACATTATCAGCGTTACCGTATTGACGAACTCTATTTGCGGCTACCTGCAAATAGAAATTTCATTTATCATCATTTAACTCATTGGACAAAGTCAGCTTTTCAAAATGGGCTGTTAGGCCAGTACATTACAAACATGTGACATAGAACACTGATAATTGTCACAGAACAGAGCTTCGGAAAATTGACAGCCTACACAGAATGCTTTCACAGTTGACAAGTGACACAAAGAATGCGTAGGCGTCATAATTATTTGACGATCTGTTCTCAACAATTACCAGAAGGAGGAAGAGCGATCGAAAATTATATCCCAGTTCTATTAGGTTATGTTATGGGTAGGTAGTATGGCACCTCAGGCAGACATCCGGTCAGTAACGTCAGTGCATCCGGTCTTATCAGCGGTCTTATCATCCGGCTCAATGTCACACCCTGTAAATCCGTAAAAAGGCACACCCTGTGTAAAATGATGATAAGACCGCTGATAAGACCGAATACACAGACGTTGCTGATCGGATGTCTGTCTGAGGTGCCATACTACCTACTGTTATGATATTCTCATTACTGATATTTTTGATATTTTATAATAGTGTTTCAATACACAAAAGGCACATATTGGATAAAGTGAGTTCTATATAAAACCTCTTTATAAAAAATTTCTCTTCTATTCTCTTTTTTTTTTGGGAATAAAACTACAATAATGCTTTTTGTCCACGACCACCTAATAATAAGTCAATATTTCACCTCCTAACAAAAGGTATATATGGTACCCATATATCAACTGTCGTGAATTATGGTTCATAATACACTACAGTGAATTATGAACTAGAGATGGAGGTACCTACAATATGAAATAAACTATTAAATCTGTGTATTTTGTTCAGGAAATTTGTTTCTGACATATCGTATCTATAAAATATTGTAATTTTTAGTATTGATACTTTTCATAACGATATTTTCTAATATTAAGTATTTTAAAAAATATATTTATAACGGTACGTTGTATTGATACTTTCTACAGTATCGCCCATCTCTATATATGTCAAATTATTTGATGTAGCTGCCACAACATTTTGAGGTTAGTAATATGCCAAATCGTTACTGACTTTTATTTATTAATAAATAAATTAAGTGTCGTGGACAAAGTATAGTATTCTACTCGCAATTTATGGCCATAATTCACTTGGGTGACTTGCGCTCCTCGCCTGCGGCTCGTGACGCAAACGTCACCCATCGTGAATCATGGCTATCATAAATTGCTCGTTTAATAATATACTATTATTTCGAGGTTTCGGTAGCGTTCCAGCTACCGTTGTCAAGATGAACTGAATATTAAATAATTTTTGGTCCCTTTCAGACACAACGGAAAAAATTTGACAATTAGACATTCAATATTAGTTAATATTCAGCTCATCTTGACAACGGTAGCAGGAACGCTACCGAAACGTCGAAATAAAAAACATAAGAAAACATTACTGTGGTTTGATTCTCGAAAAAATAAGAGAGAATGGACCACATACAGAAGATACATTTTTCTCCAATCAGAACTCGCTAACAAATCTATTCACTTCTAATTTCATTTTTTTCATTTCAGATGCTGCCTGATGATTTCAACAACGGACACAATTTTTGTGTTTTTCATGCTGCTGATCGGAGCCACAGACGTCCATAGAAAATGCGAAATGACGACGGAGGACGATAACGCAGCGAGTTGGTAGTCCGCCGTATCAAGAAATTTTATATTTATATATTTGTTGTTAATATTTCTCAATATATTTTCCAAATTTTTGTATTTTTGTTATGACTGTGTCTTGTGTAAGTAGGAAAACTTCAAATCAAATAGATTTTTCCATTATGAGAATTGTGTTTTCTTAAACTTTCCCATGTCATGAAAATTTTCCAACAGAATAAGCTAATTTATAATTACAAAAACGGCAAAAAAAAATTTGGAAAAATGTAGTAGGTAGGTGGCGCCATCTATTGGCCAGTAGATGAACTAAAACAAGTTCGAGGGTTTGCCGATAGATGGCGCCACCTGTTATCACAACTTGGAGGGGTCACCACCAGATGGCGCTGATTTTGTTCCATTGATCAGCGCCCCCTATCGGACATTTTGTGCAACACAAAAAACAGCTAGCGCCATCTATCGGCGAAAAAAAAAATTAAAAAAATGTAGTTCGGGGGTTTACCGATAGATGGCGCTAGCTGTTTTTAGTGTTGCACAAAATGTCCGATAGGGGGCGCTGATCAATGGAACAAAATCAGCGCCATCTGGTGGTGACCCCTCCAAGTTGTGATAACAGGTGGCGCCATCTATTGGCCAGTAGATGAACTAAAAAAAAGTTCGAGGGTTTGCCGATAGATGGCGCTAACAGTTATCACAACTTGGAGGGGTCACCACCAGATGGCGCTGATTTTGTTCCATTGATCAGCGCCCCCTATCGGACATTTTGTGCAACACTAAAAACAGCTAGCGCCATCTATCGGTAAACCCCCGAACTAATTTTTTTTAATTTTTTTTTTCGCCGATAGATGGCGCTAGCTGTTTTTAGTGTTGCACAAAATGTCCGATAGGGGGCGCTGATCGATGGAACAAAATCTGCGCCATCTGGTGGTGACCCCTCCAAGTTGTGATAACTGTTAGCGCCATCTATCGGCAAACCCTCGAACTTTTTTTAGTTCATCTACTGGCCAATAGATGGCGCCACCTATTTTCAAATTTTTTTTGTCTTATCTAAGGTTTGCCTATAATTAGCGCTCATTGAATTTTTTGGAGAAGGATTTCCATGAATGACGCTATTTACTGTACACAGAAAAAAATAATTAATAAAATAAAGGGGTTTTTTAAATTCATTTTATTTATTAAAAAATGAACAAAAGGGGAATTTAATACTAATTGCGGCGGCGCCAGGGATTGATACTACTTCGCTGCTCACAACGTTTTTTCGTGTACAACGCTGTTCCTACGATCTGCTGAAACGCTTCGTCACTTTGACACTTGACATCCTAAAAAAAGGTGAATTAGAGTGGGGTTACATTGGAAGTTTTTAAGGTGGTGCACTTCTTGTGCATAATGTTAAAAAAAGTTCTAAATAGGCATCAAGAATGTTGTATTCGAGCGCTTTCAGACGAGACACTTTGTGGCCGGCTACTAGTGTCTGAAAAGAACCGCACAACTAAAATGTGTCTAGTATTTTTAGCCACACGATTCTTTTCAGACACTAGTAGCCGACTACAAAGTGTCTCGTCTGAAAGCACTCTGATATAAATAGAAGCATTCATACGAGACATATAAGAAATTAGAGCCCTTCAGACGAGACACTTTGTGGCCGGCCACTAGTGTCTGAAAAGAACCGCACAACTAAAAAGTGTCTCGTATTTTTAGCCACACGATTCTTTTCAGACACTAGTAGCCGACTACAAAGTGTCTCGTCTGAAAGCACTCTGATATGAATAGAAGCATTCACACGAGACATATAAGAAATTAGAGCGCTTCAGACGAGACACTTTGTGGCCGGCTACTATTGTCTGAAAAGAACCGCACAACTGAAATGTGTCTCGTATTTTTAGCCACACGATTCTTTTCAGACACTAGTAGCCGACTACAAAGTGTCTCGTCTGAAAGCACTCTGATATGAATAGAAGCATTCACACGAGACATATAAGAAATTAGAGCGCTTCAGACGAGACACTTTGTGGCCGGCTACTATTGTCTGAAAAGAACCGCACAACTAAAATGTGTCTCGTATTTTTAGCCACACGATTCTTTTCAGACACTAGTAGCCGACTACAAAGTCTTGAAGCACTCTGATATAAATAGAAGCATTCAAACGAGACATATAAGAAGCTAGAGCGCTCCAGACGAGACTTTTTGTGGCCTGCTATTAGGGTCTGAAAAGAACCGCGCGGCTAAAAATAGATTATAATAAATAGACGCATTCATTTGTGTCTCGCAATTTCAGCCACAAAATTCTTTCCAGGCACTAGTAGGTGGCCACAAAGTGTCTCGTCTGAAAGCACTCTGATATAAATAGAAGCATTCATACGAGACATATAAGAAGTTTAAAGCGCTTCAGACGAGACACTTTGTGGACTGCTACTATAGTGTCTGAAAAGAACCGCGCGGCTAAAAATACATAATCTTAACGTATTTCTCATCTGTGTCTCGTGGGAATGCGTCTATTCATATTAATGTATTTTTAGTCTCGCGATTCTCTTCAGACACTAGTAGCCGGCCACAAAGTGTCTTGTCTGAAAGCGCTCTTAATTCAATACCATTCAAACGCGGTGCTTTTCTTTCGATGCCTATTAAGGGAAATATTTCTTTTAAGGGGGAAGTAAATATCATGACTCGTATCAGTCTTGGTGTTTAGATCAACAGTACCTAGCTACTTTATAGGGTAATTTTTCAAGTCATTTGTATATTTTGATCTACTCTATTTACAGTTAACTGCATATTATAAAGTGTCATTTTATATTACAATGCCACAAAGTATTTGAAAATGAAAGAACAAATATTTCGTGGCATATAGCCGTGAGCGGTGTTTGTTCTTCGATTTTCCAAACACTCTGTCAGTATTATGCTATCACCTTTGACAACTATGTGTCGTAAGTCATAACTGAGGTACTGAGGCTATTCCAAATGATTCTTGCATGTACCATAATGAAAGAACAGCAAATTGTGTTATACTCCTGCTATTTCATAGAGAAAGAGATTCAGAGAGAGAGAGAGAGAGAGAGAGATTTTCAATAATGCAATAACGTCGATAACTCCAATTCTAATGGAAAGGGTTAAAAGATAAATTATTGAAAGCAAATTTATGTAGTTTAGCTGACCGGTCTACGGAGAGAAGATTTTCCAAAGAGATATCGGTCAGGTGATTGATCACTGTGCGGTGGAGGCTTTCACAAAATTTTAATGAACGTCCTAATCAAGATTTTCGGGTTTTGTTTTTTTTTTTCGTGTGTGATTTACATGCCGGGAAACTGGAAACTAATTATAATGTTTAAAGTGATGAATGACACCAACGAAAAGAACATACAAATGTTAAAAAATTCCGAGATATCAGTTACATTTAGACATTTATAACAAAAAAATGAATACGGATTTAAAATAGAAGACGAATGAGATTTAGAGTGATTTCAGACGAGACACGAGTGGCAGGCTACTAGTGTCTGAAAAGAATCGTGTGACTAAAAATACATTAAACACCACGTACTCCACATATATGTGAATGTGTGATTCTTTTCAGACACTAGTCCGAAGGCGCTCTAATGTTGTACAAATAGACTACAAAGTAGGTGAAAAAGTGAAGATACGAACCTAAGGAGAGATCTAGGTAGAGCAAAGAATGAAGAAAAGGTTCCTATTGATATGAAGATATCACCAATATTGCACCAATATTGCACCAAAAACAAACAAAAATGGTACAGTTTCAATTGGAGATTTGAAAACAAAACAACTTATCCATTCAACAATACGAAAACTTCGTTTTCGGTATCTATAAGACTTGGTAATGCGCAATACTCCACTTAATTGAGTGATAACTTTTATGTAAATTTGTATTTAACGCAACAATTAAAAGCTAACTTTCTACATCTTCATTTCCAACTTCAGCCGGCGAATTAGATTCTTGCTCGAATTATTTTCTGCCATTTGCATAGAAAAAGAGACCAACAAACCGCAAATATAAAGTTAGTTGTAATATTGCAGTTGTTACAGCCAGCGGCGTTTCCAACTGTTTTTCTTACCACAAACAATGTAATTCTCCAGTATTGTTTCAATTGGCAGCAAAATAAATAATATGGAATTTGGAAAACAGAAAATTTTTTTCTGATGGTTCAATTCCAAATTTCAAATGAGATAAAAATCATGTTCGCACTTCAGTGGTTTGTACTCTTATATTGCCACTGAAATCTCCTCTTGCATCACAAATAATAATCGTGTTGGATAAATATTCGATGCTTCAGCAACTTTCCAAAAAGGAAAGATTTATTTCGGATGCACCTGTCGAAGCAAATTTCACTTTCGGTATTAAATATTTCGATAACAATGAAGTTTAAAATAATCTCTTTATTATTCAAAATAGCTTCACGTGCAGGATGTGTGTTACATGGTGTTGTAAACAAAAAGAAGATCTGCTGATGTAATAAATATTTTGACAAAAGTATGTTGCTTAATCTGAATTCCACACACAGCTTTGTATATAAAGATAAATCCAGCATATATTCTCCAAAAAAAAAAACATATTCTACTTCTTTACGACTTGATTGCATCACGATTAAATTAATTTCCATCGGGTTTTATAGCACCAATTCCAACTGTGCCTCGGTGGTGATAAGAATAATTTAGAAAATTCCAATAAAAACGTTCTATACGTGCATTTCTCTTCTAGTTTTCCGGAAATTGTTTACTCCATTGCCATCAAGACTTTATTGTGAAAGAGACTTTTACAAAGAGTCGATTTATTTCCCTGTCCGATTTTTACCGTGAAATGAACTAACTTTACTCGATAGCATAGGAAATTTATGCAAAGTGATATTTTCCAGCTGAATTATGTCAGTATTCGAATCAAATTAATATAAAAATAAAGTATAACGTAACTGTCTACATGAAATAGACGAGAAGAAGAAAAATAAGGAGAATCAGAAATCAAAGAAACAAGAATTAGTGAGATATGAAAATAATTATTCTCTTCAAGCGATCCATTAGGTTTGCTATGAGCTGTACTCTTAGAAATCAACTCGTCCAGCTCTGTGCGGATTCGTATAATTTAAAATATTTTCGCTTTTCTCTATTTGATTTATATCTAAAAACCTTACATCTACATATACATTAATGCATGCTTCGCTTTTAAAGTTTTAATAAAAAGTTGCGACGAAATGAAATCGTAAATTTAAGATTTTCTTAGTCAGCGGAACACAGAAGAAGGAAATTTGCATTTTAAGGAAAACTGAGATAACGTTTTTGCTAGTGATGCGGATGTTAAGTGTGGCTTTAGTTTTAAATATGACAAAGAATATTAAATTGTAAATAAAACGCTTTTTACAAAATTGAATTTTTTTCTTTATAATTAGATTCAAAAACAATGTAGACGTATACACTGTTGTTAATTGTTTACCAATATTACTTAAATACATAATTCATGTATTTCGACGCCATAAACGTAACAATCTGGAACTAAAGCTAAGTACATAAACTTCCTACCTTAGAACATAAATACCAAGCCTCTGTAGGGCAAGAAACAAAGAGCTGAAGCCAATATCCGTCTCTAAAACTAGCAACTTTAGATCCAAACAGGGATTTTTCACAAATTTATTAACTCTGGAAATATGACTGCAGCAACCGTAAAATTTAATGACGATCGTAAAGATGAAATTTCTTGCTCGAGAGGGTGTTAAAATAATAAAGGTTATTTTTCGAGTGTCCTATATGAGTTATTACGTGCTGGGTGAATTATTGGAAGATGTACTTTTTTTAATCAAAAATATTTTCACAGATAATATTTTGTGAATATAAAGACCAGTTTCTTGACACTTGGCGAATATACAGTATATTGACCTAGGCGGAGAGAGACTACCAGAAAGATTTAGTCTGGGTTGAAATACTAACATTGTCATCAATGGTTCCTATTTCCTTCACAGCTCCTGGACTAATAGCTGCAGACAAACTGTTATTACCAAAAAAAACTATAATAATATTTCCAGCATAATGCCGAAGATAAAGTACCGAGAGTATAATTCAAATGAAAGTTTTTATGAATTAAGTTAGGAAATGGTGAAAATACTACCCGAGTTTTATAACAACGGTATAAAACATTAATAAAGAAACTGGAATATATTGGTGTCTTGTTTATCCGAAAAGTTCCAAAGTAGCCAGAGGTGGTTGAAGGAACTTACAACTGCAGATCATAATAAAAATTTTCCTAGGAAGTAATGTTAAATTAGGAAAAATTTCCTAATATCAATTAACTAGTTTGAATTAAAAAAGCAAACTATTGTTTAAACATCTATAATATGTAAAAGAATAAAGTGTGTAGCCCTAAAGCTTTTATAAAGGGCATTTCTAGTGACTTACAGCTTTCAATTTGGGTTTATTATTCAAAGGGCAGATTCTCTGGTAATATAGAACCGTTCCGCAACGCCATTCTTGGGATAGAACGCCAATAACAGTTTGAATTTATATATATTACCAAACAATTCCATTTTATTGACACAAACTTTAAAATATCTCTTCCAATAATCCACAGCACGTACCGATTTAAGGGATTCGTACTTATAGTTTTCAACAATGAAGTAGTTTGAGGTTATTTATTTATTTTTAACGCTCATTTTAACGAACAATGGTTATTTGTTTTTAACTTGCACAAAAAAGAAACAAGATTAATGAAATATTGTGTATTAACGACATTTCGAGAGATCTAAATTTCATGCAAGGACAACACGATTAGAAGCTTTATTTATAATTTTTTTGCTGCCTCTTCATTCAGAAAACTGGTATATCAGTTAACCAACTAAGTCAAAGTCTAAAAATTTCGTTTGTTACTGGGAAATGATTTTATTTCATGTATATTTTTAGACTTCGACTACTATATTGGCAATCAAAGAGCAGTAGGGGTCCCATTTGTCGACACCAATTTGCATACAATTTAGATGTAGTCTGTCGTGTGTATATATTTAGTTTAATTTGATTGCTTTCCCAGTTTGCGATCAATACCTTTAGATGCTGCTTTCGTATTTGACTTCAGGGGCGGACTTTAAATGTTTACTTTTGACGTGTCACCATCAGATTGGGTCTTTTCAAGAGTAATTATTTCTAGTACGACTCATGTATTTAAAATTTTTCTCATGTCGTTTATCACTCCTTCAAGACATAGGTCAATTTCCGTTTTCGACGTGCATAGAACTCCATAAAAAAAGATTACGGACCCTCCCATTATGGTGATTCCATAAACCTTTCTATCTTTTCTTATTTACTTTTTTTGTCATGTCAGCACAGTTAGATTTTTCTACTGTTTATTGGACCAGTGAAGTTTGTCGTCTTTTCACAGACATTTTCGTCATTTTATTGGTTGTTATGGATAAACTAACTATGAGACGACTATGACTTTGAGCAGTTACTAGATTTGAACTGAAGGTTTAGATGGGCACTATCAATATTTAGATTCATGTTGACTGTAAGAGTAGATTCCTTTTCTGAGTATTAAGTAAATGCATTTAATTTTCACAGGAAAGTGTCTGTTCGTGAAATCTCTCAGTATAAATTGACTAAGAAAGCTACATTCTACAAATTTTCAAAATCTTACAACGGACTTACTGTAATTCTGCTATGAAATTTTTATTTTTCAAAGTTTGTCTTAAGTTTATCGGGTACGCTGCTGACTTCCGAATCACGTTTTCCGGATAAACATCCGAGTCGGTTGATGCCACACATCAAAACAACATTATTAGACATAACATAATCTGTTAATCAGAATAAACAACAAACAGATTCACCTAATTTGAATCAAATAAGCAAGACCGAAATTTCCTTGAGAAAAAAAATGGCAAAGGCTTAATGATCATAAAGAAGTTAGAATATAAAGGAAAGATACAAATAGAGAAGCAAGTATTGAGGAGAAAAAGAGAAGATCTGACCATTGGAAAGATCTAGTAAGGCTTAGACAATCAATGATTCTTTTGGGTGACTACAACCTGTTGAGATCAAATGAATGCATAAGTCAAAGTAAAGAGTTTTAACATGAATCTCCATCCACATACTTTCCAACTGCACAGCACTTTAGAATCCTAGAGCACAGCACCTGGGAGACTACTGGATAGGAACATTTTACCAAGTTGAAGCCTGCAGATATCCTGAAATTCCCCCGGGAAATAGAAATAAAGGAGATACTAGTTTTTGAGACTCTCCTCAGAAACTAAGTAGAAGTAAGGGGACACATGGTTAAAAGGGTGGTTGAAAGAACAACACAAGAAATACTGGAAGAATACGACTGGGCAAATACATGGGAAGAAATTCATAAAAGAACCATCAGAAAAAGTAGCGAAAGAACTGCTCTCAATGAGCAGGAACAAACTGCGCACCACTACGGGGCTACTTACGGGACACTTTCCCACAAAGAAGCACCTAAACAAAATAGGGCTGTACAACGGAGACCTTACATGCAGAAGATGCAGGATACCGAAACAGCTCTGCATATACTATGCAACTGTGAGTCGCTGGACCACAGAAGGCAGAAACTTTATGGCAGAACCCAAATGACTCCAGAAGACTTCTACAATCAACCAGCTAAGAACCTGTATGAGCTAATACAGGGAACGGATTGGCTGAATAGGTTGTAGTCAGAACACTAGGATACTCCACAATAAGCCCAGGAGGCTGAGGTGGTACCGGCGAAGGGACGGCTCCGAGGGAAAAAAAGGGGACACAATAGATCTTTTAAGTCTCAGTGAATGTTACCCAAAGGAATACATACAAGATTATCAATTATCATTTTTCTTAACAATTAAAAATGATTATATATTTTAAAACTAAACATAATTTAGTTTATAACTATAGATATTATATTATTGAACATACTAACATTTTAAATACACTACCCATTTCCTCATTCAAAACCTATAATTATGATGTTATTTTTTTGCTTTTAATTTTCGAATACTCTCAACTCTAATTTTCATTTATTTCTTTGATACGTACATTCCTCCTTCGCGTTTCCTACTTCTTTATTACTATATCAAACGTGTTATAATCACGTGCTTACCAATGTGAATAAATGCTGTTAATTATTTATTACTTTTAACAAGTTCAAGGCTGTCGTGGGTGGGTCGCCGGTACATTCTTTGTTTGTCAGGAAACTAAGGTGGTAATGGTGATTTTGATTGATTTATAGTGGCATTATTCCGCTTACGATTACAGATTATTTTGAGCTCAATTGTTTTTGTTTTTTATCTACATTATGATATATTTTACATTTGAATGTAGTGACGCCACTGTACTCAAGTGATACTGTCCAGATATTTTCCGCTACGTTTGACTGCTTTTATAGAACATGACGTTTTTTTTGTGAGTTGTCAGGATAAAGCGTGGACTCTGTATGAGGGTGCTAAAAAACAAAAACTGATACAAATTCGTAGCAAGGGACTGGTGCTTTGATATACGTTTTAGCGAAGTTTTTAGGTTGATGTTAGATAACTAGGAAATTAGTCGTATGTCTGTTTTACACTACAAGAAGGATAACATTAGTTTGTCAAAATTATTTATTCAGCTTAAGGTTTGTATAAAATTATATTATTTGAACAGTCTAAAACGGAGCTTGTATTATTGTAGTTCAAAAATTTTAAATAATAAAACCAAAAAATTCAACAATTAACCTGTTTGGAATATAATTTTATATCGTATTTTATTGAAAAACAGTATCGAATGTAATAGGTACATTACGTATAATTTAATTATCAACAACGCACTAATTTTGCCAATTTAATTTATTTTATTTTGTTTTATTTCCCTTCTATATAAAACAAAACATTTATTCGAAATGCGAAATATTTTGGAAATTAAACTTTAAAAACGTGTACCACAAATTCTAATTATATTACATAAACAATAATGATTTTCGAAAATAACATTTATAAAAATTCAATGGCATCGGGCAAAATAAAAGCCAATACGTTGTTAAAAGGGTTCTGGAATGAGGTAGAAATGGGTGGAAGTGAATTTGGGAGTAATGGGTTGGGCATACTTGAATTTGAGGATTTTGCAGGCAAAAACAACAAAGTAAATAATATTAACCTTGATTGCAGAGATGTTAAAACACAAAATAAGGACTGTCTTATTAGAGCTATATAGGGAGGGGGCTGTATAAGTGAAGAAAGGTCACTGGCAGAGGTTTGAGAGGGCAAAAAACCTATTAGGAAACATGTAACTCGAAGAAAATAAGGTAAAAATTGCAGCTATAGCTAATGCCACTAGAAATATGTACCAATATCAAATTATTCTTCTGTATACTTTTTTTAACTTATTACGTGAAATTGCCTCCATGTAACTTATAATTTTACAGTAAAATAATTATTATAACAGTTTGAAACAATGAGCGTTTTGTCTGTACATTTCTATAAAAATAAAAGAATCCATTGTAATACTAATTTTCGGCAAAATCTTAACAAAGAAATTCTCCATTTAGAATATTCATTCCTTTTGTTGTTCAAACATTTACCAAAGAGAGAAACAGACCTGCGGATTGTTTTTCGGCAAATTGCATCATCATAGAAATACCTGGGACGTTTCAACTAGAAAATGATTTTTGTAAGAGAAAATTTAATAAACAGAAGGCTGTTTTCATAGATTCAGTGCAATAAATACGTCAGAATTCTATGTTATGAAACAAAAGACTTGATGTCAATCTACAATTTACTCGTATTCGTACTTAATTTCCAATTTATTTTCAATGGTCAATAAAAACCCAGACAAAATCGATACCACTTTTATTAATTACACTAAATTTGGAATAAAATCAATGCAATTATCAACTCAGTTTATGAAAAAAAAGGTTTTTTTTCCTAACGTCATATTTACAGAGTTTATTCTATTTTTTGTTAAATCCCATTATTCCCATCACAATTCCAGCTTAATAAAAGAAATCACTCAGTTCGCGTAGCTGAAAAAAAATCATCATTGGATAGGTAGTATATAGCATCGTTTGTAAAAGGCATTTTTAACTAAAGTAATTTGATAACCTCCGGGTATGCATCGGCCAGGAAAATGCATGAAGTGGTAAAAGCATAGTCGCCTAGAACTACTAGAACTGTTGAAACATTTACACTGTAAAAATTCTGTTCTAAAAAAAGTGAACGTAAATTGGTTCGAAAGTGAATACATTATTTATTAAATAACATTCAGGAAAAGTAAACAAAACATTTTAAGCATAAAATATGTTAATTACACCTAAATATTCGATATTTTGAGTAGCTTCAATAGTTAGTTAATAGCACTTCATTTCTTTTAGTGTTACATGAAGACTACTGATCTAATTAATAGTAATTATTTCAACCAGGAAGTAACAAACAAATATTTGCTTCCTTCTTCGCTAGATTGAAAAACTGTAAGGAATTCTTCAATAGACTAACAATCTCTCTAGTATAGCTGATGAGACAGGAGGGGATTGCAGGTCATGAATTGGTAAACCAGTTAGCTGGAGAAGATCATTTCCATACCAAGAGAACAAGGTAGACAGAAAAATCTCAATAGAAAATATGGGATCAAAGATTAAGTTCAACTGCTTGGCAAGGCAAGTGCTTGATCAAACTAAGTCATTTTACATATGGATGAATATTTGCTAGCCATTGTGTAACTTAAATAGAACGCTTCGCTGATTTTGTGTCAATAAAACGAATGAGGTGACTCTGTAATACAATTAAAATTTCCCTATGCAAGTTTCTGATTGGCGACCCAACAAACATGACACTTTGAGAGCGAACCTTTGCCTTTGGACTAAGCTTCGCTCTATTTGACGTCCCCAGCACCTGGTTAATGACTTTCAATGTTTAATTAAAGTTCATTATCAAATTATACAATATAGTCTGGACAATTGTAGTACCAATAGAACAAATTATCGAAAACTACTAGCTTGAAACATCAATTCATCTGTTTAAATTGTAATTGCTGTCTTCTAGAATTTAATTTATGAATAAGTCAACTAAAAATCTTGGTCTTACTCAATTTGATTTTTCTTTGTCTTAATGAGACTCACGAATTCGTAATTAAAAATAATCCGCCACACTAAAACTAGCCAGAAACTTTTTCCAGTGAATAATGTAATATATATTGATGTAAATCGGATCCATTCACTTCGAAACTTCCCTGTACGCCAATTCAATTTCTGATACCCGTTCCCCTATCAACAGTTTGTGGTATTTGATCCCTAAATGATTCGTCCAACGGGGATTTCGTTTGATGGCATGTTCACTGTTTGGCTTTTCTCTCTATGGATCTATCCAGAGAATTCAGTTGGATATTTATCCACTTTAACAAGTTGAAGCTAATTTTAACATCTTCCCATCGATTTTCAACGTTAATAAAAGTTTTTTTTCAACAACCATTCTTCTTTAGAGCATTTCAAAGACCTTCAAAAACAATTCATTGTTACCAAGCTTCAAAACAATTTATAAATGGCCAACTTGCCATACTGTATAATTTAAATGTCACATTCAACAATATCTTCTTACGTTTACAACACAAAACGATATCACAAGTGGAGCATTGTATTGTTTAACGCGACATCATTCAGTAGTGAATGGTGGACTATTGTGCCCTAAAACACGCTCTATGTTTGTTTTGATTTTTGTTGTCAGAGGTGGTATAAGAGACAAATTTCTCTTCGATATTTTATTTTATCCATGTTGTATTAAACACTTTATCAAAAGCACTCACGTCATAGCCTCCATATCGAGGAATCCTATGTTTTGTCAAACCTCACAAGGTCTTAACACTTATTTTTTACAAAAGAAACCTCTGGCCACTACGAGTAGTCTGGACTTTCCTGAATAGGTTCCAGGTGAGTTCTAAATCAATAACCTCTTAGAGGTCCTTGCCCCTGCATGTTCCCTTTCCCTTTAGAAAGAAAGAAATAGAGATTGAATATGAGTATGCAATAATTTGGCTATGGAAATTTATAATATATAACGAGTAACATTTTTGATGAGGTCGGATCTGTTGAATGAATTGTATATGATGCGATAACGTAGGAATGCTCTCCATGTAGCTGTGAAGTATTGCCTGAATCAATTAATTCAAACACAACAAATCATTCCTAAATCACAAAGATTCGAGTAGAGGGTTGAACCGAATGAAACATGGTTGTTTGCTTTGTGAATTTTACCTTGTTCAATATATTACATAACCGGGAGTTTGTTTAAACCGGGAGTGTGTTTAAAATAGAAATAATCTGGTCGTAATATTAAATATGCTTGGAATTTTTTTGTCACTATTAGCACTTCCCATATACCCCTGGAACAATATTGAGAATAAAACCAGAAAGTACACTAGGTCTAACCTTGAACCAAAGATGGAGAATAAGGAGACAAGGGAGGGAGGTAGACTGGTCCGGTTAACCTCACTACCTGCTCATGCTCTAAGTAGACCTGCTCCAGATATTTAAAGCGTTTGCAATTGCAGAAAATGGGCAGGAGGTCGAGATAATCTTTTTGCCTGTCTTTAAGCTGGAGTATTTTCCCTGTAGGCTCTTTGGACATCTTCCACGATGCGGATTTTTAGGATGAGAGGAATACAAGTCTCTTCCTTAGCGAGACCATTTTCGACTATTCCTCTGTTTTGTCCAGACAGTTGTTCAAACAATTCTTTGCAGTTCCAGGCTGGACCTGAAGGGATGGACTGATGGACACGCTAGGGCAGCTACTGAACTACCAAGGAGTAGGCTAAGGAAGATAGCAGGACTCCTAACTGGGCACTGCTGTATGATGAAACACCTCCACAACTTAGGAGTAGAGGAAAGTTCCCTATGCAGGGGTTGCGGCATGACTGACGAAACGTCAGTCCATGTTCTCCTAGAGTGCCCACACTGGGCTGTACTACGCAGGCGAATCTTCGGAGTCCCTGTTATGGCCCCTAGAGACACAAGCAGGCATCCATTGAAAAAGGTTGTGGCCTTTATAGAAGGGCTCGGCTTTATGGATGTCGAGGTAAGCAGGAATGGCACAATGGGCCCGCCAGTGGCCTCAAACTTAGTAGTAGTAGTAGTCCAGGCTGGACTCATAAGCAGTCTAGGTATCAGATGCAAGTACTAAGTCGAGTTTTTAGGCGCTCGAAAACCCATTGTTGGTTACTCTAAGAATGGCAGTTTGTACATGAAATACAAAAATAATTTTACTGCCTATACCTACGTCTTTGGTGAATTTATCACTTTAATCCATAGAAACACATGAATTTGAAGCTTTGAAAAATAATTAATGTAATTTCTGAAGTGGAAAGATACTAATTGTAAGCGAACAGCTAGAAAATGGATGTGACATGGTAGTAATTTTATCTTTGGGGAAAAAGAACTAAAACTAACATACTGGTAAACCGCTTTAACATCTCTTTAATTGGGTTGTTGACATACCGAGTCGAGTTTCGTTTCGCCTTTTCAATTTAAGTGCTCTGTCATCGTAGCAGAGACGCCAAAATAATAGTAAAACTGCCACAAGGTTTTCATTTGAGCGTTAGTGTTTCGTTCATTAAGTAGGTTTTGATGTTTTAGATTATAAGATTAAATGCAGTAAATTGAATACTTACTTGCTATGTCAATTTCGATTAAAGTGAGATAAGTACCGCAAATGCTTTGGAACCGTGAACTTGTTTTTTGAAATATTACCTTCTAAATATTTTTGGTAATCAATCATTTGAAACCTTCGGTATAGTTTGTACCAGAGCTAAGCCACACTATTAATCCTCAACTACCGAAAGTAGCAAAGCTGTTCGTTAGTTAGGAAGGGTTTAACTTTTCCATGACTAATTTGATATTTCAGTTGCATAATGGGTGTTCTTTGACTTGTACAAGTTTCGACTCTTCAAAAGCTATACAGGACGTTTTTGATACATTCGACGTTTCATAAATTCAATCAATATACAAACTAATGAAAATCTAAGCATACCCACTATTTATGAAATTGGAGAAATCATATTCTATAGCTGTTGAGTCAGACGCACCCTTGTCATTTTTTAAACTTATTCAATTATTTCCCATTTAAGTATATCGTGAAATAAAAATAATCCTAGAAGTATAGATAAACGATGTTCAGCGACAATTTTTATCAAGTGAAAGAGTGTATTTCCGGCATAACGACAAATCGTTCGTGTTATCAGTTTTCGCGAAAAAAAAGAGGTAAATTTCCCCCGTAAATTTTGTGAATGATTTCGTCCATTATTCTCCTGCTTTTATTCAGATATTCCGTGATGGATTACTCCACGTCTAAACAGATAAGCCCAGTGTTTTCGGACGCCTTTTAAAGAATTTGTTTTGAAACGAGATTTTCCCATTGAGGTTATCCAACATTTCCAGAGATAAGCAAATGAAACTAACGAGAAAATATTGATAATATTCATCAACAACTCGTCTTATCTTTCAATTCTCTTATGTATGCATCAACATTTATCTGGGAAGGAAATTTTGCGTTAAAAATAATATTTTTATGAATGAGGTGTCTTTATACATTAGTCTTTGTATTGGTACAATGATCGATTGATTTATATCGCTTACTACCTATCATTTATTATCTTTGCCAATATCCAAACGTCATAATTTGGATGAAATTATTTGATGTATTTTCCCTTGAAAATAACAGGGTGATAAAACTGGAGGTGGAGATGGTATACTTTGAGATCTACTTTAGTCAGTTGCTTCCTAAAACTACTACCTGAAACAGCCAGCTCAAGTCTGGTGATCTAGGTGGCCACTCAATGAAACTTTTCTGGATAACTATTGCCTCCGACACTGTATAATTCACTGCTGAAATTGCCATTGCCTGCCATTGTCGTTCTACTGGGTCTAAAGCTCACGAAACATTTTGGACTCAATAGGGTTCTCCAGCATATTGAGGTATATTCCTGGTATGAACAAGGGATCAATCAATACAGTGTTATCAATTTTTTCCCTTCCTAAGTTCAATAATTGACTGTTGGGAAATATATTATTCAATTGATGCTGCAATTTTATGTGGGTTACACTGCATCATCTCATCAACCCTGTTGATCCGATTGTATGGAAACAAAAAAAGGTAGCTTTAACGGATATCGCGACAAAAGGAGTGATAATATCGATTATGACGGTATCTGTTTGGATAAAAACCGTGTGCTTATTCATTTTTGAATCGACTACAAAACCTATTAATCTGTCGTATCACCACCACGTCGGATATATTCGAGTTCTAAAGCTCGTACTAATCAAAACCGAATCTAGTATCTTTTTTTGCAGCAACATGACTCATTTACATTTTGCGTGTAAAAGTCCGACCAGCCGTTGAATTGACTAATTCTGCATTGGTAGAGAGTAAAGCACAATGAAATGAATTTTTTAATTACCGGGACTTGTGTTCATTTTGGCTTTTGTTTCGCTATAAATATGTAAATGATGGCATGTACGTGCATTTGCTTGGACAGGCACAGATACAATGCTTAATAAAATGCAATTTGCATAATAAAGGCTTGTATACGTACCAACGGGGTAAGTTATTGCTCGAATATATGCACCCCGAGATACTTTATACCATGAGATCGGTACTGTAATTGCAAACAATAAATTTACTCAAGTAGTCCTAGCAGAGAGGTTATTATAGACGAAAATTTGCTTGGAATTTCATTTGATATCAGCAACTACCTACTACACTCGAAGTATTATTAAAAGTATTAATACTATTGTTTCATTTTCAGTTGGAGGCTTGCAGAAAACAAGATTTGTGCAAGTTATAAAAATAACAATAATGAAATATTCAATGTTGTAGACAATAAACAATTTCTCTTCAGCTTTGTTTGATTCAATGGTTTCAATTTAGACAATATATCCTATGCCAAGATTCACCGAACACACACTCACGTAAGACATGGGAAAAATACTCTAGTAAATGTCGTAAAATTCCTCCTAGTGAGGAGCTAACAGAGCTTCTGGACTTCCCTCAGGAGCTAAGTAGAAGGGACACTAAAGATGTTTTTTCGCCTATGTTACCCCCACGATTTCTCAAGTTTCTCACCCTTTATCACTTGACTTCTTGAAATAATACAGTTTCTATTGAAATTATTATTACAGTTCAGCTGCTCTTGAATTAAAATGAATTTAATAATGTTAAAAGCAAAGTTGAATATATCCATTAAAAGCTAATATCAGAATAAACGTAATTTTCCAACTTTCAGAAATAATTAAAATAAAGTATATTAATATCCAAACATAGCAACAACAACTGTTACAGAAACACGAAAACCCTCATCAAGTTAATCTACGCCAATGAAGGAAAATGCTACCAGTACAAATGGCTCGGGAGTGTACCTAATACGATATTAGTAACAGCTGGCACACTCCTAAGTCACCAGACTCGATGTTAATTTTTTACCCCAAGCACCACATTAAGTGAGACTTTAGGAAGTTACCCACGCCCTTTCCTGAATTATTGAATATAATATGCCTTTTTTCCTTTAGACCGAGGGCTGAATTTTATCAAATTGTATCAGAAATATATTTCGAATCATTTCAAGAATAAAATAAGCATCTTTTTCTATTCCTGGGTAGGTCATATCTGAACATTCTCTACCAAAACCAAGTGCGTGCTTCTTAAGTGATACCTGCCCAAAATCATTACAGAGCCTCAACCATATTCACACAAGGCGGATTTTAAGTGTGTTTGGAGAGTCTCTTCATCTTATTTTTGAATCAGGTGTTGCTTTTTCCATGTTGTGAAATTTTCCATGATAATAAAGCTCTGGCTCACTCTGGCCTACACCTGCTGATATGAGAGATGTGTATCCTAGAGACCTGTCCACCTTTATGGAATGAACAGGATTGGTGATGACCTAGGAGGACAACTTCTCAATACAAGTGCTACCAGCCACTGGACTAGTAATTTTTTCCTTATTTTAACGCAAAGTTTCGCATTTAAAAACGAGAGCTCGTAAAAATTAGTTATTAGTGACTTTTATCACCATTAACTTTAGGTCGGTCACTAATGAAGATCCTTTTTCCTTTCATAATCTAGAGCGATGGATAATTTCGCAAAAGCACGATGTTGCCTAAGAGATTTTATTGCAAAAAACCAGAGTTAAAGTGTTCTGGTATTATTGAAAGAGTAATATCAAAGAAAGGTCCGTTAACAAATACCTACACAAGAATATTTCCATAAATCTCACAATTTTTAAATATAGTTGGACCAACTCTAGTTTGACTGGGAGGACTTTGAGTGCTTCCTTCTCAAAGTGTCTTCATCTGAAACCTTATGAGTTAGCACAGATGGTCAATGGAAGAAAATAGCTCGAGTTGAATGAGGAAAATTAAGATTAGTTGAAAAAAACTCTTGTGGTGTTGAATGGAAAATAATTTTATCAAATTTCGACCACAGTACCTAATTTCACAGATGAACCACTTCCACATTCATAACAGTTAGTCTTCAGTAAGCTGTTCAATTACTTAAGCGACTATCTTGTCTCATATTCGATGTCATCGTGTATTCAAATGGAATTTTGAGATTACTCAAATGCTGATTGGTTGTTACTGGTCTTCCATTTGGCAATTAAATATTCATACATACAATATGCTGATGCGTGTAGCCAACCCTTAACTACTCCTCACTGCAAATTTAATTGGAGAATCTCCTTATAATGAACCAACAATATTTAATTGATGTGTCATTGCAAACAAATATACTAACAATTGAATGGAATTATTTGCTATGGATATCTGGAAATGAAGCGTCTTTTTCATTTATTTCAATTTTGACAACAAACGATAAAGCGAATGATAACAATTAATTGATTTAATGGTAGGAAAGCAACAATACCCGATTTTAAATTAATTTATCATGTAAGCGAGTCTTCTGAAAAGCACATCAAAGGTTTCCACAGTGGAGAGCAGGATACAGGATAATTTAATTTCCTTTTAGGAAATTTTGCAAAATCATACTGGAAGGGTTGAAGTGAGGGCAATAAGTATATTAAAAATTGTGCAGGCACAAACAATAAGAAACAAAAGTTTGTTGGTTTGTACAGGAAAAAAACAATAATATATTTCCGTCCTTGAATTGGATAACATTTACAATTCTAATTGTTCGACAATCAACAACGAAATATCTGTCAACTATACTACCTTTGTAGAATACAATCAATCACATCTTAAAGGACCAAAAAAAATTTACAACTCGCAATTCATTATCATGATATTATTGACAACCACAATTACATACGACGAAATTTCTTATCGCTAATCAAACACATGTTTCGGTGATTTGCTTCACAAGTAATTAAAATTTATTCACGATAAATCCATAAAATTCAACCATGTTACCGATTGTTTGAAAAAAATTTGGAGATAGGAATTGTATGTATGTATGTATCTGGGGTAACATTCACTACTTAGACCTGAAAGATCTATTGTACCCCCTTACTTCTACTTAGTTTCTGAGGAGAGTCTCTGGAACTAGTAGCTCCTTTAGTCCTATTTCCCGGAGGAATTTCAGGATATCTGCAGGCTTCAACTTAGGTAAATTTTCCTCTTCTATCCAGTAATCTCCCAGGTTCTGTGCTCTAGGATTCCGGAGTGCTGTACAGTTGGAAAGTATCTGGATTGAGGTTTTTTCTTCCATGCCACAATATCCACATCTTCCTCCACTATTTTGAGCTTTTTCAGGTGCCCATTCAGGCGACAATGTCCCGTCAGGATCCCTGTTAAAACTCTTAGCGCAGTTTTACTTTTCCTTATGCATTCATTTGATCCCAACAAGTTGTAGTCACCCAGAAGAATCTTTGATTGTCTAAGCCCTACTAGATCTTTCCAATGGTCAGATCTTCTCTTTCTTTCGGCTTCACCTATTTCTTCCAATATTACATTGGGGCTGATTACTGTCTATCAATTTCTACTTCACAGTGGTGTTATTTTGGCTTGGAGAGTAGTGTTTAATCCGGGTAAGATGACTTTTGTGAATGTTATATTTTATGTCAGAAAATCTTATTGATAAGACACTGGACATTTGGTGATACAGTATTTATTTTATTACAGTAAACACAAACTGTATTTAATTGAGTGTTTACCGAATGGTTGATTTATGGTTGATATTTGTATAAACAGTTCCAAGCAAATATTGATTGAAGACGAATTAATATTAGGATTGATTTAATCATGATTTGTGACCTGTTTGAACAGCAAAGCCTAGGAAAATTGTCACATGTTTCCAGTAAAACTTTGTAGTTTTATAAGCCTAATATTTACCACACCAATCAGGAAGATATATTGATACTAATTTTCAAGTGACAGAAACCAATCCTTCATTAATGATTGTATAGCGTGACACAGTAGCCGGCATAAGATCCAGGCACAGTGTTAGTTGGTTTGTATGACAATACAATTGTTCTCAATTTAACACTCTGTCACATAGTTTCAACATCAAACTCCACCAATTAATAGTGTAGGTAGATCCTTTGACAGTCCAGTGGAATAACTAATCCAGAATCGTCCTAGAGTAATTGTAGGCCAGGACAAGATTACCAAGAAAACAGGTACTGGGCAGCTGTAGGTACTGTTTGAAGGCTCTGATCCTGTCCACAGAATTGGAGAAATAATGACGATAAGAGGAATATGAACCTAGTCTGGGTGTTGTGTGATATGATAGTGAGAGGAACTGGCCTACTTTTCTGGTGACTATCGCTGCAAGGGTCAAATTGGGATGTACTGTACATGTTTAATAGAAATCGAGACATGATAAAATGAAGACGAGAAACGAAATATCGATTATATAGATAAGGTTGTTTAATTGATAAAGTTTGTTAATAAAATATATCCAGCGAACAATATAACTCGAGGGTTTTGTCCAATATACTGCTGGTTGTAGAATTGTTAGTTAAAATTTTACTAGAAATAGAAAATCCTGGGATATGCCACAATATTTAATCAAACAAAGAACAAAGCAATCGGAAACAAACATTCTAGCATTTCAAGATAACCAAAAACTCACAAGATGAGCCTAGTTCAAGATTTTGTCTAAAAAATACGATAATAATAAATATATCAATTGTAACATTTATAAATACTTTTAGAAATTCTAAATCTCTTTTAGCATGGCGAATAAATTTTATTCCCATGTTTTGTCGTTTTGCTCAATTTATCAATTGATTTATGTGCATTGGTTGAAAATTTACATTCATTCTCGGTATTTTTGCACTATCTATATAAAATAAAAGCATAATTTATGTTAATACAGCAAACAATATAATTTATTCGAAATTCTAAACGCATACGAGATAATTTAATTCAACATCATGTACACACACACACATGTTTGATGTGTCGAATAAAATCACTGCTTTGAAATTTAACTAAGGTGCTATGTACCAACAAACTATTGTTTCGTCAGGATTGTACGAAGTAAATTTTAAAATGTCCAGTTTTTTTCTTGTGCAATGGAAAAATACATTTCGTGATATATGAGGGCTATCGATAACCTGAGAAAAATTATAATTGGGTGAATAGGATGAATTTTTGGTAAAATTTCTATTCATAGCAATTTCAACACTCCCGCATTTACAAATTCTGCATGAAAATTATAAATTTTCCGAAATAAAATAAACTACATTCAATTATCCTTTTTGTCATGTCACGTTCGCTATTATAAGTTTCTGTTTTGTCTGCAGCAACAGAAATGAAAAAAATTATCATTGTCCTTCCCAATTACGACAAAATATTGTACATAAAGCATAATATGTGGACATATCCACTCACTTTAATTGGCCAGCTAATTTCAAGACTGCGCAACCCTACATAGTTTTTATTTTGTCCTTTATAAGACCGTTGTTGTTTCTCTGTCGTTCTTAATGTTATCATGACGACGTTTTTGTATCATAACAATTGATCTTTCAAAATAAACCATTGAAATAAATGTAACAATGTCAATTTTCTATAAATGTTGTCATAAATAAGATGTCCATAGAAAAACTCTCTTCTAATTCGACCATTGACTGATATTGACCGATGCAGCAGATAGGTTTGCTATGCTATAGCTTGGGCAATACTCTAGATTCAACTCAATCGCTTTGCACTTTTTAGGGAAAGTTGAAAAAGCTGTTGAAAAAGCTGTCAAAAAAGAGATACGACCTAAATGGACACAGAAGGTGGTTCAATTGAACTTGCCTTATATTTTTTGTGATTAATCCAAAGAATACAAGTTTTCTTATGATAAATATTAACGATATATCAACCACAGTCAGACGAATACAGAATATGTCGAAGTCTGAAAACAAAAGGCGATTAATCAAGGCCGCTCTAGATTCCGCGAGAAAGTCTCTCATATAAATAAGATTGTCACTCACGATGCCTCGTGACTTCGTTAGAAAGGGATGTTACATTTTTCAAGGTTGACATAACAGCAACTGTTAACGCGTTATAGATACTCGCGAAAAGGGCATAGCATAAATAATTGTTTGTTGATGGAATTTTAATATAAATTGTTCTTGCTGAAATTTATTCAATTATATTATGGTAATATATTTAAATTGATTTATTTGTTGAACTAATAATAGGAGAATAGTAATGTATTGTGCAATAAGCGACAAAAGTAATAAATTTTAAAAGGGTATTCAATATTTCGTTTCGTTCCAAAGTGAACTCTATTAGTTAAAAGTATCTAAAGCAGTTTTTCCCCAGACTAATAAATGAATTGATACTTTTCACGAAAAAATACAGCTTCACCATAAATTTTCGTGAAACTCAAGTTGACAATCTTCACCACATTGGTGTATAATATACTATTTATTTGGATTGAGGTTATTTCACATTGATTCATAATATTATAAGATATGTATGACCTGAATGACTGATACGAGTCGAACCCTATTTATAAGAGATATCGATTAAATTTTAATTAGTTGGAAAACTCTCTATATGCAATTTTAGTTATAATTATATTGTGCGATATCGAATAGTATTATTAAATACATAATTTTGTTCTGGTATTGTTAAGTATTCAATATTTATACACTGCGTTATTTATAAGATGCAACATTGGGATTCCTGTACAAAGCTGTCAAACGAGAGCTAACTTTTGCTCTAGTTTGATAAAAAAAATGTTTGAACTTCATTTTCATACCACTTATTGATCCTTACAAGTGCCTAGGACATAGCCATCCATTTTTTCATTGCATCAGAACGAATTTGAGAAAATTAAAAGTGTATTTTGAACGACCTTTTCAAATCTGTTAAGTTAGCTCGCGTTTGACAGTTTTTGTACAGAAATCCCTTTTGCATCTTAGAAATAACAAAGTGTGGAGTTAATTCAGTTAGGTATAGCACATAGTCAGTTATAAATTTGGATATTTTAAGATAAAACTCCAATAATGTGTACTACAAAATTTTACGAGACAATGTTTTCAATGTAATACTCACCAAAGTCTTTGCAAGGCTTCTGCAACCGTTTTTCTGAAAAAAATATGAAAATTTAATTTTTTATTCATTTTCTACCCTTCCAAATCCTTTATTTTATTAAAATTGTTATTTTTGCTTAAATAATTAAGGGCTGGAAAACTTTTAGTAAAAATCGAAGAATTATTAAAGGACCGTGAGTCTCACCCCTTTTTTTCTTTTTTGCCTTGACGTACCGCGAGATGGAACCTGTGTTCTATGGTCGGTAGATATTTTTGAGCCGGTTAATTTGAAATTCATTTCGATAGGTCAACTGGGTCATTACCAAATCTTTTGTGGACAAATATTGATCGGATAGAAATTGACATTGACCAAATAAATATTAACAAAAAGTACTAAAAACCTTGAGTTTTTCCACTGAATATTGCGCATAATAAAATTAAGAAACTCGACGATTTATCGATTAGAAATTAATTTATTATCCATTTAGCGAAATCGGTTTATAATTAATTATATTACCTGTATGGAATTTTCAATTATTTATTAATAATAATTCTATCGAGTAGAAGAATTAAATTCATATTACTATCATTTAAACAGAGATTAAACTGAAATAATCGTTTTGAAATGACACTCTAAATTATATTGGAAGTGTTTAATTTCGCGTGGTTGAATTAAAAAGGGTTGAGGTAGGGCTAGCAGCTGAAATTATAGAATATTTCGACATAAAAAGCTTATTTGGATGCAATAAAGCACCAAACACTTGCTCTTTTATATTTATTGAAAAAACATTCAATAGAAAACTCATAAATATAAAATATTTTAACTGTTCCAAAGCGTCACTCGTATACTTACCCAGTATTACTTTATTTTCTTTGATGACTAAGAACGAAGGGACAATTTTAGATTTCATTTATGTTTAAACACAATACAGTGTTTTATAGTAGTCCCAAGATTGTCGCCAACTCACATTTAACGTCTTTTAATATACTTCCGACTCCCATGATACCATTTTATAAGAAAATACAGAACAATGAAACATAGACGTACTGCTAAGGGGTGGAAGTTTTCAAAAAAAGAACAATGATAATAAAATCGACCCTCGAAACAACTTAAGAAGTAAATGTTGTTTGTATCTATATTTTCCAAATGTATTGAATAAAATTGATATTATTCACCTGCACAAAGCCTTTTGACACTCAAAAAACTACACAATAGAAACTATTTTGAAAATTCTTTATTTATTTCCTTCGACGACCGTCTTTAAAGTTATTTCTTCAATAAATAAATAACCTTGAACGTGACCGCGGTGTCCGCTAACTAGCAAAATTCAACTTAATCACACTGACATCGTATTTCTTCTCTTGCACAGGCCAAACAACTTTCTCGATCAAAAACATTTCTTCGGATTTTAGTACAGAGAATGAAATCGAAATCGAATGATCGTTTATACACAGATATGTGACCTATTTGGATGATATATTCGCTTTTTTTTCATATGCTCACATAGACTTCGGGTTATATCAAGAAAATGGAGAATATGAATGACGCATTTAGCAGAATCGAAATTTTATTCTCATCTTTTTGTTTTGATCTATAAGGTTGCATACTCCACTGAACGCACTTGGAATCATTAAGATAGATGTTTTGGAGGCACAGACCCTACTAACAGATGATCTAATCAAAGAATGGAATGAAAATAGCAAGCAATCATTCGCGCTGCTACAGTCTCTACAGATTCTTCGACGCGGCCTCAAAATAAGCTTGTTGTAGTTTTAAAAATATTCAATTTTGCGGAATCAATGAATATTTTTATATCTCTCCAGTGCTAACAACGTTATTGAAACTGGTTTGGGTTAAATTTGCCTTAACCGTAAACTTTTGCCAATTTAAATAGAAGCCGAAAAATGATTTAACGTTTACTGTTGTCAGGAATGTTGTTTTGGTTACTGAATAGCATACCAGTTTTCACGAAAGTGAGGTTGTTGAACGAAAGTGGTACTCAACAAAAACCGATAGGGAAAATGATTGAAATTTTACTGTAGAATGTTTTTAGAATACTTTTTATCTGAAGTGACATTGTTTGAAAATATTTTAACAATATGATAGATCATTGAAAAACAAAACAAAGCTGTAGTAGTTGTTTCAGTTTAGATTCTCATATATCGCTGACAGTGACAAACGACAAAAGTTTCACAATAAAAATAGGAAAAACATTCTGTATCCATAAAATAATGCAGATGAAATTACGCGTTGGGTAACTATGATTATTATCTTCTTTTGCAGGCTTCACGTTATACCGCAGGGGTCAAACCACTGACATCACGTTTGTAACTATAATTATGTGATTTAAGGTATTCGTTACCAGAGATCATGTTCTTAAGGATTGTCATGTTTTTCTCAGCTTTTAAAGAGTTATAAAATACCATTCGTAACATCGTCAAGTTGATCTATTGACTGTAGATGTTTATTTACTATTGTTACATTCTCTCCACACCTAGTCAACATAACTAACCATCCACAAAAAGCTTTTAGCTCCATATTTTCCCACAGCCACAGAATTCTTCTCATCTTTCTATCTTTTGATAATCTTTTTAGCTCTCTTTCTTTTAACCTATCACTTTTTTCCCTGCTTCTTCCAGATCTTCCAAAAATGTGTCACGTTTAGAAGTTGTGGCAGATCACCACTATCCCCTAGTCCAGCTTGACTTACAGAATTGAAGTGTATCCAAACTTTTTCGTAAAAAATTCAAAAATCTGGCAGCGTACACATTACTATGAATTTATGATAACGTAAAATCGGAATTATGGATGAAACAATGAAGATATGCATTTAAATTGATGACATTGTGTCTAGTTTGATATCTCTGTTGTTATTATTAATTGGCTCGATTAATTCCATAGCGGAAACAATTAATTCGGTTATGTAACAACATACATCCCGTTTCCAACGCTTTGGAATGTTTGTGTTGATTTTTAAATCCAACAATATAACCCCAACCTGATTGAATGATTGAATTCTGAACAAGGTATTTGATAATTACTCCAAAACCCTATTACAAGTTAATTTTTTTTTAATAAGATTGGGTCGCCTTCTAAGGTTAATCCGGTTTAAATAATTTCAATTTTGGAAGGAAGATCGTATTTTCCTATTATGTTCGAGGGGTTGTGAAATATTTTAATTTTCGTTCGCAATAAACAACTCCCGAGGGTTGGGTAATAATCGAGTTTGGTGTAGATTGTTTTGGGATTAGAATACTATTCAATTTCGGATTTTGGGTCACTAAAATCATTTATTTTCAATTGAGATACCCATACCCATCAAAGGATATGCATTTCCACAGCCAAAAAGATCACTTTTATGTCCGGCTAAGCATGCCTTATGCTCTAAGGAGTATGCGCAACATTTACAATTTAATATCCTTCCCATTTTAATAAGTTATCCATTTTTGATTAATTCATTAATTGAAAAATTATTTCCAATTAAAAAATATTGTGTTATACCTATAATTTCCAGCTATTACACTACACCGATAAAGCATTCAAGATATATTATGATTATAGCATGACCATACTTGGGTGATTTATGTTTCATAGGTTATTAAAAAAAAATAGGTTTATTTACAAAAAAGGAAATTCATCAATGTTATTACGTACAAATGTGTATGAACGAAATGCTTCATTGATTAATAATTTGTATTATTATCAAGTTCGTGATTAACGTGGAAATTTTCAATAAAGTTCATAAAAATTTATTGGTAAATTGATCAATTGACTATCAGCAAACCATGAATCAAAACAATAATTGCTAATTCAGCTGCAGTTGCCAAAAAAAATCAGTACATGCATATAATCATACAATTGTCAAAGTGCAAGCAGGAGAAAGAGTGCAAGAGGAGAAAGAGCCTTGAATATAAAGTCATTGGAGATATAAACTCCTAGAGCACCACCTAGAGAATTTCTTGAAGACCGACCTCTCAATAATTCACAACTTATACAGCTCCATAAATATTAATATGTGTATGTTAAGAGATGGAATGAGATGGAATCAAAGGATGCAGTCTTGCAAGGATCACCTTGGACAACCCTGGGAACCTGGTGCTGAAGAAATATTTGGCAATGACCAAGAAAAAGCCTACGTTTGACAGTAGGATTCCTGACTGGCCACTGTCAACTAAATAAACACCTCCATACTATGGGGCTAGTGGACATGTCTTATGCTAGTGTCCAGAGTTATCGTCAATAGTGTGTGTTCGGTGAGTTTTGGCCTACACCTGCCGCTATAAAGATGTCTTCTAGTGACCTGTCCACCTTCTTGGGAAGAACAGGAGGATAACTCTTCGGGAGGATGTACAATGAACCGAAACCAAAAATTCTCGTTATTCATTTTGTTTTCGAATCAATTGAAAAAATACATCAACGTTCACATTAATTGCTTTGCCAGCAAGGACTTATCACATTTGTTTTACCATGCAGAGAATTATACGTCGAGAAGTGTGCGCCACTACACAAATCAAAATGTTCGGTCAGCCAATTCAGCACTTTGGACCCTATGTTAAATGGCCAGACTTTCGCAATAACTTCTCTCCAGCTAATTGGACACGATTTGGTTTCTCGGCGTATAGAGTCATATATTTTAGACATCACAATTGGATAGCGAGTTACAGCTTGTACTTAACGTTGAGTTATCATTAAATATTCTAAAATATATTAATTTACTGAAATTGGTAGATAAAAATAGAAGAAATAAGGATTTTCGATATTAATGATGTATATACTTTCTCTACTTTCCTGAATAAAACGATAAAATCCATGATATTTTTTGCCTGCTTATCAATCTTGAACCAAGCAAAGATTCTTGTTTGGATTACTTGATATCTGAGAATCCTTTGATGCCTTGACATCCCCCGAAGTGGCAAAATGATCATGAAATTATTAGTAGGTTAGAATATATTTTAAAATGCTTCCTTGTGAATTTGTCATATTTTCAGTTCTGCAATTTACTTAGGTATGTGAAATACGTTAGACATTTTCATCTGCACCATCCGAAGATATATATATGTCGATAGTTTCCCTGAGTAGGTACGTTAACCACAAGAGACCGATTTCAAACTGTGTTTGCCGAATTTTCTTTCAGTCTCACTCTCACTTACAGCCCCTGAGAGTGCTACAAACACAGCACGTTCTTAATACACCATCGACCTCATTTTTATTGCTACTTTTACGATCAACTCTTAATATCGATATACGTACACGATTAAAAATGATGAATTAACTGGATTTATATGAATAAATTGATATTTAATCCACAAAAAATCATTTGAACTGAAGTTAAGACGTTTAAAGGGAGTGGACACAAAAAGAAACGACTCCATAAGTCAATTACGCTTAGAAAAGATGTCAAAACTATGGAAAAGAAGAGGATCCACTTAGACAAAAGCTAGGCACATCCACAGAAAGATAAGTCGGATTTTCAACTAGTTAGTTTAAGAAACCAGGAAATAATTCAATGTTTTTTGAAAATAAAGCGAATATACTTTTTTCTCTTAGAGATTCTTTTGAAGGAAATGTAAAATAGAAATCGTATTTTCTTTATTTTCAGTGTCCATTTTTCAGAGGCGAGAAAAATCTCCAGGTCGATTTTCAATTACGTCGAATCCCCAGTCAAACGTATCTCCAGGGAGAAAACATTAATTTTGCAATCAAAAGAAGTTTTTAGACGAAGCTAACTTTTAAAGGAACCACAATGAAATCGTGACAATGGATTCCATTTGCGTTTTTCATTATTCATATTCATTTCGAAATGAATTCACCGGTGAAAAAAAAAAGTCTAATGAGCTTTTACATTCACAGCTATTTTTCTCCTACAAAACGGCATATATTGCTTCGAAAAATGGAAAACTCTGCTTTAGTCGATACATATTGATTATGGATTTCAATTTTAATTCTTCCTCTGAGAATAATTGAACAATAGTATTAGGTAATTATGTTAATTATCAAGCCAATGACCTGTTAACCATCATTACAGTATTACATGTAAATGAAAATTCGATTTAAATTAAAAATACATTTGAATGCAGACTGTGCTTCCTGAATTTACATTCGGTTGCGAGTTACAAAACATAACTGACCAAGCCTATAAAAGTTTTGGAATATTTCTTGATAATCAGCACATGATTCATGCCTCCATTGTGTCTGAATGTCGAAAAAAAGTGAAGACAATTTGAGAGGTTTTATTATTTCAGTTGATGACATTTATTTATGGGTGTAGATTTTACAAAACATGAAAGGAATACCAACATTTTAACAGAAGAATCAGATCATAGTTACCCCACAAAACGAGAGGATTTTGAATTCTACCCAACAGTAACCATCTATGTCAAAGCAGGTTACAGCCCTTTACCTTTAGAACATCGGATCTAATTCTTGAGTGAGGTAGTGGTTTCTGTTTATGAGAAATTAGGACTCAGGAATCCCTCAAGTCCCAGAAGAGGGAACTCGCCAAATTCTAGAGCTGCAGAGGAGGCAGGATCAGTGCAAGAGAGGAAACACACTTCCTCTGGTACTGGTACTAGCAAAAGTTTACTAACTGCATCCTCGATGATGATTAGACAACTAGAATCTCTACAGTGTATGTTATTATGGGTGCTGAAGAAGTTATTCCGGGTCCACAAGAGGTTGCAGGTAGCAGGAAGCGAATAAAAAATTGAACTATTCATTTAAATTGGTTATTAAATGAATAATCCACCATAACCTCTTTGATAAATGTGGGTACTTTCTAGGAACAGAAACAAAAGGATTGAATCATAATTGCAAATTGAATTGGACCTGATTATCGAGTTTTACGATCTAAACAGTAACAATAAAACTCACAAGAAATCTATTTTAAGTCAATCAACTCTAACCACATGGTCGTAGCGACAATAAGTTTCGCCATGAAAAACCATAAATATTTATGTGTGTATTGCTTTCTCGTTTCATTGCGAAATGACGATAGTGTGTGTGTGCATCTGATTCGCGAAAGATAAATGGGCATAGAAGATGAAACATTATAAACGCAATCGGTAATTATAATATACAGGAAACTATCAAGTGTTAATTTATGAAACGATAATTGTTTGGTTAGTCTATTTCCCTACACAGTAAATTTTTCTCAGCTGTATTTGTTACTTCATGTAAGATATTTAGATTCATGGCAAATTGGATAATGTTAGAGCAGATGTTGCAAAATGGTATTGAGCACAATGCAGAAAAGTGTCTAAGGCCATCTGTGAAGTGTCACAGCAAGAGAACAGGGCAATTTCTTTCCATGACACTAACGAGGGTTTAGCTGGTCAATGAACGTTATGAGCTGTATGAAATGTAATAGACGGAAGAGAGGCCGACACATCGTTTATATCCCAACATTTCCGAGCCACATGTGTCCCTTGCACCCCTTAAATCATGCCCGCTTCCCTCGTGCCTCCTGTTTCCTGCTAGTTTGAATATCGATCGACACCTTGCAATTTGTTCACTTTGGAGATTAATAATCATTCAACCTAACCCCACTTTTTTTAAACACAAAAAGAACCTTGTTATATTCTTTATTATAATAATTAGTTTCTATACTATTCTATATTTAAATGTCTACAATTTATCAACTAAACTTCTGTATTTGATTTGGAGTCGGTGTAATCAGCATCTTCTCCTTCCGCCTCCCACAAAAGCATACTTATACCATCATCAGCAGTGGTTTCCACAGCTATGCTCGAGCCTGGCTTAGGAAATACCGTCGATATATCGTACCCTTTGCTATAAACGTCATATGGTATGAAATCAGCTGCTATTGGCCAAACTTTGTCTTTGTATATATCTCTTTGTTCAATAGTTCTGAAAATTATCAAAACTAAAGTTGCTGACCAAGCGTTTCTAGGTCAATTTTCTTCATTATTTCCTTGTATTATGTGAGATTTATACCTGTAAGGAGTCAGCACATCTATCAAGTATTTGGTATGTGGGGTACTTATCAAAAAATGCAAAGTATCAATTTCTGGTAGACTCAACATCACAGGATCAGCGTAACTAGTTTTGGAGCGTGACGCTACCGCTAGCTTTGAATATCTGAGAGAAAATCGGCGGACAGAGGACGATGTTGAATGAGATGATGATCTGTAGGAAGATTGAAATTGATAAATTTGAGTGGTATTTAGGGCCTGACACCAAAACCAATGTCTTTATTTCGCTGAATTTTGTAGACCTTCCTCAATTTTTCTTTTCCTTCTTTGTTTCATCTACTGGGGATGGTGGATGTAATATTGTAATACTTACCTAACTTCAGGAGATTTCAACATATCCTCTGTCGATTTTTCTCCCGAATCCGATATCGAAATATTAACTTTATTTAATTTCCCAAGAATATCGTAGAGTTTCAATATGCAGCCATAAGTTACATTTCCAGTAACTTCCATCGATGAAGTGGGATCAATTTTCTCAAGGAGCTGAGGCGGAGTACCGCTAATGCACATCCACTCGGAAGAGTACCTGAGCAATACACTAAATGATCAAAAAAGGGTAAATGACGAAAGATACCACCTTTTGGGAGATTGACTGAAATAAATGGGGTTGGGATCACCTTTTTGGACTGCTTTGGAAATGAATCTCGAACAAGGAGAATTTAAAACATAACTGTGAGTCCAACAGAAACTTTACCTGCAATTTATGTGGTGTATTATGGCCAGTAACTTCACATTTTCCACAACGCTACTGAATTGGTCATTACTATAAAGCAGCCTAATATGTTCATATATAGCATCTTCATCTCCTTCTAGAAAATGTATGAAATGCTTTTGGTATTTGATAAGAATACCTAAAAAAATTGACGTGGAGCTGTAATTTGTGGAACTCATGGACTCATTATGGCAAACCTGTGAGTTTTTCTAATGTACGTCTGTGATGATTCGCGCTGGTGACAGTTTCAGAGAAAAAATTCACCATTCCTTCGTATTTTAAAAAACAATGCTCTCCGATATATATTATTCTTTGTAGAAACGTTCTTCTTCCTGCTATATTAAAATTTTCCATCAGTATATCATACATGGTTTCTCTGACAGGCTCGGGCACTCCAATCACCTTCAACTCATTCACTTTGATCTTTTTTTTCGGATATTTCACTTTAACCGATTTGAACATAGACATGGCGCATTAAATTGCGCACGAAAAATTAGAAAAAATATATTGTCGAGTCAAAATTTGACTTATCGTTTACTTCAACTGACTTTTCATCACATTGTTACGTTTTATGTCAATTAATTGCTGTCAAAAATCACGACATATATTAAGAAAACCCCTTTTGATTGTGAAATATTTTCACTATGTTCAAAGGAGTGAAAGTCAGTCGTCCTAGAAAAAGAGTACTAACGAAAGATATGCATGTCATTGGTTTTCCAGAACCGGTAAGGAAAACGATGTACGACATCGTAGTGGAAAATTTCAAGACAGCTGAAAGAAGCACGTTTCTACATCGAATAATTTACATAGGAGAACACGATTTTCCTAAATTTACCTCTGATATGGGTGACTATTAGACACTATTTCAAAAGCGAATCAAGCTTTGTATATTTCTGAAAAAATAACCGGAATTTTAATACAATATACTCGCCATTTTATACATATGATTGAAGGAGATGAGGATTGCATTATATTACATTTAAAGGTATTTAATATGTGCTTGTTAATTGTCCTTGGAACATAATCCTGTACTGTTATTTCATTTTTTTTTTCACCAACTTTTTAAAAACTTCATTTATCACCATTCACTAAGTAACTAGGTTAGAGCAGTAATCCACACGTGATAATATAATCATAATCTTTATCTTTACATGGTGTAGCTATAAATTTATCTAATAATTGGAATGTTTGGACAACAACTATGATGAAGCAACTCATAATAAAGTAACTCTTGGGTGGGTGTCGATGTTTGGACAAGTTTTCGTCAGAACTGTGAGAGACTGTAATGTTTAAATTTTCAGCTATTATTCCAAAACCAAAAGGAGCTCTCGCATTTATCGAATATGAAGCTCCTGCTACAAATTTGTCACGTTAATGACAGACTCTTAACGGATTGGTCATTCTATCACGCAACTCTTTCCAAGCTTTTGGAAACTATTGAGGATGAAACACCATTGGAAGAAATTTCTTGGCAAATTCGTAAATGTATCGAGAAAATTTATAAATTAATATACGCAATTGTGCATTTTCCAAGTATGAAAGATAATGGAAATGATTTTTTCTCAACGGTTTGTATTATCAACAATTTAAGTTTATTTCTATCAATCTTTTATTTAAAGATTGATTTAAGATTGACTCCTGCTAATAATCTTGACAGATACCGAAAACATCTTCCCGAAATCGAAAGATTGAATTACATACTCAATTCTCAATACCCTGTCGATTTAGAAAAATATTTTAGTATATTAATGATTGTACCACAAAGACACTTAACTAAAGATGAAGTTTGGCCAGTTCCAGCTGATTTTATACCCTATGACGTATTATACTCCGAAGAATATGATATTAAAACAGTATTTCCTTCACATTCGGAAGAAAATATTGACGCAGCTGACGAAGATAATCTAGTTATAGAAGAATATATCGAAAGTGAACCGACTGGAAACGCACCTTGAATGTAGAGTTTAAAAGCATCAAGAAATATTATGATTAATTAAGAGAATGATATTATACTTTGATTATTATTATATATTCATTATTTTCTACACCCTGTATATGGTTTATAAATCAAAACAACTCACCACTTGCGTTTCAGATGAATTATTTTCTCCAAGACGAGGAATCTGAAAAAAAATAAGTTTATATTATTATAGCACGAAACTAGAACAAATAAAGTCATTATTTATAATTATACACGATGTTTTTTAATAGAAATTTTGCGGTTACGGTATTCAGATATGTAAATAAATATGTTTACGTCCAAAAACCAATAACCGAAGTATAAAATTTGTTAATTGTTCCTTATATAAGTTGTACTTTCTTATTTTTAAGCACCATATACTTTTTTTGAACTGAATTCTTAACGAAAATTAGAAGTATCGAATAGATTTTAAACAATTCCTTGTAAGTGGCAGATTAACTTGAAAGTGAGATATTTCAAAAGAAAGGAACAATACTTCATATTAAGAGTGTCATTCGCACGAAACGTAGTTGTATTACTTTTATATAGGTTCTGTAATTTCCTGGCTTTCCAGAGAGTAGATAAAATGGACCGGAACGAGTTCGAATTGCTTCATATATCAAACAAAAAATTAATTATAACATTAGTATCAGAACCAGCAAGATGATAACAATATTTAAGCTAAAAACCTCCAGATTTGTCAAATATCCAATAAGTTACCTGCAGGAATAGCGAATTGAGAGACTTCCTTCATTCAGCATTCTAAAAAGTGTCAGGAAAGCATACAAAATTTAGCAAATCTATCTTATCAATCAACCAAAACACAAACACATTGTTGGTTAAAAAAGGAGGACGTGAGCTTTGGACGTCTCTCTGAGAGCTCTCAATCTACAACTCATGAGTGACTAAGGGAAGAGATAACCAAGAAAGCTGTGAGTTTTCGAGAAAGAACTAAGTCCTTTGAAATTTTTACCAATTTCACGTATCTATAAATGGGAGATTAACTTTACTTTGATATTAATTTCATATTTGAAAAGTTACGAATCCGAACCTGAATATCACTGAGAGTTACAAGAAACCCAAGCAGTGTTCACGACAGCAACTTATTGATAGCACTTCTAATAAAATACAAGCTAGACGGCATCTAAAATTACTGTTAATAATGATCCTAAGACCGGATAGTAATTCTAATGAAAATTTAATGAAAATTTAACAGGTTTCATTAATTTTCCAGATAAGTTATAAAGTTCATTTCTCGGAAACTCTACTTTCCGCCTTTTGAGAAACTCCTACATTTTCTACTTGCCACTAAATTTAAAAAAAGTTACCGCATATGATACCTTTCAAATTGTAGAATTGTCGATCTCAAGAGGTTCAAAGGATACTAAGGATATTATAAGAAACGTATTTTTTCTTTTTCATTAAAAACCTTGTGATATATGAATTATATAACTTTGATAAACATAATGTGAAACAAAAAAATGTTCTTACCCATGAGAAACAATGTAGATTTCACGTAATAATAAATAAATGCTTATGTAATGGCGATAAAGTGATCTAATTCAAAATTTTTAATTCTCATAGAATCTTTAATCAATTGTTTATGTTTGTTTAAATGTATGCAACTACGATGACTTCACAGATATACCTATTGTGCTTGTGAATTATTTTTTCATCAGTCATTAAAATCTTAGTGCAATAAAGTTTTGATGAATATCTTCAAGTATAAGATAATTAATTGGTTGACAAACGACACCTGGATACTTTTAGTTGTAGAAGAAGCATTCTAATCAATAATGACAGAGTCAGCATGCTTGTTAAACTCCCCTCTAAATATTCTCATCTAGTAGCATGCCAGACTAAATCCTAATCGTTGTTCTGGCTATCTTATTAATGACGGTTTGCTGTAAAGTGTTCTCCAGCTCGTTGACCCTACCAAACAACTTTATACCGTAGTATTGCCTCAACGGAAGACATATCAAGCGGAATTTACATTTACATTAAAACGGGAGCAAGTTGTTCGGTGCTGGAATAACTTGGGTACCAAATGGTGATATTTTTGTTGAAGGAATGCTTATTTTTATCATTGTTCAGACAAAATTAACATGTACTTATTAAAATATGGAGCTCAAAGAAAAACCTTTTCACTAAAGCTTAGAGGTTGCAGTTCAGACCAAGGACCACTTGGAGGCAAGAAGATAAATACTACTCATTGGTGCACGTAACAGACAGGACAAAATGTAGCTATTCGTAGCTCGTCCATTGTATATATTCAGATGTAAAAATTCTGGCTCCTTATCTTTTATTTCTGATATTTCTAACGATGCTAGTGTATCTGATAAACGTTTTGTATGTTTCCGTAAGATATGTAACATCGTATGGCATCATATCGGAATCAGAATGTGAAAAGAGACATTCTTGTCACGGTCCACTTTCTATACTTCTAGACGACGAGTTCCATCTGTTGTTGTTGTTGCTGCTGCTGTTGTTTAATCTTATTGGTCTGTCACTAGCATTTGCGTTGTTGCATATCGAAATTGTAATCGGATGACATCCCTTCTATTGAACTTCGAAGGATACAAATTTGTTCACAATTTATTATTTTCTTCGCGTATTGCTCCATCATTGAAGGTATCGATCGTAGAAAATGATTGTATTTAAAAACGCGAGAAACAAAGAAATAATATCAACAACAATTTTAGTATCAAAAAATACTGTCTTCGAAAACGAAAAAGTCGAACTATAACCTCCATTGAGTAAAGCCTTTTAAAAATATACCAGTTTCAGGAATATTTCAACCTTTTGTACTATGAAGTACACATTTTCAGTGGCAAAATTGTTAACGTGCTTTTAAAAAATATAACAGAATTCCAACCACTCATCGGTGGAAAATAAATATAAATTCCCCATTTTAGGATTTGAATCAGCCATAGTTTAAGCACTTAAAAAATGTTCAATTATAGTCCAGGGTAGAAGCCTTTAAAAATAATGAAAAGTGAAAAAAAATTATAATAGAATGAAACCCATTAGAAAAGGAGGGAAATATGATAAAAATGAAAGGAAAAATAATTTACAGGCGATCTGAGGTTGGGAAGGGGATGGGGGTGAGTTTTTAAGGGTAAAAAACGGTTTTTCTCGATTTCCAGCAAAACTAAAAGTCCTATCGAAAAAAGTCAAATAGAAAAGTTGTAGATAATAAAAAGATCTAAAACTTTTGTATACACACTTTTTTCACATAACCTCAAAATTTATGTGAAAAATTCAAAAAACCAAGTTTTTGGTTTTTTATTTTTATCTTTTACAAAAATTTTTTTTTTTTAACGAAATTTTGTGAAAACTTACCTTTTTATGTCCCAAATACGCTGTAATTTATTTAATTAAAAATATTTATTTTTTCACCTTATTTTGAATTAATATCGAAAAAACACACTAATTTTCAATCGAAAATTCACCCGTCAAAATATCAGCTTTTTTCAAAAAGTTGTTGTGGTTTCTGTTCGTTGAAATCTCTACTTTCCGATGGTGAAAAAAAAATATATGTTACTATGGTAAATCTTCTCAGAAAACGCAAAAATTAAAAAAACTCGAATCCGTTTTTTGAATCATTATGTATAATTTTGAGCAATTTATTAAAATTTACACTTTAATTACTAGAAAAACGTAAGATTATAACATGAAATCTTACATTTTCCTAGATTATAACATTTTCCTAGTAATTAATGTGAAAATTTTAATAAATTGCTCAAAATTATACATAATGATTCAAAAAACGGATTCGAGTTTTTTTAATTTTTGCGTTTTCTGAGAAGATTTACCATAGTAACATATATTTTTTTTTCACCATCGGAAAGTAGAGATTTCAACGAACAGAAACCACAACAACTTTTTGAAAAAAGCTGATATTTTGACGGGTGAATTTTCGATTGAAAATTAGTGTGTTTTTTCGATATTAATTCAAAATAAGGTGAAAAAATAAATATTTTTAATTAAATAAATTACAGCGTATTTGGGACATAAAAAGGTAAGTTTTCACAAAATTTCGTTAAAAAAAAAAATTTTTGTAAAAGATAAAAATAAAAAACCAAAAACTTGGTTTTTTGAATTTTTCACATAAATTTTGAGGTTATGTGAAAAAAGTGTGTATACAAAAGTTTTAGATCTTTTTATTATCTACAACTTTTCCATTTGACTTTTTTCGATAGGACTTTTAGTTTTGCTGGAAATCGAGAAAAACCGTTTTTTACCCTTAAAAACTCACCCCCATCCCCTTCCCAACCTCAGATCGCCCGTAAATTATTTTTCCTTTCATTTTTATCATATTCCCCTCCTTTTCTAATGGGTTTCATCCTATTATGATTTTTTTTGGTTTTAAAAATTATCGACCCTGGACTATTACTGCAATATGTACATATGAATGAAAGTGCAGAGAACAGGGTAATACAAATTGGCGCCCAACGTGGGGCTGAACCACTCAATAGTAAAAACAAACAAAGATATTAAAATAAATGTACAAGGACCACCCCATTTTGTTTTCATTTTCATTCAAGCGTAGAATACATGTGAATCATTAAACAGAGATGTATTTAAAGTCATCCTAAGTAAACGTCGTTAATATCTACTGATACAGAACAGTTTAATTACGTTATAATATCCATTCAAAGGCCATTAATAGTCATATTAATATCACTAATTTCTGCAGAATATAACAGAGCGAATATAATTTCGATAACCAAGGTAGAGAAGGGGTCAATGATTGGGTGATATACCCTTAATGTTGTGAGAGGACTCAATATTAATGGAAATTATTAGGAATAACAGTGGACCCTCTTCACTTACAAGTAGAAGTATTGATTGGCGGTGTCACTAATTAATAGTCAAAGAATTTTTAAGTATATGAGTATTTGAGGCAATCTGAGAGCTTGCTCTATGAATAAATCTCCAATTAAACCTTCACGAGAATTGCAGACTTGGAATAGGCTAGGATTTTCTGCCAGGTGATCAAATAAATTTTTTTTTCTTTTTGCATGATAAATTTATGGAAATATACAACTATAACAATGTAAAAAGTTAATAAAAAAACAATGTTATGAAAAACATTTTCCGTATATCGTATTCAATGCAAACGACATTGATTTACAATGAAATTATTCGAAAATCGACCAAGAATAAATTTAAACTGGAATAGTTAACAGTTGATAATGAATAAATTAGTTTATATGGGTGATTTATTATTAATCGTGACATTTTTCATTTCATATAAGTGATAGAAACAATTGGTATTAATAAAAAATACAGTTTCATATGTTTTTTTAATAATATCACTTAAAAATTAGAAAATATAAATAATATTTCCAGATATAAGTTTATACTTTATAGTATATGTCTAATAAAAACGATAAGAAGGACACATTTCACATGAGCATCAATTATCCAGTTGGTAATATTTAATGCGTGCTGATTGTTGAACAATAAATCCCATCTTTTGCGATGAGACCGCATAGATAAGATTTATATACGAAGGTTTTATTTTAAAAATTTCCACATTTTATAATTTCACGGTGCTCGATTCGGTTGCCAGGATATGTCTTAACTCGATTCATAAATTTCGCTGTAACCCACCCGTTCATATATGAAAATTTTATTCAAAATTTTTGTGAATATTTAGATATTTTTCCAGTTTTGGCAGTAAGGTTTTTGTTTGAAAGAAGATTCTTGTGAATAGTACCATAATTTAAAAGTTGCTTTAGCATTTTGGTCACTAAAATTGTATCGAAAAATAAAAACTTACCACTATCTTTATCCGCTATCAAGATTCGACGATATCACGAGAATCTGTAACAAAAAAAAGATTGTAGAAAATTCTAAGATGTAGAAAGTTCAGATCAAAATTACACTGATTACTTAAATGCTGACACCGCCTCATTTTTGTTAACTTTAATTAAAAAAACCAGGATTTGTACTGAATAATTGAAATGTTCATGTACTTAAACGCAAGCTTAAAAGGGTTGGTGCCTTAGAGCCAGTGGATTTGGTCTTGGTCTTCTAAAAGTTCGAGCACTTAGCTGTTGAATTTTAGTAAAACACAATCTAAAAATACAAATCCTCGGCCTCCCGCTTCCTGCAAGGGATTATTCATGTCTTCCAATTTTCATTTACACATACTAGAAATATTATTGGAAGCATAGAATCATAGATAATAATAATAAACTAATAACCAATTAAATATTCGAAAAATAAGAATAATGTTATTTATTATAATTGTCGAATAAAATATTTGCATTTATTTACATCTTTTAACGTGATAATTTCTTTATGATGGCCACCTTAAATCATGGTATTAGAAGAATATCCAAATTAAAAATTTTAAGCATAATAATGGTTCCTGTTAAATAAAACGTTTAAATAATGAAATTACTTGATATCTCCAAGGTGTATATGGTAGTATTATTTCCTAGTGGATTATGTGGATTATGCTATTGACTCCTGCTCAATTCTTCTAGTAAATATTTCACATCTTCTGTTTAATATAGTAGTGGCAGGAGATTTTAAAGGAATCTACACGCTATGCTTGGAGAAAACTATTCAACTATTGATAAATTAGAACCCGTGACGACAATTCACAGAACTTTTAACAATTGAAGTGATGAAAGGCAATAGCGTTTGGAAATTTTAGGATAAAATTCATTTTCAAACTCGTATAAATCTATTTATGACAATGAAAACACTGAACGAAAACTTCAAACTTTCGAAATTCCATTCTGAACGGTTCAACCCTTTTCAAGAAAGTACATAAATTATACGAGTTAGACACGGCATTAACTTCCGTCCGCAACGATTATTCGTTGTCCAACCGAAATAGGATTTGCATAACCGGGAATTGATTTGAACTTATGAAGCTAAATTATTGAGAATTTCCCAATTTTACAAATAATTTTGAAAACACAATCAATTTTTATAACAGTTCACAAAAATAAAGCATTAAGAATGTTCCATTCTTTCTGTCCTTCATTATATTCCCCTATTTATTCCCATTTTCTTTCTATTTCCAGTTTTTCTTTCCAATTTTTCTTTTTTCATTATTCATTCTCTTCTCGTTCTCTCACATCGCTACTTTCTTTTCAAGGTGCTTTTTTGTCTTGTGCAGCTGCTATTCTCCCAGTTCATATAAATAATTCATTTGGAGTTGAAAAGGTCTCTTCGGAAGGCTTATATTACCCACTTTCTCAATTATTTCAACACCCTAAAACCCACACTGAGAACTATGATCTAATACATCGTTATTCACACCAATTCGCTACAGACTTCTCAACTAATTAACGGTTTATTTCAAATTTAACGCCTTCTGATATATCCATCGAACTTCTATTACCCGCAATTATCTTTTTTTAATATTTTAATATTTTTGTTAAATGCCGGAGGCCATAATGACTATACATAACCATTTAAGTTTAATGTATGAACGGAAATTATGCAAAACGGATTTTTATAAAAATATATTTGAATTATTTACTTATTTTGCATTCTTAAACAAGGACAATGGATTGAGTAATCTGCGATTGCTGGGGTCACGGCGAGACCTTCAATAAGGACCATCTTTTTTTTTCGAATGATGATGATTATTGAGTGCTGAAATTTCTTTTACCATAACCGTACAACGTTAGTTTGTACTAGAATCACGCAGCAATAAGTTACTGATCATAATTCAATGTATGACTCACTAAGTCACTTTTAGATTTTATTTTAACCACATAAACAATATTTTAATTTTAGCAACAAAAGAATTCGGAAATTTATAGTATTGCATTCAAGTTGAGATAGAATTAACGAAATGGGTATAAATAATGATACCGGAACAAATATATTCAATATTTTCAAAGATCAAAAGTTAATTTCTTTATTTATGTTTTTTTTTATAACTATACATACTGTTAATTAGTCATCATTAATGTGGCAAAGTTGAAGGACATTCTATCAGATTGTCAGATACCTTTTTGTATAATATATCAGTATTTTATCAATAAAACTAAAGATGTTCATGGATTTATATATTGTGTTTTAACCAATTTCAATTTGGGGTAAAAGATCCGTCGTTTAGCAATATTGGCTTCTTTTTCGTAATATTTTATATAGATCGTTTTTTATATTTAAATAATTAATTGATTACCATTCAACAGCTTCAGTTATACACATGGAAGCGAACGTGATCGTTTCATAGTATATTATTCAACGAGCGTGTAATGATGGCTATTACTCATGAGAATGAAGTTTGCGACGTGAGCCGCAGGCGAACGTCGTAATCATTCGAGTGAGTAATAGCCATTACACGAAAGTAGAATACTATACTTTTTCTATGACTGAGTGTTCACTTATCAATTCAAACGAACGAGATATTTAGAGAATATTTCATTGAATAAACTTAATGCTTTATGTCAAACAATTCCATTTTGAAAGCTACAATGAAAATTCATTTGTTGCTTACAATATTGATGGTGAAGTTTGAGCAGTTGAATTCGTTTTCACGTTCTGTATCCATTCTAACAAAAAATCAGCTCTAAATCACCTTCGGTAGGTAGGTATAGGTACTGTCAAAGTAAAATTATGACATTTCATGGCGAGTCTGATTCAAACATTACACCGAACATAGTCGTGTGTAATGGCATTCTTTGACGGTGATTGGCCAGATAGTCGTGTGTAATGGATTATTACACACGGGGCGTGGCTTGTTTTGTGTAATGCATCCAGTTACTCAACAAAAATGTTACATAAAAAGGGTCCATTTTTCAACAGTCATAGAAAAACTATAATACTACACATTTTATACTGGTAATTGGTACGTTTCATTGAAAATTAATTAATGTTTATTCCCATAATTCATTATAAACATTACCTACTGTATTATTCATGAAAAAAAATGTAGTAACAGCTTTAATCAATATTAAACAAGGGATAATTTCAGTGAAAAACTGGAAACAGTGAGAAACAAATATGAGAAAATCTAAACAAAGAACCATCTGAATCTGTAGAGTGGTGAGGGTGAGTGTAGGCTCAAAGCACATAGAGTTGTGTCCACTAGCCCCATGGTATTTGTTTTCCATTATTTAATACTGTTTTATACACAAATAATCGTAAAATAATTGAAGTATGAATGATCTTTATTGTAGTGTTAATTATTTTATAAAAGATTACCGGATATTCAGTTTATTACATCTTTAAAACCTTGAATGCTAATATAAAAGATGTGCAATACTATACTATTATTATATGTGGCTATGAATGAATATGTGATTATTCTACCCACTTGATGTACTCACGTGCTGAATTATTACTAACAATAAATAATAATATATCCATTTTTGAATGCTCTCTTTACTTAGGTATCTAGCAATTGCGCAGGAAGATTCTGGCTCTATCAGGACCTCCGTTGCTCCCTACTTAGCTAGATCATCGACCTTTTATGACTACCTAGACATCATCTCTTCTGAAGAGCATTGCCTGAAAGACAGTAGCATATTTTCCCAGCCTTGTTCCTTTTTATCCTGAAGGACAAACTACTAAACAACAAGTGTTTGCAAGTTTCTCGAACATTTTCTTTTAGAAAAATTCAAAGTGTATAAAATAAATTGCTCTATTTCCCTTATCAGATGAAACGTTGAAACACAGGAATAGTTTCTATCGTAGAGTATGTCCCTGTGGAATGTGAGACTGCGGAGAATTTTATAGTGTAATTTATATTCGAATTACTAGCGCCGTAAAGACATGATACACTCTAGAATAATATTATCATTCGAAATAACAATTTCTTTTTTGATATTAACTTTTTAAAACGAAAACAAGTCATAGAATTTGCATATTTCTGTTCTTTCTTTATTAAACTTTGGCGTTATGGAGGAAAAGATGTTTTTTATCCATTTCAATTGATTAAAAATAATGTTATTCACATAAACGTTAAAAAAAAACTGCGTAACAGTGGTTAATAACATTTAATTTCCTTATTATGTGTTGGTAATTCTATTCATTGTAATTATCGAACATTTTAATCCAGAAATGCACCATAATTTTCTCCGAATATGGCAGTAGGAAAACATTCCAAATATTCCGTCAAATTTCTCCATCGCGATAGGAATCAAAAATGACGAAATCTCGTTATATATTGTTCAACTTCGGAATTACTCTGTTTGAAATGTTGATAATAACGTCTATTTTTGTTTGTTAGATCATATTGATTTATGTTGAGATGCGGAACTAAAGCAGAAGCCTTTATTTTCCGCACTGAATCATGATGAGGTCGTTATAGCTACTACATACTGAGTATTTTATTTTCAACTGCGATATAAACCAATTCATTGTATATGATTTTAAATTTAAAATTGATGGTATTTTATCCTCTAGTAAAATAATAGATTTTATATGGTATAAACTGTGAAGGACCTTGACATTTGACGTTACTGACGCATCTTCTTTTATAATAGTACTTAAAAGAGTTGATAAAAATCACAACTGACTGATGACTAATACGATTTTTACAGTCGTGCGTTTCAATTTCGAATATACACACTTTAAATTGAAATAAGAATAGGGTCAGGTGTTTGTTAGGATCTTTGGTGATAAAAATAGTGGAGAAAAATAAGAAGCTGAGTATGTTTCATGCAAGAATCATTCCAATGAATTATTTCTAGATCATTTCACACAAAACTATAGTTTTGATTTGATTATATTCAAGGGTAATGGGCAATTGAACTTTAACAAAATCTGTTAGAACATTTCAAATAGTATAATGGGACTGTTAAAGTCAAGGTTGATGTTTCCAATAAAAGATTTATAGAAAAAACACGCGAAATAGTTACTAAATCGGATTCAATTAAGTCATTATTTGTATTCTGATCATCCGATTCATATATCACGTTTGTTAATCTGTCATCACTTGATGATAAACTGTTGATATTTCATTAATTCCTCAATTGTTTTGGATAAATGCCAGACGTTGTTTGAAAAGGGGCTTGTCTCGATAACTATCAGAAGCTTTTTTTGTGAAACTTTTCCTAGTCTAGTCTATTGAAAAGCTCGAATCATGTTTTGATATGAACAATTCGGAATTCTTATAAAATATTAACTTGAATTGTAGTAAATTATTATAAATAGCGGAAATGCTATCAAAAAATATCAAGCTTCGAGCTCTAATATTATTTACCAAAGTGTGTGGAGAGTTATTGCAACTATGACTCACTGGTATCATATTATCGGTCTCCAAAATGAACTGATCTGGTATACAGACGGATCAAAAAATGAGCTCGGCACCGGAGCGGGCATATACAGAAAGACGAGCAAATATGAAGGAATCGTCTCGCTAGGAAAATACGCCTCTGTATTCCAAGCAGAGGTTTATGCAATACTTGCGTGTGCAAGGGCTAACAGTATGAGAGCCCACAACAACAGGCAGATCAGGATCTACAGCGACAGCCAAGCCGCCCTTAAAGCACTTCAGAGCTATAGGGTGACATCTCAGCTAGTATGGGAATGCGGCGAAGAACTTAGAAGATTGGCGACTCGGAACAGTGTAACACTGGAGTGGGTACCAGGTCATAAAGGAATCGCAGGCAATGAAAAAGCTGACGAACTCGCAAGAGTAGGATCGTCATGAACGGACCCGAACCTGCTGTGGGCATCCCCAGATGCTTAACGAGGTCATGGTTAAAAGGGTGGTTGAAAGAACAACACAAGAAACACTGAAAGAATACGACTGGGCAAATACATGGGAAGAAATTTATAAAATGAGCAGGTACAAACTACGCACCACTACGGGGCTACTTACGGGACACTTTCCCACAAAGGAGCACCTAAACAAAATAGGGCTGTACAACGGAGACCTTACATGCAGAAGATGCAAAAAGGATACCGAAACAGCTCTGCATATACTATGCAACTGTGAGTCGCTGAACCACAGAAGGCAGAAACTGTATGGCAGAACTCAAATGACTCCAGAAGACTTCTACAACCAACCAGCAAAGAACCTGTATGAGCTAATACAGGGAACGGATTGGCTGAATAGGTTGTAGTCAGAACACTAGGAGTACCCACAATAAGCCCAGGAGACTGAAGTGGTACCGGCGAAGGGACGGCTCCTGAGAAAAAAAAATCGGTCTCCAAAGACCAGCAAAATACGAAAAGTACTAGGTACTAAGTACTAGGGATCTTTTTTATTGTCAATGGAGAATCAGATAATAGTTTTATGGCTTCTTCTAAGTTGAAACACATTTTTTTACCAATTAAAACATAAAACATACCTATGTGAGCTTTTTATTAGCCTGGTGATGAGCATTGTTCACTGAAACTGTCGACGATTCCCAGTTCTGCGTGTACAACTGCATATATCTAGTAGTTTAGCATTTTCTATTGAGAATTTCCTGTATAGGAATTAGCAAATCAAATTTCTCTTTTCAACACTGTTATTATTTGTTGTTATGTATATGAAATTTGAAAATTTTATCGACGAAATATTTTATTTTGTTAAATAGAGCGATGAGTGGAACGAATAGAACGTTATATGAAATCCGATAAATACTATAATTTCTAAGCTGGACAGAAGTGTCTCAATAAAACAATGGATTCGGAAAATCTAACCCATTTCCGTGAAACGAGAAAATTTTATTCAAATTTCTGCTAATTTTCCGCACCAAATACTTCCTACATAATAAATTGTTAAGTGAAATTTTTTTTCCAATTCCAATATAAATTTCCGCATTAAATGAAATTATTCGCTATTACTTTCTTTTACATTTTATGTCCTTAAAATGAGATTACCGACGTGAAAAATATGATATGAAGATTCTTAACTTAGAGTACTCAATCAACTCTTTATTTTATAATATCACAGACCCGTTAATTAAATCTGTATAATGTAGGAACTGCAAATAAATAATATTTAAAAGATACTGGGCCGAGAGAGTCATGGACAGAAATATGTTTCAAGGAGTTTTCAGACAAACGATATCGAAGATTAGATCAGACTATAGCACGAGTTTAGATGAAGTTTTATGCACAAATATTAAAACTAAAAAAATTGTGGGTTTCGCTCTAGACCGCCTACTGGTATCTCTAGAGCCTTAAGATTATTCAGACGGTTTTATAAGAGTGTAAGGGTAGATTGAATGGAAATAAGGACATAAAAAGGCTTTAAGAAAAAGAATCCTAATGAAATAGTGAAAGTTCTTTGTTTGCGAAATAAAAATATTGCTAAAAAAAATAACAAACAATTAAAATAATTTAAGGCAATCAAGAAACGTGGTCATATGAAATGCTTAATTACGCTGGGTTCAAATGCTTTGCTAACAACAAAATTTCTTAATGGTATAATAATGAATATTGTACAGTTGCAGCAAGTCTTGAGGTGTTGATTCATCTGGTGATACAAAGTTGGCTAATTGAAAGATTTATATTAATTTTGAAATGGATTTGCTGGAAAAAAAGTGTCAAATAATGATCTTATAGCAATGGAAGTGCACTGAAACGTGGAAATGAAGAACAAATAAGAGACTTTTATCTTCAAATTTGAAATTTTCCATAAGGAAGTTAAGTGTGGAAAATATTTTAAGAAAATTCAGTGAATACAAAATTAAATTATATAATTGACGATATAGATCTAAAATAACTTGAAAATTTTTATTCTTTAATTAATTTTATTGTGTTTCCTTGTAAACCTGAATGTATCAAGTGTGTATCTATAAATTTTGATATTTTCTAAAAAAATTTGGTATTTCATTGAAAAGTTTTTTTAAAAACATCACAATATAAATAAAAATATTGTTTAAGAAAATATTTAATCAATACTCTCCTCAAAACTGCCCCAATTTCGAAAATTTATGGAAAAATGAATTTTAACAATTAAAAAAATTATTCACTTAAAAATTTTAAAAAAACTCTTATTGACAATCGAAAAAGAAGAAGTTGTTTGTGCTTCCCTTTGGTCTACCGATCATCAACGAATAAATGAATGAAATTATCATAATCACTTTCTATAAAAATCACGTCGAAGTAATCCCGACGCTTCCATGTCATCAAATGACAACAAACGACATTAGAACTGAAGGGTGGAGAAAATGGGAGGGCGCGATTAGGTCATCAACTTTATCAATCACGAACTATGAAGGACAAAAAGAAGAGAAAATTACTCACCGGTAAAGGAGCACGAGGGGAAGAAAACACAAAGGAGTAGTGGACGTTCTGAGATCTGCTGGTCGACTGAATGTAGACGTACGCCTTCTTGTCGTAAGTCGTACCATTACCAAAGAATTAGTTTCTCTAGGTCATGAGGTATTCCGGAGTATCATTTGATTGTTGTTCGTTCAACGTGAATGTTTAACGCTAGTTTTGGCTATTTAAATTATTACGAAGAGCAAGGTTATTCACGCCCGCTGGAGGAATTTTTATTGCAGTGTTATAATTTTATTTTTTGGTGCAGTGTGTTTTTTTTATTCCGGAATTTTCAGTATGAAATGAACCAATTTAAAAGAAAAAAAATTGGACAATAAAATAATAATTTTGCTACGAAATTGATTTAAAATAATCTGGAGGCGCTAAATTGGAATTATTAGGAGACCACTGTAGCTAAAAGATAATAAAATGTTGTTGTTACCACATTATTCTATCTTCTGTATGTTCCTTGTGGTATATTATTCATTCTTCTTTTTTTAATTTCTTGGGAAATTAAACCACAATATATTTAAATTTTTTATTTCAACGTTTCGGTAGCGTTCCAGCTACCGTTATCAAGATAAAATGAGTAGAAATTAATTTTGACAAATAGACAATCAAAAATATTTTGAAGTTCAAGACTGCAAAATTTTGTTATCAAATTTTTATCAAAGTCCATTCATAGTAGATCATATCTCCGGTAAAATGTGAAATGAAATATTTCATTTTATGACATTCCAACGATATGATAGTCTATTAGAAATGAAATCCAGTGAAGTGCTCGTTCCAGGAACGGTTTTTATTGGGATAGCCCGTTTTTTTTTCTTTTTCGCTTATATTGGAAATGTTAATAAAACGCGTTTCTTGTTACTTTTTTTGTGTATGATTATTATTATTCTACCATATACCATAGTTACACCCTGTATACCACTTTTACATACAGTTTATTACAATTAGAATTGCATGATTTTTTCTTGTTGATTAAACAAAATAAATGAATTTAAAAAAAATTCGCGGGAGTCGTAAACTCTTGTATTTGTCATGTAACAATTTGTTCCAAATCAAAACCATAACTAAAACAACAATTTTGCAATAATATTTATTTATCAAAAAAAAATAAATGGAATTTCCAGTTTTACACGTAAATCCAATTGTTTTTTTGTTTTTAAATGCTTAAAACAATCAACTCCTTCAGGATAAGCATATACTGGAAAATATTGTCATTGTCCTTTTCATCGTTAGTTCCTTATTCAGTCAATATCATTTTTCGTTCGTTCAAGATAATGAAGAGTTGATAAAAAATGTACTGTTTTAAATAATGAGGTTTGAAACCTTGTAAATGGTAAATGATTCTAATGATGACACTCTAGATTGGGAAAGCATATATTTTGATGCAACTTTATAAGGGCTGGTCCGAACTTTCAAAATGATGGGTCATTAGTTAATGTTATACAACATTTCGTTAGTTCCCCAACCAAATTGAATTCAAACGTTATTAGAGATGATAAACCTGTTTTGAACATAAATAATTAATATTATTACATTAAACATGATTAATGTTTTATTTTTTATTAATAATCATCATTTATATACACATTTCATTTATTATAGTTGGTTGTGTCAAAAAAATTCTTCAAAAATTAAATAAAAATAAATATCTTGTATTACAAAAGAAAAGGATAAAATTTTATTTACTTAAACCGGTAGGTATTAATGAGAAAGATCGAGTTATTTATAGAAATAAAAGAAAAGAATGTGCAAGTTCAGAAGACGATACAAAAATTCTTGATACGACAGGAATATTCAAGAAAAAGTCCTTATTGAAGATAATATCGACAAAATTTTTATTTTGATGAAAAATTCATCGTTTAAAATTGTCAATTCATAATTTTGTAGCTTCCTAGAGAATTTCTCGATTATTATATAGAATAAACCAATTTAACAAAAGCGACTATGTTGTCTACTATTTTCATTTAATATTAATCATTGAAAATGTCTGGTCCAAGGATAATTACAAGCTACAACTGCACAGTACTTTCAAATTGAAAAAAATTGTACAGTACTCATGTGTGACAAGATAAGGATTTGTAGTTTTTCTTCAAAACACTTTTTACAAGTAGAGTTGTAGGTCACGCTTTGTTATAGAATATACTAGCTTGAAGTGAGTGGGTGATGGCGTCCTCACCCACAATTTTTTTCTATATCTAAATAATAATTATATTTGTTTATAAAATATATTTTTTAAGAGAATGAAATTGTAGGAAATTAAAATTTTGACCTTAACAAACAACTCAAAGTTGACCTTTGGTTCTAAATTGATTACAAACTATACAGGATGAATGAAAACTGAAGAAGAATAGAAGAATTTGACTTAAATCTGCTAGATTTTGTGATATCCTAATTTTTCAATTAGTTTCAAGTTCAGTCGTGGCTAAACTTGAAAAAATATTCAAACTGATTATGTTATAGAAGTTAAAGCTATAAAAAAGTGATTTGAGGTCACTAAAATTCGTGAGGTTTGAAAATAGTTTCCTTAAACAATCACCGAAATCAAAGAGAAGAGCAAGGTTAATGTCAGGTACCTCGATATATTTATTAATTTATTAAAAATCATAGTTCAGTTTGTATGTTGCAAATTTACACTCCTTTTTTTTCAATTCCTTTGTGATTTTTTCATTCTTCGTTTTCCTTGTGTCCTTCCTGTCATATTTTCTTTGTTTATTATTTTTATTGCGAAAAAAGGGAAAAAATACACATGCATATCGCTTGAAGATCATTTTTCTGTTATTTAAACCCTTCTGTATCCAAGAAAAGGAGAATTTCTAAAATTTATGTATGGTCATAAATCAAATTGAGTTTTTAAAATCCTCAAGTCTATTGTTTAATAATCGAAATACAATTTCATCTGTCGATTTTACTCACTTTCTCAAATTTTACGCGTTAAAAATAACAATAAAATACAGTTGATAGTTAATTTAAAATTTTTTATAGCTCTCTTACATCATTTTTTCATTGTGTTGACAGAAAAAACATTTTCAATGATACATTAAAAACATACATTCCTGTATTTTTAACATTCTCTTCTCATAGTATTAATAATAAATGTTAAAATATAAACAATGCTTGAAATTGATTGTAATCAAAGTCAAAGACAAAAGCTATTGGAAAATATATTGGTAGAAGCATTAAATAATAAAAAATCAGCAAAATCTCAATTATATGACATACTATTAACTAAGAGCAGTTGGGATCTTGATTGCTCTAAATAATAGTAACATTTCCACTAGTCACGAAGTAGTAAACAATTCGAATGAATTAGTAATAATCGCCGAATTGTTCTCAATGTGGCGCAATAGCTGTAACGAATTTAATGGCTCGGGCACAATGGCAATAAATTAAAAAATGTAATTTTTTGCTTTCAAACTACCAACACAAATCAACGTTATGTCAAAATCACGCCTATTTTTAACACCATTAATCAATACATTTAGAACTGTATACATACTAAACAAACAGAATAAAATGTTTTCAAAATATAATGTGTCAAGTTCGAGTGGTATTAACATACAAATTAATCGATTTTTAGATAAGGCGACTATCATATTTCAGTTACCTTCGACGTAGATAGAGGCTAGGGTATTTTTGTGATACATTAACTGACCAATTCAAAAAATTAAACATAAATACCAAATACCACAATTTATTGTTTATTAAAATTTCTCGCATTTCTATACATATATTGATTTTTTTAAACTTTAATGACGCCATGGTCAAAAAAATACCATCGTTAAGGCTATCATCGACCACAAAACCCTTTAAAACTTACACAATTCAAAGGCGAATTTGAATCCAAAGTGGTTGAACTCAATAATCGATATCAGAAACGTGGGATTATTTAGCAGCTTTATATATAATGACCCAATATATTGTCAATGAAAAAAAGATTATCTCGACCAAAATTATTGCACTTCATCAGTTAAGTAGCTTGAAAACGAGTCTAAATCGCATTTCACAAGTCTATTGTTAAAAACAGATGATAATTTTTTGGTTATCAGTCAATCAGTGAACTATATGCATAACAATTAAAAGAATCTAACTAGGTCAATACAACTATTATTATTCGCGTTGATTTATGAAGCATAAATATTGAGTGTTGAAAAGAAAAGTTCTATAAGAGTATGTTCAACTGTTGACAGCAATTGCTTCATGTATGAGAGGCTCATTCAAATACTCTATATCATTGAGCTAAACGTATGAGGACAATGATGACCTTGGATCACAGTTTGAGGCCTTTATTAGAGAATAAATGGTCGAAAATGATGAAATTAGGTGATAACTTCTATTAAGAGCACTTCTAGCAGGAAAAATGGATCAATTGTAGTCTGAAAACATCCTCCAGGTCTACACCTGGTGATAGCAAGTGGCCGATTCAAATAATTACTTCAAGTTTAGATTAATTTGGATCACTAGGTATTATTTTCACATGACTTTGTTTATATAAACAGAAGAGGAATTAAATAATAAGAAATTTTAATGGGAAAGTGAAAGTTTGGTGAGAAAAAAATACAATTAACGAATCTTTAAGGTATAATATATTATTGAGATAAATAATTAGAAGCAATGCACATTTTTGTCTATAACTATGTATACAGTGTGGAATAAATGAAGAAGTTTTGGGAAAAAACAATATTGAGCTTCGAAATTTCAAATATACTCCAGCTGAAGTTTTTTTTTCAGTATATATCGTCTCTTTAATACTAACCAATCGAAACTGCATCTATGATTTTGATAATAGAACGTTGTTAGTGCTCATGGTCATTAGTATGTACCTACCAGAGCAGTGAAAGGTATTGGTATGTAGGTGACATTATAGTTTAAATTATAGATGCTCTTAATAATAGGGAAATTGCACATCATCTATAACCGATCGAAAAGTAAAGAAAACATTTCGTAACAAAGAGAACATGTCTATGTAGTATTGTTTTCATGACAATTCGAGTTATATAAGGATCAAGATGATGGTCACTAATTTTTATTAGTTTGAATAATAGAAAATAGGTTAAGATATTGAATTAATTTCGTAAGAATGAACCATCTTCGCGTATCTAGCTAAACAAAAGATTGAATCAATCAATCAAATATTTATACTACAAAAACTTTATAAATCAAGGACTATTCTAATTTCGTAATTCCTAATGAATCGTCTTTTTTCTGAAAAGAGTATTCTGGTCACTCTATAAAAGCCTTCTCCTTTATAATCATCATCACACTTCAGATTATTTTCTAATGTTGAAATAAGAACAATACACTTATTATCTAATATTTAAATTGATTTTAGATGATTCATATTCTGGCTATAAAAATTGTAGTAGTGATTGGACCTATAAAAGTCAATACCTATTTTGAAACACCAATAAAACATCTTAAAAATATTATGACGCATACTTTAAGAAGATAATAAATGAAAATCATATTTTCTTTTAAATTATATTCTCATGTGGGATGTCCAGCGAAAATATATATTTTTCGTTTTGTGAACAAACCCACATAGTATGTTGTGTCCGCGTGATCGCTGCAGGAAATGCTTCACCCAGTTTAATAAAATAGTTTTCCAACTTTATCGGATAGATTAAATTATAATTATAACTACTTTAAAATCGTTTAATAGGCAACAGAAACGTTATTAAGTATGGTATATTTAGACTGTGTTTAACAGGAGGAGTCACCAAAAGTTTTTCAACGCTTTGGTTTAAGTTGCAGTTAATATCTAGTGGGAAAACCTTGCTGGGTATATTTTAATAGTAGTATGTTCAAGGCCCGAAAAATCGGCCATAATAGGACATGTTCGGGATTATAATTGATTGATAAACAATGCCATAAATTTCATCTTACAATCAACTTTGCTTCCTAATTTCTTTATAATATATTACAATTATTTAAATGTATGCAAAGACTTAGCAGTTGAATGATTGAATAATGTTTAACCGATAGATTGTTAATAGATAGTGTAGTGTATAAATCGAGTTTACAATAAAACGTTCAAGTTATTCACTCTGTTTTATAGTCTAGATTTATCTTGAGTGCTTCTGGAACTATTCCTCTTTTTCAAACTCATAATAAAATCGTAGCAGATGTTAAAGAGCTGTAAATATTTTAATACTGTTTAAAAAACACCTACTTCTCTTCCTTTTTTTAGAAAATAACAAAGGATTTACTTGCAGTTTCGCCAACTTTATCTTATCTGGATGAGCGAACAATTTTCTTTGATGGTCGCTATTTTGGGACTTTTCTGATACCCTTTAAAAGAATAGCGGAGAATCTCAGAAGGAAAATACAATATCAGAATTCAGTTTGAATCCCACTCCCTAAATTACCATATTCAAGATTTATTTTCAATGTAAAAACGAAGATCATGCATTGTCTCAACGGAGGACATTAGATTAGTACGGCTGCTTCTCCACATTTTACCCAGTTCTTTTATCTCAAAGCTTGCGTTATAAGTTCTTCACAGTTAAAGCTTGTTTGCACTTATTTCTATCATGTTCACCAAAAAAAAGTTTCTTTAAACTATTTGTAGCCATTCTACATCCCTCAACTCCGGCGAATACGACTGTTTGGATCAATCTGACGCCCTCAACCTCATTGGACCAGCAACACCACTTATTTTTCCTGACAAGGTAGCAATTAGGTTTGTTGAAAGAGCTCGCAAGGAATCTTCTAAACCTGAGAGTCTACAGTGTATATTGTCAAGTTCCTCCTAAACTATTTTCATAAAAAAGATGCTTAATCTTCGATTCGACGGAATGTAAGTTTTCCGAGAAATTCAGAATTTTGTGAGACACCGCAAAGCACATTCTGCTTCCATCATTATTCAGAAAAAGTGTTTTTATCACGTAGGCCGCTGCCAATTTATATATCATGGATATCGACCAATCTTTAGAAAACGTAATTTCAATGTCTGTCAGTTTATTTACAAAAGAATATTTGAAAAGATGCATAATACACGTTTAGTAAAAGCAATAAGAAAAAGCGTGGAAAGGAATTGTCATTTTCTACTACTCCATTTTTAATGTAAGCCCAAGCTTTGGTATGATTGAATCAATGAGAATATGTTATATATTTCCACGCTCTAACAAGGGTGACAAAGGAATAATAGCAAGATATTTTCTTCTATTATATGTATTATTTATCAGTTGCTACAGTAATACTCCAGAGAGAAGACATTTCAGTCCATCTAAAACAATACGACAACACGGGTGTAGTGTAATTTATAGCCACTTCCAGCGCGAACCACCAATCAGAATCTGTCGGGGTGATTATTGTTTTTCGCTCAGGAGATTTAACACAGGACCGGCATGAATACTACATCAAATCCTTAAAGTTCGATCTTTTCATATACTCTTAATCCACTCTTAGAGTCTAATGTCGAGCATATTGTGAATGGTAAAGTTACACAATGGCACCAACTAATTCCATAGAGTACTTTTCATGGTAACCAAACGTATTGAGATTAAAATTTCCATTTGCGAATATAGTCCAGGGTAGAAGCCTTTAAAAATAATGAAAAGTGAAAAAAAATTATAATAGAATGAAACCCATTAGAAAAGGAGGGCAATATAATAAAAATGAAAGGAAAAATAATTTACGGGCGATCTGAGGTTGGGAAGGGGATGGGGGTGAGTTTTTAAGGGTAAAAAACGGTTTTTCTCGATTTCCAGCAAAACTAAAAGTCCTATCGAAAAAAGTCAAATGGAAAAGTTGTAGATAATAAAAAGATCTAAAACTTTTGTATTTACACTTTTTTCACATAACCTCAAAATTTATGTGAAAAATTCAAAAAACCAAGTTTTTGGTTTTTTATTTTTATCTTTTACAAAAATTTTTTTTTTTTAACGAAATTTTGTGAAAACTTACCTTTTTATGTCCATAATACGCTGTAATTTATTTAATTGAAAATATTTATTTTTTCACCTTATTTTGAATTAATATCGAAAAAACACCCTAATTTTCAATCGAAAATTCATCCGTCAAAATATCAGCTTTTTTCAAAAACTTGGTGTGGTTTCTGTTCGTTGAAATCTCTACTTTCCGATGGTGAAAAAAAAAATATATGTTACTATGGTAAATCTTCTCAGAAAACGCAAAAATTAAAAAAACTCGAATCCGTTTTTTGAATCATTATGTAAAATTTTGAGCAATTTATTAAAATTTTCACATTAATTACTAGGAAAATGTAATGTAATATCGAAAAAACACCCTAATTTTCAATCGAAAATTCATCCGTCAAAATATCAGCTTTTTTCAAAAACTTGGTGTGGTTTCTGTTCGTTGAAATCTCTACTTTCCGATGGTGAAAAAAAAAATATATGTTACTATGGTAAATCTTCTCAGAAAACGCAAAAATTAAAAAAACTCGAATCCGTTTTTTGAATCATTATGTAAAATTTTGAGCAATTTATTAAAATTTTCACATTAATTACTAGGAAAATGTAAGATTTCATGTTATAATCTAGGAAAATGTAAGATTTCATGTTATAATCTTACGTTTTTCTAGTAATTAAAGTGTAAATTTTAAGAAATTGCTCAAAATTTTACATAATGATTCAAAAAACGGATTCGAGTTTTTTTAATTTTTGCGTTTTCTGAGAAGATTTACCATAGTAACATATATTTTTTTTTACCATCGGAAAGTAGAGATTTCAACGAACAGAAACCACACCAACTTTTTGAAAAAAGCTGATATTTTGACGGGTGAATTTTCGATTGAAAAATAGGGTGTTTTTTCGATATTAATTCAAAATAAGGTGAAAAAATAAATATTTTTAATTAAATAAATTACAGCGTATTTGGGACATAAAAAGGTAAGTTTTCACCAAATTTCGTTAAAAAAAAAAATTTTTGTAAAAGAAAAATAAAAAACCAAAAACTTGGTTTTTTGAATTTTTCACATATATTTTGAGGTTATGTGAAAAAAGTGTAAATACAAAAGATTTAGATCTTTCTATTATCTACAACTTTTCTATTTGACTTTTTTCGATAGGACTTTTAGTTTTGCTGGAAATCGAGAAAAACCGTTTTTTACCATTAAAAACTCACCCCCATCCCCTTCCCAACCTCAGATCGCCCGTAAATTATTTTTCCTTTCATTTTTTTCATATTCCCCTCCTTTTCTAATGGGTTTCATCCTATTATGATTGTTTTTGGTTTTAAAAATTATCGACCCTGGACTAATAAATGTGCACCGGTCCTGTAAGGAGTGCCGGTCTAAAACTACACTCTGGGGAAGAGGATCGTGTGCAAGAAGGCGTGACTCTAAAACCCGTCGTATTCCACAAGGCAAATTACTAGCCAACAATTATTTCACCTTTATCACGATATTCTATGCGAAATCAGAATGCTAGGATGTTATATCACGCGAATTGCACGTCTTCATCGTGTAATGAAGTGGTGTAGGATTTCCTCTATAATTTTTATATTTTTTTTCATAAGGATATTCACGAATAAATGAAAAAGTTGATTAAAATCATCTGGAACGGTATTATAGTCTTTCTGGATGATTTGAGATCTTTTTTAAAGTAGTATTTAGCGATAAGGAATAGATTATGTCGTTTCCTACCTTCATTTTCAAACAGAACTGGCTGGTATCTCAATTGCCACAAGAGATAGGAAGGAATCCAAGGATGCAGTCTTGCCAGGATAACCCTGGACGACCCTGGGAAGCCTGGAAGCTGGAAAAGCCTACGTTTAACAGAAGGATTTCTGACTGGCCACTGTCAACTAAGGAAACACCTCCATACTATGTGGCTAGTAGATACACCTAAAGGCAGGAGGTGTGAACAGGAAAATGAAACTGTCTTATGCGAGTGTCCGGAGTTATCCTCAATAAGAGAGTGTGTGTTCGGTGAGTCTAGGTCTACACCTGCCGATATGAAGGAGATGTATCTTAGTGACCTGTCCACCTTCCTGAGAAGGACAGGATGGACGATAACCTAGGAGGACAGCTCCTCGGGAAGATGTAAATACGTTCATTTTCATTTAAATCTTCATGACTGAAATAAAAGTAAATTGGAAAATATGGAATTTGTATTGATTAAAATCACTATTAGATCCATAAGCTTGATTGTAGTTGAACACCTATAAATTTGTTATTTTTATTTCTAGTAGTGTGTTATCATGACCTCCACCTATTTCGTCGTGGGTGCTCCTATCACGATGCTTCGTTTAAATTAATGGGGAGAGGAGAAACACAATGAAATGTCAAATGAAATAGCTATTGCACGAGTGGGTGAGACATTTACCGACCTTCTTCGAAATACGTACCTCGCTATTTCCACTATTCTTGCGCGATTGCTAGAGCCATTTCAAGAATTTCTCACGATCTAACGCGATTCAATTCGGAAGTAGCATTTCTTGGAGAATACCTAATACATCTAAAGACAATAACAACCGAAATAGTTTAAAAATATTAAAGGGACAATTTATGCAACGTACGGTAATAAATAGACGAATACTTTTTCTTTTTTCTTAACGTGTCACCACCATAACCCTCAATGCGTTTCGGAAATTCCGTGCAAATCCGAATTTAGTAATATTGTCACATCGAAATCACGAGTTCTGGTCCGTTACGTGATTTATAATGTTTCAGTCGTATATATCTACATAGGTTGGGGTGCATATATTTCAAAAGGTTTGCATTCGTTACACTACAAGCCCCCAGCGACTTAACAGCGTCGTACTTTCTTTTCCACAATATCTATATCATTTAGGGCATTATGATTTTATCGAAAAGATAGTAGCAAAAGAGATTTTTTGTCTCCTGGTTATTAAAAAATGTATCCAAAGGGTAACTGAAGAGACAGTTGCTGGTGGGACTTTTAGTTGCTCAGTGTGACCCTTGCTTAACGTAGGTTGTTTGAATTTCTCAACGTTTCATCGTGAATTTTTGAATTAATTAAATAATTTGTGAAGAAATGGGAATATTTTTTTGCCTCCAGAGGAACTCCACTGGAATTCAACAGCGAATAACAAAGGTGCGGATCTTATTTAACCTGGAATTACATTGTTTCTCGCGAAAATACATTGCTTTGAGAAATGTAACGCAGCAGAAGCTATATTCCATGCGGATACTATACTTTGAAACAAGGAATTGATTAAGATGGTTCTTAGTATTCTTAACACAACAACCTTCCGATGTTAAAAACAAACAAAAACTTTGCAGGATATTTCACTCAATTATAGTCATAGTTTCTGCAAATGACAGTCTTACAGATCATTCGGTCGTGATTTATATATAGGCGAGCGGCAACCACCCCTAAAATGACATGGTAGTGACCAGATCACTTCTAATCGCTAAAAACCATGTTACTTTATGTTTTCGAGGGTGCTGAATACGAATATGACGTTTGTTTTTCTCTAAAATTGGGGGAACATTGTTAAAATCTAAAATTAAGTGAAAAATGAGAAAAATTTTTTTTCGCGAATATCGAACTTCAACTCGCTGCCATTCAGGGAATAATCAATATTTTTCCATAAAAATTTTATCACACATTTTTGAACTCATTTGCAAGGCAGTAAAACATACCCGAAGTTTCTAAAGCAATTTCCCAACGCTCGGGAAATTTTGGAAAATTTTTTACTACTCTTTCTTACTTTGTACATACTTTTGCAAAAGTTGAGTGACGAAGTTTTCAATTTTAAATTTCTAGATATGTAGTCTTCAAGTACAATAGACAAGGAAGTTTTTCAGGAAATTTCAAATTTTTATTTGCAAAAATAAAAATTATACAGCGTCTTTAATCTCAGCGTTCTAGTCGCTCGACGCTTGCACTGGGCGCGTTTCTCTTGAATTTCATGCAGTGAGTGAATAATGAATCTAAAATTTTCTAATAATAATTTTTTTTTGTGAACAATGATACAAAGAATAATAGTAGAAAACCATGTATAAATATAAAAATGTATTCACTATGTACATTCATCATCAACTACATTTACAATATTAGTACATGAATTTCGGCAACTACATAAATCACAGCATTCCAAACTAGATTTTTTACAAGGGCACACATCGGTAGAACAAGAAGATTTTTGAGAACAAGAACAGAAGAAATTTTGTAAATATTCCATTGCCGACAATCCATTGTAAAAATCAGGTAACACATTCCCCTCGTCGATCAACCATCCATATTCTTCCAAGTTTTTTGTCAAAATCGTGGAAAATGTCGCCTGATTCCATTCATTGAGTTGCCAAATGCATTTCAATACGTGTTTTCCAATGCAGGCTTAGAAGGTGGTAACTTATCAATACATGAGTTTTTCATTAAAGCCAAATTATATCTCAATGAGTTAATATCTGTGCGAATAGCTTTAAACTTGTTTTCCTCTAAAATTGAGAAAACATTGTTAAAATCTACAATTACGTCAAAAAATAGAAATTTTTTTTCGAATATTCGAACTTCAACTTGCTGCCTTCCACGGAATAATCAATATTTTTCCTATTCGCACAGATATTAACTTATTGAGATATAATTTGGCTTTAATGAAAAACTCATGTATTGATAAGTTACCACCTTCTAAGCCTGCATTGGAAAACACGTATTGAGGTGCATTTGGCAAATCAATGAATGGAATCAGGCGACATTTTCCACGATTTTGACAAAAAACTTGAAAGAATATGGATGGTTGATCGATGAGGGGAATGTGTTACCTGATTTTTACAATGGATTGTCGGCAATGGAATATTTACAAAATTTCTTCTGTTCTTGTTCTCAAAAATCTTCTTGTTCTACCGACGTGTGCCCTTGTAAAAAATCTAGTTTGGAATGCTGTGATTTATGTAGTTGCCGAAATTCATGTACTAATATTGTAAATGTAGTTGATGATGAATGTACATAGTGAATACATTTTTATATTTATACATGGTTTTCTACTATGATTCTTTGTATCATTGTTTATGAAAAAAAATTATTATTAGAAAATTTTAGATTCATTATTCACTCACTGCATGAAATTCAAGAGAAACGCGCCCAGTGCAAACGTCGAGCGACTAGAACGCTGAGATTAAAGACGCTGTATAATTTTTATTTTTGCAAATAAAAATTTGAAATTTTCTGAAAAACTTCCTTGTCTATTGTACTTGAAGACTACATATCTAGAAATTTAAAATTGAAAACTTCGTCAATCAACTTTTGCAAAAGTATGTACAAAGTAAGAAAGAGTAGTAAAAAATTTTCCAAAATTTCCCGAGCGTTGGGAAATTGCCTTAGAAACTTCGGGTATGTTTTACTGCCTTGCAAATGAGTTCAAAAATGTGTGATAAAATTTTTATGGAAAAATATTAATTATTCCCTGAATGGCAGCGAGTAGAAGTTCGATATTCGCGAAAAACATTTTTTCTCATTTTTCACTTAATTTTAGATTTTAACAATGTTCCCCCAATTTTAGAGAAAAACAAACGTCATATTCGTATTCAGCATCCTCGAAAACATAAAGTAACATGGTTTTTAGCGATTAGAAGTGATCTGGTCACTTTTTCGTTTTCTAAACGACTTTTTGGGGGTATGCCGCTCGCCTAATATAATTGTTGCAATCTGACATTTTCTATGGGCAGGTGCAATGAGTGATACAAGGTATGGGTGATATTTACTGTCAGGCGTAACGTGAATGCGATGTTCTATTCCACTGATCAATGTTTTAATGGAAATTTATAGTATTCTGTTGATGTTCCGGTTGGAAAATAGGTTGGGGTCGTATCGGACTTTAGTTTGTGTTGTACACAGTGTTGCGGATTAAATTAATGTACAGGAAGCTCAATTTATACAGATATTCACAACCAAAGTTGTTTTAAAATGTTTATTCGTTCTCTACATCTTCCCTATTCATAATTATAGTGGATCGTCTTCCCTGGAATTGATTATTTACAAGTCAATATAAAGATTTCCAGCTCATTTTATGGACCAAATAGATACACGATTCAATAAAGATTCTTCAATAATTGATAACATAAAATCTCCATTGGCTTTTTAGTCCAGGGTCGATAATTTTTAAAATCAAAAAAAATCATAATAGGATGAAACCCATTAGAAAAGGAGGGAAATATGATGAAAATGAAAGGAAAAATAATTTACGGGCGATCTGAGGTTGGGAAGGGGATGGGGGTGAGTTTTTAAGGGTAAAAAACGGTTTTTCTCGATTTCCAGCAAAACTAAAAGTCCTATCGAAAAAAGTCAAATGGAAAAGTTGTAGATAATAAAAAGATCTAAAACTTTTGTATTCACACTTTTTTCACATAACCTCAAAATTTATGTGAAAAATTCAAAAAACCAAGTCTTTGGTTTTCAATTTTTATCTTTTACAAAAATTTTTTTTTTAACGAAATTTTGTGAAAACTTACCTTTTTATGTCCCAAATACGCTGTAATTTATTTAATTTAAAATATTCATTTTTTCACCTTATTTTGAATTAATATCGAAAAAAACACCCTAATTTTCAATCGAAAATTCACCCGTCAAAATATCAGCTTTTTTCAAAAAGTTGGTGTGGTTTCTGTTCGTTGAAATCTCTACTTTCCGATGGTGAAAAAAAAATATATGTTACTATGGTAAATCTTCTCAGAAAACGCAAAAATTAAAAAAACTCGAATCCGTTTTTTGAATCATTATGTAAAATTTTGAGCAATTTATTAAAATTTACACTTTAATTACTAGAAAAACGTAAGATTATAACATGAAATCTTACATTTTCCTAGATTATAACATGAAATCTTACATTTTCCTAGTAATTAATGTGAAAATTTTAATAAATTGCTCAAAATTATACATAATGATTCAAAAAACGGATTCGAGTTTTTTTAATTTTTGCGTTTTCTGAGAAGATTTACCATAGTTACATATATTTTTTTTTTCACCAACGGAAAGTAGAGATTTCAACGAACAGAAACCACACCAACTTTTTGAAAAAAGCTGATATTTTGACGGGTGAATTTTCGATTGAAAATTAGGGTGTTTTTTCGATATTAATTCAAAATAAGGTGAAAAAATAAATATTTTTAATTAAATAAATTACAGCGTATTTGGGACATAAAAAGGTAAGTTTTCACAAAATTTCGTTAAAAAAAAAAAATTTTGTAAAAATAAAAAACCAAAAACTTGGTTTTTTGAATTTTTCACATAAATTTCGAGGTTATGTGAAAAAAGTGTGAATACAAAAGTTTTAGATCTTTTTATTATCTACAACTTTTCCATTTGACTTTTTTCGATAGGACTTTTAGTTTTGCTGGAAATCGAGAAAAACCGTTTTTCACCCTTAAAAACTCACCCTCATCCCCTTCCCAACCTCAGATCGCCCGTAAATTATTTTTCCTTTCATTTTTATCATATTTCCCTCCTTTTCTAATGGGTTTCATTCTATTATAATTTTTTTTCACTTTTCATTATTTTTAAAGGCTTCTACCCTGGACTATTTCTGAAATAATTTAATTTAATTTCGAAACTGTCACATCAATAATTTCGATCTGCACAACGGAAAACGGATGAATGGTAGACAGAGGCGATTTACGCAAAATTGAACATGAACAACTTAATGGGATTTAAATGAATATTAGTTTCTGTATTAGATCAAGGCTATCAATCAGCGCTGTGCTACGAAGGGCATTCCTCTATATAACGTTAACGAAGTATATTGATTCGGGACTAAAGGCTTTGATATTAATACCGTACGTTTCAAATTAATCAGCACACAGTACATGATTTGAATGCTTAACGTACTTATCCATATTTTTCAATAAATTTGTGGCTGGAGGCAGCATTTTTATCGATATTTAAAATGGACAGTTGATTTTGACGACAAAAAAGTGTCCCTTTGTTACAATTTCGACAATGTGATTTGTTAAGTGTATTTCACACGTTACATTTTTCTGCCGAGAGTAGATTTTCCTTAGAATTTGTAGATTTGATTGGCGAGAGAAGAAATTGGAGAACAAAAAGAAGATATAACGATAGAGATTCTGATGAAGCAGAAAGTAGAAGCATCAATCAAGTTAAACCCTTAAAAAAAAACATTATTATATCTGGGATTATAATAATTACAGGTTTTTTTTCTGGACAATAATGTCCTAATACTTCCCTGTCTGATGGATTCATGATATATATATACAGTTGATGTATGGATTTAGACATTTTGCGAATGGCTTTAATAATTAATGGAGTGTAGCCGTCAGCATGCCGAACTTGACAGTTCAAATTCGTGATATAGCACCATTAAGTTTTCCACCTGTTTGCATTTCGGAGCTTCCTTCACAAAGAATGGGTCAAAGGAATATTACAATGCTTAAGTCATTCATGAAAAGGGATTTGGATAGTTGTGGCTACTGGAACACGATCAACTAATTGTACAAGCGCGATTTTCTCAACATCTTTCAAAAGTTTTGGTCGGGATACCATTTGCACTTACAGCTCGATGCAGAACATATTGGGAAAATTACTGAGAAAAATGAAGGTAGAACAGCAAAAAGATCAAGTCCAAAAGTCCCTGAATAAGATATATATTATTATATATCATCATCTTTTTATAGTTATCAGTTTTGAGATTTGATTTGATAAGTTTGCTGACTTGTATATCATATATTTTACTTCAAATTTCAATGAGCGAGAATGTGTGGAAGAGATGTATGGTCGAAGAAAATTTTAATTTCTTTGACCTCGTTTCACTCGGTTTTATGAGAAGCGCTGAATTTTAACAAAGTATAATGAATGAGATGAAAAAAATGGAAATTCTGTAGAATTGAATAGAACTTGTTATTAAAAAGATGACTACGTCGTTTTCAGATTGGTGTTTGATTTAAGCATAGAGAATTCAGAAGAAATTTTTAAAAATATTTGAAAAAGTTTACAACGTAAATAACATAACTACGGATAAAGTTGAAACTGGTAGATGCAGTCAATATTTACACTAAATAAATAGAAAGATATTAAATTTCACGAAAAAGTTTTATATTCAATAAAAATATATTTTTTTGATACACTTATAATAAAAACACATTCAATATCAACGTCTGCTGAGGCCACTATCACCTACACTGTTAAAAAATTTAAAATTCCACCAAAAAATTTACATTCTCTTTATTTTTACCAAACTATTGTTCCACAAGCTTAATACAAACATACAGCATCCAATTTTACTATTCAAAAGTTTTGATAACAATGAAAAACAGAATCGCGATGTTTTTTTATGAAATTTAATTCGTATGAATTATTGAAGTTTAGTCAAAAAAGGTAATGAAATTTTATGATCTGTGTAGTTTCGCAGGTGGAAATGAGATAATATGTAACATCTGTTGAATCGCACGGTGGGTTATTCATGCAAATTTAAATTCAATACTGGAAAATCAGTACGGAATCATCAATGGGCAATTCGGTTTTATCTATTTTTACAATTCATAACACACGTGATTTTAATTTGAATATTTTAAAATCACAAAAGAATAATAATCAATATTTCTGTAAACTAGTCATAAATACATTAATTAGAAATGTCTTCTTGTTATTTTACACTCAGTATATTTTTTATATTGCGGATGATTCTGGATCTGGAGATTCTTTTATTTCCATAGTGTGTAGCAAGGACAGTACAAGATATATGAGATTAAAGTTATATTATTAGTGAGATAATATGTTGGGAATGTACTATTTGTGGTGCACGATTATTTATACACGAGTGTAAACAAACATTAATAAAGTGGTAGCGAGATTTCATCAATCAATGTCAAAGATTTTCAAAGGTAATACCAAGAGTGCTTCAAATTCTAACCTGTTTATTATTATTATCCAAACTCGGTTTGTTTGAATATTTTTGCCTCTAATAAACAAGTTTGAGAGATGAAAATAAGAAATTATGTGATAAAATTTGAAGAGTGAGTTGTATTTGGGAAGATTATTTTTTTAAACAATTTAAAAGGTCTTAATTTTGTATATTAAATGCTCAAAATTCTCTTGGGTGTCTCTCAGTTGTCAAAATTTCAACGTTTCAATGTAAGCAAGAGGTATTATCCTATGGTATTATCGGTGAGGAAGCAGAATTTTCAATATAATACCGAATGATTGGCTAGAATAATGTATTGCAATTGGTTAAAACCACCAAAATGTCAGATTATGACATCGGAGGGAAAAAATAATCATGAATAAACAATAGATTGAAAAATTTAGTCAGACTTTCCTTGGGTTATAATAAAATAAGACATCAATTAACCAATATAATGTTTTAGACACGACACGACAGTTGACATTGACAATACCCCTGTGGTAAAATAATAAACAATAGACACGATGAAAAATTATCAAACAACTATCAACCTATATTATATATTATTAAATATGCAGACTCAACAATTAAAATAACTTTAAAGTACACCTCAACTAAACTCAAGCTCTCAAATACATCCATCATTATAAATCAGCATAACCTCACTATTAAGTACCACGTGTTCTGAACGCTTTGTTTATTGTTTTACCACCAGGATATTGCTAAAATAGTTTGTGACGTCACGTGGACATGCTCTATACTAACAATAATAGAGCTCATATTTCAACGACATGTAAAAACCTGTACAAAAACATAAAAACAAGTATATTTCCAAAATAGGAGACTACTACCGATTTTTCACAAAATCAGACCAAAACAAAGAACTATACACCAATTAATTACACAATATAGTATTCTATTATATTTTTCTATCTGTAATACGTTAATAATTTAAAAAACTTACATAGGAATCTTCGACGAAAGGCATTATTCTCCTTGCACCCATTCTACCATCATTTCCACTTCTTAAAACCACGATAATTGTAAAAGTCACAAAAATAACACGACGAAAATTGTTCATTTTAAATAAAATACACTCCGGATCCACAACCGAACATTATAAAATTCTTACAATCAATAAATTCGAAACAAAACGATGATAAACAGGTACCCGAGTTTACTGTGATAACAGTATAACTTTTTTTGTCCGAAATCGAACGATAGGTGACTAATAAACCTAATAATATTTCAACTCGAAACATACGAGTATAAAAAAAAACTTCAATAATATAATATTAATTTTCAAATTCCGACAATACGAAAATGAGCATAGGCGTGCGTATAAAAATTAAATAAAGTAAAAAAGGAAATAAATAGAACCTTCGTTAATGATTCTGTTAATTATCCCTGGATACCCTGACACTGAGGAGGTTTTTGACGATAGGGAGGAAAGACCACAACCCTGGAGGACCTCAGGATTGGCATTCGAAGGCTAGCCAAAGAACTTTAGAATGAACAGGTGTACACAAAACAAAATTTACTACAAAAATATATGTAAATTCTTCTTCTAATTCGTATTGCAATGCATTATTTAAAAATCCAACAGTTACTTCACCTACTGTCACACATGTACCAAATAATTATTAAAAAATAATGTATGTACTCCTCCTTTAAAATGTATTTGTTCAAAATGATTGTCACGCTTTAAAACTGATCAGGTGTCGAGTACATAATAAAGGAGTGAATTCTCTTACTTCCTACATTGAATTGGGACAATTAATTTTCCTGTAGTTTTGTGGGTGCATTGGTTCATCAGCAAGCAATATCTATGGCATAATTATTTCAAGACATATGTTAACAGCCTTGTTTTATTTTCTATGGATTTGAGACCTTGAATAAATCAAAATAGATTTTCTACACTACTAGCTGTGAATTGCTTCTTCTAGCCAACTGATAAGTTGAATTTCTCCAACAGTGGTTAATTTTCACCAACGAAAGCGAGAGTGGGTACCACTTAATAAATAGACATCAAGCACACCCATTGACTTAGCACCGCCATAAACCGTTTTCTCTTCAAATCAATTGATTGATGGACTGTGTAATTTAAGTTTCTACCACAACTAATAATAAATTATTGGTAAAACTATAAATGCAATTCATGTTCTTCTTAAGGATATACATAATAATTGAGGATATTTTCAATTAGGTCTCATTATTTATTGATAATGTTGTTAGTTTATTGAAGTAATGACAGGTTAAACAGATATGGAGCCGTGACATTCTGTAACGAGCAGCCCATGGGTGTTTTGTAATGTTCTTTATAAATTTAAACGTAGATGAACGGAATGATTGATGGTCTAGGAAGAAGCAATCGGAAATATCGAAGAAAGTGTCAATATTGATAAAGTCTGGAAGATTTTTATCCTTTTTTTACACCTTTGCACTGTATTTTATATACAGCGCGTCAATTTTAAAGCATTTGAAGAGGATTTACAAACGAAGATACGTGCAGGTTGGATGGACTGATGGACACGCTAGAGCAGCTACTGAACTACCAAGAAGTAGGCTAAGGAAGATAGCAGGACTCCTAACGGGGCACTGCTGTATGATGAAACACCTCCACAACTTAGGAGTAGAGGAAAGTTCCCTATGCAGGGGTTGCGGCATGACTGACGAAACGTCAGTCCATGTTCTCCTAGAGTGTCCACACTGGGCTGTACTACGCAGGCGAATCTTCGGAGTCCCTGTTTTGGCCCCTGGAGACACAAGCAGGCATCCATTGAAAAAGGTTGTGGCCTTTATTGAAGGGCTCGGCTTTATGGATGTCTAGGTAGCAGGAATGGCACAATGGGCCCGCCAGTGGCCTCAGTGCCGGAACTTTGGCTTGAGTTTGTCCAGGACAAGGTTCGCCTACAAACTTAGTAGTAGTAGTACGTGCTGGTTTTGTAACATAGAAGAAAAAGCAGCAGAACACATTCTATTAGGCTAGGGTTAAGAGGACCACGATAGATCTGAAAAGGATCCACCTCATAAAATCTATCTATGTTACGGATCTGTATCCAATGCAATTTTTCCCACTTTTTTAATTTGCTAATAATATTATATATAATATCTGACATATTATTAGTTGGAGAAATAAACAAGGGAAACCTTGATCCTATTGTATTTCTGGTGTGTTTTCCGTGACATTAAACCAGACTGAAATCGCTGGGTGTAGGTACAATTGTATAGTAGTTGAGCTTGCCACTAATATTTAGATCTAGATTGTCAGATAAGATACGCGGTAATCACTGTTTACGCATAAAACTTTTATTTGTTAGAATTGTTCTTTTAATATAAAACATGTTTCATGCATTTTGGTAAAACAAAATTGAAAGAAAAAGAAGGTATGAATATGGAAGATCTAGCTGAAGTTATTAAAAACGGTAAAGTTTTCATGGCTAAATAATTTTCGAGCATTTCAAGTGTATAATCTTTTTAATAAAGTCATTGCTATCAATCTCCAGATATCGACTATAATGAATACTTTGCTAGTGAATCGTGATAGATTATTTCAAATTGTAAGCGGAATTAAATGCTATGTTTCAACTTTATAATCAAATTAAAGTGTTACAGAACACTAATATTGTCTAAGGATGTTTTACATGATATTATAACATAACTATAATTAATTTTAATAAAGTTCAATCCTAATTATTGTAATTTACACCCAATTTTCAAATTTTTCATGATTAGTCATCATAATTTTAATTCTCTATTCTAGTTTCCATGAGTTTGTATAGAATAAAAGATCCTTACACTGGAAAAGTTTTAAAAAATCCACAAGCTTCCAAGCCTAGCTAGGAGACTCATGTTTTGGGTAAGAAAATAGTAGAAAATGTTCAATTTTATCGACCATCACAAAAGTGAAATAAACCAGCTCCGGGCATGGAAACTCGGCTTTAACACGAACGATCCAGACACGACCCGAGAGTGGAACATAATTTGCGATAACGTCGTGCCAACTTCCGAATTTATTCAATTGGTTTAACCATGTCCGATAGCATTACCCAATCAACGGTGCCAGAAGCATTGAAGGAGCATCGAAATGCGAGAGATCTTTTCCGTAAATTCTATTAAAATCAAATAGAAGCCAAATTGGAAAAATTGCTCAGAATACAATTAGAAACAACTCAAGATTTTATCGATGGGTTGACGTTACATCAAAGAAGATCGAGGGTACCGAAATAATTCTTAAATCGAACATACAGGGAGGCTCACAAATCTACAAATGCAAAGCGATTGTTCCAGATATAAGACTTTTGAATTGGTGCTCTTTGAATTGGTGCTCTTATCCTGAGGTGAGTTGAAGAGCACGACAGGAGTAAAGGAAATCGCATTGCCGATTATTTAGCCAGGGAAGCCACTGGACTAAAAGCCAAAGGCTACACCCATGCTCAATCCCTTGAGAGATGGGAGGGAATTAAAGGATGCAGTTTTGCCAGGATCACCCTGGGCGACCCTGAGAAGATGGCGCCGAAGAAATATTTGGCGATGACCAGGAAAAATCTACATATAACAGTGGGATTTCTGGCTGGCCACTGTCAACTAAGGAAACACCTCCATACTATGGGGCTAGTGGACACACCTCTATGCAGGATGTGTGAGCAGGAAGATGAAACTGTCAGGCATGTCCTATGCAAGTATCCGGAGTTATCGTCAATAAGAGAGTGTGTGTTCGGTGAGTCTTGACTTACACCTGCCGATATAAAGGAGATGTCCACCTTCCTGGGAAGGATAGGATGGACGATGACCTAGGAGGATGTATAATGGGTCACATGTGGCCTAAGTTCTGTAAGCCTACACTCACCCTCCCTACTCTACAGATACAGAAATTGGTGCTCTTTGAATGGAATGTATATTGATGCTCAAAGAGAAGAAGCACTGGTGATTGGGAAAATCTTGAAAGACCAACTAAGTTTGATCGGATAAAATCGGAGTGTAAGACAGCCTCAGAGCATCTAGGAATCCTTGGAACTACCTCTCAGTACGTTAATGTGCCTATTATTTGATATTGTATAGCTGGTGTTAGACAAAACTCATTGTACACTTCAAGTACTGACCCTTTTCAATATCGCGGAAGCAAAAAAACCTAGGGAAAACAACAGAAAATGTCTTAAGGGTAACCGCAAGCTATTTTCCAACTAGAAAATCCCTGTGAACTGAGCAAAGGAAATAAAACGAAATTGCTGACGATCATCAGGAATGTGGCAATTACATTATTTGTCTTACGTTCTTATTGTTTTTTTTTCTTCGACCTTTAAAGATCGTTATCTACTTCTTTTCTCAAATGAATTGCATTCCTAGAATTCCTACGACTTGTTGGGTCTTTTTATGTTTTGTCTTCAATATACTTTACAGCTCCTATTGTATATCAATAGGAAATTGAAGTATATTTATATCAAAAAGTTAGGTTAGATTAGATCAAAAATAGGAATTTCCGAACAAATACTTTGGAAGTTTGAATATTCTAGAGGAAAACTGCCAGGAAAACGGTAAGACAAACTCCTAGGTCTTGGTGTTTTCACAATAGCTTGATTGCATAACAGGCTGGTTAAAATAATTTTCGAATAGAGTTTAGTAACATCCAATTTTTTTTTGGTTAATTTTTTTTAAAACCGCATTATATATGTATATTGTTTTTTTTTTGATTTCTCTCAAATTAATTTTTGTGAAATCTAAAACAATATTTATTATATAACAAACTATTCAAGCTTGCATAAAAACATTGAAGCATAAACCGTATAGATTCTATTTTACCGATTCCAACGTGAAAAAAAAAAGATAAAAATTTGTTGGAGGCGTGTTTCGATCCAATTTTTTTTCGCAACAAATTCATGATGACAAATTGGTCACGCGTATAACTAACCAAGAAATATTATTGTGTTATACCATATTCAATTCGAACTATAATTACTTTTTTGTGAAAATTGTAGTAGATATTATAAAATATAATCGTTTTATTAAAAAACCACAGCTAATACCTACTCACGCAATCTCTAGCTGAACCACGGCACCAGCTAGTAGCTAGTAGTGGATCAAAATCGAGTCAAAAAAAGTCAGTTACATACATTCTATTGACAGCTGACGCACTAGGGTCAAATTGTAGTGGTGAGTGATCGTTGTTGAACGAATTCCAATGTAGGCAAACAAGCATTAGAGATGTAATTGCTGTCATTATTCAAAATCAACCCAACGGGTATGGTCAAAACCGCACCAAAACGTTTCTAAAGGGTTGTCCACTTTTAATTTGAATTCAATTGTTACTCCAGAATTATTTAGCAAAAATGCTTATTACTCATTTTGCAGATAAATGATTGATACAAGGAAAAATTTTTCTCAAAACCAAGTGAATTTTCAGTTTAAACTGCAATATGGAGCTTGCTAAATGAAATTCCTTTCGAGGGGTTTTTTTGGAATAAGAAATTCACATACTTTCGCCCTTAAATAGTGTCATTGAGGAACCAAACACTCCGAAAGCTTGGGAAAAACCTCAAGTATATTTCAAGCGGAAATCCACGCCATAAGAAAGTGCGCCCAGTTCAATATTGATAGAGGATACAGAGGACTAAGGATTATCATAATGACAGATAGTCAAGGAGTCATTAAGGCACTGAGCTTTTGTGTAATCAATTCCAAAATGGTGTGGGAATGGGAAATACATACATACAAAACTTATTTTTTATAGTGACAAATTTATATAAAAAGATGTTTTTCACTCTAATGTTATTAATATAGTTCAAATAACTTTTATTTGTATAAAAACTTTCTGAGCCAATCCATGTAATAGAGACAAAGCCAAAGCATAATTTTATTTCATTGTTTATATGGCATTGTGAATGAAATTCATGCAAGGCCCGGACGGTTTTCGGTATATATAAGCGAAAACCGAAATTTTATCATTTGCATTTTAACTGCAAGCGATTTGAATAAAAACCGCGATATATTTTACTTAACCTTTAATTAAATTCGGGTGTAAGAATAAGTTCTTCTGGAAGAATTCCAACTCAACCATAATTCTTTTGGACCGTTTGAGATCATTTGTAGAAATTTTGTTGGAATTTACATTTAAGATGTAACCCTTTATAATTCATTTTGATGTATTTTACTTTGTGTGGTGATATTCTCTTTCTCGGGGAGAATAATATACAGTCGCTAATTTTAAAATACAATTTACAGACGAACTGGAGAAAAAATAATATTTTTTTGTATTTCAGCCAGAGAAAGTTTATTTTTTAACAAGTGATAAGAGTGAGTATTTTGAGATGGAAATTAGTGGAAATGGAAGCTTTATTTTTTTTTAATATCCTGATTTAGTGTTGCTATCAGCTACCAACTAAAGAAAGAGCTTTTCTTCCTTCGGAAAACCACTTTTCATCTCAACGTTCTAATTGAAGCTCCGTAGCATGTCACATAAATTGGAAAATTGAAATGTAATACAATGAAAAATTCATGAAAGTCTACCTGCGAGCAGGATTTACTACAGCCCTTAGAATAATTGACAATAAAGATTTATAACCGACAATCCAAAGGAAGTGTTCTACGATCTCATTCTCATTCCTGATAAATAAAAAACAAAACTAACAACCAATATATTGTATAGATATGAAATTTATTAGGATACAAAATTTTTTCCAATACCAAAATGTCATCACTTGAAATTTAACGGTAGGAAATATAATTAATGCTTTTGCCCACGTTGGGCGCCAATTTGTAAAAATAATATTTTTTGATATTACAACATTACTAAACTAAAATACGAAAAAAAAATATATCTTCCAGTGATAATTTCCATAAGAAAAAACTAACAAGCTATTTAAATCCATCCATTAATTTTCAATTCACTAATACTAAAGACTTTCCGAGTTTCATTTCTGAGCTCGTCTAGTGAGAAGCTCATTTGATTTTTCTTTACATCAAAGGTTTGCGCTTTGTGTCTGGAATTTTCAATTGAAAACGACTCATTATTCAGTTGATACTTCAAAGACTTGCAATCTTTGAAATCTCGGTTCATATTCTATAACCGGTAATGAAAATATGAACTCCAACAAAAAAAAATTGTTCACAGAATCAAAACAGAGTGAACCAACTAAAATATCAGTGAACACGAACATGTAAAAAATATTTTCATGTAGCTCTTCAGGTGTATAGGTTTGAAACCTATTCAAGGTCATCCTATAAACTTCCATTTCTATAGATTTGTCTGTTTTGTGACAAAAATTGAAAACGTCAATATCGGAAAAATGTCATTTAAAAAAATTGTTAGTGAAATTCAAATACGAAAATGCTAGAAGGAAATGTTCCTCCTAAAGCCGCTAGCTTTTGGTTGTTACAAAGGACTTAGACTATTTTTATCCAGAAATTTATCTTGGTCGGAAAAAGGTATAGTTCCAGAAATCCTACAAAACCCACCACCAAATCCTTTGACTGTGAAATACCCCAAAGTAACCGTTAAAGATGGTTCAGTTATTAAAGCAAAACACACTAAACATATTCCAAAAGTGACCTGGGATGTCAAGGAAAAAGGTATTCCACATTTAATACTCAAAATAATGTAGAGTTCAACATATATATTTCCAATAGGTAATCAATATAGCTTGGTGATGACCGATTTAGATGCTCCCAGTCGTCAAAAACCTTTCCTCAGAGAATGGCATCATTGGTTAGTAGGAAATATTCCAGACAACAACGTTGAGGCAGGGCTAACTTTGACTGAATACATAGGATCAGGACCTCCAAAAGGAACCGGCTTGCACAGATTTTTATTATTATTATTCAAACAGCCTAGCAACATAACCTTCCCCAGCTATAGAATAACCAATGCTCATTACAAAGGAAGACCGAAATTTTCAACTGAAGGTTTTATGAGGAAATACGGAATGGAATTATATGCTGGTACTTTCTTTGAAGCGGAACATGATGAATTCGTGGATGAACTGCATAAGCAAATACGTTTGGAAGAATATCTGGATTTAACGAAAACACAAACATTTTAATTTTTTTTTGTATAACATTTCATTGAAATAAACAACTGTCAACTATTATGTATTACATTCAATCGAAAAAGGAATTGGAAATATTTCAATAACGTTTTCAACAGAATTTGTTGAAATATTTCAATTTAAATTCTTATTGAAAGCAACTACATGTTTTTGCTAATTATTGCACATATATGGGTAGGTAGACTTATTGTTATTATAAATTCTAATCATAGTACAGAAGTAAAAGTTCCAGTTTTCTATTGTCAACGAAATATAAATATTAATTTTCATTTTGGGTTACGAAATTTTGTTTATTAGACCATAAGTTTTTTGATTACAATATTCAGTTAACTGAAATTGATAAATATTTATTTATAATGCCGAACAAATTTAAAATCAACTACATGCTCTCGTAATGTAATGTTGTTTATTCATTATCATTAGTCAAATTCTTGGACCTAGTGACACCTATGGCCTGACGACTTCGACAATTGCTGAACTAGCCAAAGGCTACACCCATGCTCAATCCCTTGAGAGATGGGAGGGAATTAAAGGATGCAGTTTTGCCAGGGCGACTCTGAGAAGATGTCTTCGAAGAAATATTTGGCGATGACCAGGAAAATCCTACGTATAACAGTGGGATTTTTGACTGGCCACTGTCAACTAAGGAAGCATCTCCATAGTATGAGGCTAGTGGACAAACCTCTATGCAGGATGTGTCCAGGAACAGGAAGATGAAACTGTCAGGCATTTCCTATGCGAGTGTCCGGAGTTATCGTCAATAAGAGAGTGTGTGTTCGGTTAGTCTTGGCCCACACCTGCCGATATGAAGGAAATGTCTTCCAGTGACCTGTCCATCTTCCTGAGAAGGATAGGATGGACGATGACCTAGGAGGACAACTCCTCGGGAGGATGTACAATGGGTCACATGTGGCCTAAGTGCTGTGAGCTAACACTCACCCTCCCTACTCTACAGATACAGAGATATCATCAGTCAAACATTATTTCCATAGTCATAATATGCTAAAATTTTGGATGATTTAGGCAGATTCCTTAAACTTGAAAAAGAATATTTCCAAAAAAAAATACAACTCCACTGATACATATAAAAATTAAGTATGTAATAAATGTAGTCTGCAAAGTAGTCATCGAAAGCTTGGAGGATTTGTAAGTGTGTTTCAACTCAGCAAGTGCCATGGCTTTATCATATTTCCGCTTAAATTTATTAGTCAAATGTTCCATAAATCCAGACTCTTTAAGCCTGTTCAACATGTTATTGAAATCAAAAAGCAATGGATGGCCTTTTTTGAAACAAATAGCGAATAAAAATTCGGTCGGTTTAGGTTTGGTTAAAACATGTACAAGAGATCTTCCATCTGCATCAAGATAGAGTCTAGGTAGAGAATATTGTAAAGGCTTCAACATTCTTATAGTTACCATGTCCTTTTTTCGCACAGTTTCGTTGAGACATGCTTCAAAAGACCCGCAAATAACAATTAGACCTTCGTCGTTCATTCTATTACCAAATTTGTTTTTAGAATGGTTCATTAAATCTATATAATGTTTATTGGGGAGACCAATCTTTAGTTTATATTTGAAAATATCTGCTTCGCTAGAAACAAGTGTTTCTGTTAGATCCCTTCTCATTATTTCGTACATTTTGCTTCTGTAAGCGTTTGTAAATATAAAACTAAACATCATGTAACAAAAAAGTAACAATTTCAATGAAATGCTTTTTGTGTAAACTGGTGTAGCTCCTTCAAGCAAAACCCCGAACATTATATTAAAAACTGATACTTGTCCACCACGGTGAGTTAACTTTATGTTTAGACAAAATAAACCAGTGAACAATACAATTATTGCGAAGAAATAATACCAAACGTTGAAATTATATTCTTGATAAAAAACTTGCCAGGCTTTGTTGAGAATTAAGTTAGGTACTATATAAACAGCTGAATCTTCTAATATAGCGTCTGTTCTAGCAGGTACCGGTACCCACGTAGAAATGGGCATTGCGTAGAAATCGTAAATATTGTTAGCTTCAAATTCAGGATCTATCATGAAACTATTAGCGGTAAAATTTGATTTAAAATAGTCGATTTGCAATTTCATTTATATTGCTACCATATTGATGATTTCCGTATAGATTCCTCCAGTTTCGCTTATTATATACGGTGGGTAAATTGAATATAGTGCTTTTAATGTTGTCATATGTTTTGGTTTTAAACTTGTAAACTTATCAGTAGTTAAAACGTTATTTTTATCAAAGTTTTTATAAGTAAAAATCTCATATTTTTCCATTTTTGTATTATTCCTAACAAATAAAAACTGATAAATGTAATAATTTTTCAAAATATTTAAAAATGTATCGGTAATATCGTCTTTAAAAAAAATAAATCTTGCTTCTTCGTGTAATTTGTTTGCTTCATATAATCGCATCAAAATATTTGTAATATTCTCGGATATTATATAAACATCAGGTATTTGTTCAAGGGTTAAATCAATATTATTTTGACTGCTATATATTACAGGATATTCAAATATTCTTACATTTATGTTTATTAAATACACCAAATAACTTTTATCCAGAATATTATTCAGAATATTTTCCAAATCGTTAGTAGGATGTACCTGGATTTTTGAACAGTTTATTCCCGTTATCCAGAATAACAATATCCACTTCAACATATTTATATTTCTGGATATATTATAGCTTTGATGCTTCTTCGTACACTGATTGTTTGTTTCTCCAGTAAAATGGAAAAATTGAAATAAATGAGTTTAAGATTATAGATGATTTCTATATAATCAACAAATTGTATACAGACACAAAAATTGAAATAAATGAGGCTAGAATTATAGATAATCACTACGATCAACCAATTTTTATATTTATTTTCCAGAAATATAATAAAGCCTGCCTATTGATAGAGAATATTGGAAAATTTGTGGAAATAAAAACAAAAAACTATTAATATTGCCTTCCAATTAATTTACTCACAAATTAAACTATTATGAACTGTCTAGCAGTTTTTTAATTATTAAAATTAGCATAAAAATGTTTGCAATGATCCTTCACCAATCTATGAAGTCTATTGTTCAATAAAATCCTTGAAAGACCACGAGAAACGTCTAAAATCTTCGGTAAGAATGTGTCATTATAATTCAGATGCCAATGACTCAACGGTATTCGAACCGTGTAGGTGTGTAAAGCTATTAAGAAACAATTATGTATGTACTATATCCTTGATTTTTTTTGGTTCTTTTTGACGAATATATCCCACTTTTTCACCAATAAACTATCGTTATATCGCTCAAACTTTTTAATTTGCTACTAAATCAACTTTATAGACAATCCAGAAGGGAAACTTTCATTTCAATCCGCTTCAATTAGCTCTACTTGAAGTTAAAAAGCTTTGAAAAATTATTCAATTCCACCAAAATTATTAAATTTCGAAATTAAATCAATAAAATAAAATGCCATCTAGTAAATCACACTTGCGATCATAAATTAAGACATTTTCGGTGTTTAAAAGTATTAAAGGAAATATATCAGGAGAAAAAACGAAATATTCTGACTATTCTCGACGAATATATCACATTTAGGTCAACTAAAAATAAATTATGCGACTTTTCTGCGTACTACGGTGTCATTTTCACACCATTTACATCTTGTTACATGCACGAAAAAGAGGAATTATATGTGAAAACACACAAAAAATGAAGTTACGGGGTTTTCTTTTCATATTTCATGATTTATATGAGAATGAGCAGACGAAACGTTGGAAATTGTTGAAATATTTTCAGCATATTTAGCATATCTTGAGTGCTGGAGATTTATCAGTGTGAAGAGGAGAAAGATAAAGGTAAGAGCAACAGAAAATCCAGAAAAGGACTGATGAAGGTTTGGAAGATGCCTGAGAAAAGGATAAAGTGGAATGAAATACGATGTGAAGCATCAAAAACGAAATTGCTTGCATTTCTCTGAATACAATTTGTTACTACTACTTAAATTTAAACTAAGAGGAACGATTTGAATTCGAGCTGGCATTTTTGCATTTTGTATAAAACGTTCATTTAATTATTAGTAATTATATCCAATATCGCGGTCAGTTTTAATAAAAAAATTCTGTGGGTTTGTTAGATTCATAAATCTGACACAGTGTAGCATGACACGTTGTAAAACTCGTGATTTAAGGCGTGGAAAATACAGAGTGGAGCATTAAATGCAACGAATAGATTCAATAGACTCAATTAAACTTGAGTACTATCTTAAGAAATAATGTTAAGGATACCAAACAAAAATTATATACCATATCAATATAAATATTATGAATAAAAAGAATTGTGTGATAAATAACGTTGTAAATTATTTCAACGACATAGCGGATCTTGTTTTTCAATTAAAACAAAATATTGATGCGGCCACATAGGCTGTTTAAAATAATTGCTGATATCATGTATCTTCTACAAACACCGTCTTGGCGTTAGTGTGTAAATATAATTAATGTTTATTCATTAGGTAGGGGATATATTGAGGGTGAGAGCTAACAATACACAATCCCTTAAAATAAGGAGATGCTGATAAAGTCTTGGTTAATTAAGGTAATCCATGCAAATTTTAACGCATGAAAACATAGAAACGTCATTAGAATTTAACCAAACGTTTTGTGTGACTTAGTTCTCTTTCAGTCGACTCAATTTCGAATGCAGCTTTAAACAATTACAGGGAAACAAAAGAAGCGCCATCTATCTAATTGTTTTGACTGTTATTAACGGAATTAGAAAGAAATACTCACAACGTACAAAGGAAAGATTGATGAGAAGACTTAAGAAAAAACTACAAACTGTCTTATGGATCTGGTCATCATATCACAAGTTATCTGTATCTGTGAAGTAGGGAGGGTGAGTTTAGGCTCACAGCACATGACCTCCTAGGTCATCGTCAATCGGACACTCTCAACTTTCTGTTCACTCATCCTGCATAGAGGTCTGTCCACTAGTCCCATAATATGATGGTGTTTCCTCAGTTGACAGTGGCCAGTCAGGAATCCTACTGCTGAACGTAGGTTTTCCTGATCATCGCCAAATATTTCTTCGGCGCCAGCTTTCCAGGATCGCCCAGGGTGATCCTGGCAAGACTGCATCCTTTGATTCTATCCCATCTCTCAAGGTATTGAGCATGGGTGTAACGTTTGGCTTGTTCCACAATTGTCGATGTCAGGCCGTAAATGTCACTGGGTCCAGCTGCTTCCCTGACTAACTCACAAGGTAAATTCCCCACCAAATGAGACCTAATGGGATGGGATAGGACCATCATTCCTTTAACGTACAAATATTATATACCAGTTGGTCCAGAACCATTCCAGAAAAATGGAGAGACATTTGAAGATAAATGTTTGACAACATTTTCATTCAATTTAAGCGAATCTGTGTCACTGAGTGTATGTTGATGTAACGTATGTTTTGGATAATCTTTCTATTTCAAACTTAACATCGTTTACCCATCACATGTCGGCATATCTCGAACAGATTCATGTTAGACAATTATTATGTACTTAGCCAAACTCCCCTGCGGTTACTAATTATTACTTTCCTAGCCCAACAGTTGCTTCACAACTCTAGAGATACTTCGGGCTCCTTACAACTTGAAGCTTGCTACTATCTTCAACGACACAGGAATGGATTCAACCAGAAACATTGTAAAACTCACAAACTTTGTTGTGAGAATTTATTTTGTGGTTAGAATGCTTTATATTCTTTTACATGATTAAGATTTGAATAAAATAGCTCCAAACCAAAATCCGATCCTGCGAACAAAAGCGTACGAAAGCCCTTATTACACCTCTTTACCCAACAACTGGTAATTTACGGTAATGTCAAAAGTGAACAAACTACCGTATATTACCTATATATGCCCTGCAACATATGGTGCCGCGATTAAAGGGTAAATGTTACAGCATGCTTCAGAAACTTCCACGTCCAATAACTATATTATGTTAAGTAGAGCAGATTCGGTCCATATAGAGGGTCTAACTTTTCGAAGTTGTATATCAAAACTTCACATAAACTCCGAAGTGTGATGGCGCGGGCGAATAAGGAACTTTCGACGAAAACTTCTTTGTTCGAGGGAGATATTAATCCATGAATGAGACTGAAATAAACTGAAAACTACAGATATGTTGGAAGTTGGATTTCTTATCACTGCTGTTGAAAATCATGTAATTATAGAATTCAACTAACAATTTCCAGGATTTTAAATGAACCAACATCATTTTTGATTCCTTTTTGAGTCCAAGCCATTACAGACGAAAGCAATAAAGTACATAAAGTTATTTCTCTCGGATATTAGTTTTCTCAAACCGACATGAGATTTCTTTACTGCAATCGCCTTCAAATCCAGATAATTCACCCGAGCTGCTTTTGTGTATGCCCTTCGGATAACTCTGTCTAATGTATTACTCAAGAATCCAAAAACGTAAAATGAAATTTATATTTTCAAATATCCGCTACTAAACTTGGAAATGAAATTTATTTTCTCCAAGAGAAAAATATCCCAACTATATAATTTTGTGAACGAATTTATCCAAATTTTTTCAAGCAACTGTTTATATTTTGAAAACAGACATGAAACATTTCCACTTTTATTGATATTATTATTGATAAGGAAGATGATGAGATAAGAAGAGTTGAAACAATGGATATGACACCCTCATATACGTGTTTTTTATATTCTAAAACCAGATATACATTAAACATAAAAAATACGACAGGTATTCGGTAGTAGTTTTTGATATTCTCACATTTACTGATTCCTCTGAGAAAATATAACTTTACATTCCGGACTCTCTCTCAGAAATGACTTCAAAACGTGTCTCAAACTAAATAAAAGTAAAAAGTGCAAACTCGTTTCGTCGAGCTTAACCAAAACTGTATTGAAAGTTGACGTACGTGCTTCAAAGATCAGTCCGGTTCTGTACAATCCCAACTCACGTGCTGACTCGCCTGACTTGCATTCTTAACAGGTGACATAAACAATCTTCATGCACATTGCTCACGAGTTGTAGGCCAGGATTTATAGTTTTCCTTCAGGAGTATATAAAATTCGTCTTACAACATACTACAAGCTCCAAAGGCGATGGCCAGCAATCGCGTAGATATGGACTCTTCCAATTAAATAACTATTGGACTACGATAAGCCCCTTGCCGGTCAGTGTCGTACCTAAGTTATTCAGACAATGTCAAAAGCCAACAGAGTTTGAGGACAATTAATGATACGCCTCTGTACAGAATATTTAAATGTGTTGCAGGAGCTATAGTGGGAGGTAACATTGGAAATGAGTTTCTGCGCATGGGGGCGGACTAGCCATCCTGTAGCTGCCTTTCTGTATATTTTTATGTGTGAACCGTTCCTACTGGTTCCAAGTCTGTCTAGTGACTAGTGTGCTGTCTGTATTTTTAAAACCATATTATATTCTGTAACTGTACTATAATAAAACAATGCAATGGTAAAGAAGAAAATACACAGAGTAATTTCCAGTCAGTAGTTGGATAACAACGAACGGAAAAACATTATATATCACACGGTTTCGTGTTAACGAAGTTTTAATTTTAATTAAAAAGTAATTTTCTCCATAATTGATGCAGTGTTTATGTAAAGATAATTCTGTCTACTAGTGCTTTAAGCTTTATATATCTGCTAATCCGACCCAGAGCTTTCTAGTCGAAATATGTTTTTGTTTTTAAGCTTAATATTCTTCCTACGATTTGTTACCGTCGTCATAGACGTAGATTATACTTAATTATTGAATAAAAAACACCATTACCAACCCTGTGCCCCAGTCAAATCCCTACAACTTAGTTCACACACTTTTTCCAGCAATACTCTCACAGGTCACAGGTTTAACAATTAATTCTGTCTCTATACTCAATAACATAGACCTCAGCTTCACCAACCCACTTCCAAACAATATTGGAGGACTTAGAGCAAGCTGGTTCACACATTACAACTTCTGAGACAAACCTCTTAAGCAGTTTACTTCCTCCAAGGTGTCGCAAAACGGGAGTGAAACCGATCCTCTGGTGCGTCCATGCTATGCTTTTTATATGAGATCCAGCTAATCGAATGTTGCTTAAAGTAGTTTGGATTTGCATACACTTAGTTTGCCGTTTCGGTAATTGTAGTTTAAGCCACTGAAAAATTGGTTTCCGCGAAGTGAACTTATCTAGGTTAGATCGGTTATCGAGAAAATGTTGATTATATTAGAGATTTTAAGCTACCAAGACTTGATAACATTCAAAATTGGGTTAGGTAGTTCAAAATTTCTGCTCAGTGGAACAAAATTATTGGTAAATAAATGGGGAAAAATTCTTCTATATTTTATTACTGAAACCAAAATAGTTAAACTATCTATCTACAAATTGTAATAGCCGATGCGCAGACAAACAGGCGAGACACTAGACAGCTCTTTGCCGATGAAAAAAGGGTTCACCATTTATATCTAACGAAGCAAATTCATTTAAACATTTATATTAAAGGATAAAGACCAATATAATATATTGTTTAATTGAGCATTACTCAATCTCAAGCTTCCATTATATGTAAAAAGCAGTTTTTGTATACTTTACAGATTAATACAAACAATGTAAACATGGGGATATATTTAGAAAAGCACGTTTCATAAAATGTAACAGGTCATTTGTTAGAGAGCTTTTTTGGGTCATTTAATAAGTTTGTTGATAAATCCTGGAATATTATGAGATTTGTATGATAATTGATTAGTCGGGCACGAATATTGGACGTATTTTCGTTGAAGGGAACTCAAAATATTGAAATAATCTTCGGTTATTGTATTTCTGATGAATAATTTTTCATTTGGGATCCAAAAATGTAAATGAAACAAGCTTTTGAGAATGGAAAACAAAAATCAATGCTTTTTTATGGAATTTTAATAAAAATCTTCCTATTTTCCAACGATGTGAATGAATTTACGGATTTTATAAGATAAAATAGAAAAAATCCGACCCTGTAAACCTACGTGATATAGGATTAAGCAAATATTGGAACTGTACTTGATATCAATCTATCAATTTGTTATACGCGTCAACTGTAAATTGATACAGATACTCGTAGGATACGATATCGTGAAATATGTGTACCGTATATTGTGTATAAGTGACTAAACCCAGACGTACCTGCAGTTTGCTCTATAAATTCATCGAGTCCGTTGTGCATTACATGAATCAAATTTTTGTAATGGAACTGTTCGAAAACACGTCAGGCATCAAAGTTAACTATTCCACTTTTTGGCTTCAAATATTGATGAAAATTATAAATTTCAAGGATAGTGGAGCCTGCAACTCTTAACTAAAGTTAAGATTGTACTTGGTCGCGTATTCATTGGAAGAACCACGTATATCTTGAAGATCTCTCATGTCCGCAATCATTAGAAGGGGAACAGTGTCCGTTCGTGCGTCTATCTTTTATCCAATTAATCCTACTTTTGGAATTAGTTCGGTTTTAGGGATTAGTCACGACTAATTGTATCACTCACGCATAGAATTCTTTCGTTTTCTTTTTTTTTTGGAAGTAGGATAAAACTTGATAGAATCTTTCATTCTTTATCAAGTAGTCTAAATAAAAAATACTATTCATTTAGGGTGGGGCTTTAAGGAAAGGTATTATTTATAATTTACCTTTCCTGCGAAAAGAAATATATAAATAATTTCAGGACATACAACTTAGTGCATTTGATATTGACCTTAGCACAGTTCTAATAATATCTGGGTCATGTTTTCTATACAATTTCAATGATAATCACGACTAGTACTTGTGGAAAAAAGAAATATATGTCGCCTGTAGTAATATTAATATAGATTTAATGATAAAACAACGGTATTTTATTATTTATTGTTTATCAACTGCTAGCAGCACTTTTGCTCCACTCTCGAAAGGCGTGCTTAGAATCTAAACGTTGTAACCAGATGTATTTTCCAATATTATCAATAAATTATTAGTGAACAGTTTTCTTGGAACATTTTCATTGTCTTATATGCATACAAACATCAATCAAAACTCAAGTCAAGCTTATAAAATCCTAAAGACTTCTTTGATTCACTTTGCCCGGCTCAGAATCACTCCATCAATGTTTACAGAATACATCTTGACTGTTCACTCCGGCGTGTTCAATAATGCGATGGGAGAAGATTCAGTAAAGAGGATTCCTTTTGGTCACATTAAATTAGAAAGAAGCTTAAATTTAAGCCTTGCCCTCTCTTCCTCATTTGTTTTTCCAAACTCCTCGATAACAGCTATGGACTCGGTTGATTTCTTATTTTTTGTCGTGGAAATTGCATCAAATCACCACTTTATTTTGTAGTCTTGTGTCATTCCTTATGTAATTTTTGTACTGTGTGTTTTATTGTCTTGTGGGCGTAGAAAAAGTATAGTAAACACATAGTGTCGAAAACATCTATTCATTTTACTTGTGAGGAAACTGACAGTGTTTCTTTAACACAAAACCAACTATTAGTGGCAAGACCAAGAAGGAAAATGAAGTGGACTCAGGAAGACATGCGGTTTAGGTTAGTCCTTCACTGTGTTTTCCTTTGCTTGGTCTTCGCTTCGGTCAGATATCTCGCTGCTTTTCCCTTTCCTCGCATTAAATTGAATTTTCCTTAATCTCCTTGTTAATCACATTTTGATATCAGACGTTAAGAAAAAGATTGGTGTTGACTAAAAAAGGATTACTATTAACGTTGAAAAAACATGTTACAGCTCTATAGCGTTGAAAGGAAATTAAGTTTGGATATATAGTTGATATTTAATTGAATTTTAACGATGTACTTTCCAAGTTTCCTTTATAAAAATGTGTAGGAAAATGATGGGAGAATTTAGGGATGAAAACACCTAAAACCCACATTTTAAGCATTTAAAATACTCTCCGTTCTTCAAGGATACAGGGTTGTGAAGATGTGAAGATGTGAAAAAAATTTCCTCTTAGTTGTCCCAAGGAGTTGCCCTCCTAGGTCATGGTCGATACTGTCCCACCCAGGAAGGTAGACAGGTCAATCTCCTTTCTATCGGCGAGTGTAGGCCAAGACTCACCGAACACATGCTGTTATTGGCGATAGCTCTGGACACTCGCATAAGACATGCCTGACAGTTTCATCTTCCTATTCACACATCCTGCAAAGAGTTGTGTCCACTAGCCCAATAGTATGAAGGTGTTCCCTCAGTTGACAGTGACCAGTCAGAAATCCTACTGTTCTTACGTTTTTGAGCCATCTGTATATGCGTTTATTTAGAGCATCCAGCTCTGTAGGGTTCATTCAACACAAATCTGGGTTCAATTGCATCATTAACTGCTTGTAGCAGAGGTAGCGCAGCAAGTGCTTCTTGCCATAGACTTAGCCTCAATTGGCCCACTGCTACTTCGGGCTCTACACCATTCCTTGACGTACAGGTTCAGAGGGGTTATACCAGTCAGACAGTGAAAAATTCTGACCAAAACTGCCCATGAAGTATTTTAATGAAATGACTAACTGCAATCTCTGGGTTAGCATTGATTAAAGAAAGAAATGACACAACTACGCCCATTGAAAGTTGTGCTATTATCAAGTAATTTATATCCATACAAGTTTTATATGTAGGAGGTGTGCGTGTCGGATATAATTCCTGTGTCCTTCCGTGAAGAAAGTCTTACTCATAATCCATAATTTCCAATTTTTTTTATCAACTTGAAATATGCAAACAGCCTACAAGTGGCGTTGAAATCGTTAATATCGAGTTACCATTGCACGTAATTAAAATAAATGTAAAGATGTATGTAACCGATTCTCGGGTGGATATATTTTCCAATTTCACTCGTAAATTTGTACCAAATGCCGCAGTTAACTATTCCTTGGTCTATTAAAATTTATAACTGTTTTAGAGACTAAATTGTCGATGTTTGTGAGTGTGGAAATAAAATGGCTCGGAAGCTGGTCCATTAGCCACAGAATTTTGGTACACTCTCACTTAAATATCAACTTTTAGAGCTTTTGTGTGTGCATGTGCCCAAAAATTACTTCCGGAACTAGCCAAGTATTATTTATAATAAACTGACGCCCATTTTAAACATTCACGGTCGTTTAAAATTAGTAAAAACTATTTCCACTACTATGTTCTTCCATAACCTTCTCAAATCTACAAACCATATTATTATTTAAAGAAAATATTGTGTTATATTTATGATAGAATCATGATATTAATAATAGCTATCGGATATTTATAATGAAATAATAATAATTGGGTGTATACGTACTGTATGTAAAAGTTATTATTTTAACCTACTTTAGCAGTAAGAAAATATGAGAGATTAACGAATAGTACATTATATACCAGGGTGGTGAAACTACTGCTAGCCAAATTTAAGACAAAAATTGAGAATCATTCAGAGAAGCGTTCAACCCGTCGTCTAACTGACAAGTACACTGTATATTACGAACGCACTCCTTATCTTATGTCATCAGTCATTTTTGCTTGAGCGCGAATTTTGAACTAATGTCATTTTTATTCAAATAATTCAAATCTTGATAGGTAATTTCAAGCAGCAAATATGTTGAAGACAATCTCCTGGGTATACACAATATTTTGTACTACAGTAACCCAACTAAACTGTCAGCTGTCAACTGTCTTTTTCCACTACACTCATGTACCGAAACATACTTTATCGGTGTTACATATTTTAATTACAGATACAATTACCTTTCGATAGCCATGATACATCATAAAAAATTAGGGGCACATATTGTCGTTGAAAATGCTGTTTTAAAACTCCGGTATTCATATAGATTATATGCAATCATATTCGATTCAATCAATTAATTTTATAGTACAGATTTTATTACCTCGGATATGTCTTATCATTTTAATATCAATGTTTATTATGAATCATGCTGCATCATAATGAATGTTGTATAAATAACCATTTATTGAGTAATTTTTAAAGTAATTACATTTTTTTATTGGAGGAAATGGTGTTCCAAATAGATTGTTTGATGTGTCAAAGAGATTTTTTGAAATAGTTTGGGAAAAAACTTAACCTTCAACCAAACTGTCACATGACCTACTATGTCGAGAAACGACGAGGATGACGATGAAAATGCTGACCGGACATTGTAGGCTAAAGAAACATATGCATACGATTGACCTTGAAGATGACAGCCTATGCAGGTTCTGTCAAGAACAAGACAAAGCCGCGAAGAATATACTCTGTGAATGCGAAGGCTTAGCAAGGTCAGAGAGCTACGCAAGGGAGACGGTATCCAGGCTAATAAAAAGAATGAAGCTGGATATCAAGGTCTAATAGGGAGGACCGCAGTAGATCTGCGAAAGTCACAAGGACAAAGAGCCACTCCACTTCTTATCTAGGTGAAATCCTAATATTATAATTGAGCACAAAAAGAAGAGAAAGAATATTAATGTTAAAGGCATCTGATTCATTTCCAAACTAATGAAGAATTATAGATTGTTTTCGCTTCTCCACTATTCGAATTGAATTAGAAAACAATTTAAGCTCATACAGAATTTCGTTAACCAAACACAGACGTGCTTCAATTTTAAGGCAAATTGTGAGCTTAACGTTGATAGTGAAGGTCCACTTGAAAATGGATCCATCAGGAATTTACAGTTAACTTGGTCGTTACGACGGCTGTTATCTTAGAACGACGTCATTTCAGAGCCAGTCATATTGTCCGTGAGAAAAATAACAAGAAGAAAAGAACCTTCTACATTAGCCTCTTTGAATATGGCTATGCAGTAGCGTACAGTTACAGTTTTTTTGTTTTGGTAAAAATATCAGATATTTGCGCCACTGTCTCCTTAAGGACCTAGCCATCAAGAAGGATCCAATCTAAATGTTGGAATTGACGATATCGTGAAACTCTACAGGCGATAGACTTTTATGGAATAATCAACGAGTTTCGGCCGTTTCGGGGTGGCTTTATATTATAACATTTTGATGCGAAACCTCGTAAAAAGCAAATGGTTTATGGGCAATTTGTAACAAGCAGTTCTAATAACATTAAAGTTATCTTTGAAATGATGAGATAGCTCTAATGACAACAGATATTGGGTTATTGCAAAGCTGATGGCATCAAAGACGATACAGAATTGAGACGATTTCCGTTTAAGTGCCGGAATTAAAGAACGTTTTGGTGCTGATTGATGTGATAAAAAAGACTTTTTAACGCTTACATCTGCCATTTTACTTATTAGGGAATCAAAAAAGATTCACAGGAGGCGAAAAAAGAACTGCTAAAGTGCCATGCCCAATTTTTCTTGAAGAAATCTTAATAATTCTACATAATCTACATCCTTCCTTCCACTTTTCTACTTTCTAGAGGTTTTTTTAAACAAAAACAAAAATTAAACGAGCATATAGTTATCCATTTTGGAATATAAAATGGAAATAAAACAGAATTACATCCATTTTTAATTATTGTTCATGTAGATAAACAAAATATCAATTGTATCAAACATTTTTTTTTCAGTTATACAAACAATACAAAATACGCACTGATTATAGGATAAAATCCTTTCATTGAAAGTTCAAAGCACATTGATTTCGGTTCGGTTCTCCATCATTATTCACAATATTCATCAAAAAAATAAAAACATTGAAAATCGATGTTTCAAATAAAGAAGATTGTTATTAATGCTGAATGATTCCAATGTTGTCAAATTATATATACCTATACAGATTGCGAATAATAATAATAATTGTGCGCAGTCATCAAGGCGTGTACTTAATTCCAGAAACCAGTGGCTGAATGTTGATTGCCCCCCTATTTCAATCGCTGTTGCCAAAACCTCATATTAATTTGTACAAATGATATTTTTGTCATGCGCTTTTGGCAACAGCGGTTAAAATAAAACATTCGGCCACTGGTTGGAATAAAGTACACGCCTTGATGAACGCGCACAATTATTCTTCCTCTCTTTTTCAAGCTTTTTTTCCGCACTTGTGTACGACGAGGGTTCAGAACGGATTTTCGCAATCTGTATATAGGTTTATAATTGAAAATATCGATATTTGAAAGCAAGGGTCGTATTTTCGTTTCCGATTGCTACTAAATCAACTTCTAAACAAGCAAGAAGCAACACTTTCATTTCTTTTGGAAATAATATACTTTTATCTGTTTATATCTCTTATTTATTTTGAGGGTATCAAATTATAACTCGCGATCGAAAATTAAATCTAAAATTCCAACAAATTGTTCTCGACAACTGCCTATATATAATCTAGAAATTGAATTATAGAAGTTGATGGATGAGGACAGAAAAAGAATTGTCTTTTATAGGAATAAAGCAATTCGACTTAATAAAAATGGATCCGTTGGCAGTGAAAATTCAATTATTTGATAAGAATTACAATACCTGCAGTATATATATACCTTTACGGATATTTCTAGTTACCAGACTTTGCATGGACATTACAAAAAGGGATCTGAACAGAAGAAATACAGTAAAAGAAAAAGATTTTTACATTTTGTCTAAAGAAAAACCCAGAAAATCTTTTGTCAGTCAAGGTTTCAAGGTCATTTCTTAAAAAAATTTATTCGTTTTAATTTGAAATGGTTGGGTACATATGTCCTCCGTGGCATAAAGTCTAGGATGTAGTTGTTGCTCTTTAGTGAACGGTTTTTGTAAATTTATTTTCAAAACTCTGTACTTTCGACAGAAATCACCCTGTTTATGTGTGTTTAAATAATTTTTAACAGAAATCCAAAATTTGTGGACTGTCCTTACGATCTCAGAAACACTTTTTAAAAAATTGATTGTATATTCTGGAAAAATTAAAAGGTAACGCCTCTGTTTTTTATGGTAGGGTCCGTTCGAAGTAATCGTTTGGAAATTGGAAAAATATCCTTTGTACTGAATCGGTGTTCAACTTCATTTTGGAGTGCACAAGAATTATCGCTCACTGCGAATGAGATACATTAGACTAAAAAGTATCAAGCAGGAAAGGATTTTGATAAAACTTTACAAAATTACTGCTTCGACAGTTCCCGATTCAAATTTATGTGGACATTTTTATTATCGGCAAAGATATTTATATTGTTAAAGTTTTAATAGATTTGGTTTAAAAGAAACACTGCAGGAGATCCATTGTAAAGAGTAATAAAATGTCCGTGGTAATGCAAATTTATTGTATCTGGAAATCACTCAAACAATGAAGGAAGAAATAAAAAAAAATTGGCAAAATCTAGACTCTACATTAATAAAAAATTCCAATAAGCATGTCAATATAAAAATCCATCTTCCAGACTCAATTTTATACTGGAAATACAGGAAAGTATGCAATAATTTTCCTCCGCTTCATATGGAAAAAAAACAATTTTTACATATATCACGCTTAAATTATTTTGTAACATAAAAAATATATATTCTGTACGGTTTTTTCAGCGGAAATATAAAGTAAACTGTCTTGGAAAGCTGAGTGAAAAATGTGTTTCAAAGCATGTATTGAACTGAGCACAGATTGCGAAAATTCTATTCACGACATATGAAAATATTAGAAAAACTACTGCAAAGAGAGAGAAAAATGATTGTAAGCGGTCAGCATCTTGCCAAATGTACTTATCTGTATAGATTTGAGTTAAAGCAGATTGTAATTTGTCCAAATTTCGCTAAGGAACTAAGCAACAAGAAGGAATGGGATCCAAATACCATTACCAGACTTGGAAAGAATGCCATTTAATGGTACGCAGACGGCTCAAAAGCAATAGGAGGAACTGGGATAGGAGTGTTCCGGCCAGGAACCAAACACTCCTAATGCTTGGAAAAAACCCCAAGTATCTTTCAAGCTGAAATCCACGCCATAAGAAAGTGCGTCCAGTTCAATATTGATAAAGGATACAGAGGACAAAAGATCATCATAATGACAGATAGTGAAGGAGCCATCAAGGCACTGAGCTCTTGCGTAATCAGTTCCAAAATGGTTTGGGAATGCCTAGACCAACTCAATGAACTAAGAGAGAACAATACAGTTACCTTACTATGGATTCCAGGACATACTGGAATAGAAGGAAATACTAAAATACCTTTCTGGGGGCCAGAACCCTTTTGCAGAATCAGTCCCAATATAATATTGGAAGGAATAAGTGAAGCAGAAAGAAAGAGAAGATCCAACTATTGGAAATATCTAGTAGGGCTTAGAGAATCGAAGATTCTTCTGGGTGACTACAACCTGAATGCATAAAGCAAAGCAAAACTGCGCTAAAAGTTTTAACAGGGATCCTGAAGGGACATTGTCGCCTGAATGGGCACCTGAAAAAGCTCAAATTAGCGGAGGAAGAAGAATGCAGATAGTGTGGCATGGAAGAAAAGACCTTCATCCACATACTCTCCAACTGCACAGCACTCCAGAATCCTAGAGCACAGTACCTGGGAGATTACTGGATAGAAGAGGAACATTTTACTAAGTTGAAGCATGCAGATATCCTGAAATTCCTCCGGGAAATAGGACTAAAGGAGCTACTAGTTTCAGAGACTCTCCTCAGAAACTAAGTAGAAGTAAGGGGGTTCAATAGATCTTTTAGGTCTAAGTGAATGCTACCCCACATACATACATCCCAAAAACTACAGAGTCGTCCCTGTTTTTCCCCGATGTCAGCAAGATATGAAAAATAAGATAAAGTCATAGAATTTTTTAACAGCACAACGGGGAATTTTCAACCGTGGGATATGCGTATCTGCCAACTCAAGAACGAGGTATAATATTTGCAATTCTAATAGACTGGGGTATGCTTAGACTATTCGCCATAAGGATTCTGCAGCAATTTTTTTTTGTAGTCATAACCTTTGCAGTGTGTTCCAAAAGAACGTAAATTATTATTTTTTAACCTAGAAATATTGCTTGATACGCCCATGGTGGCACAATTGTTGCAACACAAAAAGTTATCGATTATTTTAGTGGTGAATTTCGATTTTAATATTCACCCTGTATAATTTCTATTAGATAGATAGAATCCTTCACAAATTTATCTAAAATTCCTCTATAAAATCGGAAGGAAATAGTTTGAATTAACCGCAAACTTGAATTGAAATGAGTCTGCGGTTGGCGCTGCAGCATCAAAATGGCGTCACACGCCATTCATCATCATAAGTTACTTTAACCATAAAAGAGCCCTAATGATTTCCGTATCTGGTTCAAAGCAATAGCTCTGAAAGGGTACGAGGCAGATATTCTAAAAGTTAGGTGAAGCGAAAAACACTAAATCCGAGTAAGGACGCAATTTCAAGAAAAATAACCAACTGCTAAATCATTGATGTCTCGGGTATATTTACTTTTTCCCGACCACTGGAAATACCATAAAAGTATGCTAGACAAAGATGGATTTTACGTTTTTTTCCTTCTTTTAAATCGTATAAACAAGATTGAGTATTTTAGGGGAACAAAAAATACCAAACCATCCTAGATATCGAATAAACTCTGCACCAACACATTTAAAAACAGTACAGTACAAATTTTTATACAGGCAACCCAGCGCACATCTTCTACATAATATTTATATTGACAGTTACCTGTGGGGTAGGCAACCAAATATACATTTCAATGACAGTATATAAAGTTATCGTAATATTCAATAAACATAAAAAATAACAACTCACCTGTCTGTATTTTTCATTTTGTCGACACCAGAAGCCATTTATTATCCATCCCATTTCCACGTCCCGGAAATTTCCAATTTTCCTGTGGATAAAACCAAATTTATCAGTACCTAGATCAGTACAGTTCCCCTCAATTCCCATACCAAAATCTTTAATGTTCCTTTAAAGATAATAAAACACAAACACAGTTTCTAATAATGACCCACCCAGTATGTAAGGTTATCGTAATCTTCCAAACATGAAACAAAATAGCAATTCACCTGTAGGTATATATTCTCCAATTTGTCGGCCCAGGAGCCATTTATAATCCATCCCATTTCCACGTCCCAAACAATTTCCATATACCTGTGGATAAAACCAAATTTCTCAGCACATCAAATATAATAATATATAATATTATACAGTCTTTTTATTTGCTGATACTGCTGGAAGCACTTACCATATTTTGCACGCAACCAGTAATACATGTATGAAATAATCTCAAAATCAAAATATATACCAAACAGGCAGGTATTACTTCTAGAATAACCAAAAATAATAATACTTGTGTAAAATTGAAAACCCATTTATCATTTATACAGAAGTTTCATTAATATTTACAAATCACAAAATTCGAATTGATCCTAGGAATGACCATGAAATGACCTTGAAGAAAACTTCCAATATAAAACGACGGTAATATTTTCTTTTAACAAGAAATACAATTTCACTTCCAATTCAAGCTGAATTTGAATCTAAACATACCTTTAAGAGTTTTTTAACTTTTTTTAAATAATTATGATGAGATAGGTATCCATTACCGAAATATACATAATAGGTATAGGTACCTTAGCCGGTATGACATTAGTACTAGAAAAATAAACTTACCAAATAATTCCAATTCATTTTCCAATATACAAAACTATGTAACCGAACTGTTAACGCACAAATATTCAAGAAAATCCGTCATTTATTACACTCAATATTAATGTTTTTCAATTTATTTAAAATTGCAAGCACTCTGACGCCTATACAGAACAAAGAAATTCAACCTAGAAACTTCTAAATTCAAAGCACTCTATTATTAATTTTTTTTGTTAAATTGAATACTGTCAATTTGGGAACCCAGGTGCGGCGCTAGAAAATATTTAACATTTATAAAATTTCAAAAAATTATAAAATTTTATTTCTAATATTCCACCAAAATAATAATTTGATTATTTATAAATATATTCACGATTGATGGTGTTGATAGAGTTAATATATATACTTTTTACTAAAAAATCTTTCATATTGAGTGAATGAGCATTAATAGATATCGGATAAAAAAAGATTTCTCTTTGCATACAGGGTGTTTTAGCACCGTTTCACTTCGGAGTGTTATTCATTGTCCTTCGAAAAGATATTTTTATTATTTTTCAAGTCCTGAACTGTGGTTTCCGTCAAAAAAAGTCCTCCATTCCTTGGAGGTCCCTTTTTGTACATTATTTTCAACGGATACGTCCGAAACTCATATATAACTATACAAACACACCTAACTCAAGGCTGCGTAATATGACGTAAAACAAAGAATCACAAAGTCTTTCCAGTTTTTCATGCATCTACATATATCAGTGAAAATTATGAGGTTTTCCAGACCTGAGGGAATGAGGCCAATTCTTTTAGAAGTTTATTGAGTTTTTTACTGGGTTCGTAGGTAATATTTTATCCTGGGTATTATATTTTTTCTTCCGTAGAAACGAACAGAGCGTCCAAATTAAATATTTGCGTGTGTCGTAAATTAAGGAATAAGGAAAAGATATCCAGAAATGGATGTTTGTTAAAAAAATCGACTTAGGAACAAAAAGAAATATAATATTACTTTTCTACAGGAGCTCTCTTGTTAGTTGTTAGTGACAGCTCTCTCAACCTAATGAATAGGCAACCAGACAGAAAAATTTGTCCAGTAAGCTATAACCACAGAACTGTTCTAACATGAATATTCACTTAGCGGTCACAGTTCGGGGTGGAACTTGCTTTTTTCCACGATTTTGGATATACTTAAAAACGTTTCAGAGCTGTAGAAAATAATAAAAATTGTTATTAATTAGTTACAAATTTATTCTTGTTTCTGTTGACTGAAATATCTCTTGAGTTTATTCTCGTCTCCAACACCCTATTTTACAATTCGTGGATGTGGGAAAATTCGGTAAACAAACCATGCAAATCCCTTGCCTTTTATTCCGTAAAATATTCCCAAAGGACTAAACTTTTAATGGAGAACGAACGACTGTAAATAACGACGTGGAATTATATAATTTGAGCTTCTCTTTGCCTTTTTTTTGGTACGAATTATATCGGTAAAAAGTTTAACGTAATTACCCGAAACTCTGATCTTTTAAAAGATATTATTTGTATACTGACACCTTCACGTTTTGTTTTTATTTAATATGTTCTCTTCCGCATCTACTTAGACAACACTTCATACGTTTTCGCTGGGATCGGTTTCTGTACAATTTACTAGTCTGCAATGGTTTTTGAATGTTTTTTTTAAATAATACGATATTATTTTGTTGTATATTCTATTAATAAATAATATATAAATCAATTAAATGTATATAATAAGCCAGATAATGTAAATAAGACAAAAATATTTATTGTGGTAATAGTAAAAGCTGAATTACATGGTCGATGCAGACCATTCGTAGATTTGCATATACAAATTTCAGTTTCGTATCCTTCTGTCAATTTTTGTTTATAACACCCAGAATCCACTATTCCACCGGAATCATGCTGTACTTTCGAACACATGTAAGTAATATTGGCAACTAAAAAATATAATACCGTGTCAAAAAGTTCAATTCGATAAATTTGTGAAAACTCTTGACATGCAACTTACTTATATTATTATAAAAATAAGTATACTTGATGCACCTTTGAGTTACACTTCTCTTGCATAAGATACTTTCTTTGTAATTGTCCCAAAGATAATCCATATTTGGTAAAGTTCCATCAACTTAAAAAAAGAGTAAACTAAATGAGTAACCGTGTACATAGGCAACCCATACAACAAATAACTTTTTCAGAGAATTCAAACATATTTTTGTTGTCTACATTATTATCTGAGTTGTGACACCCTATATAATCGATAGCTTACATGAAATTACAATGGGGGCAGCACAGGGTACACCATCCGCTCTTGTTTCATCCAGATAATCGGAGCAAGTGCCATTATATTGGGTAACGTTGCTGTATTCGGGTCCAAACCATGTCATTTCCAAACAATATGACCATTCTGGATTTAATTCGGGATAATCTGAATTATTAGCGCCTGGAATATCAATTAATATGTTGAAAAAATATACCGAAAGCTATTTCTCACAGCGATAATAATGAATCTCAATTAAGTGGTGGTAGTTAACAAATAAAGATATACAGAAGACAAGTCTTCAATTGAAATCTTTCTGGAAATGCAGTTTTATTAGTCCAGCTTAACAAACTATTTGATCATGGGACGCCTATGCTTTATAAGATTATTTTATCTTGACAGCTGTCATATTGGAAGTTTGACAACAGGCGAGATGTTGATTATTATTTGTATGACATGTTTTGGAGTAGTAGTCGCACATGCGTTACAATTCCATGTAAAGTACAAAAACAAGCTCATATTTTCCAATTAAACTTAAATTTTAGAGAAAATTTCAATAAAAGTAATAAAACACAATTTACTTAACGGCGTAACAGTGAACACAAATTATAATTCAATTTTAAATGAATTGCGAAAATAATAAAACCATAGATATATATGGATGAAGCAAACGGTTGAAACCTAAAATAATATAAAGAAACACTGGACTGGCTCGTGGGAGTAAACCCTTTTCCATGCAAATTTGTGCTGGAAAGAGACGCTAAGGAGTTTTATTATCCGGTTTTACTTCCATTCGTCGTCCATTTATATTCAATTTTGTGTTTTCCTTTGCACAAATCTAAAATTATGCCATCCTTGAAACCAACACCATAACAATTTTGTTTAATTGGCTCTTGAAGACAATATTTGAATTACACGTATAATTTTGTCAAAGATTACTCACCAAAAGCACATGTTACAAAGAAAAATACGAAGAAATGAAAAATAAAACCTTTCATAGTTTGTGAATTACCTCACATTATCATAGTAATAAAATTGTATGAAATATTTAATAGAAACAAGAGTACCTTTGGATATATTATCTTTCTTATCGATAAAGGAGAGATAAACAAATTCACTTGATAATAACATACCTATTTGTAATGTTTAATACTAGTAAATCTGATTTTATCTTTATTTTCTAGATGATTGACTACTGAATATTCTGATTTTACCCAGAATTCATACGTCTCGTATTGGAGAGTGGTGATTTATTCAAAAGATTCATCATTTGAGATTAAAAAATCATTCAAACAATACTACTACTGCCATCTGCAGAGCTTCAGCTAATCTCCTCCAATGTACTTATATTTCTGTGATCTGTCTATGACTTCTGACACTTCAAGACCTGCCTGACGTGTCAGTCATTTCTTCATTTTGAGGTTAGATAAAATATCAGCTTGCACTGAATGAAATATTGTTTGACGTGTCTGCTTAAAACTATTATACACTGAATTAAACTTTAAAAGAATATATAAAATGCACTCAGTACTCCAAAGAGGAAATTCAATACTGGCATACACTCTTAGTGTTTTAGCATGCTTAACTTTTTTCTGTTTTGCATCGACGGTTTTCCTCAACTATGTAACAGATGCTAAAATGAATACAGTAAAAGTTGTTGTGTGAGTATAATTATTCCAATACAATAATACTTATTCATTCAATTTGGTTTTGTAGAAAGAATGTTCCAGATTATAGTGCTAGTAGAGAGAAAAATGATCTTGGCTTTATTACATTCGATTTACAAACTAATCTTACTGGTCTGTTCAACTGGAATGTTAAACAACTATTTCTGTATCTTACAGCTGAATACCAAACTCCTAGTAATGAACTTAACCAGGTAAATGATATATTACTTATAACTTGTATAGAACTAATGAAACATATATTTTAGGTTGTATTATGGGATAAAATAATCCTTAGAGGAGAGAATGCCATTTTAGATTTTAAAAGTATGAATACTAAATACTACTTTTGGGATGATGGAAATGGTCTTAAGTAAGTAGCTTACATAAATGTAACTATTGTTGGTTTAACTTATTTATTTCAGAGGGAACAAGAACATTACATTAAGCCTCTCTTGGAATATAATTCCAAATGCAGGTCTTTTACCAAATGTCTTTGCTAGTGGAAGTTATTCATTTAAATTCCCCACAGAATATACCACTACTAGGATTTAAGTTCTATTTATTCTAAATAAATGTAATTTTTTAATAAAATCTGTATACTTAGCTGGATTTTTAATTTATTCTTGTTGCCAAATTCAGGCATTATCGACCAGAAATAAAAATGCAATTAAAAAAGAAATACATTTATTTTAGAGTACAGTACCAATTTTTTATGATTACTATATAGAGAAATGTCATTGAATTGATAAGTATCTTCATAGGTTGATTTCTTGGTGAATTAAAATTCTAATATAAATATTTATTAATCAATTTTTTGTGACTGTTGTTTCTTATTTCGCCTCCTACAAAAATATACCTTTCCTCATCAAGTTTCAGTAGGAAAATATTTTCAACAGGTGCTGGTGTTTTTTTTATTAATAAACTGTATCATTATAGTTGGTAAAAAATAATAAATTACACATTAACCATAAAAAAAATCAGAAAATAACAGAAGTTTTTAAAATTATTCCACAAATACACAAAGAATGCTTCAAGGTTTTTCATGTTTGTGTTTCCATGTCAGTTTGCACAGTCTTATCTTCTTTTTTTAAGTTTCCACACTCCCGAGCAATACTTAGCATTTCTCTCAAGCCCTGTAAGAATATTGTTCATTCACCATCAAGCTGTAATATTTTACCAATACATACCTTATTTTCTACTTTTAACATAGAGATAACCTCTTGCTCTCCATAATCCCTTTCATCTATTAGAGTTGCTTTATCCATGACAGCAGCCATTTCTTGAATCTTCTCTGCTTGTTTTTTAATAATCTCACTATATTTCGTCTCCTGCAGGGATTTGAAATTTATTTTTGATTTGTATATTTCTTCATTGGTATGTTCTCTGTATTTAGACATCACATGCTGGAGTGTGGTATGGTAGTCTTCCAATGCAGCCCTAAGTTCTCTATTTTCTTGTTGGATTTCTTTTAGATGTCTATTTTCTTTCTGAATGTTGGCTATTAGTTGTGAATGAGGTCGTTGATTTGCTACCTCATTTAATTGCTCTACTTCTTCTTGAAACTTAAAAGACAAATCAAATATATTTTCTTGTTATCTACTTACTCACCTGTATCTTTACTTTGTCAATCACATTAAGCAAGGAGTGTTTTGGAAAATAAATACTGTTTTTGTGTTTCTCACCTGTTTCATTGCATCAATTTTCTTATTAATAGCGTGGGTTTCGTTTAGCAATGCATCAGCTACTACATCTCTATCCTTTAATCGACTGGCAAGTCGTTTTGCATCAGTAATTATTTGCTGGATTGTGAGAGACATGTTTATTAGATAACTGTTGTTTTCTAAAACACAAACAACTGATTCCAATTGTAACCCACTTCAACTTTTTATATGGTTCTGACGGCAATGAACTGTTAATTGTTATTAAATAAATACAACATATTGATAAGGAATATTTAAACTTATTTACTAAAAAAAATACTCTCCTTTTTTTAGTAGTGAGTAGTGACAACTAAAGTGACGTCTATGTCTATGAGTGACATTTACTTTGACTACTGACAAATTGTAGTCAAGTCTTCTTTTTAGATTTGGTTTATTCTTGTGTCATGCTTGTGTCATACAGCTACCTACAAGCACAGCATTGAAGCACATTGCGGAAAATACTTTCATCGCTGTGATTGGATGGCCATCCTTATATCGAAATAGAACATCCAATCAGCTGACTGAGAGCTCTATACAGAACCTTGGCGAACAGATCCTAATAAGAACTTCCATCCATGGCATGTATTCCATTTCCATGTACATTTTACAATTTGACAATATCATAGTGTCACAAGTTAGTTGATAAATGATCTGTTTATTAGTGAAGTAGTAATCAAAATCAGTATTTAAAAATATTGTCTTTACAAATTTATGGTAAGTCTCATCTTCTACAGTATTTATTTCGCCTTTTATAAATTCTTAATGTATCAAAGGAAACAAGTCTCTCCATTTTTTGGCACTTGACCAATGTATATTTTTTAATCACGGAAGCTTTGTAGATTACTGAAAGTGATTAATTATAGTTAATGTATAGCTTAGTATGTATATAATATATTTAGTTCGGTTTTTTACTTCAAATTTTTTGTGATTTTGAAAAAATTGGAAAATGAAGAACACCTACATGAGATCTAACCTTGTCCTTGTCAGTCTGGATAAAATGGTAATTGCGTTTCTCTTTGTGTTTAATAATAACGTGTCATCTATTTTCAAGCTGCTTCAATGAATATTTTACTTGTCATGGTGCACTATTTTTCTTTATTTTTCAATTTGGGAGAAAGTTTCACCTGCAATATTACTTTCTCTTCTTTGTGTTATTCAATAATTTCCAGCTGATACCTTTGTGCTTTTCCTACTTAATGTATTTTAATATGGTAATATGTTGATTAATGACAGTTCTTAGTTTTGGTTTAACATTTAATACCCTAAATTTATTAACCTTCTCCTACCTTATACTATTTGTATCAGTGTGCCTAATACTCCATTCATCTAAGTGTCTACAGTGCAAATAATATTGTTGTGAGATGAATCTATGAAGGTAACTGTAATATTTATAACCAACATCACCTCAACTTGTTTATAAAGTATTACAGAAAACATTATCAATACTTTTATCTAAAGATTATTTATAAATCACCTGAAAGTCAACTTAATCTTAATACCACCACATCCTATTTACCAAACAAGCTCCACAATTATATTTGTTTATAATCTCAGTCTGGTAAGTAATTGTTAATTAATTTATCAGAACACAATTTTTCCAGATAATGTATTTGTTATATACAGGAACATAAACTTTTTAAGATACTAATATGTATGGTGTAAGGCTAATATTTCATACCTAAATATACAGTCCTATGTTTTCTATTTGTTGCGATATGTAAATAGCTACAAGGCAATTTAATTATGGGAAAAAAGTAATGAAATACAAGTTGGGTAGTAGCTAGAAGTAGGTCAAAATCTTAAACCTGTGATCCTTTAAAGTTTCCTTGTTTATTTTCAATTATAAATTCTGTCTACTTGTATGTTATTAATTTAAATCAATGGAATAAATGAAGGTCATGTTGTTCAATAGTTGAATGTACTATAACAATAAATTGACAGTTATATGGAAAGATCACAACAATAGTGTGTTTTGTGGTTATTGTAGGTCTAATGCGGTCATGGATGAAGCTGCAGATGTAGTTATGTCATCAGATAACCTTTCTTTTGAAAGTGATCCATCTGAAGATCCGGCACATTTCAAAGAATTAGTAACAAAAATTGTCCAAAAATGGCATGAGAAACTCAATGATGGTTTACTTGGACCCATTCATTTTGAAGAACTATGGAGGGTTGGTGTTTCAGACAAAATTATATCCACTAACATTCTAATTAATTTGTGATTATTGTAGGTATGGATACCAAAGATCTACAGTCCATCTTTAAATGAAAGCTGTTTAAATTGGAATTTTAATGAAGAATTGGGCCAAGAAATTTTACTAAACACTTTGGACAAGTTCATATGTAATGGTGATCCAAATACAGTTTTTAAACAAATGAATACATTTGGAACAACACCATCAGTATGTGGTCGAGTTTTCAAATTGGGTGAACCGACTTATTCCTGTCGAGAATGCGGCATGGACTCCACCTGCGTACTGTGCGTCGAATGCTTCAAAAACTCTGAACATCGTCTGCACAAATATAAAATGGGAACGTCGCGAGGAGGAGGATGCTGCGATTGCGGCGATCGAGAGGCTTGGAAAAAAGACCCGTTCTGTACGATTCACATGGCAGGCTTAGCAGCAGAAGAGCAAAACAAAAGCTTACCAGACGACATAAAAGAGCGAACTCGAATCGTATTCGAAACGGCGCTTTGGTACGCTTATCGACTATTGAGTACCGAACATGTATCTGAAATTAGATTGGGTGCCGGTACTGAAAACTTCTTCGACATCGACACATATTGTACCATCCTTTACAACGATGAAATCCACACTTTCGAACATGTAATCAGTACTTTAACTAAAGTACTAAAGTGTAATCAAAGAAGCTCTACTGAATTCGTAACTAACATAGATAGAGAAGGTAGAGCTATCGTTAAATGTGCCAGCTTTCAACACTGCTCAGATTTAAAACAAGAAATCGAAAAATACACCTCAAGACACGGTAACAAACCCCTCAAAGTGCTAGTTAACCACTCCCACGTTATAGCCCATCAAATATTCGCCGGTAAACTTTTGTCGTGGCTGGAAAAATTCCTAGGACAAGGTGAAGCTTTCAGGGCCATCTTCGCCGAAGTAGTTCTGAAACCCCAACCGATGGAACCGTGTATAATCAAAGGAATTTTGCAAAAAGATCTAAGTTTGTGGAAGAGCGCCAGAACGCAATGGCATCGAATATTAATATCCGGAATGCTATTGGAATACGAGAATAAAAAAGCGCTGGCTAAAATATTCACCAAAAACTACGGGCAAGTTATGAAGGACTTTATTAAAGACGATCACGATCACACGTACTCCATATCTTCCTTATCCGTGCAGTTGTTCACCGTACCCACTTTGGCGCACCATTTAATAGCCCACGACGACGTCTTGTACATATTATTGAACACTTTAATCTCCGAGTGTAATAGGAAGTGTAATAAAATGGGAAAATTGGAATTCGAAAGGAATCCTTCTTGTCAAACTTTCAAGAGGGCTTTGTATATGCTGTATGACTTGAGGTATTTGTTGGGATCCATTCCGGAAACTTGGACGGACGATTTGAGAAGGAGTTTCCTACACGGGCTGTCCATGATGCTGTCGCTTTTGACTATGATGCAAGGTAGTTTAATGGACGAGTTTTATACAAAGGAATTGCTGCCAACATATATACAGATTGCTAAAATCGTTATGGAACCATCGTCTCGGATTACACAAGTACGACAAGGATATAAAGAGAGAGAAAGAATAATTATGCGCGGTCATCGAGGCAGCTAGGGTGTACACTTATTTCCCGAGGCTGGCCGAATGCTCATTGCCACCCTATTTTAGCCTCGATGACCGCGCATAATTATTATTTCTCTCTCTTCCAGCTGTTTTTCTTTCGTTCTTGCGTAGTCCAAGGATTCCAATGTAATTTTCGTAATCTGTATCTTTTAACAGGCCTTTTAGGCCCATAGCTTTGTAATTCTTTTCCATATTTTTCTATCTTTGGCCTTTTCTCTCCATCGATTCACATTCTATTCTTCTAGATCCTCTAGTACCACCTCCCTCCGTCTTTTCCTTGGTCTGTCTCTTTTCTTCTTGCCTTCCGGAACTCTCCACGCTATTTGTTTCACTATTCTTCCTCTGCTGCCAACATAACGAACGAAAAAATACTGAAAAAGGTTAGTCGCATAAAAAAGTGCTTTTCACCGAGCAAGAATCGTTTTTGCCGAACTAGGATATGTTTTCACCGATTAATAATCGTTTATATCGAAAGAGAAACGTTTTTCATCGAGCAACAATCGTTTTTGCCGAGCGAGGATACATTTTTACCGAGTGAGAATCGTTTTTATCGAAAGAGAAACGTTTTTCATCGAGCAACAATCGTTTTTGCCGAGCGACGATACATTTTTACCGAGTGAGAATCGTTTTTATCGAAAGAGAAACGTTTTTCATCGAGCAACAATCGTTTTTGCCGAGCGAGGATACATTTTTACCAAGTGAGAATCGTTTTTATCGAAAGAGAAACGTTTTTCATCGAGCAACAATCGTTTTTGCCGAGCGACGATACATTTTTACCGAGTGAGAATCGTTTTTATCGAAAGAGAAACGTTTTTCATCGAGCAACAATCGTTTTTGCCGAGCGAGGATACATTTTTACCGAGTAATAATCGTTTATATCGAAATAGAAACGCTTTTCATCGAGCAACAATCGTTTTTGCCGAGCGAGGATATATTTTTACCGAGTAATAATCGTTTATATCGAAATAGAAACGCTTTTCATCGAGCAACAATCGTTTTCGCCAAGCGAGGATATATTTTTACCGAGTGATAATTGTTTTTCAATACCAATAATAACTTTTCACCGATCCTGAATCGGATTTACCGAACTAGAATCATTTTTAACCGAACAAGAATCATTTTTAACCGAATGAAAATCATTTTCCACCGATTATTCAATTTTGCTAAGCCCGGATTCACATTATTTTCTTCTAGGTCATCTAGTACCACCTCCCTCCATCTTTTCCTTGGTCTGCTTCTTTTCTTCTTGCCTTCCGGAACTCTCCACGCTATTTGTTTCACTATTCTTCCTCTGCTGCCAACATAACCAACGAAAAAATACTGAAAAAGGTTAGTCGCATAAGGAAGGGGTTTTTCCAATCTATTTTTAGTCTTCTTTATATGTTTTGAGTCCCTTTACCACCCATGTTGTACCCGAAAAGTTTGGAGGTCTTTATAGTTTGGGGTATTTTGCCTCTTAAGTTACAAACCTCTATTGACAGCTGTCATTAGCTGTTCGTCAACTGTAAGATGTAAAATACCCCAAACTAAATAGACCTGCAAACTTTTCAGGTACAACATGGGTGGTAAATATAAGAAAAACTAAAAATAGATTGGAAAAAACTTCCTTATTGGACTAACCTTCTTCAGCATTTCTTTGTTCGTTGTTGGCAGCAATTCCCTTGTATAGAACTCGTCAATTTGTCAAAAAATGAACCCTTTCCAAAAATCTGGAACACACTTTTTGAATACTTTTACAGGAATGGACGCAGTAACCCGCCAAGTCGGTCAACACATGGAATACGAACCGGAATGGGAATCCGGTTTCAATCTGCATATAAAATTAGCATACTGTATATCATTGGCTGTAGAATGGTGTGGCACTGATAAAGTCGTTCTGGTAAAAGCCTACAGATCCGTACTGAAGAAATTGGAAGAAAATCCTTGCTACGAACCCAGCGAAGCAGGGAAAACGAGAGAGTTAGCAGATCACAGCACGGCTTGTCTTCATTACGATGTCGCTACTAAGCCTGTTTCCATTCACTTACCTTTAACCAGGTAAGAAGATTTTCTTTTAAATAAATTTCAGTGTTTAAATTATTATCGAATTCAGGTTTTTGGCCGCTCTACATTTACATTTAGAGAAATTCAACTTGAATTTCGACGGGGTGGAGTTCCAAGTATCGAAACCGACTCCGGTTCAAATAATGGAACCGGTGCTAAGAGGACAAGTGATGATCGCTCAAGTTCACGCCGGTATGTGGAGAAGAAACGGCTACGCCCTTTTAAACACCCTCTTTTTCTATCACAACGTAAAATGCCGAACGGAAATGTTAGACAGAGACATAACCTTACTTCAAATAGGAGCTTCGTTGATCGAGAGCAACGAGTTTTTGATTCACGTTTTAAATAAATTCAATTTGGTTAATTGGGCCATGAGCGATTTCGAAATCAACAGTTTAAAATCCCCGGAAGAAGACAGCATCAGACAAACTATTAATTTGGTCGAAGAGATGCTGCATTTGTTGATTTTTATTGTAGGAGAACGGTGAGTTAACAAAATTCAAATATCAACGACTTGTTTTTATTATATTCTTTTTCAGGTACATGCCAGGAGTAAGTAACGTCACGGTGGAAGATAGAATACGAAAAGAAGTTATACAATATCTTTGTATCAAACCTTTACCGCATTCGGAACTGGTGAAAACAATTCCCGACGATTTGACTTCCAGGGAAGTGGCCGTCGACGAAGTTATACAAGAATTAGCGAATTTCAAAAAACCCGTCCATGGGTAAGTGAAACTCTTTTGCAATATCCATTTTTTTATCTTGAATAACATATCTTAGGTCCGGTAAAGGTGTCTACGAGTTAAAAGAAGAATACTATGACGAATTTAACGTTTTCTTCTATCATTATACAAGAGAAGAATTATCTAAATCCGAGGAAGCGCAAAGGAAGAGACGTAAAACCAAAGGAGACTTGGAATGTTGTCCACCACCGAAATTACCGAAATTAAACGAGTCTTTCAGTCTTATAGTGAATCTCTTACAATGCGACGTCATGTTACATGTCATGTCATTGGTGTTGGAAAGGTAAGACAGATCGAAAAATATATGAATCGTGAGGAGTTTCAATAATTTTTGTTTCAGATGCATCAATTTGAGAGCAAGAAGTTTTTCCGAACAACAACTTCATAAAATACTACATCTTATAGGTTACGCGCTGCTAGAAGAAAAATCGAAAGCGTATCCGTTCTTCAAATTTATAGAAAACTCGCAGAAATTTAAAATATTCTCGCTAATGGAAGAATTGTTGAATAGTCCTAGAGTCGATTCACACAAAGGACTGTTACAGTGGACTTTGAATAAATACAAACAACTCACCGATAAAAAAGAAGATGATTCAGTTATAAATAAAGAAGCATCTACATCTGAAAAGGTACGTATAAATATAGAAAAGTTTATTTCGTGATTTTCAAAATTATTTGCAGGTCGATAACGAGAAAGAGAGAAGAGCTAACTTGGCGGCGGAAAGAAGAGCGAAATTGATGGCTCAAATGCAAGCTATGCAGAACAGTTTTATCAAGAACAATGCCAGTTTGTTTGAAGAAACTACCACTACAGATCTGTAAGTAGCAACACAGAAACTGTAAATTGTTTATTACTGATCAACAATCGTTTTTTACCGCGCTAGTATCGTTTTTCCCGATCAGAAATAGTTTTTCGCCACGTGAGAATCGTTTTCATCGAAAAAGAAACGCTTTTCACCGAGCAAGAATCGTTTTCGCCTAGCGAGAATTAATTTTTACCGAGTGAGAATCGTTTTTATCGAAAGAGAAACGCTTTTCACCGAGCAAGAATCGTTCTTGCCGAGCGAGGATACATTTTTACCGAGTGAGAATCGTTTTTATCGAAAGAGAAACGATTTTCACCGAGCAAGAATCATTTTTGCCGAACAAGGATAACTTTTCACCGATCCTGAATCGGTTTTACCGAACTAGAATCGTTTTTAACCGAGCAAGAATCGTTTTTGCCGAGCGAGGATATATTTTTACCGAGTGAGAATCGTTTTTATCAAAAGAAAAACGCTTTTCACCGAGCAAGAATCGTTTTTACCGAACAAGGATATATTTTTACCGAGTGATAATCGTTTTTATCGAAAGAGAAACGTTTTTTACCGAGCAAGAATCGGTTTTGCCGAGCGAGGATATATTTTTACCTAGTGAGAAGCGTTTTATCGAAAGAGAAACGCTTTTCACCGAGCAAGAATCGTTTTTTCCGAGCAGAAATAGTTTTTACCGAGTGAGAATCGTTTTTATAAAAAGAAAAACGCTTTCCATCGAGCAAGAATTGTTTTTGCCGAGCGAGGATATATTTTCACCGACTGATAATCGTTTTTATCGAAAGAGAAACGCTTTTAACCGAGCAAGAATCGTTTTTACCGAACAAGAATCGTTTTTAACCGAACAAAAATCGTTTTTAACCGAACAAGAATCGTTTTCAACCGAACAAGAATCATTTTTCACCAATTATTTAATCATTTTGCCAAGCATTTATCCATTTTATCGAACCTTTTCAATATTCACCCGAATAATTACTAACCAAACGGGGTATTGAATCATCCGAACAATTTTTTTCATAGTCGAAAACCAAGAACGATCAGTCAAGTCGAAATAATGGATATCACGGAACCTACCGAAGAACAACCGGTGGCACTCGGACCGAGACAATCGCCAAGATTTTCGGAAGAAAAAACATACACTTGCATATTATGTCAAGAAGAAGAAAAAATCACGGCCACTGGTAAAACTATGGTACTAGCGGCTTTCGTTCAACAAGCCACTGTATTATGTCAACAAAAAAATAACGAAACTCTCATGGATATCAGCAAACACGATCCGTTGTACCTTCACGCCAATTTAGGACCAGCGCCTCACACCAGCACTTGCGGACACGTCATGCACAGCGAATGCTGGAGAAAATACTTCGATAACATAATGGTTAGAGAGCACAGAAGACCTTATCGGTAAGATTTTATTAATAAGTAACTTAAAAATAAGTTAATTCTTTTTATTACAGCTTACGACATCCAGCTAGCTTTGATGTGGATAAACAAGAATTCCTGTGTCCCCTTTGCGAATGTCTCAGCAATACAGTACTACCTTTAATACCCCCTTTGAGCATCCTACAACCGACCCAACCGAGAAATTTGATATCTTTCGATAACTTCCTTCTCGGAATATCGCACGTATTGAACAACAAACAAAAAACCTGCCATGGAATATTCAAATGCGATACATCCGAGGAATGCAAAAACAAGCATTGCAACGCTTGCATCTACGCCACGAACATACAACTGGAAAAAGCGGAATGCGAAGTTAACTGCACGCTCCAACCGCACCAGATGTTTTACTCTTACGAATTCACCCCCGACGTTTCGGACGAATTTAAACGACTATTCCCCACGGATTATCCCGAACTGGAAACGAATCACAAGGAAATAATTCAAGTTTTCGCGCAAGTGGCGTATACGAGAGGATTGAACGTCAACCCGCATCCCATGGATAAGCGTTTGGTGCCGATGTGTTGGAAAACTTTGGGGTACACGATTCATTCAATAGAGGTCTTGCTACGCGACGCACAAAAACCGCTTCTAGGACACTTATCCAGCAGACAAAGAGATTGCATCGAAAGTTTGGTGCGATTAGTCGGAGTTTTGGGGAGCACGTGGCAACGTAGCGTTTTCATAAACAGCCACGCTATCAATCTTCTTACGATTTTGTTCGAAAATTGCAACGATTTTTCCTCGATACTGCAATGGGATTCTTTAGGATTTTTAATTAGTCTAACGTTCGCTTTACCGAGTCTTTCTTGTAAAAATAATTCGACGCCGGTACCGACAGGAAGTACTTTGGACGGACACGTTTTACGAATAATCTTCATATCTCACATAATTAAAATTTTGGTTCTAATCAAAAACGAAGACCTGGATACGTCGATGGACACCGATACGAAAGAGGACGCTGAAATCGTTGAACTTTTCAGGATAATGGGAAAAGATCCGGAAGGTATAAGTACAAAAGAAGTATGGAAACACGTGCAATATTGTTGCCTACCTTTCCTAAGAAGCTGCGTACTTTTCTATCATTATTTAACCGACGTTAAAGCCCCGCTCAATCTCACCGAACAAGATAGCGATACTTTTAGCAACATGTGCGCTTACTTGGACCTACCGCAAACTCCTAAAGATTTATTCAACTCCAAGATCATCATGGATCTAGTGAAACGTTGGTGTAGTCACGAAGAAGTACTTTCCCAATCGGGTAGTGTAATTATCCGCGAACCTTTACCGGTACCGCATCTCATCAACCTCCCGAATGATTACAGCGAATTAATCAACACCGTATCGATGTTCACTTGCCCCAACATCGACGAAGATTCGAAAAATCCTTGCATGTGTTTGGTGTGCGGCGAGATATTGTGTTCGCAAAGCTATTGCTGTCAAACGGAGTTGAATAAAACGCCGGTAGGTGCTTGCAATTACCACGCGAATAAGTGTGGAGCGGGCGTCGGGATTTTTTTGAGAGTACGCGAATGCGAGATTCTATTTCTGGCAGCTCCTCATCGAGGTTGTTTGGTATCGCCCCCGTATTTAGACGACTACGGCGAGACGGATCAAGGTTTACGTAGAGGGAATCCTTTGAGGTTATGTCGAGAACGATATAAGAAATTACAGACGTCTTGGTTGAGTCATAGTATTCACGAGGAAATAGCGAGGTCTATAGAAACTAGCAACCATATTATATCTATTCAATGGAATCTTCTCTAGGTGATTTCTTCTTTTTTTCGGAAAAATTGTGATTTATTAATTTATATACTGCGCATTTTACAATGTGTACTTTTTTTTGATCGCGCTGTATGTCGTTGTTTAAAGAACGGCGATCGGAATATTGCAATTTTCAATTTTTGTTTGTATTTAGATCCTGTAGGTACTTATCAGATAAGGCTCTCTCTATCTCTTACTAGCTGGAACGAAGATATTTATTTATTTGAAATTGAGTAAAAAGTACTGTTGTATTGTATTATATAATATATAAATAAAATGTTTATAAATCTTGTTTGTTCTTTTTATTGCAACCTTATTCCTATAAATTGTAATAGAGGAGTTCAGTCTTGGGTCAGTATTGCCAACAAAAAGTGTTTTTTTCTGACAAGAATGACAGTTAGTGTCAGTATTGCCAACAAAGTGTTTTTTTCTGATAAGAATGACAGTTAAAGTCTACCATATAAAACATAGCGTTTTCCATTGACAAAACTAGAGTGCACTGAAAATTTGTGATCTATTGGCTGCACTGCACCAGTGTTTCCTATTCCATTGGAAAGCCAGTGCAAGCAAATGTGCACTGAGTGCAATTTTTTCGGCACCTGCTCTGAAGATAGTTTCGAGTATAGTGCAAAATGGCGGCGAATGATAAACGGTGCGAATTCGGAAGAAAATCAGCAGCCTTTTTATTATTGTCAACGTCGGATATGATACCGACTTGGAAGAACTAATTATTAAAAAACGAAGATCTCCTCCAAAAATTCAAAACTATATTGGTGCAAAATATCGGTACACTGGTGTAGAGTACGCTCGAACTTGGTGTTAACTTAGTGCATGCCAATGGAAAACGCTATAAAATTTTGTATGTTTTTTATCATTGCGAACATCTATATTGCTTTATCAAATTAATGAATACATCCCCGAAGCGTATATCTTGAAATTTAATATTACTTTTAGCTGAATACCCAACATATAAGTGGTCAATAATTCTAGGAACTCTTGGCAAGTCACCATTTCATTCATGTTATACAGTCACTAGTTATGTCAAATGTCAGTTACATATATTTATTTTTGTTGATATTCGTTTAATTATGTATGTCCATTTTCGATTATATTTTTGTAGCATTTCTAATTAGCTGTCTCTCTATTCTTCTAATTACTTTTTTCACTGACATTTGACAGAGCTAGTGACTGAATAACATAAATGAAATGGTGACAGTTCATAGAACTATTGGCCACTGATATGTTGAGTATTCAGCTAAAAAGTTAATTTAAATTTCAAGATATACGCTTCGAGGCAGTATTCATTATTTTAATAAAGCAAAATAGATGTTCACAATGATAAAAACATGCAAAATCTTATATTTTAAACAGTGGACCATAACTGTCATTCTTGTCAGAGAAAAAACACTTTTTCTTGGCCATACTGACCTCAGACTGAACTTAAGCCCACTTTGGATAAACAATTACAACGTGAAGAAAACACAGTACTTTAAATTAAATTTTTTTATTAATAACAATATCTATGATGCATCATACCATTTGGATGTTTTACCAACATTAGCACTAGTGAGTTTTTTCTTATAATCGCTAACAAGTTTTGAAAAATTGTCTTTCACATTCACTTGATTCATTTTTTGTTTGGGTTGTTTGATGAAATCCTTCCTTTTTTCAGCTAAAGACTTTTTAACGTTTTTCTTCTTCTTTTTTTCCTTTTTAACGTTTTCGTAGTGCAACTTAGCCTGGGTGACCAGTTTATGTCGACTTCTCATTTTATCTTTAGTACCAGGTTTTGTGGTCACGCCACCAAATTTGGGTACTTCCGATTCTACAAGTTGACTACTGTCCGGTTTTTTGTTTTTGTTGATGGTTCTTCTAGAAATTTTACCATTTCTTTTGAATATTTTGTCGTTTTCGTCCGGTTTAAATGATTTGTTTAACGGGTTGTACTGTTTGGATTTTTCCAAACGATTCGTTCTAGCTTTGATAATTTTCTTATTTTCTATACTAAACGTTATTATTGGGCGTTTATGTTCGGAGAATATGTTGGGGTTGTTATTCAAATTTCTTAAAGCTGCTAAAGCGTTTTCGTGTTTGGTAAAAGTTACAAAACCATATTCTTTAGATTTCCCAACACCATTAGCATCTAGAATTTTCATATCGCGCATTATTCTTGCTTCTCTAATCACTGCTCCTGGTCCACTATATTTTTGAAAAAGTGTCCTCAATTTCACATCGTCCCAGCTGATTGGTAGATTGTGCACTACTAGACGTTCTTTTGAAACAAACATGTTGAGGTTTCTTAACATTTGAGTTTTGTATTGTTCAATTTGTAGTCGTTTTGCCATATCTGTTGTTGACACTCCTTCTGCTGCTTTGTGACCAGCCAATATCACTAAAAAAATTGGATATAGGTATACACAATTTTATATGAATTCCTACTCACCTCCTTCTTTAACTAAATAAAGATTTCTGGAATCTTTCGGCTGCATTTGGGTTTCTTTATCATTTTTAATTTTCTTATTAATATCATCTTTGTCTAGAGCTGTGTGACAATCCAAGATATTCCCTAACAATTTCAATTCAGTACCAGCACTCAATGCTTTTTCTGCATCCTCTTTGTTCTAAAATTAAATTTAATATTCTAATGTGATCACAGCTGTGTGTGTAATACTTTTCACTTACCACAAATTTTACAAAAGCAGTACCCTTTGAATGTTCCGTAAGCCTATCCATACATATAAGAGCATAGTAAACAGGTCCAAATTGCAGCATACATTGTTTCAAATCATTGTTAGTTGCATCAAAAGGGACGTTTTTAATAAACACTGTTTTTCCTTCATTTACATCATGTGAAATTACATGCGGTTTTTTTATACCTGCAATGGGTATTTTCTTTTCTTCAATTTCTTCTGCTGGATCTTCTTTACTTTCATCTGGATCTTCTTTACTTTCATCTGAATCTTCTTTACTTTCATCTTCTGAATCTTCACTCTCATTTTCTGAATTTGTTTTCGTATCAGAGTCGTTTTCAATTTTTACAGATTCGTTATCATCTTCTGAATCTTCTTCATCTTTGATTTCTATAATCTCCGTAGTTCCGTCTTCCTTCTTTATTTCTACCGTTTTTCTACTCTTTTCAAATTTATTTTTTGGCTGTGCAAAATCAACAAATATTTTTCTACCTAAAAAGTCGGTTTCATTTGTGTGGTGCCTAGCTTTTGCAGCTTTTTGGACTAGGCTAAATTGAATGAAAGCACAACCTATGAGTTTACCATCAGGACTTTTAAGGAGATCAACAGATGTGACTTCACCAAATTGTTCAAAATGTTCCTTTAATTTTTCTGGAGTTACCTTAAATGATAAGTTCTTTACCATTAGACGTGCTCTTTTTACTTTTAATAATCGTTTCGCTTCTTTCTTTCTTTCCAGCAACTTTGTTTTGACTTCTTCCTTGGTCAAAGATACTTTATTTTCTGAAAGTGGAAAAAATAATAAACATGAGATAATAGTTGTTGGTCAGAAATATTATTCAACACTTACTTCCATGTCCAACCATTTCAAAAAATTAAATTACAAATTGCACGTGTCATAACAAAATATAACCTAAATTTAATATTTGACGTTCTGTCAATAACTGTTGTGTTCTTCTTACGAAATCTGCTCGGGCAGATCAGCCAAGGCCTCCTACAACACTTAGAGGTGGCCTTGGATCAGCTGCTCTGGTCAAGGCCACCTCTAACACAAGGCCGGAAACCTAGATGTGGCAACGTGGCGCGACTTTCAAAAAGAGGGCCGATGAAAACGATTGTAGGCCTGAGAAATATGAAATAAATCAGGCTAAGAAACATTTTAAACGAATAAAAATCGAAATATATATGGGTAGACCAAAGAAAATAATACTGCAAAAGGTATTTTATTGATAAGAATATAAAATATGAATAAAATCAGCCTCTACAGCTGACAAGACATCACCTTAAAATAAATATAAATCAACTAAATACTGAATAAATTATGCTCAATTCTTACCTAGATTATCATTTATTCATTCAAATAGTTTTATACTACACCTGACATATGGTTCATCATTGTCAAATCCAATCAAATATAAATTATTGACACAGCCACTTCTCTAAATGAGCACTCAATTTAGATTTAATCTTCACAAAAATTCACTATCACATCACTATTTAACCATTCTTCTTGTTGTACCTGTCCTTATTCTTCCCATTCCAGGATTACTTCTTGCAGCTGGATTCTTCTCCACTGGAAGATATTTCGAGAGACGGGGAAATATTTGTGGTATTACATTTTCCTTTAACACAGGTCTTTTCCTTGTAAATGTCTTCAGATCACCATACTTATCCTTGTACACATCAGTTAATGAAATTTGATCTTTGGGGAAATATTTAATACTGAGTTTTATACACACTGAAGTTTGACTTAGTCCCCAATTTGTATGTAGGATCCTTTCTTCAGCTTATCACTGGGTGGAAACTACTGTAATATATCCTTCACTATTGAAATCATAATTACTAGTACAACTTTAGTACTGAACATTTTGCAGACATCTACAACAAAATAAAATATATAATAGAAGTGTTACTTATTAGTCGAGTTATTAGTTTATGAGTAAATAACTTTATTGGCTTAATTTATATAATTCATGTATGTTTAATGTGGCTTGATGGCTTAACAAGAATCAGAAATTGTATAATAATATGAAAATTAGGCTTGGTTCAAGTCACTTTTAAATAATTTCAATCAGTTTAAGAAAATTCTTAAACATCCTTTATTTGATACAATTACCATGTTATGCTTTAATTGCATTATATATTATATGAGTCCACATACTAGAGAGTATGTTTACAAATTATACTGATGCTAAAATCTTTTTATTTATATATATTATTAAATATCTTACCTCAAAAACAAACGGATGCAAACAGAAGTCTTATGTTGAAGTTGTCAGTCTGTTAACTGCGAATAACAAGCACCAAGTTCATAAAATCTATTTAAAAAGATTGTACACACTATTACAATCCTCTGATCATCTATTAAATATCACGAATTATAAATACAGAAGCACTATAAACGTAAATAAATATTATTTCACGGTCTCGCCATGATAGAAGTCTGACATGATAAGCCCTCTCTACAAAGTTGCCAAATTTCAGCATTCCGGCCTAGTGTTGTAGGAGGCCTTGGCTCTGGTCAGTTCAGGACATAGACAAATAAAAAAATATATTATATTTCTCTATGGTTCAGGATTTGATGTTTCTAACCTAAAATCATACTGAAACCACAACATTTTAAAAATTTAAACACACATGTTTGGATAATATAGAATTGAACAAATTACTGAAAGAAACAATGTCTTTAGAAGATGGTATGTATTGAAATAATTCTTTCTTGTTATATTCTGAAATCTCTAATTTTTTCACTTATTTATACATTCAAATTTGACTACAAACTACATAACAATTTATAGCAGATGGAATTCCTTACTCAGAACTTGCATCAGGAGGACCTCCTCTCGATGAAGAGGATTCTGATGGCTGGGATGAAATGGAAGTTAATGGTGAACAAACCAATTGTCTGTTCTGCCCTTTACAATTTCATACAATTGCTGTGGCTTTAGTTCATTGTCGAACTGAACATAAATTTGATCTACTATCTTTAAAAAATAAATATAATATGGACTGTTATTCATATATCAAACTAATAAATTATATCAGACTTCAGAAACCAGATCCCAGAGAATTAACAGAGTCTGAAATAGCTTTATGGGAAGATGATGTTTATTTGAAACCTGGTGATATGGAACCATGGCTTATGTATGGTAAGTTATAACTTTATTGAAATATCCAAGTGATATTAACTGTCTTTTTTCTCGTAGATTTTGATGATTTAGGTAGTGCACCATCTACACCACATTATGCTATAGATGGAAAAACTCCAATTAGTAATATAAATTTTTCTGATCTTCAAAGACAAATACAGGAACTGACTATTCAAGTAACTTATTATACTTATGATGTCTTCATACATAAATATGACACATCTTTTTAGGTCAAGCAAAAAGATCTGATGCTGGAAACTTATTATAAAGACATAGAAAAAATGAAAGAAGTTACCAGAACGATAGTAGAAGCTGGAGATACTGGAAGTAAAAAAATGGCACACAATGTAGTTTCTTCGGGATGTCAAAGTGGGGATTATTTCAATTCCTATTCACATTTTGGTATTCATCATGATATGCTTAACGTAAGTAAATAAAATTAAGTCGTTCCAGATTTTGTGCAATTTACGTATTTTAGGATAAAGTGAGGACAGACAGTTACAGAGATGCTATACTGAACAATTCTCAACTATTTTCAGGAAAACTTGTATTAGATTTGGGTTGCGGTACGGGTATTTTGTCCATGTTTTCCGCCAAAGCTGGCGCAAAGAAAGTATACGGTGTGGACCAGTCTGAAGTTATATATAAGGCGATGGATATTATTAGGTGTGTTGATGAAAGTATGCATGCATTATTTTGTACTGAATGTTTTAGGGAAAATAAATTGCAGGACCAAATACATTTAATAAAGGGACAACTGGAAAAAATGAATTTACCCGTGGAAAAAGTCGATATAATAGTCTCGGAGTGGATGGGCTACTTTTTATTATTCGAAGGAATGCTAGATAGTTTCGTATATGCAAGAGACACATATTTAAATCAAGACGGAATCATTTTACCTAATAGGTGTAATATAAGTATAGTAGGAGTGAGTGATATAGGTGAGAAAAATTTATTTAAGAACTTATTTAAATATTTAAATATCTTTTATTGTATAGATAGATATAATGGTGTAATAAAGTTTTGGGACAACGTATATGGATTTTCAATGCAATGTATGAAACATGAAGTTTTAAGGGAACCATTCGTAGAAATAGTTCCAGAGGAAAAACTTCTTACCAGTCCTCAAATAATCGTCGAATTAGATCTTAAAACGTGTACAATGAATGCTTGTATATTTAGGTAAACGTATTTTTTTATTGTACAGGGAGATTTAAATTAAAATGTATTTTACTCTTACAGTACAAAGTTCGCTTTGACAGCTACTAGAGATGGTGTTCTAACAGCTATCGCCGGTTACTTTGACACTTTTTTCGATTTAGATAATGAAGTAGAGTTTTCAACTGGACCAAATTCTACCAGAACGCATTGGCAGCAAACTGTATTCTTCTTACCGGATACGATAGATATGAAATCTGGTAAGATTTTTTAAATTTGAATATTTGGTGTTGAGTGAATGAATGAAATATTTTTAGGTGATACTGTCGAAGGGGTTTTAAGTTGTACTAGGTGTACGAAAAATGTGCGTGGATTATCGATTACTATAACTATTGGTAAAAAGAAATATCAATACGTCATGGACTGAAATCCGTGTTTGACGAAAATGTATATTACAAATAATCGAGTGTGTTTTTAATAAATTTCACTTACGATACAGTGTTTTATTTTCCTTTGAAAACAATTTATCAATAAACTGATATAAACACGAGTGAGAAGCTAGCTCCTAGATCCAAACGGGTGAAATCCATGGAAAAAAAATTCAGAAATAGATTGATAAAAATATAGTCTTTAGCTTGTTATATTCAAAAATTACTGACAAACGTTCCAAAGGTGAGAAAAAAAATAAAAATCAGATTTTTGAAAAAAGATACTTTACTTTATTTTCCCTCCTGTATCTACAAATAATGATGTCCATGGAAAAAAAATTCAGAAATAGATTGATAAAAATATAGTCTTTAGCTTGTTATATTCAAAAATTACTGACAAACGTTCCAAAGGTGAGAAAAAAATAAAAATCAGATTTTCGAAAAAAGATACTTTACTTTATTTTCTCTCCTGTATCTACAAATAATGATGTCCATGGGAAAAAAATTCAGAAATAGATTGATAAAAATGTAGTCTTTAGCTTGTTATATTCAAAAATCACTGACAAACGTTCCAAAGGTGAGAAAAAAATAAAAATCAGATTTTCGAAAAAAGATACTTTACATTATTTTCCCTCCTGTATCTACAAATAATGATGTCCATGGAAAAAAAATCCAGAAATAGATTGATAAAAATGTAGTCTTTAGCTTGTTATATTCAAAAATTACTGACAAACGTTCCAAAGGTGAGAAAAAAAATAAAAATCAGATTTTTGAAAAAAGATACTTTCCTTTATTTTCTCTCCTGTATCTACAAATAATGATGTCCATGGGAAAAAATTCAGAAATAGATTGATAAAAATGTAGTCTTTAGCTTGTTGTATTCAAAAATTACTGACAAACGTTCCAAAGGTGAGAAAAAAAATAAAAATCAGATTTTTGAAAAAAGATACTTTACTTTATTTTCTCTCCTGTATCTACAAATAATGATATCCATGGAAAAAAAATTCAGAAATAGATAGATAAAAATGTAGTCTTTAGCTTGTTTTATTCAAAAATTACTGACAAACGTTCCAAAGGTGAGAAAAAAAATAAAAATCAGATTTTTGAAAAAAGATACTTTACTTTATTTTCTCTCCTATATCTACAAATAATGATGTCCATGGAAAAAAATTCAGAAATATATTGTTAAAAATGTAGTCTTTAGCTTGTTATATTCAAAAATTACTGACAAACGTTCCAAAGGTGAGAAAAAAAATAAAAATCAGATTTATGAAAAAAGATACTTTACTTTAATTTCTCTCCTGTATATACAAATAATGATGTCCATGGAAAAAAAATTCAGAAATAGATTGATAAAAATGTAGTCTTCAGCTTGTTGTATTCAAAAATTACTGACAAACGTTCCAAAGGTGAGAAAAAAAATAAAAATCAGATTTTTGAAAAAAGATACTTTACTTTATTTTCCTCCTGTATCTACAAATAATGATGTCCATGGGAAAAAAAAATCAGAAATAGATTGATGAAAATGTAGTCTTTAGCTTGTTATATTCAAAAATTACTGACAAACGTTCCAAAGGTGAGAAAAAAAATAAAAATCAGATTTATGAAAAAAGATACTTTGCTTTAATTTCTCTCCTGTATCTACAAATAATGATGTCCATGGAAAAAAAATTCAGAAATAGATAGATAAAAATGTAGTCTTTAGCTTGTTATATTCAAAAATTACTGACAAACGTTCCAAAGGTGAGAAAAAAAATAAAAATCAGATTTATGAAAAAAGATACTTTGCTTTAATTTCTCTCCTGTATCTACAAATAATGATGTCCATGGAAAAATATTCAGAAATAGATTGATAAAAATGTAATCTTCAGCTTGTTATATTCAAAAATTACTGACAAACGTTCCAAAGGTGAGAAAAAAAATAAAAATCAGATTTTTGAAAAAAGATACTTTACTTTATTTTCCCTCCTGTATCTACAAATGATGATGTCCATGGAAAAAAAAATCAGAAATAGATTGATAAAAATGTAGTCTTTAGCTTGTTATATTCAAAAATTACTGACAAACGTTCCAAAGGTGAGAAAAAAAATAAAAATCAGATTTTTGAAAAAAGATACTTTACTTTATTTTCTCTCCTGTATCTACAAATAATGATGTCCATGGAAAAAAAATTCAGGAATAGATTGATAAAAATGTAGTCTTTAGCTTGTTATATTCAAAAATTACTGACAAACGTTCCAAAGGTGAGAAAAAAAATAAAAATCAGATTTTTGAAAAAAGATACTTTACTTTATTTTCTCTCCTGTATCTATAAATAATGATGTCCATGGAAAAAAAATTCAGAAATAGATTGATAAAAATGTAGTCTTTAGCTTGTTGTATTCAAAAATTACTGACAAACGTTCCAAAGGTGAGAAAAAAAATAAAAATCAAATTTATGAAAAAAGATACTTTACTTTAATTTCTCTCCTGTATCTACAAATAATGATGTCCATGGAAAAAAAATTCAGAAATAGATAGATGAAAATGTAGTCTTTAGCTTGTTATAATCAAAAATTACTGACAAACGTTCCAAAGGTGAGAAAAAAAATAAAAATCAGATTTTTGAAAAAAGATACTTTAATTTCTCTCCTGTATCTACAAATAATGATGTCCATGGAAAAAAAATTCAGAAATAGATAGATGAAAATGTAGTCTTTAGCTTGTTATAATCAAAAATTACTGACAAACGTTCCAAAGGTGAGAAAAAAAATAAAAATCAGATTTTTGAAAAAAGATACTTTAATTTCTCTCCTGTATCTACAAATAATGATGTCCATGGAAAAAAAATTCAGAAATAGATAGATGAAAATGTAGTCTTTAGCTTGTTATAATCAAAAATTACTGACAAACGTTCCAAAGGTGAGAAAAAAAATAAAAATCAGATTTTTGAAAAAAGATACTTTACTTTAATTTCTCTCCTGTATCTACAAATAATGATGTCCATGGAAAAAAAATTCAGAAATAGATAGATAAAAATGTAGTCTTTAGCTTGTTATAATCAAAAATTACTGACAAACGTTCCAAAGGTGAGAAAAAAAATAAAAATCAGATTTTTGAAAAAAGATACTTTAATTTCTCTCCTGTATCTACAAATAATGATGTCCATGGAAAAAAAATTCAGAAATAGATAGATAAAAATGTAGTCTTTAGCTTGTTATAATCAAAAATTACTGACAAACGTTCCAAAGGTGAGAAAAAAAATAAAAATCAGATTTTTGAAAAAAGATACTTTAATTTCTCTCCTGTATCTACAAATAATGATGTCCATGGAAAAAAAATTCAGAAATAGATTGATAAAAATGTAGTCTTCAGCTTGTTGTATTCAAAAATTACTGACAAACGTTCCAAAGGTGAGAAAAAAAATAAAAATCAAATTTATGAAAAAAGATACTTTACTTTAATTTCTCTCCTGTATCTACAAATAATGATGTCCATGGAAAAAAAATTCAGAAATAGATAGATGAAAATGTAGTCTTTAGCTTGTTATAATCAAAAATTACTGACAAACGTTCCAAAGGTGAGAAAAAAAATAAAAATCAGATTTTTGAAAAAAGATACTTTACTTTATTTTCTCTCCTGTATCTACAAATAATGATGTCCATGGGAAAAAAATTCAGAAATAGATTGATAAAAATGTAGTCTTCAGCTTGTTATATTCAAAAATTACTGACAAACGTTCCAAAGGTGAGAAAAAAAATAAAAATCAGATTTTTGAAAAAAGATACTTTACTTTATTTTCTCTCCTGTATCTACAAATAATGATGTCCATGGAAAAAAAATTCAGAAATAGATAGATAAAAATGTAGTCTTTAGCTTGTTATAATCAAAAATTACTGACAAACGTTCCAAAGGTGAGAAAAAAAATAAAAATCAGATTTTTGAAAAAAGATACTTTAATTTCTCTCCTGTATCTACAAATAATGATGTCCATGGAAAAAAAATTCAGAAATAGATTGATAAAAATGTAGTCTTCAGCTTGTTGTATTCAAAAATTACTGACAAACGTTCCAAAGGTGAGAAAAAAAATAAAAATCAAATTTATGAAAAAAGATACTTTACTTTAATTTCTCTCCTGTATCTACAAATAATGATGTCCATGGAAAAAAAATTCAGAAATAGATAGATGAAAATGTAGTCTTTAGCTTGTTATAATCAAAAATTACTGACAAACGTTCCAAAGGTGAGGAAAAAAATAAAAATCAGATTTTTGAAAAAAGATACTTTACTTTATTTTCTCTCCTGTATCTACAAATAATGATGTCCATGGAAAAAAAATTCAGAAATAGATAGATAAAAATGTAGTCTTTAGCTTGTTATAATCAAAAATTACTGACAAACGTTCCAAAGGTGAGAAAAAAAATAAAAATCAGATTTTTGAAAAAAGATACTTTAATTTCTCTCCTGTATCTACAAATAATGATGTCCATGGGAAAAAAATTCAGAAATAGATTGATAAAAATGTAGTCTTCAGCTTGTTATATTCAAAAATTACTGACAAACGTTCCAAAGGTGAGAAAAAAAATAAAAATCAGATTTTTGAAAAAAGATACTTTACTTTATTTTCTCTCCTGTATCTACAAATAATGATGTCCATGAGAAAAAATTCAGAAATAGATTGATAAAAATGTAGTCTTTAGCTTGTTATATTCAAAAATTACTGACAAACGTTCCAAAGGTGAGAAAAAAAATAAAAATCAGATTTTTGAAAAAAGATACTTTACTTCATTTTCTCTCCTGTATCTACAAATAATGATGTCCATGGAAAAAAAATTCAGAAATAGATTGATAAAAATGTAGTCTTCAGCTTGTTGTATTCAAAAATTACTGACAAACGTTCCAAAGGTGAGAAAAAAAATAAAAATCAAATTTATGAAAAAAGATACTTTACTTTAATTTCTCTCCTGTATCTACAAATAATGATGTCCATGGAAAAAAAATTCAGAAATAGATTGATAAAAATGTAGTCTTCAGCTTGTTGTATTCAAAAATTACTGACAAACGTTCCAAAGGTGAGAAAAAAAATAAAAATCAGATTTATGAAAAAAGATACTTTGCTTTAATTTCTCTCCTGTATCTACAAATAATGATGTCCATGGAAAAAAAATTCAGAAATAGATAGATGAAAATGTAGTCTTTAGCTTGTTATAATCAAAAATTACTGACAAACGTTCCAAAGGTGAGAAAAAAAATAAAAATCAGATTTTTGAAAAAAGATACTTTACTTTAATTTCTCTCCTGTATCTACAAATAATGATGTCCATGGAAAAAAAATTCAGAAATAGATAGATAAAAATGTAGTCTTTAGCTTGTTATAATCAAAAATTACTGACAAACGTTCCAAAGGTGAGAAAAAAAATAAAAATCAGATTTTTGAAAAAAGATACTTTAATTTCTCTCCTGTATCTACAAATAATGATGTCCATGGAAAAAAAATTCAGAAATAGATAGATAAAAATGTAGTCTTTAGCTTGTTATAATCAAAAATTACTGACAAACGTTCCAAAGGTGAGAAAAAAAATAAAAATCAGATTTTTGAAAAAAGATACTTTAATTTCTCTCCTGTATCTACAAATAATGATGTCCATGGAAAAAAAATTCAGAAATAGATTGATAAAAATGTAGTCTTCAGCTTGTTGTATTCAAAAATTACTGACAAACGTTCCAAAGGTGAGAAAAAAAATAAAAATCAAATTTATGAAAAAAGATACTTTACTTTAATTTCTCTCCTGTATCTACAAATAATGATGTCCATGGAAAAAAAATTCAGAAATAGATAGATGAAAATGTAGTCTTTAGCTTGTTATAATCAAAAATTACTGACAAACGTTCCAAAGGTGAGAAAAAAAATAAAAATCAGATTTTTGAAAAAAGATACTTTACTTCATTTTCTCTCCTGTATCTACAAATAATGATGTCCATGGGAAAAAAATTCAGAAATAGATTGATAAAAATGTAGTCTTCAGCTTGTTATATTCAAAAATTACTGACAAACGTTCCAAAGGTGAGAAAAAAAATAAAAATCAGATTTTTGAAAAAAGATACTTTACTTTATTTTCTCTCCTGTATCTACAAATAATGATGTCCATGGAAAAAAAATTCAGAAATAGATTGATAAAAATGTAGTCTTCAGCTTGTTGTATTCAAAAATTACTGACAAACGTTCCAAAGGTGAGAAAAAAAATAAAAATCAGATTTATGAAAAAAGATACTTTGCTTTAATTTCTCTCCTGTATCTACAAATAATGATGTCCATGGAAAAAAAATTCAGAAATAGATTGATAAAAATGTAATCTTCAGCTTGTTATATTCAAAAATTACTGACAAACGTTCCAAAGGTGAGAAAAAAAATAAAAATCAGATTTTTGAAAAAAGATACTTTACTTTATTTTCCCTCCTGTATCTACAAATGATGATGTCCATGGAAAAAAAAATCAGAAATAGATTGATAAAAATGTAGTCTTTAGCTTGTTATATTCAAAAATTACTGACAAACGTTCCAAAGGTGAGAAAAAAAATAAAAATCAGATTTTTGAAAAAAGATACTTCACTTTATTTTCTCTCCCGATCTACAAATAATGCTAAAGACTACATTTTTGTTAATACAATGGAAAGAAAAACACTTTTTGAATTTTAAGTTGTTTATATTTAAAAAATATATTACAATCAATTCCTATCTAAATTAATAATTTACTTAGCACAAAATCAAAAGACACTATTTGAATCCGTTGTCTCGTACCCTAAAAACTTGATTAAGAGGACTGAAGGTTGTTCGTTGAGTCGTGAAAAATGGTACCCGTCTGTTGAAATCTACTTGGACATCAGCTCTTAATATTACCACACCTAAACAATTAAAAATATGGTTATAAGTTGTAAAGTAATAAATGTGAAAATATTTGAAAATTCACTTTCTGAAACCGCTCTTTAGGAAGATTCTCTTTTTTCCATGTGTGTATTTTTAAATCGCATATCATTATTATTAAAGGAAGGTACAATTTATCAATATATGATAATATGTATAAAGTGTTGCCTATACTTAGATGCTGTCAGCTCGAATAATGTATGGATTATTTTAAGGATAATGGATAATTACCTGAAGGATTCACTTTTACTTTGATTTTGGTTTGAGGGGACAGTACTCCGTAGTCTACATCTTCATATAAATCCTGAAAATAAAATTTTAATAATTCACCAAACCTACAAAATCTTCATCAACAACAATAAACATTGTTCTGCCTTGTAAATTCCCTTTCCATGTAATTTCACAAACAGTTTATTTTCGCTTGCTAATTATTCATAATTCGAAGCTTTCTTACAAACATACAAATCATTTTTGTTTTTACAAAGAGATGTGAAAGTTTCAAAACGAGTAGGTAATGTATGCATTGTTGCAAAATGTAAGTTATTAATATTGAAAAACAGTTACATGTTGTTGTATTCTAACTTGGTCCAAAAATATACAGAGTGGAACTATTATATCATTCAAGGTGCTGTTAAATCTACTGTTTTAGGGGAATATATGAATATTATTAGTCCTTACTTCAACTCTATATCCAGTGGGTGACGTTAGACCTAATTCTTTGAGAGTTACAGCTACATCGGATGGAGTACCGTCAGTACGTCTGTTTACAAAAGCTATGGCGTAGGAAAAGTAACTTTGAAATAACGGAGTTATCGGTCTCGACCAAATTTCAATTCCTTTATGCTAAAAACAAAAAAAAAATCATGGTATATAATGAAATTTCCCAGAATTCGATCAGTTACCTTATATATTCTTCGTCCTTGTATCCCTAATGGATCTTGATCTACAGCTATGATTTTCTTATTCTGTAATATGGCTTTGTACTCTGGCCTTATGGTTCTTAAATCTACTGACATCAAAAGGGGAGCAGCTAAAATGGCCCAAATCGCCATTTGCGTTTTGCTTTGTTCATAACTCAGTCCAAAATTTCCAATAATCAACTGTAACAAAGAAAATATTTAAATATAACATTGAACAAATATTAATATCCGCCCTGTATGTGACTCGAACTCACGACAATAATTACACCCAGCTGCTTTCTATTTCTATCATTTGGAAGGTAAATCGGCACTTAATAATAGTTCAAACGTTTGCTGGAAATAATAAATACTATTGCAAGAAAGAGTTTGAAAGAATTAGAGCGTTCACGATATTTTTATTGGATTAAATTGTAGTTATTTAATAAACGCACTTGCTGGGATTGAAAATGAGAGTAAATTCTTCCAACAATCATAATTGATAAACTGTATCCAGTAACGGAAAAATTAGATGGACACTATAGTCGAAGAGAGGAGGACAACTCCTCGGGAGCATGTACAATGGATCACATGTGGCTACAGATACAGAATATGCATCCAACTTAGAATACATCACGCATGGTCTTTTGTTTACATGCGGTTTTAATGCGTTTAACTTGCTTAGTGACATGTTAAGTGTGTTTGCTTTATTATTACTTGATTACACACCCAGTATATTGTTCTTTTTTTAACATAAACAGAATTGAAAACAAAACTAAAAAGAATATATTCATAAGACATTTGTTATATTATGTTAATGATGAATCTTAACGTCAATCAGTCTTTTCATTTCTAATTTCACTTACACGTTTCCCACGATTGAATAAGCGTGAACTAAAAACAATTTATTGCCTAAAATTGCTCGATTACATATACCGGATGATTATTTAAGTAGTGGTTTTAATGAATGTCAACTATTTGGCTCGGCAGCGCAATATATTTGTTGAGTAACAAATGTGAACAGGTTGTAAAAGTAGGATACGATAAAAGTAATTCCAATGAGAGAGCAAAAAATATTAATATGAATGTGTAAGCATTGTTAATTAAGAATTCATCTTGAAATTCTTCAATTCAAATATATCTAGTTAATAATCTTTAATTTTATTGCAATAATATATTGGAGAAACCTGGTAAAAGAATAAAGAACAAGCATTAGGAAACATATAGCTCACTTCCTTTGTGTGATTTGTAGCGTTTTGTTTTGAAAACTTTCACACGACATCGATTGTCAAATTAGTACCTATTGTTTCCGGAAGGACACTATGAATACATTATCACTTGCCAAATTCTCATTGCGAGTAAAAATTTTCTTATACTTACGTCAACAATTAACACACATACGACTTCTCATAAATACTTGATTTCTATTACGATAATAATTTGCATTTAATTAAAAATGCAAGTCACAGTGGAATATTAGTTGACAAAGTCAAGAAAATATTGCAATTTAATTCCTTCGTGTGTCTTGTAATTGTGTAATTGGAATGAAAGCGTAACAGAAACAGGAACTGTTTGAATGTGTGTTTATAAATAAGTCTGGTGTACTGAATAAGGTTCAATAATACCGAAAATTTCTATGTTTAAGTTTTATAAAGTTAAATCTTCAATTAATCGACAGAATTCCCTATTCTAGCAGACGAAAAGCTAAACCAAGCCTCTAATTACTACGAATAAATCATTAATTAGAATGACCCACTTCATTTTTACACTCTGAACCAATTTATTCAGTAATTGACTCCAATAAACTTGGAAATCTTGAAAAAATATACACATATATAGGTATATCTTTGTATAAAATAAACTAATTTCATTTAAATATGTTATTCTGCATTATATATGACCTTATCCTTAATAACTAATTATTAGTTGCAATGCATTTAATTGTATTCATAATATTATAATATCTGTTACATTGTTACATAATACGGCCTTTGTCAAATCATGAAATTCATTACTGTCGTTGAAGGGTATCTTTGCGTAAATTTCCATAGGTAAAACCTGTGACAAATGTGCTTTATTTCACTTAAATTCTCGGATATTCTGATCTAACATACATGTTTATATTTCTCGCTACTCCTAACTCCTTTTACGTCATTGCCACGTGTTTTTAACTTCACATTTCCAATATTTTATGTATTTTTTTTGTGAGTTCTTTGAAAATAACTGTTACATCTCTATTCAAGAAATTGAGAACCACGCACCTATAATTTTAAGGTGCGGGATAATAGTTACGCGTGTTCTGGAAACAATTATATGAATCATTATTTAGTTCATTATACACTGTACTCAATCAAACCACAATAACATCATAACCATGTAAAAAAAATGAGAACTTACCATATCAGGATCGTTCCAATGACCAGGTCCGGCGTTAGCGATAAGCACATCTTGATTATTTCCATAATAATCGATAATACTTTCCACACTGGCCCAAGAATCTTGAATATCATCGAAATTCCTCCACATGTTGCAGTGTTGGATGATTGAAGTGAAATTCGGCTGCATTCCAGAATAAATTTGATAAACTGGCCAACTGCAGGAATAGATTATCGGTCGACCGGTCCTGTTCAAGTGAAATCCTGGAAATAATCGTCAAAAAATAAAGAAGATAATATATTTTAAAATAACGTTCACTTACCAAACTCTGGATAACCTCTATCCATATCTCTTGGATGTGCGTAGCATCCATCTAACTTTACGTAATCCACATCCCATGATGCAAATGTTTCGGCGTCTCTTTGAAGGCTGCCCAGTACTCCGGGATATCCCGCGCACGTGTAGTTACCGTAATCTTCGTAGATGCCGAATTTTAAGCCTTTGGCGTGAACCTGAAAAATTTATAAAGACAATGATTTAAAATAATGCCAAACCTGTATATAATTATTTTCTTTTTGCAAATCATTGTTTTAAAAAGAAGACAATAGATATGATAAAAAAAAACAAAACAATTTGTATTAATATTCAAATCATTTTAATTACTTTCAGCTTAATTTATATAAAAAATTCATTGTTTATAACCTTGGGCATCCACTATTGTGTCTTTCAACTATTAAATAATCTTTGATATTTAATTTGGCGGTCTGGTGAACAAGTGTCCTCTTTGTTCTAAGTTTCAGATTGAAAAGTGAAGTATAGTATTGAATGCTTCAATAGTATTTGCTACAATTATAAGTCCCCATCATTACAATTATTTTTCTTTACAACAAGTAACACGTTTAGTAAGGGAAAGTGTTTTGTTTGCAAATAATACTTTCTACGGCGACCATAAATGTTTTCATGTTAATAATTATTAATAAACATTATTTTTTAATGAAACTTATTAAATATAATAAGATGCAATCAAGCGGCTAGTTAGTATCTCGTTTTTTCTTGATTTTATTCACAAATTTTCTAGATTCCTGGCTAGACTTCTTTGCAAGAACATATAGGCAGCTTTTTCAAAACCCTTAAACACTTTAGACTGCGAGAGAGCTGCAGATTTCAAACAAAATAAGGCCATGCTGGTAGACTTCAAGACCTTTGTGTACTTTTAGAGATAAAAAATACAAAATAAAGGACTACACATAGCAAATAGACTTACATAATCAGCTAAGGACTTCATTCCTCGAGGAAACCTCAATCTGTCAGGGACGAGCTCCCCATAAACACTTCGGTCTTTCTCCAACCAACAATCGTCGACATTAATGTATTCATATCCAGCGCTGGCGTATCCTTCGCTGACCAGGATATCAGCCATCGTCCTGAATAGATTTTCACTAAAAAAAATATACATTGTTCTAACATAATCAATTTCAACATTTTGGGATTCACGTGTCATCGGTATAATAAAGTTTATTGCAAAATTATTTAATTAATTGTGACCTTTTTATTGTTAAAGATGTAACCTATTGTGAACTGAGCCATACTACAATGTTATCATCGTTTATCTAACGAATTATATTTATTAACTAAAATGAAGTTTTTAATTTTTTGTCGAAAGTTAAATATTATTAAGGTCGTGAGGACTTGTTCGTTCTAGTTTACTCGTTTTTTTTTCATCCATTTTGCAATTGTGTTGCTATTCCGTAAGCTCCTATTGAATCGTGTTTGAAAGACAACCTTTACCCAGTTACTTGCCTTTGGGCATTCATCAATTGTGGAGTTAATGATCCCATTCATCAATTTATACTGTTTAAATCGGCATTCTACTTTAAATTAACGGTATATCCTGTTTTTTATGTACAATAAAACAGAATTTTTACCTTCCTCCGTTGTTTGAAACCTGCAGAATGAATATATGTTGATTTCTTGTTCAATAAATTTTCGTATAACGCAGGAAGTCTAACAATATTGGCAGCATTGGACCCAAGTATAGTGGTAATGGTACACAGACGGCTCAAAAGCAATAGGAGGAGCTGGGATAGGAGTGTTTGGGCCAGAAACCAAACACTCTGAAAGCTTGGGAAAAACCACAAGTATCTTTCAAAGGAAATCCACGCCATAAGAAAATGCGTCCAGTTCAATATAGATAAAGGATACAAAAGACATTGAGCTCTTATAAAATCACATATTCTTCTGGGTGACTACAACCTGTTGAGATCAAATTAATGTAACTACATACTTCCCAGCTGCACTGCTCTCCAGAATCCTAGAGCACAGTACCAGGGAGATTACTGGATAGAAGAGGAGCATTTATCTAAGTTGAAGCCTGCAGATATCCTAAAATTTCTCCGGGAAATAGGACTAAAGGAGCTGCTAGTTTCTGAGACTCTCTTTAGAAACTGAGTAGAAGTTAGGGGGCACAATAGGTCTCTATAGTGGTATAATTTGATCGGTAAATTCAAACGGACAAAGAAAATACGATCAACGTTACCGAGCTGTTCCTTATGGAAGCTGGTGATGATATTTTCGAAAAATAAGCGTATTATAGGCTACAAGGGTCCATCTACTATTACCTAGCACTTTGAAGCTACCTTAAAACATGTTTGGATCATCAAATTTAAGTTGATCAGAGATGATTTTCAACATCTTTTTATTAATTTCACTTGTATGTATGTTTGTAGCACTGAAAACTATTACATTATTTATTGACTGAATCAAACCATGCAGGTGTTGAATTTCAAAAAACACACACACCTATATACCAATTCGTATACCCAAAGGCGTAAAAATAGCAATTTCAAATAATTCAGTTTGTCGGTTGAAAGTATCTTATAGAATTGAAGCAGCCTTGTGCTTTCCTTATTAGTTAAGCAATATGTATTTACTGTATCTTTGCGTGTTCACTTTTACATGCTGTTCGCTCTTGTTTTGTCAGCAATATTGAAATCGAAAACCGAGACAGAAAGATACAAACGAACGAATGAGATAATTTCCACACTCTCGCCAATAAATATTGTGAATTGCTTAATATTTTTACGTTTTGTTTACATTCAACTATCACCATTTTGATATTGACAATGTATCTTAAGATGGTGAATGAAACAAAGCAAACCTACTGGTATATTTTTCAAGCAGAAGGAAATAAAAACTCGAACGATAGATTACTTCTGTTTTTGGAATCTAGAATTTACTGCTGTACATTTTACTTTATATGGTTACAACTGCAGTAATTAACCTTATTTTGGAATAAAAACTTTTAGGTTATGTTTCCGCATAATTCATACAATGTAACTATATTAAATAATATTATTCTCACTTGTTCTTTCTTTCCAAATAGAAGCGATAAGTTTAACATTACCTTATACAATTATCTGGATCATTTTTACAATCTGTGTTACATCTAAACCGCTCCCAAGCCAGCCATCCCATCGGTGGCGTCCTTGCTAGTCCATTTTCCAGAGTAGTAACTTTAGTTCCTAAATAAAATACCACTAATGCCAGTACCAACCATATCTTGTACATTTCACTACAGGTACTCAGGTGTAACCTGAAAATAATGTTGATTTTATCATATCAGCAAATAATAAGTAAATTTATATCGACTGGAGGACATTTTTTTAAATAATTAACATAAACACTTAAAATTTCAATATATTGTTGACAATAGGTACTATACACCTACTGTCATTTTTGATAGACATTTATTTTATGCACAGTGAAATCTAAAACGTCAGAAATAATTACAAAGATGAAATTTCATAAAGTACGTGTGTAGACAGCTTTGGGCAAATAAGTGTTAAACATATTTTGATTAAAAACATTAAAAACAATTCTGATGTAACTGGTAGATGAATTGACAAAAGTAAACCGAATGTTATTTGCTTAAGTGCAAGTATATACGAGATGGAGATTATGTATGACGTTTCTTTCAATGATTACGGTAATGAGTCTTACAACATGATTTCATTATTTCTTAGTTAATGAAACGGTACATACATTCTATTTATAAACAACTCTTGAGAGTTTAATGATATACATGAACTGTGGTTATTTTACTTTCATTTCTTTATTGTTAAAAAAGTTTTTGTTTCAAATTTTAGTGTAAGGTCAGTGTTTTCAGCAAAATCTGGTTCTTTTTATGAGAATGGCAGTTAATATTTGCTTTAAAGATGGTAATACTTTCAATAAATATACGAGAATCTATGAAAATATTGGATTAAATTGGTGAAAAGGAACTGTCCAACTGAAATATCGACCAGATTAAAACGTTGCCAAGCCTTAAAAATGGACTTGCTTCCTCTTCATGACATTTTAATTCAGACATTTGTTTTAATAAAACGAATGATTTGAATAAAAAGTGTTGAATACCTTCACTTTATATAACTTTATATATGATATAATTAAATATCTAAATGAATAAATATAAACTATGTACTTGTAGACAATTTTTTTTATATAAAATAGTTGTACACTTCACTTTCACTTGTTAGTTGTCCTATTTCCTTCGAGATCCTTTCATAAAACCAGATCATATGCAAATTTCTGCTCGACTTCATCACACTCGAATTCTTAGATCGGATGTAATCGTGAAACTCGAGAATATACTTTTATTAAAATGTAATTGTAAGAAGCTAAAGAAAACCTACCGTTTTCATTTGGTTGATAAATTGGAGAACCCTCTGTATAAATATTTCTAAAACTCATTATAACTGAGACTAGAAACAGAATCTTACAGAATATACCGGTCAAAATGCAAATATGAAGAATTTAAAAAAAAATCACATTCTATAGTATTTATTATCCCCTATTTTTCGTATCATACTGTATATAAGGCTTGAAATATTAAGAATTCATATTCAAAACACAACAAACATATACTTTTTGACTTGACCCTGTATGAAATATTGAATTAGCCAATTTGACAGCCTGCTTGCTGCTTTTCCAATTTTAGAAACCAAAAAAATACTTCTTGACATGATCCTGTATGAAATATAAATTAGCAGTCGTACTAAATATTCATGAAACAAAAATTTTCCCGAAAAAAATATCATTTTTGAAAAACTTTTTAATTTTAACTTCCTGTATCTCAAAAACTAGTAATAGCACTGAAATGTGGATTCTTTCGTTCAGTACCCAAGTTAAAATTTATAAACTCATAGATACAAAAAAGAATCCACTGAACTACATAAATTCAACAATTTATTATTCTTAATTTAATTGTCTTAGCATAATATCATTTCCTTTTATATTGTAAATTGTAAAAATATCATATATTATTTCTTTAAAATTCCATATTACAAATACGACGTTATATAAATATCTCTCTAAATAAATAATTTAATGTATTTATGAGGTACACGATATTTATTCGACCAGCAAAAAATGCAACAAAAAAATCCTATCGCCTGTGCCTGTTACATTGTTAACTCGGAAACAAATGAGCGTATGACTTCTGTCACTGGCATTAAGGGCGAGATATCGGTGAATTGACGGTCGTGTCGTGCATTCGGAATGAAAATTTAGAAAAATTTAATATTAAAATTAAAAATTAAGTGGAAATTTATATCGGTTCGATTTATAAGACAGTATAGTGCGGTTTTACTGTATAATAGTGACATTTTACGTGAAAATTAAAACGTGAACATTATCAGTGACTGTGCTTGGATGACAATGGAAATTTCATATGGCGAAAAAGCTTCCTGAGATCTTCAAATGGTAAGATGCATGTTTATTATTGTTATATTATAATTTAAACTCATATTTTGTAACTTCTTTGTCTTCCTAATTTAAAATTTCTACTAAGTAAGTAGGTAAGGTGATCATGCGCAGATGTTACATGTTTCCGAATACTAATCACTTATTAAATTCTACTTCTTTTTTATTATTGAGAAAGTAGGCTATTCGCATTAAAGTGTAATCATTTGGTAAAGACCAGACATTTTAAAACTGAAGAAGAGGTGTCAATTTGTTATTTTTATTTGTTTACCATCGTTTTTTGCTACGTTGATTATTTGTAAACATATAATTAGAATAATAATGAATTTACAACTGAAATAGTGCCATATTATTATTATTGGATAAAGTTTAGAGAATCTTTAAAAGTTGAAAATAATTTTATTACTTGTAAACATACGAAATTTGTGATTATTCAAAACTAAGTTGAAATTATACAGGGTATTTTGTTTATATTGATTGATGAGAAAGTTAAAATTGAAAAAAAATACATTATAAGTAGTTGTAGTTAAAAGAAGTTCTAACTAAATTTTGAATGTTGCAATAATTTGTTTTAAAATATTCATATGAATAATAGGATACTGAATATGAAGGGAATAAGACCTGGCTGGTTGGTAAAGGGGCTAAATCAACCCCTAAATTTTTAAAAATATTTTTTTTCCAAAAATATCATAGAGAAAGTTTAAAATTTTTATGTTTTTCATTTAATAATAAAATTATTAAAAAAATATTATATTTTTGATGTGATGCCTACCTGATGCTTAATAATAATTTGGCTAGACTGAATAGTGACCTATCGTAAGGAGGGGTGTCTTCTTGCTCATCTGTGAACGTTATATCTTCAACCCCCTCCCTCCAATGGTCACCCCTTCCAACTTTAAATTGTTTTCTTAAATTTCATCTCGTTCCAGGACTCCTTGACTATTATACTTATTACAAAATAACACAGTTTATATAATTAAGTGGATATTATTTAATGACCAAGTTTGTCAGTATGACCATTAATTTTGAAATAATCGTCTGAAATTGTATAATTTTCACGTTATATTTATAAACAGTGAAAAATCAACAGTTAATAAATTAAATTGTGAGCAATTTTAGTGCCATAGCCAACTTTTTAATTGATTCAGTCGTGTACAGTATCAGAAATAACGAAGTTTACGTCCAAAATTTGAAAATGTTTGACCATAATTTGTTTCTAAATATAGGTGTAGGTATGTATGTATTTTTTTGGGGTAATATTTACTGAGACCTGAAAGATCTATTGTGCCCCCTTACTTCTGACGAAAGTCTCTGAAGCTGGTAGCTCCTTCAGTCCTATTTTCCGTAGGAATTTCAGGATATCTGAAGGCTTCAACTTAGGTAAATATTCCTCTTCTATCCAGTAATCTCCCAGGTACTGTGCTCTAGGATTCTGGAGTGCTGTGCTGTTGGAAAGTATGTGGATGGAGGTTTCTTATTCCATGCCACAGTATCTGCATCTCCACCCTATACAACTTTATCCACTATAGTATCAATAAAACCAAATATTTCTCATCATTTAGGATTTTCCGTGATAGAGTAGCTTGTAATACATTTTTGGAACAATTTCCAATTTTTTTTAAATAAAAATACCTTCAAAAAATGGTACATAGAAGCCATATTTACCCGATTTTCTTGTGATTAATGTTGAAATTTAGAGGGTTTGTGAAAAAATACTATCAAAAACTTCCGTATATCAGTGAAATGAAGTCACAGTTAGTTTTATGGACACATATTATCATTTGTTGATGCAGTTGCTGATAATGACCTAGTTTAGTATTAGCTTGTTTACAAATTCAATCTTACTGTATAATAAACAACTTTTAAACTATTAAAAAATGTTGTTAACCTACTAAACTGTCGTCAACAAAAAAGTGCTTCAAATTTTAAATTAAACATCAAGTTTAAATTTAATAAAATTTTATCTTTCATGAGAAAATTTAAGAAAATACGTCAAAAATCATAAAAAGGGGGAGGTTTTTTTCGTTTTTTATTAGTTTAACCGAAAAAATCGTGGCTGTATGATTAAAGCTTGGATTTCGTGACAATTAAAATTAATTTTTAAATTAAATTTGTCGCTTTTAAATGTCGCTAATGGTATGGATCAATAAAATAGACACACTTTCACTTTGTCCATTTAATATACAGAGATCACACAAAAAATTGTTGAAAAAAATTATAATTGCAAGCAAAGAGAATAATAAACTTATCAAACTACATAGTTTAATTCAATTCTAAATGACAGTAAATAAAATGATATCATTGACACACGCAGATTGTTCTTGCCGTTTAAAAAATCAATGACCTTGCAGCCAAGAAGCTACGACAGTGCTTGGAATTTATGGAAAATATTTGACCGAATATGTACATTTTTTATTTAATTAATGAACGCGACTTCTCTTCACTATAATTTTCGCCAAATGCTAATAAAAAAGTGAAAACTAAATTTGTTTAACATTTACATAATATAAAGTAAATATTATACAATGAATTTTTTGAAATGTATATTTTATACAAAATATTGTAATGTAATCAACCATTTTAGAATCTACAGTAAATGTACAACATCATTGATTTTCTAGTCATCACATTTTTTAAATAAATCGCTAACGAGAAGACTTTGGTTCAAAATTTTCAATCGGAAACAATTAAGACTTATCAGAATCACCCTGAACATTTAAATTTTGTAATTTTCATCCTGATTTATGCAAGCGTCATCAATTTTCAACTTAAATTATTCGATCTTGAACATTATTTCTTCATCTTTGAATTAATACAAAATATATATACAATCACTTTTACCTTGACAATATTTCTGTAACTTCCAAGAAGGCTACCAACCGGTTGATTTTGTCTTATTTATATCAGAAAAGCTAAAGATTTTTAATATTATTTTTGAATAATATTAATATATATTTTATAGTTTTTTTAAATATCACCTTTGTCGAAGAAAGCCGCTTAGAAATACATCTCTGTACACTGAAACACATTTGTAAGAGGTAACTTAACCACATCAAAATGTGGCAGACCGCTTATTAAAAACACATTGGAGTTAAAATATTTTGAAACGAAATGAAGTAAAATATTAAAAGACATCCTCGTGGGATACAAGTGAAAGCTTGTGAATTAATTAGTTTTTAAAACATAGGTATATGAAATGTCAAAATATATACAGTGTGGAATCATCTCGGTCTACCAAAAATATTATCAGGTGTGTTTCATTTAATTTACCACCAATTGTATATCTGGAAGGAAGGAGAATGCAGATATTGTGTCATGGAAGAAGTTTCTTCTCCATCCACATTCTTTCCAACTGCACAGCACTCCAGAATTCTAGAGCACAGTACTTGGGAGATTACTGGATAGAAGAGGAACATTTACCTAAGTTGAAGCCTGTAGATATCCTAAAATTCCTTCGGAAATAGGACTAGAGGAGCTACTAGGTTCAGAGACTCTCCTCAGAAACTGAGTAGAAGTAAGGGGGCACAATAGATCTTTCAGTTGGGATTCTATTTGACATAATTCGTTTGTTTAAAAATATTATTTACCTTGATCCTTATAATTCACAAACAAAATGGTATTTTTCAACTTGTTATCCACCCTCATTCACTGCGAAGGTTCCGTTTGAAAAATTCACTGATTTAAACTGAGCACGAGAACGGGTACTATACATACAACATTCGACCGCGACCGCGATGAAACACCAAATACAAAATTGAAGTTTGTGAGAGCAAGAGACTGTGGATTATTGCTGCTGAAGGTAGGGCTTCGGTAGTGTAGAGATGGTAACTCCTATTTATGAGTGTAGTAAAAATATACCGGAAGAATGTTTATTTAATAATTAATATAAAAGGATTGGATTCGTATTTTTTCACACGTGTCTATGATTAAAATGTGGAACTTGATATAAATATACTTCCTTATAATTTGTATTGTTGAAATTATGAGGTATATTTGAAAGAACTTGAGGAATATCTTTTTGGATAATTTACTTTTTGATCGTGCCCCGTATAGAGTCCAAAGTTGGATGAAATGAGAGTCAGAATTATTCCAAGTCACGATTTTGATACAAATGCTGTAATACAACGTGTTTTTGAATTCCGTGCTTTCTTGATAGTCGTTAACGAAGCCAAAAAATTTTTGTTGTCCCTATTAAAAAGAAACTTTATATTAACTAACCACAACCATTCAAATTGTTCTTGATGAACAACGACTGGAGGATTAATAGTATGAATAATTCTAAGCTGTTATTAATATTGTGGTCGTAATAAAGCGAAGTTAGTCTTTATAGAGATTCTTAATGCGATGGGTCTAGGAGCAATGCATGACTTGTTCTACAGAGAATTTGATGTTGCGTTAATTTTTCTTTGTTTGGTTTTGAGGAGACGCCAACACATTTTTTCTCCTTCAAATGAAATCATAATATTTTCGAAAATCCACTTTTCAAAACTAAAAGTACTCATAACTCGACTAATATCATAGATATAACGTTCTAGTCTTCGGCAATCGATTCAGCGGAAAATTTTACGTATTCCAGTGTATTTTAAGTCCATAATTACGACCAGGGAAGAAGTTAGCACATTGCAGTTTACATTAAATATTTCCATACCTACCCCTTGCTTCAAAATTTTCGACAAAAAATACGTTTTTGACATAAAAATTGCTCAAAATTTGTCTGGAGGGGTTTTTTAATGTGAAAAATCGACTGACACAGTCTGTTTTTGTCTAAAATCATTTTTTCTCCTTCAAATGATGTCATGAAATTTTCGAAAATCCACTTTTCAAAACTAAAAGTGCTCATAACTCGACTAATATTATAGATAGAACGTTCTAGTCTTCGGCAATAGATTTAGCGGAAAATTTTACGTATTCCAGTGTATTTTGAGTCCATTGTTCCGACCAGGAAAGAAGTTAGCAAATTGCAGTTTACATTAAATATTTCCATACCTACCCAAATTTTCGACAAAAAATACGTTTTTGACATAAAAATTGCTCAAAATTTGTCTGGAGGGGTTTTTCGATGCGAAAAATCGGCTGACACAGTCTGTTTTTGTCTAAAATCATTTTTTCTCCCTCAAATGAAGTCATGAAATTTTCGAAAATCCACTTTTCAAAACTAAAAGTGCTCATAACTCGACTAATATTATGGATAGAACGTTCTAGTCTTCGGCAATCGATTCAGCGGAAAATTTTACGTATTCCAGTGTATTTTGAGTCCATAATTTCGACCAGGAAAGAAGTTAGCACATTGCAGCTTACATTAAATATTTCCATACCTACCCCTTGCTTCAAAATTTTCGACAAAAAATACGTTTTTGACATAAAAATTGCTCAAAATTTGTCTGGAGGGATTTTTTGATGCGAAAAAACGACTGACACAGTCTGTTTTTGTCTAAAATCATTTTTTCTCCTTCAAATGAAGTCATGAAATTTTCGAAAATCCACTTTTCAAAACTAAAAGTGCTCATAACTCGACTAATATTATAGATAGAACGTTCTAGTCTTCGGCAATCGATTCAGCGGAAAATTTTACGTATTCCAGTGTATTTTGAGTCCATAGTTACGTTCAGGAAAGAAGTTAGCACATTGCAGTTTACATCAAATATTTCCATACCTACCCCTTGCTTCAAAATTTTCGACAAAAAATACGTTTTTGACATAAAAATTGCTCAAAATTTGTCTGGAGGGGTTTTTTGATGCGAAAAATCGACTGACACAGTCTGTTTTTGTCTAAAATCATTTTTTCTCCTCCAAATGAAGTTATGAAATTTTCGAAAATCCACTTTTCAAAACTAAAAGTGCTCATAACTCGACTAATATTATAGATAGAACGTTCTAGTCTTCGGCAATCGATTCAGCGGAAAATTTTACGTATTCCAGTGTATTTTGAGTCCATAATTCCGACCAGGAAAGAAGTTGGCACATTGCAGTTTACATTAAATATTTCCATACCTACCCCTTGCTTCGAAATTTTCGACAAAAAATACGTTTTTGACATAAAAATTGCTCAAAATTTGTCTGGAGGGGTTTTTTGATGCGAAAATCGACTGACACAGTCTGTTTTTGTCTAAAATCATTTTTTCTCCTTCAAATGAAGTCATGAAATTTTCGAAAATCCACTTTTCAAAACTAAAAGTGCTCATAACTCGACTAATATTATAGATAGAACGTTCTAGTCTTCGGCAATAGATTTAGCGGAAAATTTTACGTATTCCAGTGTATTTTGAGTCCATTGTTCCGACCAGGAAAGAAGTTAGCACATTGCAGTTTACATTAAATATTTCCATACCTACCCAAATTTTCGACAAAAAATACGTTTTTGACATAAAAATTGCTCAAAATTTGTCTGGAGGGGTTTTTTGATGCGAAAAATCGGCTGACACAGTCTGTTTTTGTCTAAAATCATTTTTTCTCCCTCAAATGAAGTCATGAAATTTTCGAAAATCCACTTTTCAAAACTAAAAGTGCTCATAACTCGACTAATATTATAGATAGAACGTTCTAGTCTTCGGCAATCGATTCAGCGGAAAATTTTACGTATTCCAGTGTATTTTGAGTCCATAATTCCGACCAGGAAAGAAGTTGGCACATTGCAGTTTACATTAAATATTTCCATACCTACCCCTTGCTTCGAAATTTTCGACAAAAAATACGTTTTTGACATAAAAATTGCTCAAAATTTGTCTGGAGGGGTTTTTTGATGCGAAAAATCGACTGACACAGTCTGTTTTTGTCTAAAATCATTTTTTCTCCTTCAAATGAAGTCATGAAATTTTCGAAAATCCACTTTTCAAAACTAAAAGTGCTCATAACTCGACTAATATTATAGATAGAACGTTCTAGTCTTCGGCAATCGATTCAGCGGAAAATTTTACGTATTCTGGTGTATTTTGAGTCCATAATTCCGACCAGGAAAAAAGTTGGCACATTGCAGTTTACATTAAATATTTCCATACCTACCCCTTGCTTCAAAATTTTCGACAAAAAATACGTTTTTGACATAAAAATTGTTCAAAATTTGTCTGGAGGGGTTTTTTGATGCGAAAAATCGACTGACACAGTCTGTTTTTGTCTAAAATCATTTTTTCTCCTTCAAATGAAGTCATGAAATTTTCGAAAATCCACTTTTCAAAACTAAAAGTGCTCATAACTCGACTAATATTATAGATAGAACGTTCTAGTCTCCGGCAATCGATTCAGCGGAAAATTTTACGTATTCTGGTGTATTTTGAGTCCATAATTCCGACTAGGAAAAAAGTTAGCACATTGCAGTTTGCATTAAATATTTCCATACCTACCCCTTGCTTCAAAATTTTCGACAAAAAATACGTTTTTGACATAAAAATTGCTCAAAATTTGTCTGGAGGGGTTTTTTGATGCGAAAAATCGACTGACACAGTCTGTTTTTGTCTAAAATCATTTTTTCTCCTTCAAATGAAGTCATGAAATTTTCGAAAATCCACTTTTCAAAACTAAAAGTGCTCATAACTCGACTAATATTATAGATAGAACGTTCTAGTCTTCGGCAATCGATTTAGCGGAAAATTTCACGTATTCCAGTGTATTTTGAGTCCATAATTCCGACCAGGAAAGAAGTTAGCACATTGCAGTTTACATTAAATATTTCCATACCTACCCCTTGCTTCAAAATTTTCGACAAAAAATACGTTTTTGACATAAAAATTGCTCAAAATTTGTCTGGAGGGGTTTTTTGATGCGAAAAATCGACTGACACAGTCTGTTTTTGTCTAAAATCATTTTTTCTCCTTCAAATGAAGTCATGAAATTTTCGAAAATCCACTTTTCAAAACTAAAAGTGCTCATAACTCGACTAATATTATAGATAGAACGTTCTAGTTTTTGGCAATCGATTCAGCGGAAAATTTTACGTATTCTGGTGTATTTTGAGTCCATTATTCCGACCAGGGAAAAAGTTAGCACATTGCAGTTTACATTAAATATTTCCATACCTACCCCTTGCTTCAAAATTTTCGACAAAAAATACGTTTTTGACATAAAAATTGCTCAAAATTTGTCTGGAGGGGTTTTTTGATGCGAAAAATCGACTGACACAGTCTGTTTTTGTCTAAAATCATTTTTTCTCCTTCAAATGAAGTCATGAAATTTTCGAAAATCCACTTTTCAAAACTAAAAGTGCTCATAACTCGACTAATATTATAGATAGAACGTTCTAGTCTTCGGCAATCGATTCAGCGGAAAATTTCACGTATTCTGGTGTATTTTGAGTCCATAATTCCGACCAGGAAAAAAGTTAGCACATTGCAGTTTACATTAAATATTTCCATACCTACCCCTTGCTTCAAAATTTTCGACAAAAAATACGTTTTTGACATAAAAATTGCTAAAAACTTGTCTGGAGGGGTTTTTCGATGCGAAAAATCGACTGACACAGTCTGTTTTTGTCTAAAATCATTTTTTCTCCTTCAAATGAAGTCATGAAATTTTCGAAAATCCACTTTTCAAAACTAAAAGTGCTCATAACTCGACTAATATTATAGATAGAACGTTCTAGTCTTCGGCAATCGATTCAGCGGAAAATTTTACGTATTCTGGTGTATTTTGAGTCCATTATTCCGACCAGGGAAAAAGTTAGCACATTGCAGTTTACATTAAATATTTCCATACCTACCCCTTGCTTCAAAATTTTCGACAAAAAATACGTTTTTGACATAAAAATTGCTCAAAATTTGTCTGGAGGGGTTTTTTGATGCGAAAAATCGACTGACACAGTCTGTTTTTGTCTAAAATCATTTTTTCTCCTTCAAATGAAGTCATGAAATTTTCGAAAATCCACTTTTCAAAACTAAAAGTGCTCATAACTCGACTAATATCATAGATAGAACGTTCTAGTCTTCGACAATCGATTCAGCGGAAAATTTTACGTATTCCAGCGTTTTTTGAGTCCATAATTCCGACCAGGAAAGAAGTTAGGACATTGCAGTTTACATTAAATATTTCCATACCTACCCCTTGCTTCAAAATTTTCGACAAAAAATACGTTTTTGACATAAAAATTGCTCAAAATTTGTCTGGAGGGGTTTTTTGATGCGAAAAATCGACTGACACAGTCTGTTTTTGTCTAAAATCATTTTTTCTCCTTCAAATGAAGTCATGAAATTTTCGAAAATCCACTTTTCAAAACTAAAAGTGCTCATAACTCGACTAATATTATAGATAGAACGTTCTAGTCTTCGGCAATCGATTCAGCGGAAAATTTTACGTATTCTGATGTATTTTGAGTCCATTATTCCGACCAGGGAAAAAGTTAGCACATTGCAGTTTACATTAAATATTTCCATACCTACCCCTTGCTTCAAAATTTTCGACAAAAAATACGTTTTTGACATAAAAATTGCTCAAAATTTGTCTGGAGGGGTTTTTTGATGCGAAAAATCGACTGACACAGTCTGTTTTTGTCTAAAATCATTTTTTCTCCCTCAAATGAAGTCATGAAATTTTCGAAAATCCACTTTTCAAAACTAAAAGTGCTCATAACTCGACTAATATTATAGATAGAACGTTCTAGTCTTCGGCAATCGATTCAGCGGAAAATTTTACGTATTCTGGTGTATTTTGAGTCCATTATTCCGACCAGGAAAGAAGTTAGCACATTGCAGTTTACATTAAATATTTCCATACCTACCCCTTGCTTCGAAATTTTCGACAAAAAATACGTTTTTGACATAAAAATTGCTCAAAATTTGTCTGGAGGGGTTTTTTGATGCGAAAAATCGACTGACACAGTCTGTTTATGTCTAAAATCATTTTTTCTCCTTCAAATGAAGTCATGAAATTTTCGAAAATCCACTTTTCAAAACTAAAAGTGCTCATAACTCGACTAATATTATAGATAGAACGTTCTAGTCTTCGGCAATCGATTCATCGCAAAATTTTACCCATTCCAGTGTATTTTGAGTCCATTATTCCGACCAGGGAAAAAGTTAGCACATTGCAGTTTACATTAAATATTTCCATACCTACCCCTTGCTTCAAAATTTTCGACAAAAAATACGTTTTTGACATAAAAATTGCTCAAAATTTGTCTGGAGGGGTTTTTTGATGCGAAAAATCGACTGACACAGTCTGTTTTTGTCTAAAATCATTTTTTCTCCTTCAAATGAAGTCATGAAATTTTCGAAAATCCACTTTTCAAAACTAAAAGTGCTCATAACTCGACTAATATTATAGATAGAACGTTCTAGTCTTCGGCAATCGATTCAGCGGAAAATTTCACGTATTCTGGTGTATTTTGAGTCCATAATTCCGACCAGGAAAAAAGTTAGCACATTGCAGTTTACATTAAATATTTCCATACCTACCCCTTGCTTCAAAATTTTCGACAAAAAATACGTTTTTGACATAAAAATTGCTAAAAACTTGTCTGGAGGGGTTTTTCGATGCGAAAAATCGACTGACACAGTCTGTTTTTGTCTAAAATCATTTTTTCTCCTTCAAATGAAGTCATGAAATTTTCGAAAATCCACTTTTCAAAACTAAAAGTGCTCATAACTCGACTAATATTATAGATAGAACGTTCTAGTCTTCGGCAATCGATTCAGCGGAAAATTTTACGTATTCTGGTGTATTTTGAGTCCATTATTCCGACCAGGGAAAAAGTTAGCACATTGCAGTTTACATTAAATATTTCCATACCTACCCCTTGCTTCAAAATTTTCGACAAAAAATACGTTTTTGACATAAAAATTGCTCAAAATTTGTCTGGAGGGGTTTTTTGATGCGAAAAATCGACTGACACAGTCTGTTTTTGTCTAAAATCATTTTTTCTCCTTCAAATGAAGTCATGAAATTTTCGAAAATCCACTTTTCAAAACTAAAAGTGCTCATAACTCGACTAATATCATAGATAGAACGTTCTAGTCTTCGACAATCGATTCAGCGGAAAATTTTACGTATTCCAGCGTATTTTGAGTCCATAATTCCGACCAGGAAAGAAGTTAGGACATTGCAGTTTACATTAAATATTTCCATACCTACCCCTTGCTTCAAAATTTTCGACAAAAAATACGTTTTTGACATAAAAATTGCTCAAAATTTGTCTGGAGGGGTTTTTTGATGCGAAAAATCGACTGACACAGTCTGTTTTTGTCTAAAATCATTTTTTCTCCTTCAAATGAAGTCATGAAATTTTCGAAAATCCACTTTCAAAACTAAAAGTGCTCATAACTCGACTAATATTATAGATAGAACGTTCTAGTCTTCGGCAATCGATTCAGCGGAAAATTTTACGTATTCCAGTGTATTTTGAGTCCATTATTCCGACCAGGAAAAAAGTTAGCACATTGCAGTTTACATTAAATATTTCCATACCTACCCCTTGCTTCAAAATTTTCGACAAAAAATACGTTTTTGACATAAAAATTGCTAAAAACTAGTCTGGAGAGGTTTTTTAATGCAAAAAATCGACTGACACAGTCTGTTTTTGTCTAAAATCATCTTTTCTCCTTCAAATGAAGTCATGAAATTTTCGAAAATCCACTTTTCAAAACTAAAAGTGCTCATAACTCGACTAATATTATAGATAGAACGTTCTAGTCTTCGGCAATCGATTCAGCGGAAAATTTTACGTATTCCAGTGTATTTTGAGTCCATTATTCCGACCAGGAAAAAAGTTAGCACATTGCAGTTTACATTAAATATTTCCATACCTACCCCTTGCTTCAAAATTTTCGACAAAAAATACGTTTTTGACATAAAAATTGCTAAAAACTAGTCTGGAGAGGTTTTTTAATGCAAAAAATCGACTGACACAGTCTGTTTTTGTCTAAAATCATCTTTTCTCCTTCAAATGAAGTCATGAAATTTTCGAAAATCCACTTTTCAAAACTAAAAGTGCTCATAACTCGACTAATATTATAGATAGAACGTTCTAGTCTTGGGCAATCGATTCAGCGGGAAATTTTACGTATTCCAGTGTATTTTGAGTCCATAATTCCGACCAGGAAAAAAGTTAGCACATTGCAGTTTACATTAAATATTTCCATACCTACCCCTTGCTTCAAAATTTTCGACAAAAAATACGTTTTTGACATAAAAATTGCTAAAAACTTGTCTGGAGAGGTTTTTTTGATGCGAAAAATCGACTGACACAGTCTGTTTTTGCCTAAAATCATTTTTTCTCCTTCAAATGAAGTCATGAAATTTTCGAAAATCCACTTTTCAAAACTAAAAGTGCTCATAACTCTACTAATATTATAGATAGAACGTTCTAGTCTTCGGCAATCGATTCAGCGGAAAATTTTACGTATTCCAGTGTATTTTGAGTCCATAATTCCGACCAGGAAAGAAGTTAGCACATTGCAGCTTACATTAAATATTTCCATACCTACCCCTTGCTTCAAAATTTTCGACAAAAAATACGTTTTTGACATAAAAATTGCTCAAAATTTGTCTGGAGGGGTTTTTTGATGCGAAAAATCGACTGACACAGTCTGTTTTTGTCTAAAATCATTTTTTCTCCTTCAAATGAAGTCATGAAATTTTCGAAAATTCACTTTTCAAAACTAAAAGTGCTTATAACTCGACTAATATTATAGATAGAACGTTCTAGTCTTCGGCAATCGATTCAGCGGAAAATTTTACGTATTCCAGTGTATTTTGAGTCCATAATTTCAACCAGGAAAGAAGTTAGCACATTGCAGCTTACATTAAATATTTCCATACCTACCCCTTGCTTCAAAATTTTCGACAAAAAATACGTTTTTGACATAAAAATTGCTCAAAATTTGCCTGGAGGGGTTTTTTGATGCGAAAAATCGACTGACTTAGTCTGTTTTTGTCTAAAATCATTTTTTCTCCTTCAAATGAAGTCATGAAATTTTCGAAAATTCACTTTTCAAAACTAAAAGTGCTTCAACTCGACTAATATTATAGATAGAACGTTCTTGTCTTCGGCAATCGATTCAGTGGAAAATTTCACATAGTCTAGTGTATTTTGAGTCCATAATTCCGACCAGGAAAAAAGTAAGCTACCATAAACTTCAGGTTAACTTGTTTTTAGTCTTCATTATTTCCATTATTTTCAAATATATTTTTAACTAAATTTCCATGACCCTGGTGATATTTTTTCACCATCATAAGAATTAAATTTAGGAAGAATGTGATTTGACCTTTTAGGCTTCGAAAAATTGCGGAAAAGATTTTTAAATATCAAATAATATATTGAATAATATAAAATTATCAGCCTTGAGAACGGTTCTCACCGTCACAACGTTTTAAATATTCTAGTTTACCACAACATCTTTCATCACCCGGATATGGAGATTATTCTAAATGTTTTTTATACTTTACATATTATTTTTCACTAAAAATTTCAATTTGAATTTTGCTTAGATACAAGTTTATCCATTGCTGTAGTACTGGAGGTGTTTTGTGGAAGGGAAAATTTGAGTAAAACTAAATATTTTTACATTTTTGAGAATTTATTTTAATTTGGCACAGGAAAGAACAATGAGCTAGCTTCTAATAATATAATTCCAGGTTGTGGCCATTTTTTGGATATAATCTTAACATTAACTTTTACATTGATATTGGGATTTACATACATTCATCACTAGCCGTCTAATGTATTATGGAATATCGACCCTTTCCTAACTTTCCGCACAAAATTTACAAATTTTTGTGTGAAATTTTGCCTAAAATTCCATTAAACTGTCGAATTTGTGCGAATAGCTCCGGATAATCTTCATTACTTAATATTCCATACACAAATTACATTTTTAAATGTACAAGATGTATCAAAAGTACGGCAAATTATTCAAAAAATGGAAATAAAATCTGTACATCGTGATGGGGTAATAATTTTTTATTTATTTATATATTATGTTTTCAAGTGAATAAAAACGTTTAAATATCACTATTTTCAATAAATATTGCAAAGAAATATCTTTGCCATACTTTTTTTCATTTTATTTGGCACATTTTTAATAAAATTTCCGAATACGTTTTTTAAATTATCTCTGAAAGGTCGTTAATAAAATCGAAATTTGTTTTTCTAATCAATTTTGTATGATATTTCCTATCAGGAGCTAAAAAATCTGCTTCAAACAAAATATGCATGTTGGAGTGGCGGAAAAAAAACAAGAATATTTTCATTTTTGACGATTTTAGACATTTTCAATTTTTTGCAATGTATAGTGTGCAGAAGACTGCTTTTTTGAGCCACTCTAATGAATATTCGTAATCAAATTCTGTTCTAATCATAATAAGGTATCACAAATCACAAACTATTCAATAATTTCAATTTCTTTTAGTACTTTTTTAGTGCTTTGTAGGAAATATTTAAGTACAACTTTCTCTCTCAATTATTAAGTTCTTCATAGAATGAAACTCTTTATAGAGTCTTCAAGAACAATAAAATAATTTGCATAAAAAGTAGAGCACACACTTCTAAAGAAATACCAAATTAATTTGTAGTATTATTTATTACCGGTACCATAAATGGTATAATGAATCCTAATTGGGTACTTATTGTGTATTACGTAAGTTTTAGATTGAATTCCAGCATTAGAAACTATATTTTTCCTTTCTAATTATTTTGTAACTAATTTTTTATCAAAATTGTATTGAAGTGAGACAAAATTATGGTCAACCATAGGGGGAAGGACGGGAAATCAAAGGACAGCAAAATTAAAGTAAAATACAACTAAGCTATATCAAAATTGGGGTCAGATGTAAAGGAGGATAGAGAAAAGCAAATAAATAATTGTGGTTTAAAAATAAAGCCAAATGAATAAGTTGAGAATTTCAGTTTAAAATGAATGCAAGGATTAAAATATTTCAGTAGGGTAAGAGATTTAAATTGAGCCAAATCAATTCAATATAGTTGCAAAAATACTGTTCACTTTTACCTTGGACCCTAGTGGAAAGATGGTACTGTCGACCAGACATTGTCAGTGGTGTACTTGATAAAATAATAAAGGGTTGTCAAAGAAATAAAACATTCTTTTTTTCCACTTTTTTTTTATATTAATTACTATTATGATTGCATTTTTCAACGATTTGTTTTTGTTTCAGGAATGATTGCAGACGTCTTAGTATTTGGTGAGTACCTTATATTTAAAATTATACGTTCTTATTTATTGCAATCAATTATTCCAACTACACATTTAGTTGTTCTGCAGTCTACCTATTATTTACATATTGAAGTGAACCAGTGAATCTTATTGATGTTAGAATTGAGTTAAAATAGAGTTTGATATTATACTGTGACATAAACTCCAATACGATTGATTCGAAATAAACCAGTACCTACAACTGACAAAAATATCACGTATAACACGGAACTTTCTACCGCTTTTTCATTATTTTTGTACTTATCCTGCTAAAAATGAATTATTTAAAAATATTTTGAAAATACAAGGTTCCTATTTCATAAGAAACCAATTCATCGGGTGTTTTTTTTTATTGTATTTTATACAATTCAATCGAAAACCGAAGAACTGAATAATCGAGAGATATGTTTGTTTTTGAAATAGTTTACAAAAAAAATGTAAATAGTACGTTTCAATACCCGATAATAATCGATAATCGATACCTAAAAATCTTCTTTTATATCTAAGTACATAACATGTGTATAATATCTAACCACATAGGCTATTTTTCAAATTTTCAATTGCATATTCATAAAAAATTACTTTAAACCTGATAAATACAGTTTGTTAAACTGAAAGAACTAATTCTTTCTCCAGGCATCTCTTAAGATATTCTTCTTAGTGTTTAAACTAACTATAATTGATGAAACTTCCTTTTAAATTGACAGATGACAGAATTATTTCCTACTTCCTTCAATTCCATGCTCATATTTCATGTGTGACGCACCAAGTCCAAAGTTACATAGTTTTCCCAAGCATTTTTGAATTTTCCAAGATGTCTTTTTATCCAGAGGAAGTATCGCACAGTACTTTCAAAACCTTCTCCATCTTTAATAAGTATCAAAAACATCAATAAATTGTGTAAACTGGAGTTACCGAGGTGCTAAATTTGACAGGCTATAAAACTATGTTATGATTATCTTTTAAATGCCCAGTATGACTTGAGAATTTTATTTTTATCAATCAATGGTTACATCCTGTATTTATCAAGGATAACAATAATTTGGGATGTTTGAATAAATGGAATTCTGAAAAATAGTCTATTAAAAATGTATGTATGCATATTTCGAGTCTGATTGTATGTACACATTTCTAATAGAGAAACTGTTGGAAAATAAATAAGTAGTCACTTAAAGTACTGGCTCTTAAATTAAAATATATAAACATCAAATCAACAGTTCAGAAACAGAAAGTTTAAGATTACATTGCACTTTTTCAAAAATTTCGGCATAAAATCATCGCACGAACCACATGAAATTCCTCGAGAAAATAATTTGAAGTAACCGAAATAAAAATTCAAATAAACGAACCACTTTTTGTAGTGGGCTCATAGATTTCCTTGGCAGATGGAGGCGCCCTTAGCATTTGGGAATTTCAAGTTTCGCGCGATGTTGATGAAATATTTCCAAAAATGAATTCCAGTCATCTTATTATCAAAATTTATTTGTACCATACAATGTTTACTTAAAAAATAATACACTTCGATTAGTCTAATAAAGCTAGAATCTTTACAGGGTTTGTTTGTTAATGAGACGACCGGAAGTGGTGAGCGAATACTGCTTAGTCAATTTTGTTTTTGGAAAAATTCAACTAATCGCAATTTCGAGTCTTATATTTTCGAAATGTGCGCGATATTTAAAAATGGCACAACAAAATGGCTATGAAATTTCAAAATATAAGACTTAAAATTTAAAACATCATTTAACAAAAAAAAACAGGCAATGCAATGAGGAAAAACTAGTAATAAAGTTTTACAAGAATTTACAAAATAAAAAAAACAAAAATGAATAACTAGGTATAAATAAATAACTTCAAATTCTTAAATATATCTACAATAACAAGTTACAACACCAAATAGTATGAATTAAGTCTTTTGGTATTTTCTTTTCGTCTGTCACAAATGGCACAATCGAATCTTGCCTTTTAAGTGTCCCTTCTTTTTCTTTTTAATCAAATGTACATACTAAAAACACTGGGAAAATTCACGAACAACAGAAACATGTTAAAATTTCTGCCCGTTCTCTGCAATGCCCCCCAAAAAATTCTCTTTAATACCAATGAGGGAATCTATCCCTGTGAAACCAGGCTCAGTCATTATCATGTCTCGGTGATGAATTGTAAGCCATACTGGTGTCCTGCTGGGAAAAATTCATCGCTTCCGGCGAGGTACTATCGTGAGGATAGTAGTAGCTATCCGAACTAGGTCCTGCACCATTCAACATTCCCATCGGCGGTGATACTGACGGTCTACCTGAGGTCGAAGTAGCTGGTGACATGTCTGAATTCGGAGGCATGAAATTCATATCTGTGGAATCGCGACACCATAGTTGTCTCATTTCTTGGCGGCGTTGCCGCATCAACATTTTGTACTCTGATATACGCATTTTTTTGCCTGTAATACAATAATTCATGTTTAATTTTTTATTGAGTTTTTTTTTAATAAAGCTACTTACCATCCACAATACATGTTCGTTTCGGTCTTGGTCGATACCTATAATCTGGATGCTTCTCCATATGCAATTTCGACAGTCTAGACTGTTCTTCATAATAAGGTTGTTTCTCTGAATTCGACATGGATTTCCATCTCGCTCCCAGTATTTTCGATATGTTGGAATTGTGCATGTCCGGACACGCCTTGAGGATCTTCCTTCTTTCGTCCTTCGCCCACACCATAAAAGCGTTCATGGGTCGTTTGATGTGTGGTTTGTTTTCGTTATCCCGTTTCGTCTGTTGCCGGATTATTTTCGCTTTTTCCGCGTTGTCGGCTTCGAGTTTGAAATTCGCGTCAGGCGTACCCCACACTGTAAATAAAACAAATATACACAATTATTTGCTAGGTTGAGTCAAATCAGGGTAAACAGTAACGCGAGAAAAAGTCCCACTGCAGATTTAAAAATGTCTTTGTCCTTTGTAGATTTTTTCTTGTCTGTGTTGTGCAATGTGCAGTTCTAGTCCTGTGACCTTCAGTGCATTCCATACTGACTTATAACGGTTTAAAAATAATTCAACAATAATTCCAAAAATCAATTTATAATAGTCTAAAGTGAAAGACAGGAATACACATACACAATACGTATATTTATATTGCTTACGTAAATAATTGCCAATAGCACTTCAGAATCCGTAATAATAAAACATTCTTTGATCTCAATAGAGCTTTTATTTTTTTTAATTGTGATCCGCAATCCAGATGAATAATATACTGCTTGAGCTGATGCCAAAAATACAATTAATATTTTTCGAATTTTGCTCGATACACAGTTTATTTTATTGAAACCGTTTTATAGTCTCGGGTTATGCAATTTCGTTGACATGCGGGTGATTATTTATATTAACATTTCAATCAAATATTGGACAATAACTAATAATTAGTGGAAATTAATCGGAATTTGGATAAACTTACAGTGACAACTGGCCAGGAAATCTCTTTCCTCCTTAATACTTTCTTCTTTAGCGCCTCCCATCTGCTGTGGAGTCGGCAGACCATACATATGTAAAGGAAAGTGAGGCTGTTTATCTGGACTTGTCATATCTTTATTTTGCATGTTCCTATCCATGGGAAACTGTGGTGGTAATCCTGCGTAAGGCAAAAAAGCCCTGGACATCATCAAATTTGGAGGTAATAACTTTGGAGCAGTGGCTGCGACAGGTTGATCTTGAGGAATAGCAGTCGGTGTACTTTGTGGACTCGACCTCGCTGAACCAGAGCTGGATGATTTCGGTTTGCTGAGATTAAGCGGCGCGTCAGGATCTGAAGGTGGAGGCGGTGGTGAAGGAGTCGATTGAGGAGGTGGAGATCGTTTTTCTGGAGGTGCTGCGGTAATGTTTGGCATTTGAGATAAGTGAGCTGTAGCTGATATCCAATTGGGTACTTGATGAGGTGGAAGCATCTAAAAATTCCATTTTATCACCAATAACTACTAATTAGTTCTTTTATGTTACTTACGTGGTTACCCATTGGAGATTTCGGAACGTTTTGTGGCATTGTCGGTGGTTGTAGACCGCGTAGTTGTTCCAAAAACGGCAGGAACATGAGGCCGGCTTGATGTGGTCCTGCAGCATACTGCGCGGTTAACTGTCCTTGTAGCTCTTGTAGTTTTTGTTGGTGTTGCAAAAGCTGCTCTTGTTGTAAACGGTGTAATTCCAACTGTTTTTGGTGTGAATCGTTCACTAGTTGATTAGCATTAGATGTCTGGAAATAATAAATATATTATAAATAGTGAAATTTATTACGTTTAACTTAAATCACAAACCCTAGCGCATTCGCCAAAATTTTAAAATTAATAGAGCCGGCGCATCCGCCAAAATTTAGGATCGTGTATTATGATATTAGGAAAATAAGTGATACTTTTTGTGTTACGTCATGAAAGATAATCTATGCGGACCCTACCATGTAAGACATAGACTGCCATTTATTTATAGCTCTAGTGCTTTAAATTACGTCTACTAACTTATATCTTCAAAATTAGTCAGTGAGGGATGCAATTGTTAATTTTGGACTATAAAATTGTACAGTTTTGGGATATTTTACACATAATTAAAAAGCGGATTACTCTCAATTATATATTTGAAAAATTCGAGGAACCGAATTTAAATTTAAAACAATTTTTCAACGACTCATTCGAAAATATCTAAAGCAAACAATAACACAGTGCAGCGCAGCGAAGTCTTCTGTTATTTTTGTTGTTTTGTTTCAGGATGAGATATATTAAAGAATTGTCCATCTGTTGCGTTCGCTGTGCTTCTTTTTTTCCTGAAGATTCGCAGGTTGCCAAACGCCCACAGTGGCTAAATTTACGTCGGCACACGTCCAATTTTATCCTCCATTCACTGCAAATTTAATACAGAACTGCATATTTTACACGTTCACCAGTGGCGGTGCGTCGTTAATCCAAATCTCCTAAATATCAATCAACAAATAACTTTTGGATTGTCAACTCTGTTTTTCCAAATTTTTGAATTATCAATATTTCTATTATATTAATAAACATTTATATTTAAAATGACGTACAAAAAACGGAATAGTATTTTGGAAAGCACGCCTCTGCCTATGAGAACAAAATTTTCGGAATAAATCAAATATGCCTGTTTATAAGGGAAATACAACTTCCTCTTCCCCTTTTCTACGCCTCTGTTCCACAGGATGTTGATGGTATTTCTCGTTGCTCCGAATTAAATCTCTTTTTCAAATAATGCGTAACTGAGATACATCTTTTTAATGTCAACCCACAAATGGGTTTAAGTTATGAATTTTACACTGATGTGATTGGTGTATGTTTAATTGCCGTTTTTAATCCCGAGTTGACAAATTTGACTTCACAATGCTAAGTAGATTTATATTTTTAAAATTGTATACTCAAGAAGCTTTAGCCAACTGCCTTCTATAGTAGTTTAGATCTAGTTTGCTACTTTTTTGACAGTTGTACCATATGAAATGAAAATGAAGGCTGGAACATTCTCTGACATAATCCAAGGTTTATAATAAATAGACTTGATTATTCGTTGCTAATTGCTAATGAAATCTTAAAAGGTTTTCATTGGAATCAACTATATCAATTGAAACGCTTTTGTTCTATCTGATTCAATTAAAATCACTACATTTATTGGTTTAAATTATTTTCTAGAGCTGTCCTCTATAATATGTGTTATGTATAAAAACTTGACCAATGTTACAACGCTTCATTGTTCAGTCTAGGAAATATTAAAATACTATATCACATCCGTTCTACTTTATCCAAAAACAATCTTTCAATTCATAATGTCAATCAGAGAGAATAATCTACCAATATTTAATTGGAGTACATTTGAATAAAGTTGAAGTAATTGGGAGAAGTAGAATTCGATAGATGGCGCTCTGAAAATGTCAATATCATCAATGTGTTTTGTGAAACTTTTGCTTTTTCTTTGATTGTGTTGTTGAACAACAAGTTTAGGTCTGATTTCGTGTTTTTATTTTATTTTTGATATAGTCATATCTACAAAAGTTACAGGAAAGATACGTTTGTATTGAGTAATATTTTAAATCTTTAATACCGACTTATTTTCTCTTTGTTTTTGTAACTATGGTTTAGGTATACACTATTCAAAGTTTATTTGAATTTGTAAATGCTGAGCCTTCTTTTAAGTGCATAAATGAGGGACAGGCAGTTTTAAATGCTGGCCATATATTTTTGCATGGTACCTATAGAGGAAATAAGTGACACTTTCATAAAAGTGCAATGAAAACAAAATATAGAATAACATAACCTCTTCCATAATATCTCTGATTATATAAGAACATAACCTCAGAAATGATGACAGCTGAGTTAGAAAAAGACAGTTTTAAGCTTGTCACTGACACAAAATTAAACAAATACGAATTTACGGTAATCACGTTGACTTGCATATAAAACAAAAACAATGCAAACCGAATTGTTCTACTCGTTACGACAATTACAATTTTTTCCGCCAGAGGTCTTATTGAATTCTACTCTGCCCAATTGTCGTTCATGTTTGGATAGAAGAGCAATTTAAAGTATTATTTTAGATTTGGAGGTAACCCCCTGTTGTCTGCATCTTTTAGGACAAGTGAAAAGTATAAAAACGATTCAAATCTCCCTCGTAACCAGTCCCATCAATATATCAAGCGTGCTTATACATCTAACCACTCGACATTGTTTATTGTAGAACAATTGAAACACATTAGACTTACTCGAATATTCCATCCCAACAAATAAACTTGACTTAAGTTTATGGACTGGGAAATGTTGATACTGCCTTTACTGTTACGAGCTCGAGACTGATTTACAATGTTTAACTGAGTGACTGATGACCCGCTACTAACAACAGCCTTCATGTGTTGTATAAATTCAACACTGCTGTCTAAAACTCGATCCCCGAGTGCCAGGGAACGAAGTCATGAGCTCTATTCTTCTTTATGGTTCTTGTCGATCTTCCTTACTCAACGTGGATTTAGTGGATTCGATCATTCACGATTTCCGATTCAACTTTATAAATCACAAACCACTACAGCTACAAAAATATTGTTTTTATCTAATTTTGACATATAAAGTGACATTTTTCAAAGCTGACTTTTGTTAATAAAAACAAGAGAAAAAAGAAGACAGTTTATTGTCGTGTTATAGAAAAATGACAACTTAAATTGAAGAGAATTACTAACAATAAGAACAACTAGAATTTGTTAGGTTAGGTTAACCCCCGCAGAATAAGAAGTTAATGTGATTTCGTGATGCATAACAGCATAACTGATCTTGAACTTGAGGTGCTTCACCAAGAATATCAGTGGCATTTTCTATGGAGTTCTCCACATGAATTAAAATTTCTTTTTCTATTAGACTCAGCAATACTGTTTTACCTACAAGATTCTATCGCTAAAATCTATTAGTTTTCTGCACTTTAAATTATAATACAACTCTCGTATTAAAAACCACCAGTCAGATGACATTAAAACATAAAAACATCCATCAGAAGATCTCCAATTAAGATATCCGAAGCCAGCGATTAATATTCGCTTCAATAAACTAACTTATCAATATCCTTTTTCCTCTAGATATAATTTACATGACAACGCTTATAACGTATTTAAATAAGTGAATCTAGTTTCTCGACAGATACAAAGAATTTCAACTTTTTTGTGTATGTCCGAGAGCCTGTTTATTCTCACATCATTAAAATAATTGAGTTAGTTGCACTGCTGATAATTAACCCGTACGCATTTATCAATAACTGTCATAATAGGACAATCATAAAATAAGCAAAAGGACTTTACTACATCATCTGCCTTAGACTCTTAGTAACAGCTATGTTTTTTTAAAAATATTCTATCAAAGTTGTTACCTATACGGGGTTATGATACAACATTGTCAGTAAACGTCAATGAAAACCAAAATAGTGACAGTTCCCCTTAATAATGACATTTATAACGTGTTTGTACACTGCAAGTATTTTTGGGCTAACATCTACTGAGATCTAAAAGATCTATTGTGCCCCTTACTTCTACATAGTTACTGATAAAAGTCACAGAAACTTGTAGCTCCTTTAGTACTATTTACCGAAGAAATTTTAGGATATCTGCTTGCTTCAGCTTAGGTAAATGTTCCTCTTTTATTTAGAGGTTGCTTCTTCCATGCCACAATATCTGCATTCTTCTTCCTCCACTATTTTGAGATTGACATGCACATTCAGGACGCAATGTCCCGTTAGGATCCCTGTTAAAACTCTTAGCGCGATTTTACTTTGACTTATTAATTTATTTGATCTCAACAGGTTGTAGTCACCCAAAAGAATCCCTACTAGATTTTCGCAATGGTCAGATCATCTCTTCCTTTCGACTTTACCTATTTCTTCCAATATTACATTGGAAATGATTCCGCAAAAGGGTTCAAACCTCCCCCAGAAAGGTATTTCAGTCCACCTCTTTGCTAGTTCATCTGCTGTTTCATTTCCTTCTATTCCAGTGTGTCCTGGAACCCAAAGTAAGGTAACCAATAATTATTCTCGCCTAGTTCATTGAGTTTGTCCAGGCATTTCCACACCATTTTGGAACTGATTACACAAGAGCTTAGTGCTTTAATGGCTGCTTGACTATCCGTCATTATCAAAATCCTTTGTCTTTTGTATCCTTTACTGGAAGCACTTCCTTTTGGCGTGGATTTCCGATTGAAAGATACTTGGAATTTCAGAGTGTTTGCTTCCTGGCCCGAACACTCCTATCCCAGTTCCTCCTATTGCTTTTGATCCGTCTGTGTGCCATCGAATGGCATTTTTTCAAAGTTTGGTAATGGTATTTGGATCCCATTTATTTGCAAATGATATAGAAAAAGATAAATATATGATCAAAAAATCCAAATTTTTATTCTTCTAAAGTAAAAACAGATGATTCTGATCCTAACAGATGTCGAGCAGCCTGTTACATCTTCCAGCTTAACAGAAAAGCGTTTTAATCTCCAGAGACACAGGTATTAAAAAGGGAATAGTTATTTACTCTCATTCCGTATATTTATATAAACCTAGTAGAAGAAGAAAAGGGAGAGAATTTCGCGTTGGCAAGCTTAACTGAAAAGAATGAAGAAGATTAAAAGCACACAACCGAGATATTCCGGTGTCCGTCATTATTATCAGATGATTAATCACTTCCGGAGTACATTAATTACCAGACCGAGCAAGAACAAGAACGGCCGTTGTGGCTGCTTCCAATGCAACAGATCATAGTAGGATGGGAATATGTCATTATCATTGGCGTCACTAGATACAGTTAATGTCTTTTAAATATTAACATTGAGATTTATAACACGAAAGAACAATTTATGATTAAAAAGTTTACAAAACAAGAGAAAAAATGGTCCATGAAACTATCAACGTTCGTTTTTGTCGTCTGGTTTATGAATATTTCATTTCGGGGGATTTAACTGTCAGTTGTCAGTAGGTGTATTGTGATTTGTGGTTGATATTCGCATTTAATTTTAGTCTTGTTTACAAAAGAATTTGTTTGCTATCCAAAAATATGGGTCGTTTAGGTGAGATATTGTGTAGTTTTTTTCTTTTCGAAACATTCAAACAATTCATACAACGAACGGATATTTATTACACCGAGAAAAATTATTTATTCTCCAAAAAAACTAAAGATATATTTCTCGCTGATTTCTTGTGGCAGTTTCTATAAGAAAATTGCAGTATTAAAGTTGAAGCGTTTCATTAAAAACGGTCACGAAGAGGGATCAACTTCAAGTGCTGTTAATTAATAGATATACATGATTTAACACAGCGTTTTAATAATAATAAATGCGTAGACTAACGTTATTTAGCAAATATATCGAATTTATTCCACCTAAAGATAGTTTTATGTTTTATCAATATGATTATATTGAAAGAATAATTTTTCTTCGGTGGAATAGTTCGGTTTTTCGTATAACGCAACTAATAGTGACTAGTTTACCCACAAACGCTGCTCTTACAGGTTTTTGTTGTACCAGCAATCTCGAGCTAAATTAAATATACACTTTAAAAGATGACTTCCTTAATTTAATGTTTCCTGCATCTTTTAAGCTCGATCTAAATACAGGTTAACTTCGATAAGTTTACTTCAAACATTGGAAATCTGGCCTGTTGGCTCTGCCAGTACCACAAACCAGAATTGAAAACTTTTATTAATTTTTTATTATCAATTTCATTGGCAAAAACTGAAGATTGAAGTCCCTAAGCATAAAAATCAAGCGATCAACTCTACTAGGAACTACTACTCTACTTGTAGCTCCTTTGCTCCTATTTCCCGGAGGAATCTTAAGTTATCTGCAGGCTTCAACTTGATACCTAGTGATCTCCCAGGTGCTGTGGTCTAGGATTCTGCAGTGCTGTGCAGTTGGAGAGTATGTGGATGTAGATTTCTTCTTCCTCTACTATTTTGAGCTTTCCCAGGTGTCCATTCAGGCGACAATGTCCCTTTAGGATCCCTATTGAAACTATTAGCGCAATTTCACAATATTACATTGAAACTGATTCCACAAAAGGATTCAGGCCTCCAGAAAGATATTTCAATTCCTCTCTTTGCTAGTTTATCTGCTATTTTATTTCCTTCTATACTGAGAACTTTTTATTATCCATCCAAAATTAACATTTCCTTTGCCAATCTCCATCTCCAACTTGCTTTCCTCTTAATATCTGATGACGAATTATCCAGATTAGTGTGACCTCGCTTTAGCATCATATAATCTCTATTTTATCAGCTATTTATTATTCTAAAAAATCGAAATAACGGGTATTCACCGTGGTAATATCCAACAATCACAGAAACAATAAACATAACTTCTCATATTTATGTAGATATGGTCTGGGAATATTGTGAAATTAATAGACAAATAACCATTTTCATATGTCATCCTTTTCTTGGAATCTTTAAGTGTCGAGATTTCAATTAATAATGATATTAAATAAGAATATCCTTATGGTTAGTCACTTTACTGTTAATTGGAGATCAAGTAGAATAAATTGAAATAAAATAATATTTTGTGTAGGTGTAGGCAGCGAGTACAAAGCTTGTTTTACTGTTTTTATAATGAGTATAAAATGTTTTGTAGTTAATAGAAAATATTCTTATAATCATTTCATTTAATTTTAATTCAGAACAAAACATTTTTTTGATTCCTTTTTATAAACTTCTAGTAAAAAACATGACCTTGAGATACTGACGTTGACAGATAATTGGTCGACAAAATGGCTCCTTTCAGACATGCGCATATGAACTATTCTATATTCTTCTAGTTGAACGTTTGTCAATATCCTTAAAATTCCGTATAAATGCTGCTGTGTTAGCGAAACGTGTCACAAATTTAAGTTAATGAAGATTTAAATTGTTTTATTCTTCATAAAGTAAAAGCCTTACCTATTCAATATTCGAAAATGATAGTATTGTGAAAGATCAGCGCAGATGTAAGGAACCTTCGGACAATAAAAATAACAAATATAAATGTATCGAGATAGGATGCAGAGACGGAAATCATAAAAATTCCAAAAGTAAATCCAGATGACGGTTGTCTTATGATTTATTCGACAATATAGAAATAATAACCAAATTGTTTTTCCACGTTGGTTTCTGACTAACTCATTTGTTTACCGAGCCACGGTTAGATTATGTTTCATTATAAAGCCGTTTATTGCGATAACAGGCACAAGTTTATGATTGAAATAAGTCAAAAAATTTTATTATCTTAACAAAAAATAACTTATTATTCGTTATAGATGGGTACAACCATAATTTTTGACAAAATTAAGACGGATCTTTAATTTTTCTTGGCGAGAATCCCGTTTTTAATAACCAAATTAAAGTATAAATAAGTGTTAAAAGTAAACTGACAGCGAATAAACAAACGGCGATACCTGCGAGTGAAACTTCAAAAAAATATTTGAAAGTAGCCATATGTAATATTTATGTTGAACAGAAAATAATTACAAAGTGTTTTCTTTTCTCCTGTACCGTTGTCTAACAGAACAGCAATTTTTGAGTTTTTTGATGTGTTTATTAGTAGCTTCTGCTTTGAAAGTGTTTCCAAATAAAAAAAATTAGAAAAGGAGGAAGATTAAAACTAATTTAAGCAAGTGGCGCGCCAATACGGATAAAATATGCACTATTGCTTGAAGCTGTAACTTTGTTATATATTTTTAATAACTTTTGAGAGCATAGACATGTAGGGTATACTTTAATTATAGTTATACAGGGTAGAAACAAATGTATTTAAGTTTTAATCCCATCTTCTGATAGCTTAGGAAGCCTAAAATAAAACATTTTGAATGAAAAAAGTGACAATCAAGCTTAGAAACTTCAATTTTGTACCGGGTGCTTGATTTACTTCAGTTTGTCAAAATATACACACTGTACATTGGTATTTATCAAAGCGAAGAGTCTAATTTTAAGATAATTCCCAATCTCATTCCCTTTTTTTTACAATGAATAAATGAAACAATTGTTCGTATGTATGTTTTTTTTATTTCCGTTCTCACATAAATAATTTTCAAGAACCACATTTTGAATAAGCATTTTACGTATCCATAAACCAGTGGAATCAATACTAGCTCTGTCGGCGCATTTTTCAAGTACAAACAAACTTTGTTTATAAACATTTCATAATCAATTCAGTACTGATAGTTTCAAGTTTAACCATTATATCGATACATTTTGAGTCCGTTGGCGAAATTATTTCTACATTGTTGTTAGATATGCAATATGGGACGAAAAACTGACTACACTGAGGTTCTCACGATATTTTTTCAACAATATAACATGAGGAGTTTCGATTGGTTGAATTTTTGAGGTTAGGTGGTGCATATCCGACGTAAGATACTACAAAACTTTTTATGATATGAAAATTTTATCTCCGAGACTGTATTATTTTGGATAAACATCAGGAAGCTGTTGAGTTAAAAGCGTTGACAGTTTTATTTTAAAAATCAAGATTTCAGGTATTATTTTGACAATTACTAAATTCAGTTCAGATATCGAACAAAAATAGAAAGCTATAATTAAGAAAGGATGGCAATAAATTAACCATAGTCTCGTCGTCTTGTGGTTTTTCGAAACGAATAAATTTAGTATTTTATTTTGTAAATAAAATGTTCACCTACTAGAAAATATCCATAGTGGACAAAAGCTGCTTAGAGGGAAAGTTACCATTTTATCTAATTAATATTATTGTACAAGGAAACTTCATTTTAATGACGCATATCGACAAAAAGAAATTGAATAACAAAAAAAACTTCGTAGTTCAAAGTAAACAATGTTCCATCAAAAACTTCAAACGAAGAATTGAAAAAAAAATGCCTAATTATACTCGTGGAAATTTTGAATTGCAAGCCTCACAAAGAAATATCAATATGAAATTTCCATTGACCACTGTCTATTTGTACTCTTAATATTTACAAATGTTTTGTTTGTCTTTTGACTACCCTTAAAAGAGAAGGGAACAACCCTTGTTAGTCCTAAAATAACACTGATAATTGCGCAAAGTCAAAGACAGTATATTAATACAGCTTTTTTTAATAAAACAACACGAGTGTTTATCATTCCATGGGACGGAGCACGTAAACTAATATATCTGACAGATTAATCAATTTTGACAGATGACAAATGACAAATTACGGAAACTGACAACGTAATTACTGTAGCGAAAGTATTGCCAACCTCTCAAAAGACTCTCTTCGATCAAACAGTCCGTATAGAATGTTTTGTTGTGTGTTACGTCAGTTATTTTTATTACCGATCCTAGATGAAAGATAAAAGCAAATGAAAAAGTAAGTATTTGAAGTATTCTTTAAAAACAACGATCAAAAACCAAATGCCACGTTATTAATCTTAATAATAGGCAAAACCGAGAATACTTTTTTGAACGCCCACATAATTATTCCCGTCATATTGTTCCAATAACAATAGTTGACTGTTAGCCAAGACCTTATTTTTTACATAAACTAATATATTAAACATTGTTTCGCAAAATTTGTGCTTAAAATCACATCTGGCAAGCATATGCCTATGATACCGCTAGCAGTTTGTAACTTTTTAGACGCGTACTGTTGAGTAGCTCAAAGTCTAATTCGGTTCTCAAACGTGAAAAATATCTTAGACTGTTCTCTTATACGGCGCTTTCACCAAATCGATTTAAATACAAACTACTTCATGGCCTGCGTTCGCTGGATAATTTAAAACAGATCTCCGGAGCACAATCTTCTATTGTTTCTTGTCACTTCCTCACAGTGATTCACAAAATGTTGTTCGTTGCTGACTACAGAAACGGATGTTTTTAAATATCCGAGAAGACGTTGATTTTCATTAATGGATTTTTTTTTATTTCAATTTTACTATGTTCAAATAAACATTTGATTTGTTTTTAATTAAATCTATGCTTTTATCGCGCTAGATATGTGTTTGGATCAAAGACTTTTCATCTAACTCTGTATAAATATTTGTATTTAAAGAAAACCACCCTGTATATTATTTCTCTTTATTAAATACATTTTTATTTAATGATCCTGCGGTATATGAAGCCCAATTAAGGGACGTTAATCGATAATTTCCGTCTTGAATCGCGCCCAACGGCAACAATTTCTGACAAAGGTGGTTAAAATCGCTTCCATTTTCCTGTCGTCGCATTTCATCTTAAACCAACCAAACATCAGGTTAATAATGGTTAATCTGAACGAAAATTTACCCTCTTCTCTAAGCGATAGAAGTTAATTACCCTGAACCGTGGTTGGTTCACAGCTCTATATCGGTTCATAAATCATAATTCATATTCCAGGGGACGCAAAACACAATACTCTCTTTGCTCTATTCATGATTTTGACGCTTCGCTTTAGTGCCTACCCGTTGCCGTTGTGGAAAGTGTGGCGTGAAGTTGACTTAAGGGAATTTAAATTGATTTTGATTGTGATCGAACAGGACTTGTCGATTTAAACATAATTAAATTGTGTTGAATACTGATGGCTAATGAAATGTTACGAAATATTTTTTATTAAAAAGTTTCTACCGAAAAAGCATCAATTCTAATTTGTAGTTAATTTGCTGGAGCCTACAAATTTTCATAATCCGACGCTCTTATCTCTCTTTGATCGTCGAGACATTTATTCGTCAAGACTTTGGGAAAATGCCCTCAGGGATAAAAGAATCAGGCAACTTGTCGCTATGAATTTTACGGTTGACAGACAACATCTCTATATGATGTTTGTTCCCAAAACCAATATTGCTACGATGCTCAGGGGCGTAGTAAACTTAAAATACCAAAAATACTTTTGTTAATATCATGTAAATGGTATCTAGAAACAAGCCTTGCAATGCTGCACACACAAAAAAAGATGGCGTGTCACCTAAAAAGACGTTGTAGTCTGAATGGGCACTAGAAAAAGCCGGAAGAAGAAGAAGAATGTAGACTTTGTGGCATAAAAGAAGAAACCTCCACCCACACTCCTGCAAATTCTAAAGCTTAGCACCCAGGAGATTATTGGAAAAAAGAGGGTCTATCCCAAAATTTCTCCGGAAGAGACCCTGAGACTAACTGAACACAAACGAAACTAAAACTAGTGCTACAACAAAATTAGTACATCCTCCACTAAGGAAACCTTGAGGACTTCTTTAATAAAACTAAGATTCCTCGAAAAATATCAGTGTCTCGCCACCAATGCTTTCAGTTGATTTTTTCTTTTCTTTTACACACGTGTCTATACGTACACTGTCACATACTGGGCGTGTCGAGCCCATTCATTGTCTAGAAGTACAAATCATCTTTCTTGTTTCACACTCAAAGCTGCGCTATTTTTAAAAATATACTAAAAATATCAAATTCTTTACAGATTCTTTCACCAAGTGTCAGATAACCGCACACAATTAACTTGAATGTCAAATATTAACGAACATGAGACTTACAAAACACTAATGACAAGTTTTTGAAAAATATAGAGTGAGGTGTGTGCTTATAGTTACATTATTTTTACTCGATAAATATTGAAACAAAATGTTCTCATCTGTGAATATTCAGGACCTCCATTCATCAATCCAGTTCATTCAATTTAGTCCATGTTAATGGAGCATAAATATGAATTTCGGTTAATGGAATTCTCAAAAGTCATCGTGAACGTATCCTTGTGTAATCTTGAACGTACTGTTTCAATTTAAACAGAAACATCAGAAGCTGTATGTTCCTATGGGTACTCAGAGGTCCTCTACGGATATACATATACATATAATATAGTCATATAAGGAGTTTGTTATTCACTTCTATGTCTTTTTTTCGACGTTTCAAGTGCTAGATATCCATGGAGAAGCCGTCAAATAATGAACATCAGTCGTACTGGAAACACGAGACGAAACAGGAATACATCAAACACAAAAAGCAATTGAACTTTTACTTTTTGTTAAGACAACATTCAATATTGTTGAAAAAAACACAATCGTGTTTACTCCATATCAAAACACTTCTAAATTTTATTTTATATACTACAGTCAAAACTCCTTCTGTTTGCCACATCAAACCTGATCCAGTGAATCCATAGCTTGTTACAAAAACAAACGAACAAAACAAAACAAAACAAGTGCATTGTATACACGAATGAGTCAAATAAAATCGTTGGTATGGTTAACAGTTAAAAGACGAAAAACAGACTTTACCTTATACCCATAACGAATAAAGAGAAACTATAAAGAATTAAGTACTATAATGGAGTGTCGAGTGATCAAAGAAACTAAAATAAAACTTTGTTTATACAGAATTTAGTTGCTTCTAAACAAAAAAAATAGGATTTTTAAAATGACATTAAGTATATGCGTTCTTTAGGATTTTTTATAAAACGTTGACAGTTCGTTCTGTCAGTTCAATGACATCAATAAGTCTTAGTACGTCTCTGATCATAGTTGAGGACCTAAACTATATTGTATTTGTCATAAACATAACAATACTATACAATAATGCTTAAATGAATAGGTTCTCGGCAGTACAACTATATTTTTCCTTCGGCATATCGGTTAACTTGCCTTTTAAGTTTAATTATTCATTATAATCCTGGTAAATTGTTATCCTGGTAAGGTTTAATTGCATCCTGTCAGCTACTTTCGGATAAAATCATTAAAACGCTAGCATTAGCTAAGCATTTATAAAGAAAATAAAGTCCGGCGTTGGATATATAATCCCATGTGTCATCTCCTTGTCCGAAGAGCTGCATTATATGGGTTGTGTGTATTGTACGTCCCGACGTGACAAATCCTTTGGGAGTATCTCCTGCCTACGGCTTATATTCTTCCTTGTCACATTCGCGTATATACGCTTTTGGATTATTTCTTTTTATGGATCTTGTAGAAAAAGTTTTTGTACCAATATACCGAAAGGTTTTTGCTTGAATCTCACTTTAGTCGGTGTAGAGTGTGCTAGACAACTTCAAAAATACGCAAAGATGCTCTAATTAGCATTTTTCTATTACGAAATTGTATTGATATAACATTTGAAATGTTTTTCGTATTCTGAGCTAGTAATAACACCTGTTAACGAACAGCTTGAAATTTACATATTGAAAATGACTACAATCACTCGACTTATATAAATAAACAATAGTTATTGTCGCCACAATATTTTTACTTCGAAAGTAGAAAACCCAACTGTGTTTGTCAACTTTATCTGTTGTCACCACAAGAATATTTTGCAAAGATTTGTCTTAAATCATGCAAAGTTGAAAAACAAAGTTGAAGTGTTAAGGTGAATGCGAAAAGACTTGAATTTTTGAACGATCTCCGTCTTTTATGTCATGTGTTATAAAACCTTAACATCACAAAGAACGTAAAAGACAAGTCAAGCAGAGTGTGTCTGAATAATTTACTTTTAATATTCCTTTTGTGGTCGACTAGTAAAAAGTCGAGATGAAAAGAAACATCACTGATGGTACAATTTTCAGTAGTCGCGACATTTTTGTGTATTTGAAGCTGTGAATTAAAAAGACAACTACCCTACAGATCGTCTTTTGGCTATTAAAACCGTCAATTATTTTTAAAACACTGAAAAATGTAGGCTGAAACTATTTTTAACTTTATACTACTTACACACAACCAACGTATACTTAAAATTCCGTTTTTAACATAATTCAATACCTAACCGTTTCTCTAACATTCTTTCTTTCTCATTTTCGAAGTTAACAAAACTCTTTACGATGTATTTCTTAATAACCTCGAGATTAATAATCTTGATTAGATAGTTTACAGGTGTACACTATGTGTATTCGTTCCTAGAAAAGATAGAGACACCTGAATTTCGATTATGAAACTCCAAAGCCATATGGCCTGTTACAACGTTGTTTCCATTAAATTTATTCGCTATGTAAAATTATTAAATGGTATTTTATGTACAGTTATAAAATATTTTGTTTTAGCTGACACTTGAGCCATTAAAAATAAACAAAATATCTAGTTGTGATGTAACAAATAATGATTCTTTTGATATAAACACAATTTCTTCAAGTTTAGTCGAGTAGTTCGAAAATTATGAGCTTGAAGACTGGCTCCTGCTCAAAATTCTAAAGTTTCAGTACTCCATGAGCTACTAAAGATGATACTCCGCAAATTGTATGGAAACTATGGAGCAATACAAGCCTCAAATGTTGTGCAGTGTGCCTGAATGATTCTAGAGATAGAGAAATCAAAATTGATCAAGGAAACTGATGTTGAATGTGAGCTCTATTTCATCAGAACGATTCAATGTAGGAAGGTTGAGCAAGATCTTGAGTTTCATTCCATGAAGTAGATCCATTTTTTGCTGAATCCAAATATGAGGAAGCGGACAAAAAGGGCAAAAAAACAATCCAAAATTCAATTCATAACCTACAAATTGCTAAGAAATAACTTATTAACATTTCTTATTGTTACAAGTCAATAATTTTATTTGACATATGTCGGGGCCAGTCAAACGCTGAACAAATCGAATCGTATGAGTGTAGGGTCGGTAGTTATTCATCATAAAACTTATGCTTTTCACTAATTGAGTGTATTCAAACAATAGCGTAACACGACGCGAACCCTTAACAGTTGTTTCTAACGCCATCTGTGAATTTTCTCGAGCGTAACGCGTTCAAAGAGGTTATATTCGTAATCCGACTGTGATTTTAATGCGTATTATTTCGGTAGCTTTGTACAATATTATCAGAATATCTGATTATCGCTTTTTAGTGCTATATATATGAGAATTCATCAGATACCAATGTATTTAGCAAACGGGAACAAATAAATAAAAGGAATTATGAGATGAAAGGGAAATTCAGAGAGAGAATTTTGTGTAGGGATGGTTTTTGAAGGTTTTATTTGTTGTTTTGAAATATAGAGAAGTAGTGATCAATAATTAAGTAGAATGGGGTGAAATTTATATTAAAATATTATGTCGTTTAGCCAAAAAATCAAGAAAAAGGAAGTAGTACAGGTGTTTAAGATATTTGTGGGTATTATTTAGGGTAAGATCTGAGTTTACGACCTCGAGATTCCATGTTTAGCTTAAAGTTGAATGCTGGGAAGATGTTGGAAGAAAGTGTTTGAATAGATGGTACACTAATTATAGTATACGATCATAGTACTCACTGTAGACTACTTGAGAAAGTATCCAGATAGATTGTCCAGTCTAAAAATTACGCGACTTCACCAATCAAGCTTCAGTTGAATCAGCTGAAGTGATACAATTTGAAGTTAGAGCTATTCGATTGTCTAGAGAAAAATGAAAAAGAACCACTGGTACATGCAATCCAAATTAATAATTTCACCCACAAAATCAACGAGATCACACGGCTCTTCATTCGTAATATCCTGCAAAACCGCCGTATTAAGTACACTATTATTGCTGTATAACAAATAACCGCCAACCCCTCGAAAGTCGCTTAAAGGGGTATTAGTTTGTATTGTTCACGTGCGGAGTTGTTTGCGACACGTGTCACTATCGCTGTGACACCGCTGATTACCAATTATGATGTTCAATTGCTTTGCCAACCCGCATTTGAGGTTGGGAATACAACAAAATAAGTTTTGATTCCCCAAAGACCACAAGGGATTCTTGTTATTTCTTCCGGATATCGTTTTGTTACTGTTTGTTTCGGGATAAAGTATGTTTTTATATCACTGAAGATTCATTCAAAATATAGCAGAGATTTTTCAAATCAGTCGGAAAATGTTTGAGTTTCCATGGAAATAAATATTCAATTATTTGTATGTATGTATATATTTTTTGGGGTAGCAATCACTGAAACTTGAAAGATCTATTGTGCCCCCTTTTTTTTTCCTTCGGAGCCGTCCCTTCGCCGGTACCACCTCAGCCTCCTGGGCTTATTGTGGATACTCCTAGTGTTCTGACTACAACCTATTCAGCCAATCCGTTCCCTGTATTAGCTCATACAGGTTCTTTGCTGGTTGGTTGTAGAAGTCTTCTGGAGTCATTTGGGTTCTGCCATACAGTTTCTGCCTTCTGTGGTCCAGCGACTCACAGTTGCATAGTATATGCAGAGCTGTTTCGGTATCCTTTTTGCATCTTCTGCATGTAAGGTCTCCGTTGTACAGCCCTATTTTGTTTAGGTGCTCCTTTGTGGGAAAGTGTCCCGTAAGTAGCCCCGTAGTGGTGCGCAGTTTGTTCCTGCTCATTGAGAGCAGTTCTTCCGCTACTTTTCCTGAATGAATTTATGAATTTCTTCCCATGTATTTGCCCAGTCGTATTCTTCCAGTGTTTCTTGTGTTGTTCTTTCAACCACCCTTTTAACCATGACCCAATGGTCAGATCTTCTCTTTCTTACGACTTAAATAACTTGCGGGGTCAATAATATGGAGGGATAACAGCAATATATAGTTTAAAAAAACAAAAAACTCTTTACTTTTTTGAGAAATTTCTTCCGTCCATTGGTGATAATAGAATTGAACCCTTTTAGAGTTTATTTCTGGAAATAAAGCTCCCAAAACAACATCAAGACTCTATAAATAATACAAAATTGGTCTGAAATGACGTTAACGCCTCCCACATAACTAACAAAATGACCACTATGTATTCCGCTTGTTCATCAATTTTATTTCAAGTCAAACATTTAATTTTGATATGTGACATAAAATGTTTCGCCGCAGAATGCAAACATTTGGATTCAAGGAATACCTCATAAACAAAAGATTGAGAGAATAAAAAAAATTTTTATTTATACGACATATATCTTGATTCTTCATGTATCTATGTAAAGGATATCATTTGATCCATTATTCTTTATAAATGCTAGGTGTATTTTTTTAAATCTTTTTTTGACCCGTGTAAACGACCATATTTTCCAAAATACTTCTCTTCATTTTCCTTTCGACACATTTTAAATCATCTGTCATTCAAAAAGCAAAATATATCTAAGCATTAAATTTTATGAAGAATGTGTCTTACTAAAAACTACAAATAACCGTCAGTCATATACACATATAGTAAGATTGACGTATTGTCACAGATTTTCACAGATCCTGCAGCTTTTACATTTATCAACGTTTATAACAAAAATATCCCAGTACAGCGCCATCTATTAGTAATTTAATAATGTATGTAGCGAAAATATTCAAATACCTACATTGTAAGAAGTTAAAAGTAAAAATTAAAACAACGGGGTGTATCAAAAAGAAAAGAACGTCACTGATTGGCAAAGCAAGCGGGATTCTTAACATTTAAATAGAATCTTGTAGTATTTTAATAGATAGCTAGGGTATATATAGAGTGTTATTATCAAAAATAAAAGCTCGACTGACGTTGAACGTACGTTCGGTTTATTCTAAAATTAATATATAGGTATTGCATTAGAATTTTGAAATATCTCCATAACAGCTGTTCTTATTAAAATTCATTTTTACGATGGATCAACATAAAAGTTTCTATGCTCGAGAATAAAAAATTTCAACGCGCACGTACGCGAGATGTGAAAATTCTTAATGGACATTCGGTTGTCAGCACTTAATGTTTTTTTTCTAATAATATAAATCTATTTTTATGAAAATGTTACTTAGAATCATGTCCGTGCTACAATAGACCCAATAGAAATATTATTTTATCTACAATCCTTCTTAATACGTTTTAAAAAACATATATAATATTTATAAAAAAAAACTGGAGACAGCCTTTATGTATTGGATGAAACTAAATCAACCGCCTTTGCGTCTTTTTAATAAGCAAGCTGCACTTGTCAGATAATTTAAATGCAGAATATCTAAATTAAATAATATTCCAGGGCATTGGCTGTGTTTTCTTGAGAAGGTAATACTATCGAGGAACCTGTTTTCATTTATAAGACCACTAGTTCGTTAACATTTTCAAATTAATGAATTACTTCTCATACTAGTTGACTTGAATAGAGTTTTTAACTATTCCATTTGCATGCAAATTGTTACAAAACTGGATTTTTTTATAAAAATCGTAATCGAACTTAGACCAAACCACACATATAAAAGTTGTTATATATATCTCATTTTATTATCCGATATTACATTGTTGCTGAGAACGGCAAAAGAGAAACAGTTCCCAAAAGACTGTGTCAGCCCCTCTCTTTGCTAGCTCTATACTATTCCAGTGTGTTCTTGAGCCCATACTAGCGCAGCCCTTAATAGGCCAGTTAACTGAATAAGAATCCGCAGGAGACATTCTGTAAGAAGGAAAATGCTGAACAGTACCCCGAGAAAGAGCTTGCAAAGTCCAGGACGAAATCAAGCTGCTACAAATGTTATAATTATCCAATTTCCTAAGAAAATGACAAATATGGTACTGCTGATGTTACATTTGAAAAGAAACATGATGAGAACATTTACAATAATAAAAATTAATGGTGAATAAAGCAAAAAAAGGACTCTTGATAAAAAAAGGCACATTCGATTTCTCTGAATGGATCTCTCTATTAAAACTTCTGGCAATAGCAAAGGAAAAAAAAATGAATAATCCGAACACAATTACGCGAGCTCCGAGTGGATCAAATCACATGCCTGGCGAAACGCATTATGGAGGCAAGTGCGCATTATTTCATAAGAGCAGTCGCTATGTTTATTCAAAACAATATGGCCTTTCATGCCGGCACCGACCACTTGACTGTTTTATTATTATTGAAAGTTATTAAAAGGCTGGAATAGACGGAGCGGAGGCAGCCACAAATTTTAATTGGGAGAAATATCGCATCTTAATCATGGTTTCCTCTTTTTGTGTTTCACTCAAGAATACTAGAATGAAAAAAAGTCAATGCTCGGACCTTCGTTAGACTATTGTACAGGTTTTATTATATTGTACAAGTCGAAAAGATTGTTAGTAGAATCGATGTACTCGAAGTATAAAAGTGCGTAGGACAATAAATTGAAAAAAGCTGGAGCTTGGGATTTAATTATACCCAATCACCTTTGATTTTTAAGATACAGGCCAATTATATTTCACTTCTGATGGATAAAAATCTTTCATTATCCATGGTACCACCTTTCCTTAGGCCCATATCACTTTCTAGCTAAATAAAATCAATCTGAGCAAGTTGGTTCGGTAATAACATTTCGGGTTTTCCCTCTGGAAGCTGAAGTACAGTTCCTGTGGGTTTTTTAACTCAAATTTACTGGGGAGGCTTGTAAACTTTAGCTTCTCTTGGTAGAGAAAAATCAAAGCCTTTATTGGAAGTTTCTCCCTGTTTTGCTTGCGTCTTCTAGATAGCAGTGCTTAGAAAATTGTAGTTTTTATCAGGAAACTGCAGAATTATGGAAGATTGGCACCTATCGCACCTTGTCAAAACATTCTTTATACGCGCCAGAGCACATAATTTTATATACTTCTCGCTTTTTAGAAGTAACAAGAAAAAGAGTCGTAAAAAATGCTCAGGCTTCATTTTTATTTTCGAAAGAATAAAATGGGTTTATTAAGATTAACAAAGAAGACGATAGAGTAGATGTGACATATTTTCCAGAAGATTTTAAATTCCAAACAGCTGGCTCGGTCCATTCATGTACCAGTTTGATTTTATAATTAGAACTCTGATATATTTAACGGTAAATGTTATACAAATGGCTTAGCTTTTTACTTTAAATTACATACGTATATATTAGGGTTGTTTTTTTGGGAATCCTGACAGGTTTTTTCGAAAATGTCGAAAAATAATCCCATGAATATATAAGCTCTTAATATTAACACTAAGTACTTGTATTTGGTGATTTTTTCAAATATTTATATATCAGCAGTATTTAATGCTCTAATGTGGTAGTCAATGTCATGTGCCCCCATTTTATTTGACTTTTTACGTATTTTTTTCAGTTTTTGAAAATTCTCCTCATATATTTTTCGTCAAATGCTATTGTCATCGTATTTAGAAAAGAAACCACATCTAAAACACTGAAATGCTATCTTTTTTTACCTTTTTTGATTCTATTTCAAGCTACGTTTTCAACTAAACATGTTTATGCACTGCGATTTGTCCGTCAGCGGGTTTTTAGTCTTTCCAATGATTTTTCAAGAGTTTTACCCTTTCACAGACATAACATCCTTTTTCAGTAGCGTATTTTTTTCTATCACTCAGCAGCCGGTTTTAATAAAACTAAAGACATATGTTGATAGTGGTTTAAAAAAAGAAAATAAAAACACTGTTTTAAACGTAGACGTGCAAAGGTGAGAATGGTTTGTTATTTAAAAAAAAAAAGAAAAAAAGGAACATAAACCGGATGTTGTGTAATCTTTCAAATTTATTACGAGACACGCAGCAATGCTTTGGGGTAGACAAACATGAGAAGTAACTGATCGAGGATTTGTTTCATTATGAAAATTATTTATACACAACATCGCATTCCTCTTCATTTTATCTTCACTACCACAACTTGAATTTACTTTTTTTGTAAATAAAATTTACAATTTCACCCGCTACGGCTTGCTCTCGATTTTATTACGTTCAAATACAAGGGTAGACGACTGCATTGAAACTCGCAAAGACTTTGAGAAGAGTGTAAGCTCGATCTGTACAAGAAGTAATTGAACATAACCTCGTTATCATTAGCTGATTTTCAGACTAACTCTTATCAAAGGATCATGGCCGTCATCATCCCCTTCATCCCCATCCTGTTTCTGTGTAATTAAGTAATGGAAATCAAAGTTCTACCTGATGATAAAGCTGGAGCTTTATTTGTTCAGGATTACAACTAACTAGGCGAGGAGATAAACTGTTCCCACCATCAGTTATTTTAAAATTTAAATTTAACTTATTTAATGGTAATTGTGCTGCATTTCTTATATCCTTTCGTTTTACCTATTTCTCGTAAAATTAGGTGGTTTGGATTCTTCTATATAGGCTTATTGACTAATTCCCGGGACAAAAGAAGTTCTTGGGCTGATAAATTTCCTGCACTGGTGACAATTTCTCTATAATTTGTTCCTTGGTAGTTTCTGAGATACACAATTTCTCAATCTCAATAACTAGTTCCTCGAAAAAGCTTTCCTCAAGTGCTTGAGCTACGTGAAACGTCATATTCCTTTGTCATTGATCCAATTCATTTATTAGAGAGTGTTTTGACATGTTTTAGCCCACTTAGCATTTTATGTTTATATCATTTTAAGTCGCCAAAGATATGCCCCTTTATTGGTTAAGATTGAAGATACGTAACGAAAGAAATACATAATTGTACGCAGGTATGTAACTCTTTCGATTTTTGTGGAGACTACCTCGAAGCAGTGCCTCTTTTAAGTGACTATTAAGATTCAATTACAGTATAATATTCTAGAGACACGAGAGAGTACGTGTAATCGATATTAGCATAGCATACGTGATGTGTTAAAAGTGAAAAGCTTGGTGTAGCTAGTGTGACTTACTGGCTCTTTGGCGCGCGATCCTTGTCGCCTTACATTACCGGCGACAGTGACTTGCACTTATAATTGTGTTAAATTACCCGCACTTTCCGATAAGAGTAGTCAATTTAATAATGCAGGTAGATCCAGTGTGGAGTCACTTGCGTGGGGAGCGCGTTCGGCTTCTTACTTTCACAGAACCGTTTCAAGCCTAACACGATCGATTATCTAAACTAATAATATAAAGAGGAAATATTTGATATTGAAAATTGTTTTGCGATGTACGTGACAGAAAAAAGGAAAAGCCAGTCAGCTTGTAGAGTGAGATTTGTCGATTGAGACTGAGACAGCAGAAAAGATATGGATGGATGAATAGCACAGGATACGATATGTGAAGATTAGAGTACAATGAGGTTCTCATCAGCTCTCAGGTCAACTTCGAACTACAAATTCAGAAAGTACCTGAAGAGGATCTGCTTCAAGCTGTACTGGTTCATTTCCCAAGGCAAGACGTACCTTTTTTTATGGAGGGCACGCAAAAAGACTGAGGGAAATCAAAGACAAGTGGTTCTATATATACATCGTTCCCTAGCCCGTCCCTGTACTAATTTGAGCTCCTTCACAGTTATATCATCGATATATAATTGATCGCTTTAGTGGTTTTTGTGTTGACGAACCTTTTACGTCGTAATGATTGTTAAAGTTGAATGGCAATTGTTTTGATGGACGAGCGAGTGCTGCTGCAGGGAAATAACAAAAAACTACACACCGAACAGGTTTTATCCAAATTGCATAATGAGAAGTAACGCATCCAACTCCTCGAACACCGTGCAGGTTGTAAATCCAGTTTAGTACAGACTTGTTCGGTTCTTTGGGTAACAGATGTCATTGTCTCATTAGAAAATCAGAGCCTGCATAAGTTTCAAGCGACGGAAGCGCCTGCATTTGCAGCATAATGCTGTAAGATGTAAGATCTTAAGAAACAGCTTTTTTTATTTAAAACTGAGTTCAGATAAACTATACTTGTCTTTTGATTGGTTTTTCTCCTTTTTAATACTTTAACTTGCAAAAGCTTATTACGTTGGAGTAGATAATGTCTAGGAACATTTCATTCTCAAGATGAATCGTCTAAAAACTAATCTTCCTCAGCGGGAAACGATAAACAAATTATTTAAATCGCTCACTAATTATTATTTAATGTTAGACATCGAATAAATCAAGCTTAAAATCATTACTCTTATAATGAGCGTGTATTTTTTGGAAATAAATCGATTCGTGAGATAAGAAAATATTTAACAGTGAAACCCTGATATGATCAGTTACTTTGATCCCTCTATATACAGTTTTATTTGTATATTATCCTCCTGCACAATATTCATTTTGATTACGTTTTGTCGAATAGTGTATTTAAACGTAGGTACATATCAAACAAAATTTCTCATTCGGTTTCATATAATCAAAATTGGAGATTTCTGTATGTTTGTTTTGTTATAATCCATATTCTAAAGGAAACAAAGACGACAATAATGATTTCCAAACGATTTGATTACACAGGATTCAATCCCTGAGACATACTTATTCAATATGACTGAAATTAGTTGCAATAGAAATCTTCAGCAAGAGCGGACAGTATATATTTTTTGGGTCGGCATTAACTGAGACCTGAAAGATCTATTGTGCCCCCTTACTTCTACTTAGTTTCTGAGGAGAGTCTCTGAAACTAGTAGCTCCTTTAGTCATACACAGTTTCACTTTGACTCATGCATTTATTTGATCTGAACAGATTGTAGCCAGAAAGGTATTTCAGTCTGCTATTTCATTTCCTTCTATTCCATTGTGTCCTGGAATCCTACATTGTTCTCGCCTAGTTCATTGAGTTTGTTAAGGCATTCCCCTACTGATGTTTGACTGAAATTGAATGTTTTCAACAATTTTTGGTACACGAGAAAGTAAGTAAGAATTTAAAATATCTGAGAAGCCCAAAGCACATTTTCCTCATCGTAAGGTAGCTTTGAAAAGAAAAATTATTGAGTGTGGGAAGGATGTAGAGCAAAACAACATAAAAATAGCCTGACTCATTGTTATTACTGTTTGGTACGCCAAGTTAATGTTGAAAAAAATTAATGAAAAGTCATTCATGGCTTGTTCAAAGTGATTCGTTTATAGAGCCCGTTGAAAGGTCGGAGCATTTTGTGTCCTTTTATATACACCTACAGGAATTCAAACATATGATCAGATTTATAATTTAATTTGCCTTGAAATCAGGAGTTTCAGTATAGAATAATTAGAATCAATAAATACGAGAAAGAGGGTGATATATACAACGCGCTTTGTTTCAAAAACAGAGGGTATAATTGTGAAACTCAACCAATCCTGATAATTAGGGGGAGTATTTGTACGTATGCCCGAAATGATGTACTTAATAATTTAATCGCCCACAAAGCCCTTTGTCAAATATTGATATGGGCGTATAGCACAAAGGCAGCTTGCGCATCACTGATGACATGTTTGCGAATGTGAACATATGTACAATAACAACTAATTTCCATGATTTCCATTGATGTTGAAACACACACACACACCGACATAGTATATCGACAAAATATGTCTTTTTGAATAAAACGTTAATCACCATTACGTTTTATCATGAAGGGATTTACCAGAGACAATTTTAAGAGGAAAATTTTTGAAAAATTGACTATTATAAGTAAGACATCTCCAGTCCAACGTTGTGTAAAAAGTTTTGCAACATATATAAGTAGGCAAAAACAATAAAATTCAAACGTGTTATCCACTCCTATATATGCGTCTACACATTTTCTTAAATTATTAACAATGTATATCTTATTTACAACCTTTTAATAGTCAAACCACGTCTCGACCAATAAATAAAGGTGTGGATTCAATAATATTTACGAGTATTGCTGTTATTGCTAATGTTAAGTCAAATAGATTTAAGATTAAAACACTACTTAAATTACCAACAAATTTAAATCGTTAATCGTTAGGTTAATAATTGTTGTTAATCATTGAATAACAAATATTTGTAACGGTTTATGAGTTCGTTGAGGTTCTACAACAGCGACATGGAAATCTGGAAAAGTAGTGGAGTAAATGTGAAGTGATATGAATATAAAAATAACTGGGAGAGATACCAAGAGCTTGAGAGTCTATTGGGGGTCTAAGGCTCTTTGTGATAAGTAGATGTACTAAGAGAGTTCAGCGACCAGTATAGGGAAAACAGTGTGTTAGAGAGAGAGAGAGAGAGAGTCATGGAGTCAATGAGTGTGAGAGAGAGCGCGTTTGCCATTTTCGGCGCGGCGCGCGTTGTTTAGGCCGCCATTTTTAGCCCGCGAATTTAATTTAAAAAAAACTTCAGTGAGATTCGATCCCACAACCTAAGCGTCTATATCAAGGCATTCAACACATGCTGCCATGACTCTCTCTCTTTCTAACACACTGTTTTCCCTATACTGGTCGCCGAACTCTCTTAGTACATCTACTGTGATATTTTAGGTGGGAAGGGACTTTTGAGAAGCACTGTATAAATATGATTTAAATCTAGATAATTACAAAGCAAAGTTTCGAATGCTCATTTGCGCAGTTAATATAACAAACTCACACACAAATTGTTAAAATTTGGAAAACAATTATGTCGTATCTTTAAATAGAAAAGTTATAAATGACTAGCAAGTTCCCAAAAAAGTAGAAACTTTTTACACAAAAAAAACCAGACGCCATTAAGTGTGGCTTGAATAATTGAATGTGTTGATTTTTGTTTCGTGTCTGCTGCAGCTGAAGGGCTGACAAATTGTCACTATTTTTTCGGTTGTAATGTAGTGTGACTTTTTTTTGTTTTTCCAAAAGATAAAAGGTTATTTTGGTCGAACATATTTGTGAAGAATGGCAGCATTTGTGTTTACACTTTGATCAAGCTTTTTAAAATCAACAGTTACCCAATTTAAAATTAATGAGAATAGCGGACAGAATGTCTGGAAATTTGGAAATACAAAATAAAATTATAAAACCAAAGGTGACAGAAATTATTTCTTCACGAAGAACCTAACTGAATAAATTAGTTGTTTGATATTGAAATAAAAGACATACGAGAGGTTGTATAAGTGGAACACGATCAGGCTGGTCGATCATCTTCTATATTTTTTCGCGAAAAAATCGTATAATTATTGTGCGATTAATATGCGCGAGAATGAAGCACCCGCTGTGACGTCGATACCAACTTGTAATTCCTAGTTTTATTGCTGTCGTTTATAACTTTAATAGTACAGTTGGTTTGAGTGTTGTGCATGTTTCGCCCATTCGGAGTTGTACGTTATATCTTTCGAGTACTGGAGAAATATTTTATACGAGTGGTACTTTTATAATCTATATATAGGAGTACTCGAAAGTAAAAATAATAGAAATTTGATATCAGATAAGAAAAGAAAATCGGGAAATTGAAGCCCTTTACCCTTTACTTTATTATTAATTTTCTTTCTACGATGTAAAAACAGTTTCTGAGATACAGCGAGGGAAATATAAATAAGATGAATACTGTAATTTGATTGTTTTTTTATATATTATGTACTGTATATTTTATTATCTTCAATAAAAAAGAAAGTTTTCGATGGACAAACTTTACTTTGTCTCTCGATGCATAACTATATAAAATTTCATAAATAAATTCACTGATTATTATCTGGCGCGCGGTATTTACGTTGTGAGGACCACTTAAGAATGTCAAGTATGTGCCTGAAATTTCTTTTTATATTGTTTATTCCCATAACAATTAACGACACCGTATACTCGAGGCAATTATCGTAAATCTTTTTAAATTAATTGCTTATCATGTAGCACCACAGGTCGCAATCCACTGGTCATAAGTATTTTATATTTTATTATTTGAAAAATGCCTAAAAAAATTCCGATACATAAAAGAACAGGCTTGCAAATACAAAAAAGAAACGTGGATTGTATAACAAAAAGTATGGACATTAGAAAAAAAAGTTTCAAACAAAAGTTGTAGATAATAAATAGATCTTTAAAAATGAAGAGACGTATTTTTTTGGTCAATCAAATATTAAAAGAGTTAACAGCTGAAATAGATGAACCGGTTTATTAAATGGGTCATAAATCCTGAACAGTGAGTTTTAAAAAATAATTACATGGGACACAAAATGTGCAGAATTTTATTGTCTACAATAATGGTCCTGATGGTCTTTGCTCTAAAATGTGAAGCTCCCGAGATATCGGCCAAAATGTGCCTGAATCTCCACTATATTCGATTACTGGGGGGTATTTTTTTGTGCTATTGGTTGTAGACACTCTGTAGACCTCTCCCTTGCACACTATCCCTCAAAATTTTTACCAAAACTGCATTCTCGACATAACATTGTGTTAATACTTGCCATCTCTATACAACTGATACAATTTCCATTTATTAGCCCTATTTGGTGACAGCTTTTGAAAAGAAACCAAGTTTCATTCGAAAATACCCTCGATACATGCAAATTTAATTTTGATGGAATCAAAACCGACGTAAAGAAAAAGCAAACAACAAAATACAAAGAGCTTTCCGACAATCGAATGCATCAGAGGCGGGGTACATATTTAAACATACACGAGAGAGTTGTTGATGTCTGTTTTATTCTTGTGCAGTGTGGAGCTTAAATCTAGTGGCTTCAAAAATTAAGCCTCCAGTGTTTAAAAGGATTCTAGTTATAGATCTGATGTTAAGCAATGCTTAGGCTCAAATTTAAAGTGTTTCAATTTTATCACTGTTAGTTCCTCTCTAGCTGCGCTACTGCTTTTTGTGTTGCATATTTTACATTCAGGGGTCTCGGATCTGCATTCAGGTCAACTCCTGAAGCGCCTTGCTCTTTTGATGCTCTCGTCGCGTCCAAGATGAGAACAGAGGAGAGTGGAAAGTATATGTAGAATACGAGGTCCCCTATTGAATAAACTATAGGCGCCCTCTGGACAACTTAAATTAGATGAATGAATTTGTCGATGTGAAGGGAGTATGGGAAACTGATTTTGTGTAGGTAGGTGATTACCGGAATCGAAGAGAATGAATTTCCAAAGTTAACCGTGGAAGTTTGAGTTATTTATGAGTGTCCGGATAAAATGGGATTCTTGTGTGTGAAAAGGGTGAGAAGAGGATAGGAATGAAACTATGGAAACCTGGTGAGAATAGCAGGGAAAAAGTGGAAAAGATGGTAGAAGAATTAGAAGTACAGAGGAAGAAGTAGAAAGAGTGGAAGTAAAGGAAGTCCAAATATAAAAATGGTGAGAGAAGATGGAAAAAAAGTAGAAGAAAGCCTAGGAAAACTGGCAGGAACTATAGTTATTATAGAATTTGTTAGTTTGAACAATAAATGGAAAAATGCTCTACCAAATCGCCGAATGCATTTTAATTCTACAAATTAAATAGGAATATTTGTGCAGATCGAAAGTTCCTCAAAGCGCCGACGAGTCGGTCTTAATAATAATAAAATCAACTTTGTATGACTGTATGTGCATAAATAATGTGAATGAATTGAAACCATGGCGATGTGGACTATCAAAATCTTAATTTATTGCCATAACTGTCATCTATTGAATATTGCAACAGATTCGTTGTACATTAATAATTGGAAAAGACGTTGGTTGGTTATTTTTATCCACTTCAATAATTGTTGTAAAACCTTCTTCAAGCGATAAGTACATTTTAAAGAATTTGTTCTTCGCTCTCAATCTATTCAATGTTGAAATATTTAAAAATTTTAAAACTCGGCTCTGTAATGGAATATCGACAAATCTGGGATTTAATTGTAATTGGAAATCGTAAAAATTGTTGTCATATTTATGGAAACTTTCTATATGCACGGTAGGTATAAAGTGTACAAATCATTCGATTTCAATTGCAGTCGTTTACCTGATTTTATACATGCTTATCGATATATGAGAAAAATTATAGTTAAGAATATCTACCAACTCAATTTATTTTATTAATAATAGAAACAGGTATCTGTGGAATAAACAAGATTAGATGAACTGTTAGATTTTGTATAAATTTCCATAATAGAGCATCGTTATCTAAATGCTTTTCAAGTTATCTAATGTGTGGATTGGAATTACCTAGAGGGGACTACTTAATTAGGCCATTTTCTACCATTTTAAATACAGGAAAGAAAAAATTAAGAACTTAGATAAGAGATGGAGAAAGAAGATTAAAAAGAAACAGGAGGAAGAAATATACAACAGAAAGGAGACTGGAAAGGATATATTGGAGAGAATAACAACAACATCGAAGACGAGAATAGGAGGAAGGCCAAAAGGTGGAACCAAGTAGAGAAATAATAAAAGCATGCATTGAAAATGGGAGACAGAAGAAAAGAGAAGCCAAGAACCAGATATTGAAACGTTGATTAAAAAAAAATAGAAATAAGGAGAACAAGGAACAGATCAATTTTATATTTATTTTTCATTTTTTTCCAAGTTTGTGTTTTAAGCAAATTTCACTGCATTTATTCAATATATTGTTTTATTAAGAAAATTTCTCGTGTTATGAAAATTTTCGCGATTTACGTGAATTAACCTAAATATTTCCACTGCCAGCCTCACCTACATTTATTCTCAAATCAAGTAGATATAACAGTTTGGCAGTGACCAGACATATTTTCGTTTCGCCATTGTTCCGAAACACGGCAAACGACCCATCAAACAACAATATTATTATCCCACCTGTCAGCGAGAGGGACTGACAACAAAACCGAGTCATCCGCAGTCATCCGTCACAATTGGAATGACCAATGGACGGGGGCCGGCGTTTGGCGTCGGCCAATGGTATGCGGTTTGCGCGTGGGAGACGTCACACTTCCGCGACAATCACTCTTGAAACAATGCCCATTTTCAGACAGAGAGAACGTGCCGCTTACAAACGACGTATAATAGCGATAACCACACCCGAGTTTGCTATTGAGTGAGCTCAGTCAATACATGTTATTACGAGTTGTCTTGCTTTGTAGACAGTGGACAGTATCAATTACATTGTAGATTTTAGATAGAAATTAGCCAAATTCTGAACCAAAAACTTCTATTTTGCAACAGATGGAACGTTTCAATGCTCCCCTATCGGTTAGGGGGGAAATTTCACATCTTTTGATAAATTTTGAGTCGATATTCCACGCTTACCTACCCCTTTAGGTCAAAATTTCGCAAGGGGTTTTTTTGGGAAAAGAAATCAACCAGTTTGATTCACCTTCAGATAGTCATTAAATTGGTATTGGTCGAAGGGATACCTACTTAGTCTAAATTTCCCAAGAAGAGCTTGGTCTGGCGAAAGATGTTGATATAAAAATTCCTTCAATTAAAGATACATATAATGGATTATTTGTTCAAAAACTCACCTTAATAGGCTCTTGTTGTTGCTGAAGTAACTGCTCTCTAACCATTTGAAGTTGGAAAATCAGTTCAGATAATTTTCTATCCTTTTCCATAATATTATCTCCGGATAGTGCTTGTTGAATGGCTGCAGTTTGTTCAGCATCTCTGTAAAAAAAAAGTAGCACAAAATTTCATCGCACTAAGCTACAGTAGCTGCTGGAACATGTTTGGACCAGTCATAAAAGCTCAATGAGCAGAGTAACTATAATATGGATATCGCAAATAAGACCAGAAGGACAATATTATAAGATAAGTCTGTCATTTTTTCTACCGCACTGGAGAGCATGAAAATTAATGTTTTCCGGAAAGTGTTTTTGAGCGAAATAAGAGATATGTGTACCTTGAGAAACCCTTAGATTAGAATTCTTTCTCATTCTCAGTTATCTGAAATAAAATCCCATATGTAAGCTTTGCGCGTTTTTTTCAACAATGTCATTTCTTCTTTTGAATGTTGCGTGACCGTCTTTTGAATTAAAAAAATCCGCTACAGCGTTTTTCGTTTTGTTTGATCTCTATGACAGCCTCAAACAGTTGTACAATTTAGATATATAGATAAGGAACAAGTTTTTTGCAGAACAGAAACGTTTCTATGCATTCAAGAGCTTCACAAATACAAAAAAAATATAAATGACAGTTGGATGAGATATTTAAGGTTAGAAATGGAATTTCTAGGATGTATGTATGTATTCACTGACCCCTGAAATATTTATTGGGCCCCCTTACTTCTACTTAGTTTCTGAGGAGAGTCTCTGAAACTAGATGCTCCTTTAGGAGGAGTTTAAGCATATCTGCAGGCTTCAACTTAGGTAAATGCTCCTCTTCTATCCAGTAATCTCCCAGGTACTGTGCTCTAGAATTCTGGAGTGTGTTATTGGCAGTAATATTATTAAAATATTCTGTTTTTTTTTGTAATACTGACTGGCTTCATGTTCAATTTCTTTGATCTCCACCTTTAATGCAAAATTATAATCTACCGATCGATGTTACGTTTACTATTGCCAGCATGTAAATTTTTTCGATCTACATAAAATTATCTGGTACATGCCTCCTTTGAAAACTTATCATATAAGGCGATATAGGTGTTTTTTTTGTCATAATTTTTAAATAAATCGACTAGGGTATTAATAACTGACACCCACTTGGTTAAGAAATATTTATAATGATCGCAATTAATGAAAGTTTTATATTTACAAAACAGAATCATCCTGTACAATTGGAATCAAAAGCTGTTCTATAAAATAAGGTCACACTGTATAATACAATGCTGCTGTTGAACGTTTTGCTTGATAAATACTTTTTATTATCACACTGCGTAAGAAAGTTTTTAATAAAAAACGTTTTAATTTCTGATAACATTTTAATAATATTATAAAAAAAAAATGCTACCACTTTGGCTCGAACATACGCATACACATTACAAAACATCGACAATGTCATTAAGAAAATATATATAGTAATATTAGATTAAATAAAAATTGTAGTCTCCTTGACCTTTCGAAGATCCAGTGATATAACCTATTTCATTTTCCGTTTTATGATATATTCCATAATAATTCAATTCATTAACGCTGCATACTCTAAATTAAGAACAACAATAAATTACATTATCGCAATTGTTGTTATCGCGTAAGAAATTATTTAATTACGTAACAGCTTTAGACACAATAAAACGACATTTTGTCTGTCACAGATTATTGAGACACGTGCCTTGGTCAAGGGAAAAATGGATTTTCAAGAACTTCCCCATAGATATAGAGTAATTTTTTGTAAGTTTTTTGTTGTGAGCGAGTGCTACTTAGAGTCGAGCGTGCTAGAACCGCAAGGCTCTCAAACTCGTCAACGATTGGGAAGAACATATACGGAAAATTCATGGCCGCTGGCTTTCATTTGGAAAGAAAGAATATGACACAGAATTTCTGTAGATTTACTGCTATAACTGATTTGGAAAAAGTGGAGTTGGTGAGAGAAAATGCTGGCCACGCTTCCACTGGTTCAATTTTACAGCTCGACAAAGATTATCACGAAAAACGATGGAAAAAAATGAAAGGAAAGCTGCCAAAAGCTCCAGAAACCTTGGTAAATATAAGTACAATAACGTCTGTAGAAATTGAGCTGCTGCCAACAATAATAGAAGCGTCGAATCCCGAGGAAATTCGATTGGCATCGTTAGTATTGTTTTTCCGAAATGGTCACAACAATATAAAAGGAATTTCTTTATAATTAAATCAAAAATAAGAAACGCATGCTAATTTCAATTCAATATTTGTTGTATACTCATAATCAAGTATTGTAAAATATGTTAACAATCGCGGTTAGTTGAAAGTATGTTGCAAATAATAGCAATTTGTATGTATTGAATGTTTTCTTGTTTAACCAAGAAAGGTGACCGCCCACGTCGCCACTACACATAAAACAGTGTCTAACAGCATTGCAACGTTGTTTTTATCATTCACAATACTCACAATTTCCAACTATATAATATTTATTTGAAACTGTACTTACGAATTGTGAACAGAATTCGGCGTCGAACTCGGCGTGGGCCTTTTTTCTTCTCTAATGGTGCTATGATTAATTTTCGACGTCAGCCTCTTGAGAACGTCATCCATAGTCCGTTTCAATGGATGCGAGGAACTATTATTATTAACTAAACTATTGTTATTATTGTTATTATTAAAACTGTTTGTTTTAAATTCGGCACTAGGACTACTACACTCCGACGAGTTACGTCGTCGTTCGTTTTCAGTGTGTAACGACAACGCCTGGATACTACTAGAAACGAATATATGGGGTTCTCCTATTCTAGAAGTTTTACTCGGAGGCGTTCTATCTTCCTCCAAATCTTCACCTTCACTAGGTGATACGCTGCCCGGCGAAGACGACTCCGATAGTTTGTAGAACGCGTTGGAATTGTGTACCATTGTATTGTTGTCTTCTTCGCAGATGTCGCTGAGATTGTTGCTGCTCGTTTCGTCGAGATCGGTTAGGCCTCCTCCTTCGCTACCGCTTCCTGCATGTCCTGGGGTTGTGTGCTCTGTTGAGTTGGTGCCTTCGTGAAGTTTTGTTGGAGGGGATTTACGCTTTGATGACATATTTCTGGAAAAAATAGATAAAATCGAGTTAATATAAGGTGGGAATGGTTTAAGCGCATTTGAATAGTGTGGAAATGGTAACCGATGGAAGAATTAACGACTGAGAAAAGGTAGAAGACTCGACAGATGTGTTCGAAAGAGTTGCAGATATTTCTCCAATATTGTTGAGGGCGTGTTGTGCATTTAAAAATACAAATGACTTTGACGCCACCATTTATTATTGTTAAAACATTCTATTAGTTGTTAAACCGCGTATATATGGTATTAAAATTGTTAACCGCTACTCTGTTGACATCAAAATGTATAATTTATATAAAAATTATTAATTAAAATATATATTCTAGTATATAAAATGGTTTGACGATGTGTTTGGATAAATCAAATTTTGTAATTCGTGCTGAAAGCAATATATTGTATATCATTATATGATGGAAACCATGTCTATGTTATACAGAGTCTTGTTTTCAAACTGGATGATTTCAAATCAACAATCCGTCTACAGGAGAGCATATTTGTGGTTATTTTTCATAAACTCGCAGAGATAAAGCGTAGGAAATTGAAATTGAGGCCTTATTAAATTGTATAGAAATATTACAACATTGAAAATAGAAAAACGACATAAAATTAAAAACTTTTCAATAAAAACTATAATTCCTATAGAAACTTTAAATATTTCTCCTCTTGAGTCAAAATTTTTATGAATTCCGATATTAAAAATCCCTTTTTCGACCCAATACATAAGAAAAAGTCTTCAAATTACCTATTTTTCAGTGAGGTAAACGTTTCAAGTTATCTATCCACATTTCTTTTCAAAACTTCGACACACCTTTATAGAGATCCCAAAGATTTCCTTATTAAAATCGATCGGCAATCTTGATCGAAAATTCACTGTACGACCACAAACGCCACAATCATCAGAAACTATTTCGCATCATCTCGACAAACTATTTTCCATTTCCTGTTAATAAATATGCAGATGCAAATAGAATTAACGAAACTGTCCCAATACCAATCACATTTCTCGAATTTGAATACGAACTGATAATCAAAATCTAGAGATCAAGAGTGCAGGCTCGTTTTAGTGTTACATACGAATAGTAGGCTGTGGATGAGTTCGTTTCAGTAGCGTGGGCGGTAAGCTGCGTTGAGGGGTTATTGCAAAATAATTGCAATAATTGGTAGAAGAAATTGCAAATTTGTCAACTTTTTAATGTGGAACTCAGTCTTTGAGGCTTTGAGGCAGGATCTGAGTTAAACAAGGGGATACAAAAAACATTTTAGGACCTGGAGAATAAAGATAATCATGAATGGCTTTTATATGTACTTGGAGCTGACTTTGTTAAAGATATATGGGATTGAGAAATTTATTTCTCATGAATTGTCTATGACTTGGCCAATATTTCGTCATTTTCAAGGAGAATTTAATAATTTGGCAATTTCTTGATTATAATTATGTACGTCTATGGTCGTCCAAGAACAATCAAGGATCATTGAGGTCAGGCAGTCATTATCATTTTACAACTAAATGGTTTTCGTATCATAATCACGAATTCTTATTAAAATAATAGAAGGATACATGTGAGTAGGGCATGGAATGATTTTCGATGTAAATAATTCGGTTTTTGAGATTTTCATAACTAATTATTATTTTATTGGAACAATATCTGTATATTTACAAAGCTCCCCAAGCTTTTTCTAAATTATTAATATTAAAAATGTGGCCTTCTCTTATCAAAACACTGCTTTGGAAGGAAAAAAGTGTATTCAAAAAAAATATCCCTGTCGCATCCACCATAATACTGAATAAAAAGAAATTTCAAAAATCCATCTTAGAAATTATTATATCTGTAAAATTATAAGATTTTTAAACAAAACATCACCAAGAATCACAATGTTTAGCCGATTAAGGACCTCCCCCTTCCCGGTTATTCAATTAGGTAACTCACAAGAATCAAATTGGTTGCTCTTCGTCAAAGGGAAGTTAAACAGAGGCGAATCAATTCTGATTGGTATTTTAAAGTCTTATATTTGTGTTTATTGTAGGGAAAATGTCATTATCGGAATTGTAAAGATGAAAATAATAAGTATACGAAGGCGTAGCGAGAAAAAGAAAAGGCGACGACGTCTCCTCCACGAAACTCTCGAAATGAAAACAGAAATAATATAATGAAGTAAAAGAAAAGCAGCGGCTCACAAATATATTTTTACCACTAAATTAAAGGATCTGATCAAAATGGATGAAGGATAATATTATTATTGTTAAGGGTGCACAAATAAATTCTTTTAGTAGAAAATTGTTAGTAAAATTTTGGTCTGGACCTTGCAATTATTGTTAAAGGGTGCACAAATTTATTCTTTTAGTAGAAAATTGTTAGTAAAATTTTGGTCTGGACCTTGCAGTTTTGTTAGAAGTATGAAGGGTTGTGCAAAATGAGTTGATTTATGAAGTTTGCAAGACCTAGTTTGAGTATGGATAAGTCAGACCGACACCAAGTCTCTCTAGTCGGTATAAACCTGTCTGGGTTAATCTAAAAACCTGAGGAGGAGAATTATCTTTGGTTGGGAGGGCCATCAGAGTTCTACCATTGATTTGGTGTAAACCGCTTCTAAATTGAGTAGGTACTAGCAAATACTAGTATTAAAAATTGATATAAACAAAATAATCAATTTAAAAGTTTTGATTTTCTCTTTTAATTTTATTGCACGCCACTGTAAAAAATATTTATTTGGGAAATTAGATTTGTTGTCGCTTTGTAGGAGTACAAATTGCCCCGGCACTGCCAATCGATATAAAGACGTTGAAGACAGCTACCATTTTCTATAGGTAGTCGGCATTTTCGTAAAAATGTATCATTAAGCTCAGAAATAAATAAATACATTATCATTTCTTTCCTCCTGTGAAAGAGAATTTTAATTTTTATTTCCTTTTCAGTACGGCTTCCCCATTATTCTTGCGAATTGAAAAATGTCTTTTATAATTTCGTTCCAGCTTTATCTTTTATTTTATTTTATAATTAGGTTGCTTGGAACACCCACGTCTATGTTTGCTGTATTGTGACAAAATTTCTAAATCTCTCCAGCTATTACGAAAAGTTGAAAGAAAAATCCAACAACAAAGCTTTCTCCGAAGTCTTAACAAGAAAAACCGAAAAAATCTATTTTGAAAATAATAAATTAGCGAAAAGTAACGTAATATTTAACGTACCTAATGTTAAAAATGACATATTAATTAGAAATCTAGTATGAAGACACGATTATTTCAGTTTCTGTATATCTCTCGATATATTTAGCCAACTAAAGTTAGACGCAGGTCTGAAGACAAATTAAAATAATGAGGATTTCACAATGATTCTTGTTCTATTATCTGCACCATGAATGAAAAATTAATATGTCTTCCATACAGAATTAGATTGTTAGCCAAAGACTATTTATACAATGAAGAGGTATGTCCTCTTTGTATTTAGTTGAAATAAGATCTTTTGTAAGAGCTCTTTTCGAATGTTTTTGTGTAGAGAACAATGTATTATAAGGAAGACTATGTTTTTTATTTTATTTTTGGACTTATTGGGTTCTCTGACAGACTGTGGTATTATAAAATCGATCAATTGGCAAAACTCCATAAGCGTATGTCTATGAAAGGAAACTTCAAACCAGATCATGAACATTCTTCGAGTATGATACATTTTGAATTCCGTAATATTTTTATATCAGTGGCATCCTCTAATAGAACAACCTGTATACAAATACGTTGAATACAAAAACTAACCGTATGCCCATTATTTTAAAATTCCATTTCAACTTATTTTTTATCTTTCTATATATGTGCGGATGTTATTCTTGTTTTTGATACGGAAGCGACGAAAGCACAAGAAAAATCGCGAAAGTTCATATTACTTATTAAATCCATCAGCAACGTTGTCAGTTTTATTTAAATAGTAGATGAACTGGGGAAAACGGTGCTGAATCACAAGAAAATCAAGACACACGATCATAGTAGTTGTTTTATTGAAGTCAGATGCGCTCCAGATGGTCCAGGACGACCTCCATATAAACAACACATCCCAAGGAGATCCTGCAAACAATTGGAATTCTGCGAAACATTGGAGGTCGATCATCAAAACAAGAGGTGCAGGAGAATGGAGTGGTCAACAGCAACTTTATGGTTCTAATAGTTCTTCTAGAGAACCTAGAGGTCAACACCTGGGGGCTACTAGACGCAAGAGGTAGAAAAGGAAAGCTTAATAAAGGAGTAGTGAATCCAGTGGGTTCTGAGATTGGGTAGAATCTCCCTTCCTCCTTTATTCGATAAATGTGGCAACTGTGACTGTGAGTGATGCAATTTGAAATTGTCCATTGATTGAATAAAGTTTTAACGGCATCCAATCATTCATATTATCAGCATCACCTAGATTATGCCCTTATATGTATACTGGTAGTTGCTTTGATAAACAGCCACATATAAAATGCATTATAATTGGATTTCTTGTACATTTTATGCATTACTATCATTTTCCGCTTTAATGTTTGTAAATTGTTCAGTTATAAAAGACGACATACACTTTTGTTGTACTCGACTGGCTATAATTTATACATTTTTCCACCGGTTGAACCAGATCCTACCGAGATATTGTGTTAACGATTTATAATGATACTGTATTTATCCGTGTTTTCACAATATATTCCTCTACTATCCCTACAATTATTTTAAAATACCATCCATATGGCTTCTAGTGAACTATATTAACGAAATCGTGAACGTTCAAAGCTTGCCGCTTCGTCACCCTTCGATAGTTTCCTACCACGAAAAGTTATTATAGTAATGAAAATATTTTTACGAAATCACCAGCACATGTAATATGTCTTTGACATCTTTGACGACCAACCATCATAATAAAGATTTGTAATGATATAATCGCTACGGATTTGTACGTCTGTCAGTGAAGCCATAATAACAGAGAGCTTGTCATTGTTATAGCTCTCTTAAAAACGCCAGAGTCCCATCAAGGGCTCAAATTAGAAATTCGAAAAATAGTAAAGGGTAAAGTTAATCTATAATGGACAATGCTGTGGGTGGCTGTCCAAAACACAGAGGCAACTGGAGGTCCAGAAATGCAGAGGCAGAGAACAAGCAAACACTAGGATTGCACCTCGCTCATTGGAATGCTCTGCAGGGACCTAGACAATCCAAACTTCTGCTGAAGGGATGGACTGATGGACACGCTAGGGCAGCTACTAAACTACCAAGGTGTAGGCTAAGGAAGATTGCAGGACTCCTAACAGGGTACTGCTGTATGAGAAAACACCTCCACAACTTAGGAGTAGAGGAAAGTTCCCTATGTAGGGGTTGAGAGTGTCCACACCGGGCGAATCTTCGGAGTGCCTGTTATGGCTCCTGGAGACACAAAAGCAGGCATCCATTGAAAAAGGTTGTGGCCTTTATTGAAGGGCTCGGCTTCATGAATGTCTAGGTAACAGGAATGGCACAATGGGCCCGCCAGTGGCCTCAGTGCTGGAACTTTGTCCAGGACAAGGCTCTCCTGCACATTTAGTAGAAGTAGTGAGACTGCATCTTCACAAGATAAAATATTTGTGACAGAAACAACTGACGCAAAAGAAGGTGAGAAGAAAGAAAAAATAGAATTGGATGTTTTATTTCAAGTCCATCTCTGTATTCTAATAACAGAGGGTGCTGGATTGTTCCCCGACTATTACACGTACATGTCTCATTGAGTCCCCTTTTCCTAGAGGAGACACATAATAAAACTCCACGTTTACATAATGACTGTTACAATGCGTGTCATCAAGTCCGCTTGTTCATCGAGGAAGTCATTTTCCTCGGATATTGAGGATACACTTGACCCAATCGGGATTTATTGTTCTTCGCTAGACGTCATTACCGACCGAGAGACTAGAAACGACGCTTCTCGGTAGTTCTTTCATTCATGAAATAATACAAGAGTTTTTCTTTGTTCTATGAAAACAACGTTTCTTTTCTTTCGAGCAGCGATGATGTTTACAACGTCTTTATGTCGTCAAGTTTCGCCATTATCCTCGAGACGTTATTCAAATTTTATCGTTGGTACCTACACGGAAACTAACGTAACAAGTAGCCACTTTCCTGCCTATTTTTAGATTTATTTACATCATCAATTGATCCTTTAACTAATTCATCTTGTACCTCACCAGTGGCTGACAGAAATGTCCAAATTACAACTGAAGCAAGCAAACTCTGAGCAAATAAATTGGAGACTAAAATCTACTGACCAGATTTTGTTTCTATTTTGATAATAAAATTCGTAGCTCAGCTATGAATACAAATAATTGTTACTCTACACCTGTTTGATCTACCTAATTTCCATAATGTGCATAATCCTTAACACCATTATGCACATAATGACTTTTTATTTCTGTTGAATATTTTTTATCTTGTATAAATTTTTTTATTAATTCGATTTTGATACGTGTAAATTGTTAATCGGATTCCGGATATCATATTTTATTTATTACGTGTGACATCATCTTGAAATATTGTTCTTTTCTACCCATCAAATATTTCTTCGAGATATATTTGTTAAAGAGTACGACGTGTGGGCCGTTTATTAAGAATTATTTTATATACTTTGTTTCAATGCTAACTGATTATAATTTTTATTTAAATTTTATACAATTATATAAAATGATAAATACTAGAAACTTTATTCTTAATATCAATTTTATATACAAAAATGTATTTTCACAGCCTCTGTACTGTACGCAGGATGTCTTAAATTGATACTCAGATCTTAGTTTTCCGAGATATAGGGTGATTTTCCTCTTTTGACTCAAACTGCAGCTGGATTTTTCATTTTTCAAATGCAACTCCATGTTTATTCCACTTTTACTTTTGATATTACATGCCAAAATATACTTTTTGAACTAAAAACCGCTCTAAAACCAAAAAATGCTCAATTTGGTCTCACTTGATCTTTTCCTTTTTTTTCTACTTCCTTCTCCAAAAAAAACACAAGCGAAAGAGGATAGTAACATCACCAACAGGCCAAGAATGACCTTTGTACCCAATAGAGTATTTTTCCAGCAGACATTTACCCCGTTTTTTGTTATGATCCTCAAGGTCTCCAGATTCGATTCCGGTGTCCTAAGGATAGGTGAAGAAATTTATAAACATCTCAGTTCCATTCAAAATGTATAATGGTCAATGAAAACAAATTTAGCATGTAGTTGAAAATAACGACCGTGATCTTGACAGCGACGGATAGAGGAGAAAAAGAAAAACATTCTCAAGGCTAGGAGAAGTTGACAAGAAAACTGGAAAAAAAGGTTTACGGTCTTGGGGAAATTAATTTATACAATTACACAAATATAATTATCGAATGAATCCGGTACCGTTGAACCGATGTACTTGTAGCAGAATAGTACAGAGGCGTTACCTTTATTTTTAATTGTACGTAAATATATTTTAAAACCAAGCAGCTCTGAATATGGAGAAGGTGAAGACAGCCAGCCACTGTTGCTACGAATATAGAAATATAGAAAAGCTAGAAGCAAAATGTATCTGCGGAAAAATATTGTCTGTCACATTGAAATTTTGTTTAGTACTTTGCTTCTGAGAGAAATACATTGAAGATTGAGGATCCTTTAGAGCTCTAAGTGACATTAGTTTGTACAATGGAATGACAAAATAATTGAAAACCTTCACACTTTACAAAATTAGGAAAAAAAATTGTGTAATTTGTTCAGATGCGCTCATGAAGTCAACTCATTGTCTATATTTTACAATCTGGTCTTGTAGGATTGAATAAAACCAGCTGAAGATCAACATCTCTTTGCGTTAGTTACCTTGTTGCAAAGCAGCTTGTTTTCTTTAAATTAAAGTCTAAAGTATTTTTCACTAAAGATTGTAAGATCGAATAGTTTATTCATTTAACTTTTATATTTATTTAATGATCAAAGTTTCGTTTGAAAGCTACAGAAACAAAAGTTTACTGTGAAAGTACTTTTTTATTTTATTCAAACGATTTCTTCAGAACCTGGAAGCAAATTATATACCCAACCTAAAGTTGCTTTTAGTTCAACCTCCAAAGGCTCAAAAAAAACTTGAGGCTCCTTCGTTCTATCTTCTCACATACTCTCAGGTCTCTGTGTCCGAAACTCTGTAGCTTTCACAGCTCAATGTTTGTTGTTACGCCTGACGAGTGTATATTTGTGTCTGAGAAGCTTCTGGTCTATTTGTGGCATATTTTTGTTAAAATATATATCAGTTTCCACACTACAATTTCAAAATTTTGTTACAATAACAACCCTCCAGTTCAATCGAAAAAGTTCGCCGAACGAATACAGGTAATAAAATTATTTGCCAACATCAAAATGATGAACAAACATTCCATGATTGTAAAGGATAATTGAAATTGAAATGTTGGAGATATAAAACACAGTGTGCAAGGACATTTTGATGGTCTTTGTAAATCTCTATTATGCGGGACATGATCCCTCAATGGACGTAATACTCTAATCCTCCGTTTTGCATAGCAAATCTGTTTCTCTTTCAGTTACTGTCATTTCAGCGGTTTGTATAATATGAAACATGGAAGCTCTTTCAACAATTTCAATTTTCAGATGATCAATAGCCGGGGTTTCGGAAAGAATACACCCGGGAACAGTTCAATACGATTTAAACTTTGTTATAAATTCCAATTAGAATCTGTAAGAGCTGTTTATTCGACATATGTTTGCCCACGTTGGGCGCCAATTTGTAACTTGTACTGATTTTGAAGTTGTTACACTGAGCTTAATGTCTTCAGCACACAGTTGAAGAAAATGTTAATATCAGCATACGATAAGCATCTCTGGTGCCTCGTATAGTAACAATTGATAACAATCAAACAAAACTCCACATGACAAAAACCAGTTTTGGTACCATTACCGAGCTGACGACCACTTTTGCACTACATTACACAATTGAAAAGAAGAAATGTGTAATATAACTTCGGCCTCTTATTTATACATCTACATCCATTATTTCTGGTCAACTGCACCACAATGAACACCCGAACAAAAAACTATAATAATTCAGAGTATAAAGAATCACGTTTTATGTATTCTGATGCTGGCTCAGTTTCCTATATACGGCCATCAAAGCCTATTTATTTTCCGCAGAAGATCCGGTGATATGTACAGGGCCGTCACAACTACAATTCTAGCCCTCTTATAGTAAGATAAGTACTTTTAACTGTATTTTTCGATTATTAGTGGAGATTATAAGGAAAAAAGACATTTTGATCAATGAATGACCAATTTTTTGATACATACTTCCACAAAGTCAGTGGTCGTTGGAAACTACAGCTTGGAAGAATCAAAATAATGCATCAGAAATGCACTAAAGGACTCTTGGTCGGCGCGTGATTTGTCTATAAGTACTACCTGCTCCTACCGGAATGATTTCGTGCGTCAAATGAAGTGATATTAGAGCTATGATCGTTATATGAGCTTGATATTTGGGGCCCACGAGATTCAATCACCAGAATGCTTGGAAGCAGACTGACTTGTCCAGCGCCTTTTATCTCGCATCTTCGGCTTGCCACTACAAGCACCAAGAGATGCTGGTATCTCTCAAAAAGCTAACACTGGGTCTTCTGAAATCGTATTACACCAAACTCCAACTTTTTCTAATATTTTTATCGCTTTTGTAACTTTTCACGAGTGTAGTGGTAACTACTGTGATATTTTGTAACCATAACTTCCATCTTTCGGTCTTAAGTTGCATTCTATGTTTGAATTAAATTTATTTTGTACAAATTGTCAAAGACGGTTCTGTATTTGAACCATTTTACTAACGGATCATCTCACATGGGGTTGTAGGACAAAAGTGCGACTTGTTTAGGATTGTTCTGAAAAGACAAGGCGATATTTCACTGAAAGGCGGATGTTCGCTTCCTTAAAATAACACACATGATAGTTGTTTACAAACTATAGATCGTTCATCATTTTCGTCAGATCGCGAATCCTATTTTATTGATATAAAAGAAAAGAAAAAAACGGATGAAAAATCGGGAGAATTCCGCGAAACGTTAAAAACTAAAAGTATCGTTTATAATCTAGAAAAAGTTTATTCAATGATTGATATTAAATTATTCTATAATATTTTCCTAACATTCACCAACTTTGACCATTCACAAAATGAAAATTCTTCTGGTTCAGGCATTGTTCAGTCGATTCTTCATCAAAAGATTTCCAAAGTTTCGCTACTAAATTCACTAATGAATTTTAAGTTGGAGTTAATATTAATTCGGAATCCTACAAATGCAAAACGATTCTTAGAATCGATCGTAATATGGAAGATATTATAATGAGTTAGACCGTAAACAACGAGTTTTATTTAATTAATAATTATTGAAAACGATTTATTCTAAATACCAAATAAATATATTTGAGAAATATGCAAACAAGGAAGGTTGGACTCTTAAACTGAGGGTACTACTCATTAATAACTCCCTCAGCCTGATAGGCCTTGATCACAATTGATCAAGAGAGAGCCAAAGCTGATCGCAGTGTCGTTGTAGATTCAATGAGGTCCAAATACACTTTCTTGTGGCTCTCCAGAGATTTTTGTGTTATGATTGGAGAGAATATTGATCAGTTAATCTGTACCAGAAGCTGGATCTATTCAGCAATAATAAAAACGTTTTATATGCGTCATTTATAATGATTATATGCATCACTTTGACAACTATTTCAAATATTAGCATAATATTCTATATAAATTATAGAGAATGCTGTTAAGAATATAATAAAGGAAAACGTTACAAATTGGCATCGTACATATAACGAATGTTTTTAAATGGGAATCGAATTCTTGATGGCAATTGCAACAAGAATATTTATGTGTAATTAACATAACTATTTTGAAATGATATAAGCGATACGGGTATCTCTATATTACTTGAATATTATATCAATGCCATTTGTTGGAAAAATAAAAAGAAAAAGATAAACTACACTGCATTAAATGAATATGTTAATGAAGAGCGTAAAATGTAAGAAATATCAAACTTAATAAAATTCTAATGGAATACGCTGGCCATTTAAATTTGATTAAAATTATAAATTACTTTTTAAAGTGAAATCGAAATAATTGATACTTAGTACGTAGGTATGGATTACAAACTTTGAAATTTACATTTTAATTAGACATATTAAAACTAATCATGAATTTCTATTTGTTACAATTAACTTACAGTGCATGGCATTATATTTATTTTCGTGTTCAAGAAACTTACAAACAATTTATACCAGACTACCAGCCCGCCCCGGCTTCGCAAGGGTTCTTCACAGAAAGACCTACACAATTCCACATTTTGTTATATTAGAAATGTACATCTTCCCGAGTAGTTATCCTCCTTGGTCATCGTCCATCCTGTCCTTCCCAGGAAGGTGGACATGTCACTGGGAGACATCTCCTTTATATTGGCAGATGTAGGCCAAGAATGACTGCTCTTTTATTGGCGATTGCTTTAGACACTCGCATAAGACATGCCTGACAGTTTCATCTTCCTGTTCACACATCCAGCATAGAGGTGTGTCCACTAGCTCCATAGTATGGAGGTGCTTCCTCGATTGACAGTGGCCAGTCAGAAATCCTACTGCATCCTTTAATTCCATCCTGTCTCTCAAGGGATTGAGCATGGGTGTTGAGAAGAGTTAAGGGAAAGCATATCAATTTTCAAATATTTGTCATTAAAAAATTGAGGAGAAGATCATAAATAAAAAGTGGAGTCAACGAGTGCCCAAAACATATTAATTTTCGTAGCTACTACCAATCTCGTAATCAAAATTAATGAATTGAATTTCTCAATATCCATTTAGTTGTAACTGTAGGAGTCTTATCTATGACAAGAAAGCAGAATCAAAAAACGCGCTGCGTATCAAACGTTTCGAGCCATCGTAACTATCTGAAATGTCACTTAAAGAGGAAGTTCTCGAGTTTTTATTAATATCTCCAGTTCAGATGAAAATAAAGACATCGAATTTGTTCTTCTCAGGTGCCTTGTCACACTCAAAAAAATGACACGTCTTTTGTGGTTCTCGCTCGAATGTCGCTGCGATCAAAGAGAATAATTTCACTAATATTAATCACATGGAGGATTAGAAAATATTGAAGTGATTATTTAAATGAAGATTGAAGTTGCTCGCGATAATGGAACTTGTACAGGCTTCGTAAGAGAAGATTAAGCTTTTATATCTTCCATATCGAAGAATTAGTAGATTTTTTCAACATTACCATAATGATATCAGTTAAATGGTAATTGGAAAATGCATATTATTATCATACGGAACAGGAACCGATTAAAAGTATGGCATTTCTCTTTTTTAATACACATATTTTTATAGCACATTATTATAAATTAAACATAAGCGACAAATTAACTCTTCAATTCCTTCAATTTTGTTTCTACTTCTTTTCTGTTCTCTTTTCTTTTCCTAATACTTCCCCTGCTTCTCTTTTCCTTTTTTGCTTCTTCCTTTCCACTCACCCTACTTATTTTTCTCCTTTCTTTGCTTCTTTCCTTCACCGTACTCTCCTTGTACTCATATTTCTGCTTCTAGTTTAAAAAAAGGATATATTTCATCATCCAGTGCCATAATTTTGAGGTCTCCTGCTTTTTTTTCAGTAAAAATGAGATAATATACATTTAGCAGTGTGAATAAACTATATTTAAATACATTTTATGAGCTGCGACATTTTTTTAAAGCCGTTATAAATATTATTTGAATGACAAATATTTTTTTTGTATTTTAAATCAAAGGCTAAGCTAGGTAACTCGGTAGTTTTCTCGAAAAAAGTAATAAACATGTCAAATTTTGATTAATATACTGCAGTAATAAAAATGTTCTACTTTTGATAAAATAAAACAAACAAAAAATTTAAAAAATTTCACAAAACTTTTTCTTCCCCAAATATTTCACATAATTATTATAATATATTCGTATAACGGATGTGGACCACTTTTAAAGCTTAAAACCTGGTGTTTATAAATGGTAACCAGATGTGCGTTGTCTTTTGTTTCAACCAAAATTCCAAACGACTTTTTCTAGTCATCCACTCACATATCTATTGTACATTCCATATGGTTTGGTATCACTTTACAATTTTTTTTACTCCGGTCGACCAAAATTTGCCTCAGTGTTGATTTATGGATATTGGGTCATTCTGGAAACGCATTTATTTTTTTAATGGTACTGAGACTGACTCTATTGGTTCGGTAGAGTGGATGTTGACTGATCGCTATGCTCTCCACTTTTGTACAGGGTGTGACGGGTATATGGGAACACGTTTTTAATAAATTTTGTAAAAATGAACTACACACAGTATCCATAAGACTTAACCTCATGTAATCTTCGACGTACTTGGAGGTACTCAGTTATAGAACGACCTTTTGCGGGGGCGGTAACTCTTGGTCATCCACTTCTAGGGGTTTTTTTTCACGTTTTAATAATAAATATTCATTTTGATTATTTTCATTATTTCCAAAACTGTCTACGACTGTTACAATGCTCGTCTCCTTGCGATAATGATAGTACTTAGCCCCAGGGTCAGACTTATCAACTCAATTCTTTGTCTTTAAAAATAATGACTGTATATTATTTTGGAATGTCAGTAGAGGTTAAAATTTTTAATCTTGTGTTTTGTGTTATATTATTATTACATAAAATGTTACAATATTCTGATTGTACAAAGTACAATATACATAGAGATTTTGAAATAAACGCCGTGTTCATAAATAGATACAGTTTTTTTATAAAATGTCCATTTTTCTAGATCTGAGTGGGAGTCATGAAAAATTAGATTGGTCAAGAAACATATTTCTTGTACACTGAAAGAACAGTTTGGTTACAATCACTAAGACTAATTAACTATCACCAAATCCGTTATTGAAATATGGCTTATTAAACGTTTGTTGGTAAAAAACAAATTATTTGTTTTCACTCTATAAATAAAGAATTATTCACTATTACATAAGAATATTTTCTCATAACAATTAGTTATTAACTATAAATTTATATTTTTTTTTTATTAAAAACTGATTAATCAGTATGAATATATGTTTTTCTACCATACCGAATGCTATTTATTATTACAAAGTCATTGTATATAGTTATTGCATATTCAGTCACTGTTATTCCATATTGAATTACTATACCAATATATTTGTTCACAATGACAACATGACTAAAGCCACCTTATTGATAATGAACAAATATCTTTCACATTTCGTTACCAATATTTATGGATTGATGTCCAAATACTTATTTCAGCAACTATAGACTGCCATCATCAGTATTCCCGAAAAGTTATCATGATATTAGCAGATAGTGAAACCATATCAGCATTTGGTGATTTATGCTAATACATTTATTATTTAGAGGATCTTACTGGAGATGGTAACTGCAGTTGATGAAATAAGTGTCGACATTAAATTTTTGAAAATTTCTTTTTTTTTTAGATTTTATAGATACCTATTATTCGTTTTCTACACCATTATATACAGATTTTCTAATATATAAATGATAAATTGTTGTGCTTTTCTTAAAATTGTCATATCTACCTAGATGCTGGTAAATGAAACAACAAATCTTTTAATCAAGTGATTTATTTATTTTTTTCATTAAAATTTCAACAAAAAATACAATATAAATATATAAAAAAACTGTGTTTCAAGAAATTCCAGAAACTATCAGTCGTATAAGAAATATTGATTATTCATGAAATTTCTTGCAACACATCTAGAAAAATAAAACAAACTCTAATATGCAGTTATAAAAAACAAATAAAATTCTTAAATGGAATAACAACAAAATAATAATATATCGATCATTCAAATCAATGTTGATACTTTGTGCAAATATGTGTGCAAATGTGTGTGATACAAAATTATTGTACTTTTTTAAAGAAAAGGTAGGTATACATAGGAAAGTAACGATATATACTAACCATTTGAATGTTCATGAAATTTCATGCAACACAACTTGGAAAAAAATTCTTATATTATTATGCAAATATAAAAAACAAATAAAATTCTTAAATGGATAACAACAAAATATATTGTTTATTCAAGTAAATTTGGATATTTTGTGCCGCACTATTTAATAAAAAAAAGAGTTACTAGGAACTATGAAATTTTATGAAAATGTCTCACCTCGAATAAATCATAAGATCCTACCTACCTAACATATTATATCTACTAGGTATTTGCTATCCTACTAAACAAAATTATATTTTCACTGTCTATCTACTCACTTTCGAAATTTGCATGCCCCACATTCTTCAATGAAAATGGTTATAGGGGTGCTACTGAAGTCGACACCTCCGTCCGCCATTATTTTGGCATAATATCTAAATAAAAATACAAATCTTATATCCAGTCGTTGAGAACCATCCAGTTCAAGCACAATATAATCAGTAAACACTGAACTATTTACCCACGCTGCCCACACTATTGCTAATATCCAAATATGAATAATAAACAACACTAAACACACTGAGGGAAAGATATTATTTAAGACGATACAGATACACAGCACACGTGCAAATCTTATGGATAAGGGAAGCGGAAGCTACATCACATGTGCATCTATCTAAGGCGATGTATGGTCACGCGCATGACTGTTTGTTGATTATAACAAACAAGATTAACTATTAAACAATATTCTGCTCATTTGTATAACGTAGGCTTATAAGAAACAAATGAATTTATTGAATGTTATAATGATACAATAAGATTTATTAACAGACAGTGTACCATTTATAATAATTATCAAACAAAGTTATAATTACTAATTAAACTTAGTAATTATCATCGCGAAGTTGGCGTATTAGATGATTTGTTTATTATTGAAAAATTTTATTCAAAATTAACAATTATAGCGGAAACAAATCCTCTATTATTTATTAATTAAACAAATCATCGGTAATGATTATAATAAATAAGCTTTTTCAATTATAAATATCAATACATAATTATGAACAAATTTGACATTAACAAACATTCGATAATAATTACTGAGATTTTTCTTTCGGTGTATTAGAAGATTACTGATTTTGTACACTGGTCATAGCTTTCGGAGTTCATGAATTTCTACTTATATATTCCTTATTTGGGATTCTAATTATCAAAAACCAAAGGAGTGGAAGAATAGAACTACACCGAAAGAAAAATCTCAGTAATTATTATTGAATGTTTGTTAATGTCAAATTTGTTCATAATTATGTATTGATATTTATAATTGAAAAAGCTTATTTATTATAATCATTACCGATGATTTGTTTAATTAATAAATAATAGAGGATTTGTTTCCGCTATAATTGTTAATTTTGAATAAAATTTTTCAATAATAAACAAATCATCTAATACACCAACTTCGCGGTGATAATTACTAAGTTTAATTAGTAATTATAACTTTGTTTGATAATTATTATAAATGGTACCCTGTCTGTTAATAAATCTTTTTGTATCATTATAACATTCAATAAATTCATTTGTTTCTTATAAGCCTACGTTATACAAATGAGCAGAATATTGTTTAATAGTTAATCTTGTTTGTTATAATCAACAAACTGTCATGCGCGTGACCATAGATCGCCTTAGATGCACATGTGATGTAGCTTCCGCTTCCCTTATCCCTAAGATTTGCACGTGTGCTGTTTATTGGTATCGTCTTAACCTCAGTGTGTTTAGTGTTGTTTATTATTCATATTTGGATATTAGCAAATGATTAGCAGTAGTGTGGACGGTGTGGACAGCGTGGTTAAAAAGTTCAGTGTTTACTGATTATTTTGTGCTTGAACTGGATCGTTCTCAACGACTGGATATAAGATTTGTATTTTTATTTGGATATTATGCCAAAATAATGGCGGACGGAGGTGTCGACTTCAGTAGCACTCCTATAAGCATTTTCATTGAAGAATGTGGGGCATGCAAATTTCGAAAGTAAGTAGATAGACAGTGAAAATATAATTTTGTTTAGCAGGATAGCAAATACCTAGTAGATATATGTTAGGTAGGTAGGATCTTATGATTTATTCGAGGTGAGACATTTTCATACAATTTCATTGTTCCTAGTAACTCTTTTTTTTATTAAATAGTGCGGCACAAAATATCCAAATTTACTTGAATAATCAATATATTTTGTTGTTATCCATTTAATAATTTTATTTGTTTTTTATATTTACATTTAAGAATTTATTTCCAAGTTGTGTTGCATGAAATTTCATGAACATTCAAATGGTTAGTATATTTAGTTACTTTCCTATGTATACTTTTTCTTTGAAAAAACTACAATAATTTTGACCCCTTTTTTCATTAAATAATGCGGCACAAGTATCAACATTGATTTGAATGATCAATATATAATTATTTTGTTGTTATCCCATTTGATTTGAGGATTTTATTTGTTTTTCATAACTGCATATGTTTGTTTTATTTTTCGAGATGTGTTGCAAGAAATTTCATGAATAATCAATATTTCTTATACGACTGATAGTTTCTGGAATTTCTTGAAACACAGTTTTTTTATATATTTATATTGTATTTTTTGTTGAAATTATAATGAAAAAAATGAATAAATCACTTGATTAAAAGATTTGTTGTTTCATTTACCAGCATCTAGTAGGTAGATATGACAATTTTAAGAAAAGCACAACAATTTATCATTAATATATTGAAAAATCTGTATATAATGGTATAGAAAACGAATAATAGGTATCTATAAAGTCTAAAAAAAAAGAAATCTTCAAAAATGTCTTGACTAATCTTTCATCAACTGCAGTAAGATCCTCTAAATAATAAATGTATTAGCATAAATCACCAAATGCTGATATGGTTTCAATATCTGCTAATATCATGATAACTTTTCGGGAATACTGATGATGGCAGTCTATAGTTGCTGAAATAAGTATTTGGACATCAATCCATAAATATTGGTAATGAAAGATATTTGTTTATTATCAATAAGGTGGCTTTAGTCATGTTGTCATTGTGAACAAATATATGGGTATAGTAATTCAATCTGGAATAACAGTGACAGAATATGCAATAACTATATACAATGACTTTGTAATAATAAATAGCATTCGGTATGGTAGAAAAACATATATTCATACTGATTAATCATTTTTTAATAAAAAAAAAATATAAATTTATAGTTAATAACTAATTGTTATGAGAAAATATTCTTATGTAATAGTAAATAATTCTTTATTTATAGAGTAAAAACAAATAATTTGTTTTTTACCAACAAACGTTTAATAAGCCATATTTCAATAACGGATTTGGTGATAGTTAATTAGTCTTAGTGATTGTAACCAAACTGTTCTTTCAGTGTAATATACAGAGGGTTACTACCAATCCTGTTGGACATTCTTAATGAATGCAGTAGGTCTAAGACAAGCTGACGTTTTAGAAAATGAATTATTCAGGCATAAGATTTTCCATTGTGTTAGTAGGCCAAAAATAGGGAAGCTATGAGCATATTATATGCAAATTATAATAATAAATATAAATTTACACGAAATTCATCATTCTTTAAAGGACAAATACCATAAAACTACGGTTAAAGATACACCCATAAATATATTGTAGTAATAAACATAAAGTTTTACTCATCATTATGCTGCGTAGTATTTTTTTTGAATGTCAGTATCTTAATTTGACTTGTTTTTGGTATAAAATTTATATGAAATGGATTTAATTAATATACAAGAATGTTTTATGAATCCATTAGATTATTTTTCTTGTCTAATTCAAACAATTTTTACAGGAAATCTCTCATAAAAGCTAACACACTTTTCTTAACAACTACCATGATTTTTTTTAGATACAGGGTGTCCATAAACTCATCTTCCAATCTGTAGATACTAGATGTGTTTTTATGTTTATCTCACTTAATTTATTCCTATTCAAAAGCTACTCTATGAAGATTTGTGACTTTTTAAGTAACCCTGTACTATTAAACCCAATCCATAATACAAAACTCAACAAGTCTACTTCCACAAACAACAAATTTTTCGAGCACAAAACCGAAATTCCTGCAATCGTAGCATGAAACCCTCCCTTACTTAAAATACATTTGCAAGCACTCTTTATCTGATTTATAGGGTTAGGTCAGTGGTGAAATTCGATATAATATGGTGAACATGTGTAGAAAGCTGGGAACTAGGATTATAGCCCGAAACTTCAAGGGGAGAGTTAAGTTTTATGTAAGCACTTCAGATTATTTATTTACGCGCTAGTCTACGTGGTCCCTTTTTTAACACTATAGAACTATGGTTATGATTTATTGAGAAAAAAGTTTTTACAGGATATAGAAAGGATCTTTTAAATGATTATTACAACAAAAAGTACAAGGATAAGGCCTAGTTACAAAAACAAGTTTTCAGTTGCACATTCATAGATGATTTTTGAAATATTAATTCTCCAGGACTCAATAGAGTCCTGTATATTTATCGTTTTAAATATAATTTCAATATAAACAGCGAAAATGGATATTTCCCTACCTTGTGTGGATCCATTCAAACAAATTAAATAATCTCTCCACTAATTGGAGAAGCTCTATTATCGTTATTGGAAATACTTCTAGTGAATAACCCCATTGAAAATCGAATATTTGCTATTCAATGAAATTTTATTCCTATTCAGAATAATTTCCAAATATAAGGATTTATTTTGTTATTTACGTAGGTCGACGGAAATATATAATGTGCTGCTCGTGCGGAAACTATCTTTAGTCATTAGTTATTATTGATTCCTTCGTTTCTCAATGAGCTTTTCAATCAACTATATACTGACGAAAAACCCACACACTATGGTAAACTGTTTACTATTTTTTGTTAAGCATCCATTTTGTATACGTTCTATAACCAATTTTTTCAACTAAATTAACTGTTATAAAGTTATTGCATCACGGTAGAACTAACAATATTTTTCTCTCGACGAACAAAGCAAATGAAGACAGTAAAATATGTATTAATACAGACGTAGATCTTCAAGTGGTTACTCTGACTTGGGCGTATGCAACATAAGAAAGGAAAGCTTTGTTTTATGCGAAGTGCCACATCTGTTTTAACTCAAAGATTAGGCACTCTCGACTTCGACTGCTGGACTTAATGGCAAACGAAACAAACAGACCACATGTGTGGGTGAACTGGCAAATGATCGACCTGGTTTTTTGAAATGCAGCTCAGGATGTATATACAAGGTGTTTCAAAAGTAATCTGTAGTAGTCTTTGAGTAAATTCCACTAGAGTCGAGTACCTAGCAAGACATAGTGAATTTTACGTATTCAACCTACTTTCCTCGTAAATCCTATATAGGAGTATGACATCTTCAGGGTAAAATTACAACCATTATAATACTATTAGGTAAACCAATATTATTATTAATAAAAATAGATATTCACAATTTATATACGGTTATAAGAAATAAAATTGCTATAATCTTACTACATAGTTGAACTGTTCAAGTTCAATCTGACGCAACAACAAAATATTGGCAACTAAACCTAAATCTGACTACAGCGAATTGATGTTTAAAAATTTAATAATGGCATATAGATATAATGGTGGTTTATAGCCACAAATGAGATCACAGCGTAATAAAATACTTATATTTTTATTCTATTCTCGTTCACGACTAAATTATTTTTACATATTTAGCTACATAATAATGATATATATTCTTCACACTAGTGAATAATGAAAAAGAATTCACTCTCGTTAGCTAAACACATTCTATTATTATCAGAATTCACGATTAAACGAATTAAAATGAATAAATCAAATCGTCTCTTTTAAAACGTCAAATACCAAATAATGCAAATCGATTCTGACAGCGCGTTGTTTGAAACGTCAAAATAATGATAGAATCATAATTTTACGTATTATTTAGAGAAAAATGGACAACAGAAGTTATATTTAGTTATAACTCCCAATTATCTCTATTCGAAAATAAACATGCTCTATAGCCTAGTGGTAGAAATAGTTGACTCTGGCGCGGGCGATTGGGTTTCGATCCTCTCTGGAAGCTTTCTTTTTTTAGTCTTGAAGAAAGTGTAGTCTTTTAGTTGTGTAGAATGGCTAATATTCATTTGGACTTCATCCGCGTGGATAATAGCCATCATTTTGCACTATTTTCTACCCCCCAGTAGCAACAACTACCTATTTTCTTGACTATATGCCGCGAAGGATATTGAATAACGCTATAAAGTTAAAAGTGGTCTAGGAAACATTGTATAAATAGTAAAACTGAAGAAAAACAACAAAAATAAATGTCAGATGTGATCCAAATACATAAATAATCCAGTGTGGATGTCCATAATAAAAATTTAATTTGGAAAATAAAAGGTTGAAATTAATCGGATTCGTGCATATGAGACGACGTTTCGGTTTTCATTAAAAATTGTAACGTCGGGGATAATAAAAAGGCCTATTAAAGAATCGTAAAAGAACAAGCTGGAATGTATTCTTCTTCAATCTCCGTAATTAGGAATAATACCGGTTCTCGATTGTGAAAACGTATTTGGACAGTCAAAATTGATATACCTCAAAGTTAACGTTATCGGTTAGGCTCGTTTGAAACGTTTTCGAATTTTTTTATTCGATAGAAAATAAAAATAGATGTCCGTTTTGTATTTGAAAAATAGGTTCTGCTTTTTACTCTTTTTTGTCAACCTATACAGGAAATTATAAAAAAAATATCTAGGTAAAGATTTATTCTGAAATATGCTTTGTGATCGCCAAATAATTAAAATAGCGAGGAATTGAAGCTGGTCAATGTTATGGATGACGACAATGTAAACTAAAATAATTACCTATAAATAGAATGAGTGAATAAACACAAAAAAACTATAATTAAAATCGTTTATTGGATGATTTAATTGAAATATATTTAAATTATTATTTTATATTGGGTATGGTTACGAGGGACGATCAATTTTCATCAAATTTTCGATAAAATATAAGTAAACTGAATATAAACAATATTTTTTCTGAACTAGAACCTACGTAACATAATATTTCGAAATTTACAGAAAAAAATTTGTTGCTGTTTGATTATTTTCTTATATTTTTTCATTTGCCAAGCAAATTTTGAACGACACATGAACCTAATAAACTATTTGACATAAATTCATCACCTACAGTGTATTTATTGTTAACTTTGCCAGCCTTTTCCATCCAGCTGCATACATCAACCGTTTGAGATTGTTTAAATACGCTTTATAATATACAAAATTTAATGGTATATTCTTCAACTAGTGCAAAATGATGGCTATTATTCACGCGGATTAAGTTTCCAATACAAGCGAGCGCAGCGAGTGAGTTTTGGAATCATCCAAGTGAATATTAGCCATTCTACACAAGTAAAAGACTATACTTTCTCCACGACTAAAAAAAGAAAACTTCCAGTGAGAATCGACCCCAATCGTCTGCGCCAGAGTCAACTATTCCTACCACTATGCTATAGAGCATGTTTATTTTCAAAAAGGGACACGTAACATACAGTTTTAATTGAAACCCTTAGATTTATAAATGATAATTTTGAGTTATAACTAAATATAACTAAATAATACGTAAAATTTTGATTCTATCATTATTTTGACGTTTCAAGCGACGGGCTGTCAGAATCGATTTGTATTATTTGGTATTTGACGTTTTAAAAGAGACGATTTGATTTATTCATGTGAATTCTGATAATAATAGAATGTGATTGGCTAACTAGAGTGAATTATTTTTCATTATTTACTGGTGTGAAGAATATATATCATTATGTAGCTAAATATGTAAAAATAATTTGTGCGTTATTATTTAGTCGTGGAGAAACATTTTTAAACAATATAGGGGGTTCTATTTTTTCAATAATTTTCTTTAAATCCAAATATTTTTCTATTTGATTAATTCGGCATGAAATACCCCACCACTTGATACAATAAACATGACAATGCTTTAGGAAATTTATAAAATTCCAATTTATTTTCAGAATTTTTCGGTAATATATCACGTTCATCAATAAATCAATCGTCATCATATATAATTAATTTCATTTAACGCTATATAGACATCCTCTTTTTACAATACATTTTTCATCAGAAAATTAATCATCTACACCGAGACCTCTGTTCTTTCACTGCGTTACAAAAATAGAGCTACTACTTGACCGACGAAAAATTAATGGGTTATCCGACCTACAGCCCTGATTTGATTACAAGTGACTTGAAATTATTTAATTGCCATGGGAAAGTAGAGGATATTTTGATAAAATATATAAAGCAGCTACTTAACTGAATTTATTGAGAAAAATAAAAATTCACATTGGGAAATTTAAAAGAATTTTTATAAGATAAGAGGTTAATTGATAGCATAGATATATATGGTTCGTTCCGAAATAAACGAGGTAATTCGGTTACATAATAAACAACTAAAAAGCAACATTTGCATATAATTATGAAAGGATTCTTCGATTATTTCCCATCATCGCTATTTCAAAAAGTGAATAACCTTTTCAAAATCTCAAACCGGTTTTACGATTAACATAACAATTGTCCTCTCTTCGGTGGATGCGAGAGACGCTACAAAAACAACCTGTTAATTGTAGCTATACAGGGAGAGCTGGTTCGGGTGACAATCGACTAAATATATATAGAATCGGATACTTCTACTTTACCCTTTCATTCAATCTTGATAAAATTAAGATACTTCTGTGTTAAATTTTCACTTATCCTTTCTTAAGAATGGGAAAACCATGGAAATATTAGTTAGGAAAAAGCTGGATGCAACTAGGAGTGGAAGAGTTTGCTAAAATTGGAAATACCAACTTCACACGAGAAACTGTAATTTACACAAAACAAGTGGCCTAAAATCGACCACCAGTTCTCCATTGAGACCTTCCCAAGCTTATCCAAACAAGCAGGGAACATGCCCACGATCTAAGAAGAGTTTGGACTTTCATAGTTGGACTCAGAACTCAATGGGATTTATGTTTATTCTACAGAATATGGAGAGGCAAGACCAGAGAGAAAGTACAAGAATGAGTGGATAAGGAAATGGAGAGAAGTATGAGAGTAGGTAGTAGATTTGGAGAGATTGAACTGCTTCTTGGCGCAGGTGCTCGCAGGACATAGGTAAGCTCCACAAGATTAGGAAAATAGAGACAAGAGTGTGCGAGAGTTGTGAAGTGGAAAATGATGTGGGACATGTGGAAAATAAACAAGGGGAGATGGTGTGATGAAAAATATAGTGGAGATAATGTTGAAGGGCGGAAAGGAATGGATAGAGAGAGGTAGGAGTGATAGAAGGGAGAAGATGACGGATAGACTGATCGCAAGGGATCATTTTTAATGAGGATCTATTCGATAGACAGACATTATTTTATGTCTCTTGGAAGTAGCAAAACGGGAGTTTGTAAAAAACAACAACCCACTTACAAAATTAGCAGTAAATCAAATTGAAATTATTTTTATGTAGTCTAAACGTTGATGCCTTTCTCTTGTATGCAAAGAGATTTGTAGTGTCAATAATTATAACCTTCAATTAATTTGAAACAGTAAATCACGCATTACCATTTACTATAATTTCGATAATTTGAAGGAAGGCATCGTCGACGACGACGAGACCGAGTAACTGTGATTCAGTTAACTCGAAGTTAAAGTATAGTTCCGCGAAGGCGGATATTAATTTTCACCAACTACCTATAAATTATAATATTAGCAACCTGTTGCGATATATTATTTCTTTATGTATTCGCTTCATTAAGGACTCAATAAATTATTTACTGTAATTCATTAATTGCATATATTATATTCCGACTTAATTTCAAAACGAACAAATTGGTCTTGATAAATATATTGGACAGTTATGGCGAAAAAGGAAAAACAACAACATGTACACGAAAAATAGGGCCGAAAGTATTGTTTAGAAGAAAATAAGCTTCAACAGCCCAAGAAGCTAAAACCATTTGTGCGTCACACATGCAGGAAACGCTTTAGAACCCCTTAATTACCATCAGCTCTAGCTCGTGCATCTAACTGCCATAGTGACAGAATTACTGAAACAGTGCGCATTGTCATACCTAAGGTAATATGCAAGTCTGGCGGTACGTCATTTCCCTTATCCTTCACATTCTCCAGACCTCACATGAACCTGACAACTGTGAGCTCATTGATTCCTCTTACCTGTTGAAAAATTGCATTCTCACCAACCTGTTGACAAAAAATCTATTGTACCAACCTCGCTCCCTAAGTAGTCGACTACACTATTGTGTCTATTCAATATTTTTTATATCCGATTGTATTTTTTCCTACATGGAATGTTGACTATAACAGATCGTAATAGTTAAGTGAATAAATGGAGCTCATTGGATAAAATGGTATTTAATCTTGGAAAATTTGTGAATAGAGTTTGTCAAAAGACAACAACATTTATATTGAGCAAGGGTAGGAGTTTTAGAGAGAAAATTTTTCAACTGGGTACCAAGAACCGCATTGTCTGGCAAAAAATAGTCAAAAGAGAGTGGGAGCTCATTTAGGAAGAAAGGAACAAGTGTGGGCACAAAAGAAGACCAGTTGACTGTACCTGATCTGTTCCAAATGGACCAGAAGACTTTTCAGTAAAAATTTTGCATACAAAAAGCAAACGAGGAGTTCCATAAGGATATAAACCATCTAGTCTTAATCAAAATAAAGGACCTGGATATTGTTTAGCTGTCGAAACCATTTCCTCTTCCTTTTTCCATAATGCACAATATAATTCTTTGATGTGAGTACGTACAGAAACCTACTATTGACTTTATCTCTTGGGCTTGTACAGATAAAATTAAAACAGAATAAAATAAACAAAAAAGTTTATAAAATATTAAGACCGGGTACGTCAGTTATATTTATTTTATTGATCATCGAACTTTGTGTATAAGACTGGCTCGTTTGTTTGTTGGTATAATGTAACTGTTTATCTGGATCGAGCTAATTTGCAGGTTGGACGTTTTCTTCGGTTTGTTTATTGAAATGTACATCCGAGGAAGGGCAGCGGCGAGAGGGCTGCCATTAAAATCTAAAACTTTGTTGCTGAATAACGTTTGTTTATGACAGTATCATTAAAAAATAATAGTTTATGAGATGGGTTGTTTATTTTTTTTTTAATATTAAGCTTTTTTTATGTTGAAAGACTGAGTCAATTGAAACTTTGTAGATATAAGTTATCTAAATAGTAAAAAATAGATATCTGTCTGTCAAAACTCTCAGTGCTGTCATTATTTGGAGTATTTTTTATTTCCTTATCTAGTTTCAATGGCCATAACTTCTAGTCAGTTTCTTTCAAAATTACTTTGGAGCTGACACCAGAAAAGGGTTCCCAAAAGTGTGTTTCAGCACCTCTATTTGCTAGCTCTAAATTAAAGTTTGTGTAGAGAAAATATTGTGCATTAAAATTGATAATTAATGCGGAAAGACAAAAAAATCTCTATAATGATTGAGTTCTTGGAGATAAAGGGTAACTTTAAATACTAATAAATCCATGAATGATGTTAAATGTCAAAAAATACATCCAGGATTCGTTAGAAAGAATCCTTCAGTAAAATGACAACAGTCCCAGCGAAATTTAAATCAAATCAAAAACAACATTTTATGAGAAACTTTTATTTTGGCGACAAGTTCGTAGAGTTAAGCAAAAAACTTTAAGCGCAGATCTTCAATATAACATTTGGTTACTTATCTTGCTTTATGTCAGAGAGACGTCTTCAAAGTTTATCCATTTTAGGTCGATAGGGTTATTAAAGCAATAGCAGAAATGAATGTCTGAAGGAAGACAAGACAACCAATTTTTTTATTATTTCCCACACACACAAAAACATGATATTTATTCGAGTTTGATTATATTTTAAATTTGTTTTCCACACATTCAGCTGATAATGAAAACGAGCAAAAGCAATTTTTGTTCAACCGAAGTTATAAATCAACGTGAATATCCTTTTGGTTATTGAACAGCAAAAAGAAATTGCATACCATAGTTGCAAAAATTGTCAATACTTCATTATTAAGACAGTATTTCACCCAGAATAGAACTAAAAACTATAAACCTATCATAATTTTCTCATCTGGAGTGTAATTAGGTACACCATAATTTAACACGTTTACTGCCGCTCTTATTTTGTGATATCTAGGCTGGTTTTCCAGCTTCGCGATTGTGTCACTCTATTAAAAATCTACAACGTGTTAAAAATTAGCTTAAATCAACCTTTGTGGAACAAATTTCCATACATTTAGCACACTTCTACTATCTGTATAATAATAATCGAGCTGTTGACAGTCTTAAGTTTGGGATAATAATGATATTTTCAAAAAGTATGAATGAGACTCACCTCAGATGCGTGAGTAACGACAGATCAACACATGTTTGTAGATTCGCCGGTGAGCGAACCTCTGGTAGATGTGCAGTAGCCACTTTGTCGCTGTCCATCAACTACTGTTCTCACTAGCAAAAACAGAACCTGCATCCAATAGATGCGCACCCCTTGTTACCCCTATGCGCAACCCCTCACACCTATTGTTTACCCTTGTTCGATTGGACCGTTCTACGTCCGATACTTTGCACCTGTCAACGACCAGCGACCTCGCCGCGAGATAATGTCAACACTTACTTTTACACTGCACTGCACCAATTTACGAGAAACGTTCGCGTTTGTATGTGCGTATGCACTGCGTGCCTAGATGCGTCTGTTAGATCCAGCACTCGCAGCATCTTTCCCCACTCTCATCTCATCATCCCGCCTTTTCCCTACCTCGCGGCCCACGTGTGCAGAACGCCTCCTCGCGAATTGTTCCGCGGTGCGGTGGATCAGAGAGTCAAGAAGGCTTGCGAATTTGTATTGTTGTGGAGAGGCGGAGCCACCAGCACGCTACTCCCACAAGACAGTGACGATAATAGGCTCACTTACATAAGAGCCAGAGTGCCTATTAATTTAATTGTCTTTGTGTGTCTTCCAACCAGATGCCAAAATGGATTTTAAATGGACCGATACAACGCCAGTATTGTATCAAAAATACCATTTTACGTCAGCGCTGGCTTGCTTACATCTTTTTATTCTTAAAACGACATTTATTATCAAACCTTTACTTTATATAGAGTCATCTGTAACACCACACTACGCAATTCTAGATATTTCTCTTTTCCAGGCTTTCCAATATTCACATGTCGCCACCAAAGTTATGGTAGTGCCAAGAGCTCGTGCTCTTGATGCTAATTATATTTTAATATCATTGAATTCCTCTGGATATGTAGACTGGACTGATAAAGTCACACTTTTTATGAGGAACAGCATGTGGGGAACTGTCATAATGAGAAAGCCAAACGCTTGTGAGGAAACAATGAGTAGGCACCACAATTAAATAGATCATTTCGTACTATAGACCTGTCCTTACCTAGGCCATCCATACCTATTCAAAGCCTTAGTCTGGTTAGCATCAGTAATTGCATCTGCCAATCCGATACAGCTCCTCTGCTTGTTGAGTCCACAATACCCAGCCAGGACCTCAACTAGAATCCTGGCTGGATTTGTAGGTAGGTATTACGTAAATTTTAACAATGGTTCTTTATTCTTTATCAAACTCTTTGGCATGCCAGGTTCCTTCTTACACCATTCACAAGCACCGCGATTTGTTTGCAGCTCTTTTGCTATTCCATAGAAAGGTTCTAGAGCAATCGTAGCCTCGTTTTTTCTTGGGCTACGCTGGATAGATAATCCATATTGAAGACAATTGAAAAAAGATATCTATTTATTAGTACTTATGTGAATAACGAAGAAAAGCTAATGTGTCGGCTCTAATAACTATACAGCAAGCGCCAAACGTGATGGCGAGCCCGCCCCCATGCGTACAAACTCATTTTAAATGCTACCTCCCACTACTAAATGCTCTTTACAGAGTACATTGGTGCTGTCCTACAATTCTGTTCGCATTGTTTCTTATGATATGAACCAACCAGGAGAAAAACCTTTTTTAACTGCTACTGGCGTAGCTGGAGACATCTAGAGACACATTAAATTGTAACAATTACTTTGAACAATACTACCTGCGTAGAAAAATCGAATTTATTTATTATCTACCGCAAATCTAACAAAAAATGTCATTATTATAATTGCAGACAGTTATTATTTTAATTTGTCTATTTGCGTTTGATGTCATTATTTTATAATTTTTTATTTTCAACTGTTTTGTTCAATAATAGCAATTATTCATAGTATACTGCGATATTAAAGTGAATTCGACAGATCTTGTAAGCTGTCACCCGTTTCCAATACTTACGACACGCTCTTGAACTTTAATTAAGTCGTTTAGTGGTTGATTATTTACAGCCTCTTCTCTCATAAAATCATTAACAGCATCCCTTGCTAGACTATTTAAAATGTGGCCTTTGATAATTTTATCAATAACATTTCCTAGACTACCTATAAGCAGTCTGAATTTCCCACAGCAACTACCCCTGAATAGTCTGTCCGCGCAACGAATGCGCATCGTGGACTTGAACGTTTTCAAACAGTCAGGAGTTTGTGTCCTGCCGTATCTCTCCAATCTAATATCTTCATTTGTCAACAAACAGTTTGCTAAGCTCACATTCTTCATTGCTTAGTTTGTGAAGTCTCCAAAGTCTCATATTTGAATTCCTAATACGAAATTCATCTATTTATTACATGATTTTCCCTTTTCTTTGTTCCTATATTCATTTTAAACGCCTTGAAAAAAATAAAACTATACGTTAAAATTTCGATGAAGATATAAAGTACTTCAGTTGTATTTATGAAATCGCTACACCTTTTTAATATACTCAGTTCGTAATGCACCTAATTTACGGATCAGATAAACAAAGGCAACTTCATTATGTTCTCATAAATATTTGAGAGAAATATTGTTAATGGGCATGGTAATATTCCCTTTGTGTATCAGCTTACCGCTTAATTCCAATAAAAACAATATAACCGAACGTTAATGTGAGGGTAACAGGCGAAGATAGAACTCTACGCGGACAGTGGCGTACAGTAAATATAAAATTATCCATCTTTCATCTTCTTTTCACTCGTTTTTTCAACTTTTTAGTTCGTCATTCCTCACTAGTCCTGTCAATGTGCGAAAAATGCTATTTGTACATACAGAAAAACCGAAAATTTTCTTCCCTTTTCACTAGTGATTGTTGGGATGTCGCTCTTCTTATTTTAAACTGTTTTTAGCGATTCTCAAATATATTTCTAGGTTGCTGGAAGATCCATTTAAATCATCTGGTGCTATAGTTTTAAAATCAGTTAAGGAAATTCAAGAAAACTACCTATACTAATGATATATCATTTCATATAACATACTTGAAATTTTCTATATGTACGCCACTGTTATCATGCCTTTCGACCTGTATAAACATCCCTGCACTTGAAAGGCTTAACGGGTTAACCACATTATCCTCGAATCTGAGCAACAACATAAAATTATTCCCATTTGTCTCTTACTTCCCCTTCCCCGTTTCCCTTTTGACTCCTGTATATTTTATGAGCATTAAGCAAGTTATAATGAGGTTCTGTTTGAAGCCGTTTGCTTCACAACAAATAGTGGATGAGGACTGGAAATAGACGTATTATAACATAGTACGATCAGTATGTGGCTTACTTTAAGCAAAATGTTGAAAAAAATTTGAAACACTTGAGCATGTCAATTTGATACATAGACGGCTTAAAAGCAATAGGAGGAACTTGGATAGGTGTTTGGGCCAGCAACCAAACACTCTGAAGCTTGCAAATATCCTAAAAGAAGCTACTATAGTTTCTGAAACTCTCCTCAGAAGCTAAGTAGAAGTAAGGGGGCACAATAGATCTTTGGTTTCAGTAAATGCTACCCCAAAAATACATCATTGGTGACTTCGATTGAACAGTTTTATGAAAAAAATTATAAATGGTACTGGACTATGAAATCACAAAAATGGTCTCTTAGGAGACCCAGCAACAGGAATAGGATTGACATTACTCTCTGAGGAGTGAGAGGTAACCTAATTACATAGTGGTACATTAAACGTCATGAATATCACATGAAGGCTTGAGATACGAGTTACTTACTCGAGAGAAGTCCTTTGTGTCACAAAATTAACTGGAAATTATATAGATAATATTATATGCATACGTGCAGCAGCTCGACATTCAATTGAGTTTACTGTTTATAGTTGACGTTTTTTCTGGGTGATGTTTTCGTAAAAAACATTAAAGTCTTGTTGATAGCACAAAACCAGGACTATTAAAATGAAACTTGAAGAGAGTATTACAGGCAATGCTTTGAATCATTCAATAAAAATATCGATCTCCACCGTTTAGTTAATTACTTTCATTTTTCAACATTCAACAATATTGTCATCGACAAATAATTCCAGAAGTTCATTAGTGCGTTCATCAGCTTCATCCAACAGTATGCAGTACGTAGAAAATTAATTGCATGCTACAAAGAAGTATCTTTTTGTAAACAGGTAAATCCGATACATAATGAATGACTGCCATTAAATAGATTACACATTATTGAAATATCAATGACGCTCTCGTTGCGGTAAAAATATATTGATCGATAAAACAAACATGAAAAATGCATTTATTATTTTTACTCTTGTCTGTTTCATTTTCTTTCTTTGCTATTTTTTTTTTCATTACACTCTAATACAAAATAAATTGCAAATGAACTGTCTCCATCTACCATTATAAAGTGACCAGCCCGAGTCGGTCGTCTGACGTGGTAATTTTTATAAATTTTCACGTCTTCATATTTACAAAACAGCCAATAAATTGTTGCGCCTTTAGTCTGCAACAACACAACGGTATATTACGTAATTGTTAATAGCTAATAAAGATGTGAGATTGCGGAAATCGAAGAGATATATAAAATATTCTATCAGTAACTAATTCTTGTTTACGTTTAACATACGTTTACTAGTTTATCGGCAAATTAAATACCGGAATTAATATAAAACTTAATAAATTATCCAAGTCTAATAAACTAAATGAAGATGTATCAAAAGTACTCGTATGTTTGTTTGCTTACACTCCATTCAACAACCTACTAATCGTTTCTCTTCAATAAATCTACTTTGGTGATGTTAGTAGTGGAATAAAAACGGAAAGAAGATTTGGGATACCACTTTGTATAGTAGTTTGTAGGTTAGGTTCGACTCAATCAAACAATAACTTGCCAGAAGATGGTATGATGCAAAAGTATGACTTTTCAAAGAAGTTTGTTATGGAATGAAGCAAATGGAATTGAAATACCATTACCAGACTTGAAAATAATGCCATTCAAGGGTACACAGAGACGGCTCAAACGCAATAGGAGAAGCTGGGACAGGAATCAAACACTTTGAGACCTTGGGAAAGCTCCAAGTTTCTTCCAAGCAGGAATTCGCGCCATAAGAAAGTATACCCAGAGCAATATTGACAAGGGACATGGAAGATAGAGCATGAAAGCTTTGAGCTTCTAGTTCCAAAATGGTGCTTAGATAAACTAGATGAGAACAATAGTTACCTTACTGTGTAGTAAAACGAAATGAAATAGCAGATGAACTAGCAAATAGAGGAACTGAAACATCCTTTTGGGAGCTGGAGCTCTATTGCGGTATCAGCTCCAATATAATGTTTTAAGAAATGAGCAAAGTTTAAAAAAGAGAAGATCTGACCCTTGAAAAGATCTAATAGAGTTTAGAGAGTTAAAAATTCTGCTATATACATACACACATATTCAAAATAGAGAAACTACAATACTTTATTATATTGGAAGAAACAGTTTAGGATGTATAATACTTTGAATTTATAATATCATTTGAATCCGATCCTGAAAATGAGCTAAGATTTGTCGAGTGTTCAGTTTTTGGGTTGCATTCACAACAGATTGATGAACACGAAGCTTAACACTACGGTCTGACAACTGAGGTGTCTTTAGCAGTACGTCAACTTGTCCGCGTTTCAACCAATATAGTAGAAGTAGTTCTTTTGTTCTGTTTACCGCATACCAATACAATCATGGAAGTGATTGTTATTTCCATTTAAATGCAGTTGACTGCAGTGTCACCAGTGAGGTGTTCAAATCTGTTATAACATAGGTAGTAAATACACAAGTATGTTGAATTTTTGGTTAATTGAGAAATGCAAAAAAGCAAACTCCATAAAAGATACACTATATGTTGTCAAGCCTCAACCGAGTGAATCACAACATCTTTTACTGTCTAATTACGTTTTCTATCCTTTTTTTTTTGGATAATTAATCCCGACCGAAAAACCCGACATACTTTAGTGACAGAACCAATATTTTTAATTCAGGCATTCTCTAAATTGTTCCCATCCTCAACACAAAATAGCATAAAATCCTTTGTAATTGGACACAATCAACTTGATAAACGTTTCGCTCTATTTGTTTTTATTATTTGGTGTGAAATATCTTCATCAGAGGTGGCCCAAATGTATTGGCAACGTGCCTATTATTTTTCTATGAGGTGGCCTCGACGGCACTACAACAAAACCAAGATATAATATTATTTTCTCATTTCCTTTTGTTTATTTTCTTGAGCTATGGACGTTAAAAGAAACAAAAAAGCAATAGACAACACAATAGTCTTGGTAGGGACAATTCATGAGATTTTAGTTTATTAGTTGGTGCACCAGTAAGCTCTAGAGGAGACTGCATATGCCTATTGAAGCAGAAGCACGAGGCAAGAGCAGACACTTCTCCAGATGCTTGGTCCCCAGGTCCTTCTATGAGTGAATAGAAGACACGCGTTTGCAGCTCAAAGAGGAGTTCTGGAGAAGCGGAGTGTGCGTTTTTTTAACAGTGTAAGCGAGGCTCAAAGCGACCGAAAGCTTACGCTGTTTTTATTACTACAGTTAAGTTAATAGGCTAGCTTCGCAAATCCCATTCAAACTTAAACTCGTAATTTTTTCCGTATCCTGCACAAAATTTTAATTACTGGGTAGTTCGTGCTGCTCGTCCTATTGTTGAACAAATTACACAAATTTTAACGAAATAAAAGTCCATTTTGAAAACGTTATTAAAAGCGATCTACAAAGCATTCAAAACGGCTATATGTTCTTTTTACGTTTAGGATCATACCGACAAACATTTTACGCATGATAGAAACCATTCGCAAGGGGACATTTTGAAATTTCCTTGTATAATTTCCAGTTTGCAGTTTATTTTATTATCATTGGCGTACCGATTATTTTTTGAAAACTGGAAGCAACAGGAACTAGTATCCGTATTCCTTCCTAAGCACACCTAGATAATAATAAAGTAGCTCATTGTTCTTTTAATCCTGCCGCGCTTATTTCTAAGCACGCTGTTATACACGTGGGATTTCCATTGTCAATGTTGGCAACGCGCCTACCGGAAGTTAAAGCGGGGAGAGGAAGGGTGGTTGAGTAAAAGAAAAGAAACTGTTATCTATTTTGAGAGATGCACTCGCCGATATTGTCAACGATCTTTGAAGTGAGATTAAAGTTGATACACTTTTGTTTCTTTCTAAAATCGACCCTCGAAATCAGACATGCAGGAGCTCATTAATTATCTCGAGAAATATATTCGGCTTCAACTTTAATAAGTATTAAACAGGAAAGTCTATAAGATTCATAGTTTTTTCTAGAGAAAAGTTTTGTTCTTTGTTTCGGAATTGTTGATACAGAAACTCGAGCGAAGCTAACATGCATGAAAATTAAATTTTCAGTATAGAAGCGCATCTAAACTAAAATAAAATAAAGCTATTACCGAACGGACTTGAAGAAAATCTAAAAGTGAATGAAATTATTTATGACAGAGCTGAGCAACTAAGTAACGGACCGGACTGTCCCGGTATACAACATCCGTTCTCTCAGAGGAAAAGAAAACAACTCGATTTCGTTGAGCTGTGTCTGGAAAGTTGTGGGATGGAATCAGGACCGTTCTTTTTGAAAACCGTCATTCTTGAAGAGTCAGTTCGGGAAATTGTGTTAAAAATAATGGAGAAGCAAAATCTACCAGATAATAAAGCACTGACCATGGCTATTTTGACACCTCAGGTGCAGTCTATTTCTGCTTTGGGAAGCAACATTTTTGATATAGTTGCCCTCTCTTATTGCCCTCGATACTTGGCTAACGTCTTCAGCTCTTAGCTGCCCCATGATAGTCTAGAAGTGTGGCTTCCTTGAGGCTGACAATGTTCTGTAGTCATCCGCGACGACCTGGAGGTACAAGCTTTGAACACCTCCATGTCAGAAGCTGGCACTCTGCGTTGAGTGCATAATTTTTAAAAGGTTTGTAGATACACCATATAAATAAATAAAAATTATGTTTACTTGGTATAATTTGTTATAAAATACGGTCCTGTATGAATAAACTGACATCAAGGGAGGAATAAGTATATCCACATCAGCATGCTAAGATGCGTGAATAGCCGTGATGTCTCCAAAACTAAATCTGTCGCCGTGATATTCATTCATAATCTTCCTCTACTTTCTCAAGTGCTGTGCCGCCACCGTTTCTGTAAGACCGACCCGGAAGGGACACCTTGCCAAAGTTTATTCACAGATTCACTTATAACTACACTATTACTTGCACTAACGGCCAAATTCTTAGGATTATTTTCGACACGAGTACACACTAAAAAATTTCTATTCAGTAATATACTTTTTTTTCTATTTTTTTTCTATGAATCTGTTTCCGATTAACATAAAAAAAGAGAGAGGCTTCTGGGTACAGAAAACTCACCCAAAAGAATGCAGTACCCTTCATAATATTACACATACACCAATAGTTTTGGTATTGCTGCCCTATGGCTTCAAATCACATCCACCTAGGAGTTGACTAGATGGAGAAGGCGGAAATTGATTCCTGCGGAGCAAATATCCTCGACTGCAAAGTACCAGATTATTTTCCTCTAAAAGCTCCAAGGACGTCAAAATCCGGATGAAAATTGAGCTACAGAAAGAAGAAGAGGTAGAAAAGGACAAAGAACAAAATAAAAATCAGAATAAATCAGTATTGAAGTGGAAAGAAAAGTTAGAATGAATTTTTTGCTGGATTTTCCTAATTTTTGCGAAAATTTTTGCAGTGTAGTGCGGTAATTCTCAACAATGTGTGCGTTGTGGAAAGTGGGGGGCAGGATGGGTCAGTGCCCGATGGATTCGCTTTTGTTTTCGGGCTGGAAACAACGAAAAACGACTTGAGAGCATCTTAGAATAGATTTTCTATTCTTGTATTGCTTAATTCTCTCAGTTAGCAGATGATTTTAATGTTTTATGAACTTTAAAATCATTACTATACTATGTGATGCTCCTGGGAAATTTCTGTATATTTAAAAGGTCCTTTTCACTAAAGAAGACAGGGTTCTGAATATAATAAATAATTAATTATTCCATGTATTGAAAAAAATCAATCCCAATATCCTCGCAAGGTCCTGAATATTCTTAGTATTCATGTACCTATACCGGAGCATAGTTGTAATCGCTGTTATCGATGAATTTGAAATTTTCTGAAGAGTTGAATCTATTCAAAATCGTCTCTCCACGTCTCTATCCTTCTTGAAGTCAAAACCATCTTTCCTCTCCTTCCCTTAAACAACTCAGTCTTGTGCCACGTCGTCTACTACAAAATGAGCACCATTTTGATGCTACCTTTGTTCCACTCCATGTCGCTGCTTCCGCATAGCAAAGCCAATGTGAAGGTTAGATGAACAAAATTGTTCCTCAGAACGTCCAGACTCATCAAACATCTTCTCGCACCAATTTTTTTATGCTTCTGTTTGTTTATAATTTTATTTGTTGGTGATTATACTTGTAATGAAAGTTTCCGTTCGTGATTTAATATTTGCGAATTAAAATATAACACACGGTATAATTAAATTTGATCTGTCATCGAGTGCTAACCAACTATTCGACGCCCATGTTTTCTGAAGATAACCACGGAATCGTATTAAGTGACTAAATGTACGACAACTGTACAACATCCGGTTGTAAATCTCCAGCTGTCGTATGGACCTTATAATAGTTCAGCAAACTAGTTCAAAAATAACGAAAATAATTCTCAATTATGACTACCAATATTTTGCCATTTTAATGCCAGTTGACGTGTGGATAATTTGGTATCATTTTTCTTACAGCTTTTGTGTATTTTTTATCAAAGAACTTTTGCTTCCAAACAAATGTGAAAGGATGTCGTGAAATGTAGACTTTGAACCACAAAGGACACAATTTGACACTATAATATCTATAGTATGTTTGACAACATTAATATCAAGCATTATTCAAATGATTGAAAAAAAAAGTTGTAGGATATATAAAAGTACAAAATGCCGTAAATAAACGCAAACGTTCTTACTTATACGGCTCATCATAAAAGATCGGACATCTTTGTTTTTTATTATTTGCAGAAAAATTTTGAGATGGAGGAGCATTCTTTAAAAGACACCTGAGTACGTTTTACGACCGTCATATTCTTATTTTATTCTCGTTTTATCGTATTTCGCGGATGGGAAGACGAAAGCGCCATCATCTACAGAGCAGTACTAGCTTGAATATCCCCACATAGGTCATTTATTTGTTTATCAATCACCAAAAAGCGACAAACGATTGAGATTTGTAACATAACTCAACCAATCACCCTCTCACTTAGAATAAGAAAGGCATGAGTTCAATATACCAAGCTAGAAGACTACATCTTGTTTGCTGAACTTGGTGAGATCTCTAGAAAGTCCTTACCCGATACAACGACGATCCCTTCAGAATAAATAAGTGAAGATATGGCTTGGAATTGCTTGGACTTCAACTTGACAAACTAGGAGTAAACAGCGCAGTCTCCTTGCTGTCGATACCTTGCTGGTGAACAGGGAGAAGCTGATAGTTTGCAGAATCCTACAGGATTTGCTGGGCGGTTTAGTTTATTTGCTGGGTTGGTTTTCTTGAAGAAGATTATCATGATGATACCTCCATAAGCTATCCCCATGTAGATTCTTTTTATAAAAATGATAAAGTCGTTGTCAGTGAGTGAGAAATGTCTGATCCGATTCTGTTCGAATATATATTCAGTCTCTCTACTGTAAGTTATATATCGACAATAAAGGAAACAGAACTCTAGTGTTGGTATGTCCGGGAATATAAAATGTATAGAATAATTTATTTCTGGCGCAAGCCACAATGAATGGAACTCTTTTTTATGTTCAAGATGGACTGTCATACATAAGATGCGAAGGTAATAAAAATAGAAATGAGCATGAGTTTTTATAAAAAACGGGTTTAGTGGTTGCAGGATTATTGATAAATAATTTATTATAATAATAAAAAGATAGTAATTGGCGTATCTTTTAATTTCGTCAACCGATTTCGGTATAGAAAAAAAAAGAAGAGTGGCATCGGATCGCGTGATGACAATGCAACCTGTCAATAGCTAATGCAGCTTGTCATTAATCATTCGGTGTATACCGCTCGTTGACACCTCGATGAGCGTCAAACGCGTAACGAAGAGATAGCAGTGGAGACCCGAGAGTGAGAGCAGCTGCCGATAATCGTCCGCGTCGGGATTTTATCTCTGTGGTGATGCTGCTGCTATGCGCTACTCTCTTCATGTCGATGACGTTGATGCCTTTCTAGTTTCTATCGTCTGCCGACGACCGTCGAAATTATTTCGTAGAGATGGAAACGATTGTCAGTTACAAGTCAAAAAGCTTCTTCATCCACTATTCTCTCCAGATCTGACTACAGAGAAAAAATAACGAAACAGAATTTTTATCGATCCCATCTTTAGACGGTTAACAAAATGTTAAAAACGGTAACAGCACGCCCGTCGCCGGCGGAAAAAAAGTGATTTCTAAGCCGCAAAGAAACCAACCAGCACAGGCAGAAGCAGGCCGATCCATCCTTACTAACGACCCATCTGGAAATGATACCCGAATAAAAACTAAGAGCGACGCGTGTTCCTATCATAAATGAAATATTGCCTCACATTGCCGTGGCTTAAACGCTTCCAAATTCTTCTTACGTGATTGATATATTTTCGTTTTGGTATTTTTGGTAACATCATCACAAAAGGTTTTGAAAAAAGACGCGATTTCTAACAAGAAAAAAGTACAGACAAATTGTGAACATACGTTTTTCGAAAACATGTTTCTGTTTTCCTCCAATTAACCTAATCTTAGCTACACCTATGTCTATCCAGATTTAGTACCTTCTCTTTTCTCCCAATTCCAATTGTCTCCAAATTTGATGGTGGTAGCACAAGTCACTTTCTGTTATTGTATTCACTTGTTCATTTAAATTATTCACTACGGTACACGCATGTAGGCATAACAAATGTTGATAAAATATTTCTTTTCTAACCATACATTTCAATTTTAATAATGTGCTAAAACGTTTTGTTGTTATACGTAGGAGTCCTAAGTGCTTATTGCGTTCTCATTATTCTTTTTGTTTATATATAGTTACCGTATCGAAATGACTCTTATCTGAAGCGTTGGCGATTGCGATACATATTGATAATCACAGCGATCTAATACAATTTTTGTTAAACTGAATATAACAGCTGTTTCGGTATACCATGTGTAACGAAATGGATACAATCAAAAAGACTGATAGATATATTTTGTCTAGGTCCTCTATACTTACAAATACACCATACAACAAATCTTTTAGGAAAGGATTTTTCTCTGGTAACCATTGTAAATGATTTTGATACATTGCGGAATGGTTAAGAGTTGACTCTATTGGTTTAAAACTGAGTGGTTTGTATTTTGGTGCGCCTCTGCTTTTCCATTATTTGCATTGGAGAGCACAGTGAGCAACAACTCGGTCTGAAGTGGCCCTCTACTAGCAACGGCCTGCTGGTTTTTAAGAACCTCTCGGGAGACTTCAGAAATAATAACTTCGCATACCATTGTCGGCTGTCAGAAAGTAACTACCCATGTGTTTTCGAGGTAGAAAAGTTTTTTATTGTTAAGAGAACTGGGTTAGTGGTAAAGAATATAAGTTTGGGATGTTCTTCTATGAAAAGGGTGCACTTTAGAATGGAATTTTCACACCATGAGTTCCAGGAGCTTTATTTTTATACATTTTTTCAAGTAATAAGAATATTGGCTTACAACTGAATGATAATTACCAATAACGAATATCAAAAGTGTGCTATATTCAAAGCACGTCCAATTTATTAGAAATTGTTATCAGATAATGAACCTTCAAACCTTATTAGTCAACTAATTGACCATTAGTCGTGGATATAATAAGAGGTTGACCCAAAGGCATTAGTGAACGCCGTTACTTTAGATATCTATTCAATATTAAAGAACTGACGCCGTACGAACGTCGCCGCGACTTATTTTCTCCATATTAACGGTAATCATTATAATTTTCTTTGTTGACACCCTTAAGGTAGAAATTTATTTATTTTTTAATAATAAAATATTGAAGCACTAACTGAATCACGGTTAAAAATACGTCATTAATACCACCGAAGACAGACAAAAGAGCGAGAAGATTGAATGCTCCGAAACGAACAATTGCTGGATTTGAGATTGAGTTTTCTATAATGCGAGGACTCCATTCGAGAACATGCACAGATCCCTGTCTCCCTTTACTCTGTTTAAATCCCTTTTTATTTTAAAAGAAGTAGTAATTGAAAATGATGCTTACATACAGTAACGTATTATATGTTGTACATTGAAATTTGTTCGTCAAAATCACTGAAACTTCAATCGTATTTTATATCTAACCAAAAAATTTCCTAGTTATGATAGAGTGACACTAGCCTGGGTAGCAGGCAACCATGAGATAAAAGGCAATGGAAAGGCTGATGAATTAGCCAAGCAGGGAGCAACGGAGGTCTTGATAGGGCCAAAACCATCCTGTGGAAGTAAAGAGAGCATGTACAAATAGATGCACAGCCAGGCATTGCGCAAGGGAGGGAAAAATTTGAAGTACGTCTCTGTTAAAATGACCTTAAAGTCCTTATAACACTAAAGTCCCGGTTTTTAATCTTCCCATTCAAATTACAAAACGCGTTATAATATCCAAGGGCAGTACATAACATTGTATACTTGGATTAAGACAAGAATAAAAGTTTTTTTCTTTCTTCACTTAACGCATGTATAATTCCGACACAATCAACGTCCAAACTTGGGTTTAGGTCAACTTTAATAACTTAATAATAAATTCGGTTATTGTTAAATCAAATATAAAGAGAGCGAGAGAGGTGAATTCTTTTGTGAATCCAATACAATGAATCTTAATTAGTTAGTATATACTAATAAAGCCATTGTTAACATCGACAAGAAAGAGAAGATTAAGATGATTTTATTTCCAAACGAGTTCCTATTGTATTTACATGACGTATTATCTAGTAGCCAAGGAGTATCTATCAATAGAACCTGCTCACATAATTTGGTTGCTTTCAAGATCGATATTAATTGCAGTAATAAATTCTACAGGAAGCATGGATTATACAAAGACAGAGACTACTTCTGGAAGGACGCGATACGATTCTAGAATGGTTCCTGAATGGAACAAACTCTATCCTACTTATACGCCCATTTTCCATACTCTTAAAAGTTACCGTTTTCTAAAAGAAATCTAGTTTACAAGTTAAAATTATATACCCAACGAAAATTATGTAATTTAAAGAAACACAGTACCCAATTAAAAATAATGACTATAATTATGAAAAGATACCAAATTCTTTCAACCAATAGTCCTGCCTCTTGAATTTTTTTAATCTATATATTGTGAAGTTTATTGAATTTGATATGAAACATTATGAATATTACTTCACTTTTATTGCCCATTTTATTAAATGACTTTTTTTTTTGTTTCAGGTAAGTGCATCTAAAATACGAACCCACACAATTGAGTAAGCACCAATCAAATTATTGTATTTAACTTTTTGTTGATCTTTAAGATACAAAAACTACTTTTACAACAGTTGGAATAAAAAAAAAATAGGTTATGAAATAATTTCAATTTATTATAATAAAGCGACACGTTACACAATGTATCAACAATTTTAATTTTTATGCGATCCAAAATTAGAAGACTAATGGCGACTAGATTTTATGTACCGTTAACCATTTTATTAATGCTTCAGATGTTTTTATGATCGAACCACTAATTATTTCACAAACCCATTTCATTCAAGAGAATCAGATTTTTCAATTAGACTGTGTTTTTTTTTAAATTCCATTACTCAAAATGACGGTTAACTCTTGAATATATTGCTTAATTGTAGTTGTAAATATAATTCAAAATGACCAATAAAAACAATTTTAGAACGTAGAAAGTTCTATTAAAACAAATATTGGTTGCAAACAAAGACATATAATTTTTTATGGGAATTGCAACTGTTGAGTTAATTTTATTCATGGAATCTCAGAAAACTAGTGAATTTGTCCACATTGCAAATGTCAGTGCTGTCATTAATCCATGAGATTCTGAGAATATTAGTTCAATTTGTTTCCTCAAATTATCGAATCATCCTCTTTATTCACACAACAACGCGAAATTAGGGAAATAAGCTGTCAACTTAGCCTTTTAACTCGGAACGCTTTCAGACTAGATACTTTGTGGCCGGCTACTATTGTCTGAAAAGAATCGCGTCGTTTAAAATACACTAATACAAATAGACGCACTTAAACCAGGCTTTTCAGACACTCGTAGCCGGCCACAAAGTGTTTCGTCTGAAAGCGCTCACTTCTATCATACAGTTATAACCGGTTTTATGATTGTGTAACTGGAGTTGACTAGTTATAGCGAGTTTTTAGCGACATTTAAGCGATCGAGTCTTGGCAAAAACTTCAAGTACTTCAGTACTAGTTGAAGACGTTGATTTCTAGTCAAGACGAGTCAAATTTCCCACCTCATCTCTATCGCTTTCGTGTGACCTGAACCTTTAGCCTCATTTTCGATATTATATATTTTAATGCGAGCTTTTTCGACAGATTGTATCAACCAATTTCCGACATTTAGCTAATATATCGAAAAAAAAGTCCCAGTAGAAGAGGATGACAAAAGAAAAGAAGCAAACAGTAATCTAATTTTTCGTAACGGGTCGACAAAATGAATAATGACAATAATGAATAGAATTACAGTTACCTTCGGGACAATTTGTCGTTTCGAATTCGATATTAATCTAGACGAACGGATAACCCTCCTACGGAACACACCAGTGTGCATTGTGGGAACAATCAAACGGAATAATTTAGCAGCTCAGACATTGTTCCTGCGGCGATACTACTGCTGGATTATCACCGACAGGAACAATTTTTGCTTGATCGTTTTCAGTCCGGGCGAAGAAAGTGAAAAAAATTCCTTAAAAGTCTTCTATTACCACTTTTTGGGTGCTGAAAAATTATAGTTTTGACTCACTCTGTATTTTATTTTTACCTTCAGCATTCGAATCATCATAACTTTGACAATTTTTGAATGGAAGCAATTTTTTTCCTGGTATATTTGTCTATTTGTCACGCTGTTCTATCAGTTCATCCTTTTAGGATGATTGAAATATTTTTTATTGTTCCTTCCCCGGCTATTCGCCTTTCCGTATGGACATAACCCCTGAACGGACCTCACCATCGGACGTGATAGTGTAGTACAATGAATAATTCAGTGATTATTTATGTAAAAAGGGCACAGATAGAACCAAGACTCGCTATCATCCCACCGCGCCACGTCGAATGAGAAAAGCACTGAGAGAGATACCCGGATAGGGCTGTCTGTCAAAGTGATTTATGCGAAAAGCCATTTTTTCCCAGAGCGATTCATCGATAGATATTCGTTTACGTTAAAGCTTCCAAGCCTTTTTTGATTATTAACACCTCCTTGCTAACTGTTACTGATAAACTTTATTGATTTTTATTTATCCCACAAAAACATTAACAGATATCCTTTGCTTAGTTAAGAATTTCCTCTCTTAAGCGATCTTTGCGATCCCTCAGAACGGTTCTAGGACACTCTTTGCAAGGAATGGCGTAAAATTTTACTTTGAAAATTGGTTTTGGATCCTCAACCTCGATATGTTATCTTCGATATCTATAGTAAAAAATTATCATGCCCACATACTCTCATTCAATTTCCAATCTTCACGCTTTCGCAAAACACTTTCTAATAATAAAAAACTTATACCTAAACAGATCCTCTACTTTTAACCAACATTTACTTAAGACCTTTCTTTCAATAATGTCATCGAAATTAGACCCACAGTGGGTAGGCCACTTGAAAAAACTTTGCCCTCCCACACTATACATACACACACAAAACAATTAATAACATTTCTTAAAAATATATTCAATAATACAACTACAACAAAAAAAAACAACTAGACACAATCCAGTTATACCAATATCTCATCGAGATCTAGTAATGATATGAAGAATTAAATATTTACCACCAATAAGGAACGGGATAATTACCTTGCTCTATAAGGAGAAGCAAACTATTCAACTGTTTCGAGTTTTCATTGGCGTAACACGTTCGATTTTATTGATACTTTCACTTGAAATTAATTCTACAGCATCTAATAAATGTGATCAACTTTCTTTGAAGGTTCTGATATGATGCAGCTTTCAGCGATCTTTCATATCTTCTTGTGACTACAAAAAAGCCATAGGCTTGCCATAGTTCTTTTGAAAATTTGGTGCCCTTTCAGACGAGAAACTTTGTGGCCTGCTACTGTCTGAAAAGAATCGCGCAGCTCGTCTATTTATCTTAATCTATTTTTAGCCGAGCGAATCTTTTCAGACACTAGTCGCCAGCCACAAAGTGTCTCGTCTCAGAGCGTTCTACAGTAAAAATGAGTAAAATTTTGAGTCTATACAGGATGTTCTATTAAATACATATTATATAGATTAAAAAACAAAACCAACAGGTGTTATTTTCTTTCTATATGCATTAACTACTGACCTATAGCTTTTTCTATAAGCAGATACTTTCGATTGAGTACGCCAATGATAGTTTTAAGTGGTTTATTGTTATTAATTATCGATCTGAAGTTGGCAAGTGGTAGGCAGCAGGTTAGTTTAGTTTAATAACAACCTGCTGCATATTTTACCATATAAAATATCTGGAGATATGAATATGAATGGACCGACTACATGTGAACGTTTTACAGAATAGCATTTTCACATTCTAGTCGGAATAATTGAAATATTATGCAATTTTTGTTTTGTATAAAAACGATTTCTCGAGTTTGATTGTTTATCTGTTAGACTTTGCATACCTTTCGTTAAGTGGTGTATTTATAAGTCCGAAGAATGATTGTGAAACTCTTGAATCTGGACATGTATCGCTTATTCCGGGGCAAGTGAGATTTTTACAGGTTTTCAAAGATTTTTGTGAAGGAAATGGTGAGCTACGGAGAGGAGAATCAATAAAATATCAAAAAAAAATAGTCTCTAAAGAAAGTTTTTCTAATAATTTAATTAATAAATTCCCAGTAATGCTTCACAAAGATTTTAAAAGAACTATTTTTATTTTATGAAACAAAAATCCTATCAGCAACATACATATAAAGATTAACGTGTATGTATTTCTTTGGTGAATATACAATAATTTCAATGCACTTTAGTTTCTGTATTATGCGACCTGGCCTGTCTTTATATATCCTGCTACTTCGATAATTTTCAAAGCGCCGTCGCCTCTCTATGAATCGAGCTCTAAATCTATCCGTCAGAATACAGCGCTATTATGTGATAGAATGGGGCGACCTGAGCAAGCCAAACATCTTTTCTCAATTCTCACCAATGACAGACATTTTATGTGAAGTATTATCATCATTTTCAGCTTTAATATAGTCTTTTAATATGTTCTGGATAAAAACTATATTGAATTATTATTTTTCATCGCTTTTGTATCATTTTTTTAATATATAGGGTTTGTAATTTGACAGTAGTGGCCAATACCAACTTTCTTATTTTGAAGGGCCAGCAGGATCTCCTGAATTTTCACACAATTGACTGTTTCACACTGATACTATAGTTTATGTTTATCCCAATTAAATATCAAAATAATAAATACTTTCATCTTTCTCCCCTACGAGTTTCAGCTAAAAACAGCCGCTATTATGTGACCTGTACTATATTTTCTGTATTGAAGCTTTCATTCCTTTATTTCGCCTTTCAACGTTTTCAGGAACTTTCTCATTTGTTCAGGTTATTCATTAACGAACTTGTGTTATACTCATGCTTTATCAGTCCCTGAAAAGTTGGTTAAAAGCTCCAAATATAAAAGAGAAAATACAAAACTTTTCGGTAGCTTTGTATACTCGGAAAATGCGATGTATATATATATATAGTATATACGGATAATCAAGGAATTTATTTAAGGTTTGTCCCGGTAATAAACAATTCAATGGATCTTTCAATTTATTACATGTAGATGAAATAAGTTTTTGATAAAAATGTTTCTTTTTTTATTTCCTTTTATTTTAAGGTGAGCGCAGTGCTAGGGTAAGCAATTAAAATTAATAACAAAGTATACCATAAACTCTTACACAAGGAGGATAGAAACTTAGAAGTCCCATCCTGATATCTCTTAGACTACAAAAATTTTGGTGCGAGTTTCAGTTTGTTAGTCCTGAATAGTATAACATCATAAAATTATATTTTCTAAAATCTACGAAGAAAAGAAAAAGTTTGGTTAGAGTTAAAGGGTGTAAGCTATAAATAAGTGTCAAAAAAAAACGTTACCTATTCTAGGATTGTAAGCAAAAAAGTGATTACCAGATGCAATTGGACCTTATTACTAACAAGTGCACTATAAAATGTTAACGGTCTGTTCCTTTCGTGTTCGTTTGCTCCTTGACGGTTATTTGTTTTATGAACGTTTTCACAGTGTTGGATCTGGATTTTTTCAGCTTTTACATGTATGTTTGTATGTATTTTTGAGACCTGAAAGATCTATTGTGCCCCCTTACTTCTACTTAGTTTCCGAGGAGAGTCTCAGAAACTAGTTCGTCTTTTAGTCCTATTTCCTGGAGGAATTTTAGGATATCTGCAGGCTTCAACTTAGGTAACTGTTCCTCTTCTATCCAGTAATCTCCCAGGTACAGTGGTCTAGGATTCTGGGTGCTATGCAGCTGGAAAGTATGTGAATGGAGGTTTCTTCTGTCATGTCACAAAATCTGCATTTTTCTTTCTCCACTATTTTAAGCTTTTTCAGGTGCACATTCAGGCGACAATGTCTCGTTAGGATCCCTGTTAAAAGTTTCACTTTGGCATACCAAAAGAGTTCTGGTCCCCAAAACGGGGATTCCAAACACCACTCATTGCTATTTGTGCTTTTTTAGTATGTCTTGCAACCCACATGATCATCTTCCTTTTCTATATATTTATAATTGGAGCTATTCCCAAACTGATAATGTCCAGCACTTTTTAATTTTTTTTTTCGAAAATATTCAGTTCTCAAAATATTTTGAGTTCGAGTGCATCTCTGTGCTGGAGAAAATTTATTTCAGTAACCTGAAATTTACCTAAACGATACTTAAATACAAAACGATTAATAAAGGAGTTGTATATTTTTTAGTTATTTTATGATTCCGGGAAACATAAATTGATTTAGATCCCTACAAGTTTTTTTAAAAATATCTTCAAAAAGTAATGGCTCTTTAACAGGCCATAAATAGTTTATTTTGGGGTTTAATTTTGTTTGAAATTTAAAGAGTTGTGGTTGTTTTAACATTTATTTCTTAATTGGTATATTTATTAATTTTTTTATTATTTTTATATAAATTTATTTAGAATTATTGTTTAGTTTCTGACATAAAATTAACGTAAAGGGTAATTATCCAGAACCCCTCGACAATATTAAAAGAAAGGGAGTTTAGAAAGCTTTAAAACAGCGGTGCCTGCAAGACAGTGTCATTAAGAAGATGGATTACCCATTATGTCGGCAACACCGCAAATAAATGAAAAGACAACCCAACCAATCTATCATTCTAATAGTAAGGATTAGGACGTGAATTTCACAAACACGTCCTAATTTGTTTTAATCCTTGTAACATAAAAAATTTAATATTTCTTATGAATTGATAAATAAAAGAAGAAATAATTAATAAAAAGATGCCTACCGTATTAACATCAATTTTCTTGTGATATCCCTCATCCACATCGAATGAATAATTATTTCTTGATCCAATTAGGGCAGAGCTGAGGCACAGAAGCCACAATCACGCTGCCATATATTTATTGTGTCGTTCGCAAGACTAAATGTAGAAATTAATGGGGATTTTATCTCATTAACAGTACCATGTTTTTATTTGCATCTACTGTATGTCTTGGAGCCGTTGATATCACGAATGAAAAACAAGTTTGGTAGCGATACAGGGTTGCTAATGTATCAATTAACTTTTATTTAACTTATCTTGGCCAGAGAACTTTAGTTTAAAAAAAACGGTTCCTCCCAGTAACTTATATTAGGTTAGGTGTTTGGTCTGAGGGCGAGAGAATGACCCTACCATACTTGTTAACTGTTAATTCATTTGGAAAGTTATCTATGACAAAATTCTGTACATCCATCGCCAAAGAATGTGGTTTGTTCCATAACATAATGGGCCATAAATAAAATCTTCATTTGTTACCACATACTAACATATCTTCCCAAATAAATTTCGAGTAAGCTTAACAACTCGACACCTTCGAAAAAAATTATTATAAATTGTAATATTTCGGACCGTAACAATAAATAATTAACAATAGCACTATATATATACGTCTAATATATTATAAGGTACCAGAGGCGTTGTCCTTTACTTTTTTCATTTGGTTATCGTAAAGTCAGTTCTAGGAATAGAAATAATTTCTTTGGGAAACGCCACTGCGAGCTGTCAAAACCCACGACTCTTTTATGACTTTTTATTAGTCACGGAATGATTGTTTTCACGCGTTATTGTTTGTTGGCTGTGTTAACTTTCTATTTATATAATTATTTTTGTGTTAGACATATTTGGTATGGAGGGTACTAGATTCTTGTTAAAGCATACACTTATAACCGCCTTTGCTTATCGATATTATTATTAATAGTTTTGTTATTTGAAAAAACAATATTTTCTGTCGCGCTAAGCACCAAACGTCCTAGATCGACGTTTTTCAACTTTGTACTAGATAAAGAAGTTTTTTTATATGTTCCAGCGAACTAACTGTCCGCAATAACTCTTAAGCAGTCCTCTACTGACCTCATAATGTCATTTTTTGCTAAAATATATTGGATATATTTTCTCACGGATTTAATTCACACAAACAAACATAAAGTAGATAAGTTATGATTTCGAATCTTTAATTTAATGTCAAAAGAATGTTCATAGTTACTTTGAGATTATCTTAAATATTGACAAATATTATAAGTAATAGCTATCAGCCACTTCCAATCTGCAGGTGCCTAACTTCCTTTGTCCGCCACGAGCAAAGCTCCTCTTCTTTATCTATTTTATCCAAATTGCTAGGGTATTCTAAGACAACCTCTTAGAAATCACTAAGATACCTCTAGGTCCACTTCTCTGTCCAGCTTTTGCGGTGGAAATTGCTGTAGGGTATGGGATCTAGGTTGACGTAAGTTGAAAACTACGAGGTCTTTTCACTTTGTTCATCTTTTTGGTGTTCTTAAGCTTCCTACAAACATGGAGTCGAATCTCCCTTGAGAAGACTATGGTTAATAATAAAATAATTCCCCTGTTTAATAAGAAATTCTGCTAAATTATGAGCCTATACAATATTTTTTTTGTCTTAATAACCTTGCTTATTGTACTGTAAAACTCTGGTTTTTTTTATGATTCAACTTCATTTCTCCCCACTGTGTATAAGTGGTCCAGTTCTAAAGACAATTTACAGCTTAATCCGGAATAACAATATTTATGTCCTATTTTACATGATAAGTATATCTCTAGAACGTCTTCGGAGACTTTGTTCAATAATTGTCCACATAACTTACGGTTAATTCGACGCTATATCAATTTTTTAACAGCTTCGTTGATTATACTAGAAATTAATTCGTTATATACTTTGTTACTATATACACGAGAACTATAAAAGAACCCAATAAAAAGTTTGACAAATGCTCAAAAATCTCTTGAACTGCTCATTTAATTTTGATGATTGTTTTTGTGAATTGTGGGTAATAACAAAACCTAGCAAGGTTTCTATATGCTATAAAAATTTGACCTCATTCAATCGACATAGCATTGAATACTTCTTGTAGTGTAGCTGGAAGATCTTGGAGTCTGTCAAGTACAGACTGAAGCAAAGATGCAGCTTTCAAGAAATATCGTTGTTCAACTCCCATCATTGTTATTTAACTATAAAACGGCACAATTTTATAAAAACGGACAAATGAAATCATCAAATTGTCGGATAACGACAGTTTTCCACCTCGTGTCGACATCATATTTACATAAAGAATGCACTGGAGCAGAATAGAGTAGAATTCAACGCGAGAATCGAGCTGAGGCTATATCACATCCCAAAAATCACATCGACATCTCATACAAAGGTGTCCTTTTATGCCATGTATGTCATTATATCCGTCGGCGTATCCCTTTTGTGAGTTCCTTTTGTGCCCTAGCCCGAGAAGTTCGCCCTTGCATGTCAATGAGAGATGAGAGAGAGAGAGCTCGGTCCAACTCCTGGGCATGGAAGTTAAGAATTAGGGTCAACTGCACCTAGAAAGCGGTTTTTTTGGTAATTATCGGTAATTCGCTCGTTTATTCCAGCGTTTTGTTTTCCATTTCGTCAAATGTTATCTATTTTGATGTCTGTATTGATATTTTGGTCACCCATTATCAGTATCTTTGTTTCATTTGTGTTTATTCTCATACTTCCTCTTGCTCCATAACTTCTTAATTCCAGATGTTTTTTTGTCTTCTTCTTCTCTAAATTTCTGTATACAATGTACTTTAATTTCACGGTTATTTTTTTTTCATTGTGGCTTTCATATCATTTTCTTCTTAGAAATATTTTTATTTTAAAAATGTTGGCACTCCTCAAGCACCCCCTGGTGACAATCATCATTTTTTTACTATCCAATTATTTAAATTAAGATTTTTCTTTCCATTATTCACCTTAAAGATTCATAAAATGTTTACGTTTATGGTTATAGGATTGTCTATTTTTTTTTCCGAAGATTGTTATTTGAAAAATGATCTGCAGTGATACAGTGAGTGTAGTTGATTTCCACCCGTGATTTTAATGTTTTTATAATCAGGAGACTCAGGTCGTTAATGTCGTACTTTTCGTGAAAATTCGAAAAGGGGTCCGCTAAAGAGTTTTTCCTTTTTTATGCAAATCGGTGTGGCTTCCAGTTTGATAATGTCTTGATGGAAAAGGATTTGTAAAACCAGGATTCTGATGGACTTAAAATGTATCTCTTTCTCTCCTCTTCATATTATTACCTACAGAAAATGGTAATTCCTTCGATATTTCGTCCACACTGTATATAAATAACATTCACAGACACTCAAATAATTTAAGTAAATATTTTGTTGGAATTTTTCACACACGTCGCTTTGCTATTAGACTCGAATGTTATTAAAAAAAAAGTTAGTCACGAGTACCTTCATATTCGTCTATCTGGTTTAAGGTGTAAGCATAAAAAATTGAATAAAAAGTATTAACGGTAACTAACCGATACAAAATATCTTTCCATTGTATTTAATATTTTTATGGGTTTTTAATACATACGTATTAAAAATCCATTTATACTATTTACAGGGAGATTTTAAAACGATAAAAATAAGATTTTGTATATAAAAATTATTTTAATAACTAGTTTAATGAAAAGGAGAATATTACAAATTCTCTCTTGCCACAGCCAGGCTTTTGAATATATATTTGGCTGATAACTAGGATACACACTAAAAAATATAACTTAAAAATGTGTTCTGTATTACCCTATAGGTTCCAGTCATTACAATGTACCTTCTAGAAACGAACAACTAGGTCGCTACAGTCTACAAATTAATTATTTATTTATTACACTTGCAAAACATCCAAGAAACAATGCGTAGGATAGATTTTAAATTAGATAACAATAACTTGTTTTTGAAATACGTTAGATTTATGTCGATGAAAATCTGAAAGTGAAACAGCTCAGCTATAGTTTGGATATATCTTAAGAGAAGAGACGAGATTTTATCCAAATTTTTGGGGCATTGTCGTGGTGTCTTCCACTGCAACTGATTCATCATTTCTATTGAATGCTGGACGGAGGAGGGAGAATTTCTTCTGGACCTCCCTACTTTTAGCGAACAATTTCTATTTAATATGAGTTGTAGCTAAAAATAAGGAATCATTTCGACCGTTTGTTGAATATTGTCGAAATAATGGCATCGCTAACAGCCTAAAAGGTTTAATGCGAGCGAATTCTTGCGTATTATTAAAGCAGGATGTGAAAAATCATCGGCAGTGTGTGTATGTAAATACATCGAGTGTAATAAAACTTTCAGCTGACACATTTAAATTCTCACCCGTAAATCGCGTGTAATAATTAACGCTTTGAAAGGTCTGCGTACACCAATTATAGGCGACGAAAACTTCAATCTACCGGAAAATTTCGGCTTATAGTATGGATTACAATGAAAAAATTTGTGCGAAATGATTTAAAATATCATCAACAACGGTTAAACAATGATTATGTTAATTTATGATCGTTTAAAGTTTATAAATAGTGGGTGCAATTGTACTTGAACAACTGGTAAAGCACACTTCGTCACGAACACACTACGTAATTCAAGTCTTTCTGTATAATAATTTGTCTTATCCTGTAATTGTTTTGAATTATTCATAGTAATGGCTTGCTTAAACAGATTTATTGGCAGGAGAAACAGATAAGGTTTTGTTGTTACTTAAATGCAATTTGATCAATCAATTATTGAGTATTTCTTTGAAAATTGACATGATAATATAGTTATAAGAAGTGGTAATATTTTGCAGCCCTCGCGATAGGAAATCTTCGTATTTCTAAGGATTAACAATATAGATATAGTGGAAGCGTAGTTATATAAAGACTTAAGAAACTTAACTGACAAGAGTTGTGCGTCATCTAAAAGTACTAAAATATAGATTGGCTAACTTTGTAATACGTTCTACCATCATAAAACTCTCCTAGTGGTCGGTGGATATTCTTGGCGAATATTCTAGCTCGACCTTCGGGGATGAACAAGTATATATATGAAGTAGAGGTGCGGGAAATACAACTTTACTCCCACATACTCATAAACTCTTGAAGAAAAATACGCTTTTCCAGCGGATTTCGAATGGGATAACAACTTTAAGAGTTTTATGTACAAGATTAACTTTGAATGTAATGGGGAAGTAGAAAAATATTTTGATGGGGGGCTAGTTTATTGCCTCGGCAATCATTGTAACTATATAACTTTTATCAAATTACGTTTTTTTTTTGATTATTTATCGAGTTGATGTTAATCTACTAAAAGGTTCTCGCCAATATTTACGTAAAATTGATTTATTTAACGTTACTATGCTACTTTCTGATAAATAAGCTGAATTTATTAGTTGAATTCGCATAAATTTAGCGGTTAATATAGATAGGTGAAGATGACAATATTCTAATATATTAAGTGAAATTGCAGCTACAAACTAACAAATAAATAACGGTATCTTTACTGTTGACTATAATAAATTAAGTTGAATAAGTTGTTTATTATTCAAATTACCCAATATGAAGTGTACTGCGTTTACATGTGCAAAGATATTGAAATAATATTTATAAAATCTTAAAAGGTACCAAAAATTTGACTAGTGGCGTCTTTCAAATCACAAAGTTCATAATAGTGTCGCAAAATTGCATAAAATTTCCAAAAATATGCAAATAGAACTATATTTTCCAGGAAAATGATAATTCCAAAGTTTTTATAAAAATACTGGAGAATTTCTAAATAAATTTCCAAAAAAATACGTCAAGAACTAAAAGAATGTCCAAAAGCGAAGCCAAAATGTTCCAAAAAAGTCGAAAATCTTTCAAAAATGGATAAAAACTACATAGATTAATGGAAAAGTCGAAAAATTTAAATCATTTCAAAAGTTTTTTATGAAAAATATAAAAACTTCCATTCTTAGAAACGTTTTTTTGGTCCTCTGGTTATTCAATTTCATGTATCCTCCATGTATTGTCATATTTGTCCAAGTTTACAGTTCCAACTGTGTATATTTTGAGAGAAATTAAGCAATAAAGCGAGTCATGAAAAGTTACAACTTCTAAATTCATGTAAAACTCCTAAAAATTCCCTTTATGGTTCAATATTTCTTGTTAATATCCATTTTAATAGCCGCAAACAACTTAACACGGTATGTTTTTCGAAAAAAAACTCGAATAGATAATTTACAAAAAAAATCGAGTTAAATATCCCCATTTAGCGATGTTTTCAAACATCTAGTTAAACCCTATAAATAGATATAAATTAGTCAGCCCTTCTACGACACAGGAAAGGGGTTTAGTGTCGCATTGCAGATTTATTAGTTGTTTTTTCATTTTGCATATGTGGGCTATCATTTGACGGGAGTATCCCTTGAAGTATAAGCACTCGAACGACATTGAAGGGTTAAAAACGCAGACACCCTAAAAAATAAATATAAGAAGAAAAAAGACAGCTGATTCTAATTTTGGAAAAATATGTATAAAGGATATGGCTAAATTAGTTCAGACGTGAAGGTGTTTTGGTAAAGGATTGTTTTTGAAGGGTGGCTCGTACTTTGTCCATTCCATCAGGGTGAAAAAGCAGCTTTAGGTAGATTGTTGGCCGGGTAAAATTACCATTTTTGTGGTTATACTTTTTTCTAGGATTGCGTAGTGAAGTTAAAGCGGGGTATATCTAGCTTTCTGAACCTAAAATAGTACAAACATCTGTCAAGCTATCCAGGTTAAACTGTTTCTTAACTCCTGGTTCATCTTCTGGTTGTTCCCGATCAAAAATATCTCTCAATAAAGTGTTATGTATATTTGGCTGGTTCTTCCCCATTCAAATATCAATATTTTCATCCATATAACTCTTTTAAAATCATCGTTATCGTTATCATCATCAGTAATAACTATAACCACAGTTAGTTGGTCCCTATCATTAAGAAAACTTCTTAAATTGAAAAAATTTATACGTTCAATTCAACTTTCTCTTTCATAGTCCACTCTGTACGGTTCTACAATCGCATATTTTCATTGGAGTGTATTCATATAATGCATACGGTATTATTTATGGCCAAACTCACTTCGAGAAGGCAGCTTACTTTATTGAGACGTCATTTTAAAAGCCTTTGATATAATAAAACAAACGTTTGTAATGAAAGTGAACAGCCGCAAAATAACTGGCTTAAAACAAACCAAAAACCAAACAGTCAGTTTATTAAAAGAGATATGAATTATGTTTCCCGCATTGTATGACTGCGTATTTTTGACAAAGCCTCGTCCTCCAGCTACAAAAACAAATACTTTGATGTCAAAATGAAACTATTTATAGAGAATGATATTATTTTTTTGTAATTTGTCTTATTAAAACCTAAAATCAATAAAACCCGTGTTTTTAAAAGGGATCCATCCTCGTCTTGAACGTTATATAAAGCCTCTCGTCTCTGGAGGTGTCGAAGTGTGAACAGAAGGATGGATTACCGATATTACATTCCAGTATAATTGAAGGCCCATCAATGGCATCGGAAGAGGGATAAGCATACATACAGCAGAGCAGAGCACTGTAATCCGACTAGACTAAAGCTTTTGTAACGAACCAACGCCATACAAACTCGCTATTAGGACGGTGTCACCTCTGAAAGCGCTGATAAGTTCATATTATTGCGCCGGTTATTGCGTTTTGGATTACATTGTGAAGCTTGCCGGAGAGATTAATCTGGACTATCCGACTGGAAATTATTGTATTCTATAGATATCGAGGACTTCATCCTGATATTGTTGACGTTTGTGGGTTTCCTTTTGTTCGATAGCTCATCTCCTTTTAATTACTTATCGAAATACTTTATGATGTTGAAACAATTAAATCAGTTATCAGGTATAACCGCTTGCAATGTTCTGAAACTTTTACTAAAGAAACTCAAACTCTAATATTGAATGAGCTGAAACTGTGAGAGCTCTACAACTTCAAAATCAGCTTCTTCAAATTATTGACAAACATACAGAAACTTGTTTGCAGATGGAGCCAACTTAATTATTGGGTAGATTGGGTGAACAGGAAATTCGGGGAGGTGAACTACTTCTTGACGCAGGAGCTCACGGTACATTGTTAGTACTTGCACAAGATTGGGAAAAGGGAGACTGGAGAGGTGTGAAGTAGAGGATGATGGAGGATATGTGTTCCTGATATTGTTGACGTTTGTGGGTTTCCTTTTGTTCGATAGCTCATCTCCTTTTAATTACTTATCGAAATACTTTATGATGTTGAAACAATTAAATCAGTTATCAGGTATAACCGCTTGCAATGTTCTGAAACTTTGACTAAAGAAACTCTAACTCTATTATTGAATGAGCTGAAACTGTGAGAGCTCTACAACTTCAAAATCAGCTTCTTCAAATTATTGACAAACATACAGAAACTTGTTTAAATATGAAGCCAACTTAATTATTGGGTAGATTGTGTGATCAGGAAATTCGGGGAGGTGAACTACTTCTTGACGCAGGAGCTCACGGTACATTGTTAGTACTTGCAAAAGGTTGGGAAAGGGAGACTGGAGAGGTGTGAAGTAGAGGATGATGGAGGATATGTGTTTAAATGCTGGGAGAAGCTGGAAAATAAACTAGGGAAGGCAGTATATTGGGAAAACATGATGGATCCAATTATAATATGTAAGTGGTTCACTCCATCGTCCACATTAAGCAGAAATCGAAGTGGAGTTATCCAATAATCGTTTTCCCATGGCCTCCAAGGTGATCTGAACACCATCCTTTCAATTTTTATGTTAGTGGATCTTAAATTCACAACTTTTGGAGTTGGTGCATAGTTTTTGGTCTAAAAATATCATCTAAAATCACTTTCGAGTCTGTTCCACTTACTTTTACTTGTTTCTGTTGATATTATCAGCAAATATACCTACGTGCATTTTGAACTGTTTAGACTAATAGATATTATGTGTTGGATATAAATCTTTGAACATATTATCGTTTCTTTCGATAATCTAAAATCGTATATAATACGGCCGACGGCAATTCGTTTTATGTTCATTATGTACACCATATATGTAAAACAAAAGAAGATCGCTCTTTCGAAATTATGGGTTTCATCAGATAATGGAATTTGGTCCTAATTAAAAACAAAATGATTTATACGATCCGAGATGGTGTCGACTATCGAGAAAATAATCTATTAATTGACAAATTTTAATAGCGTTATATGGATGGGTATCTGATTTTATCGCTCGAATTTTGTTACTTAATATTGAAGGAACTTATACTGATCAATCTGTGCTGTGTACCAAACGTCTTTCAAAATAAATACACGTACGATCGTTGTAATGATTGCTCTGAATTGTTTTGACAAGATTAACATCTAGCAATGTTCATGATATTGATACTATAAAGTTAAAAAAACTTACAAGATGGTTAAGAAATGTGTGGAGAACTGGAGATGAAGCTGTAGTTCATTTCTGGTAGCCGGTAATACAGGAAGAAGTGGTAGATGAAGGAATACTTGTTGGTAAGAGATGAGAGACGATCACAAAAGAATTGGAAAGTGTACCTGGTGGGACAAAGCGAAAGAGCGACGAACTAGTTGACATTTTTTCAGAGCTTCTTGGGGACATAACAGAGCAAATTTCTTGAAATTTGGAGCAGATCAGAGTTCGTAGAAAAATATGCAAAATTTTTTTCAAAAACTGGTCGTTTAGTTAACAGTTTGCTGTGAAGTGCAAGTGAAGGATCCAGAGTTCAAGAAATTCTCCAGTGACCAAATTTGATCTTGAATCAGACTAAAATCTTAAGGATAAGAGAAAGAACACATTTGTCGAAAAATAATGGATCTGTCTATACACAAATTGCAAAAAAAATGTATAATAGCTCAAGAAGAAGCTGATCTTCAACATTTCTTGGTTAAATCCAATGTTATGTGTGGTAGTACACTGCAGATCCGTATCATTGAAACTTCCAGTATTAAAACTAAACTGAATGAATGCAGTAATTGAAGAGCGGCTCGTGATGCCGTCTTCATTCATGCATCTTGCTTGAACTGTTGCCAAAATATGCGGTGTGCTCATTTTGGAAAAAATAAACGAAATGTAAAAAGAGATCGCATACTCCACAATGATGAAAGGATTAGGAAAGTTATGTTGGCTAAAATAGAGTCAAACACGAGAATGTTTTTAATGAATAATCTACAGAATTAACTTAATATGTCGTTTTGGGGTTTTATTTGAATACAAGGGGTTCGATAAAATGAAACACACGAGATAGCTTGATTGTTCATTGAACAGCGGTTGACTTGAAAATGGTATCGAAAATAAAGCAATAAATATAAAAAATAATTGGCTAACATGTCTTCCTACTAGAAAGAATGCAGCCTGGATTCCATAAGTATCGTTTAAAAATACGGCTAAACATTTTTTATTTCTTTATAAAAAGTGTTTATAACAAAAAAAAAATATAAGATCTAATCATTGGACATGAAAATACATATTTGTATTCTATTTTTTATAGGTTTTCTTTGTTTGAATAATTTTGAACCAGTTTCACGAAGTACAAGTAAGTACCGACAACTCGATTAAGAGCTTGTGCCCCAAATACTTTTTTCTAAGTATAAACTGGGGTGACGTCGGTTATTAACTTTCTAAAAATAAAATTGATAGACTGGTGAGCTGCCACTTTTTAAATTCATTTTAATATTTTACGATATGCACGTGTTTTTCTTAACTACATGTGAATTATTGAATGTGTGAAGATAATGGAGTTGATGGAACTTGGACGTTTTTACAACAAACACGTTTTCAAAGAAAATCGAATAGAATAATGGAAATTTTAGAAAATGACTATTTTAAATTCACGATTGTTTAAAGTCGCCACTATATATGGCTGAATCTATTTTATTTTATAATAAATATATATTGGAAGGTTAATAATATCCCACCCTCTTTGTATATCTAATTTCCACAATAAGCAGTGTCTTCCACTATGTTTGTGACAGATCAAAGAGCCGAAGCAATCTCGTTCGTTAAATTCCCAAAGGAAAATGACACTACAATCGTCCAAGTCAATCTCATTTACGTGAAGAGTTGTGTACGTATGTATCGTAGTTGCTACTTCCTCCAGTTTAATTTTAGAAGATCGCCCACTTATACTACTTTTAGTTATTAGAATATTACATGCAGAACTGATCCCAGAGATTAGTTTGATTTGTGGAGAGAGATGCTCTTATAAAATAATGAATACGAATATACCAGGGGCAAGTTTTCCAGAATTGTCTCTACTTCTGATTATATTTTTAAAGACAGAAGACCTATTCCAGATTTATTATTGGATATATTGGGTGTACAGGAGATTTGGGGAGGTGAACTACTTCTTGACACAGGTGCTCACGGGACATACCTAGTTACTCTACCTCCACAAGATTGTGAAAAGAGAGACTGGAGTGTGCGAGTGGTTTGAAGCAGAGGATGATGGTGAACATGTGTTTGCTGGAAGAACGGGGAAGCTGGAAAATAAACTAGGAGAGAGAGTCAGTGAGAGGTAGGAGTGATGGAAGGGAGAAAATGACGGAGAGTAGATGGCGGGACTATCGGCGAGTTTGAGATGGGTTTGGGTGGCAGGAATTTCCTTGGGGATGAGTCAAAGACTGTCTAGGTACCATGGTACCCATTCGAACATGAGTTTCTCATCACAGCCCGCAACAAAGAGGGTTCATTATTAGGTTTATCATTGTAAACATAACCACTTAGTGATTAAGCAAAACAAACAATATTTCCATGAAAACGTCTCACGGTTTTCCAGATCTAATAAAATTGTTCTATTCGAGAAGTAAATTCATTATAATTATATCTTTAATGATGAAAGATACCGGACCTCGAACACGCTTATTTCAACCCTCTTAATTCCCGAGCGATTAAGCGATGCCGTTCTCGTTGAGTAACAAACCAAAAGAGCAAGGCAGCAATTACGGAAGCTCCTCCAGATCCACTCAGTTATTCGGCAACGCATCCGTCTTGCATCTTACGAAATATACGATTACGGCAAGTTGATTCAATGAGAGCATTACTGTAGGCCAGTTTAAGGAAATTACTGTAGTCACAGCAGTAGCTTTTACACATTTATTGAACAAATTGTCTTCTACTAACTCCTCAGTGTCTCACACACAACCAAAACAGTGAAATTGTGTTAACATTTCATCTAAATTTCATTATTTTTGCTGTATTTGTGTCTGCACATCTTGACTATTACATTTTGTGCTCTATAATATGAACGTACGAACTGGCCTATACCTCTTGCGTTCTAATTAGACTGCCTGCTACGAATTTCTACACAAAACCAATATCGTATCGTACTGTCCGTCGTAGAACATGATGAGTTCGTGAAAAAAAAAGGACAAAACTATACTACGTTCGCCCTTTGATCTTGGTATAAAGAGATATAACCATTAGGTTTTCATCATGCTGTATACGTACTATACGGCTATTGCGGCCAGCAGTGCTTGGTAGTGTTGCTATAAACTGCAGGACCGTAAGATGACGTTTAAGATTTTTTCAACAAACTAACAACCGAAAGAACGAGTCTTATAGAATATTAGACAACTTGAAGATGCAAAATTGGATAGAAACGTATGAAAAACAAATTATTTGACTGAATCCAGGCCAAAGACAGTTTGTTCATGACTAAACAGGCTGGTCCTGTCCCAAATTCGCTACCATATACACCTGCAGTGAAGCTTGATGATGTTTTGATCCATTCTTGCTCCAGCAGCTATCTCCTCGATCTCCATTTAAAATAGGAATACTAGTAGTATCTGAGACTTTCCTCGGGAGCCGAGTGACTAGTTGAAATCATCATAATATTTCTATTCTAGTTTCTAACTATTCTATAAAAGAGTTGCCAAGAAACTATATCAGGATCGCCAAGCAGAGCTAGTTCAAGCAATGATAATTTCATGAAAACTCAATCATATTCTTGTTACTAGCAAAATAATACTTGTTGCCAATTAAACAAGTTTTATCAATGATTCCATACACTCGGCGAATAATAAAATCTATTCAAAAATTGGTTTCTTTGAATTTCTGAAGGTATTTATGCGATAGTACTGTTGATAAGTTAATGATGATTTTAGGTATTCGGCGCCAACTCAAGTGGCACCCATTAAATGGAAAGAAATAACATTTACGCGTACCATAATCCCCTGTCCACTGTAGTCTAGCCGCCTGTACCACAGTTAACTTCATATCCAGCCTTCGTTTTGATTTACAGTAGTGATAATTACGAGATAATATTACGTTTTTTCAAGAAACTACATATTCTCTTAAATTACTGTATATAAGACAATTCAAACTTCATCTTGTGCCACTATTATTGAGTTATAAGGATAACCATTTCAAGTCAATTAATTTTTGGAGCCTCTAGGTCTTAGTAACTCATTAGAATGAAAAATAAACCTCACACAAGCTGCACAATAACACTCAATCAACCAGCTCCTAGAGACCGATTTTGATGTTTGCGCAAGACAGTTGGCGAACTTCATGTGGCTTCTTCAAGGAGGTTTCTGGTTCCATCATTTCTTTATAGACTGTGTGGAAGTGCATTCCAATATCCAATCCTCACTAAGCTGAGTCTACCACAGCTTCGCTTCGCTTCAGCCTCTGAAGTAGATAACTACAAATTGATTACCAGTTTTTCTTAATTATTTTTGAGGCTATGCTTCCAAATACTTTTTATCGTAATCTTGGTGTTTTTCCTTACAATTCCCAACCCGTCTCTGTCTATTGGTTTCGCCTGTGTGCTCTCAGGGATTAAGGAAATATAAGTGGCGAGCTAGGAGACTACTCGTTCATTATGAATTAATGTACGACCTTTCACATCAAACACGAATGTTCATTTCTGCGATGGAGTGTACGCCGCACCGTCTAATTCTCTCGCATCGACTGTTGTTGTTATTCTTTCTGTTTGTGTCTGTCTGTGCCAAAGCGATAGGGGGTTGAGTCGGTGGATGGTTACTCTCGTTTGCGGTTCTTTGTGGCCCCTCAATTTTCTGATTATATTTTCCGGGATTATGCCATGTAGAAAATGCCAGTCCCGAGTGAATTTTCATAATTATTCAGTCAACAATACCAACAACAAAGTTGTAGAGGAGAAACCAACTAGAACAACAGTCCGATAGATTGGAAGTTATCAAGGTTCTAGCCTGGCTTGTAGCAGTAGGCAGTGAGAAGAGGAAAGTTTTGATTCACTGGCTTGAGCAGAAGGTGTTGTTCGACTAACAGGCACATACAAAAAGGGTGAAAATTGAATTATTTCAGATACTTCATCTATTTTTGTTGGAATTAAAATAAATTTACAATTAACAGCGAAGCTTTGTAGTTGGTAAGAAATTTTTCAGCACAGAACTAAAAGATTAAGTCTGTGATTTCTCGAACGGTGGTTTTTGTTAATGAATTCACTAAGAACGTCCTTAACAACGAAGACAATTTACAATATTCCGATAGGGCACTGAAACCCCGGCGATTACCGGGCGATTCCATCAGCGACATGGAACCGGCGCTCTGCGGTTACTTTGTGACTTGTTCTGCTATTTCAATCGAGAGCATGTTCTCCTTAGAAACGACGATTATATCTTGGATACTATTTATTCGGTATAGTACGGTAGCAATACATACTTTAGGCATACACAAATACTTTAGATATAACGACTGGTTATTAAGATAGCAAAGAAGAAAAAGTGTTAGAGTCACTAGGAAGTCCATCTTTGAAGTTAAGTACCTACAAGATCCACAGTAACTATGTATTGATAGAAAAACATTCGCTTAACGTAATTTCAGTCTAAAAAATAAGAAGATGAAAAGAGGAAGTGTCTTATTTGAGAGCTAGACATTTCTCCAATGTTTTACTGCATAAATTTTTGCCCAAGTAAGCCTTTACTTTCCTCAATAAAATTGTGGAGTCGTGAATTTCCACTACAGCCTTCTCAAAGTCCTTCTGAAGGTCCAAGCTTGTCTCTTTCGAAAGAAATATTCCAGTCTAACTTTATTTCCACGAACCCCCTCTGGCTGATCTATAACTGATCTTAAAGCTCACGAAAAACTCACCATATGTCAAGAAACACCTGTCAGAAATGTCACAGCAGTGTTACCAAAATAAAATAAAGAAATTTCCAATGTTCTCCTGTCCTTGAAGATATTTTTTAACGAATATCCCCAGCTACTGGACTATTATTAGTAAAAGTACCAAACGATTGTATCTTTCCAGTATTTATTCGGTAGTACTGTATCTTTATCAGTGCTGCTGCTGGCTACGCGCTATCTCTATTACCCAGCCCACTTGATTATTTTACATTTACACGCATTTCTATCCAACATTAGCGTGTCGTTGTTCTCCTCTCTTCTTCTTCGAGGAGAGGAACAGAAGCAGGTTGTTGTTTTGCCGTACCTTGGCTTGGCATTGCCGATACGATGGAATAATTATAGCCATTACTTATGAACAAAAGTAGATTAGATCACCGATAATAATTGCCTTTTACAATATACGCGGTAAGTCAAAAATTAAATGTCTTGAAAATGGAGACAATTTAAAAAGAAAAGGAAAGTGTTTTTGAGTCGCCCTTCCCCATAACATAAAATAAAATAATATCCACCAAGCCAAATTGCTCTTAATAATATAAAGCTTGAATAAAAAGCACACCTGTGGCATCTTAAATCCTTCTTGTTGCAAAAAATTATTAATATACGTGTCACTTGGTTACTTTGTTCGATTGTCCGATTTTCACACATGCTATCACCACCCTATCCTTTATATAAAGCTGTCGCACTTTAAAATTTACAGAAAAAAACGAGTTTTCTTACAAAGTATTGTATTATGGGGTAAATTTAGTCGTCTAATAACAAGAATCGAGTATCAGCTCGTCGCTCAACCAAAAAAAAAACCATCGTATATAATGAACATTCAAAGTGTCAAGCATCCCATCAAGAAAATCTGGATTATACTCAAGAGGTTGGCCCTGTTGTCACATGTAACGCTAACTCACTACAGGCTACCCATTCCACAGTTGGAAGTACTTCCTGTAGATTGGCAACCCTTTTATTTTTGTTCCAATTAGGAATCAGCACACACTTCTTACTTTCGACTCCTGAAGAAGCAAAATGTATTCAAGGTACACAATAAAAATTCCATGGGCTATAACTTCTTTGTCATAGCACCATGGTCATAGTATAAGGTTTCTTTCCAGCAGTTCTCAAATAGCTATTGGGGTTCAAAACAACATTGGTATAATCTCCACTGCGACGTTTTTATCCTCTTTATCTAGCTTTGTTCAGCTTGAATGTGTGATATTGTTTCTTCCTCCTTGTTCTCCTTTGAATTGTGCACTAGCTACAGTATCAAGCTTGACATAAAACTTACGAATGAAAAAACGATAGACCTGACATTCTCGGAGGTCTGCGCACCTTGGCAACAATGTATTTCGGTGTCAATGAAGATGATTCTACTCGTTGTTGGTGACCGGTTATTGTTAAAGTATCCAGCGCATTGTGTTAGATGCGACAGCCCGATCAATCTGGCTGAACTGGTTTACTTGCAAGAGATAATTTAATACAGACTCATTTGAATCCGACAAAAATGCGGAGGCTAGACTTGTACGTCTTAAATTACAGCACAATTGCATGAGATTGGAGAATACATCTGCATAACTTAACAGCCGATGGACGACCGATATCATTGTCATGGTTTTATTTTTATTTTTGTATTTTTAAATTTTTGGTTCATTCTTTTAGAGAACCAAGTGAGCGATGTACAGAGTAATTCATAACTTATAAGCCAGTTTTATGGTAGTATATGGTGCAAATTTTCCACGAGCACGTGTTACACACTGTATTTTTCCTACGACCAACATCCAAAGATTAATTCAAGAAGTATTATTTCTTTTTCTTTCTGCTTGAAGCATTTTTGTAGGTGTAAAATTTAATTATATGGAATTGTATAGACCAATAAATTAATTTTTCCTATATTCGACAAGGATATTTAAATACCGCGTAGGTGCCAAATGAAAATAAATATTTTAATTGATTAAACAACAATAAATTCATCATTTAGATGATTATAATAGAATCCGTGAAGCCGGAGATTACAAATATGGATAATCACGAAATCAAAGATACCTGCTGGGTTTCAGTTATACATCAAACAATTTTTCGATGAAACTTTGAATGGCCAGTTGATATTTTATTGAATTTTTTTTGGATTCGTTATGCTGTTTTTATTGCTTAATGTTTACGATTAATATTTAAAATAAGTGGGCAGTATAGTTATTTGTCAACGCTGCTATATTTTATTTGTTAGTAATAATAGTCGCACTCCTTAGTCGTTTTTTAAAAACTTTCACAACATTGAATTAAAAATTTTGTCATGCAATTTATATTCCTCGAATTAAACTATCTCGTTGGTATTTGCATTTTCAATAAAATCTCAAGATTAGTTTGTGAATTGCATGGCAATAAAATGTATCTTTTTCTTCATTAGCAGCTTTCGCAATAATCTGATTCGAATTCATCCTGTAAGAACAACTTCTCCATTACTATATAATAAACAAAAGCGATAGCAATATCGACATTTATACACATATATGTAACTGTGGCAATAATCTTGGACGTCCGTTAGAGAACAGGTGCCTCTCTCTATCTAGTTTGCTTTCTCTTCTTACGTATTATGTCTTCTATTATTTATTGTTTGACTGTAAGGGGAAAGGAGCGCCCAAGTTGTTGGTTACTATTCATAGAATTACTGTTAGCCATTAAAAAAATGACAATGAAATATTTTTGCATCAACTAGCTTGTGTTAATTATCTTTGTTTGGTTATTTAAATAATTCATTCGTATGAGCAGAGTTAACAAGGAAAAGAGAAAATTTGAATTGATTAAAATTACTAAAATGAACAACAACATAACAACAACCATACTCCATATCTTCATTCGCAATGCATTAAATATGATAATCAGATGAAGGAAGAGATTATCAGGGAGCAGAATAAGCTACAATATTAATTGTTCAGTATAAGACTGGAAACTGAAGTAGCGAGGTGCAAGACTATTGGCTGCTAAAGTAATACCACAATATTTTCAATATAAATATTTCCAGTCTATCGGTTTACATATAAAACTCAATAAATTACTAATTATTAGCTTTTTCTTCATATCCGCGTAGATGGAGATCGGTACCAATCATTTTATTTCACAACCTCCGTAGATATTACCCATTAATCATGTCGCGAACAAAAACAAAATTCTTTTGAATTAAAATACCTTAGGTATTGTGTATGTACAATTAGCGGTAACATATAGTACATTCACCTGTTAACACTATATATGTATATGAGTGTTGATCGAGAAAAATGCCATTTTCTCCTAGATCGTACCTTCCGGCGGTCCCATGGTATGTACACAGGTCGGTTGTTACTTTTTTTTGTACTTTTCGTTGCAAAATCGGTAGCAGTGACGGAATCCGTTTGACTTTCTCCGGCAACAACACACTTATAAAACAATAAATATATAATATATTGATTGGTCTACTTAACGATTTATTACTTTGGAACGCAGGTCGTTTTCACGCATCTTAATTCGTATAAAATACTACAATCGTAAACCTAGTATTCTAATTTCGTTAAGACAGTTCATTCAAATGACTTTTTACTCATTTTTTATGAGCAAAGAATTTCCTACTGGAGTCATTATACTATAAGCCTGTAGAGAAAGTAGAAAAAAGTGTGCAGTGAGGTAAAATTGTGTAACGAAAGCTTTAAAAACTGTATAGAAAGCTTAAAAAACTGTATAGAAAGCTTTAAAAACTGTATAGAAAACTTTGTTTTTGTCAGATTTTCCAGGATTGATTTTATATCAACACACACGATTTTGGCCAACGTCTCAATGAACACCTTGCTGAAAAAATCACCCCTTTCCGACCATAGTTATTTTAGTTAGCTTAGATATTGTGGAATCTTTGCAGTGCTTATGTAATAGCCGCCACTTGCCCAAGCCCTTTCGCCGCTCATGCTCGCATCCATCTATTTTCTCCTTGACAGTTGGGAACGCTTTAGTTTTGGGATTTTCAAGGAGCAATTTGTTAGGAATATTGAAGAAAGTGCACAAAAAGTTGATGACGTGTGTTTCAAGAAATGGTGTAATTTTCTCCAGAAACTTGTCTTGTCGATCACTTGGCTTCCTTTCTAATTATATAGCAAAAGGGTTTGAAGTTTTAACACGTTTTCAGTTGTATTTAGGGAATTTTACAATAAAATTGAATCACTCAAGCATTCTTTACAAGCCTGGTAGAATCAACACTTCTAGAAGTTATTTCATTTTTCACCACTCGCTATAAACGAATTTAAATTGTTTTTTATTTTACGCCCGACCCAGAATATATCTCGATCCAACACTTTTCTTTGGTTTATTATATCGTCGTGCATAATGCATACTTGAATCCCAGGGAGTACACCAACTGCACAACAAACTTTAGAATACTCTACAATCATAATCTTAATCTATGAAACGTCAGTGATTGAAAACTTTCAGTTTAACTTTCCCCGAATTCCTTAATTAGCGTTCAAGTCATTTTATGGGAAGACTTCCTATTAGAAAATTTTGGAAGAACAAATTAAATACCATTAAGCTCCCGAAAAATGTCTCTCTTACTTAGATACACTTGCCTCTTTTGGAGAGTATTGTGCACAAAATTTTACAGAACTGCCAGCTATGGTTTAGCCATGGTAAAATTTTGCTTAGACCATGAATATGAAGGAAATCACCGGAGAGATCCATGGAGAGACGCTGGCAACGCAGATTTTGAATGCATGCTGCTTGGAAAAGTAGACTTTACTCCAAGAATAATTTTGTAAGCAGGATACACTCAATTCTTTCGCAACTGTTTCCCCATTCTTTGTGTTTCATTATTACTATTTGTTTTGGTCAAACAGTACTAGCTAAAGTACTAGCTTCCAATTATCCATCCATAGTTTTATGTCTGACATTTTCAACGATTGCAGTTGATGTTTTTTTTTCATGTATCGAGTTTTTGTCTAAGATCGCGTTCGAATTCGACACGCCATTCCCCTAGCAACTGAGTCTGCATTTCGCATAAGCATAACATCATATACATTATAGGGGTTTGAAACTGTAATTCATTTTCCAACCGGACTCCAGTCAATTATTAAAAAATTGCTGTCCCTGGATGCATCGTTTTCTGCTGGAGTGCGCATTCCCGAAACACTCGTATTTTGTGGTAAAAGAAGTACATCTCGTAGTTGGACGAGTCCTCGGGGAGTACTTCCGGCTTGTTTTACATCGTTTTGTTCTAACAATCTACGACATAACTCTCGCATCGAAAGACTACGTATGTAAAGTTTCGGAATGATGGGGGAAAAGAAGAAGAGAGCACTCGCTGTTATTGAAATTTGAAGTTCGGCTGCTCGTTTGACAGACGATATTTCAACTTAAAGATGGAGATTGGATGTTTGAACGGCGTTTGAATATTTCGATTTTGAATCTATCAGCGTCAAAAAGTTGATTTGCCAAATATTACTTACTCCTACACCATAAATATCCAATGTAGTCCTTTTTGACATTGAAACTTGAATGATTAGAAAAATTTTCGCAAAGCAAAATCAATTCCACATTCTTGTTGGTCCAGAAGAAAAATAACTGGATTGGGCCTAGAGGCTACATAGTGACGTAATTCCTTGTTAACTGCTCGGCTTCTATTCGCTCTGACTCATTTATATTGTCACAAAATAGGAGTCAGTGTATTGAAATCAGGACAATTTGATGGTTTGTTTCAACTGGCATTTATGAACCGTTTTGGAATCGTCTTGAGTAGGTACTTTATAGTGCGCAAGCTCGAATATGAGATAGGCTCTATATCTTAGAAATAAATCCTTCTTGCATTATAAATAATGAACATTTAAAACAAGCAACCGCCTTAAATAAAAATAGCTCATTTCACTTTGTCCCATCTATTCTTGTAACTTCGTCTTTCATTCCTGAATCTTTAAATCTGTCGTAGTAACACCGAAACATGGGTCCATAATGAGGTTCTCAGGCCATCCGATCAGGACCCGGTCGGCTCTCTCATTAACCTTACACACATTCGTTTTGTCTCCCTCTTTCTCCATCCTTCGAACGTTTTGTTTTCTTTCTCGTTCTTTCACATGTGTATTCAATTCTATTTCAACGACCCCACATGGTGCCGTCAACCGAGCCACCGAGCTTCCTTTACACAATTAGGCAAACTAAAATAAACTGTGACAGATCCGATTCTAGCCGATATTTTATACCAGGTGTTCTAGTTTTTCTTCTTCTTATTTCTTCAGGAATGAAGATTTTCATTACAATTAAATAGTAGCAATAAAATATTTAGTGAAACTCGATGGGAAAGCAGATTTTTAGTGGGATTAGGCTGAGTGCTTTCGTGGTTTTAGACAGGTAATTTAAATTATCAGACCTTGATTATCATTGTTCTTAAAATTTTACTATTTAGAAAGAATGCATGCAAAGAGACTTACCGAATACTCATGTCTTCTGGAAGAAATTCTTCCCCTACCCCGAATGGACTCTGGAAAAAATAAAATAATGATAATACATAATAAAGGATCTAGACCAAATTCACAACCAGAGTCAAAAATCGAAACCTACCATCATTTTAACTAAAGACTTGTCGATTTTCTCTCAAATTGTAAAATCACATAAACTCAACAAACTTGACGAGCCGCTATCGAGCACAAACTACATAATTTGGAAGTTCTTTTTCGCTAAAGAATATAAAATAATTTATTTGTTCAATATTGCAGAAATCGGGAGTGCTTATCAAATTATAAACACAATATTTTATATTTGATAACATATTTCTAGCATCTTTTGTATTGACAAGAATTGAAATTGGCTTTCTTGTTCGACTTGTGCAAATAATAGCGTTTTTGTTAGGAATTATGATGGGCACTTCATAGTGTGGACGATTAGATCATGTGATAATCTGATGGAGCTGACACAATATAATCATAAGAATGTACTCTCTACTCTCTACTCTCTACTCTCTACTCTCTACTCTCTACTCTCTACTCTCTACTCTCTACTCTCTACTCTCTACTCTCTACTCTCTACTCTCTACTCTCTACTCTCTACTCTCTACTCTCTACTCTCTACTCTCTACTCTCTACTCTCTACTCTCTACTCTCTACTCTCTACTCTCTACTCTCTACTCTCTACTCTCTACTCTCTACTCTCTACTCTCTACTCTCTACTCTCTACTCTCTACTCTCTACTCTCTACTCTCTACTCTCTACTCTCTACTCTCTACTCTCTACTCTCTACTCTCTACTCTGATAATTACTGGCCATTCAACTTTTTTGCTGCTCTACTAAAAAAATGTATAAAAATTCCTTATCAAAGATTTACTTTGGCAACGCAAATAAATGTTGATAAGCTTTATTTGGATTCTAATTCAATTCACTATTAGAAAGGAACTCCAATTGAGTTTAAGCATTATTTGTTACGATTAGAAATCTTCAGTTTTAAATTTCTTGCGAAATTCTTTACCTACGGGACTATAAAACGAAAAGGAAATAAGGGATCGATAGGAACTATGGAAATACAAACTTGTTTGGATACAAAGACATATCGAAATATTTCTTCTGACGTAAAAGTCTAAGCATTGGCGTTCGTAATATATTGTATTATTTCCGTAAAATTGATCATAGGGAATCGTCAGAAACACTGTTTTTCATTTCCGACTAAATGAAATGAGGAAAAAAAAGCAAAACTTTTCCATGTATCCCGCTGACCTTCGTTTCTTCAAAAATAGACATCTACCTACTGATACATTCTGAAAAAAAGCACGAGCTCAATAATTGTCATTTTCCTGCATTATTTCCGATTCCCACTGTGATTTTTTTGCAGCAATTTCGAATCATATTTTGGACGTCGAGAAATATGTTTTGTGTTGAATGAAAGAACTTTAAGGCCCAATGGTAGATAACAAATAACACGCTTTTTTATTCATCCACCCAGCATTGACCCTTAAGTCTTGCATAGTAGGGACCCGAACACTTCTACAGATATGTAGGGCGCACAGGGACCACCCTTTCATCGTGGAATATTGTTTGTCGATAACAGAAATTAAATCTTCTATTCTATATCGGAAATGACTTCTACCCGTGAGGGGGCGCAAATGAAACATGTAATGCTATTAAAAAAATTTCGAAACAGAATAGAAAACGTCGAAGAAGTCTGTTTGTTCCATGTAGGGTAGGTAGCACGTACGGAATATGCTTAATTATTGTATTAAAGGGAATGAGAAATGTACTTTATATGTTTTACATAAATTATTAGATTCGAAATTTGCCTTTAAACCTTCATTTGAAGTAAAAAAAATGTCACAATTATATTATCCAATCTGTCCATTAAAACGTATAAAAAAATGTATATATGACTCGTCTTTTTACTGGAGTTTAATTAGGTCCAAATCCTTCTCTTCAAAAATCTCGTTTTAAACAAAATTTTTGAATACGCGTGACTGTAATGGAAAGTAAGTAGGTAAACAGTAAACTGTATGGTGCTTTTGAGGTGTTCCAGACTCACCCTGTATATTTCTAGCTATTGCACTATATTTTTATTTGTAACAGTTATATATTTTGCAACTACAACATCTTTTTCAAGACTCCTTATCCAATTTTATCGAATGCGGAATAGGAAGAGCACAATTTGAATGAAATTAAAAATACAAAATATCTGTTCTGAAAAATTTTCGGTTCATTGAGTTCGATAAATGCATTCGTTGCCAAGAAAAAGCAGCAATTCCAAATAAACTATCATTAATCGGAAGCAAACGAGTGTATTTTGCGTAAATAGGGGTCTCAACAAGTAGAGTCAATTACGTAAGAAGGTAGAGAGCATTATCATGAATTGTGGAAAATGTTCGGAACGCTGTTTACTTCGTTCTTGAACCTAATTTGCTACAGGATTTTTTTACAGACTTAAATGCAATATCCATAACTTGCTTACCCACTTCTCATTTCTAGTTTAAATATTTTCTAAAATATTAACCTCAATTTCGTTGGTTTGGACAATGAACCTAATTTTTCGATAAGGTTTGACATAAAAGGACTGGAAGAGTTTATAAATGTTTATATCCTCAAGCAACAACCCACAATAGCAGCTTCGCCTGTTGGTAAAAGCAACAATTTATATACTTGATTGCTAGATACCGAAGATATAAATATTCTCCAAATATCTCGTTCAATTGAATGGTCAACACTCAGTCATAGAAAAAGTATAGTATTCTATTTCTATTTCCGTGTAATGGCTATTACTCATTCTCATGAGTAATAGCCATCATTACACGCTCGTTGAATAATATACTATTGATTAAATAAGGGATATCCAAATTATTCTTTTCTATTTGTAACTAATATAAGAAACCTGCTATCGCCCATCTCTAACACAAAATAGCTTGGGAGAATTCATTTCTTTTTCGGATTATTAAATAATAAAGAAACTTTAATTTTAAAATGCTTCAAAAATTTTAAATTATATACTCACCTGACCTCACGTATTCAAGTTTAAAGATAATTCTATATTGTAACGAATTAGTTTTACATTAAAATTAAATTTAGCCACAACACAGTTGATCGTATAACTGTAATTGTGAGGATACAAGTTAACGAAATGAAACGTTCGAGATGTTATTAAGTAATACATAGCCAATTAAGTTATTAAAAAGTCTACCAGCTCAACGCGAGATACCTTCTCGTTATTTTTGGTACAAGATTTATTGTTATAGGTATTATTTTATGGAAAATAAGTTTAAATAAGCACTCTCTTCCTTAAACACTCAATATTTAACTCTAGTTATTCAAAAACTATTGCAGAAATATGAAAGATCTGCTCACCATAATTGATCCATTGATTAAAAGGTCACCTTCAGTCAAAGGCTTTGACTAACTTACACCTCAACCTTTTTTTTTCCTTCGGAGCCGTCCCTTCGCCGGTACCACCTCAGCCTCCTGGGCTTATTGTGGATACTCCTAGTGTTCTGACTACAACCTATTCAGCCAATCCGTTCCCTGTATTAGCTCATACAGGTTCTTTGCTGGTTGGTTGTAGAAGTATTCTGAAGTCATTTGGGTTCTGCCATACAGTTTCTGCCTTCTGTGGTCCAGCGACTCACAGTTGCATAGTATATGCAGAGCTGTTTCGGTATCCTTTTTGCATCTTCTGCATGTAAGGTCTCCGTTGTACAGCCCTATTTTGTTTAGGTGCTCCTTTGTGGGAAAGTGTCCCGTAAGTAGCCCCGTAGTGGTGCGCAGTTTGTTCCTGCTCATTGAGAACAGTTCTTTCGCTACTTTTCCTGATGGTTCTTTTCTGAATTTCTTCCCATGTATTTGCCCAGTCGTATTCTTCAAGTGTTTCTTGTGTTGTTCTTTCAACCACCCTTTTAACCATGACCTCGTTAAGCATCTGGGGATGCCCACAGAAGGTTCGGGTCCGTTCATCAGAGTTGACGATCCTACTCTTGCGAGTTCGTCAGCTTTTTCATTGCCTGCGACACCTCAACCTTAGGGCATTTTGTACTCTTGAATGTGCCGATACTTCAACAGGTTCAACAGTCTTTTCACTACAGAAATCCTCCATTGAGTCAGTGCTTTACATTCGAAAAGTGTATGAAGCTGCTCCGTCCTCTTCCACGAACAAATAACTTCCAACTTCCTCTTTTTTTATGCGTACAGTGTCGTCTGTATCTGTTTCTAAACACTTTTCTCTTTTCCTCTCAAGCACTAATTTCTACAGACAAAAATGTTAAATTCTTCGATCTCCATCTCCATCTCCACCACTGAATTTCAGCGGAGATCGACTCAAAGCATGATTGATGGTGCAGGAAACTATTGGGTTATTGAATATCATGCTGGGGCTTGTAATTGTTATTAGCATAGACGTTTAAATGTGACTGTTTATTTATTGCAACATTAGATGCAAAGCAGTGTTAATCGATTTGTTGGAAAATGCGAATAAATCTAGCGCTCAGGTGAGCACTACATTGTAATATCGAATTTAGTGGGTTGAAGATGAGTTTTAATAATGACAGTTCAAAGAAAATTAGTATATTGTCTTACAAGTTATAAAAGTGACATTTTTTAAATGGAGAATAAAAAGACTTTCTTTTAAACAGCAATACTGTACTATTCAATTTTCAAATGGATCAAAACAAAAGCTCTACAATACGCCTGAAGGGAAATGGTATTATAAGTAAAAATGCTGTATCGACATTGTTTGATCTTGTCGGAGACAACAAAGATTTCATTGTCATTTTTAATGACGAACTTCAAGTGTCTGCATTCTTTATAATGTCATGTCTATAGATGATTCTTTATGTTTTCTAGCAAACGACTTTCGCAATCTCTTGTACAGGTTGTCGTGAATACAATATCTGATGTTAATTGGAAAAGTGTAGGTATAATAAGATATTGAGATTATTAAAAGTCGCTAAGTAACTCAAACACATGTGAAATTATAGATTTTATTTCTTAAAAAGGGACTAAAAAGGATAAAATGAATAGCAAAGATAAAACGAAGAAAGCCAAAACGAAATATGCCTTAACTTAGGCAAGTATTCTTTCCATGTGTGTCTTAAGAAAGTGTCTTATTTGCATTCTACATAATCTACATCCTCTCTCTATTAGTATGAGCTTTTTGAAGTGCTCATGCAAGCGTCAGTATCCAGCCTGTCCAAACCATTGATGCAGTTTCTAGCATTCTTCCAATTTCACTGCATCCTTTTTTTGCCTAACTTGTTCTCAGTTCTTAGCTCCACCACAATGTCCTGGAACTCTATATACTGCTTGAGAAAGTAGATCCACTCCCATTTCGATCCAGGATCTAATATTTCCCAGCCATAACTTTTTCCACTGCAACTCCACGCATTTTTTTTGGATCTGAAGCCTCACATCACCCTTTCCATTTCCCCAACCTAAGATGATGATTGCTGGTGTTCTGTAGTTGTTATAACTGGACTTAAAGATAAATCAAGAACTGGCTCTCGACCTAACGCAGGGTTTAAGGTAACAGACAAGACAAACTGTATATGATTGAAAACTTGCTCAAGATTAGTTAGCTCCCGTATATATCTCATAATTAGGTTTTTGTGTTTCTCGAGAAATGAGAGTTTTTTAATGATCATTATTTCTCCAATTAAAACGAAAAATGCTTCACCTATAGTTATGAAGTTATGTAAATTTTGAGTGCCCATTTCTAATTAGAGAAAACTGATACTCCCTTATACTTTGTGCAAAGAAACCAGATAACCAAAGTGATTATTTTTATTTGTTTATTTAAAAGAAACGCAATTATTTCTTTTCATTAACTGAAGTAAGTCAAAAAGTGAATTAAAAATCACAACAGTAAATGGAAATGACCTTAAAAATGACCTTGGATAGCTACATTGAAGTCGTGGAGAAAATCTTTGTCTCCGAGTATTCTCAAAAAGCTAAGTATTATCTTAATATGCTTAGATCTTAATAGTGACCAGTTGAATCGAAGTATTAATCTCGTGTCGGGGGGCCTGAACAGATCAGAACGGAGCAGTGTACGATTATCCTCGCCAAGATTCCTTGAAGGATATCGCAAGATACCTCATGCAGGGTGAGAAATGTCCGTGGACTTCTTAACCAATGTATTTCGTTGTTGTTCGAGTTGTATAGCCGCTGCACTTCGCGTGTTGCCACCGTCACCGACGGACTTTGAACCCCTGGGGAACTGGCGGCAACTGAGAGCAGCGTCATAAGACTTTGATTATTAGACAAAAAATTAGTGTGATATGAAGACTGACCTGTTTCTCATTCTCGTTAGGTCCCCGCGTCACTTTGGTACTTCAAAAAATATTGGTTCTACTTCCAGTTCCTTCCACACTATATCCTACATTTTATTGAATTGGTATGGCAGAAATTAAAAACTTGGTATTGGATAATTGGTTTTCCGTATAGTTGCAGTAAAGACTGCCGGAGATATTGCAATTGTAGCACAATATCCAGGATAGATAATCAGATCACTGCTTCAATTTTATATGATCGTCGCCACAGTTCGTGTGAAGCATATTGAAAATTCAACTTAAAAATCTCATTCCGTATCATTAGCGTGGATAGGGAGATATTCTAGCGAAATATAAGTAACAGTGACATATGACATAATTCTTGATTTAAAATCTGGAAATGCTCCTTGGAAAACTAGTCCATGAAGAAAGCAATGAGGTTGTTGTTTGGTGCGTTGCATCTGTCAATAAAGTCAACCAGATTCTATCACCTCTGGTAAAAAGTGATAGTCTGTCAACCACTGGTCAGGTGTTGACCTTGACCTTGATGTAAGGGAAAGAATAAATGGAATTTTCTTTAAAAACGGCAAGAAGAGAATATCCCAAAGAAAAGCAAAAACATTGTGGGCACACAGTTCTAAATTGAATATCTCCTCGAACAAAATTTACACTTCTTTCTTCTTTTAGTGGTCACAGTCCTAACAAGAACTCTAAAAGCCTGTTACTTTATCCTTTGGTCTAAGAACTTTAACCTACGGTCATAGAACAGTTTGTCAGATCTTGTTAACCATAACTAGAACTCTTAATCAGAGTTGATAGAACCGGCCCTAAGTTGATAGCTTGGCAAAGTAAGCTGATATGCAATTAGAGCTTGGTACGCCAATGTATTTCGCTCTATTCCGATCTTTTCGTATCGGCTGTTCGTTCATAGCCAGTTTTCATAATGTACTTTACTTATTCATTGCACACAATCGCATAAAAAATTAATGAAACTGGGGTCAGTCTGGCCTTTTAAAAAGACCCTACTTTATTGACTTCTTGGAGCAAATAGCTTGTTTTTGTTTGATAACTTTGTTTGATGGTTTTTTTACAGTAACGGTAACACATAAATTTAAAATCAACCCCTACGGCTTGACGGGTGGTTTTCCTCATGGTCAATTTGAAAGATTAAATTCTTAGATCGGATGTAATCGTGAACGGAGAGAGAGATCCTCGAGAATATAAATTTTTTTTGAGTAATATACATCGAATTACGTTGATTTATTGCTTGTGGTATATACCTTTATCAATTTGTAACTGAAGGAAGATAAAAAAAACGCTACAGAGTGTTGCTTTTTAAAGTTCAAGACAAGTAAACCAAAACATGAACTTTTTGCTGAAGCTCTATTCGATTTTTCAAAGTACCGACCAATTATTAATGTGTCCACTGTACGATCACATCCAGTACTTGATATCAGAATGACTGAAGTACTCCTTGGCAGATGACAGAAGAAGGAAATTGAACAACAAGCTGGAGCTCAGAGGAAGATTTAAATAAAAAGCTTCCTTCCCCGCGTGGTTCAAATAGACTTATTCGCGAATAATAATAATTAAGGGTCAGTGTAGAAAATTATACTTGAAAAAAGCTGCAAATTTACAATTTTTTTTAAAGCGCGTTTAAGAGAATATCGAATATAAACACAGGGTCCATCGTATCACAGTTTTTTTTATTACATATCACTTATTCGCAGACAAAATCGGAATTATATACCTTTTGTTTTCGAAGCCAGCATGAATTCGAGCAGCTTTACGTACAATCGAAATCAACAGCTGTCAGTGGGGTGTGTTTGATATGAACCAATAATTTGATATTTTTTTTTCCAAAAGATCTTGCCGCGTATTAATGTAGGTACTTAGCACGGCTGCCCGAACAAACGTGTTATAATAAATGAGTTGTTAACGTGTGTAATTTATGGTTTTAAATTTTTCACCGCAAACCTGGATAACTATCAATTATCGTTTGGGACGACTAAATATAGTTTGCGTTTATTTATAGTGAAATATTTTGGAAAAAAATTGCTTCTGCTTTCCGGGACAGTTGTTTTTTTTGGTTGATATAATTGAGAGCCCTCTGTATAAATATTTCTAAAATTTATGATAACTGAGACTGGAAACAAAAACTCACAGAATTTACCAGGCAAAATACTTAAAATGAGGGATTTTATAAAAGCTTGTATCAATATTTATTATCCTTTATCTTTTGTATCATGCTGTATATAAGCGTCGGGTCACTATTGGATTGGCTAAAGTGAAATATTCATGAGGTTTGAAATACTTTTTGACTTGACCCTGTATGTAATATTGAAATAAGAGGCTTCTCATATTTTAGCAATCAGAGCTAGTAGTAATTTAATTACATTTAAAATATTTTTTGAAAAATAAAAACAAAAATATACTTTTTGATATGTTCCTGTATGAAATATAAATTGAACAACAACTTTCCAGCTTCCTGTATCTCAAAAACTATAATAGCACTGATATGTGCCTAGTGACACTCATACATTCAAAAATTTATTGTTTCAATTTAATTATCTTAGCATATCATTAAAAATTTAATATTCTTTTAAATTCCTTATTTCAAATACAACAACGTATCTCTCCGAATAAATAATTTAATGTATTTATGAGGTAGACGATATTTATTTGACCAGCAAAAAATGCAACAAAAAAATCTTATCGCCTGTGACTGTACAATGTACATTGTTAACTCGTAAACAAATGAGCGTATGACTTCTGTCACTGGCATTAAGGGCGAGATATCGGTGAATTGACGGTCGTGTCGTGCATTCGGAATGAAAATTTAGAAAAATTTAATATTAAAATTAAAAATTAAGTGGAAATTTATATCGGTTCGATTTATAAGACAGTATAGTGCGGTTTTACTGTATAATAGTGACATTTTACGTGAAAATTAAAACGTGAACATTATCAGTGACTGTGCTTGGATGACAATGGAAATTTCATATGGAGAAAAAGCTTCCTGAGATCTTCAAATGGTAAGATGCATGTTTATTATTGTTGTATTATAATTTAAACTCATATTTTGTAACTTCTTTACATTCCTAAATCAAAAATTCTACTAAGTAAGTAGGTAAGGTGATCATGCGCATATGTTACATATGTTTCTGAATACTTATCATTCAATAGATTCTACTTCTTTTTTATTATTATTGAGAAAGTAGGCAATTCGTATTAAAAGTGTAATTATTTGGTAAAGACCAGACATTTTAAAACTGAAGAAGAGGTGTCAATTTGTTATTTTTATTTGTTTACCATTGTTTTTTGATTTGTTGAATTATTTTTAAACATAAATATTTGAATAATAATGAATTTACAACTGAAATAGTTCCATATTCCAGTAATAATACGATAACTATATTGGATAAAGTTTAAGAGAATTTTTAAAAGGTGAAAATAATTTTATTACTTGTAAACATATAAAATTTGTGATTATTCAGAACTAAGTTGAAACTATACTGGGTATTTTGTTCAGAGTAATTGATTAGAAAGTTAAAATTGAAAAAAAATACGTTATAAGTAGTTCTAGTTGAAAGAAGGTCTAACCAAATCAAATAATTTGTTAAATATTTAAAAATTTACGAAATGCGAAAATAAAATTGGTGAAAATAATTTACATAATTTCTTCCAATACAATTATCATTGTATCAATACACTACACTGAATACGAAGGGAATAAGACCTATAGATGGTTGGTGATGGGGATAAAACAACCCCTAAATTAAAAAAAATATTTTTTACAAAAATATGGTCTAAAAAATTTGAAATTTTTCATGTTTTGTATTTAATAATAAAATTATTAAAAAATATTCATAATTATGTCTATATTCAATTTTTTATAATATTTTTGATGTGATGCTTATCTGATGTTTAATAATAATTTGACTAGACTGAATAGTGACCTATCGTCTTTTTGCTCATCTGTGAACGTTATGACTTCAACCCTCTCCCTCCTATGGTCACCCCACCCAACTTTTTTGGTGTATAATTAATTCAACAAATAATAAATGTCGGAATCGCAAATTGGAGTGTGGTATTGAAAGGAAATAAAAAATAAAAGAGACATTATTAAAGTTCGTCACGGGAACGGTACTTAAAGTCAAGAAAACAACTACACCTGCAAAAAACTTACAATAAAGTCTTGGTATTGCAACCAGTTTACCAGTTTTACATTAAATCTAGAGGTAAACACACGTCAACGAGAATAGAATATTCGAAAAAAAAGTACATAAAGAAAAGAAAAAAAAATTTACACATCCGCTGCAGTGGCGTACACACTTGAATTTAATAATATAGAAATTTAGCAAAAATAAAGTAACTGCTATAACTTGTACAGTTTTTATATACAATATGTCCCCCTAAAATAAACTAGTAATAACTATATCGAATTAATAATGTTACCAATTTTGCAGGATGACTTTACATAGTTGTTATCGTTGAAATTATTTTCCATTTTCCAAAAGACATGAGTAGGCTATATCGTTTTCCATATTTTCTAAATATTATCCTGCTTTTAAGAATATTCGGTCCGCGAATGATACACGTCGAACATTCTTCCAGAGCGATGGCAGCTAAAGCGGGATTAAAAAACAATGGAAAATCTGCAGAGGTAAGCAGTAAGCAGTATCATACATAATGCATTTAGTAACGTAGCTGTTAGAAGAATTGCTGTTGCATCGAGATATCGACTTCGACCGGAACAGTGAGATTATTAGATTGCCATCCGATCGTTAGATCGTGACAAGAATTGGAGTTACCTTGCCTTTAGATAAATGCGCGAATAACTCGATATCAAAAAAGTCTGCCTCTGTCCACAATAACATAATATTTTCAATAAAAATTATCATACATGTAACAATTCTATAATTATTTTCGATGTAATATCCGACAATCAGCTTGCCAGCTCCTTTTTTTTCAAATTCAACACATTTATTGTTAATTGAATGTTCTGGTCTGAAGTATATACAGTAAGAAACCGAAAAAATCAATAATAATATATTTAAGAAATAACATTTCACTTCTGCGTGTGTAGAATTTGCGTAAGCGCCAATTACGAAATTACCTTCTTGTACATTGCCTTTATAAGTAAGTACCTAACCGTGGAACAATTACAACCATTGGCGTATCGTTTTTAATCTTGAATTTATTGAAAAACGTTCATCTGGGTATATAAAATGATACCAATCGGCGTAAATTGAACTTGAAGGTTTTCAAAAAGTGAAAAAATCATTTATTAGGCGTAGAATTACCAATTTTCGTGTATCGACTCCCTTAAATAATCTGTTCATCGCGTCCGTTCCATCTCTACAATGCACATTATCTTGAAGCGAGAAAAAATCAAAGACAAATTGCTCAATAATATCTGCCAGGTCTACGGATCTAGCATTTAATAGAGATAATAAAACTCATGAAGCTGAAGAACAACGGTAAAGTTGCACAACAAAAACAAAAGAACCGTGTGAAATTATCCTTACCGCGAGCATGATACAATCCTCGGAGAATGTACATCAATAGGCCAGATAATAATAATAGTCTCGTAAAATAATTAGGTCGAAAATTAAGAGTGTTTTCTTTAACTGGATATAACTAATACAGTCAAGGAGGTAAATTGTGGGCTCATAAATTCAAAAATAATGAAGTTCTATTCTAGAATTTTTCTTTTCTCCAAGTTATTAGCAAAATAGAAAATGCTGCAAGCAAATATTGCATCAATTAAAGTGGAATAAACAAAATTACCGGGACACACACACTAAACAACTTTTCTCGGAATAATTTCCAAGATTACAATGTTCTTATTCTTCGACGATGGCTGGTATTTCCATAAGAAACGGGTATTACAAAGATTAATTAACAAAAGAGTGGCATGTTTTTGCAATAATAGCGAGAATACAACAAATAAAAATATATTATAATAGGTATAACGTGAGTTCGAAACTCTGTCGATGCTGCGTGAGTCATTTTAAAAATGTTGAACTTGTTTCCGTTGGAATAATGATGGTCTATCATTAGAATCTGCGCTCACCATAATGTTGTTTAACCAAGAAAATATAGAAAAAAAAATCTAAAAGCTGCAGAAAGAAACAATCCAAAAATGCTCTTCATTGTAGTCAGTTGTAGTCATCGGCTAGTTTGAGTGTTGCATTGTGTGTCGCTTTTATCACATGATATTCAATAAATTTTGAAATTTATATAGAAAAATAATGCTTTTATTTGAAGCTTAAGATATACAGAGTTACCCATTCAAAAATAACTAAATTCATATCATATCTACTTGAAAAAACTGTAAGTAAATTGTCCACTGCATTGGACTCCTCTTTGGCTCATATCTCGAAAGTTCTACATATTATCTTTCATGTCCAGTAAAATTTCAACCCTTGGTAAGCAAGAAATTATGGAATTTGAAACCGTATTTGTAGTTGCACTCTTATAACATTTAAAATTGGGCAAAATAGTTTGCTGCTTATCGGCAATTTCACAAAAGACATTTTTGACAAAATCACGTTATACTTTTAAAACTTTCGCAGACACTTTTTTTTCTCTTGTCATATTATGTATGAAAATATGTCCCTTTTATGCTCGACGCAATTACGATCGAACAAACAGGTCTTGAAAATTTGTTGGCTCAGTTAAAAATCGACCAGATAATGAACGTGTATTTTTTTATTGTGTTTCCATGCAAAACAATCATTTCAATTATATTTCACCCCGGTAATTACTAAACATCCTGTGAACAAAAACACGCATTCAAAAGACTATAATCATTTCATCCGTAATTTGATTTTCGGTTGCAAAAAAATCTCCAACCGAAAAAAGAGAAGAAGAAGATGTACATGTAAAAGTAGTTGGTATGTATATTTAACATAATGTGAAACACATGCAAGTGCATGAAGGTAAAATACTTATCTACTATCAACAATTATGTGTAAAACCGGCGCTAGATTTTTTTATACTCAAAATAAAACACGTTGCTGCACTTTTGTAAAGGTTGAGAAGGGTTTACTCTGTTTTTGACTTCTTGGCACTTTAATTTTCTTTACATTGTTTTCATTATTTACAAAAATGAACCACAACAAAAAGTGTTTCAAAGCCGTTCTTTTTTAAAACGCTTTGAATGTTTTGTACACCTACAGCAATTCATTTATTAAATGAAAAATATCCAGACATACCCGTTACTTGAAATGTGTTTAATTATTTATTGAAAAAATTGGATGAAACGGACAATTAGCCACTCAAAAAAAATCAAGTGAATATGGAAGAAATAAAAAAAAAGACAACAATAAACAGACCACATTCTTCACTGGATTGAGACAATTCATAACCAGGCACGTTAGTGAAGATCTCCAGCAAAGGATCCGAAGGGAAGAGAAGAGAAAAGGTGGGGAAAGAAAAGAAGCGAAGAGAGGAGAAGTAGATGAGAGAAGAGAAGTAGAGAGAATAGAAATACACACTTATCTACTACCAGAAACAGTATTTTCCTCACTTGTTACGTAATTCACAATTATTGATAAAATATAGGATTGTTGAATGTAATAATTTGGACATTATAATTTGTCGTCATATAAGGGCACCTGCTCGTACGATTTTTCACCTCACCTCAGTAAATTAACTTAATAATACATATAAATTTCGAAGTGGACTTATTTTCAAAATGTCTGTAATTATCCGAAATGAATAATTCATCGATAAAGTTAAAAAAAACAGTTAACAAGGCCATTAAGGAGAAAGTTTCCTGAAGCTATAGCCTTTTGTCATAGTATCACGTAGTTAGTTATGTAAATGATATTGCAGAAGTGGTTGTTACATATCATAACAGGGCGCTTGGTTGTTTTTAAAATTACAATAACTATTAGTTAAAAGAGAAAAGGTGTACTTATGTCAAAATAATGTTACGGCAAAAGTTTATCCTTTTATGGTCTATACAAATGAAATTGATTTCACTCTTCCTATACGGATGCTGCATATTTTTAAAATACAGTTATTAACCTTAATTTTTTTAAATATTGTCTATAATGAATATCTCTCTGTGCACCTGAATCTGTTTGCTGTTGAATCTCATAACTCCTCTGTTGAGGACTTTTTTGTTGTCTGTTATTTGATTATCATTCAATCGAATTCAAAGACTGCGCCATGTGTTTTTTGTGAAGTTTTTTCTCAAATAGAATTCATATTACATCGACAAGTCTCTAGCTGTTACTCTGTCACTGCAAGATGTTTAATTGTTGATAGATCTTCCTACCATAGAAGCGGTTCCGAGAATTATTGAAATCATAATTATAGTTTATTAGATTGTCAAATAAATGCAGAAGCTTGGTAAGAAAATCAGCTGTTATAACCACGTGAGTTCAATAAGATTATCCAATAAAAAACTCACCTCAATAGCAAATAACTACTTGGGAAGTTATCAAATAAGAGCAATCATTCCGAAACATCTGACATCATCAAAAATAGACACTCTCAACACTAGGTCACCACTACTCTCAGTCAAAAAGTCATCACTCAGTCTTAAATCATCAAAAACAACTCACAAAAGCATCCACTACAAGTCAAACAAATATAAAAAAAAAACCTCAAAAAAAATCGTTTTCCTACAGTGGTTCATTCATAAATTTTGAAGTTGGGTTTCTACCGCGTGTTTGTTCGAAGAACTCGCATCTTACACTGATCATACACACATGAAGGTAAGAAGTGGCAGGTGGGGGCATACCACATAGGTATACCCAGCACCCAGAAAGATGATGCCGGCGTTTAAATGATCATCGAAAAGATGCTGCGGTTACCGACGTTTCGGATCTAATATACGTCTATTTAACACACACAAAAAAACGATAGAGATGGTTTGGTTTTATGGTAATCAATTTTCCGCTTCTAGAGCCCGTTTTTCCAAAAATTAAACGCTCAGAACTGCTTTAGAGATGTATGTGAAGCATTTTATCTAACCCCTGTGTTGGATAATTGGAATTTTGGATTTTTAACATGAATTAGAAAATTTTGCGAGACATAAAACGAGACTTGAGACAAGACATTCACTTTTTTTGTGAGACAAGGAGAATTTTGAAACACCCTGTATCTTAGAAAATATCGATTGAAGGAAATCAAATCTCGATCCATTTTTCTGTATAACATAAATCTAACTCCACCTTAAACCTATCTGATATTGTAAAATGATTGATAACCAAGAGAATCTCTCGAAACATCTGTAACAGAAATTATATTTCCGCACAACGTCCAGTCAAAGATTCAGATGGTGCACCTAGATATGAATTTATATTTGCATTCTTGACACAACTATTAATGACAATTCAACACGCTAAAACCATCAATCTATCGAAGAAAATAAGAAGTAGAAGATACCACATAGAGTTAGTCAAGTCAGAATTCTGAAAATAAACAGCCGACAGTTATAATGTCACAATTATATTAACTGTAACAATAAATTGAGATACCCGGTATACATATAAAAGTGACTGTTACTTAAAATTTGCGGAAGAAGTGAAGTTCCTTTTTATCTTGCTTCACGTATAATGGACAGATTATTAAACGCAGAGGTTGAACAATCATCATAATTAAAGTAACATTAAGGCGTACAAAACAAGATTTATACATTCGCGCAATTACAGCTTTCGTCTTAAATAAATAGTTGTATGGAGTCCGTGATTTTACCTTCCTCATATTTCTCCCGGCTGCACGACAGAGAGCGCGGCGCGCTGGTGATTTTAAGATAGCCCGGCAAAGTGGACACGCACCGGCCACACTTGATTGACTCCACAATGGATTTGAAACTTCTTCGAGCAGCCCCCGTGGACTGAGGTAGTGAACAATGGCCTGGCGAAGTCATTACGCCACGATTTCGATAACGCCCGACTGATGGAGAGCTGACGAGTTGAAGAATGACTGAGTCAGTCAAGAGTACCAATTGCTAGGATGAGAAGACGACGACGAAATTGACAATAAATGGGAAAATGGTGATTAAAGTGATATTTATATGGATTGATGGACTGATTTTTCGATCATTAAAAAATTTCAAAAAAGAAAATAAAAACAATTCATTGGAATAAACTATTTTTAAAATCTTTCTTTACACTTAAATAATAAGATTGGTCGATTACAGTGTTTAATTGCATTTTAATACATTATCTCTCGGTATATCCTTGTCTTTAGAGCAGATAAAGGGCGCTTTTATAGAGACATCGTTTTGGGTATCATGAAAACTAAAAAGAACAAATCTGCTATTATCTGATAACCGGCGAAATTTCAGACTATTAATCAAATCCCAAACCAGTTAAATCCCTAATATCTCGTCACCGATTACCAGTCATGCTGTGCCATGGAAGAGATTTCCATTGATGAAAAAACAGATGACGATAGTGTTACGGGCGATCGCACTACCAGCAAAGGCGGCATCAGCGATTAGCCCTAAACAAGTGCAAGTCACGGTGCTGCGGAACAAAGTAAGCCGAGACCAGCGTCGGACTAGAGCTTCATAGTAAATGTATGTAGAAGCTGCCACCACAAACTTTCACTTACTGAAGATTCAATATACTTGAAATCTGTGAAAATTTGATCAAAACATTTCCAAAAAAATGAAATTATGAACCCCAAGTGAACGACATCGAACGACATTCTTTCCAAAGAAGTCCTCAGCATAAAGGAATGATCTTAATCCAATAATTTATCTCGCTTTAGTAAAATTTTCCGGCCTAGTGGTTGCTGTTACTGACCTGCGTCGGTGTACCACTGGTTAAGTTGGTGGAGATGTGAATATTTCTTTCATTTTAGACCCCGGGCGACAAACCACATCTAGTCGGCGTTATAAACGTTTAACTTATTATTATTATAACTGCTACTGTATTTGATTTATAAGGCTTATTAAGTATCTAGAACAGTCTTCGTTCTATTGAAGGATACATTGTGTAACATTCAAAAATTTGGAAAGACTGCATTCCATTGTTGTTTCTTGTCAACTTACTGATGATGATTTAAGTTGCGTTGTGAGGCAGATGATCAATAATAAGTCAAAAATCTAATAGGAGGTCATACATCTGTTGAAAGTAGTAGCTTCTTCTCCTTGCGATGTTTAGGGCTGGTGGAAGGTCAAGCTAAAGTTTATCAAAGCTCTAATCAATATATACCAAGAAGCTTCAAGTTTAGAGGCATAAGACGATCAGTAGTTTGGAACCAAAAAGCATAATTAGAGGAAGCTTCGATTTTTAGTCAAGATCTGAATATCCCAGAGATAACTTTGAAGTTTAGTGAAGAAGGGAAAGTTTTCTGAGTTCACTTAGGCTTTGGAGTAGCTGGACAGCAACTAGACTACTACTACTACTAAATGTGCAGGCGAACTTTCACCTAGACAAACTTAGCCATTCCTGATGCTACCTAGACATCCGTGAAGCAGCTAGACAAGTAAAATTCAAGACAGAAGAGTCTTTTTTGATAAAGCTATGAAGTTAACAGATAGAGATTGTGGATAAAAAGCAGAGTGCTCGATATATCCTCTCCAAATGTGCTCCATGTAGTGAATATCCATGATTAGAAGATCGTGAGTTTGGTTGAATCTGCAAAACGTCAATTTTGTACCAAAATTAAATTAAATCAACGAAAAATTATGTTTTTGATAGACTGAAGTTTGGTATTTTCAAAAGAAATGTTGAAGCTCTTGTTTTGCATCTAATATCTACTGAGGAATGTTATTCTGGGCTACGTAAGACTATAAAACAATTGAAGTTATTGACAATAGACTTTGCTATAAAATAATATGAATTCTTACAGTGTCTATAAGGCATTGAACAAGAGCCGTAAGTAAAGTAGAAGAAGAAACTGGCTAATTAATCACCGAATGACGTGAGCATTGTGTGTACCTAACCGTATCCAAGTTCGCATCTATGGTGAGTTCGTTGCAAACCTGATGCCCGCTATTGTTATTTAACTTTTATCGAAGTCAAGTCCCCTCGCGAAATCGGACGTGATGCGGAATATTTAATGATTTCGATGCATTGTCCTCATCTTCAGTCTGACACTGAATCGTCTTCTTCTTCTTCTTTTGCATTACGACGCCCATTGTTTGTTTTGTAACGGGAGATTTCTCTGATTGCTATTGTATAAGTGGCCAACGGGCTCAATACATTCGGTTTTTATGCGGCCATCATCCTTTATATTCTTTTATATTAACTGTCGACTATTGTCAATTTCATGTACTTTAACTTTTTCTATTTGGCAATCTATTTTCTTACAAATTAAAATTGAAAAAAAACTGGTCGTGCAAAAAATAGCGTAAGATATACGGGAAGAAGGCGTCAAGCTTATATATCTGGAGCTAGAGTATCCAAGGAAGCATTCCTTCAAGCACTACTCAGTGAAAAGACTTGTCGAAGACTTGTATGAAACAGCTTTATAAAAATATTAAATTTTATTTGATTTTGAACCCTCGAATATTTCCCCTGGATGCGCCTTTGCTTTTATCTCGTCGTATGTTATTATAATACGACACCAGCTAGCGAGTCCAACTGGTATGAATTATCGCATGATAGAATTAACATACTGCAACAGACAAAGAGGTTTTTTGTCGTCCGCGCTGGTGGCTATCTATCAAAGTCTTGATGGTTTTGTTGTCTTTTTGCAGAGATTTTACTTGTTTTAACGTCGGATGCAAGAAAATCTCTCTCGGTAAGTGTTTCTTGAATTAACTTGGGTATTAGTTTTATTGAAGCATTGTCAGATTCTACAAGTAACTGTTGTTTTTGATTTACGACAGTTTCTTTATACATTTTTATTTGAAACTAAAACGATAAACAGAATGACACATTGTGGAATGAATTGGACATTTTCCTGGCCCGCTTCTTAGACAATTGGACTTTCCAAGCTCCTTCTGACGATGGAAAAGAGAAAAACGATGAACTAGTCAATGATACTTTTGATATCGATGATCAGGACATCACTAAATGCCTCGCTGTAATGCAAGCCACATGAAGGAGCAAAAGCAAGTGAAGACTTTTTGTTCCAAAACTGCAGAGACATCGTTGAGTGTGTTCCTATGCCTATTCCTTTGAGCAAAAAGCTTATCTTGGACACTCTGTATAAGCTACACCGACATCTGAAGGACTATTATTGTCACAACTATAATTATTAATAATAAATAAATAGAAAATTCAAAAAAATTCATTTAAATCAATTAGTTACATTTTCTAATCTCGCACGCTATGAACAGCTGAACATATAAATTGTTTATACGTTTTATATAACAACAATATATCTTTCTTATAACTGCTGTGGACACCATGGGGAGAATAAAGTACCAATAAAGTGACATAGAGACAATATATGGCTGAGAAACGTGATAAACTTACTTTCAGTTTTTAAATTATGGTAGAGCTACAAATTAAAATGTACAGATATACTTGGTTATCCAATTTTATTTTTATAACCATGACTGAGTCTTTCATTCGTCCATCTTCGACCTCGACTTGACGTTTGTATGTACCTTAGACGCACTCACGTCAATTCCACTCACCCCCTCTCTTTATCACATCAGATTATGACTTAACGTGGATATAATGTAGTTGGTGTTCAAGTAATATCAATTTTTGTTGTTTTACTATAAGTAGCTTCTCTAAATTTGACCTAAAACGTATCCGTTGTATCTATTCACGTCCACCTCTACATATCTTGCATTAGACCTTTGCTCTTCGATCACAAAGGTAGAGAAGTTGACCGCACCAATAATTAGATACAGTGTCCTCTCATTAGCCAAGTGATTGGTGTATTGTCTATTGAACCGTATAGTCACTCAGAACATTAGTAGTCCCTTAAACTTGGGAAACTAAATTATCTGCAGAATAATGGACAAAGGTTTGGAAGGAAGAAAGGATGGGGAGCGACGAAACCACGCTCCCGACCCGCTATTGCAACACAATAAGTGACTTGATTATGGACTACGGAATTGAGTTACTAGAGTACATTTGGCTTTAATCGAAGTCGGTATACGAATATATATGTAGATATATGCAAGTCTCCAGTTTTGTTTTAATAGAATTGGGTAGAAAAATTGATATTGTATATTAATAGTATTGAAATTTCCCTTGGTTTACCAGAAACCAACATCTGGATCGATTATTTCATTATGAAGCAGCAGCAACTCATTTCGTTCTGTGATGGAATTGGATTTTGACATTTATTATCTGTATCTGTATCTGTCGAGTAGGAGGGGGGTGAGTGTTGGCTCACAGCACTTATAGGCCACATGTGACTCATTGTACATAGAGGTGTGCCCATTAGCCCCAAAGTATAGAGGTGTTTCCTTAGTTGACGGTGGCCAGTCAGAAATCCTACTGTTAAACGTAGGTTTTTCCTGGACATCGCCAAATATATCTTCAGTGTCAGCTTCCCATGGTCGCCCAGGGTAATCCTAGCAAGAAGAATTATATTTCATCACAGAACGTATATTTCTGGTAATAATTCCTAATTTTATATTGTTCGATTCAAAACAATATTTATATTCAAGGTATTCCATTGTTTTTGATTTTAAATTAATGATATTGTCTAAGATAATTGATGATCGAGAACCCAGTTGCTTACAATTTATTAATCACTTCTATAAACAAGAAAAGGTGACCGCTATTATGTTTATAACAATTGCTAGTTATTATCATCGTAAAAGGATTATTAAAAACATTATTCATATTTTCATTATTGTTATTCATTATTTAACGCTAGCGGCTCTTAGTTAACATCATTTTCTGTAAATTCAACCCTTTTTGTAAGTAATATTTAGTGATGTCACTGGTGTATGAGATAAATTCATTGTCACACATGATTTCCTAACAATCAGTATCTCGAAAAGAAATAACAAAGAACAAAGACATCTTTATTAGATAAAGGAAATAAAGGGTCAGCTCCGAAACAGTCAACAGGCAATACAAACACCTGTGGTGATTCGAAATAGGGTTGAAATAAACAAAAAGATCTTGGCAGAACATGGGGCAACAGTATATAGTTCATATAACGTGGTAATTTGTATTCAAAAATGATTATTATTCTCTCAAGTCACTAATTAGCTTACTCTGCTTAACAATTATACAATAATGTATTCTCAAGATCTTCATTTTGATAAATCTTGAGGCTGGGTCTAATCGGAGAACGTTAAAACATTGTAGGTGAGCTGTAAAATACTTGTCCGAAGACATGGAGTTATTGTTCATGGTATTGTACACGGTGGGGTGTCTAACCATCTTCAAATAAACGCTCGAGAGAGAGATGTGGGAACTCAACGTTCAACAGATATTTATTTTAAGACATTAGAAAGTACATCAATCAAGATACATATAAGTTAGTACCATAGTGTGGTCCCAATGTCTGAATATAATTTTCGAAATAACGGGATTCGAAGTGCGTGAAATCCTCTTCGACATTGAATGAGCGTGTACAATGGTAAACGAAGACATTAATATTGTTTTCCAAAAATTGTTGATAGATATTGATTAATATCGCCATTTACTAATAAATTAAAATATGTTTTTTCTCAAATATTATGAATATTTAATATTTATTTATAGTTATAAGTACATGAAATTTATTTTTGATAAAATATTTACATTATAGATGCCATTATAATTTTTTTTTATTTTCCAGCAATTATCTGCCAGTTTGGGTAAGTCGAAAAATTTATTTTCAAGTATTTTTATGTTGCCAACGGAGAAGACAGGTGTCTTCTGTTCTGGACTTGAGTTTTCGCTATCACTAGCCAAGCTGGGAACATTTTTTGGTGACATTATCAACTTTGTTAAGACCATAGGTTCTGTTCACTAACTGAGAAGATGCATGAAGGGCCTTATGAAGCCGAGGTCCTTCCCTCCCAACTCACAAAATCTTCTACCATTTTTCAAACGTTCAAAAAGCTGCGAGGTTGATTTTTGAAACTGGTTATAATTCGAAATAACGATGACCACTCTTTTTATTCATACCCTGTGTGTGTGTGTTTGTAGTGTATGTATGCGGCATTTTAACATACATACAAGTTTTATCAATATACCATCTCCGATTTCATAGAACCTTTGTTACCATCCGCGTATTTAGTGCTATTTAAAATCCCATCACATTATCTGCAAACAAACGCAATGCAAAGACCAAAGAAGAAGCTGCTTCGACTATCAGTGCCGTAGGGACGAAATGGTTTCAAGTATCAATATTCTGTTGCAAATAAATTGTTAGTCACCTATTCTGAGCTACACCAGATACCTCAAAAATCATCTGTCAAAGTCTTATTTTTATTTTTATTCAAAGATTATGTTGAGAAGCTGAAATTTGTATTAAATGAAGACAATATGAAAATTTAAAAAGTAGTACTGCCACTGAACAACGTTGCTGCGGTGCCCTACAAAAGAAACAATGGATCTCAGAACAGAACAGTTTTGTATATCTGGCGGGACCCCTCTCGTTTATATTTATTCACTCCCTATTATTCAATCAACAATCGCACACCCATTGTGTACCCATCTGTGTACGCAAGGCGTCTAAATCGTGGTATCTTAAGCTCAACCTTACTGACCCTAAAAAGACAACGCAATAGCTCCAAAAAAAAGCAAATAGCTCAATTTATTTAGAAAAATAATTGTCCGCTCTGTACAATTGTTATAAATGATGTTTGGTTACCGTTTAATAGGCTCCTTGCAGATAATTTTTTTATTGCATTAAAATGATCAATTATACGTAAATATCATCCCACAGAAACATTTTCAAATTTTGTTTGATATTAAAGTCGTAATAAATAATTGAAATTCAAACGACTAAAATGCCGCCAAAAACACATTTCAAGCAACAGTGACGTCACAAGGTAAAAATGTCAAGTTTTGACGTCTATCAAAGTTAATTTTGACGTTGTTTTTGGTGATTTTTTGAGAAAAAATGGTTTATCGGTATTGTATCGTGCCAGGTTGTGGAAGTACAACAATCTCCACTCTTGGAAAAACATTCATTAAGCTACCCATTGAAGAAAAACTCCGAAAAAGGACCCAGAGGTAAATTATCAGATTGTGCCTTTAAAAATCCTTCAGACATCTTAATATTTAAAATTAACGATAAACAAAGAAACACAACAGTAAACACTATTAAACAATAAATTGATGCTAACATATTTCAAGTAAAAATGCTTTTAAAATGGATAAACGGGAAACCAGATTTGAAGTTTACATTTAGCGGACGACAGGTTTACCTTGTGACGTCACGACCAATTTCATTGCGTTTTCGTGTGACGTCAAATTTAAAGGGCTTCGTGAAACTTTGAAAGGGAATTTTTGAGATAATTTTGAGTACTTCTTGGAAAAAAAAATGTGGAAGGATATTTATTATACTTTAAGAGGTTTTTAGAATACTTTAAGGTAAAAAAAAATTATCTGCAAGGAGCCTATTAAAATAATGATAACTGTTTCTCCGTTGGAACGGCCCAGTTAACTCAACAGGAAATGAAAAAGTTACTAAAGCGAAGGTTCCGAATGTAGTCAAATAAAAACGAGTGACCAAATCGACCAAATGGACTACCATTCTTGGGTGGCAATCGGTGGACTTTTTTTATTGATAAAGTCGAGCTTATTATAGTCCGTGGACTGGTTTAATTCATTGCCAATCGATTGAGGATGAAACGTTACAATGTTTATACAATGAGAATAATTTTCTGTCCAAAGCTATTATAACAAAATTGTTGCATACATGTTAAATTTTTGTTTACAATTGCACGTGGTACTCGTATCGTACTGTATAATTTCATTCCTGGCATGTTATGTATAAAAAACTAGATCCTGTACTCTTCAAGTGTACTAACTCTGGAAGCTGACCTAGAAGTACCCAGTGATGGGTTAGGTTAGGTTAGATTAGATTAGATTCGAATTGGAGTGGCACTTTGTCCTATCCCACTGCGACCTTTGCAGATCTATTGTGGTCCTCCCTATATTAGAGCCCGATATCCAGCTTCATTCTTTTTATTAGACTTAATAGCCTGGTTACCGCCTCCTTTGCGTAGCTCTCTGCCTTCGGTTTTTCTTCTCCGAATAGGTGAAACCGCAACCTTGCTAGGCCTTCGCACTCACACTCAGCCTCAGCCTCGGCCTACAGCCTTATCCCCGGTCTACAGCCTTATCCTCGTCGTTTCTCGACTTTGACGTAGTAGGTCGTGTGACAGTTTGGCCGAAGGGCTTTTAAGGAATAATTCAGCGTGCCTTTGTCCTGGGGTTCCATACCACCAGTGCAACGCCTGGTTGTTTATCCATTTGTGGATGCTTCCTTTACTTAGGCATTTAGCAATTCCACAGGAAGGTTCTGGCCCCATCATGACCGCTGCTCCCTGCTTGGCTAATTCATCGTCCTTTTCATTGCCTTCATTGGTTAGGTTAGGTATGTCTTGTCTTTAGGACAGTCAAAAAAGCTCTTTCCTTGTGGCAAGTGATGATACTTTTGTTGTCGACGAACTGACGTATTTCTGCACGCAAACTCTTCCAGCTTCTTGAGTAATAACCACCAAGGTTCATTTAAATTAGCAATAATTTGTTTCGTCGAATTGACTCAACATTTTTTTCGTATTTTCACCAAAAATGGTACTTACGGTATATCAGAATTTTATAAAAGTTCTTGAATCCCAAAATAGTGTAACGTATTTTTATCCAAATACGTTGGATGAAATTTAAGACAGCCTTAAACACTCATTTATTTGTTTCTAATTGACACTTTTATAATTTGATGTAAATTATTCAGCTTTGTTCAATAATTGCGTAAATTAATGAACAATTATAATTATTTCAATTCAATATCGTTATCTACATAAACGTACAAGGAATTTATGAATAAATCAATCAGTTCTTAAACACTTTTATATTCTTTAGTCTTCAGCGGTGTCACCGTCCGCAATAAAAATTCTTCAATCATTAATTTTATTGTTTGAATTATAAAACCTCTTACGTTTTGTTTTTCACACATATTTTACCATACTGGTAACGTTATTCAACAGTCGCTAATCTAAAGACACTTCAATTACAGTCGTTGTTTTTCGAGATGTAACCGTGTAAAGATACCAACCTTACATATACACACAACTAAACGAAACTTAAAGTACAGAGGCGTGAAACTCTTCACCCAAGAAGGTATAAATATCTCTACTTTTATTAGCTTCTTGATAAATGACATTCATACCACAGCTGTCAACTTTTTAGTAAGCTTTGATCAAAGTTAGACTGAGTTGAGACCATCCACTGCAATTTGCAAGACTCTATTGTGACTCAGACCCATTCATTCTTCACCAAACAATCTCTCTCTTTGAAAATTCCTTGATTGAAGCTTTCGATGGACCATGCCAAACTCTATTTTGACATTCTTTTGGCAGTAGATACTGAAATCGAGTCTGCTACATCCTTCAGATCAGCCCAGCTTTCAAGATTTCCTTTCTCCATGCCAAGACTGCTTCAGGCTGTTACCCACTCTCCCAATATTCATTGCTGGTAGACGATCTTCGTGTAAAGTTTTGAATTATTTTCACACAATCAGTGTTAAATGTCAATGATGTTCTTTTCTTCAAAATATCGAATAAAACTAACATCAGTGCCTGTTATCCCTGGTTATTTCTACGGGCATGAAGCTTTTGTGATATGTAGCGGTGTAAATGGACAGGCGGGCGCAGGTACACGGCGCAGGTGACAATTGACAAACTTGTGCTCGTTGCCTGCTTGTACCGAAGTCCTGCTGAGCTATGCGTTACTTAACTGCGAACAACATACCCTGCTAGTGGGCCCTGGGATGGATCGTGTTAGATATTTGTCTCCGCGAACAACTATGCGCATTTTTACTTGTACCATACGATGCTGGAATTCTTTAGATAATGGAAAAGGTGTGTGAGCCAGCGAACAATGAGGCGTTTGTTACGTTTAACTGATATATTTAATTAATTTCGTTGATTGTTCGGGAATTTTGGTTAATAAAAATTAAATATTCACCTGTCTTAATAATAATTTCACTAAAAAGTTCTCCAGTGAAGTCGTTAACGGAGATAAATGACAGTAAAACCTACAAATATCCAGCTATGCTACTAGACCAAAAGCAATGAAAAATCAAAATATAAGAGGCCAGTTCACTGAAATGGTAACTGCTTCATTGAAATTCCAGTTGAACGTAGACAGGCTAAAGCAGCTGACACCTACGCCATATCCTGACATACCCATTTGGAATTTTGGAGTGGGTCATGAGTTATTAGAACCACACTACCAAGAAAAGAGGGAGGGAGAGCTTAGATAGCGCTTCAATGTTATTAAAAGACATGCCTCGTATAAAAAAATTCCCCCAGGAAAGTCAATTTATTCTCTATATATTCTCTATTAACAAAACCACACTTGTTTTCGATAACATCTTTATTACACAAATGACTAACCAACCTTTTGGTATGTATATGTACCCAAGTGATTGAAATTTTATTGTAAGTTCACAATAACAAACTTATAATTTCTCACCGAGATGAAAGCTGTCTACTTACGTGTACCTCCGACTTTATTTCAAAATAATAATCAAGTTTCAAAGAAAAGTTTTACGATAATGGCTGAGGTGTTTACAATGAGTTCGGAAAGGAAAAATGGCGATTGTGAGGAAAAATAAGCAATCTTAAAACAAGCGAGGGTAATAAAATGGTATGGTTTATTTAAATAGTTGATTTTATATTTTAAATAAATTTCATAATAGTCTGGGATTCTGAGTAATACTGTAATTAATTATAGAGGTAGATAATTACAGTTCTGTTTCGTCTGTTTGAGGCTTGAATGGGGAAGAATCTAGGAAATCGTACAGAGACGGACTCGCGATAAAAAGAGAAATTCTTGGATATAAAACAAAGTCCTTTGCTACTCCAAAATCTAATTTTTGAAGCTAAAAGATACACTCGACTTATTGAACTACTTGTTTTCACCAATTGATTCATGGGAAATGTATGATCTATGAGTGTATTTTGAGTTTACATTCGAGTTTTTCAAGAAAAAAATGCTAAAAATTTAAGTGGGCTGACTTGTAGTCAGATTATTCGTTCACCTTCAAATGATGTCACGAAATTTCCATCCTCCTTATAAAAAGTATCCTAAAAACCGCAAAACTATGAATTTGGAACTGAAATTTCAGGAGAGTATTTTAAAAAGTCTAGTATCTACACTTAAAAATAAAATACACAATACCTACCATAAGGGTTTTACAAATTCTGGAACATAAAAAAAGGGTAACTCCAAAAATGCTACAAATAGATCCAGAAATTCTAAGGTCAGGCTAGTATTTTCTGAAATAACTTTATTTTCAACATACAAAATCCAAGCTTCTTAAAGACATTCCTTATTTTTCAAACTGATTCCATCCCTGTAAAATCGAAGAAGTCGCTCTCTATAACTTGTGTGTTTGTTTCTGTTTAGGTAAACCTCTCGTTTCCTTTTGATTTTCCTCCGGCAACAGCAACAACTTCATCTGATGAATAGAAACCAACGCTTCATTATCCTACTCATTCCTGATTGGTTGTTTAAATTCTTCTCTTATCTCTTACTTATTTACATACGCCGACGTTTCGAGTAATCGAGCAATACTTTCTTGATTCCCTTCGTGTCCCTTTATACCCATTGGTTACGAAAACTCTTAGATACTCATCTCCTTTCATACTTACAGGGATAGAGGGAGATTTTCTCCCAATACACAGTATCGACAACTTATTTAACAAAATTTCCAAGCTAATACGGAAATTTGGCTCCTTACGTGCGTCCTTAGTTCTAGGTTTATGAAAAAATCCTCCATTCCCTAAATGGCTCAAACATCTGATTTTATTATTACCGGATCCCTAAGTCGAGCATGTGTCCTGAAGTCCTGAATAATCACTGCGTCCTAGATTTATAATGAAACTCTTCAGTTTTTCAACCAAATAATCAAATTCTTCATTCCCTGAATAGCACCATATTATTTTATCAGGACTAATGCGCTAAGTCAAGTCTTTTTCAGAGCTCCAGCTTTAGAACCATCTATTTGGTGGTCTATCTACTGGTATCCAATTTTGAGCTCTAGCCCACTAGCCAGTGTTTCTTTTAGCTGTCATTAATTACAGCTGAGCCCTTATCCTGGAAGTATCCAGAAGAGGCCTATAAGTAAGCGCAGTAACTCTAGTCATCAAAAATCTCATGAAGCTTCTTTATATTTCTGTATTTTTTCATGTTAAAGTAACCCCGGTATCATCTTGATTTCCCTAAGGCATTTTTCTTTTAATTAAGGATATGGAGCAGCCCTTTATTGGAATGTTTCTGCGAAAAAATCGGATGGACACATTGATTTAATCAAATTTGTTTTCGCAACTTAAAATTTCAAAAGAATTCTCAACAAAAAAAACTAAAAAGCTATTATTTCTCCCAACAATTCCTATTGAATCAAACATCAGTTTGACAAATGACATGTTCCATTTAAAGAAACGGAAACCAAAACGATAGTACTCGGGAAGTCGAAGAATTCTCATGATTAACGATTGAATGCACTCTGGAAAAGGCCACGGCGAGAACACGGAAATCCTTTCTTGTTGAAAACGTAAAAAAAGCATCGTCTCGTGGCTTTGTGTAGTGAAGCGATGGGCATTTGTCAACCAAGTCAATATACACTGTAGGGGTAATGTATTGTGATTCCCATTAGAGTCTGTGGTTGTGTAAACAGCTCATCGAGTTCATCCAGATGGACTAACGACCCAAACAGAACTCTAAATAAGAATTTAATTCATATCTTTCCAATAGATAATTTTATACGACACATTCCCGAAAAAATTGTGTAAAATGTTTATGGCTTTACTTTCAAATGAAGAATAACAAAAATCAATTAATGTAGAAACGTGTAATTCCATCAGACGTCGAAATAAATCAAAAGACACCGAGCTCTTCAACCCTTAAAATATCAAATTTAAATCAGAACATTATTAGGCGAGCACTAATCAAGGCGTGATGGCGGCGGCGACACTTGTGCGGTTAAAAACATTCATCAAATAACAAAATATGGTTGCGACAGCCGACGTGTCAGTATGATGCATGTATACTACCACTCGAGTTGTAATTTAAAGGGGTGAGGTTAATTTTCAATTACCAGACTTTAAAAATAAATAAAAACCAATCATTCTTCTTATCTCCTCATAGGAGAAAATGCTGGGCTATTTTTTCAAATACTTTCGTTAGCTCCAATAACATTTTATGTGACCATTTCTTCAGAACCTAATTCTAACAGCGAGTAGACACCTGGTGATATTACTGGTCTCTTTTCCAGCTTCTGCAAGCTTCCTCAACAAAACCCTTAGCACTAAGTACGTATGAATTTTTTTGGGGTAACATTCATTGAGACCTGAAAGATCTATTGTGCTCCCTTACTTCTGCTTAGTTTCTGAGAAGAGTCTGCAGGTTTCCTCTTCTATCCAGTAATCTCCCAGGTACTGTGCTCTAGGATACTGGAGTGCTGTGCAGTTGGAAAGTATGTACCATGTAGATGGAGAAGATATTGAATAAAACATCCATCAATTCACTAAGGTCACCAGAAGGCAACGACGCAAAAATTTAGTAAATATAGATGATGCACCATAGGGTCAGCTTTCCTCCAGCCTCTGAAGAAGATAGTAATTTTTGTATTTCTATTTAATTCTGGGACTTATCCTGACAAATCATAATATAAAAGATATATAATCCTTCAAAAACAGTTTTCAGCTCGGAACATCAATTTTCTTTTGCTTCCATTCACTTTTGCTAACAGTAATAATCAAGTAAAAATACATTTACCCCTCTTTAATTACCGACTGAGTGACAGTCACACGATTGATCGCGAGACTCTGACAGTTGCTCTGGAAGGCAGGCAATTACATGATTATCCTTCGTACAATACCCGGTGATTTTCAAGGCTTTCATTACCCTTATTGTTGGTCTCTTTTGTAGCTACCTCGTCCTATTCTCTGGCTTGCGAAACAAAATGATAGCCTTGCTCCCAACTTTTGCCAGTTTTGCCAGCGTAAAATAGTTCATCTCTTAGAATCGGACAGAGTTTCCCAGTCGTTTTCCTCTCTTTTATGTTTTAATCTTTTATTTTTGCTTTACAAACTTAACAAGGGGTTATGTTTAGGGTTAATTCTACTGGGGTTAAATAGGGAAAGCGTTAGGATTGTTTTTCTTACAGCTTCATATATACAGGGCAAACCAAATAGTTATGAGTAGGGTTATTGAACTTCGTCCCCGATGAAAAATATTTGGTCCACCTCTGCTCCTCTTGTCTTTCATCCCTGTCCCTACTTGTTCGTTTGTGGTGAGTTTGTTTCTCAGATACCGAGTAATAAGACTACTTTGATGTTTCAAGACATTAATTAACAAACGACAAAATTGTATTTAGACAATGCATCAAGGAATCTACTGATATGAATACAGCGGATGATGGTCTCTATTCCTCAAAGCGTCGAAACTGTTCAACTGTTGTAAATTCGAAGCTCTAAGAAGACTTAAATGAATGAATTTAAGTCCATTGAACGAAGTTTGTGTCTAGTAAGTTTGATTTCTGTTCGTTCTTTGGCTACAAAATGTTACATAAAGGCACATAGCTGTACTCGGTAGGAGGATTTTTATAGTTGAAATGAAAGACGGTTACAAACATAGAAACGTACATAAAAGTGAAACTAATAAAAACATTGATGCAAAATGAGGTAACTCTTAATTACATATACAACCATATATTATCACGATCCCTTTTCATTTTAATCTTCATTTAGATAGTGATAAATCACTTGAACATCATCCACCTCTAATTAGCTGGGTTTGAGTCGGATTGTAGTGTGATCCGAGAATTATAGTGGGTTTAATTGGTGCATAATAGAGAGACAGAAGCCGGAATCATGAACCGCCTCAAATTAAATTCTGTACCATTTTCTATTGATGTATGATGATGTGAATTTAAATATATAAGTTGTAAATTGAGTTGTTTGCTGGAGATAAAATGACTTCTTTTAGCGTAAAACACATCCAGCTTGACAACAGATACAGATAACAGATTTCTTCATCATTAATCAACTTTCACTAAGAAATTTTAACACCTCATTTGCTTATACAACCCCCTATGTTACTCTAATCGTCCAGGTGCACACAAAACTATCTCAGCGCCAAAATTTTTGGTAATGGTGCTGCTCATGCTGCTCATGCTTCAATCTTATTTCCATATATGACTATAGAATGATTGAAGCTGCTGGCAATGGAATGAGATTTCGACTGACTATAATCATTTATTAAGCGCTGCAATTATTATTTCTCTTTGCTCATCAGAAATAATAATCACATTGTGAAATTGTTCAATATAAATTTATGACAGCCACCACGAAAGCTCGATTTCTGGTATATTCTTCATTCTTTTCTTTACAACAATAACGTGAGCACAGATATAATGTCTCGCGGAGAATTCCCGTGCTGTTTTACGACCGCGTTTCTATAAAGTTTTATATTTCATTACAGTAAATCAGTCGAAGAATATTGTTTACAATATGCCCACTAAATTCATTGGATCTCAGTTGCAAATCATAAGAAGTTTCAAGTTAAGGGTAAAATTCTTTTTGCCTTGAAATAGTTTTTACCTGTAAACTGATTTTAAGCAATTGATTGATTTTATTTTATTTAATTCTAACTGATTAATCAATTGTCTGATATTCAGCATAAACGTTTTAAAAGCATTCAAATCGAGGACGTAAGAAGCACCTGTTTTAGTAAGAGCGTGACTAAAAGTAAAAGCAACATAGATCGATGATTGATTTGAGCCGTTAGTCATGATCAAAGACAACAGACAGGCCTCCCCGCGAGCGTATTCTCTTTTTATTTTCAAGAAGATAAAACTAGTCTGTAACAAAAAAGTTAAAGATCATATTTCTAACATTCAATTCTGAAGTCTGAGTGAAATATCCACTTCGGTAGCGAGTTAATAAACAAAGTATATTTAAATATAGCATTTAATCGATACCAAAACATAACAAAACAAACTTACAACAACTTCTTTGAAGAATGCGTAAAGCTTTATGTACTTTCATCGTTTTCAGCTAAAAATATCTACAGAATGTTCCCCTTTGAAATTCTTGCATCGTGTCTATTGTTATGCTCTGTCACTTCTCAAGCTGTCTAGAACACAATTAACTTCAACTTTTGTAAATACAGTAAATATTTCGGTGAGTTGTATATTTAGACAGCCTACAATGTACTGAACGGGACCCATAAGCGTATGTACAGGGGAATCAAGATTAAATCAATCATATTCACCAATATTACAATCTATACTATGTTAGAGGTGTGTCCACATTTATGTAAGCGAAAAATTGGGAATTTTAGGAAAAAGCAGATGCAGACTTTGCAGATTTTTCGCTCACTTCTCTCCATCCTAGCTTTTAAACCCTGTATACTGTCTGTTTTGTCTTATAAATGTTGTTTTTTAATTGACCCCACTGGAAATAGTCTAAAGAGTCCATTTCGGTTGATTGCGACATCATATTTTATGTCCAAGATGGCATGAGATTAGAAAAAATGCATCAAAATTAATTTTGTATATGAATACTGTACAAAAATTTACGAGGGACGCCTATGTAATAGCTGATGTGTACCATCGAAAACACTATTTACAGTTTGAGACAACTGAATGATAATGGTCTCTTAGGAAAGGCTTAATGAAGGAATTTGTTGAACAAAAGAACAGTTTGACAGATTTATTTTGTTTATTATGTCATGGCTCTCTTTTCAGTACTTGAGAAGACAATGAGCAGTCAAGTGTCATGACGAAACCGATTGTCGTTGAAAATTTAAAGTCAGTTTTTATTTTATGAAGAATTCAGTCACATAATTCAAGAAAATTTTTGTCCACTCCTTCAATTTCACCATCACCTTCAGCGGAAATCACGCGAATTCTAAACCAAGCTTCGACTTTTGTGAAATATCATGTTTTTCGTTTGTCCTCGCAGATGTCTAATTTGAATAAACTGTAACATTAAAACAACCTAATTTATTATAACCGAAGATGATTTCTCATTAATAATAATACCATTAAATTGTAGAATAACCTTTGTGAAAGTATCTCAGTAATTTGCATCTATTATGTTTCATAAATTGAGGCATGTTATAGGAATGTTAATACCTACTAGTTTTTTTTTATTATTTAAATTACTGTAAAAACTATAAATTAATAGATACAGATTCATTGTAAATAAGGCAATAATTATTAGTTCGAAAATATCAACCTGTTTTGAATATCTTGATTTCACGCTATAAGTTATTAGTGTAAGAGAGTTGATATAGTGATTTTTGATGAAATGAGGATGAATGAATAGATCTGTTAGATAAATTTTAATACAGAACGATACTCTACCTGTAAAAAATCAATTATTTTTTGAAAAGTTTCTTGGAACTTACGAAAAAACCACATTTACATGTAAAACAACCAAATGACGGTACTATCACTATAAATATCGTAATATAAAACAGGTAAAAGGTTACCTGAGCATCCCAAAATAATAATATTAACAGTAAATTCGCCTTAACTGTTTTCTGTGTAACCGAAACGTCACACATTCTCATCAAACTTGGTATTTAAAATAAGCCATTAAAAAGCACATGCAACTAAACGTACTTTACAGAAGGACGACGAGAATATATATTTTTACACACACCTATAATTAATAGTAAGTTTTCATTGTCGACATATTTTAAATCTGACTTTTACCATCTACCTTTTTGTTTTGCTGTACCAGCTTGTCCAAATTCCAATTTTTTTTTCCGGAGCCGTCCCTTCGCCGGTACCACCTCAGCCTCCTGGGCTTATTGTGGATACTCCTAGTGTTCTGACTACAACCTATTCAGCCAATCCGTTCCCTGTATTAGCTCATACAGGTTCTTAGCTGGTTGATTGTAGAAGTCTTCTGGAGTCATTTGGGTTCTGCCATAAAGTTTCTGCCTTCTGTGGTCCAGCGACTCACAGTTGCATAGTATATGCAGAGCTGTTTCGGTATGCTTTTTGCATCTTCTGCATGTAAGGTCTCCGTTGTACAGCCCTATTTTGTTTAGGTGCTCCTTTGTGGGAAAGTGTCCTGTAAGTAGCCCCGTAGTGGTGCGCAGTTTGTTCCTGCTCATTGAGAGCAGTTCTTTCGCTACTTTTTCTGATGGTTCTTTTATGAATTTCTTCCCATGTATTTGCCCAGTCGTATTCTTCCAGTGTTTCTTGTGTTGTTCTTTCAACCACCCTTTTAACCATGACCTCGTTAAGCATCTGGGGATGCCCACAGCAGGTTCGGGTCCGTTCATCAGAGTTGACGATCCTACTCTCGCGAGTTCGTCAGCTTTTTCATTGCCTGCGATTCCTTTATGACCTGGTACCCATTCCAGTGTTACACTGTTCCGAGTCGCCAGTCTTCTAAGTTCCAAATTCCAATAGTTATTGAAGCAAAATAAGAATGAAAAGCGTCTGCAAAGCATAAATTTAACGTTTTAAAGTTACTTTGTCATTCAGTGTAAGCTGGCTGAAGATAGACAAATGATTTTTTGGTATTTCCAAGTAATTTTAAGAAACTTTTTCATTTGGTTTAGTTGAAAATTGCTGGCTACCAACTGACCAATGAAGCACTTCAATTATGGTCATTTGTTCAGGGATTCCCATGATAATGCAAATGTCTCAGAGATGGAAGAATTCTCTTAAAAGCATTGAAAGAGCTTTGCACTCCCTTTGTATTCACTGAGAGCAAGGCTCTGATAAAAGCTATCAGTAAACCAAGTCTTCAGGACAGGAATTCCTGGCAAGGGACAACTAAGATGGGGGCTGCCACATGAGGGAATCTGTGAAGAGCTATATCAGAGAATAATATAAAAATAAGCGATAAGAAACCTGAAACATACTATACAAAAAATTGTTTAAGAAAGCATAGCAAATGTAATGAGGAGGATCTCAGAGAGCGTTGTTCCAAAATAGCTCATAGAAATTTTCCCCAGGAGACTTTAGAAGTAATAAAGGTTTCTAAGCATTAAATAAATACGGATTCAAGTGTATTATGATAATACTAGTGCAGTTTGTCATCGCCAAATATCACCAGCAATAACGAACCATCCTATCGGTGGGTGAGCAGCATACGGCGGCTCTAAGGTTACCTAGATAATTAAATGTTATATGTAAAAGCTCATCCAGTACGTGATAATGTCCGCTGCTCATGTTGCGCAAGCGATTGTGTCTATTAAATCATACGAACAAAATGGAAATAAAATGCCCATATGATGACCGATGGTGGGAAAAACTGGTATCTTGTATTCTCAGTCTTTTCTAAGACAAGCTACAGCGGTATAGGGTATTGGGTATACGCAGTATGTTAATGATTTGAAAAAAAAAATTTGAGATGCGCGCTTATATCACGTCAAATTTACTTATAGGCTAATTGATTTATGCTGTTAAGTTAGTATTACCGACCAATCTACAGGATGATTAATAAGAAAAAATACCTAATAAGATTTTTAGATCATATAATAATATAAGAATACTACAGATCCAATCAAATTGTGTAATAAGATACTTTTCTAGGTAATTTTTCATTCACCTGAGATACTTAAAAAACCGAACTACTCAAGAAGTTTTGTTATCAACAGAAATAACATCATTATAATGTAAATTTTTTTCGTTAATATCCATCTGGAAACAAACTATCAACTATTAAACAAAATTAACGATTCACTATAAACGGGAAAAGCAATCTGTAGTGGACTTTCGAGCCTATTAAAATAATTTAAATAATCAAATGACAAAATACATTCTTCCAGTTTCCTCTTTGATACTGAAACTTTCACCATTCAAAAATATTTATCGATCAATAAAAGAATACCAAAATACAAACAGAATGGGAATCTTCAACCGGTTTATAAACTTTTCTCCCAAGAGCATTAAGATAATTCAGACTGACATTCTTTTAATTTTTTTAATTCGGTTTAGTTTTTTATTATGTATTCGGTGTTTGCATAATATTTGATTCAATTTTATAATAACATTATCTAAAGAACAGTTTTAACGGGTTTTTATTTATTTCCAAAAAGTAAACTGGGCTGAAACTAAATTATTAATAGATCGCGATAAAATTAAACATTAGAGCTAAGTATGTTATCTCTAGCTCTGTCACGAGAATGAAAGAAGAACTGGCAGTTATAAACGAAGGTCTGACAGTGGTGGATAACTTTTGATGTTGATAATTTTTGCCTGCGCTACAAATCTACCTTTAGCAGCATTGCAGGCCAAAAATTAGAGCTAAACTCTGTTGGAGGCTTGCAGACAAGCTAGTGATCCAAAGTTTGAGCTAAGTATGTTATCTCTGGCTCTGTCACGAGGAGGAAAGGAAAACTGGCAGTTGTAAACGAGGGTCTGAAAGTGGTGGATAACTTTTGAGGTTGATAATTTTTGCCTGCGCTACAAATCTACCTTTAGCAGCATTGCAGGCCAAAAATTAAAGCTAAACTCTGTTGAAGGGTCGCAGACAAGCTAGTGATACAAATTTACAGTAAAATTGACATTCACTCATTAATATCTCAACTTATTGAATATTTATTAGTCCACACTTGAAAAAAAAAACCGTTAGATTACGAATAAAACTCAAAAAAGTAAATAAAAAATTACGAACAAGATTTATTTCAGTTATGATGACTATGTAGATCACCGTAATCCCTGACAGCAGTGACAGGAATTAGTCACAGACGTTAAGAAAAATCTTAATACCACATTTATCTAAATGACAAAGTGACCACACAGAAATTTACGTACATCAAGAAAAGTAACTTATACAGACTACAGACAGAGAGTTAAATACTGGGCCGTTTTATACCAAGAAAAAATAAGTAATGGGAACTAGGAGGTTAGGCCAGAGGAAAAGAAGCTAAAAATGGAATTCTGGAACAAAAACCATGGTACCGAATTGAAAATCAAAATAACTGAATACAGGAAAACGAATGGAAAATGTTGAAATTCGTTCGTTTGATTCAAGAGATCCATTTTCTCAGTGTCGGTATAAAATATACTGATACCAAGGGAAATTTATGTACCCCAATCGTATTAAAGGTCGGAGTTTATGCGATTGTTTAGCCTGTTTGATGTAAGTACAAAGGGCTCGGGTAAAGGGTCCACATCTCTAGGGACCACTAATCGAATAAATAATGTTGCTGCTTAGAATATTCTCAAACTTTGTTTATTATGTATTGAATATAGTCTATTTATTTATTTGATTAACAAATCATTTATGCTTTTTCAAAAAAATTGACCACTAGGGCAATACAATCCTAGAGGTATGAAATTAGACAAAAAATGCATCACTGGTGAATCTTTTCCAAACATTCTTGTCCCAATTCAATATTTCTCTTGTTTTGACAATTCACGAAAGAATTGGCAACGCGGTGTATAAGAGACAGCCACAAAGGGTGTTGTGTAGTGGTTCAACAGGGACCACTAATCGCAGAATGACAACATACTATCAAACTTTAACAGGATGGGAGATGGAATCCATCATCATCTCTCGGTAATGTAGCTGAATCGCTTTCCCTTAGAGGATTAAAATATGCATGAGCAACATCAGGGAGATGATACGTATACATTTGATATTAAACTGTTTTTGTGTCAATGCAAATAGGAATTCCATTAGAGAATTAATATATTGGAAGGTTTTTAGATTGGTTTGGAGTATGAGGCAGTTTTGAGGCCCATAACTATAAGCAAGACTGGGCAAAAGCCTATTATAAAAAATTATCAGTCTGCTTACTTTTCTCACTATTATCATTCCAACAAAATAAAGGACTCTACTTAAGATAGAGTTGCGCTAAGAGTTTTGACAGGGATCCTAACGGGACATTGTCGCCTGTACCTGGGAGATTACTGGATAGAAGAGGAACAGGGGAATAGGACTGAAGGAGCTACTAGTTTCAGAGACTCACCTCAGAAACTAAGTAGAAGTGAGTAGCACAATAAATCTTTCAGGTCTCAAAAATACATACATACATACAAGAAAGATAGAGAGAAAAAATGAGCAAGTCCCAGAAGTACTAGATAGGATGGAAGTCTCACGTCAAAAAAAAGAATTGGCTGTAGCCACTTAGTCAGTTATCAAAGTGCTAAAAAACCTTTTGAGCTACGTAAATGGCTTGGCTATCTAGCTCCTTGATAACAAGAATTAGTGTAAATCAGAGTGAAAGTGAAATTACAAATTATTACCATTATTTAAACCGATATAAATTCTCTCGTTAATAATATGTTAAAAACATTCTTCCTGCATTCATTGCTCGTCAGTAACAAAACCCCTTTTTGCATAAAGATCTTTTCGGCAACAATAGAAGAGTACAAAGTAAGCAATTACTTATTTGTACTCTAAACAATGAAGGCAAGGGTTCTCTAAGCATTGTTCAGCTTAGAAGAGCAGATTGGATATTGTTTTCGAATAAATCACTTTTGTTTGTTCGCAAATCACCTTTCAACAAGTGGGTCATTGGAAATTGATTAAAAACGAATGTTAAAATATACTGGACGTTCAATTATTCCTGGATTATAAGAAACAGTTTGTGGCTTCCTTTGATATTTCCGATCCCATCACTTAAATCGCTTGCCTGACGTCAAATACGTCATTAAAAAGCAACCACTAATTTTATCTGTCCTTAATAATGATATAATTTTCCCAAATATTCGTAATTACAGTTCACTAAATTCCCTTTGACACTCCTTATGATAAAGTGCTACGAAATTTCGATACAAGAAACAATACATAACCACAAAACGTTTCGGTTCATTATGAACACCAGCATCAAATTTATTAATGGCACAAAATAACGCATATTAACATCTCCTGGTGTACGCACACAACATTTATCTGGTAATCATTTAACCCAACTACACGGGCAGTATATCATTCGATTGGATAAAACAACTTTTCAAAATTACCATGTTGTTAGCTATAAAGGCGAGACTTTTTACTGGGTGTTTTAAAACAGGCGTACATGTTGAATTACAGAAGATATAAATTGTGTTTCCATCATAGTTTTTGTCGTTTTTGTCGTTTTCAACTGTAAACTTCCTAAGTACAGACAATTCTTTGTATTTCTAAATATTCCTGCACACACTGATAATAAGAAACGCGTGGATCTATTAAAATTAACTTTAGACCAATCTTTCCATTGACTCACCTCGTATGAATGTAAGAAAAATTTCACATGACAGAAAAATAATGTTTGCAAAGTTATTGTCTTATATAAAATACGATCCAGCCTTTCGAATTAATAGTTGTCGAGATTCCGCAAAAATTTTACTGCCTGGCATATCAGATTAGAGCCACATTAACGAGGATGGGCCACGCTATAATTTAACTGTTTATGGTGAACTGGAGACATTTTTGTTGAGCGGTTGAATACCTCAACGATAAAAAGCAACAGAAGAAGAAGAATCAAATTCTTCTGTTGTTAATGCCGGACATCAATTTTTGGATGATTGGCTACCACACACACAGATGCTAATACATTTTAAGACATTTTTGGTGTAATTCTGTTGTCTTCTCTTTTCATTTTCTCATCATCTGTAGTATTTTATCTTTTGTATTATGGTTTGCTTCCTCTATTGTTTAAAGGCTGTTCAAAATATTCTCTCCATCTTTCCATATTCTTCACTTCTGTTTTGATATGGTCCTCTTTTAATTCTACGTGCTTGTGGCCAGGAGGAAGAAGAATGGAAGGCCAGCATCGAGGTGGAATAGGACTTGAGTAGGGTAGAAATAAAGGGATGGAGGCTAATGAGTCGAGAATATGGGGACTGAAATCATCTTCTTGTATTCTTCCCATGGCTTATTAAAATCAGTAGAGTCTTGTCTACAAATATGATACATCTTGTTCATCTTCGACACGTTTCGGTATAATTAATAAAAGAAGATTAAATAATTCAATTTAACAAAACATACAAACACTTATAAAAGTTGCTTAATTTATGCATATCTCGAATATACCGTTACCTATAAGAAGAAATTTTAATTTCGATAATTATATCTACACATACTTCTTCGATAACGTCGTGAAATACTAAAAAATCCACAGTCTTCCATACAACTATTCTTATAAGATTAGTGTTAATCAATAAATCAGCAATTATGAAGAAACCTGTAATCAACTCGAGTATCCAGTTGTCAAATTTATCTTAAATCTGATTGATAAGTTGGGAATTATTAATTATAGGAGCTAATGATATGTCTGTTGCTAAGCACCTGCCCAGCCAATAAATTGATTGGGAGTTTGATGTTTGTTTCTCAAGTTTTTTCATAATTACGATTGAGACAAATTGAAATATCTTCCTCCATTATCAATATATGCTTCTACAGGCTCGTTCAACATTTTTTTAATGCAAATTTTGAAAAAACGGGTCAAATTCTATGATCTTCTGATGGTATCTCACCAACCAAAGCTCAGCGACGTCGTTGGATGAATAGGTTATAGATGCTGCTTATAATGTTCCTTTGGAAGGTCTTCAGTGTCTTGAAAGTTATCTAAGCCTTCATACTAATTAGTCTTTGAGTCCTCAGCACCTTTTTAACATCTCAAAGGCTATTTAGGTCCAGTATTCTCAAAACATTCTCTACAGGATCTTTATAGCCAGCTGTCACTCATAATGATGTTTTCTTCAGTAATTTTATTGCTCAAAATCATTCTATTGCATCTAAAATTCAACGTTTTTCTTCTTATTGAGCTCCGAATTGAACCATCTTCATTGTAGTATCAACAAACAGTTTGATTATTAAAAAAATATCGTAAAAACTGTAGTGAAACTATTATGAATAAAATAAAAAACCTTTTGAGCTTGATATAATTTATCAAACTTCTACAAGTCATTCAACTACCATCTACCATTACTCTATTATACATTCAGAGATCTCGCAAGCGACAATCGAACAATAGGCTTCCACCAGAAGAAAAGAAGAAACAACACAAGTATTTGCCATGTAAAACGCAGTAGCCTACACTACCGGCTCCGTTTGAAGATTGTGAGTTCATTAGTTGATATGGCGATGAAGCATCCGTCTTTTGTTGTTTGCCGGTTAAGTAGTGCTCCAGTTTATCAACATGTCATTGGAATATCTACGACTCTGTATATAATATATATATATATATATATATATATATATATATATATATACTTGTGCCACATACATATTTTAGATATTCATTCAAATTCCTTGTTGATTGAAAATTATTTGTTGAACTGTATCTAAATTTATTTATTAAATACGTGCATAATTTCAAGGAGAACCACATTGCTAATGGTATTGTTAAAACAAATACAACAAAATCGAAGTTATTTAAATAATCTACAAGTTACTTTAATATATTTTTATACTTGACACACTTTGAATTATCAGAAAAGTGACCCTGATTTTTACAATCCTACAAGCTAGAATTTATATTCACACATCATTTTGTCTTCTCAAAAAATATCGTGTTTAGAGACGTCTTTACAAGAGTAGATTACTTGAAGCAGGTAACCTGATGCAACTAGCCTGCCGTGGACGACCACGCTTGCAAATCACAGCCAAGTTGACGCCAAGTTGACGCCACTGACGCCGTGTGGACAACTCATTGACGAGCAAGTGAGCGAATTGGTGACAAACACTGCTTTATTGCATGTTTGTTAATTGCAAACATGCTCAATATTCTGCTGTGTCTTCATTATACAGGGTTGATGTTATCCCTCCTCTCTCTCCAGCTCTTTACTTACATATTCCAGTATAAGATTTCGCATCAATTCTTGGTAGTTATCATACTTGCTCGCTCACAACTGACGTCAACGGCAAGTGTCTTGCCTCAGGTTACCTGCTCCAAGTAAACTTGCCACCTTCTGGCCTCGTATAAACGGGGCTTATTAGGAATGTGTTCCAATTTCCCCCAATCGTGAAATCTGTTTATTTGCCGGGTGCCTTCCTAACAGTAAGTGTGTATTCTCGGACTTAATAGCCGCGTTGAAAGAAACAACGTGAAGGGGAAACAAAGCAGTTAATAATTCGTTCCAAACAGATGGAATTGTTTAACTTGGAGGTGATGATGGAGTACATAAAATTTTACGGTAAATAAACATCGGCTTTATGAAGTTCTCATTTACACAGAATCGTTTAAATTTAATTGCTTATTGTAACTAATTTTCTGAATTTAGTTTAGAAACGTAATTATATAGTGTGTGCGTCAAGTCGGTGTTTAACGAATGAGGCGTCGTTGACTGTAACAGTTTGTGTAATCAACAATTATATCTACTCTCGATCGGTAATAAAGAGTTTTATGTTGGCGTTTAATTTGAACGAAACAACTAATTCTAGTTAAAGTTGATAATAAAGTACATTATGAAAGATAAGGAGATATTAAACAACCTTAATAACTATCAATAATTTGATTACTTATTTATTTATCTATTCTTTCCAACACTGATCTGTCATTTGTCAGGAGTTATTATCTGTATCTGTAGAGTAGGGAGGGTGAGCTCACAGCACTTAAGCCACATCCTCCCGAGGAGTTGTCCTCCTAGGTCGTCGTCCACCCTGTCCTTCTCAGGAAGGTTGACAGGTCACTGGGAGACATCTCCTTTATATCGGCAGGTGTAGTGTGTCCACTAGCCCCATAGTTAACAGTGGCCAGTCAGAAATCCTCCTGTTACACGTAGGTTTTTCCTAGTCATCGCCAAATATTTCTTCGGCGCCAGCTTCCCAGGATCGTCCAGGGTGATCCTGGCAAGACTGCATCCTTTGAATAGAATATCACTTCTAACTTTTTAATCCAAACAAGGAGTCTCTGTAGAAGATAGTTTCATTTAGCGTTTTTAAAATACCAAAACGGTGCGCCACTCGTTATTCGACTACCTAACCACTCATTAACCTTCTACTTATGAATATGATTCGGGATATGAAAAAATATACAATCAATTTTCATTTGGAACGTTTTTATTAGAAAACAGGTACATCAAACCATTGGTAGATTGGTTCCTTGGTTTTGTCCAATTCCGTTTCGACACACCTGGGTCTGGAATCATGAAAAAAAATTTAAGCAAACCAGAAATAGATAATATTGATTGAGGCATTTTAAAATATGGATATAACATATCGAAAAACGTCAAATCTGCTGTGGAAGGCACTCAACAGACTAGGTAGTCATAATAGACCCTAGGCTGGGTGCTAGGTCACCAAGAAATAGGTGATCAAGAGACCGATGAATTAGCTAAGCAGGGAGGAGCGAAAGGGCAAGAACCTTCCTGTGGAATTGATAGATGCATAACTTAGGAGAGCATCCATTAGTGGATAAACAACCAGGCGTTGCGCTTCGGCCAAACTGACACTCTCTACTATGTCAAAGTCGAGAAACGACGAGGATGACGATGATAATGCTGACCAGGCATTGTAGGCTGAGGAAACATATGCACAAAATTGGCTTAGAAGGTTCTGCCAGGAAGAAGATGAAACTGCGGAGCACATACTCTGTGAGTGCTAAGACCTAGCAAGGGTGCAGCTTCACATACTTGGAGAAGAATAGTGCTTGATACATGGGGAGGACCACAATGGATCTGCAAAGGTCGCAGTTGGATAGTACAAAGAGCCACTCCAATTCTAATCTTATCTAAGATGATGCTAAGCTTCTAATGTTGAAGCTACTACAGTTTTTCCTTCCGAAAAGTTGATGAATTATGTTATGAACAGTTTGGCTACTTTTTGATGCCTTTTTATGTTGCTATAATATCAAGATTTTTTTTGGAAACACTTACGGAATAATCGAATGTTTGGTACACTTGTAGGGATACTCTTCCTTGTAACATTTCGTGTTTAATATTGTGAAAAAAACGAATCCCACTTTGAGAGATATTATTGTGTCAACATTTTTCAAACAATTGTAAAACGCTAGATCACAGGAGCACGGCAATCTAAAATCAAAAATTTGTTTACGTTCTCCTAGTAAGGAATTGTCAAAGTCATTTTATTACCTAGAAAAAAAAGTGGGATTTGTTAGATTATATTTAGTTTCAAATCCTGCTATATAGTCTGGACATTGATCATGAGCATGGCAGCATTTATCAACTTCTTTAAATGTTCCAAAGTCAGTATCGTTATAAGCGATATCACCTGTACCACACCACTTAGTACCTGAAACAATTTTCAAATTGTACTTGAATTGAATGGTAATTATTATTATTATTCTTACCTGGAAATATTATATGCCAGTCGAAAAGATCTTTGGGAAGTTCCCTTGCAACTCGAATACCATTAGAGAAACTGTAGAAAACTAACACAGAAAAAATAACACACTTCATATTTTTTAATTGTTTACCTCAACACACAAACAATAAACATTGTCTTAATACAATGTTATATATTTATATACTTTAACAATATGATATATTTGCAAATTAATTTTAATTTTATTTGATTTGTATGGTAAAATATAATGTATTCGTTTGAATTTACTTAAATATTCAATTTTCTTATCTAATTAATTTAAATTTATTTAAAACACTGGCACTAATATTCCAGAAATATTGGCTCAAAAAAAATCTGATGAGATCTAGTCCAAGGCAAGAATTAGGAATTGCATGTTCAATACTTAAGAAAAAACTCACCAGATGTCCTGATCACTGAAATACGGCTCTGCTTAAAGCTATCAGCAATCCAACCATAGGAGACCACGATTTATATCAATTCAGCTCTTGCCACAGCATCGAAAGACGGTATAGATGCCAAAAAATCATTTTGTTCTCAAATAGTCAGGCCGTGAGTACTAAAATGTAGACTGATCTGGAACTGCATATAAAAGCTCTCAACCCTGGCAGACAATAATAGAGCAATTCTCAAGTGGGTCCCGTGGCACAAGGATATTGTAGGTGATGAAACAGTGAAGCTAGAACTGCTTTCACTGGTTAGGGTGCACTGTCTTATTGGGGATATAGACTCCTAGAACTAGAGAAGTCTAAACGGTACAGCCAAGAGCATAAAAAGCTTCAAGGCTGAGGTGAAGTATCAAAGCCTCTCAGAAAGCTTTCGCCTTTTGTGAAAGTTACTAATAATAGTAATAATATGAATATATTTTTCTATATTTTATGTTAGGATATAAAACTTATATATACCTGTCTTGTGATTTTCCTAGAGAATACATTTATCCTAATGGAATATTAATGCAAGAGCACTGTAATATAGTTTGCAATTTACATAAACGTACCTATGTCAAAGTTCTATTTGTATAATGAATTGTTTCACATATTCAGAATCAAATTATACCTAGCGAAATGGAATAGTAACGTGGATCTTGTGTTATTTCATCCTTTGTAAAGCTCTGAACTCGGCTTCAGAGTAGAGTTGAGTGTAGTTAAGGAAATCAAACATATTGTCGGTATAATGTACAGGACCGTAATCAAATAATAAATTTCATACAGAAATAATATCCTCAAAAAAACAAATAAGTCACAGATGATAATTATAAAGCCTTGAAAACTATGTCTGTATCTTAAAGTATGTATATTACTTAATTTAAAATACAAATTTTTGACTGATAATAATTATATCTAGGTGCCCTTGAAATAAGCATTCATTCATTTAAATATTTTACTAATTAGAGACGACTTTTAAATTGTCCTTACATTTTGTCATGATCTGATTATTTTCACTTCTAAATTTGAATACATATCGCGTTTTGACAATTACAATTATTACAAGAATTAATCATGGTTTGGTTAAGTAAATTTATAGGAGGAACTGGAATAGTCGAGTGTTCGTGCCAGGAACCAAACACTCTGAAAGCTTGGGAAAAACTCCAAGTATCTTTCAAGCGGAAATCCACGCCATAAAAAAGTGCGCCCAGTTCAATATTGATGAGGGGTACAGAAGACAAAGAATTATTATAATGTGGTATAGTCAAGCAGCCATTAAAGCACTGAGCTCTTGTGTAATCAGTTCCAAAATGGTGTGGGAATGCCTAGACAAACTCCTTACTAGCACTTCAGATTCCCAGATTACAGCACCTGGGAGATTACTGGATAGAAGAGGAAGATTTACCTAAGTTGAAGCCTGCAGATATCCAAAAATTCCTACGGGAAATAAGACTAAAGGAGCTACTAGTTCCTGAGACTCCTCAGAGATATAATTTATTTGATTTATTTTTACAAATTTCTTATTTTTGTGTTTCAATATAAGAAAATCCGGTTCTGTAGTTGTCTGCCTTTGATGGCTGACAATTCCTAATCTCACATACTGTTCCGATTTCTACAGACAAACATCATAATCACGTTTTCCATATAGGTAGAATTCTCTATTAATTTTAGCATATATAACAATCCTTTCTAATCAAGGACGTGAACATTCTCCCGGTCAGCGATGAGAATATTGTGTTGGAATATGTATTTGAATGAGGGAGGGATTTCCGGGACTTACGCTGGGGGCATTTATTCAAAACTATTTATTAATTTTGTTGTGAGGTATAGTGCTCGTTCTCGTTCAAGAATTTAGGTACTATTTTATAATAATTGTTATTGACTGTTAATGTATTCAGAATTTTTTACCACACACTTACTTAGCTTCCAAAAAAAAAACAAACCATTTCAATTGATTTCACACTTTCATTTAGGTAAAAAGGCGCAAGTCACGTTAAATAAAAGCTCCGCTCGAAATATCGGTGAGATCTCTAACAACTGGTCTTACGTCACCTTTTTTGTATACATATTGTTAGATTCATTATTTATTTTTAAACAATATAATGGTCGAAAATGAGTGCTTTTCAATTACTGGATTAGATACAGGAAGCCTTTAAATTAGCTTTTGTATTCGAGAGAAATTGACGATGGATTGCAGCTAGTGATGACATGTTTTTATTTCAACAAGTGAATGAATTGCTTCATTCTTAATGGATTTTAACTTCAAACTATCTTGGAATTTACAATAACGACTCAGTTTCAAGAAAATCAATGGCAAATAAACAAATTCCACGATAAATCTTTTGAAACACCCTCGTAGTTTGATATATTTTTCACTTTCCGAATGGAATTTGACCAACGATTTCGAAAAAAAACCACAATAAAACGATAAGTAGGCTATGAGGTAGCTAATGCAAATGTTTTAGATGTTTGTTGTTGGTCTCAAGAGGGCATCGGCAATGATCATTAATCTACTTCAAGTAAACAATGCTTGGCGGACATTCCCGACTAATAGACTGGCCACCTAACAGATTGCGTCACTCGCGTTTTGCTTATTTATGTCTGCCGACAGCCATTTGTTATTATTGTTTGGAATGACGTACGAGATTATTGCTGTAAACCTTTTCTTGTATTATGCGGGTTTAGATAATGAGTTCGTTTCTTTGCAAGTTCCAGAATGCAGTTGTTAGATTTAGAAGCGAAACCACCCAACGCTACTGCTTTTTAAGGCTTCTCAATCACCTTTGAACGAATGATGACCTCGACATTAAGTCCTTAGGCTGCCTTTAAGGAATACAACTGAGCGAAGTCTTTCAATTCCTTCCTCCTATTCTGCCTTCTCTAAGCATCACCAGGTCTGCTTTGAAGCCACCGGTACACCAGGCTTGCAGTCGCCCCCTCCTAGTAGGGTCGATACTCTACAGCGTGTCTTTGACTTATGTGTTGTTCACTTTCAATTATTGAGATCTGGCTTCGCCTTGGATTAAGATATGTTGATAATTTCGGAATGCCAGTCTAGTTTGTTGAAAAAAATGATAACCAAGTTAATGAAGTCTTTAAGTTATTAGCTGCGAATGTGAAGCTCAATTATATTAACTAATTTGTTTTTAATTTTTTAACGTTTCACCTCGATTAAATACGGCTACATATACGTATATGTCAGTAATTATAATAAGCTATTTACATGTATGACAAAAACTGGCTGTGTTCGTCGACAAATATTATAAAAGAGAGGAAATTATTAATGATTGTTCACTTATAAAGACTACTCTAAGTCTGAGCGTAGTTGCAGAAAAACACGATACGTATAAATAACAGTCGTTTGAAACGAGAGGAATTTTAACGAAGCCGTTTCATAATTTGTCGTTATGACTGTCATTGTTCTCAACGAAATAGAATACAATTGATGCTATTATACTGTTCATGGCATTTATAGCCATTACTTTGATTGGTCGGTAACAACTGAAAAAGGTAAAAGAATGAACGAGATACCAAAAGAAAAAGATACTGAGAATTATTAATAAAGGTGGAAGAAAAACTCAAGAAGAACTATTTCTGAGGAGATAACTATTAAGGTGCGTCCACACTATCCCGTTGTTTGCCTATTCGATGTAGACGCGAACAACCGTGTGCAAATCGTGTCAGCCTCCTTCAAAGGAAGACAATGAGGACAGAAAGTGGGGACTTGCCAACCACTGGCATCTCGCGGCTTCAGTTGAGATTCAGACTCTCTGCCAGCTAGCGCGTGCTTTCAAATAAAGTGGACGAACGAGATACCATAAAAGTCCAAAGTGATTGCACGATTGCGCAGATCTTTTCCAATCAAGCACTAACAATTCTGTACGCCTGTATAACTCCTTTACACTCCGTTTTCACACTTGAGTTATTAAAAACCTAATAAAACTATTCTTAACCAACTAAATCATAAAAAAATAAAGTAAATATTAATTAGCTGTGTCGTAAATCTCTACAAAGCTTATTGTTTGCGTATAACTACTTTCTCAAGATAAACATCAATCCCAACAATAATTATTAGTGTTTCTTTGATGTGGCTGATTCTAGAATAAACATTTATTCTAAAGTTTGCAAATACGCTGGAAGGCAGTGTTTAATATAATGACAAGAGGGAAATTCATGCTTCGCCTTTGAATATATAGCTTGAAAGAGATCTTCCCAATCATACAAACAGCACTGTTCCGCTCGACAAAAAATTAGTCGCAATATGAATTCAATTTATCCATTCACTGATTATTACTACTGATCATCGAATCATCCTGTATATATATTTTGAAAATACAAAACTATTTCCAATTAAATTATTCGTATTTCCTCAAATTGTTAATGTTTTAAAGAAGATATTATCTCATTTTGTGTTGGAACGTTATTTCTTTTTTTAAGAATGTTTTTTTTAATTATTTTCTTGTGATGTAATGAGTAGTAAAATAAAAAGCAATCTTCTGACAGATGCATTAAGTAGTCGCCTTACTTATTCCACTTGAGAATTTCAGATGCAGCATATCGATAAAAAGGACAATTATATAGAAGATAATAAATGTTATTTACGAAAAAAATTTATGTAGTATGTTATTTATTGCAAATTACTTCTATTGCTTGTCAATATGTGTTCTAGAGTTAAAATCTGTTAATTATTGTTCAACTACCTTGTTTTTATTAACTAATTATTATCCCGAGTTTCTTTTTTTTCTCTAGAATCAATCAGAGCAAGTTAAACTTCACCCCTTCGGTCTTGAATAGTAATTCTAAAAATATATTTACCTCATAATAAAATGTAAACTTTGAAACACGGAGGAGGCTAATTTAAGATCCATGTTGTTTGTGAAGGAGAAGGATGGAAACAAACGCCTTGGAGGCATTTCCATTACCATATCCAGACTTCGGATATTCTAAATGCTCCGGCTGACGGAAAGTTGAAAAGCAATTCTCCATTTACTTTTCTTTTTTAATTTTCAATCTGCATTGCAATTTTACATTTTGTTTTCTTAAGGTTCCTTTATGTTTGCTGTGTTTGAAGAAAAATCGAGTGAATTAATGTCAAAAAATTCTTTTAAACGTTTAAAAGTCTTTTATTTAAAAATAAAAAAAGAAGATACAGGAGCTTCTCTTTTATGGGATTCCAACGTTAAGGGTTTCTGCAGGCAGTCCCAAACCAGTGTAGATCTGATTTGGAGGCATACTAAAGATTTCAGAGCTGACTTCATCATGGTAAAAGGTATTGGATTATTTTCAGAAGCTTCTCCAGCTAATCCACAGTTTTTAAGCTCATCCTAGATCATTTCCACAGATTTTTTTCAAAGTTCAATTCACTCCAAGGTTTTTATTTGTTCGATTTTATGAATTTGTCAATCAATGATCGTGTTTGAACTTGACTGACGAAAGCATGATGAGTTCATTACGTGTGGGAATATTGAAGAACTTCTAAACGAAAGCGAATAAAAATATGTGATTTTATCGGTAAATAATTTATTATGTAGAAGTCGTAATAAACGTCTTCTCGATTCTCCATTGATTAAAACAAATGGTAGCGACGTCCTCAATTTAGAAAATCGTCTACTTAAGAGAGTAAGTAAATGTTTGTATTCTATCCAGTAATATCTGTAACATTGTCTTGTGATGAAACAAGAAAAAAATCCGGGTCGGCATCCTTTGTGCCCATAGAAATTCATTCTTCCGTGCCAAGCGACACAATCCAAATACGTATAAGGACATTCTTTAGCCGACGCTAGATAAGTAGACATGTCAAAGTATGCCTTTCGATGTAAATTTGTACTCTGAGGCACATGGTGCGTAACAGCGACTGCTTTTCTGCGATTTCGCATTGTATGCGTGCGACGGCCATTTTCTTAAGTTACTTCATTGATATACATTCAAATCAAATGTGAGTAGCTAGTCAAAAGTCCTCACCGTTACACAAGACGCGACATTAATGGTTTTCCTGTTTGAATAAATTGGTTATGATTAGCTCATCCTTTTTATGCTAATCCTAACAGTTTTTATAAAAAAAAAATCCGTAACTACGAGTCATCTTTATTAGGTCCTTTTCAATCTTCAGATATGTCGTAAACTATCCAGAGACTGAAAAATCGCGATTATAGTCAATTCTTCTTAGTGAATACTTCTAGTAATTTTGATTCTTTTCCAATAATCTAGGCTTCGAAGTCTAATAAAAAAAAAATCATACTTCTTCCTCTCAAATATATAAAAAGGGATCTTCTATCAACCTCCAATCGAATTGGCGCTTTTTATCTAGCCAGTTCTTGATTCTCTCTCCTGTGCAACTCTCTGAGATTCCACAAAACGTTAACGGACCTATCAAGTCTCCCTTAGATCCTTCTTTAGATAACTGGTCTTAAGATTCATGTTCGGCACTCATACTGAAGCCTATTAAGAGATTCCTCACAGTTTCTCCACCAATCTAGACTTAGTTGTTGAATTGCTAATGGCAAAACAGTTGGGGACATATCAGGTCTCCTTTAGAGCCTTCTTCAGCTAGCTGATCGCTCAATTTACGTTTTGGCACTCATACTGAAGCCTATCAAGGTATTCCTTACAGTTTTCTCACCAATATATACTTAGTTGTTGGATTGCTAATAGCAAAACAGCTGGAGACATACCAGGTCCCCTTTAGAGCCTTCTTCAGCTAGCTGATCGCTCAATTTACGTTTTTGCACTCATACTGAAGCCTATCAAGGGATTCCTTGCAGTTTTTTCACCAATCTAGACAGTGGTTGAATTGCTAATAGCAAAACAGTTGGGGATCTATCAGGTCGCCTTTAAAGCCTTCTTCAGCTAGCTAGTCCTACAATTCAATTTTCGGTAATCATAGATACTGAAGCCTATCAAGGGATTCCTTACAGTTTTTTCACCAATCTAGACTTAGTTGTTGGATTGCTAACATCAAAACAGTCGGAGACATATCAGGTCTCCTTTAGAGCCTTCATCAGCTAGCTGATCGCTTAATTTACGTTTTGGCACTCATACTGAAGCCTGTCAAGGGATTCCTCACAGTTTTTCAACCAATCTAGACTTAGTTATTGGATTGCTAATAGCAAAACACTTACGGATCAATCAGGTCTCCTTAAGAGCCTTCTTTAGCTAGCTGGACCTACAATTTACACCTCAGCATTCATAACAAAGATACTGAAGCCTTTCAAGGGATTCCTTACAGTTTTTTAACCAGCCTAGACTCAGTTGGTGGGTTGCTAATAGCTTTAAGCAGTGCCTGGTAGCCATTAAATGCAGAAGACAACTATTAGGTAGATTATTTACCAATATTTTCAAATTTTTGATATCCCCAGGTAAATATTGCGCAGCTGTTGATGACCTTGAAGCTGTTGAGGAGAACTGTAGCTGCAAGAAGCTGAATTAACTACAATACGACTGTCCCTCGTACGAATTGTAGTTCTCGTTTTCATTGAAGGCGTAAATGTCACAAAGACAACAAGAAATTTATCTGCAATAAACAATTTTATAGTAGGTAATTCCCACTTATCGCTTATCCGTCAGCTGTTAACGAGTGAGGACAACTTGTATATATATGTGAAATAATCTTCTCTCATGTGAACACGCAACATAACCGTATTTTTTCGCATTGTCTGATCCTCGGGTGATATAATGTTCGATATCACGGCTGTTACGTGTAATTAATGATATGTCATATTGTGAACATTAAAACTGCAACCAGAATGTTTTGTTGGGCGCGTTCTTTTGAATTCCGAAACCTTGATAGACCAGTAACGAAACCGGAACATTCTTTTTTCGGGGGGTACTAATGGCTCTGCTATTGTTATCAAAAGTTTATATAAATGGGAGCAAATAATGCAAATGTATGAGCTGAATAGTGACACTTGTATACATCATTTATAAATATGAGGTGGACTGAAGAAAAACTACTGAAAGGCAAGGCAAAAAACACACGATGAACAACTAATAAATAGCCCATAAATTTCTTAAAAATGCTTAATTAAACAACATAAAATAATAGTTGATTGCCAGAAAAAAAATTTATACAGTTAGTGCCACTGTAGCAGCAAGAATTACCTTAATTTCCAATAAATTATTGATAAATAAATTAAGCGCATCACTATAAATCAGCTAACTTAAAAAAAATTAAAAAATCTCGGTTATTTCAGCTTAAAAATCATGAGCGTCGAAAAAAAAGGAGTTGAGGTTGAAAATTTATTGACTTCTCCCTCGACTTCTCCAAGTTAAAAAAATCGTTCTTTCATATAAATGATGAGCCAACTTTCTTCACACCTTTTTACTTTATATTAGCATATTCGAATTCTTCTCTTCAACTATCAGCTTCCAATTCTCTCTTCCGACTTCTCTCTGGTTCTTCAACTAATCCTTCTTAAGCCTTCTCACTTTTTTCCTCACCTCTACCTATCAAAGACGTTTTCAAAAGCGACAGCATAAGTTTTATGGCAGAAGAAGTTGAAGATTAAATAAAATCGATCGCCGCCTATGCTCACAATTCTGTGCCAACACGTGATTTACAGGCTGAGCAAAAAATAAATAGCCCCACACTTTATTTTTCTTCTGATTTATTAAAACTATCAATTAATATGCAAAGCATGTTAAAACACCAGGAAATATCTCACGACGTCAAATCTAATAGGATTTTTTAAAGATTAGTTGGTAAATTATAATTTGAGATGTCCACTCTCACGTTAACCGCTTTTCGACGGCGATTTTTAATCGATTAATTCTCTATTTATTCCCAGAAATGGAAATATAGCAAATTGAAACAATCATTCAGACATGTTAAACTGTTGAAGTAAGTGACAAACATTTTAACAATTAATTTACATCAAACGCTGTGGAAAGGATAATAATAGAAGACTAAAAATTAGGTTAGTACAAGTTAAAATGTACTGGAATGGGTTTTAGAAATATAAATTTTATTCAAACATTCACTAATAGAGTGTAAATGCATCTAGAAACAAATAAACAACAACCCCCCGAATGCAATTCGATGTCGATTACACGTTGTTACAAATTCAACAGAGCTTTTCTGGCTCCCTTGTGCCATCAACTTCCTTCCTGTATGGGGTGAAAACAGGGAATCTTCACGTATAAGGTATTAAAGGACTATCAGGACGAATTATTCTCCAGACAATAAGGATATTGCTCGGAAACTGTCTATTTTATTCTTGATCATTCAGATTATCACGATTGATTATATACACGTGAATAATATTAAATTTATAAATACGTGGATAATGATAATACTGTTCAATAAAATATGGAAGAAAGAGCAGAAGGGTGGAAGGAATATCAAGAAGAGATCGTATTAGAAACGAGAGGAAGGAACGAACGAAAAAGAGGAAGATCTAAGAATATCTGCTACAAAAGAATTGTAAAGATCTTAAAAGGGATTTGAAATGAAGAAAAAGAAAGCCAAGAAACAAGAAAGAAGGGTAGGAATTCGGAATCCTACATCATACTATATCCTAAACGGATCTTTGATTATTATACATTGAAGTATAAATAGAATTTTAAAATTTCAACCAGCATAATGGTTATCAATAAATAACACTATTAAACTAATACACTGTAATATTTCATGAAACAGTAGTAACAAAAATCATCCAAAAATAAATCAAAGGAATTGTTAGAATAAAAAAAACCAACAATATTTATGTGTTTTACTAAAAACTGACACTAGACAATTAATAATTTTCGAATGAGGAGAAGTTTCAGTCAAAATGTTTTTCCGTTTGTTGGTATTGGATGTCGGTAGCTGACTGACGTACACTTCTAAAAATTCAAGAGATAATTTACCATAACACAATATGTTAAGATACTTTAGAAATATTTTATCTTTCAATATCTTAAAAAAGGGATTCAGTTTACATGAGATATCAGCAGCAGAGACTACCACCTCTAAACGCTCTGCTCTGCTCTGCTCTGCTCTGCTCTGCTCTGCTCTGCTCTGCTCTGCTCTGCTCTGCTCTGCTCTGCTCTGCTCTGCTCTAATCTGCTCTGCTCTGCTCTTTCATCCCTGCTTATGGAACTGAAAGAGAACAGTATTTGAGAGAATATCTAAGCAATATTCAGAGCAAAGCTCTCAATTTTAAATCACACCTGATTGAACAAAATGGGAACAATAACTTGAAAATATCAAATCCTTGCCTTAAACTTGGAGAATCAAAATAGCTTTCCATCTTTTTTTAAGTAGATAGGAACAAATCATACAAACTTTGCTTCCGTTTTTCACCTCCCTTACGGGTAGAATTTAGGAAAACCCTTTCACATCCTTCAAGTTTCAGTGGTTCAAGCTTTTGATAATATCAAATATTCCTGAAGAAATTTTTAAAGTGTACCTCTGATCTAATGTTAGACTAAAGTTTCGTGGTTGTCATCCAGAAAACTTTGTTTGCATGATAAATGGAACTCTGTAATTGAATTTTTGATTATAATTCGACAACTTATCAATTCCGATGATTGGATTTGGAGAGATACAGAAGTGTAATGTATTTATCATGTTTTCCTATTTCCTGTGACAGACCTTCTTCAATAATCGGTTCGTTTTTTAATTGTTTACAACAAATACATCCATTTTTATACTTTTTGTTGCAGCTGCTATTATTAATATCAGATAATAACTAAGATAATTGGAAAACAAATAAAAGAGTTGTATCGGCTACGCACATTATATCATCCTATATACTTGAAAACGGATATTAATATGGCGACATGCCGATGACACTGGTCGGTGTAAGCCGCTTGGACAACAAGATATTGTCATGCCTGATGCACTATCTTGATTGTGTTTCTTATAAATTACTGATAGTCCTTTTTTATCTACAGTGGCTCACACTGGCTATTAAAAATTCGACACAATTTCAAAATTCTTCATTTCTTGAACTACTTTTATTCATTCTGATGATTTTAATATATTTTAACGTAAAATGACTGATACTCTCCACATATTTTGACAAAAAAATCTATTTCTATATTTTCCTACAGCTGTGAATTTTTTCTTCAAATCTCACTTTCTTTATGGTCTTTTTGTCTGGACTCTGAATTAATGTAGATCCTAAATTTGAATCAAAAAGTACACTAGTTTTAAGAATAGGAGTTTTTTGTCTTCAATTTATAAAAATATATGATTGTTATGTTAAATATTTAACTATTTTATAAAAAAAATCCTGTAGGAAATCCGGAGAATGTCACTGTCTCGCAACAAAAACTAGTCTCAATAAACCGGCCGTTCTTCTAAAGCCTTTTCAGGCGCTACAGTTAATCGGAAGAAATAACGAGCTCAACTTACAATAGGAAAAACGTATCTTATTCTTGTAGAAATCGATTGTTTGTATATCGACCAGATAAATCAAATATTGCAGAGAATAAAAGATATATAGTGTATCGCCAATTTTCTATATTGTATTCTTTTTACGCCAACTTTTCTCAGTCACAAGATATATAGCTGGATGGTGTTTGTATAAATCATCAGACCAGTGGTAGTAAAAATACGATCAAAAAAATCTACAACTACCAAAAGTATGAATTTTTGAGTGGACGATCTTTTTTGTCAGTCCGCTTTTAGCAAACACACTAGCTAGGCTCTATGGTCTGCCCACGCGAAAATATACCAAATATGCACAAAAATCTTCACTAGTAATACCACTAGATGTCAAATTATTTCCGGATTATTTGTAACGCGCTTCAAATACGACAATTTTACATGAAACTCTAATGATATTTCAAATAATTCGAGTTGCTTCCCAATAGAAAACATTCAAAAAACAAAATAAATAATCAATGTCCACACAAAGTCTTTCAAAATTGTTCGATACAATCTCGATGCCTGTGCCAGTGTTACAATACCCCTTAACGTAGGTGTATATATTTCTATTATGTAGGCGAGCTGCTTCTTCTGCAGACAAACAGCTGTCGATGTCTTTTTATTCGTGGGTTAACATTCTGTTAACACCTCCCATTATCTTAAATGATGACTTTATTAGGACACTGGCTCGGGGAGAATGATGATACTGGTATATATTTGTTCTAATATACATATCTAATTGTTACTCGTGTTTCACATCTGAAGAAGGCATGTCTTCACCGTATGGATTCATATCTTTTTCGAAATAAAGTCGTTAAAAATATTTAAAATAAAAATATTTTATGAATTTGCTTGAAATTAATATTACAATAAAAAATTTAATTGTTGTAAAAGTCGACTAAGTTGAAACTAGACGTATTTCACTGCTACTTTTTCAGATCTATTGTGGTCCTCTACATCTACAAGTAGATTACAATCTCCAGCCTGTCCAATCATGCCAAGAAACTGAATCTTGCATGTTATTCCTTGCCAGTGCGCAGTGGCTTCTCATCTAGTACAAGAAACTGCCTGGCAATCGGACTGACACTGACAATGAATGTCTCCGACGAGTCTTGTCTGTCCATAAGCGTAACGTTAGCTCTCTGCATTACTCTGTAGTTTGTCTTACTGTTTACTTATACCAAACACCCATCGCAAATTTGATTCATATCCTCTGATTACTCTTTTTTATTCTGTTTAGTATAAAATTACCAATCCTAATGAACGCAATTCACAATCCAACTTGTAACTGCTTTCCGACCTGTTGTTTTCAACTCGAGCTCGCCTATAATTTTTATTGTCACGGCGAGGAATTAACAGCAGGAGAGAATTTTGCTCTTTTTTGTTTTATTTCAATGCGGGGAAGCATCCATTGTCATCGATCATTTTAGTTTTTTTTTTTCTTCTTACAACTGGACGATAGATCGTAATTTTTAATGTGATACGTCGATCCGAGAGCCTTAATCAGACTTATACCATCTGGTACTTCAGGATTATTCTTTCTTTGTTTTGTCATATTTAATCGTAGTTTCTAATTTTGCTACTATTTCCAACTATTTATATTAATCTAGAGTCAATATTTAAATTATGTACCACCCTATATAAATACAAAATTTATAGAATAAAAGACAAATTTAACTTAACACTGACCCTGTATCTATTGTTCTTGATACCCCCTGGAAGGGTGACGCGCGGAGATTAGCGTGAGACACCTGCGGTTCTTGGGTATTGCTCCCCACTGGCACCTCTTGCTCTTCGCCTCATTGTAGTAGCCAACATGCCAAGGCTACTAATTGCACTTAATGCCGTAGTTCTCGTTCTGATGCTTGTGGTTTTCTTTGCATTTTATTAAAAGCCGATCTGGTTATTATTGATATTGTTACGAATATTTATAAAATGAAACTCGACAGAGAAATCCTTCAAGTTATTATCGTGCAGGTTGTAGTTGAGATTCTTTGGTTTAAATGTAGCTTGGTATCTTATTGGGTTCGATGATCAGTCTCTTTGGTCATAGATCTTTCTCTATAAAAAGCCCCTTTCTTAAGCAATTCATGAATTGTAATTGGATAAATATAGGATTTGCTAATTGATTATTTTACATTTCAAATGAGCATTTTTTTCAATAACTCCTTGATCAGAATTTATGAGTGCGTGACAAAATAAATCATTTGCTAATTCTTATGAATACATATTTTCTCTCCAAGTGCATATCAGGTGCGGATTGAGTTGTTATATAGCACAGCTGCTTCTGAACCTACCAGATTCAGTCCCAACACAGCTTCACTTGTCCTCAATATTATGAAAAGCTTGCGGATCCCATTAGAAAAAAGATGTTAATAATTAAAGTCATGTAATTCCAATTATTTGGTAATAATAGGTACAAAATCTTCTTCACGATTAGATAAAGTCCACCCCTGCCTCCTTATAAGAGTGTTGGCTATAAATTCTGCTCAGTAACTTACCTTAGAAAATTGTAATAGACGGCTTTAGTATAAAAACGCAATTGCAGGTAGTCTGGACTGCAACTACGGCATACTGCAATTTGATAGAGCACTTTATGGCACTCTTTGTATCACGAGAAAACCGTTCAGTAACAGGAAATGCTCATCTTCGTTAAGACAGGGACGCCTTTTGGTCTTCAACAACCTGAAAAAGTAATGAAGTGTGATTTTATGTATTATAAGACATTCAGATTAAAATAGAATCCTGGAATTCCTTCAGGAAATTGGCACAAAGGATCTACTAATCTCAAAGACTCTTCATGAACTAAATAGGAAAAAGAGGGCACAGTAGATTTGTTAGGTCAAGACTTCAGAATACTTAGAGGACCCACAATAATCCCAAGAGGCTGAGGTGGTGCAGGCCAAGGGACGGTTCCTTTAAAAAAAATGTTGAGAGTACAGGTTAGGTTGTCGTTTCCTGGTCTAAAACGATTCCGCACTTAGTTACTCTGTACATGGAATTTGCAGAACATGAATGATAACCGCTGTAAACAATTGTCAATTAAGAGACATCTAGTTAGTCCACAATGCGACAGTAGGCTTTGTTTGCCGCCTTGATGACCGAACAATTGCCGATCGGCAACAAATGTCTCCCAGTTTCTACTTATCACGCGACTATCTGATCTTTGGGCCTTTTTCGAAAAGCCCTCTACGGAATCTGATGAAACTGCTCAGTCATGTTGTGGACTATTCAGATTGTGGGGCCCATGGGCGAACACCGGATAAATAATTACAGGAAAAATATTAGAAAAAATTTGAAATAAAAGTAGAATAGATCAGTTATTTTGTTTTATTACGTTTCTAGAATTAATTTGAAACCTTTTCCAACGCATACTATTGTAAAATAACAAAAAATAAATGTCCCAATATAAATTTCGATCTAACATTCACGTTCCTTTATAAAAATCTTGTGGTAACGTCCTTGGTGACGGCATAGCCTATTCGGAATATGACCAATTATACGGGAGTTAACCAACGTCACGAAAAGCCAATTCAATTCAATGCCAATGTCAGATCTGGTAGAAGATTCTTTGAATGTACGTCGTTTATGGTTAATTTTCCAGTGTCTAAGCAAGTTTCAGAATATAATAGATAAATAGTCACTTTAGGATACGTTAACAGTACCACCCTGAATGCAGATTGGTTGAGTTAAAATTTTGTTTTTAGTACAGTCAACAAATATTTATAATTATAATTGACTCACTCTGTATTAATAAAGTTAATATTCCATTGTCGAGAAGAAAAACCTGAAGATATTATTAAACAAAATGAAGGTATTCACAATCTCTTCCGCGTATACACACAGACAATCTCATTTATTTTAAAGATCATCTGGCAGCATCCAAGTACCCACCTTTATCATCCCATTCAATAATTAAATCGTGCAAAGCAATTTATTACTTATTAGAAAATTATCCATAGAAAAAAATCTATGAAATTGCTGTATAGTATATCAAAAGCCGAAGACAATGGGGTATCGGTGGGAGTGTATATTAATAGCGAGGGTCAGGTAAGTTAAGACCGAACAGATTTTAGAAGACCAACAAACAGTATATATATGAGTGTGTATGTCTGCTGTGGATATATATCCATAATTACAGTGGAATGTCCGAGAATGAGCATCCACTGATTGTGTTCGTGTAATTATATATTCGTGAGTTATAATCAAGATGAAGTACAGAGCGGAATTGGCTTAAAATGAAATTTTAAGGATACCTTTTAATAATATATTTGTCTCTGCATCTCTTTGTTACAAAATATTTGACCCAATTCTAGTTGTTGAATGCAAATGTCCAAGGATGTTCGTTTTATATCCTCCAGCTTGGTTTTTTTTCTAATAAAAATGGGATTTCCACTGGAAATGTTGGGAAAATTCGACCAATTTGCTTATAATTTCAAAAATTTCATAAAAATGCTGAAGAATTTTGAAAAATTCTCAGCATTTTCCCAAAAACGCCACAAAAACTTCACAAAATTTGAGAAAAACTATGAAATCTTTCTAAAGTCCTTCTAAACATCCTAATCATTGTAATATTTTCACAGAAAGTGTCATAAATTTCAAAAAAATATCATTTCAAAGTCACGAAAACTCCCAAAAACGACAATAATGAATAAAAATAACCTAACCCAACCCAAAAAAAAACTTGAAAGTACCGCAACTGTTTGAAAAGTATCAAAATTTCCCTAAAGAGTACCAAAAATGGCATTACTTTCACAAAAACCATCATAAAAATACGAAAAAAAACCAATGATTCCAAAAAGTTTCAAAACTGTTTCATACTAGAGAAAGTTACATGGGAAAAAATGAAAATTTTTCTAACAGAACCATTGTGAACTGACCCCTTATTATACCGTTAAATAAGTAGATGAATTTCCCATTGATGATATTTTCAGTGAGTATCCTTCTCAAAAGAAAGAATGAATACGGCCTCGCCTTTCATTTCGTTTGATTTCCTTGTTCCATATTTCTAATTATATTTTCCTCTTAAGAAGTCTTCGTTGTTATTTTCACCCTCCCAAGCTGTAATTTCTTTTTTATTCAAGTCTTCCTTTGCTCACGTTTACTCTCAAACAAATTTGCCTTTTGATATTTTCTTGTATGTATATCCTTTTATCAGCCGTAGATTCCTCGCAGGACTGGTCTCAGCATCCACATTTAGATCAATCTAATGAAGATCAACCTTCCTCAGGAACCATCCTACCTAAATAGATCTCATAAAAATAGTAAATTACGTGGAAAGTCCGTGAAATACTGTTTTTTTTGGACTATTAGACAAAATAGAAGTCTGCAAGTCCATTACTTTCCAGTTGGTTGTCGAAAAAAATATATATCACATCACAAGTAACTGTAGGTAGAAGTTTCTTTGCAGTATCTATAACCAAATATTTTATTTTCCTGGAAAATGTTAATTTTTTCAAGAACCGCTCCTGTACGAAGGCGCTAGCAGGATAATGAGCTTCTGTCTGTCCCCTCCTCCTGTTCGAGCTGACATTTTCAACAAATTGCATATATTGTACATCGCAGGAGGTAAATAAAAGTTCTGTGTACTTTTTTTTAGCAACTAATCTGTCGAAAACAGTGGAAAAGTCTTTTTGGCGAGCAAAAGAATTTAATAATATAACCAATTAATCTGGAAAAACTTTGCTGTGGAGAAAATGTTCTTTTGAGAAGGGGAAATTGATAATTAATGTTTTAAAAATACACAAATTTATTTAATAATAATATAAGGCTACACACAGCCTCAATCCCAACACATTCCTTCCACCTCCAGATTTTTATAATAAACAATTCCTTGAATGAAAAAATTCATCAAATCTGGAAGTTTTGGTGGCTATTCAACCTATCCTATTCCTTAGAGTAAACTAAATCATTTCGTTATTATTTATAGACCCAATTTTATTCTTACAATTGTTAGATGTGGCATATCACATCCACCCTAGGAGGCATTTGAAACCTCATAAAGCATCATCTCGCTACTCAGCGTGAAACGATCTCGCCTCTCGAACATCGGTACTAAATCATTTCGATGGCATTTTAGTGTGTTCCACTGTTTTAGTATTTTCATTTCTTATTAGTGTCTGATTAAGTAATGAAATCACACTCACAACAGAACAAAGGGCAGAAAATTTATTTATAATAAATACATTTACTGCAAGGATTCTTCCTGTTTACACATCCTGCATAGAGGTGTGTTCGCTAGCCCCATAGTATGGAGGTGTTTTCCTTCGCCCTTTACTCCTGTGGTGCCCTTTAATCCACCTCAGGATAATATTGTTATCTGCCGAGGCGTTAGCTAAATCTTGGTAGCACTCTAGTACTAGGCCCGTAGTAGTACTACACGTTGTCTGTTCAAGGGTAATACAGTCGACAGAAGCAAACATGAGCCCTGGTGGGCGTGTCCATGTCGCTGTAGTTGTATTATTTTAACAAATTACTAATGTTCGTTCGTTAAATTTAGCACCTGATTGGTTCGTTGCGATGAAATTCTTTTAGCTCGCATATTTTCCGAGGCTCATGTTTGCTTCTGTCGACTGTAGGGCTTGTCTACTGTCAGTGCAGATTGTTATGTTTGTGCCACAAATTCTTTTTCTGGGTTAGATCTTTTGTGGTAATTGAGATACCAGCCCACTCAATTATTAGTCTTAGTACTCTGGAGTAAACAACACATCCTGAGCCTCCTTTCATTGTTGAGCCATCTTTTGAGACAGAATTTTTTATTAAATAAACCTATCGGAGCTGCAAGAATAGAAATATTCATTTTTTTACTGTTAAACTTTCTGAAATTTCTGTTAATTTGACCCACAACTTTTTTTAACAGTTATATAACGACATCTTAGCCTCAATTTAATCTTCAATAAAAAAGTTTGTTTATTGTGGTACTCGAAGTTTATGGTAAAAAGCTGTTTTATGCTGCTTTCATATTATCTCATTTTTACGACTCGAAAATTTATTTAATTAACAACAAATCTTTTGTTATCTATACAAGTACTGGAAATACAAATTGTTGCCTTTTAACATTATAGGAAGTATAAAAAAAAGGGTAATAAATTTTTGGGTATTTGATAATAACCGGTAAAGTTTTTTCATTTCTCCAAACTGGCTTAATGCCTATTAATCATTTCTTAATATACCGTCGACGACCACCTAGAGATTAAAAAAGATGGACCAAAAATAACTGAAAATAAATTAGAATAATGTACAGATAATATTGAATAAAAATACAGTATGTTTATTAATTTCTGTGTTTACCTACTATTGTTTCTCACTTTGCAAAGTAATTCACGTTGAAGTTCCTTTCCTTTTCTACCTTATCTACATCTTTTACTACCTTTCATAAATAATACAATAATTGACAGAATCCCCGCTGATTTTATTTTTCCAATTTAGAATTCTCAATAATAATTCAATGTACTTTATGTTAATTAATAATTTCATAACACTTGTAAATACGGAAGTAACTCAATCCCATGTGTTCTTACATCTAAACAATGTGCTTGAGCATACAGGTGCATAAATATCCCGGTTTTATTGTATTTTATTTTATCGGATGAACTTTAACTCTTCAATTATTATTATTAATGTTTGTTCTTGCGAAAAATTCTATAAAAAGACATAGAAAGTGTTTTTTTTTCCAATTCACGCCACTCTAACGAAATATCACTCTTCAAACATTCAAATTACCAACGTTAGCGCATTTATGAAGCATCATTGTCCGTTGCTAAACGTTTTTTCTTTGTAGCTGCCTCGGCAGGTCGGTACAGATTGATTCCCGTATGACAACTTAATTAAGTTATTTAATTGGCACACCAGCGGTAAACTGCGTTCCACTATGCAGCCACGATTCTTTCGATATACCATTAAACACTTTTTGTCACATTATCCGTCGATTTTTATATGAGTCGTTGCCGGATTCCGCATTATTCTCTTTTAACAATATAGATGAGGTGAGCTCGCGATGCCGAGAATTATATAATTAGTCCTTTCAGATTTATTTATTATAAGTGTGGTTGATAGTTCTTGAACCGTTTCAATAGTTATTATGTGTAATAAAAGCCATTTTTATCAATACACCAACCCCACTCTCATGATATACTAGAGATTCCCGTCTAAATCTGCTCTTATCAGTCAGGTCCTCCATATATTGGAAGGATTGTTGTTTTTCCCATTCATCACAGAATACATCAGCCTAATGATGCATCCACTGCAGCCTCTGCATATCTATTGTAGCCCTCCCTACATCTACCTTCATTTTTTCAATTAGATCTATTAGCCTGGATACCGCCTCCTTTGCATAGCCGCACCCTTGATAGGCTTTCGCTTTCACAGAGTATGTGCTCCACGGTTTCGTCTTCTTCCTGACAAAACCTGCTAGGCCAATTGTGTGCAGATGCTTCATCAGCCTACAATATCCAGTCAGCATTCCACTGTACCCTATCATAACTAGAGACCAACCAGCCTATTTGACAGTTCTCCAGGACATGACATATGACAATTCCATTAAACCTGTACCAATTCTTCGATTTTACCAATAGTTACGTCCCTGTACTCTCCCAAACTTAATTAACAAATCCAAACCGAAAAATTAATTGTGTATCTTTAATTTGTAATCGAACAATGCCAGAATTATTCTCACACTGATGATGCCTCCTGGCATAAATATAGATATACTCAATTATTACGAAGCATTATTCGCTACTGTTCATTCGACTTTCTTAGATCTGATCATCGAACTGGTTCTGCGGCAGCAAAAGAATTCAATTAGTTTAGTTCAATAGAATGTAGAAGTGGATTCAGAATTATTTATTAAGGATCGAGTAACAATTTGTCAAGTTCAATAAGAGGATATTTTATTGTGTTTTAATTTGAATTTCATTCGTTGTTATGAAGAGACGTCTGCCACACTGGCTTCCTAGCCCCATTTGGAGAAATTGGATCCAGCATCAGCATATAGTTTTGGAGAAAGTATCTTGAAGTATAGAGACAACTAATGATTGATTAATATTACAATATAACCAATCAGACGTATGAAAGTTTTACTAGAGCCTTGGAGAAGTCCTCCCTTAGTAACTCTACCAATTAATAAGTGTTCCTTGTGGTCAGTTGTATTCCAAGAGGCTGTGTGAGTCTGCTCCTCATCAGGGGGAGAATAATTGTCAGTTTCCCTCATTTATTCACTGCTCAGGTTGAATATTGCATTAGTCAGCTACTCGGAGGGTTTTTTGATCAGGGTGTCTATCCAGGTTTGGCACATGGTTTCAGTGTTATATGAGACATAATAGTGGATACCAATTCAAAGCCTTTGTTTGTTAGGGTATCTGGTGTTTTATACAGTACCTACCCTTGTGCCCTGGCAGCCTATTTACATGTAACCCTATTGTACTATAGCACAGCTTCAAACTATACTTCCAATGCTCTTTTGCAAACACGTAGACTTCCACCTGGTAAACTATTGAGTGCTAGTCATAGGCGTGCCTACAGGGGGGGGGGATAAAGGGGGCCACGGCCCACCCTAATCAGCAGTTTTTTTATTCTTAAAATGAATTGCGTCAAATTGAGTGACAGCAATCTGCAAAAGTATTGTTTCGGAAGGTACAGCTGATATTTGCCCCCCCCCCTAATAAAAAAGTCTGCTCACGCCTGTGGTGCGATAGTATTATTTTTAAGTACTTTAGTATATCAGTGTCCCCCCTTGCCGGACGCTCATGATGAATAGAATTCGAACTGTTCATCTATAACGGCGGTGCTGTCAGCTGAAGACAATCGAGAAAAGACAAAAGAAGTTGAAGCAAGTCTATTAGAATGTGTATATGGAAAAAGTTTATGGTTGCCTGAGCTATTTACCTACTCCAATTAAAGACTGATTAACGATTATTGTACGTCAAACAATTCCGACTTTCACCCATATGCCGTCAGTCGGTTTGTTTGTAATTTGTTATTTGTTTGAGGGATATTTGCATCTAGTGATTGACAGGTTATGTCATCTCTTAAGGAATTTATTCGAATGGTAATATCTCCTTTTTTGGAGACATTTCTTAGGAAGGAATCTACGGTGAATGCTTCCTTCATATTAAACCAGATTGTATAATAAAAAAGGTTTAGATAGTCTTGAATAAAACAAAAAATGCCCCAAATTCTTTTACTTCTTGATAGGTACGTATCTCTGTATCTGTAAAGTAGGTAGAGTGAGTGTAGGCTCACAGCCCTCAGGCCGCGTGTGACTTATTGTACATCCTCCCGAGGAGTTGCCCTCCTAGGTCATCGTCCATCCAGTCCTCCTCAGGAAGGTGGACAGGTTACTAGGAGAGGTCTCCTTTATATCGGCAGATGTGGGCCATTCTGCAAAGAGGTGTGTGGCCTAGAAATCCTACTGTTCAACGTGGGTTTTTCCTGGTCATCGCCAATAACATAAAATAATTTATGTTATAATGACATGTTCTCTTGAAGAAAAAGTTTGTTAAAACTATTAAATAGAAAAAATATTCACAAAAGCTTAACTTGTTATTTAGAGATGACATAAAAAAATATCCATTTATCTTGGCTAGATATTTCTAATTAGTTGTGGACAGGGTTATTTATCATATTTACGTTTGCTGGCAAAAACTGGTATCTCAATATTAGAGAAAAATTAATTATGAATAATTAAAAATAGACTATCCGATGTACTTATAGTAAGGTTAGGTCATAAAACCTTGTTCTATACAAAAAATGAAAGCAATTTACAGCTTCACAGTGTAAATTTACCTATAAATTAATCCAATAATCATAAAATATCCTTCAAAAAAAAGAACCTTGTTTTTAAAATCTCATCAGTTAACGCGTTATCACTTATAACACTATTCAGATCCCAGTTTTTAGATCAAGTCATCCAGTAGGTAACTACTGCCCCTAGCCATTTCTGAATCGAGCGTAGACAGACAGTAGGCCTTTATTTTCATTCACAACCTTCCTACGCAAATGTATAAATTTATTCATTTTGTTTTAATAGGTTTTACTAAACGCCATATATATCAAATTTTATGCGGTGCATTTTAATGTAACTATAGCAGAATTACTGTAATTTCACTTGTTTTACGATCAAAGTTCTTTTTTGACAGCAAACGATTGTTAAAATCAAATTTAACTGTACACTGAAACAGTTTCGCTTCATTGACCCAATAAAAACAAATTTTATAAAGCAACAACATCAAAAGGAAAGCAGGATGTAATAGAGTATTCTAAGTTTCACCAAACCTCATCCAGTGTGGATGATTTTGCTTGTGGAAAGAATATTTTTGGGATTCCTTTTCCCAAATCTCAATACTTACATCATCATCACCTTATTATATGCTTCTTTTCGCCATTCTTCTCAATCTCCAGGCATAAAAAGCCATTATTTTAGGCTTGGGAAGGGCTCGGTCAGTTCCAGATTGAATAAATTTTTGATTCATTCTATGTATTCATCTCAGACTGAAAGATGTGTTGGTCAGGATACTTCTCATACATTAGAAAGCGTTCTTGTTTAGTCACCCTCCCCCCCAAAAAAAAACTTTGCAAACCAAAATAAATACATCAAAATTATTTTGCAAAAAAATACTTCTAGGAAATAATAGTAAATAAGAAAAATATTAAAAAAATTAACGTATTGGATATACGAAAACTGTTGGTGCCAGTTCAGCTCCCAAATTATTTATTTATAAATAATAAATATTCAATAATCTACACACAAGCAAGCTATTAATAACAATTTATGTCGTTTTGTAACTATTATAGTTTATATTTCCCGCAGATTTACATAATCACAACTCAACTAAATGACATCATTGTAGAAATTAAGTGATAAATAACTTTGTATTTAATTATGTCAAACAATCTTACACAACTCCTCAGCCTAATTAGATTATATATAAAGATAAAAATCTCCGTGAAAGTCAGTGGGCCGTTATCCAAAAATTATTATTTGCTTCTAAATCCAACCATAATATATTCTCATGAATATTCATATATTCTTTTTAATGGAATTTGTTACTGTAACTGGTGTGTATAACATTGTTAGTTTGTTAAAAACAAATATGTTGACCAATGTTATTTTTGCTCTAGGGCTTAATAAAAACGCACGATTCCTATGACACAAGCACCACTGTATATATCAAAATACCCGTTAGTACCAATTCTCATACATCTAAAGAGCAAACATTGGATTCTTCTTTAATTAATTGTCTATGTACTATACAGGAGTTAACGAAATTATCTCGAGATGAACTGATGCAGATCAGATAAGATCGAACTACAATTGTCTGATTTTAATTGGCCATTGTTTGCCTCGCTAATAACAACTTGCCTATAATCATTATTGTTACACGGGATAACTTATATAATAAAGCCAGTCGATTATCATATAATTGCTTTTGTGTGCTTTTTTTATTCGTTCGTAACAGCAGTGTTACAATTCAGATTAAGTATTATTTCAAGCTGTTGCTGAACGAGTTAGTCTTAGTATTATCGTGAAGATACAGATAATAATATTGATCAAGTTTGTACAGGATTTGATGAAATTTTTGAGCAGTATCCTTTGGGACATCTACAGTTACTCTGAGATAAAATTTCCGAAGCTTCAACAATGTAGCGTAGTGGAAAGAAGGTTGTAATCACCTTTTGATCAGAAATACTTCCAGAGCTGCACGCTGCTAGTTTTTCAAGCTAGGATCATTTCTATGGCTTGTTCTTTTGTTTCCTAACCTTCACAACAATAGCTTTCACCTCGTCGACAATTCTTTCTTCTCTTCAAGCATGCAGTACATAAAGTGTAGGTCCATGACAGATGTTTTAACTCTAGAGGTAGGGTCTTAGAATCCCCTACCAAACTCTCTTCTGCAACAATCTACTAAGTTCAGCTGCTTTTTTTGCATGGATTATCCAAGTACCCCCTACTGTTCCAAAATTTCTTGCACCATTTTCAATTTGCAAGTAAACAGCTTAAACTTTCCATGGTTTAGTTGATGACTTGCTTCCATCTCACCTTGTCCTTTGTAGGATCTTCGTAGATCCTCTTCAACCTTAATTCTCCGTCTTGTTCTGGGTCTACATTTTATCAATACTTTCGGTATCCTTCCTGCTCCCATTCTTTCTATCCTCACCATCTTGGTCTTCAAGATTTTAACCTTTCTCGTGTAGCTTGGTCATTAGTTCATGATTCGCGTCCAGGAAAGAGTATGTACTTTCCTTCGCAATCTTATTTCCGACAATTCATTTATACTCTGTTGATTTTTCAATATTTCTTCGTTAGTTTTTGTAAATATTTCCTGTAATATGATTTAAATAGATTAACAAATTAATCAGAGACTTTAAAACACTCTCGGCTTTAATTTAAAACCGACTCCAGTTCCTCAACGTGTTATTAACACCTAGTTATGTTATTAAAAACAATAAAAATCACTTCTCGATAATTATCATTTCAAAATCTATTTTCATCAAAGTTAAATGATCTATATTTAACCGTTATTGGTATCGTCAGCCTAGTTGACAACGTTTCAGTTCCGTTTCACTTGATCCATAAATTAATAGTAATGATTAGTTGTTAAATCGGTTGTTGTCTCGAGAAATTTGTTTGGACAATAGTTGTGTAGGTTAGCGAACAATGTATCATGTATTTTTTTTAGATTGTGAGGAAATATGATGAAGTGAGAATTTTAATGGTCGTGTATAGGGAGAAACAAGAGATTTGAGAGAGACTTGACCCTAAACAATTCACAAAATATTGCTTTTTGTTGCTTTGTGTGTTCCTTCTAACTTTTGGTCGTTTGTTGATGCTTTTCTCCACACTTTTTGTCTGTGGGAAACTCTTTCACAATTTATCTCTTGCTCTTTGTCAATATTCTCTTCAGATTTTTAAACAGAGCAAGTACAATATTTTTTCCATAATGCTTTATATTCATACTCTTTCTTTCAGCTTCTTGTTTCACTTTTCCTTTCATTTAAATGCAATTATTATCACCAGGAACCTATTTCGCTTCACGAAAAGGATAAAATTGAGGTCAGTAGGGCATATTTCCTAAGGTCGCATTCATTCATTATCGCCGGTTATTAGCATTGTAGTCCTGTCCGTGTTTTGAGGTGTGGTCGATGAACTAAATGAATATCAATTTTGTTGTTAGCTAACAGTCATTTAATTAAGGCTGTTAAAATAACATTTGTCTATTTCTTCTTCTTATTAGCTTGCCTGTAGATTTTCTCGAAATTTCAATTAATCAAATCGTGGATAGCAATAATTGCAAGTAGATTGACAGATCGTTTTGAGTTGTCGGAATGTTAATATAGTTAATTGGTGATTTTTATATTCAATTGATCATAAAGCCAATCACTTATTGAATTTATATATTCTTCAAGGGTCTTTTAAATGTCTTCTTATTCACAATTCTTCAAAAAAATCTTGTTTCTTATCACAAATGCCAAAAGAAATTTTGTATCGATGAAACTTCCATACTAAAATATAGTAAACATCCTGTGTAAATTCTATTTGACATAATATTAATGATAGAATCCCACCTCGACTCGAGTTAACAAACTATAGATACTTTTTTTTGACATCTTCATTTATTTTTCACACAAAATTACTTTGAAATGACACGACGACTTTCAACAACTTTTAAAAATGATGGCAATTACTTGCATGATTGTAATAAATCATCTCAACTAACAGACGTGACATTTACTACAATTGTTAGAATGCCAATGTCTAATTGGTAATATTATTGAAACGTCTCTTACGGGATTGAGCTACACTAAAACATGACACTATTTTTGTCTCTAATTTTCCTCCATTTATCATTTGATTATCTTTCAGTTGACTCTTTACACGGTACCTACTTTGCATTAATCATGGGATTAGATTTTTTTTTGGAGTATGCGTAGTTTAACAATATTTTATACATCATTGTTGTATATCTGTGATTTATTAATAATATACTGGCAATCACCGTTGCCACACATACAACTTGTTACGCCAGATTCGTATCTGGCCCAACGCGAAGACAAGTGATATTCTCTAAGACTTAAAAGGCTTATTGTGCCCCCTCACTTCTACTTAGTTTCTGAGGAAAGTCTCAAAAGTTAGTAGCTTATTTTCCAGTGCTGATACCAAAAAGTATTCCTGGCTTAAACTTCAGAAGCTATCACAATGAGCTTTCTATAAATATCTAGATCTGTCGCCTGTCAGCTTAAAAAAAATCGTTTTGGTATGTATTTGATTGGTGCTGTTTGTGTCCTAAGTTCCTCTCTTTGAGAGTCCAGCCCTGCGCATACGATTATCTACAGGATAATTCCTTTATATTGAGAATAATTTATAGTGTATTTCATGAGGTTATTTTTATAAAAGGTTGGTTAGTATGCGAGACACAATATGTGATTTATTATCATTGTATCTAATGTGGTATAAGTTGAAAGAATTGGACATTGTTTTGTTTTTAATTACTTTATGTTGGTTGGCTTTCTCTTGCGTAATGAATATGTTGATGGATTGAAGTTGCATTTGTTGACAGATATATTGCATTATTATACAGTGTGATTGATTGGTACAGTTATTGAAGCACCATGGGGTATCACAATACTGTGTACTGCTTAGTATAAATCAATCAGTCGGCTGTCGATTTTTCGTTTTCCTTTCTGAAATTAATCATTCGTAAACGCATGAAGATTTTTGTTTGAATTGGAAATAATGTGGATTGTTTTCTATAATAGTTGAGCAAATATTGGATTCATCCATGGGATCGTAACCACTTCTTCTTAATTATTAAAATCTTCTGTAATAAATTAGTATTAATTTTTTTCATTTTTTCTTCCGTTCCATATCTTCACTTACTTGGTGCCCCAGTTGGTAGGTACCGCTGTGTGTTTTATTGCTTCAGTATACATATAACACATTAAATATAAAAGGCATATCTTGTTTTATTGTCGTTGTCGATTATAAAGTAGCCGAGCAAAAAAAAAGTTTAATTAATAAGCTGCTTCTGTTCGAGAAATGGATGAAATATTAGCAGCTACAATACCGAAAATAAATAACACTTTACTCTTTTTAATCACAGTTTCTTTCAACTTTTGTCATATTCATGATAAATGTGTGTATCAATAGATAGTACAAAGTCAACATCTCTTATTTTTTTCGGTCTCTTCCTGCTCAAAATTTCATAAACTCTCCTTTATTGTATTTCTTGTTCTGTTAATCACGGTTACTATATCAATTTTGTTGAAATATCAAAAGGAGGTCGATTGACGAAAATTAAATTAAATTCACAAGTCACTATTACCGTGAACAAATCAATCATATTTTGCCATCAACTTACCGTCAAAAAAAAACCATGACAATGACTAATGGTTTTGTAAAACAAATACCTTTTTAACCTTTAGCCTGGAATGGCCGATTTTCTTACACGTCGGTGGGTCATCTCAACCGAGAATTGGTTTGATGAGATAACGGCCCTTATACACTGAAAAAATTGTCACTAAACACTTCGCTGGTAATATTATGTCAGTGGTTCAGGAGATTATAGATTTATCTTCCTTCATTTAGCGCAGATTAGAATTTTCCATGTTCCATATAAACAAATCGCAAAAATATTCATTTCTTCGTTTTTGGAAATGGGAAATTTGGTCCCAGAAAAATATTTTGAAGCCTTTAGATACCTGAACCTTTGGTGAAACTAAGGAAGAACATCAATATTCAAACAAGCTAATAATATTAAGTGCCAACATAATCACTAAATTCTCTCTCTTGGATTTGGTACTATGAAAGGACTCAACTTCATTTCCAGAGGTTGAAAGAAGTTCAGTATAGAGTTCATTTGATTTGTAGTGGTCTATAACATACTCCAACTATTAGAACAGTATGTCAAACGTCTGGAAATGTCTGGTATGTGGATATGTAGAGTGTTTCTACTCTTCTTTCCAGTTTACTACAAATTTTGTATCCTTCTTTTCCAGGAGCTTATGGTATAGATAAATTGTCCGCCTAGTCCTTCAACCTTTGTCATATCACCTAGCTTTGATGTCTGCTTGGTCTTTTTAACGTGTGTCATTTATTTATTTATTATAATTGTTGCTTTGGTAGCAACTTCCATTCCTAACTTGTTCTAATTACTTCAATTTACGATTTAAAAAAAATTGGTTAGGTTAATATTAATTAGAATAATTATTTCAAACGCGACTAGCTTTTTCCGCGTGTAGAAGATGGGGCGCCTTTCTTTTCGATACACCTGTTAATGTTGAACTGAACTCGTTGAACCTGTTCACGAGTGTTGACCGCGTAAAAAGGCCTGCGAGCCATGGTCCGCAAGGTCGTCAGCCACCTAACAGATTTTCTCTTGTTCTTTCTCTTTTTTCATCTCGTTGGACCGGACATTGGTTCACCATCAATTGTTTTGGTTATTGAATCGTTAAATTTAATTGAACTTACCTTAAATAGATTTAAAAGTAGAGAGGAGGTTCAATTTTTCATTTTTTTTTGTTCAAAATAGGTTAAATTGTTCATAAAGGCAGCATAAATTATAGAAGTATCTTCTTCTAGATAATTCAGATGACAGTTGTCTGTTGAAAGGCTTTTTAGATAAGGTTACTTCAAGGCTCAGTAATTTTTTGTAAATTCTTCTAACTTTGCGCCTCCACCAAACATTAGAATCGCTTAGTTGACTGAAAATGTATGCGTGATATCAAAGAACAGTCTAAATGATGGATAATTATTTATTTCAAGCTAATTCATGTCGAGAAATATATCATTTTGTTACACAATTAGGAGATTTCTTTTAATGATATAGTATTTAGGCTGGAATAGTGATAAATAGTCGACATAAACAACACATGCTGTAAAAAGTGAGAATAGAGTTTTTATATATCAGGTGTTACTGGTATGGGATGTATTTATGAGTAGAATAGAAAGGAAAGTTTGTTTTTTTATGTAAAAATACTAAATACTCTTCAAAACTGATTAGTACAATAATAAATTCTTTGAAATAGGTACAAAACAAGGAGACAGATTCAATAAAACCACTTAATCACAATAACTCGTCTATTATGATATTTTATCTTCGAATAATTTGATATTGCTTGTCCATAGCTTCAGGTTAGCATCCTGTATTTAATTATATACGCGGCAAGTTGTTGTTAAAAATCCTTCTAATTTCAATCTTAATCATCTACTATGGCATATAAATTAAAAATGGATGATTTAAAGTTGGTCTTTACGTAATAATTACTCATAATTAGTAAAAATAGTACTTTAATTTACGAGCCTGCAGTGTGAGTTTGACTATTTGATGGAAACTTATTAAAGACAACAGTGCGTGTTAAATTGTTGAACAGAAAGTTGTTTTTTTTAAGTAAAAGTCCATCCTGTCATTTTATATTCACGACTAGATCATCGGAAGCGACTGGTTAGCGTAGGTATAATTGATAAAAGCTGAAGGCAATTACCACGTTTAAAATTATATATGAAAGGAAGATCTATTGTGCCCCCTTACTTCTACCTAGTTTCCTAGGAGTCTCAGAAACTAGTAGCTCCTTCAGTCCCATTTCCCGGAGGAATCTGCAGGCTTCAATTTAGGTAAAAATGTTCCTCTTTTATCCAGTAATCTCCCAGGTGCTGTGCTCTAGGATTCTGGAGTGATGTGCAGTTGGAAAGAGTGTGGGTGGAGACTGAAGATTTCTTCTTCCATGCCACAACATCTATATTATCCTTTCTCCACTATTTTGAGCTTTTTCAGATGCCCATTCAGGCGGTAATGTCCCGTTAGGATCACTGTTAAAACTCTTAGCGCAGTTTTACTTTGAATTTTGCATTCATTTAATCTCAACAAGTTGTAGTTACCCAAGTCTTTTCTTTCGGCTTCACCTATGGTGCACCATCAGGTTTAATGGAGTAGCATATTTAGAAAAAGTTAAAATTGACCCAGAATATTCTCCAAGTCATCTAAACTAGCTCATTCTCATGCGTGTTGTTAGATCCATTATTATTAAACGAAAACCGATACATTTCCACGTCTTCAACCATAAAAACATCTGCGTTTTTATACTAATAACAATATTTCTTCGACACTCGACATTAATTAAGCTCTTTCATAATTTATATCCACTTTTTAAAAATGAGAAATAGTTCATGTTGAAATACCCGTTTTTTTTCCAAAGAATTTTCTTAAACGCTGCGTGATTGCTAAATAAATATTAATATTGTAGCTTTGTGATATCCCGATATAAATTATCAAGCTTCTTGAAAAAGAAGAAAAGTAGGTACATACATTCCAATTATAAATTAAAAATTAAGTGATATAATAAAAATCGGTGTTATTTATGTTTGAATAGATGGAGAATTTTATATGAAGAATGTTTCCAACGATTCTAAATCACATACATTTTTAATTAAGTTTAAATATTAGATAAAAGATAACAGAGAGAGAGTGTCGATTTTTTTTATATCTTCGCGTTCGTTTCGAACAACTGTTTTAATAATATTTCATGAAAAATTATATTGATTTAAAGGCACTGACACATAGATTTTCTTTTGCAGTTAACTATCAGTTAGATCGTTTTTGGTAATAAATTTTCATACCAGCAGGATCTTCTTCACGGTCCTCACGACTAGTTAACGAACTGAATCATAAACAATGAAAGCTGCTAAACAAAAAATGTCAAAAGAATTATTTATACTTTAAATATACAGTACTAAATGTAGTTTTCCAACTTCTTTCCCAATTTCTTTAATCTAGTTCAGGTTAGGTTAGTTTCAATGGCAAAAAGTCAAGGCTCTAAAATAGTGAAGGGAATGTCCAGAAAAACTAAATAAACAACCATAGATTCGGATACAAGAAAGAACAGAAGGCACATGGAACGCTATGTAGAGGCCTAGCATCCCTGGAAAATATCTCTAACAATATTCCAAGCAGCAATAGAGTGCCTCAAAAACCGCCTCAAACATTTATTGGGTGTGATAGCCAGGCTATTTGAAGGATTTGAAGTCTAAGACAATCTGGAATTGCAACAATTTCTAGTGCTAGAGCTTAAAGAAATTGACTGCTGGTGATCTGGCAAATTAAGGAGCTTGTATTTTGAAATATGACTTGTTGAATTTTTATAGGGAGCTAATGGTTTATGTTATTATCACCATTAGACATAGTGGTAATATCAGTTTTATTCCTCTTAATAAGTAACAAATAAAAATCTCCATCGCGATTTTAAACTTATGTAGTTGGTTAATGTGAATACCTCGCTTTATTACCAATAATTTTACAAGAACAGATATGGTGGTTTATTCGTTTTGCATTTCGTTTCATTGCCGGATTAAACTTGTTATGTATTCGGTATTCTTTTATATATTCCGTTAAGAACGGGATTTCAATTATTTATCAGTACTTTTCACGCTTTTCAATTAAATACATCCATTTTCTATAAATTCTTTGTCGGATAATTTGACAGAGTCGAATAGAATTACAGGAATTTATTAACCACTCTGCGATGAGCAGTTTTAATTGTATTTTCAATGAAAAATATCCAGCATACAGAAATCTGAAGAGGGAAATCTTTTTCAACCCTTTCCCGCTTATGGTGCATCTTCCTTTTCTATGAATAGAAAATATTATTCCAGTTTCCCCAAAATTCAATTGGTGCATCCACGCTGTTAATATCTTTGTTTAATTCTTTATTATTGTCATTGCTAAATAATTTTCGATGCGTGAGAAAATCTCTGTACATCCGAGAGAACTCGACGATATCCTGGTGCGATCTCGAATATACCATCTACATGACAATGGCTGTAACCCGGTGTAAATATTATTCATAGAATAGAATGAACGACTCAAGAATGAAGTGGACTATTCAAGGACGTTGTCGAAGAAAAATACAATATTTTTTTGTTTATTTTCATTCGGAGATAGCGGTAAGAAGTATCTAGATTATTATAAAAGAAAACAAAAGAGTAAGTGACGGAGATTTTATAGGGTGGATAAAGAAAATGTAAAAAGTATTTGATCCAAAATGAGAGGACGAACTCTTAATAATTCAACATTGTTTCATTTGGAGAATCTCTCTGTAACTTTTCTGAAGTGCGGGTGAATTAAGATTCGCAGGGCACACCAGAACGCAATAAACAGAACAAACCCCTTTTATTTCAAAGCCATTCATTCAATTCTTAAACCATTCCATTAGATTATATATTGTATACGCTAGTCGCATACAACCAAATAAGTGGTAATGGTGCGCATTGTTGCCCCTTGTATGATAATAAGGACCTGACAATGACTACATCAGCTTCCTGAATACAATTCATGAATTCTAGACCGGGACGGTCCCTTTCTTTCTTTTCGATGGCCCTTTGTCTGGTTGAGATTCACTCAAGAAATTATTCAGGGAACTATATAAGACGAATTTCTTTTTTTCGTAGAAAAGGTTTAAATTAGGATTTTGAAGTAAGGACTCCCTCAGGAGAACGCATTCATGAATAGCGATTATTTTTATGACCTACTCTGCCATTTTTGACTGTTCAATTAATAATAAACTCTGAGGGGAGGAAGGTATTATGAAATATATAAACCTAGAGAAAAATAAATGAAATCAAAAGGCATAAATTGATCTTAGCCAAGAAAAAAATGGAAAATGTGTGTAGTGGAGAAAGCAATGAAGAGCTGGAAAAATGTTGCAAGGGTCCAAGACAAGTAGAAAGTTTAATAAAATCACGTTTATATATGGGCAACACTTTATACCATATTATGATAATATATTAATAATACTACCTTCAATAATTGAGAATATTTAAAAATCGCATAAATTAGGTCTAGTTATATCAGTTCCAAAAGTTCCGTTTGTCGCTTACAAAGAACCGACTGGCGCCTCAAATCATTGCTTATCTAGTTATTCCTCTTTCTGTTTTATTTCATTTTCATGCACCTTTACACGGTCTAAGTACTTTCAGTAGCTCGGTACTACATTTTTGCATACAACTGACTCAGTTTTCACTTTCTTTCGAGTTAGAATCAAACATTTTTAAAAGTACAAAGTTATTATGTCGAAAAAAACAGAATATTGGTCAATTTAATAGCGGTAGGTACTATAATAAAAAAAAGTACTACCTGCAACCTATACTTCACGCTGGTTGGTAACACTCGAATATTATGTCCATGAATCAAATCATTTTTTTGCTCGCAACTCCGGCGCGTTAGTACGTCAAGAAGAATCTTTCGCAATTTATTGTTTCTCGGGTTCTGTTTTGAAAATCACAGTGTTGATTCTGAAATTCACCAAGTATAAATCAATCCAAACATGATATCCCAACACATACCACGGCATCCTCTTCATATTCCATTACTAAACAAGACTAGAAAGAAAAAGATCGCCTTATTCAAGTCTCATCTATCTTTCATGTAAAATTGCCCAAGAATTTATAGAGTGTACTTACATTCTTGTAAATTAATAATTCTCAGAATACCGTACAGAAGACGACGTATTGAAACGTACTAAAACAATGGCGTGGGCAAAGGTAGGGTAAATAATTATTTACGAATAATAAAAAGGGTTTGGGGAAGCCAGGATCAAAGAATTGTTTCTTGGTGGTTTTTCCAGCCTTCTTGATACAACTCCATACGTGTATTCTGTATGAAAGAATATCATAACAGTTAGCTGGTTTTCTACTCCTGATGGACCGGTTCATCGTTGTTTTTTTTTCATATATCCGAAGACAAACAGAAATGTTTTTGCTCCACTCCACATTCCATTATAATTGTCGGTTAATTAAACTACTATTAGCAATTTAATTGACTTCTTAAACTTATAGATATCAACAATAACAAACAAAAGTTATTTTTCAATATAAAATTTTCATTGCAAAAAATTTCCTGCAAAGGGATCACATGTATTGGAAAACGGACAATATTTTGAGCATCTACTGTGTGATGATCGATTAAAATCGCCTAAAAACTATTAGCAACAAAAACACCCTTAGGCATTTTCTAGCGATGTGTGTACGGCTGACCTGAGGCCAACAGGTGCACTGGGTTTATTGACTCCATTCAATGTTCTCGTTGTCTTCTATAACAACGTTGTCAAATGGTGCTAACAATATTCCTGCAAACATTCGGTTCCAAATTTGTGCTTTAAATGTGTAATTTTTTATATGAACTCTCTTTTGTCAGTTTGAGGTTTTCTGTAATTATTTCCATCCATCTATTCTTTATTATTTTTGCTCATAGTATGTCTTTAACTATCATTTTTTTCTAATCTGTTACAGCTGCAAGAACGGATAACATTCATCTGAATTGGTTCCACCACCGAAGGACTGAGAGAACTGGGAGAACAAAAGGTAAGTTTTTCCAAAATTTCAATAAAACTAAAAGTTCTGCTTCAATCAATGAATGATTTTACAAAAGGTTACGAAAAAATAATTACTTCCCACATATATCCGTTAGTTTAAGTAAATTATCGAAGATGTGGCAACATGTTTTCATTGAGAGTACTCTTCGGCTCCAAGCGAGTCGCGCGTTCGCTTGTGGCAGGTCCTCCGGTCCATCATAGGCACCGTCATCATCGGCGACTTCGCTAGTATAGATAAAAGTTTCCCATCATATATGGAAAAAAAACAAATAGTTCATGGCAATCTTTATTGTTTTTTTTGTTGTCTAATCGGAAAGGTAGCAATTTACTTTAGGAAAACGATTTTATTCAATAGTAAGAAGAATTTCAATTCTCCAAACATCATTTATAGGAAAAATGTAGCTTGAAATATCCAATTTAGGCTGAAATTCCAGAAAAAACCCACTAACGTACTTGTGATGAATCCCTGGAACGAGACAACACAGCGTCTCCTGGTAGGGAAGGCAGGATATCAGAAGAAGGAGGCTCACATACTTTGCTTCTGTGAGAACTTAAAAGACTCAAAAAAAAACTTAGGAGAGAAAACATTACAAGCATTACAACTACTTAAAATCCTCACAGTCAAATTAGCATGGAAGAAGATACAATATGAGAAATGGCAACAAAGTGGCAGATGTATTAACGAATCTAAAAGGTTTCGACGTGAGTTATCTAAGCAGTACTTGTTTCCGGAGACTCGGGATAAATTTTTGACTGATCCACTGTATTGCTAATCTTTTTTATAAAATGGCCTTTTTTTAGCACCTTTTCTAGGGATTTTTGGTACTTTCAACCACTTTTTTCACTATTTTACGTCAATAACATTAAAAAATATCCTCCATGCATTCTAACATATCTAATAATAACCATATATTCACGACTAGAGAGTAAAAAGATTATATAGTTAACAAAGATTTATGACAAGGAAATTAATAATATATCACTTACAGTTTATCTACTTTAAATTTGAATTTAATCTTGAAATATATCTTTTTAAAAAGTAACATACGCGTACACACACACAATAATAATAAGTTTATTCAAATTGAGTCTCCATCGTCGTCGCAAGGCGGATCTGTGGTCCTGCAACATTCCTCCGGGTCATCCGAAAGATTATACCTTCTTCTTGTCCACTTGATGCCCAACAGGGACGGCACAAATAATATTTTTTCATCTCAGCATAAAAATATTCTTGAATCAAACAGTTTTCGATAAAATTCAGTAACTTATACATAGTTTGTAGAATGGAAAAAAGCGTATGACTCAGTAATTGGACAAGGGGACGCTAACAGAATAAAAATTAAGCAGCAAGTATCGGATCTAAAAGCTCTCCGAAAGATCCAAGCTTGGGATCGATAGGATAGGATGAAAAAAATGAAGTGAAACAAGTCCGCCTCTGTTCGCGTTCCCTTTCTCTTGACTTGTCACACACACAACACTTATCTCTTAGGTGCTTAAGATTTAATGAATTCGAAGTCTCTGTGTTATTTCACTGAAATGTATTTCAGTAAATTGATATTTAATTTCCAGTCGTTGTCGATATACTACACGCTACAACTTTAATCAGTTACACTAAAAGAAATTTACTTTGACAAGCCATATACTTTCTATTGTTCAATACATCCACTCAGTACAGTTTACTTATCTTTTTTTCCAGTTTAAATAAGTTCTTTTGGCACTGAAAGCGAATTTACTTATCGGTAATGGTACGAGATTATTTTGAAAAGTTGATAGCTGTGATTAAATTGGAAAAAAGGACACTTGTCTTAACTTTAAGTAACTGTGGCATGGTTATATTCATTGGTTGTCTGTTTCTTATTATTTAAAATATTTCTCAATCAATGAATATCTGTTGAGCCACATTCATGGACTCTTTTATAGTCGCCTAGGAATTTAAGGCTTCCCCTATTCTTCAAACAACGTACTATTATTTTAAATATCAGTAGAATTGATCAAATTATGTCTTGCTGATCTTATATAAACCCTGAAATCATTTTTTATACAATAACTGTTGGTTGCAATCAAGAAGTTAATAATCGATATTATTTGTTTCAGATGTACCCCATCTACAGCACGATCTTCCTTGGTGAGTACTAACTTTTTTCAGTGTAACTATCGTACTGAGCAGACAAAAGCAAATGAATATTCCAATTTTGTTATGAGCATTAAACCGCTATTAGAAATTATACCTAGCAGATTTATACAATATAAGAGAAAAATCAAGTTAAGTTCATGGAACTACTGCAAAGACCAGACACTTTGTGGCCTGCTACTAGTGTCTGAAAAAAATCACGCGGCTAAAAATACATTAGTACTCCTTATCTGTGTCTCGTGTGAATGCGTCTATTTATATTAATGTATTTTTAGCCTCGCGATTCTTTTCAGACAATAGTAGCCGGCCACAAAGTGTATCGTCTGAAAGCGAAAGATTTCACATATTCATGAATACTCCTGTTAAAACTGTTAAACATAAACCATATTTATTTTTTCCGCTACCCTTTACGGGCGAATGATAAAGAAACTGCATACTAGACTTGCAGATAATATATATCGGTATCTGTTCGAATATCTCTTCAACATAATGAATAATATTATGGAAATTGATGTGTACAGCAATAGAAGAATCCAAAAGGGAAAAATAAGAGAAAAGGAAGATGAATAATATGCATCATTATTATGAAAGACAAGCAGATTCAGCGCCAGCGAGCGCGGTGCCCTGTAGATGTCACCACATAGTCACATGTCAATAAAGGCTCATCTATTCGCTTTTGTCCTCGTCCAGTTATAATCGAACAAGATTCTTGGGAATCTTGAGAATTGAAATATTTTGTGTTTGCAATAATAAGTAGAATTTATTATACAGGGTGTCCCACGACGAGTGAAAACTATCTGTATATGGCAAAATACTTATAGTAAAATTTTACTTTAAGTATTTTGCCATATACAGATAGTTTTCACTCGTCGTGGGACACCCTGTATATTCAGAAATACACGTGGATTGTAGTATTAATATCCTAGAAAAAGCGTTAATTTGGGACACAAGCTATAAAATTTCATAAAAATAAGAAAAACCCGAAATTTCTACCTTTATTGGACAAGTACAACAATTACTGTTAAAAAAACACACACGAAAACGACCATGTTCTCCAAAATAATCATCAATAAATCGAAGGATGTCCGGAAACGGTAGATCCTACAGATGTACAAGGTGGCTAATTTGAATAAAAACCAGTGTCGTAGGTAGCGCTACGTTAGTTATGCGCGTGTCCGCTTGTCTTGTTAAGTGGCGCTGTAGAGCAATAAACAACATGGGGTTTGACGGATGAGCAACACCCCGAGAGACCCAGCTGCATGGAGTGACCGATGTCGACGGCTGGATCATCGATTATCAGCGGGACATGTTGATTTCGTGAGTGGACCGTTAGCTTTTGTTTGAAATATATACATTTTATTAGTAGTCGATATTATTTTTAAGACTTTTTTTTTGGAATTGCGTTATAAGTATTATGGTCTAGCAGGGGGACCAAAACATCGTTTTGGACCAGTATCTGTTACAAAATATACAAAAAAAGAATCATACAAATCATTATTTTACTCTATAACATCTAGTTAATATAAAAATAAATTTATGGGGGTACCATTCATCTTGAGATGCGAGAAAGTACCACGTGGTAGAGAACACTCATCATATCGACCCATCGATCGATAATATATTAAAGAAAATTGGCTTCTACGGTACGTTCAAACATATAGTGAGTGAGCATTAGAATATTAACAGAATAATTATAGGTTTCTGTGTGGCCAGGCTGCATAAATTAATAGTAAACTATAATTAAATATAGTAATTCTCACGAATATACCGCAGAAGATGTGTTAAAAAATTTTGAAATTTATCTTATGTGGAGAGTTTTTGAGGATAAAGAAGGTCAAAATCGAGATGTTCTAATAAAGTAAGCATCTTATAACGGGGGTTCGAGTTAAGAAAAAAAAACCCAGAGAAAGATTAATTTGCCGACATTAGTCATATATTAGTTGAGAGAAATATTTTACTTAGAATCAATTTATTGTGGTCATATAATATATGTATTCTGATGAGAATGTGCCAGATATACCGCTAGACTTAGATTCCCACCATCTCGTTTCTCGACTTTGACATTAGTAGGTCGTGTGACAGTTTGACCGAAGTGCTTTTAAGGAATAAAATTTATCGTTCCTTTGTCCTGAGGTTTCAACCCATCAGCGCAACGCCAGGTTGCTTATCAATTTGTGGATAAAAACTTAGACATTTAGCAATTCCACATGAGGTTCTAGCCCTATCATGACCTCCGTTACTCCCTGCTTGGCTAAATCATCGGTCTTTTCATTGCCCAGGCTAGGGTCACTCTATTGCGACATTCCCACACCAGATTTGATGTTATCCTATATGAGCCAGTGCTGCTTAGCTGTCGAAGTAGATGACGATTCTTTGGTTATTCACCTCCTGTCTCATTAACCCTCCTGTACAACACTGCACCTCTTCCTGAAAGACAGTAGCATGCTTGCCTAGGCTTAGGGAGATCGTGATGTTATCTTGTACCCCATATATTCCGGCTCCTACTCCAGAGTCTGTTTTAGAGCCGTACCAGTTAAGATTAGAGGAGGTCCTGCTTTTCCAAGTTCTGTCCTTTCAATTTTAAAACATATATTATGTACCTGAATAGGTTAAATATTAAACATAACATAATACAAAAATGATCTTGCAATTATTGTTAAGTCAACAACTAATGTTCTCAAAGGTAATACAATATTATTGCATGTTTCAATAACGAAGGTAAGATAATCCACCCTTTCTACAATATCTTTGTATATAAAAATTGTTTCGAATTACTTTTGTTACCGCAAATGACCTTAATGAATGAATAGATAGTTTTATTGTTTTTACACCTTCAAATATAATTTCTATACGAGGTATATAAAAAAGCAAATGGTAATTCTCTGAATTATCCTTAGGAAAATGTGCTTTGTACAAACAATACACAGATTCATAGACACTTTAATGGAACAACCCAAACAGAAAACTGGACCAGCTTCCTTGTGTTCTTCTTCTATTGTTAATAAGAAAAAAACTGTCTTTTGGTTCCGATGATATTTAGCAGGAAATTATTGGTATAACTTGTATCGTCCCTCGCACAATGCTGACAAATGAACAATACCGTATTGCAGGAGACTCCGCCTGCTGTTGTCTGCTAAACTCTATTGTTCCTGCTGAGTGTGCGCCTAAGGCGCCCCCAATGAACAATACGTTTTCAAAGGCTATTGTCCGACTGACGACTGGCGTCACAATACGACGACGCTAAAAGGCGGCGTTAACAGCAGCCAATCTCTTGCTTTTACTGATAAGGAAAAATGTTGATAAGTCTTGTCACATGCGGTATACAGCAGGATGTTGATATACACAGGATGGTTCAACCAAAGATCGGAATAACTATCATTTAAATTTGGATTAGAATGTTGAAAAATTAATGGATTTGGGAAAAAATTAGCTATGATCTTCTCATCCCTGGCCAGTTTAATACTATACTCAGTATATATTATTCAGAACCACCACGTAGGGGTGATTATTTGTTTCAAAATACCACCTAATTTTTTTTTCTTTTTGCAAAACTCTTCTGCTTAGAACCGATCAGGTTTTGTTAGTCTAAAAAGTGGTGGCGCCCAACGTAATATTAATAGTTCACCTCCTTCGCCTAATTTGTACAATGGGACAATTATAGCTGTTGTCAGTTAGGAAAGAGGCCAATCTCAATTTCACAACATCGAAATCTATACAAATATTTTAGTCGATACACTTTTTATGCCACAGGAAAATTTATTTTGAATGCTAAGTATGGTTTTCACAAGTGCATCAACTGGTCTTAAAGAATAAATTATCAGTGATTCTTTTAAAAGCGAGAAGGAAAGGAATGACTGATATACTCTAGCTGAAGATAACCAAACCTTTACTAAACTTTTCTGATTCCAGATTAACAAATTTTCTATGCACCAAACAAAGTTTACGTTCTTGTAGAATATTTCTGTTTCTGGTAGAATATTTCTATTCCTTCTTGTCTCATTATTTCGATTTTCAGTATGAAAACTCCTTTTGCAAATTGATTCCAATTTTCTTTATAACAGAATCTTCCAAAGTAATATAAATGTTTGAAACTAAACCATCATTCGTTAAATGTAAAAAGTATATTTCCTAATAACAGGTCACTATTAGATCCTTAGAATTTCCACTTCATAATCAATACGAAAAAAAAAAGAAAATATCCGGTAGTGTTCGCCATCTCTACAAAAATTTAGGAAGTACACTAGGAAAAACTACAGATTTTCTTTATCTTAAGACATTAACCAAAATAGGACGCTGTATCATCCTTAACATCTGTAATATTTATTTAGGATATAGATTCCAGCACAAAAATGTATGAAAATTCGATTTTCTGCTTTTACTTTTCAACAATAGAGCGCACTTAATTTTTTATGGACGAATAATGGTAGCCTACCGTCTACTGTCCTCTGTTAGTCAGAGTTTCAACTGCATAACCGATATTATTGTCCAGAACTCTACTTAAAAATTCGATCTACCATGAGTAACTGGATTTTATTCACCTTGTTCTCGCAAAAACTAGATGTCACCACGTACTCTAATCGTAATAATAATAATTTTACGAGGGCGAGCCGAGAATAGTTGTTATTAGATATGTGGAATAGAATTTTTTTTATTTAATTTCCATAAACTATGGGGACGGAAAGTCTGAATATTTATATTTAACATTAGTTTTCACGTTGGAATTTCCTTGATAACGAAAATTGACGCTATCACCAAAATAAATGAAATACCAACTAGATCCATCAAATTTATTTTTCTAACAACGCTCAGTTCGCCCAACTGGATGATTTTCGATACCGTAAATAACATTTCTAAATTCACAGTTCATTTCCCAATAAGTGATCTCGAACCGTATCATATGCAGTTACCCATCTATCAAATTACATTATTGGTAATATTCCTTGGAAATATCAAATCGCTAATATGAGGGTGCATGCATTGCAGATGTTTCTAAAATTGAATCATTTTTGTTATCGAATGATTCATGTCGATGAATCTGCGTTTGTAACATTTATTATGTTATAACATACATAATTTGGGTATTCATATAATATGTCAGTTAAGAATGTTGAATTGTGGGAATTGTATACGTAGAGGGGTGGTTAGTAAGTGGTAAGTAACAATAGAATTATGTATCAAACCGATTTTAAACAAACTACTAAACATTTAGACCAAATACAAGTACCCCTGTACTGAGAGATTCAAATGAACGAGTGTAATTTTAAGAAGAATTTCATCTGGTAACATTTGAACATGAAATGGATAAACGTAGAAAAGCCATAAAAGTCTCAACTTAGGCTTTTCCCAGTGGAGTATGGGTGTTTTTTTTTAATATATGCCAGTAATGCATCCCTAAATCTTAATATCTAGCATATATTTGTTCCCTTTCCATCAAAAAACGCATTTAAAAGTTACCTGAGCATTCCCAGGATAGCCTAAAATCTTTGGCTACCCGAAAAATGTTTTATATTTTACTTTTTTTTCGAAATAGACATCTGCGTGTTTGACATTAAAGGCACGTGCAACAACAAATTATTCGAGAATCAGCAAAAAATAGCGTTTTGTCCAAAGTAAATGGTTTTCGAGCGTATGGCACTTATTTCTGTCATTGTCATCTTGACAACCTTTTTTTTCTAAATTCACTAAGCGTAAAAAGGAATGTAAATACGTGTGAGGTATACCTGCTGGCCGAATATCTGCATGGATGAACTTTTTCAAAGACTTATTCACCATTTCAGGACGAGGATGAAAGTCCTTCAGAAGCAACGCAGTCTCTTCTAGATTCTTTTATTATTACTTTATTTAAATAGAAACATATACAAAAAATAAGTATTAAGAAATACGATATTTTTTATAAGTACTATTATTTTCTAAATAAAAAATTTAAGAACTGAAAACGCTCTGATCTAGTCGATGTAGAAGATTCTAACCTTTCCGGTAACCGCATGTAAATAGTTAAAGCACATGCTAGTGCAATATTATAATTGATTGTAGAGCCAGAAACCGGGATCGTATATATATCTCATATTTCAATTGCACTACTAGGTATAAGGGCATTTTGTCATCAATCACTTTCGGATGAGATGGCGTTCCAGTACATTTAGCATTCGCCAGCAGTTTCCTCGCATATTCTCGTCATATTGGGCACTTGCCCATATTGCCCAAGCCCATTTCTAACCGGTAGAGGGTCGGGGATTATGATCTGTGTACTAGTACTGATTTGATTTCGAACCAACTGGAAACTGTAAAAGTAACAGGTGCCAAAAATATAAGTCTAAGACGTAAATTTTACAGTTTAATCTTTTTTTCTGTATGTACAGGGTGTCTGATTTAATGAAAATGTCTTACTTACAGCTTAGAGCAAAATAATCTATATTATTAACTCCGAAAAACTGTTGGAAATAATGGAAAGTGAACTTCACAGCTAGAAGTTGAAAAAGTATTTTTTTTGCATCACTATTTACATGTTTTACAATCCATCCCGTGATTATTCAGACCGCAACAAATTCATACACTTGATAAGTACCCTAGGGAATTTTTACACGCGTTCCAGTAACAAGTGTATATATATATTATAGGGTTTCAGTTTGTTATAGGGTAATAATCCTTTCCTATTGTATATCGCTTCATAAAAGGGCTTTTATTACTGAATAAAAATAATGAGCTGTCATATATAACGATAAATTTTTGTTGTATATCTATCTACAGGGTGTTTTTAAACTACAATTGTGACTAGGATAGAAGTGTAAGCTGTGACATTTTAGGTTAGGTTAAATATATCGGTTAATTTAAATTTAAAATATATTGAAATATTCAGAATATTGAAAAAGAATACGACCAATAAATTTCCATACGTCTTGAGTCAAAAATCCCTTGGATCCCTTGGTATAATAAATAGAGCTCGACGACAGAATCTTTACATATATATTCCAATGAAAAGGGAGATGAAAACAACATCATTATACCATGGATATAACAAGTTATTTCTCCTGTATTTGATTTATTATTCGTACTGGCGCTGCCTATGCTAATGGCAAACATTTATATACGTCTGAATTTGAAGTAACTTATAGCCTTTTGAAGTTAATTTGTTAGT